>OW052182.1:181070803-183470803 GCA_932526625.1 Rhingia campestris
TTCCGAATGAAAAATTGATTTAATACCCCTTACACCACCCCCCGCTGACAAATGCACCATGTCATTTTAAAGAACGGTTTCCAATCTATCAATTTGCCAAATTTCATTCTAATCTATTAAGCGGTTTACGAATTATAAGGATTTGAAAAAAAAAAATTTCAGAATTTCTATGGAAAAAGTGTTGAAAAAAATTTTATTTTAGTACCAATTTTGTCACATTTTTACGATTTTTTTTGGTTTTTTCAAAGTTTATAGAAATTTTTTGTATACCATTTTAAAGAGTAACGCCTAATACACGTTTTAACCAAATTTCATTCAATTCGTGATAGTACTTTTTACGTTATTAGGTTCCGAATGAAAAATTGATTTAATACCCCTTACACCACCCCCCGCTGACAAATGCACCATGTCATTTTAAAGAACGGTTTCCAATCTATCAATTTGCCAAATTTCATTCTAATCTATTAAGCGGTTTACGAATTATAAGGATTTGAAAAAAAAAAATTTCAGAATTTCTATGGAAAAAGTGTTGAAAAAAATTTTATTTTAGTACCAATTTTGTCACATTTTTACGATTTTTTTTGGTTTTTTCAAAGTTTATAGAAATTTTTTGTATACCATTTTAAAGAGTAACGCCTAATACACGTTTTAACCAAATTTCATTCAATTCGTCATAGTATTTTTTACGTTATTAGGTTCCGAATGAAAAATTGATTTAATACCCCTTACACCACCCCCCGCTGACAAATGCACCATGTCATTTTAAAGAACGGTTTCCAATCTATCAATTTGCCAAATTTCATTCTAATCTATTAAGCGGTTTACGAATTATAAGGATTTGAAAAAAAAAAATTCAGAATTTCTATGGAAAAAGTGTTGAAAAAAATTTTATTTTAGTACCAATTTTGTCACATTTTTACGATTTTTTTTGGTTTTTTCAAAGTTTATAGAAATTTTTTGTATACCATTTTAAAGAGTAACGCCTAATACACGTTTTAACCAAATTTCATTCAATTCGTGATAGTACTTTTTACGTTATTAGGTTCCGAATGAAAAATTGATTTAATACCCCTTACACCACCCCCCGCTGACAAATGCACCATGTCATTTTAAAGAACGGTTTCCAATCTATCAATTTGCCAAATTTCATTCTAATCTATTAAGCGGTTTACGAATTATAAGGATTTGAAAAAAAAAAAATTTCAGAATTTCTATGGAAAAAGTGTTGAAAAAAATTTTATTTTAGTACCAATTTTGTCACATTTTTACGATTTTTTTTGGTTTTTTCAAAGTTTATAGAAATTTTTTGTATACCATTTTAAAGAGTAACGCCTAATACACGTTTTAACCAAATTTCATTCAATTCGTCATAGTACTTTTTACGTTATTAGGTTCCGAATGAAAAATTGATTTAATACCCCTTACACCACCCCCCGCTGACAAATGCACCATGTCATTTTAAAGAACGGTTTCCAATCTATCAATTTGCCAAATTTCATTCTAATCTATTAAGCGGTTTACGAATTATAAGGATTTGAAAAAATAAAATTTCAGAATTTCTATGGAAAAAGTGTTGAAAAAAATTTTATTTTAGTACCAATTTTGTCACATTTTTACGATTTTTTTTGGTTTTTTCAAAGTTTATAGAAATTTTTTGTATACCATTTTAAAGAGTAACGCCTAATACACGTTTTAACCAAATTTCATTCAATTCGTGATAGTACTTTTTACGTTATTAGGTTCCGAATGAAAAATTGATTTAATACCCCTTACACCACCCCCCGCTGACAAATGCACCATGTCATTTTAAAGAACGGTTTCCAATCTATCAATTTGCCAAATTTCATTCTAATCTATCAAGCGGTTTACGAATTATAAGGATTTGAAAAAAAAAAATTCAGAATTTCTATGGAAAAAGTGTTGAAAAAAATTTTATTTTAGTAACAATTTTGTCACATTTTGACGATTTTTTTTGGTTTTTTCAAAGTTTATAGAAATTTTTTGTATACCATTTTAAAGAGTAACGCCTAATACACGTTTTAACCAAATTTCATTCAATTCGTCATAGTTTTTTTTACGTTATTAGGTTCCGAATGAAAAATTGATTTAATACCCCTTACACCACCCCCCGCTGACAAATGCACCATGTCATTTTAAAGAACGGTTTCCAATCTATCAATTTGCCAAATTTCATTCTAATCTATTAAGCGGTTTACGAATTATAAGGATTTGAAAAAAAAAAAATTTCAGAATTTCTATGGAAAAAGTGTTGAAAAAAATTTTATTTTAGTACCAATTTTATCACATTTTTACGATTTTTTTTGGTTTTTATAGAAATTTTTTGTATACCATTTTAAAGAGTATCGCCTAATACACGTTTTAACCAAATTTCATTCAAGTCGTGATAAAAAAGTGTTGAAAAAATTTTTATTTTAGTACCAATTTTGTCACATTTTTACGATTTTTTTTGGTTTTTTCAAAGTTTATAGAAATTTTTTGTATACCATTTTAAAGAGTAACGCCTAATACACATTTTAACCAAATTTCATTCAATTCGTGATAGTACTTTTTACGTTATTAGGTTCCGAATGAAAAATTGATTTAATACCCCTAACACCACCCCCCGCTGACAAATGCACTATGTCATTGTAAAGAACGGTTTCCAATCTATCAATTTGCCAAATTTCATTCTAATCTATTAAGCGGTTTACGAATTAGCTATAAGGATTTGAAAAAAAAAAAATTCAGAATTTCTATGGAAAAAGTGTTGAAAAAAATTTTTTTTTAGTACCAATTTTGTCACATTTTTTACGATTTTTTTTGGTTTTTTCAAAGTTTATAGAAATTTTTTGTATACCATTTTAAAGAGTAACGCCTAATACACGTTTTAACCAAATTTCATTCAATTCGTGATAGTACTTTTTACGTTATTAGGTTCCGAATGAAAAATTGATTTAATACCCCTTACACCACCCCCCGCTGACAAATGCACCATGTCATTTTAAAGAACGGTTTCCAATCTATCAATTTGCCAAATTTCATTCTAATCTATTAAGCGGTTTACGAATTATAAGGATTTGAAAAAAAAAATTCAGAATTTCTATGGAAAAAGTGTTGAAAAAAATTTTATTTTAGTACCAATTTTGTCACATTTTTTACGATTTTTTTTGGTTTTTTTCAAAGTTTATAGAAATTTTTTGTATACTATTTTAAAGAGTAACGCCTAATACACGTTTTAACCAAATTTCATTCAATTCGTGATAGTACTTTTTACGTTATTAGGTTCCGAATGAAAAATTGATTTAATACCCCTTACACCACCCCCCGCTGACAAATGCACCATGTCATTTTAAAGAACGGTTTCCAATCTATCAATTTGCCAAATTTCATTTCTAATCTATTAAGCGGTTTACGAATTATAAGGATTTGAAAAAAAAAAATTTCAGAATTTCTATGGAAAAAGTGTTGAAACAATTTTTATTTTAGTACCAATTTTATCACATTTTTACGATTTTTTTTGGTTTTTTCAATGTTTATAGAAATTTTTTGTATACCATTTTAAAGAGTAACGCCTAATACACGTTTTAACCAAATTTCATTCAATTCGTCATAGTACTTTTTACGTTATTAGGTTCCGAATGAAAAATTGATTTAATACCCCTTACACCACCCCCGCTGACAAATGCACCATGTCATTTTAAAGAACGGTTTCCAATCTATCAATTTGCCAAATTTCATTCTAATCTATCAAGCGGTTTACGAATTATAAGGATTTGAAAAAATAAAATTTCAGAATTTCTATGGAAAAAGTGTTGAAAAAAATTTTATTTTAGTACCAATTTTGTCACATTTTTACGATTTTTTTTGGTTTTTTCAAAGTTTATAGAAATTTTTTGTATACCATTTTAAAGAGTAACGCCTAATACACGTTTTAACCAAATTTCATTCAATTCGTGATAGTACTTTTTACGTTATTAGGTTCCGAATGAAAAATTGATTTAATACCCCTTACACCACCCCCGCTGACAAATGCACCATGTCATTTTAAAGAACGGTTTCCAATCTATCAATTTGCCAAATTTCATTCTAATCTATCAAGCGGTTTACGAATTATAAGGATTTGAAAAAAAAAAATTCAGAATTTCTATGGAAAAAGTGTTGAAAAAAATTTTATTTTAGTAACAATTTTGTCACATTTTGACGATTTTTTTTGGTTTTTTCAAAGTTTATAGAAATTTTTTGTATACCATTTTAAAGAGTAACGCCTAATACACGTTTTAACCAAATTTCATTCAATTCGTCATAGTTTTTTTTACGTTATTAGGTTCCGAATGAAAAATTGATTTAATACCCCTTACACCACCCCCCGCTGACAAATGCACCATGTCATTTTAAAGAACGGTTTCCAATCTATCAATTTGCCAAATTTCATTCTAATCTATTAAGCGGTTTACGAATTATAAGGATTTGAAAAAAAAAAAAATTTCAGAATTTCTATGGAAAAAGTGTTGAAAAAAATTTTATTTTAGTACCAATTTTATCACATTTTTACGATTTTTTTTGGTTTTTATAGAAATTTTTTGTATACCATTTTAAAGAGTATCGCCTAATACACGTTTTAACCAAATTTCATTCAAGTCGTGATAAAAAAGTGTTGAAAAAATTTTTATTTTAGTACCAATTTTGTCACATTTTTACGATTTTTTTTGGTTTTTTCAAAGTTTATAGAAATTTTTTGTATACCATTTTAAAGAGTAACGCCTAATACACATTTTAACCAAATTTCATTCAATTCGTGATAGTACTTTTTACGTTATTAGGTTCCGAATGAAAAATTGATTTAATACCCCTAACACCACCCCCCGCTGACAAATGCACTATGTCATTGTAAAGAACGGTTTCCAATCTATCAATTTGCCAAATTTCATTCTAATCTATTAAGCGGTTTACGAATTAGCTATAAGGATTTGAAAAAAAAAAATTCAGAATTTCTATGGAAAAAGTGTTGAAAAAAATTTTTTTTTAGTACCAATTTTGTCACATTTTTTACGATTTTTTTTGGTTTTTTCAAAGTTTATAGAAATTTTTTGTATACCATTTTAAAGAGTAACGCCTAATACACGTTTTAACCAAATTTCATTCAATTCGTGATAGTACTTTTTACGTTATTAGGTTCCGAATGAAAAATTGATTTAATACCCCTTACACCACCCCCCGCTGACAAATGCACCATGTCATTTTAAAGAACGGTTTCCAATCTATCAATTTGCCAAATTTCATTCTAATCTATTAAGCGGTTTACGAATTATAAGGATTTGAAAAAAAAAATTCAGAATTTCTATGGAAAAAGTGTTGAAAAAAATTTTATTTTAGTACCAATTTTGTCACATTTTTACGATTTTTTTTGGTTTTTTCAAAGTTTATAGAAATTTTTTGTATACCATTTTAAAGAGTAACGCCTAATACACGTTTTAACCAAATTTCATTCAATTCGTCATAGTTTTTTTTACGTTATTAGGTTCCGAATGAAAAATTGATTTTATACCCCTTACACCACCCCCGCTGACAAATGCACTATGTCATTTTAAAGAACGGTTTCCAATCTATCAATTTGCCAAATTTCATTCTAATCTATTAAGCGGTTTACAGGTTATAAGGATTTGAAAAAAAAAAAATTCAGAATTTCTATGGAAAAAGTGTTGGAAAAAATTTTATTTTAGTACCTGTCGATAGTCAGTTAGTAGAGCCACTAAGCTGTAAACGTTAGCTCTTAGAAAAAAACTTACCCTTTGCTTCTTCAGCGTATTCATTCGGGAAAAGTAAAACAATTCTTCAATTCGGGAAAAGTAAATCAATTCTTCAATTCGGGAAAAGTAAAATAATTCTTCAATTAGGGAAAAGTAAAACAATTCTTCAATTCAGGAAAAGTAAAACAATTCTTTTTATTAATTTGATTTTTTTTTATTTCTATTTGTCGATCTCCTCTTGTTAAGTTCAAAAAGCTAATGCCCGGAAATCACGGTTGCCACTTTGGTCATTTGCGTCCAAATTTGGAAACTTTTTTTTCATCTGGTCGCTTGGTAATTTTTTTCTACACATGGTCGCTTTTTCTAAGGAAATTAAAAAAAACACGAACTTTAATTTGTATGTTCTAGTAAAATTGAATTCATGGAGTGCGACTTTCTTTCATCATATGTAAACGATGCATAAAAGGTAAACACACTGCACAGTATTATCCATGCACGACGCACGACACACGACTAAATACTCATTTTCTTCATTTGATTTTGTCAATTTGTTGACAGATGACTGAAAATTTAAATTATTTTGTATTTAAACAAAGCAAAAGTCGCTCTCGCTGTATGAAAACTTAAACTCAAACATATGAGAAGGCTACAATTCGCTGTGCGGATCGTTTAATACCCTATCCCATCCCATCCTTAATAAAATTACTATCAAAATGTGGGCTTTATGGCGATGAAATATAGAAAAAAGTTCACAACATACTGTTCATACAGTTTATCAAAACATTGTATGGTTCGACAAAAAACAACATTTTTCTCCTGTGTGTCCTATGGGGTAGGGTAGGAATAGCCTCCAAAAAGTAGGCATGGGTTAAAATGATCTAAAAACGAAATGTTCATACTATCATAACCAATTCCTGCATCGAATTTTTTTCAAATATTTTAAAAATTTACCGAAACAGGTTTTTTACTAAAAACGCACTCAAAAAGTGGACTCTGGGATCTCCACCTACGCTCAACGTGTTCTTAGAAAAAAGAAAAGAGCAATCGCGGAAGTATTTCGGAAACTGAAGGGACAGGAAGAGTTGTTAGTTGACGTATAACTTTCATAAAGGGGAGTCGGATACACAGGAGTACTTAGCTCCAAAAAGTGATTATTAAGAACCACGATAAACTTTAGTTCTGCGTCAGCTTGGGCGGAGCATTCTACTAAAAATTTTCACCCAATTGATGAGATGATCACATACCTAAATCTGCTGTTCATTGAACCGCTTGACAATAAGGTAAGTAATTGAAAATGTCCCAAAAGTCGGCTTGACCTAACTGGAGATCACTGGTGCCACAAATTTACGCTTTAGGGATGAAGATTTAACAACGAATATTAAGAAAATTCGAGGCCCAACGATCTGGTGTAAGCCTAGCGTTTAAAGCGTAAAGAAATTAACGACCAACCTACAAGATTCTCAACTCAAATCCTTTTGTAATGCAGTACAGAAAGACCATATGGAACGTGATAATTGGAAAATAACCATCTAAACTAAAGGCATTAAGCTAGTGACCAGGCGAATTGGAAGCCATATTGATTGGTCCAGCTCACTTCAGCAGTCCCTAGAAGATGAATGGATGAATCGAATACTCATTAAAAATTTCTAGCTCTAGCTATCTACCAAGGAACATGTCAAACTATTCACAAATCTAGATCTAGATTAATCGGCCGTCCTAAACAAAATATTCCAGTGAAGGTTTCTACAAAAAAAAAAAAATCCAACCTAAGTGCATCAATCCAGAAGCAGCATACCAATAAATGATGGTATCTCTTACCAGGAATGTATCTTAATAATTTTCCTACCCCACAGAAATAAATCAAGTTCCCACCGCATTCGCCATTCTTCCAACAAGATTCACGAGATGATCAAATATTTTAAAAATGTGCCGAAACACGTTTTTTACAAAAAACGCCCCAAAAAATGGACTTGGAAAAAAACTTTATATTGACGAAATATAGAGATTCTGTAAATATGTTGCTCACACACTTTTTAGAAATTCCTTACGGTTAAGCAAAAAAACTACGTTTTCCTAAAAAAAGGGCGTGGAACTTGTTTTGCTTCACTGCACAAGAATTGTATATATCAAATTCCATTCTCCAAGCTCAAAATTTAAGGGCTAAAAATCGGTGACATGTAGACGGACAGACAGACATGGCTTAATCGACTCAGCAAGTGATTCTGAGTCGATCCATATACTTTGAGGTATATGTAGCTAAATTATTTCTCTATGTTACAAACTATGTATCAAAACTAATATTCCGGATAGGGTACAAAAATGGCAAACTCTATGATTTTTGGTGTATTTCATACAAAGTTTTTAAATTTTAAGTATTTTGGTAACTATTTAATGCGTTTGGTCGCTTTTTCTTAAATTTTGGTAACAAATTTTATTTTCAAGTGGCAACCGTGCCGAAAATCAGTATGCTCGTAAATTAATTAAACATCAAAACAAAAGCAAACTCCTTGATCAAATGTTACATACATACTCGCACAGTACATCGTTCCATAGCCTAATGTTGCCGCATTCTACAGTATGTATGTGCTGATTGCTTTTCGATGCTGCTGCCGTTTTGACACACCGCCGAAGATGTTTTCCTTGCCGAATTTACCATTGAAGTCACCTAGAATGATTTGAACATCTTCCCTGACAAGCTCTGATGCGGATAACAGCTAGGCGATCACTAATCCGCTTGAAGTCGATGACTCTTGAACTAAGTCGATTCCCCACAACGAATTAGCAACCCGATATGTCCAGCCTTAGGTGGCAGCTTTAAGAAATGTCGCATGTTTGTCATATCTGTATTCCTGATCCTGTCGAACATATTTCCTGGATCGCTGTAATGTCTGCCCTGCACGGCACTAGGGACATATTTAAGTTTTTGAGTAGCATTCGGGAGTGTACAGCGTGCACAAGTTCCAGATGCATACTCGTCAATCATTGTTCGTGGGCGTTCAGGGTCTGGTTGGCATTTGGGGGTATCTGTTATCCGAGGCTGTTGTCACACCTAAGTTAACTATTTTGTACATGCTAAAGAAGTTACCCTGGCGGCACAACCTCCAACCTGGAGGGCCAGTTCCAATATATTGTATTACCCCTAGGACACGGGGGCATCTGTATCTACTACGGGACTTAGTGTTGCCGTTGGCTTTATGGCTCATCCACCACCATCTCTGTTAAAGGGGACTGACTCACCCTTAAGATTCCTAGAAGACCTGTTGTCCGAATATGTCGAAACAGCTCATTCACTTTTTCCATCCTAACTGCGACTGTAGACGTCACCGTTGACCCCACCTTTGGAAAGGAATATGTTTCTTAGTATTGGGACATGTCTTTCCCCCCTCTCATCTGCTGCAGCCAATCTCTAACAGAGGGATTCACTCCCTTCCTTCGATCAAGATACAATGCACCCAGTGGTCGCTACATGGAGGCTGGGAGTAGGGATTGGTAGGCATTGGCTAGGTGAAAACGCTTGTTCTTGGTAGGGGTAGCCGTTAGGTGATTTCATCACCACAAGAATGCAACCCCAAATTATTTATTTTGCTTTGTGAAATCACTTCCTTGAGATACAAAGCATATTCCAAATTCTCCGGGGGCATTTAAACGGTCCCTCCGACCTCGTCCTTGTTCAAAATATCCCTAATCAATATGCAGAACGGTTATCGCTTCATTGCTTGCGGTCATATCATCGATATCCTCCCGCTCCTTGCCATAATTACGACCTGCTCAATATTTGGATCGATTCGATTAAAGTTGCTCCATATCCATTAATTGCAGTCAATTGGAGTGTTAATAATTTAATCAGTGGGAACTGGGAACTCCTTTGTGAATCCATAAGCAGGGATCCTCATAATGGTAAATTATAAAATGTTTCCTTTTTCTTTTTTCGGCAGGGAGCGATTATAATCGAGGCAATTTAAAACCCACACCAGCTCCAGACATCGTCTTTATTTATCCCACTCAGTGGAGCAGGAAATTTTATATTTTACTCGCGTAGATATGTGTTATCTGTGCGAACATATACCCACAGATACATGTCATCTTGTTGTACTACCAAAAAAAAAATCGACGCTGAAAGTAATGCTATCACGTTACATAATGTGTATGAGTAAGTTTATGTGTGTGCATCTAGTTTCGTGGATGGTGTCTCCTGAAAAACGCTTTTTCTTTTGCCGCATACATTTCCACAAACAAACAGCAGTTCCTTCCGCTCGATGTGCGAATTGTTCCACAAAATTCACGAAGAACAGGGAGATGGGTATAAGGGCAAAAAACCATTGCGACAGGATAGATAACGACCACTAAGTCGGTTGATGCCAAACAAAAGGAGGGCGTATTGCAGATGACAGGGAAAGGAAATGCGGAAAAAAGGATCTGAATGCGTTTGGTGGCGATGCTATGTGCGGCACAAAAGCAAATTGGAAATACCATCCAAGAAAGTTGGCGCTATGGTGGTAGTGAGTAAGGTGCAAGGGTGCTCAAGGATAAGAAATTCCTTTTGAAAGTTTTCATTTCAAATGAAATTGTCACACAGCGGGAGCGGGATGTAAGTTGTTAGATGGAGTTGGAGACGATATTAGGTTCAAGTTCAGCGGGAGTCCTTTTTTGTCATAATTTTTTTTTTAATTAAATTCGTGCTCTGGTGCATGGTAGTCTTACATAACAGGAATGTAGATAATCCTCTTTTAGGAATAGGGTTTTAAAGAACAGAGTGCATGCTGTTATAGGGGAGTTCCTTATACCGTTAAAAATGTTTGACGAAATATATTGATTTTTAGAAAGATTCTTGGCTTTCAAAATCCACAAAAAGCTATGTTGGGGAGACATTTTGTAAATCGTTTAAACGCCACAACAAGACGCACACCTTGAGCAGTCGTTGTGGCAGCAGCTCATACTACACCCAAAAGTCCACATGCTCGCAATATCGATACCTGGTCGCCAAGTTATGTTCATATAACTGGTCCGTCAAGGGCACAAACTGTCCGCATGCGTTTCTTTAAGATTGTGCGAAGGAGTTTCTGCAACGGACTCTGTTGTATATATGTGTATTATGTCAACACATATGTACTTCTAAGTGTGAATTGTTATAATGAATTAATACTCTCTCTCCAGCGATACTTGTATAATATGTTATGAATAAAGGCAGTTGCATTTAGACTCTCGAGAGGTGCGTTTCATATTAACTCGGATTCCTATACACAACATGGTGGCAGCGGTGGGATTTGTGCCCGCGTAATTTAATTTTGCTCGCGAAGAGTTACAACGTATAGTAGATAATAAGTAATAAGCACGTAATAAGCACCGTGCCTTGATACTGTATTATTCTATACACAGCAAAATGCCAGACACACAATCAGCAAATACGGCAGTGGCTGGAGGTGTTACATCAAGTAGCAGTTTTTCTGTAAGGTGTCCAGATCCGTTTACATTCAGTAATCCGTCTGAATGGACAAAATGGAAGAGAAGATTTGAACGTTTTCGCATTGCATCAAAACTAGATAAATCTACCCAAGAAGAACAAATCAACACGTTAATCTATCTCATGGGCGACCAGGCAGATGATGTGTTTCTTTCATTAAAATTTGAAAATGAAAATCAAAAAAAAGTTTATTCTAGCGTCATGGTCGCTTTCACAAATCATTTTATCCTAAAAACCAACGTAATATACGAGAGAGCAAAGTTTAACCGAAGGGAACAAATGGAGGGCGAGTTGATAGAAGACTTTATAACAGACTTATATACTCTCTCCGAAAATTGCAATTACGGCAATCTTAGGGAAGAAATGATTCGCGACAGAATAGTTGTTGGAGTGCGCGATCGAAAATTATCAGAGGGTCTACAGCTTGAAACAGGGTTGACTCTCCAAAAAGCAATAACGGAAGTTCGACAGCATCAAGCGGTCCGAAAACAACAAAAAGAGTTGTCTAATACCTCAGTGCATATACGTTCTGCGGGAAGCAGTAATAAATCGAAATCGAATGCTTGGGAAGGTAACGATAAACCAAATGCACAGCGTGGGCTTTTTGCACATAGAAACAGTTACCCAACAAAAAGCAAACGTTGTATTTGGTGTGGTACAAATGAAATACATAAACGTCGTTTTTGTCCAGCGAACAATACACAGTGCTTTAAGTGCGGCAAGATGAACCATTTTGCAAAAGTATGTATGCTGTCGAATAAGAATAATAAAAAACAATTGAATCAAATAGACGCGAGTACGGATAAAGAAAGTGATGGCGACAATTATTTCCTCGGAAGTTTGACAATTAATCAAGTGAATAAAAACAGTTCGTGGTACGCTAACATCTTGGTAAATAATACAAAAATAAAATTTTTGATTGACACGGGATCTCCAATTGATGTCATACCAGAGGAAATATATAAAAAATATTTCGAAAATACGAAGCTGGGCAAGGTGAATAAAACTATAAGTGGCCCGGATGGATCAAATTTGAAGGTCTTAGGAATGTTTATAACAGACTTATATACTCTCTCCGAAAATTGCAATTACGGCAATCTTAGGGAAGAAATGATTCGCGACAGAATAGTTGTTGGAGTGCGCGATCGAAAATTATCAGAGGGTCTACAGCTTGAAACAGGGTTGACTCTCCAAAAAGCAATAACGGAAGTTCGACAGCATCAAGCGGTCCGAAAACAACAAAAAGAGTTGTCTAATACCTCAGTGCATATACGTTCTGCGGGAAGCAGTAATAAATCGAAATCGAATGCTTGGGAAGGTAACGATAAACCAAATGCACAGCGTGGGCTTTTTGCACATAGAAACAGTTACCCAACAAAAAGCAAACGTTGTATTTGGTGTGGTTCAAATGAAATACATAAACGTCGTTTTTGTCCAGCGAACAATACACAGTGCTTTAAGTGCGGCAAGATGAACCATTTTGCAAAAGTATGTATGCTGTCGAATAAGAATAATAAAAAACAATTGAATCAAATAGACGCGAGTACGGATAAAGAAAGTGATGGCGACAATTATTTCCTCGGAAGTTTGACAATTAATCAAGTGAATAAAAACAGTTCGTGGTACGCTAACATCTTGGTAAATAATACAAAAATAAAATTTTTGATTGACACGGGATCTCCAATTGATGTCATACCAGAGGAAATATATAAAAAATATTTCGAAAATACGAAGCTGGGCAAGGTGAATAAAACTATAAGTGGCCCGGATGGATCAAATTTGAAGGTCTTAGGAATGTTTCCAGCGACCACAAAATACATTTCGAAAGAAGTCAAGAACACCATCTACGTAATACGCAATTTTAAAACACCATTACTTAGTTTAAAAACCAGTGAATGTTTAGATCTAATTGCCAAAGGAAAACTTTATTGCATAAACGAGGAAGAATTACCTGATATACGCTTAAATTCAAAGGTGAATATTGCAACAGAGTTCCCAGAGCTGTATAATGGTCTGGGTTGTGTCAAAGATTTTGAATATAAAATAATTCTTAAGCCAAACGCTGTTCCCTTCCAGATTTTTACGGCTCGTCGAGTTCCTATAGCGCTTCGTGATAAGCTCAGGGACAAAATCGACGAGATGGTCAAATTGAACATAATAAAGAAGGTGGATGAACCAACGCCTTGGTGTGCACCTTTAGTAGTCGTGTCAAAGTCTAACGGCGATATACGACCGTGTGTCGATCTTACACAATTAAATCTAGCAGTAGAACGAGAGATATATCCGATGCCGACCGCCGATTATACATTGGCTCAACTATCAGGGGCCAAGATTTTCTCGAAACTTGATGCTAACTCGGGTTTCTGGCAAGTTAAGTTAAACAAAAGGTCTCAGTTATTAACAACATTTCTAACTCCCTTTGGGAGATTTTGTTTTTTAAGGATGCCATTTGGAATTTCCTCAGCGCCAGAAATTTACCAAAAACTCATGAAGAAACTTCTACAGGACATACCAGGCGTAGTGTGTCAGGTCGACGACATCCTAATATTTGCATCAAGTGCTGGTGAACACGACAAAATACTTCGTCAAGTGCTAAGCAGGCTAAAGGAAAACGGAGCCACTTTGAACAAAGACAAGTGCGAAATTGGAGTAACATCTTTAAAATTTCTTGGTCACCATATTAATGAAAAAGGCATCTATCCATGCAAATCAAAAATTGAAGCGATCACTAAGTATCCAACGCCAACAAATGTAACGGAGCTGAAACGATTTCTGGGTATGGTGAATTTCCTAGGTAAGTTTGTGCCATTTTTGTCCGATGTCAGTGCGCCCTTAAACGAACTATTAAAAGGTAATACAAGCTTTTTATGGGAGGTGCCCCAAGAACAAGCATTTCAGAAGCTAAAGGAGATGTTGACAAGCGCTCCAGTACTCAAACTCTATAATCCCCATCATAAGACCATTATTTCCTCAGATGCTTCATCGTATGGACTTGGATCCGTACTTTTGCAAGTGGACGGAAACCAAAATCTACGACCTGTAGCATATGCATCTAGGACTATTTCAGACGCGGAAAGGGGGTACGCACCTATAGAAAAAGAAGCACTTGCACTTACCTGGGCGGCAGTAAACAAATTTCCAGAATTTCTAACTGGCATTCACTTTAGCATTGAAACTGACCATAAGCCGTTGGTGTCAATTTTTTCAAAAAAAAACATCGACGATTTGACGGCCCGTCTTCAGAGTTTTCGCATGAAGATGATGAAATATACCTTTGATATCTATTATACAGCAGGAAAATTCTTAGTAGCCGCAGATGCACTGTCACGCCATCCTATAAGCAGCGAGGAGAACGGAAATAGTTTATTTGAAGAAGAGGCCAAAGCATTTGTAAACGCAGTAGTCGAAAACCTGCCAGCGAGGTCATCAAAACTAGGAGATATAATTATTGCTCAGGAAAATGATTCCATCTTAAATCAAGTCAGACAATTCTGTGTAAATGGCTGGCCAGATAGATACCATATTGAACCAAATGTTCGCAGTTACTTTAATGACCGATATTCTTTATCAGTAAATAACAACATTTTAATGCACGGTTGTAGAATGGTAATCCCGGTGGGCCTTCGGAAGGAAATTCTTGAAAAGATACACCTTGGACATCTTGGAGTAGTAAAGTGTAAGGCAAGGGCAAGAAACTCTGTTTGGTGGCCTAGTTATACCAAGGACATCGAAGATTATATTAATAAGTGTTCCGTATGTATACAACAGTTAAATCCACGACACGAGCCTATGATTAGAAGTGAAGAACCTGACCGACCCTGGCAAATTGTTGGTGTGGACCTATTTTTTTATAAATCCGTACCTTATTTAGTAGTTAGCGACTATTTCTCTAGGTACCCCGAGATCGCGCTCTTAGAAAATCAAACCACACATTGCATAATTAACCATATGAAATCAATCTTTAGCAGACATGGTGTACCGGAAATAGTAAGATCAGATAATGGTGGACAATTTCAAACTATAAATCAATCTACATTTTTTAAATTCGGAAATGAATGGGGCTTTCAACACATTACTTCATCGCCGAGATATTCCCAAAGCAATGGATTTATCGAGTCTGCTGTAAAAATAGTAAAATCACTTTTGAAAAAGAACAACGATCCTTACATTGCTTTGATGGAGTACAGATCGACACCTTTAGCGAACGGCCTCTCACCAGCAGAGATGTTAATGGGCAGAAGGATTCGTTCACTTTTACCTATCGATGGGAATCAACTTCGTCCAGGAGGTACAGGAGATCAGTTTCAGAAAGCTATTGAGAAAGATAAAAAACTTAAGGAAAAGCAATGTGTCGATTACAATAAACGCCATGGTGTTATAGAACGGGAGGAATTTAAACCTGGGGACGTAGTTTGGATCAGAGATATTGGACTATGGGGCCGTATACATAAATTGGCTGACACTCCAAGGTCGTACTTTATTGAAACTAATCGTGGGATTTTCCGCCGGAATTCGCACCATTTAGTTCATGGAAGATGTAAGGAGGTACCATACGTGCCAGGGGAAGTAAAAGTCACAGAAATAGTAACCGATAAAGAAACATCAACATACAATCATTCGACGCCAAGTACCGTTTTAAAGCAAACTCCTTCCGGGTCAGCAACTGAGGGGAATTTAGCGAGGACTACCAGAAGTGAAGAGCAATTGGGAGTGACAACAAGATACGGACGTGTTGTCAAGAAACCTGATCGATATATTCCATAGCTACATTAATATTGCATTTGAAAATGTTTTTGTCTCATTAATTATTGAATTATTTTTATTTAATTTTTGTTTGAATTATTTTTATTTAATTTTTGTTTGAATTATATATATTAAGCATTTTGAATTTCGGAAAAAAAAAAAAACTGGAAAGGGGGATGTTGTATATATGTGTATTATGTCAACACATATGTACTTCTAAGTGTGAATTGTTATAATGAATTAATACTCTCTCTCCAGCGATACTTGTATAATATGTTATGAATAAAGGCAGTTGCATTTAGACTCTCGAGAGGTGCGTTTCATATTAACTCGGATTGCTATACACAACAGACTCCGTGAGGGTCCCAAGCATGGCCAAAAAGGGAGATATGGTCTTATCCTTCCTTAACATTCAATGTGACGTTTTTTCCCAAGACTAAGAATTGCTTTACTTACTTACTTACTCAAGTGGCGCTACAGTCCGGAATGAACCTGGGCCTCAACCAACATGCCTCCCAATTAGCCCGGTTCTTAGCTGCTTCCTCAAGTTGCGCACTCCAAGTTGGTTGAGGTCGGTTTATACTTGTGCGCGCCACTTAAGGCGAGGTCCTCCTCTGCGTCCAACGACTAGCTGGGAAACGAAGACTGCGAGCCGGAGAATCGGTGTCCATTCGTTAGACATCTCCTATCCATCTTAAACGTCCAAAGCGGAGTTTTTTGACCAGGGGTATGTCGCTGTACAACTCGTATAGTTCATGGTTGAATCTTCGTGTCCATAGCCCGACAACGCAAATGGGACCGAAGATTTTCCGAATAATTTTTCTCTCGAATCGATCAAGGATTTCTTCATCCGCTTTTGATACTGTCCATGCTTCAGAGCCGTAGATCAAGACTGGGATAATCAGGGTCTTATCTAGGATCTCCTTAGTAGTTCGAGTGAGGGCTATACTACTAAATTGCCTTCTTAGCCCGAAGAAACACCCATTTTTGCCGCTTCCTTCTCTATACTAGCAAACGTGGCTATGACATCACGTTGAATCCTACCAATGATGTCAATATCGTCGGCGTATGCTAGTAAGTTGCACCGATTTTTGGAAAATTGGGCCCCTGGTGTTGGCTCGGGAGTTTTGCTCATTCCTCTCAAGAATCAAATTAAAGAAGTCAGATGACAACGCATCGCCTTGGCTAAATCATTTTTTGGTATAGAATGTGTCAGTGAGATCGTTTCCGACCCTGATGGTGCAGCGAGAATTCACCATCGTCATCCTACACAAACGGAGGTGTTTGGGCGGTATATCAAAACAAGACATGGCTCTGTATAGTTCGTCTCTATAAATGCTGTCGTATGCGGCTTTGAAATCGATAAATAGGTGGTGGGTATCGATTATGCCTCTGCAGTTGGCGCAGTTCAGAGGGTCTCCTTTTTTGTGGATCGGGCAAACGATGCTGAGGTTCCATTTTCAGGCATGCCTTTAACCGACCAGATTTGGCTTATGAGTTGGTGGATGTTGCTTACCAAGTCATCTCCGCCAGCTTTATAAAGCTCAGCGGGAAGGCCGTCATTTCCGGCAGCCTTATTAAGCTCAAGTTTAGATATTGCTATCCTCACTTCAATTAGGTCGGGTGGTTGGCAGTACTCGCTGCCGTTGCCAATATATTAAATGGTTCGTTCTTCCTGACAGCGGAATGTTGTTCGTCATCGCCGTTTAACAGTCTGCAGAAGTGGTTCTTCCATATCCTCAGCATCGACTGTGTCTCAACTATTATTTCCTTGTTCATCTCGACAGGATTCTGTTCGAGCTTTGTTTCATTGGCTTTGACGTTTTACACTTTGGTAAAACTTGCGAACGACATTCCTGGAGTGGCACCTCTCTATATCCTCGATCGCGCGCTTTTCTTGCTCTTTTTTCTTCTTTCTGTAAAGCCGATGTTCTTCCCTTCTTCTTTGCCTATAGATCTCAGTGGCAGCTCTCGTTTTCACCTGCAGCTTAGCCTTGTAGGCCTCGTTCTGGGCTGCGAGCATCTGTCGGCATTCCTCATCAAACCAGGGGTTTCTTGCTGGTGGCAGCGAGACCGCCATGTCCCCTTATGGATATCGAGATGAGCGATATCAATTAGCCGAAGTCCATTGGCAGACGTGTTGTCGTGTAGGCTGTGTTTTTTTTGAAAATACTGCTTTCGATGTCTTCTCTTCCTACCTTCGCGTTAAAATGCCCCAGCAGGGTTTTAAAATGGTCAATAGTAGATGTCACAGTTTTTCATCCTCTTTTTGCCCGGCCCATCCCACCGTATCTCCTGGATGGTAGTAATGTCTGCTTTGTAGCAGTTAAGGGCTTCGGCTAGTTGTTCGCCTGCACCTCTCCTGTTTAATGTTCTCATATTCCAGGTCCAGATACGAAAGTCGTTGTCCTTTTTTCGTTTAGCAGGGTCATCAACAATAATATCAGTCCTTTCCGAGCTATTAGTTGCTTCGTAACAATGGTTTTTTTTTTCCATGGGTGGGTAGGTAATCCAAAGCTCAACCCCCAACCTGGAGGGCCAGTTCCAATTTATTATATGCCCCTAGGAAATGGGGCCATCAGTATCCACTACGGGATTGAGCTCTGCCGTTGACCTTTCGGTTTATCCGCCACCATCTCTGTTCAAGGGGCTTGACATACCCTTGAAATTCATAGATAGCCTGTTGTCCGAATATGTCGAAGCAGCTTGTCTAGGTTCGCCTGGAATGGCAGACCGGGTATTCATTCCGCGCCATTCTTACCAGGGTAATTATAGTGTTCCTGTTTTACGTCTTGTTATCAACAATCGCACTTATCGTTTAGCACGTCATATCCGGTTGGAAGGGACCGATGGTTACCACTTGGAGGTAAAAAATAAGCACATTTGATGTGTAGTCAGAGACTTGACTTACAGCTCGTAAATGCCTTGATTTAAATTTCGTTTCCATAGCCTGTCAAGACAAACGGGACCGAACATTTTCGAAGAAGTTTTCGCTGAAAACGGTTAGGGATTTCTTCATCTGTTTTTTATACGGTCCATGCTTATTATAGGATCTTCTAAGGCTAAGAGTTTAGTTTGATTTCTGATGATATATTGTCGTTAGAGTTCATTGAGAAGCCGAGGTACACATATTCTTTACTACTTCAAGGTTATAGCTGTTAATTGTGACGTTCTATCCGACCATGTTGTGTTGAAAACATATATTTGGTTTTGACCCCACTTGCTGTCAAACGCCCATTTTCGCCGACTCTTTTTATATACTGCCAAACGTGGCTTTGACCACTCGTTGAGTCCTACCAATGATGTCAATATCGTCGGCGTATGCTAGTAGTTGCACCGATTTTTGGAAAATTGTGCCTCAAGTGTTGGCTCGGAAGTTTTGCACAATCCGACCAAGAATCAGATAAAAGAATACACGGGACAGTGCATTGCTTTGCCTAAATCGTTTTTTGGAATCGAATCATCCTCAACAGACAGACGAGTTAAGGCGGTATGCAAAAACTAGACATGGCTCTGCATAGTTCGTCACTTAAAATGCGTCTCTGAAACCGATGAATAGGTGGTTGGTATCGATTTGGACTTCTTAAGATTTTTTTTTCAGGATCCAACCGAAGTGTGAGATTTGGATCAAAAGTGGACTTTTCTAGCCTAAAACAACACTTAAAAAAGCCGATCAGTTTTTCTGTAAACGGTTTAAGGCGTTCATATATTCCACGCAGTTCAGAGAGTCTCCCTTTTTGTGGATCGTGCAAACGGAACTGAGATTCCATTATTCAGGCATACTTTCATCTGACAAAACATTGTCTATAAGTTGGTGAATGTTACTTACCAAATCATATCCGCCGGTTTTATAAAGCTCGGCGGGAAGACCATCGTTTCCGGCAGCCTTGTTAAGCTTGAGTTTAGATATTGCTATCCTCACTTCCCCTAGGTCGGGTGGTTGGTAGTTTTCTCTGTCGTTGCCAATATTGAATGGTTCGTTGTGCATGTCAGCGGAATTTTGTTCTTCCATATCCTCACCATTTTTCGATATTTCCATGTTAACCTCAACAGGATTCTGTTCACGCCTTGTATCCCTAGCTTTCATAAGACTTGAGAATATCTTTCCTGGAGTGGCACCTTCTTATATCCTTGGTGGCGCGCTTTTCTTGTTAATTTTTCTTCTGTCTAAAATGTCGGCGTTGAATGGGAGTGCTCGTCTTCACCTACAGATTTACCTTGTAGGGCTCGTTTGTGGATGCGAGCATCTGTCGGAACTTTTCATCAAATTAGGGGTTTCTTGCTAGTGTGCGCGAGACAGCTACCACATCAGTTTCTGCTGATCGAATGGCTTGTTGACATCGTTGCCGTCCTTCTTTGACATTAGCTGCTGATGGTATGGTGTTCGTCGAGAGTTTAACTGACATGGCTTGACGGTCTCTTGCAGTCTTTCGACATTAAATTGTTTCACTATATTTTTAACTTTCTCTTACAAAGAGAAATATATTGTTTTCGTGAAAATGTTCGACCTCGAGATTTTGATTGATTGATTCTTTTTGTATTTCCGTCCGTGGCGGTCCGTCTGTCCGTAATGGTCTTCCCAGCCTAAACGGCTAGACCGATTTTCTTCAAACTTCGTATCCAAGCTTGTTTTAGTCATAATTCTAGGCCATTTTTGTTTGCTTTTAGCCATGTTAATAACGGTACCTGCCATATAAAAATTACACATAACCTCAATTTTCTCGAAAATGGCTCTAACAATTTTGATTAAACTTTATATATACTATAACCATATTAGCTTCAACAAAACTGCATAACCAGTTTTTTCGAGAAAATCCATATAACCGACGGACCGACGGAAGGAATTCCAAAAACCACTTTTTTAGGCTCCGCTATCATCGTAATGTTAGAATCAATCAAAATCTCGAGGTCGAAAATTTTCAAGAAAACAATATCTTTCTCTTTGTAAGAGAGATGCTTATGATTTGATCTAACGCCGAATTCGCTGTGAAAGAGAAAGTTGCGTACGACCCAGTCGTGCACCCACAATTCGTTTTTCATATTTTCCAAAAACATCAACTAAAATCAAGTTACATCGCCCAAAGAAACCGCAAAAGTCCTTAAAATACCTAGTGATGATTCTTCATGAATTTAAGCTGCCTGTATGGTTACAAATGGAAATAAACTTAACATACAAGATTGTGATGTGGTTTTCAACTTTTCAATTTTCAGCTTAATTTGAATTTTGATTTCGTGCTGCATTTGTACAAGTTCTCCAGTTTACTTTAAATTGTGGCACCGAAAATGCGGTCACTACATGCATACATATGCATATTTCGTAACTGAATTTATCATGACATAGTTTCACCCAGTAGCCCTGTTCTGCTTTGAACGAATCCTTTAGGGATATTCAGAGTTTCTATGGAAAAGTTTCAGACGCAAATGCACACTTTCAACATGCAAAGATGAATGGATGATGACGCACATATTGTGTAATGAGCGGGTAATAAAATGGAGAAAAGTTTTTTTCATCTCAGGTCTGGAATAATGTTTCAAAAATGGAAAATTCCATTTAAGAGTGATACGTCTTGAAATAACATTTGATGCGGGTATTGTCTTAGGGAATTTTTACAGCGCACTTTCAGTGAACTGCATTCGCAATACATTGGCAAGTAAGAATTCGTTGACAGATGTCCTTGGGCTAATCATGGACTAACGCCTCGAACAATGGAGATTTTTAAGAATATTTCCAACGAAACTATTAGGGTGGTATAAATAGGTGGTATAAAGTCGAATCACCCTTAGTTCACATTACTTAGGGTGATTCGACTTTGGAATTCGTGAAGAAAATTGTTTAAAAGGGTTGGATAGCTTGTTATATAATTCGATATTACAAATATTTGTACAAGGCTTATATTAAGTGGATCAATTAATAAAAGAAACCAATCTATTCAAAAAATATTAAAACAAACAACTTGGGAATTTATTCCTTAAAAAAAATATCGTTCTCTGAATTTATTTCGTCAAGCAGTAAAATTTTTTTTGACGGCTTCGTGATTAATATTTTTCTTCAAATATGCCAGGGAATTCGGTTTATTGAAGTAAACTTCGGATTCGAGATAGCCATAGAGGTTTTTTGGACTACGTGGAGGCGAATATTTGCCATCGAAAATTTCACGAACTCGTAGCAGAGAAGTGTTGGACATGTGTGATGTTGCTTCATCCTGCTGGAACCATGTTTTTTTGGTTATCGCCAATTACTTAGTTCCTTACTAAAGTGGCGCTACAGTCCTGAATGAATCTGGGCCTCAACCAACATGCATCTTCAATAAGCCCGGTCCATAGCTAACTGCCTCCAGTTGCGCACTTCAAGTAGATTGAGGTCGCTTTCTACTTGTTTGCTCCACTTAGGGGTTCCTCTACTGCGTCCGACGTCTGGCTGGGAATGGAAGACTCTGCGAGTCGGAGTATTGGTGTCTATTTGCTCTACATGTCCTAGCCATCTTAAACGTCCAATGCGGATTTTTTTGACCAGGGACATGTTGCTGTACAGCTGGTATAGTTATTGGTTGAATCTTCATCTACATAGCCCGTCAACGCAAACGGGACCGAAGATTTTTCGAAGAATTTTCCTCTCAGTTGGACCAATGTTTTCTTGGTCTTTTTTCTTTTAATACGGTCCATGCTTCAGCGCCGTAGAGCAGGACTGGGATGATAAGGGTCTTGTATAGGATCCCCTTAGTAGTTCGAGTGAGGGGTTTACTACTAAATTGCCTTCGTAGGGATTGGCAAGAGTAATTCTTCGTTTAATTTCTGACGAGATGTTGTTGTCAGAGTTGGTATTGGAGCCAAGGTAGAATAAGTCCCGTACTATCTCCTAGATATGTCGATGGTGACGTTCTGTCAAATTCGTCGATGTTGTGTGTCCTTTCGTGTTGACGGCATATACTTAGTCTTACCCTCATTAACTGCTAAACCCATTTTGCTGCTTCCTTCTCTATACAATCAAACGTGGCTACTACATCACGTTGAGTCCTACCAATGATGTCAATATCGTCGGCATATGCTAGCAGTTGCACCGATTTTTGGAAAATAGTGCCTCTGGTGTTGGCTCGGGAGTTTTGCACAATCCTGTCAAGAATAAAATTGAAGAAGTCACATGACAGCGCACAGCCTTGCCTAAATCCTTTTTTGGTATCGAATGTGGTGGTGAAATCTTATCCGACCCTGATGGACCCACATTGCAGCGAGAATTCTCCATCGTCATCATGCACAGAAAGACAAAACTAGACATGGCTCTGTACAGTTCGTCTCTATAAGAGATGTCGTATGCGGCTTTGAAATCGATAAGTAGGTGGTGGGTATCGATTTTTACTTCATGGGTTTTTTTCAGGAGCGAAGTGTGAAGATTTGAAACTTTATGGACTTTCCTGGCCTGAAATCACACTGACAAGGGCCGATCAGGTTGTTGGTAAGCGGTTTCAGGCGTTCACATATTACGGCAGATAGGATCTTGTAGGCGAAGTTGAGGAGACTTATGCCTCTAATTGACGCAATTTAGATGGTTGGATCGGGCAAACGATGCTGAAGTTCCATTCTTCAGACATACTTTCATCCGAACAAATTTGGCTGAATGTTACTTACCAAGTCATCTCCGCCGGCTTTGTAAAGCTCGGCTGGAAAGCCGTCATTTCCGGCAGCCTTATTAAGCTTGAGTTTAGATATTGCTATCCCCACTTCACATTAGTTGGGTGGTTCGTTCTGCATGACAGCGGAATGTTATCCACCATCGCCGTTTAACAGTCTGCAAAAGTCATTCTTCCATATCCTCAACATCGACTGTGTCTCAACTACGATATTTCCTTGTTCATCTCGACAGGATTCTGTTAAAACGTTTTATCCTTGGCTTTGCATTTTCCACTTTGGTAGAACTTGCGAACATCGTTCCTGAAGTGGCGCCTTTCTATATCCTTGATTGCGCACTTTTCTTGCTCCTTTTTACTTCTTTCTGAAAAGCCGGTGTTCTTTCCTCCTTCTTTGCCTATAGAGTTCAATGGCAGCCTTCGACTTCACCTGAAGCTTGTAGGCCTCATTCTTGGCGAGCATCTGTCGGCATTCCCCATCAAACCAGGGGTTTCTTGCTGGCGGGCGAGAGAAACCTAGCACATCAGTTGCCATAAGTTCTTGCTGTGAATCGAGAGGTAACGGGATACGCGTTGCGCGAAGACCTTGGCAGTCTCTTGCGATTGCAGTCTTTCGACATTCAATTTTTCTGGTATTTCTGGTATTTCTGGAGTAAGACTTCTTGCCTAAGTCTGGCACTTATTACACATCCGCATCCGAAAAGTCGCTGTTTCAGCTCACTATAACACGGTCCGTAGTAGATGTCACCGTTTCTCACCCTCTTTTTAGCAAGTCAAATCCGGTTGTACCCGATGGTTACCACTTGGAGGTTAAAAAAGAGTTGCAACCACTGGGCATTGCCAAGTTAAAGCCAATCAGAGTCTACCCTCGTTTTACAACACCCAACCATCCTTATACCCTCTATTAGAACAAAATATTTGGTGAATAACAGCCTTAAAGAAAATTCCTATTTTTGTCGATAAATATTCATTTTCAAAAAAATGTCATTCCATTGCAAATGATCAATTACCATATTTTACAAAATCCATGACACACAAAAATCGACTACTCATGCGTCTCTCCTTATCATCGAGGTAATGATCTGAATAGAGGGATCATAACCCACCCACATTGTATTGCATTCCTCCTTGCTCCGGCTGGTGGGCTCGTCATGACATGATGGAGCGCTCCTTATATATCTCATCCTCGGAATATATCTACGAATACCACAATTCCAAAAAAAGAATTCCGATACGACAGCCTTGGTATTATGCCATCCTTGCAGCAAACTCACCACATTAATCAAAAACAGTTTCAATCAACCGTGTACGACACTCAACATCGCTCATCATAAACAGATTCAAAGGAAAACTAATTTCAAGAGAGTTATGTATACGGAAGGCAGAAGGATAACACCGAACGTATTACAAATTTATGGAATTTCAGCAACAGCAATCCTTCGTGAAAGACGTATTTATGCTCTGTCTGGGAAATGTTTATTTGTGGATACAGATATGTGTGTATGGGTGTCTGTGCAGTGCTATTTGTATCTGTCATGGGTATAGGTATCATTTGAACGATTTTTAACTACGGCTACTGCTAAATATGAGTCAGTAAATTATTGAGAAAGTTTCTAGGCTACCATTTGCTATCCTTAGAACTCAAGGATTATCACTTTTTTGATTTATAATCGGCCCCTCTAATGGTTGAATCAGAGTAATAATTTGCATGGATATTAAGTTACTTTCTTAGCTGAAGGTGGGGATATAATGTCTTTTTGGATTTGATTTGTATTTCGTAAAATACCATAAGTTGGTATATGATTTCAGATTTTATTGAAAGTACCAATGGCGTGGGTTGCAGAACTAGCAATTCCTACGGGCTAACAAACTGATCAAAGCAAAATGGAAAAAATACAATCATCATTCGCTCCCTCTCTCTCTCTCTCTTGAATTCATTTGGGGAACTTAGCATTTTCAAATGGTATAAAAGCAAAAAGGAGTTTGTTTATGCCAACTGCAATAAGCTGCTCTGGCAGACCAACCGCCCCGCAGTCCTCAGAGAAGCTAAATATAATTGAAAGGATAAAGTCACGCTTCATATACACACTATAGATGCGGGGCTCGGCAAGCTGGATGGAGATAATGAAATTAAAGGTATGTGTGACCCCTCCATGTCCAAAAGGAGAGCATATTTTCCCCCAAAATCATAAAATCTTAAGAGAAGTTAATCCGCAAGATAGTCCAGGATACTGGACCCTATGAACTGCCCGAACTACATAGGCATTAGTCTTTTCAACACCCCCAACAAGATCAAATCTGCAATCTCAGCATCGGTTACCCGATCCACAAAGAGGGAGACCCTCTGAACTGTGCCAGCAACAGAGGCACTAGTCGCTAAACAGCGCCACTAGATCCGTTACGTAAAGTGCAGTCCGGGATGAACCTGGGCCTCAACCAACATGCCTCCCCAATTAGCCCGGTCCTTAGCTTACTGCCTCCAGTTGCGCACTCCAAGTTGGTTGAGGTCGGTTTCTACTTGTGCGCGGCACTTAAGGCGAGGTCCTTCTCTACTGCGTCCGACGTCTGCCTGGGAATCGAAGACTCTGCGAGCCGGAGTATTGGTGTCCATTCGTTCAACATGTCCTAGCCATCTTAAATTCCAATGCGGAGTTTTTTGACCAGGGGTATGTCGCTGTACAACCGGTATAGTTCTTGGTTGAATCCTCGTCTCCATAGCCCGTCAACGCAAACGGGACCGAAGATTTTTTCTCTCGAATCGACCAAGGTTTTCTTCATCCGCCTTTGATACGGTCAATTCTTCAGCGTCGTAGAACAGGACTGGGATGATCAGGGTCTTATATAGGATCTCCTTAGTAGTTCGAGTGAGGGCTTTACTAATAAATTGCCTTCTTAGCCCGAAGAAACAGCAATTGGCAAGAGTTTGATTTCTGGCTAGATGTTGTTGTCAGAGTTAATAGCGGAGCCGAGGTAGGCAAAGTTACGTACTACCTCAGAGATCCTACCGGCCGTAATTTGAGAACACCTGAAACCGTCCGTATAATGTCAGCTAGCCAAAAGAACAGCCGAAACTGATGTGCTAGGTACCTCGCATCCAACAAGATAATGTAAGATGGCTTAACGTGAGCACCTAGCCTTTACGGCTCTTATCTCACGGTGGGCCTACCCACATATCGCAACCATTTTTAAGTGTGGTTAGCACCCCAACGCAGGCCGCACTCCATTGGTAGCAATTCGAAAATCATGTGTTAAGCACGAACTTCAACCTGGCTGAGGAGTCGAGGCTATCTGCACCTCTTGCATTCTAAAGCCTTACCCTTTAGAATGCCATATGCTTCAGCGGACTTCTGAACAACCACAGCCACCACGATACTCCCACAAGGGGGCCTACCTCAAAATCAGTCTAGGACATTGTCCTAGGGGCTCTGATTCCCGTGGTACCATTCTATAGTCAATGGTGAGACTCCACACCGATTCCTTATGGGCTCCATAACAACCCAGTCCGGTCTCGAAGTTACTAAGTCCACCACTAATCAGGCAGTAATCAGTGGCAACAACATGCATCATTTACTCTAGTTGTTCATTGAACACACGTTTGTTCATTCAACAAAAAGAGCTTGACTGCCTCGCCTTTTCGGACATAACTTTATTCGATTACCGAACAAAGAATGCCCTTACGGCGAATTATAGCAGCCAAATGGTTGTGGATCAACATGAAGTGGGCTTGGATTGGTTCACGATGGGCTTTCACAGTAAACTGCTATGACCACATTCACCGCAGATCGCTAAGTAACGAATTAACGAAACTAGCTTTCCTGCGGCTACCTCTATCCACCACCTGAGGACGCGCCCAGTAGGGGCCCAACCCCCCTGGGCTCGCATCCAAAAGCAAGAAACCCTTGGTTTGGTGAAGAAAACCGACAGATGCTCGCAGCAAAAATGAGATATTTTAGGCAGCAGGCGCAGGTGATAGCCGCCATCGAGCTTGACAGACAAATAAGGAAAGAAGAACACCGCATGATCGGTGCTATAGTGACATGCAACTCCAGAAGCGAATTTTTGTTCATTGCATACACTGACTACACTCCAAAATTTGGGCTGTTAAAGGTATGCTTGACGAATGGAACGTCAAGATATTTTGCTGTAAGACAAGAATAGAGCCACTCTAAACAGAACCAACTGCTCAGCATATCCTACAATAACCTAGCTAGATATATGTGAACGCCTGAAAGCGATTACCAACAACCTGATCGGCCCTTATCAGTGTGCTTTTAGGTCAAGAAAGTCCACAACTGAAAAAATCTTCAGACTTTGGCAGATACTGGAAAAACCCAAGAAGTAAAAATTGATACCCACCACCTACTTATCGATTTCAAAGCCACATACGACAGCATATATAGAGACGAACTGTTCAGAGCCATGTCTAGTTATGTCTTTCTGTGCAGGCTGACGCTAAAGAATTCTCGCTGCTCCTATAGAGTCACATTCGATCCCAAAAAGGATTTAGGCAAAGCGATGCACTGTCATGTGGATTGTGCAAAATTCCCGAGCCAACACCGGAGGATGGTTGGGTCTTGTAGAACGAGGGTTGAATCTGATTGGCTTTAACTTGGCAATGCCCAGTGGTTGCAACTCTGACTACACATCAAATGTGCTTATTTTTACCTCCAAGTGGTAACCATCGGGGACTGGTCTCATCCAACCGGATTTGACTTGTTAACCGATAAGTGCGAGTGGTGATAACAAGACGAAAAACAGCAACACTATAAATAGCCTGGTCAGACTGGTACGTATACAGGGCCTGCTGTCCCAGGCGAACCTAGATGAGCAGCTTCGACATATTCGGACAACATGTTATCAAGGTTAAGTCAGGCCCCTTGAAGAGAGATGGTGGCGGATGAAGCGAAAGGCCAACGGCAGCGCTCAAACCCGTAGTGGGTACTTATAGCAGACATTATTGCCATCCTCGAAATTCAATGGGATAGGCCGGCAAAAAGGAGGGCAAAAAACTGTGACATATACTACGGACCATGTTATAGTGAGCAGAATGAGCGACTATTCGGATGCGGATTTATTATAAGTTCCAGACTAAGGCAAGAAGTCTTATGTTTCCAAGACATTAGCGAACGCATTGTTACAATCAAGGCCGAATCCGCCAACATAACCCTTATATGCGCTCATGCTCCGACGGAGGAAAAACTAAGGACTGCTTCTACGAGCTCCTTGACAAAACCTATGAGCGACTACCAAAGTACGATGTTAAAATCGTGCTGGGAGATTTTAACGCAAAGGTAGGAAAAGAAGACATCTTTAACAGTACTGTCGGAAAATATAGCCTACACGACAACACGTCTGGTAACGGACTTAGGCTAATTGACTTCGCTACCGAACGAAATGCCACCAAGGTAAGGATGCGGATATCTACCAAGCCACAACAAACCAGAAATACTGTGAAAAAATTTAATGTCGAAGGCTGCAATCGCAGGAGACCGTCAAGGCCTTCGCGCAATGGGTATTCCTTAACCTCTCGATTCACACCATACCACCTGTATCTAATGTCGAAGAACAATGGCAACGATGCCAAAAAGCCATTAGATCAGCCGCAACTGATGTGCTAGGTTTCTCGATGAGGAATGCCGACAGATGATCGCAGCCAAGAACGAGCTCTACAAGGCTAAGCTGCAGGTGAACACGAGAGCTGCCACTGATATCTATAGGCAAAGAAGAAGGGAAGAACACCGGCTTTTCAGAAAGAAGAAAAAAGAGCAAGAAAAGCGGGTGATCGAGGATATAGAGAGTGGAAAACGTCAAAGCCAAGGATACAAAGTTCGATCAGAATCCTGTCGAGATGAACAAGCAAATATCGTAGTTGAGACAGAGTCGATGCTGAGGATATGGAAAAACCACTTCTGCAGACTGTTAAACGGCGATGAAGAAGAATCTTCCGCTGTCAGGCAGAACGAACCATTCAATTATGGCGACGACAACGAAAAGTAGCTATCACCCTACCTAAGTGAATTGAGATTAACAATATCCAAACTCGAGCTTAACAAGGCCGCCGGAAATGACGGCCTTTGCGCTGATTTTTATAGAGCTGGCGGAGATGGCTTGGTAAGTAACATCCACAAACTCATAAGCCAAATCTGGTCGGATGAAAGCATGCCTGAAGAATGGAACCTCAGCATCGTTTGCCCGATCCACAAAAACGGAGACCCTCTGAGCTGCAACAACTACAGAGGAATAAGTCTCCTCAACATCGACTACATGATCCTATCTGCCGTAATATGTGAACGCCTGAAACCGTTTGAGAGGATTGTGCAAAACTCCCGAGCAAACACCAGAGGCACAATTTTCCAAAATTCGGTGCAACTACTAGCATACGCTGACGATATTGACATCATTGGTAGGACTCAACGATGTCATAGCCACGTTTGCTAGTATAGAATAGGAAGCGGTAAAAATGGGTTAAGGTGGAAATTAGGGTAAGACCAGGTATATGCTGTCAACACGAAAGAACACCGACGAGTTGGACAGAACATCACCATCGACAGATATAACTTTGAGGTTGTACGGAACATGTCTACATTGGCTTCAGTACTAATTTTGACAACAGCATCTCGTCAGAAATTAAACGAAGAGCTTCTCTTGCTATTTCTTTGGGCTAAGAAGGCAATTCAGTAATAAAGCCCTCACTCGAACTACCAAGGAGATGCTATACAAGACCCTGATCATCCCAGTCCTGCTCTAAGGCGCTGAGTCATGAACCGTGTCAAAGGTGGATGAAGAAATCCTTGGTCGATTCAATTGGAATATTCTTCCAAAATCGAAAAATCTAGAGGGCAACCAACGGTTCCATTTCTCGAGATAACACGTTTACTGAACTGAGATTTCAATAGGTCGATTGTTATACCCGGTGTGGGGCTTGTGGCAGCGTCTTATTGGAACTACATATCATTGATGTCCTCATGCAATTGCTCAAAGAAATAACTGCTTTAGTTCATGAATCAGCTTGATCTTGTATAGGTGTCGGCCAATTCTTGAGAACGTCGTAAAATTAACTGATTTGGCTCGATTGTGACGAGCCATTTCCAAAAGAAAATAAGACCCGTTGGGTTTATTTCATTTTTGTTTGGGAATTTAGCCCCGCGAGTCTTAATTCCGTGTGTGTTATTGCACTGTACCTACTTTACCACGGTGAAAATATTGATTTTACTGAATATTTTGACATTGACATTTCGGTAATCGGTTCAAAGGTGCGTTCAAACTGAAAAACTGAAATTGTCAAGTCAAGTCAATTTGGAGGCGTTTATCTAAGGATCGGGTTAATTGGAGAGGTACATGTGTTGAGGACCAGGTTTATTCCGGATTTTTGCGCCACTTAAGTTAGTAGTATTCGGGGTCTTAAAAATACAAATTTGACTATGAATTTCAATTATAGATGAACATTTTTATGCTTTTTAAAAGTCTACAAAATGTTGACGCAACGTTGAATTTTAATTGCTGATAAAAACGTTGATCCTTTGGGAAGGTTGCCATCAAATTTTTGATCAAAATTTGTATGGTTCTCAAAATGTATAACCAATTTAATGTTAAAAAAATGAAATTTTCTATCAAACTTTTGACGAAATTCAATATTTTGATGTTCAATACCTGATGATAATTTTGATCAATATTTTGTTTTTTTATGTTTCTCCCAATAAATTTGAGTTCGGATCAAAATTTTTACGTGTTTCAAAATTACGCAGGACTCCATTGTGGCTAGGTAATGAAATTTTCAAGGGACAAGATGTATACAAATAAAATTAAGAATAACATATGTATCTACACACCCTAAATTCTATATACATACCTTCTAATCCAATTTTCCAAGACATATTTTCCCAAAATATATTACACATGAGGATAAATAAATAAAAGGAATTCTTTGCTATTCCACAGTCGTAGATAAATTTAAGGGAATAAAGCTTGAAGTTACAAATTGCTCAAAAGTATCAAATGCGAATCACAGAATCTAGGGTAGGAAATTTGCCCACAAAATGGCAATAAAGGTATTCATGGATACACAGTATATGTGAATTATCACGCACGAATTGTGTGACGTCCTTGCATATGCAGTGCTCCCCATTTCAAAGAGAAATTTAATTTTATGGCAGATTTAGCATCCTTCACCCCATTACACACAATTCCACTTGTAAAAATCCAACAAAAAAAAATATAAGACCAGTGTCTACCTTCTTCATGTGTGAGTTTAATTTAATTTAGCAAATACCTCCTGAAAATAATTTTCCCATTTGAATATTGTTAATCCTGCAGGATGAACAATGGCGGAGATATTCTAAATGAACGGGGGTGTACAGACTGGCATCGGGTGGAGTTTTTGTCGCCATTGATTGAATAGGCATTACAATTCTTCAAACATATGCCATTCGAATATGCAGTATGTAGGTGTGTTAGACTTCTAAAAATCGACCCTGCAGCACATCACACAGTTTCAGACAATCCCGATATCAGTGAATGGATTCGACGGATTTTTCGTATTCTTAATGGTTTCAGCGAAGGTTCAAGAGTGGGGATGACAGTCTGTAAAAATTGAAAATGGTTACACTTTTTCTAATAAACGGTCTTTCATTAAGCGCTTCCTATCTTTAAATTTAAATAAAACAATGTGTGTGTGCGATATCATCGAAATGTTGTACTCGTTTGAAATTACTATCGACGCCATTATATATGTCCACCGCGGCTTCTCTGGATATCTCGCATCCGAAATGTCCAGTTTTCCGTGACTCTGGCGCATAATTCAGGCTGAATTTGACCGATGGCATGGGTTCTGTTGGCTTTGGTTTGTGACATATTCGCATAGACCTACGATTTCAGAAAACCCCACTAGAAAAGTTCTAACAGGGTCACACGATCTCGGTCGCCATTTCACATCACCTCCACGTGAGATGACCATGCCTTCGAATCGCTGGTGTAGAATATCCAATTTGACGTGAAGCACGTATCGCTGTCTTATTAAAACCACATTGGTGTTAAAATAATCCAATTCTGGCCAAAATAAGTTGATAATAATCGACCTATAGCGCACGCTGTTGACGGTGATGGCTGGCCAACGTCGTATTTTCAAAAATTATGGACAGCCAACCCAAAATCCACACCAAAATCTTCATTTTTTGGGGATGCATTGGGCGCTCTTGGATTTCACGAGGATTGGTATGAAAAATTCAACAATTTTGTTGTTGACGTACCCATTCATCCAGAAATGGACCTCATCGCTGAAGATGATTTTTCGATAAAAACATATGAGAGGCTTCAATCCGCTATGCGGATCGTTGAAAACCCTATCCCATCCCATCCTTAAAATTAATATCCTCAAAATATAGGCCTTATGGCGATGAAATACAGAAAATGACATTGTCACAATATATTGCTCAGACAGTTTATCAAAATCTTTTGTGGTTCGACAAAAAACAACGGTTTTCTATTGCTAATGCCTTGGGATGTGGTATACAAATGGTTTTTCTAAGAAAACGCCCCCAAAATGTGGGCGTAGGTGAAAATGATCTATGGACAAAATGTTTATATTACCATTGCGGAAGTATTTGCATCAAAATTTTTTTCAAAAGTTTTAAAATTTGGACGAAAAACGTTTTTTTACTTAAAACACCCCCAAAAAGTGGGCGTGGCAAAAAACTTTGTATGAACGAAATATAGATATTAGGGTTGTCTAAATATGCTACTCAGACACAATTTTTAAATTCCTTACGGTTTGGCCAAAAAATAAGTTTTCCTAAAAAGGGGGCGTGGCAGTGGGCGGATTTCAAAACTTTTTACACTTGTTCTGGTGGCACGGACGAGGATCCTATATACCAAATTTCATTATCCTAGCTCAAAATTTAAGGCCCAAAAATCGCTGACGAACAGACAGACGGACGGACGGACGGACGGACAGACAGACATGGCTAATTCGACTCAGCTAGCGATTCTAAACCGATCCATATACTTTGAGGTATATGTAGCAAAATTATTTCTCTATGTTACAAACTAAGTATCAAAACTAAACCCCCCTATGGGATAGGGTATAAAAAGGGATCAGTTTCCAACTGCTGGAGAGGCCATTCAGCGAACAAACGTCGTTGTCTTTGGTCATAACATTCAGGTCCTGGGTCAGTTAAATATTGTACAGGTGCAGGCTTAAGTTATGACGCAATATTCGCCAAGTTGTGTTTTGCGAGAGTCGATTTCTTAACAGTGACGTGAAATCGACAGCCTCGGATTGTCCTGTGTCGGTGAGGTTGTTGCCGACAATGATAAAGCAGTGAGAAATCTCCATCGTAATCCTGCAAGGTATACCAAAACCAGACATGGCTCTGTATAGGTCGTCTCTATAAATGCTGTTGTATGCGGCTATGAAATCGATGAATAGGTGGTGGGTACCGATATGGACTTCTTGGGTTTTTTCCAAGACCTGCCGAAGTGTGAAGACTTGATCAGATGTGGACTTTACTCCAAGGTTTCAGGCGTTAACATATTACGAATATCTCACCTGACCCAGTTACAAATGTATTTTCGATTATTCTTTCAAAACTTGAGGAACAAAGCAAAACGAATAAACTTATATTTGACAGGCTCGTTAAGCTCGAAAATAGTATTTGCAATAGAAGTACCCCACCTTAACATGAATAGATTGCTTAAAATTCTTACGTGGAATGCCAATGGGCTTTGGCAAAAACTTGGAGAACTTAAATTATTTATGCAAGAAAAAGATATAGACATCTGTTTAATATCCGAAACTCACGCAAAGAGTAATTCGAACTTTGTTACCTCGACTATCATGCTCCACATCCATCAAATAAGGCTAGAGGTGGAGCCTCACTATATATAAAAGAGTGTATCGAACATTCGATTGATCTTAAATTAGAAATTGAAACAATGCAAGTTAGCTCTATACAAGTCAAAAGCAGACAATCCTTTCTGAAGATATCGTCTATTTACTGCCCACCACGATGCAAGGTTGAGAAAATTGACTTTGAAAACTTGCTTAATTCTCTTGGACAACGTTTTGTCATCGGAGGAAACTTAAATGCAAAACATACATTCTGGGGATCTAGATGCATATCACAGAAAGGTAGGATGCTTTATGATGTAGGTAGAAAGTACAATACCGAATTTCATTCTACGGGAAAACCAACTTACTGGCCATCTGATGTTAGAATAATGCCGGATTTGATCGATTTTTTCATTGTAAAAGGTCTGCCGTCCAATCGAATCAAAGTTGAAGAATGCTTTGATCTTTCCTCTGATCATTCTCCAGTCATTTCAACAACGAGCGAGTCACTGATTATAAATGAAAAACCCCACCGATTAACAAACGGGAAAACCAACTGGGAAGGTTTCAAAAACGATATTGAAAATAATATCCGACTGGGTGTATCGCTTAGAACACCATTGGAACTCGAAGTCGCGGTTGACTCCTTTATCGATACCATCCAAAAAGCAGCATGGAATAATACTCCTCACCAGAACAAAATTGTGAGCTATAGTAAAACTAAGTACCCCTGAGAAATACAAGATTTAGTAAGACAAAAAAGAAAAGCTCGTAAGAGATGGCACCAAACTCGTGCCCCGCAAGATAAAACACATCTCAATCGGTTATTATCGGAGTAATTTGCTATCAAATTCGATTAAAAATTTTAAAAACCATGCAGTAGAAACTTATCTGCAAAGCCTAGCCGCTGGAAAGGAATCGAATTATTCGCTTTGGAAAGCAATTAAGTTCATAAAACGGCCAAAAATCGTGTTGTGAGTCTAGGTAGGCCACTGAGGCATCCTTGTTGTTGGAGAGATGGGCATGGCACGCTTATGGTTGCACAGCTTAACTCGTCGGACGGGGGTAGTTCTTGCCCTCTCACCAAACATCCCAGTTCAACAAACATTTTTGCTCGTGCCAGAATCAAATATAAATAAAAAAGAAAAAGAAAGTTACTCTATGTTGACCACGGACAGACTTAAAAGGACTTTAAAAGGAAAAAGATAGATTCAAGAAAAAGCTGAAAAGAAAATGATCAAAAACCTATGTCTATACCGCTGAAAAACGACTAGGAAAACTTGTTTTCAATGTTCATCAGCAGTATAGATTCGCCTCGATCCCAAAACATGCCGGTTGTTATTGGCAAAGGCTGGCCTCCCCACCCCTCAAGTCCCGAGAGACTTCCTATGGCTATCCCTCTGGCCACGTCTATGCTATCTCTCATAGACGTGACCTCCCAGTCACAACGTCCTTAAACTTAGAAATTGTAAGTCAATGTCAAGTCCTGTCGTCGTTTGTGAATTGTCACGTCAAGTCATTGTCAATTCTCCAATGGACGGCGCGAAACACCGTCAACACACCACCACGAATTGAAAATTATCAAACCATTTTTATTGAGACAACATTCACGAAACGAGCAAATGTATTATTGATATTATATATTTAAAAAAAAATGAAAATTACTATTATCAAAATAAATGGACTTCTGTACTTAAAAATATACTAACTACTATTCAAAAATCAAAGAAAACTTAACAACTATTACTCACGGTAATCCTGATGAGTCTCCTCCGAAGTCCTGCCGGCAGCACCAAAGGAAGATGTCGAACTTAATAAATACAGAAATTCACTTTTCCTACTCATAATTACAAAGAAAGTTACAAACAAAAACTTAAACTAACTTTACTTAAACTAAAAACTATTTAAACTAAATTAATTGACTAATTCACTTCTGCTTCGGCTTCAAAGCATTGATAAATGGAGTTGGAATGGAGACGGTGCACACACTTTTCATATTCACTTGATTATTCTAAGTGTCCTCTCACTTCACATACATTTAGATTTAATTTGCTAGATGAAGAGATGTCTTGCTCTTGTAGTGGTGTAGCATCCACCAACGGGTCCTTTGTTGATGACGTCACCGTAAGAAGGCCGTCACAACGGGTTGGAATATCCCCACAAATAATGTAGCAGAGGCTCGAATTTTCCACAATAATATTTTCTCAAGCCTCTGCACTAAAAGTCTACCACTTCGATTTCAAGTGCTCCAATTGAATTCTCCGTCTGCAACACCGTCGCCAAAACCCTAAACAATTTAGTTAGGCAAACATTTTTACACTACACTGTACTGTAGCCAACAAAAACCAAAATTCTATTTATTTGATCTCCGTGATGATCAGCTGTAAAAAACGTCAGCCACTCGATTGTAATCTTTTTTAACTTTCTCTTACAAAGAGAAAGATATTGTTTTCGTGAAAATTTTCGACCTCGAGATTTTGATTGATTCTAACATTACGATGATAGCGGAGCCTAAAAAAGTGGTTTTTGGAATTCCGTCCGTCGGTCCGTCGGCGTCGGTCCGTCTGTCCGTAATGGTCTCCCCAGCCTAAACGGCTTGACCGATTTTCTTCAAACTTCGTATCCAAGCTTGTTTTGGTCATAATTCTAGGCCATTTTTTTGTTTGCTTTTAGCCATGTTAATAACGGTACCTGCCATATAAAAATTACACATAACCTCAATTTTCTTGAAAACGGCTCTAACGATTTTGATTAAACTTTACATATACTATAACAATATTAGTTCCAACAAAACTGCATACCCAGTTTTTTCGAGAAAATCCATATAATAGATTTTTTTCATTTAGGCCATGTAAAGAAATTTGTTAATATCTTGCAAACTATTATGTGAAATTGAATGAAATTTAATATACATACTACTATTACAGCTTGAAGCAATTCCACATAATTAGTTTTAGCCCGACAATCACTAAACGGAATTTTCAGTTTTGGCCAATAACGGAAAATCATTATTATTCATATTGACATCGATTCCTTCAAATTTCGGAGTAACCATTCGTATAAATACATTTCGACATTATTTATATCATTTTAGCATTAATAATCAAAATGCTTATGATTTGATCTAACGCCCAACTTGCTGTGAAAGAAAAAGTTGCGTACGACCCAGTCGTGCACCCACCACTCGTTTTTTAACAAAAAAGGGCACTGACCAGATAATCAATCAGCTGCTTGAAACTCTTCAATCCTCATGCATTGCCCTATCCCGTTCCTAATTTCTTTTCTTTTCAATTTTCTATGTAGTGGTGTTCTCTTGTAACACATATCGTTCTCTTTCTATTTGCGAACTTTCATGTCGTCAATTCGCCTTATTCCAATTTCTGGTCAGTTAACAATGACTGATTTTAAATAAACATAATCACAACATCTAACATCATTGTTTGGGACCCATCAATCAACATTCAAATATATTTATAATATCATTCATTCATTCTTATTTATAATTCAATCGTACACTTTTATCCAATTGTTCACATTCATTCAATCGTTTACATTCATACAAATTTATATCATATTGTTAAAGCTTTAATCACTTAATCTTAAGTTTGTCATACAGTCATCCACAAAAGTTTGCGTACAGTGATTAAAGTTTGGAAAATAGAGGCGTTGTGGCCAAATAGTAAATATTAGATTTTAGAAATTGATATATTTTAGTAAAAGAACATTAAACGCATTCATTTTCGACAATATTTACATTTTTTTTTATTTTCTTAAGAAAACGATAACAAAAATAAAAAAAAGTCATTAAATTCATTCCACAAAAGTCTGCGTACAGTTCTAAAATAAAGTGGAAAAAATTAGTTCAATTGTATGAAAAATTGTTTTATATTTTTACTTTTATGGTTAATATTTAGTGGGATATCCTTTCAACTTAATCACCTCCTTCAAACGGTTTTGCATAGAAGAAACCAATTTTTCTGTATACGAACTACTAATATTTCTCCATTCTGCTAGTAAAGCTTCCTTAAGTTGGATTTTATTTCGTATTTCGCGCGTTCGGATCCTCCGTTCTAATTCATCCCATAAGTGCTCAATGGGATTGAGGTCTGGACTCTGCGGGGGCGTTCGCAACATGTGGGGGATATTATACAAAAGCCACATACGCACATTATAGGCCGTATGTTTCGGGTCATTATCTTGCTGGAAGTAAAAATCATTCGAGACTCGGAGCATTTCGGCACTGTCCTTCAGATTTCTCTTAAGTATGTCAATGTAGGAGTACTGATCCATGATTCCTTCTATAATTTCCAACTTTCCGACCCCCGATGCAGACATACAGCCCCATACCATCAAACCCCCACCTCCATGTTTCACTGTCTTAATGGTATACTTTGGATTAAGTGCAGTGTTTCGACGTCGCCAGACTCTCAAGCGGCCGTCCGAGCCAAAAATGTTATATTTTGAATCGTCCGTGAATATAACCTTGCGCCAGAAGTCTGGAGATTTGTTAACGTATTCCTTTGCGAACGTAAGACGTTTCTGTCTGTTAATTTTGTTCACATTTGGTTTTTTTCTAGGTACGCACGACTTAAATCCCATATTAACGATGACCCTTCTTACCGTTTCTGGATGCACTGTGGTGTTATTGTATATTTCAAGTTGTGAACTTATCTTTTGAGTGCTAATGAATGGCTCCTGGTCCACAATTCGTTTAACCACCCGCTTATCCCTCAAAGTGAGCTTCGATGGTCTTGGCTTCGTTTCGATTCGACCTTCATACCTAAAGCGACTTATTGTTCTCTGGATCGTTGATCGGGGTCTTGAAGTTATTTCCGCTATTTGGGAGTACGACTTTTGCTGTTTTATGTGCAAATTAATAATGAACTGCCTTTCAGATACACTTAATTCTGTTTTTGCCATTTTTCGAAGTAACCTTGACCGAATTTCAAAGAAAACTGTTCTCTCTACCATCATTACAAACAAACAACTATGAATTTGATTCATTACTTGCAAACATAAAATGTACCGCTACTTAAACGGAATTCATGCCAAACTGCACTGAGTTGTACGCAGACTTTTGTGGAGTGAATTCAATGACTTTTTTTTGTTTTCGTTACTGTTTTCTTAAGAACAGTAAATATTGTATGTAAATATTGTCGAAAATGAATGCGTATAATGTTCTTTTACTGAAATATGTCAATTTGAAATATCTAATATTTACTATTTGGCCACAGCGCCTCTATTTTCAAAATTTTTATCGTTGTACGCAGACTTTTGTGGATGACGGTATATCTATATGTTAAGCTATTGACATTGGTTCTTATGATGTAGTTATGCTGCTGTCATAACTTGCTAGCATAAGAAACCTATGAGAGCATAATTTCACACTTCACACAAGTTCGCACAGCTTTACAACATAAATTTGTGTTGCGTGTGTGAAAGCTTTTTGTGTGGGTGCATTTCATTTTGTGTGGCTGCGCTTGATCGTCACTTGGATCTTGTTCGCTGACCACACCACATATCAAGCTAAGTATCACGTACCCTTTTGCCTTATATTATAACTAAATTTATTATTGCAAATAAAATAAACATTTTTTATAACGTTTAATGAAATCGACCCCTTTTTGCATTCCCTTGACATTCCTTAACAATCATTAAAATAAATAATAAAATAAATAAACATACATACCTAACAAATAACCTAACAAATAAATTCACAAATAAAATATGATATACATACACATTACATACCCATACCTAAGAATTGACGACATATACAAAAAGATACACCTAATTTCAATATCACATACTTACATACAAATTGCTACATATTCGCCGAAAGATCTTTCGCGAAAAGATCATAGGGGAGACAATAAAACAAAAAAAATGTAAACAAAAGTCAGACACTTTATGAGAGAAATCGCAGTTACATCGAATTTGATGTAAGTAAATCTTTGTTTACAATCGCTGTGCCGCCAATTAGGGTAACTCAAGACGTTTGGGCAAAAAGCGATAAGGAAAAAGCTGACGTTTTTGCCTCACATCTTGAGGAAACATTTAAGCCATTTGGTGGCCCAGCGCAAAATGGAAACATTAATATATTCCAGAGTACAACCGATAATAATTTAGTAAGATATGCAAGTATTGCCGAGCTTAAACGGGAAATACAGAAACTAAAGCCTAAAAAAGCTCCGGGTTATGACCTGATTACAGGAAAACTTCTTAAAATGTTGCCTCGGAAAGCACTAACTAAGCTTCTTTTTATTATAACGGGTGATTTTTTAGCTGGTTTGGTTTTGGCAACACTGGTTTTGACAGCTGACGTGTGTTTAGTACCTTGTGTCACTGTCAAACAGCTTCAGTTTGGTTTGCAATTTAACCATGGATCGTCTTACAAATGAACAACGCTTGCAAATTATTGAATTTTACTATCAAAATTCGTGCTCGGTTCGAAATGTTCATCGCGCGCTGCTTCCATTTTATGATCGGCATTCTCGACCTTCTGAGCAGTCTATTCGGAAGATTGTGACCAAATTTCGCACCAAATTTACTTTGTTGGACATTAAACCACCAACACGTTTACGTACTGTGCGTAGTGAAGAAAATATTGCGGCCGTATCAGCTAGTGTGACAGAAGACCGCGAAATGTCGATTCGGCGCCGTTCCCAGCAGTTAGGCCTTTGTTACAGCACTACGTGGAAAATTTTGCGGAAGGATTTGGGCGTAAAGCCTTTTAAGATACAGCTGGTGCAAGAACTAAAGCCAGCCGACCTACCACAACGCCGAATTTTTGGTGAATGGGCTCTTGGAAAGCTGGCCGAGGATCCGCTTTTTTATCGAAAAATTGTGTTCAGCGATGAGGTTGAATGGGTACGTAAATAAGCAAAATTGCCGCATTTGGAGTGAAGATCAGCCAGAAGCATTGCAACAGCTACCAATGCATCCCGAAAAAGCCACTGTTTGGTGCGGTTTATGGGCCGGCGGCATTATTGGGCCATATTTCTTCAAAGATGATGCGAATCGCAGCGTTACTGTCAATGGTGAACGCTACCGAGCGATGATAACAAACTTTTTTTTGCCCGAAATGGAATTTCTTGACTTGCATGATATGTGGTTTCAACAAGACGGTGCCACATGCCACACAGCACGCGAAACAATGGCGCAATTGCGAGGCGAGTTTGGTGAACAGTTAATTTCACGTTTCGGGCCGGTCAATTGGCCGCCTAGATCGTGCGATTTGACACCATTAGATTATTTTTTGTGGGGGTATGTCAAGGCTAATGTCTATAGGGACAAGCCCGCTTCGATTGACGCACTGGAAGCCAACATCCATGCATTCATTCGTGAGATACCGGCCGATATGTGTGAAAGAGTATGCTAAAATTGGACTCAGCGGATGGGCTACCTGAGACGTAGCCGCGGTCAACATTTGCATGAAATTATCTTTAAACATTAAATTGCAAGGTTCAAACTATCGATTCAAATAAATATTTCATTCATTTTTTCGAATTTTTTGTGTTTTTTTTTTAAAAAAAAGTTCTAAATCTCTTAAAAAATCACCCTTTAAAGTCGCGGAAGTGATTATGGTTCTAAGACCTGGAAAATCACCAAATGAAATAAAATCCTACAGGCCTATTTCACTTCTTCCAATAATTTCAAAAGTTTTTGAACGGATATTACTCGGTCGCTTACACCCCATAATTGACCAGAAACGTCTTCTACCTGACCATCAATTTGGGTTTATAAGTAAACATTCAACGGTGGACCAAGTACATCGAATTACAGATGTAATTGAGAAAGCTTTCGAAGAAAAGAAAATTTGTTCAGACTTATTTCTTGACGTGTCGCAAGCTTTTGACAAGGTGTGGCACAAAGGCCTTACTTATAAACTACGTCAAGTTCTGCCAGAGCAATTAAATAAAATCCTCGTGTCGTATCTTGAGCATAGACTCTTCCGTGTGAAACTTGGAAGCGAATATTCCGAGTTCAAAGAAATAATGGCAGGTGTACCGCAAGGAAGCGTCCTTGGACCAATCCTGTACCTCCTATTTACTCGTGATATCCCACAAACAAACGATACAATAGTTGCAACGTTTGCTGACGATACTGCTATACTAGCAGTTGGCACAACAATAGAGGAAACAAATATCAAATTACAAAACGCTCTTAACGAGGTTAATGAATGGACTAAATCCTGGCGGATTGCACTTAATGAGAGCAAATCGATCCATGTAGATTTTTCGTATAAACGGACAAACAATTTGCCTGTATTTCTAAATACGGTTCGAGTCCCGTTTGCAAATGAAGCGAAAGATCTCGGTATGACACTCGATGCAAAATTAAAATGGAAGTTGCATGTAAAAAAGAAATGCGAAGAACTTAAGAATAAATACAGAGAACTTAAGAATAAATACCAGTGAAACGAATCTAAACATTTGACAAACTTTTGAAAACAAAATGTTAAGATCATTCGTCAATGCGCCGTGGTACGTAAGGAATGAAGATCTACGCAGAGATCTGGGTATTCCCGCGGTTAAAGATGAAACAAAAAATTTTGCACGAAAACATAAAAAACGTTTATTAGGGCACGTTAACACAACAGTCCTCCAAATTCTTGACGAAACAAATATATTGCGGCGTCTTCAAAGAACTAAACCCTTAGATTTGGCCCGATAAAACAAGCCGCGCTATAAATTGCGAAAAAAGCAGGAACTCTCAAAGGAAAGTTACCTGCCAAACATATTATATACTCGTGATAAAATAATTGCTAGATAAGTCGAATACTTAGTTGCAATAGAAATACAAAATGGGTGGTGGTTTTAGTGAGTAAAAATCTAACACTACTTTGAATTCTACAGGATTCTGTTTGCCCCTTTTATCTCTGGCTTTGCTGTTTTACACATTGGTAAAACTTAGGAATACCATTCCTGGAATGGGACCTCTCTATATCCTCAAACCCTCGTCGTCACCTTAACCTTATAGCCTTGTTCTTTCTGAGAGCATCTGTCGGAACCCTGCACTGAACTTATGGTTTCTTGCTGGTTAACGTAAAATCCTAGAACATGTAATGGGGCTGATCGAATGGCTTGTTGACATCGCCGCCATTTTTCTTCAACATAAGATGCTGGTGGCATGGTGATAATTGAAAAGTTAGGAGATACGCGTTCTGCGACGGAAATTCATTTTACCCTATCCCATAGGGGTACATTAGTTTTGATACATAGTTTGTAACATAGAGAAATAGTTAGGCTTCATATACCTCAGAGTGAATAGACTCAGAATCACTAGCTGAGTCGATTAAGCCATATCTGTCTGTCCGTCCGTCTGTATGTCACCGATTTTTGGCCTTTACGGCTTAGCCGTAAAATTTTAAAAAAGTGTCTGAAAAACATATTTATAGAATCTCAATACCTATATTTCGTTCATATACATTTTTTTTGCCATGCCAACTTTTTGGGGGCGTTTTTAGTAAAAAAACGTTTTTCGGTACATTTTTAAAATATTTGAAAAAAAAAAACCTTTTCATGCAGAATCATTGGCTAGATAATATTATTAATTAGATAATTTTAACCAACGCCCACTTTTTGGGGGCGTTTTCTTACAAAAACCGTTTGTATACCCTGTCCCAAGGCATATGCAATAGAAAAACTTTGTTTTTTATCGACCCATAAAAGATTTTGATAAACTGTCTGAACAATATGTTGTGACAACGTCATTTTGAGGATATTAATTTTAGAGATAGGGTGGGATAGGGTATTCGTACAGCGGATTGTAGCCTTCTCATATATCAAGGTATTTACCAAGCTGTTTGGCACCACTCTGATTCACTTGGATTCGCTTGGTGAGACCATCCTTATTACGACTTAATCAGCTTTCTAATGTAAATGTTTGCTAATTTCAATTATTTGTGACCAGTCCTACAATTTTAGGTAGACTTTTGCTGGAATATGAAACTCGCACCCATCGCAGATGAATGGTGCTGTTAATATGCTTCCATTAATAGGACATGTATTCCCCACCCACACAAGATGTCGATGAACTCTATTCAAATCTTTAATAATCCTTCAAGATATACCATCATTCAGCTATTCAAGCTCTTCCACATAGGTCATACCAACCGAATTAGTGCCCTTACAGCCAAACCTGGATAACAACATTCACTATCCACCCACCTGTTCAATGAAATCCTTTTGAAATTACGAGGATACGAAGAGATGTGAAAATCCATGTTAGTAATTCTTCAACGAAGTGGAAGTGATTATTATTTGCAACGTTAATCTTGGCCTTGATGCTGGGTTCCTTCAGACAAAGGATTGGATTAATGTATTCATTGCCAGATATTACCAAAGGATACGATGGAAATTGTTCATATAATGACAAATACCTCCGCATCGTTGGAAAAAAAGAGGGCAAAGCGCACTTGAGTGATTTGTCCTTGCCGTATCCTGGGGAAATGTTTTTTCATGGTCTACAGGAGTAGGTAAGGCACAAACAGTTTATAGGGAATTTGCGTGCTTTCGAAGGATCGTAAATATTGTTTTTTTTAAGGAACATTTATAAGGATTTCTGGTGGGTGCGTGTGTAGTTTATTTGTTTTAAGTAAATTATTCCTTTTTTTGTTGACATGAACCAGAATGAGTTTCTTCATCCAATTCCGTCGAAAATCAATGTCGATAACTTTTTTCGAACTGAATGCTAATACTCTCCATATATACAACTAAATGGTATAGGAATAGGACCACCATATGTCATTTGTTGTCAAAAGTACCAATTGTGTAATATGTCCTTTCAAATTGGTTTCAATGCATGACTCTGTGGTTTGGGAACACACAATGGAAGGATATTTGACAGATCTATGGAAAATTGATATTCACAGCACAGCTAGCATGACGTGTGCTATAAAAGCTGTGGCCCACATCATCATATATCAAATAAAATTGATTGAAGTGCCAATTTCTATGGCACATACTCTGAAAGGACACAAAGGACACATATAAATCATTCATACGGTGACAATGAGGCACGTCGCACGTGAGATAATCGAACCAGACCTGGCGGCGAAAGTAGTAAAGTACTACGTCTGCAAAGTAAATTTATGTAAACAGGGAGATGATGAAATAGTGTGGAGTATAGGACCCACTTTATATAAAACTCAAAGCATGCTTCATGATGCCATGGAAAGATGGCATTTTGCAGCCTACAAACAATAATGCTTTAATTTTCAGGGGCAGATGGTGACATATGTCGTGCAAAGAATAAGAGCAGAAACAAAACTAGTACCTGCCATTTATACCACAGACCTAGCTTTACAATAAGGCACATGGAAAAATTCCCGAGAAGGAATCAACGGTGGCGTGTACATTCCCAGTTAGGGTGGGCCAACTGAAAAAAAACTTAAATATCCAGCTTTGATATATTCGGACAACAATTGATTTAGGCATCTCAAGGGTAAGTCAGGCCCCTTGAACAGGGATGGTGGCGGAGAAGAAACGAAAGGCCAACAGCAGCGGTCAATCCCATAGTGGATACGGATGGACTCGTGTCCTAGGTGTATCAAACAAATTGGAACTGAAGCTCCAGGTTAGGCGTTGTGCCTTGGGTTAACTACCCACTCACGAAAAAAAACATTGCTACGAAGCTCGGAGAGGACTGATTTTATTGTTGATGGCCATGCTAAATAAACACAGGGCAACAAAGTTTGTAGCTGCACCTGGAATGTTAGAACATTAATCAAGAGTGGTGCAGCCGAACAACCAGCGGAAGCCCTAAGCTCCTAAAAAAACAGACATCACTGCCATCCAGGAAAAACTATGGGATGGGCCGGGCAAAAGGAGGATCAAGAACTATGAGGATGAGAAACATCGACTAATCGGATGCGGATTTATGAAAAGGCAATAAGCCTTATGCTTCGCAGACATTAGCGAAAGCATTGTTACAATTTGCATCAACGCCAAATTCGCAAACATGAGCGCTATATGCTTATGTTTGCTCGTCCGTCTGTGCAGGATAACGATGGAGAATTCTCGCTGCTCCATCAGGGTCGGAAATGACCGAAACATACGATACCCAAAAAGGATTTACTCAATGCGATGCACTGTCATATGACTTCTTTTACCTCATTCTTGAGAGGATTGTGCAAAACTACCGACCCAACAACAGAACCACAATCTTTCAAAAATCAGGGCAACTACGACTCTATTGACATCATTGTTCTGCCTCAACGTGATGTTAGAGGTGCAGTGCAACAACCCCTGCGAAATTAAGCCCCACGGGGCTGAATTACCATAAAATGGAAATAGACCCGCGGGGCTTATTCCTTTTTGGAAATGAAAATAAGTCCCGCGGCTGCTAATGCCTTTTCCTTGTGTTGATACTTTATAGTAACGGGGCTTATATCGTTTTCAAAAAGGAAATGAGCCCCAGGGCTATTTCCTTTTTTGGGACTTAATTCCGCGGGGGTTATTGAACTGCACTGGTGTTATAGCAACTTTTGCTAGTTTTGAGAAGGAGACGGAGGTTTTGCTGTAAATGAGGATGAGTATACACTTGGTCATCACGAAAAGACGTACAACAACGTCACCATTGACAGATATAACTCTGATGTGGTACGGCACTATGTCTACCTATGACAACAACATCTCAACAAAAATTAAATGAAGAACTACTCTTGCCAACCGCTGTTTCTTCATCTGATCATCCCAGTCCTGCTTTACTGCTGAAGCATGGACCGTATCAAAAATGGACGAAGAAATCCTTGGTCGCTTTGAGAGGAAAATTCTTCGAAAAATCTTCGAACAAGTAGTCAGCATGTAGAAAGAATTAACACCAATACCAGACGTCGGGCGCAGTAGATGAAGACCTCGCCTTAAGTGGCACGCACAAAAAGAAACCGACCTCAACCAACTTGGAGTGCGCAACTGAAGGCAGTTAGCTAAGGGCTAATTGCAGAGGCATACTGGTTGAGGCCCAGGTTTATTCCGAACTGTAGCGCTACTTAAGTGAGTAAGTGGTTCCTCGTAGACTGGTGCAGACTGAAAAAAGGATCACATCACCAGTTACATAAATTATCAAGCCCATCTTCATGTCTATTTCTGATTCAAAGATGGAGTTGTCTCAAATGTATGAAAGTCAATACGAATGACTACCGTACAATAAAATGGCTGGCTTCATCATTCACTTCTTAAATCAGACCCAACTCGAAAGGAGGACAAAAAAATTACAACTCAGGACATATCGTCATTGACAATCTCGGATATCCCAGGAATGGTCTGCTTTATGCCTTAAATTACTTGTCACGAAGTTTCGTCGGAAAGGGAAACGTTGAAAGGTCGCGCTCTTTTAACGGCCTGGTGTCTATAACCGCCAACATGCCAACCGGTACGTAGGAAAAATATGAAAGACTTCTTCTACGAGCTCCTTGACAAAACCTATGACCGACTGCCGAAGTACGATGTTAAAATCGTGCTGGGAGATTTTAACGCAAAGGTAGGAAAAGAAGACATCTTTGGCAGTATTGTCGGAAAACACAGCCTAAATGACAACACGTATGGCAACGTACTTAGACTTCGCTACGGAACGAAGTGCCACTACAGCCAGCGTACAGTTTCCTCACCTCGATATCCATAAGGGGACATGGCGGTCTACAGATCAACGAACGGTCAACCAAATTGATCACATTGCGATAGACAAAAGGCACGCATGCAGTATTTTGGATGTCCGAAAATCGACTCGGACCATTACCTTGTTGTAGCCAAGGTAAGGATGCGGATATGCACCACGCCACAACAAACCAGAAATACTGTGAAAGAATTTAATTCCAAAAGACCACAATCGCAAGAGACCGGTAAGAGCCTTCGCGCAACGCATATCCCTGTCGAAAAACAATGTCAACGATGCCAAAAAGCCTTTAGAACAGCCGCAAGTGATGTGCTAGACTTCTTGCAAGAAACCCTTGGTTTGACGAAGAGCGCAGACAGCTGATCGCAGCCGAGAATGAGGCCTATAAGGCTAAGCTGTAGGTAAATACCAGAGCTACCATTGAGCTCTATAGGCAAAGAAGAAGGGAAGAACACCGGCTTTTCAGAAAAAAGAAAAAAGAGAAAGAAAAGCGCGCGATCGAGGATATAGAGATGTGCCACTCCAGGAACGATGTTCGCAAGTTTTACCAAAGTGTAAAACGTCAAAGCCAAAGATACAAGGCTCGAACAGAATCCTGTCGAGATGGACAAGGAAATATCGTAGTTGAGACACAGTCGATGCTGAGGATATGGAAGAACCCCTTCTGCAGACTGTTAAACGGCAATGACGAACAATATCCCGCTGTCAGGCAGAACGAACCATTCAATAATGGCCACGACAGCGAAAAGTAGCTTTTACCCTACCTAAGTGAAGTGAGAATAACGATATCTAAACTCAAGCTTAACAAGGCCGCCGGAAATGACGGCCTTCCCGTCGAGCTTTATAAAGCCGGCTAACATGACTTGGTAAGTAACATCCACCAACTCATAACCCAAATCTGGTCGGATGCCCGAAGAACGGAACCTCAGCATCATTTGCCCGATCCACAAAAAAGTTGATCCTCTGAACTGCACCATAAGTACATCGCCTACAAGATCCTATCTTCCGTAATATGTGAACTCCTGGAACAGTTTTCCAACAACCTGATATCAACCAGTGTGGTTTTAGACCTGTAAAGTCCACAACTGAGCAAATCTTCACACTTCTGCAGATCCTGGAAAAAATACCAAGAAGTCCAAATCGATACCCACCATCTTTCATCGCTTTCAAAGCCACATACGATAGCATTTATAAAGACGAACTATACAGAGCCATGTCTAGTTTTGGTATACCGCCCAAACACGTCCGTCAGTGCAGGATAACTCTGGAGAATTCCCGCTGCTCCATCAGGGTCGGAAACGACCTCAACGACACATTCGATACCAAAAAAGGATTTAGGCAAGGCGATGCACTATCAAGTGACTTCTTGAACATCTTTCTTGAGAAGATTGCGCAAAACTCACGAGCCAACACCAGAGGCACAATCTTCCGAAAATCGGTGCAACTACTAACATACGCCGACGATATTGACATCTTTGGTAGGACTCAACGTGATGTCATAGCCACGTTTGCTAGTATAGAAAATGAAGCGGAAAAAATGGGTTTATCATTGACGAATATTACCGTTACCATCGACATATATAACTTCGAGGTAGTACGGGTCTTTTTCTACCTCGGCTCCTCTATTAACTCTGACAACGAAATCTCTTCAGATATCAACCGAAGAATTACTCTTGCCAACCGCTGTATTTTCGGGTTAAGAAGCCAATTTAGTAGTAAAGCCCTCACTCGAACTACTAAGGAGATCCTATATAAGATCCTGACCATCTCAGTCCTGCTCTACGGCGCTCAAGCATGAACCGTATCAAAAATGGATGAAGAAGTCCTTGGAGGATTCGAGAGGAAAATTCTTCAAAAATCGTCGGTCTCGTTTACGTCGATGGGCTATGGAGTCGAAGATTCAACCAAGATTTGACCCCTGGTCAAAAAACTCCGCATTGGACGTTTAAGATGGCTAGGCCATGTAGATTGTATGGACACCAATACTCCGGCTCGCAGAGTCTTCCATTCCCAGACTTCGGACGCAGTAGAGGAAGACCTCGCCTTAAGTGGCGCGCACAAGTAGAAACCAAGCTCAACCAACTTGTAGTGCGCAACTGGGGGCAGTTAGCTAAGGACCGCGCTAAATTGGAGAGGCATTTTGGTTGAGGCCCAGGTTGATTCCGGACTGTGGCTATGTAAGTAAGTCTCAGATCAACCGAAAGAATGCTTCACAACAGCGACCGCTTAAATTCGCTTGTTTGTCGCTTTTTACCTCAGAAGAATCCTTCAAATATGCTCTCGTGTAGTGAATTTCTAAATGTTTATTGGTACCTGGTAGTGACGTGCCCAGAGTCGTAAAGGATGGAAGTCTGACTTACCTCAGGCAGAGATCCTCAACCCCTTAAGTAAACAAAAGTAAGTAAATCAAGTACAAAAGTACTTTGCCGACAGCCATTTACTATCATATTCCATTCCATTGAAGAGCTTTCAGGCTCCACACGAAGCACTTAATTTAAGGACTTAACAACTAGGATATTCACCCAAATGAATCAACCCAATTGCCTCCATTTTGAAAGACCTTGTATAGCAGTTCAACGTCTTCCAATAGCAGAAAATTCTTCAATTGCATTTTATGCCATGATAAATGGATGCTATTGGCCCTCCTTCCATACATAGCTACGTTCAGCTTGTATCCTTAAATAGCACTGCGAAATTGAAATACGAGTACATTTCCTGCAACACTAACTGGTAAATAGTAAACTTTCGTTTCAATGTATGAATGCCGAGGGTAGAGAGGACATAAATTCCGATTCCTTTAAAATTAATCAGGTGTATTCTGCACGCTGCCATTTTGTTTTTGCATTGCATTGCACAGCAAACCCCTGACGACCACTTGACTCCAGAGCTAGCAGGACGATGCAGGTGTAGGTTGTGTGTACAACGTCCACCTCAATGTGTGCACATTTCGCTACCTCGATTATTTTATTTCCTTGTATCCATTGCATCGTGTAAGGTTGTTGAAAAATACCATTCCAGGTGAATGCAAGCCGGCCAAGTGATGGACAAAAAGGCAAAATTTTCTCATGATACAGCCAGGTGCACAAATGGACGACAAAAAAGTGTCAATGGACATCAATGTGTATTCATGATCGGGCAACAGAGAGCACCTCCTTGCCGACCGTGTCCTTTTAAGTGATAGCTAGTAAATTTAATTAAATGTGAAAGCGTTCAGTTCCGTAAAAGACGATAGTGGATTAAATGTCCTTTTTGGGAGTGCAGATAAGAGGACACTGATGCATTGGCAATTATGTGCAACTGTAAGTGCTTCCTTGCAAGGAACAACTTTGTTATTAATTATTTAGTGAAAGATATTTTCGCAAGGAACGGGAATTCCTTTACCAGTCTCGAAATTTCAACTTTCAAAGTTGGCAAAAATAACTTGCAATACCTGGAAGACTTGAATATAGTGTTGGCGGTGTTGGGGGCACTTTGTCTTGGATGGAAACCAAAGGATTTTTCACTAATGATCTCTTTCGCTTTCAGTGGGTCGTTTTAAAATTTGGTTGGATTTGGTTGATCTTCTTCTACTTACTTACCTAACGGGCTCCCGACCATTGAAGAAACAATGCAGCCTTTAATTCTCCTCGGTAATGGGCACGTTGCTGCCAGTTATTCAGATCCTTAAACCGGAAATTAGGTCTTCATTGTCGCCTCGAACCTGAAGGCTGCGATTCGGGGATTATCATGGATGGAGCACTATTGTTCATTCGCTCGATGTTTCCGAGCGAATATAGTCTACGTGTTCTTACCCTTTGTACACATCTTAGTATAGCTTATTACGTTGGCTATTGTATCATCCATTCCAAGCAGTAAGATACACACCTAAAATATCTATTGTGCTTGCCGTCAGATGTTTTTTAGGTTAGTAGCGCTTCTACTTTCCTAATTTAGCTGATAATACTTTCAGCCGAAGATTTCCTCAGTTCTTCGTGACTTAAAAATTCCCTGAAGAAAGATTCCCTTCTCATACCGTAAAGGGCCGGGCATTCACATATGATATGCTCGGCTGTTTCGTCTTCTTCTCGACATAGTATGCACTAGAAGCATTTTGTTTAGGTGATATCGCAGACCGTGATGACCAGTTAGGTAGCCTACTAAGTTTTTGATATCGTGCCTGCGAAGATTTAGTATCTTATTGGCATCTGATTTGAAGGGCTGAATAGCTCTTTTGGCCTGTCTTAGGCCTGGGATGTTTCCCCAGTATGAAACACATCTGTTTTGTTCCCAGTTTTTTATGACTAGATTTATGTCTGATTTGGCGATTGCACAGAAGTGTTCAGGTCTAATGAAGGGGGTTTCCGAATTTTTTCTGGCTAGTTCATCAGCTTTTTTCGTTACCTTCAATCCCCTTATGTCCGGGGACCCACCATAGTCTGGTTTTGTTCCTGGAACTGAGTGTTTGGAGGGAATTGAAGCAGTGTAGTACTGATTTGGAGTCAATAATGTGTGAGCTAAGGGCTTTTATAGCTGCTTGACTGTCCGTGAATATATGGATGTTTGCGCCTTTAATACCTGAGTTGTGTATTAGGTTTGCGCATAGGTATTGAGAGTGTCCTCTCACTAAGGCACTCACTCTCAGGCGGCAGCGGAGGAATTCCCTAGATGGAGTCAACGGTGGCGCCTACAGCTCCAGTTTGATCGAACTGGTAGTGAAATCCCTATATGAGCTGCTTCGACATATTTGAACACCAGGTCTATAGGGAATTCCAATACTGATCCAGGGTATTGGAAAAGAGTTGGTGGCGGAGGAGCCCTCAATGGGTCAACGGCAGCGCTCATACCCCAAAATGGGCTACTGACATCGATAATTTTTCCGCCCCGCTGTCATAGGGTCAAAAAAAAGGCCTGGCCCTCCAGGTTGGGGGTTGTGCTTTGGGTTAACTACCCATCCACGGAAAAAAATTATTGTTACGAAGCAACCAATAGCCTCGGAAAGGACTGATATTATTGTTGACGGCCATTCTAAACGAAAAAAGGACAACGAAGTTCGTATCTGCACCTGGAATGTGAGAACATTAAACAGGAGAGGTGCAGGCGAACAACTAGCGGAAGCGCTAATTTGCTAACGAAACAGACGTTACTACTATCCAGGAAATTCTATGGGATGACCGGACAAAAAACGGATGAAAAACTCTGACATCTACTATGGACTGTGTTATAGATCCAAATGGTAGCTCTACCAGACCTGCAAGTCCTACATTTTGCGCAGAGTGCTGGACAATAAGCAGTAAAGCCAAGCAAGTATCAGGCACGTTCGAAATGAACATTTTTTGTCGATTTTTCGGTCCTGTATGTGAGGAACTTCCAGAACTTGACTTGATCTGTGCGGTTACAGACCGCTTACCAAAGACACTATGCTTCGACAAAAGAATCTCAACGGATATCACAACCAGAGAAGCATGGTGTAGCAATAACCCACCAAACTGCCAAAACGGCCTAAAGTGGTATACGGATGGTTCTAAAATGCACTCAGGGGTAGGAGCTGGCATACATAGACCAAATAGAAACATCTCAATACTTACTTACTTACTTACTTAAGTGGCGTTACAGTCCGGGATGAACCTGGGCCTCAACCAACATGCCTCTCCAATAAGCCCAGTTCTTAGCTAACTGCCTCCAGTTGCGCACTCCAAGTTGGTTGAGGTCGGTTTCTACTTGTGCGCGTCACTTAAGGTGAGGTCTTCCAATACTGCGTCCGAGGTCTAGCTGGGAATCGAAGACTCTGCGAGCCGGAGTATTGGTGTCCATTCGTTCTACATGTCCTAGCCATCTTAAACGTCCTATTCGGAGTTTTTGACTAGGGTTATGTCGCTGTACAGCTCGTATAGTTCGTGGTTGTATCTTCGTCTCCATAGCCCGTCAACGCAAACGGGACCGAAGATTTTCCGAAGAATTTTTCTCTCGACTTGACCAAGGATTTCTCTATCCGCTTTTGATACGGTCCATGCTTCAGCGCCGTAGAGCAGGACTGGGATAATCAGGGTCTTATATAGGATCTCTTTAGTAGTTCGAGTAAGGGCTTTACTACTAAATTGCCTTCTTAGCCCGAAGAAACAGCGATTGGCAAGAGTAATTCTTCGTTTGATTTCTGACGAGATGTTGTTGTCAGAGTTAATAGCGGAGCCGAGGTAGACAAAGTCCCGTACTACCTCAAAGTTATATCTGTCAATGGTGACGTTCTGTCCAATTCGTCGATGTTGTGTGTCCTTTCGTGTTGACAGCATATACTTAGTCTTCCCCTCATTTACTGCTAAACCCATTTTTGCCGCTTCCTTCTCCATACTAGCAAACGTGGCTATGACATCACGTTGAGTCCTACCAATGATGTCAATATCGGTGGCGTATGCTAGTAGTTGCACCGATTTTTGGAAAATTGTGCGTCTGGTGTTGGCTCGGGAGTTTTGCACAATCCTCTCAAGAATCAAATTGAAGAAGTCACATGACAGCGCATCGCCTTGCCTAAATCCTTTATTGGTATCGAATGTGTCGGTGAGGTCGTTTCCGACCCTGATGGTGCAGCGAGAATTCTTCATCGCCATTCTACACAAACGGACGTGTTTGGACGGTATACCAAAACTATACATGGCTCTGTATAGTTCGTCTCTATAAATGCTGTCGTATGCGGCTTTGAAATCGATAAATAGGTGGTGGGTATCGATTTGGACTTCTTGGGTTTTTTCCAGGATCTGCCGAAGTGTGAAAATCTGATCGGTTGTGGACTTTCCTGGCCTAAAACCACACTGATAATGGCCGATCAGGTTGTTGGTAAACGGTTTCAGGCGTTCAAATATTACGGCAGATAGGATCTTGTAGGCGATGTTGAGCAGACTTATGCCTCTGTAGTTGGCGCAGTTCAGAGGGTCTTCTTTCTTGTGGATCGGGCAAACGATGCTGAGGTTCCATTCTTCAGGCATGCTTTCGTCCGACCAGATTTGGCTTATGAGTTGGTGGATGTTACTTACCAAGTCATCTCCGCCAGCTTCATAAAGCTCAGCGGGAAGGCCGTCATTACCGGAGGCCTTATACAGCTTGAGTTTAGATATTGCTATCCTCACTTCAATTAGGTCGGGTGTTTGGCAGTTTTCGCTGCCGTTGCCAATATTTAATGGTTCGTTCTGCCTGACAGCGGAATGTTGTTCGTCATCGCCGTTTAACAGTCTGCAGAAGTGGTTCTTCTATATCCTCAGCATCGACTGTGTCTCAATTAAGATATTTCCTTGTTCATCTCGACAGGATTCTGTTCGAGCTTTGTATCATTGGCTTTGACGTTTTACACTTTGGTAAAACTTGCGAACGACGTTCCTGGAGTGGCACCTCTCTATATCCTCGATCGCGCGCTTTTCCTGCTCCTTTTTCTTCATTCTGAAAAGCCGAGGTTCTTCCCTTCTTCTTTGCCTATAGAGCTCAATGGCAGCTCTCGTCTTCACTGCAGCTTAGCCTTGTAGGCCTTGTTCTTGGCTGCGTGCATCTGTCGACATTCCTCATCAAACCAGGGGTTTCTTGCTGGTGGCCGCGAGAAACCTAGCACATCAGTTGCGGCTGATCTAATGGCTTGTTGGCATCGTTGCCATTGTTCTTCGACATTAGATGCTGGTGGTGTGTTGTGAGTCGAGAGGTTAAGGGATACGCGTTGCGCGAAGGTCTTGGCGGTCTCTGGCGATTGTAGTCTTTCGACATCAAATTTTTTTCACAGTATTTCTGGCTTGTTGTGGCGTGGTGGATATGCTTTCAACACTCGCACTTATAAATTTAGCAATTCAAATCCGGTTTTGTGAGACCAGTATCCAATGGTTACCACTTGGAGGTAAAATAACAACGATTCGTGTGTTGTCAGTGCTAAACCGGCTCCTTGCCCTCGTTCAACAATACCTTAATCTGGTAGACAATTGGATAATTGTATGTGGAAGTAGCGCTCCTTGCCAAATTGAAGGGTTCTGCCAATTTAGGCAATCTGTAGGCCTAAATATTTCAGAGATAGCGTTGGAAGCTTCTTCTACAGTAAGTGCGTCTAAATTTAGCAAGGTAGGCAACAGTTGATTTAGATTGCTTCTATAACGAACGTCCTTTTTCTTGGAGGTTCCATCTTAAAGATTTGTTATATGGGGCATATATCTATTCTAAATTAAAATAACAGCGACCGAGATAAAATTCCAAAGAAGATATACTCCAGGAATTCATCAATATTTGTCCTTGACTTCACTGACATTAATGATCTGTCATTGAATCAATGTATGACCCCAAATTGAAGTTGATTAAAGCATTTTCAATCAAAATGATTAAACACAATTGTTAACACCGTTATTTGAACAGACTATCTACATTCATTTTTAATGTAAACCAATCTGAAAAAATGACACGCGTCAGTGATTTCCAATTAACTCCATGACTGAGGTATGGCTTCTATAATTAAATCTCTCAATTCCTAGGGCGGTATGAGTTGATAAATCCCTTTTCAAATTTGTACAGAAATTACTGTGGGCAACTGTTTGCCAAAATCCATGCTCGGTTGATTTCAAATTATCCAATGAGGCTCGAGTTTACTTTGCCTGAGGTGATGAATCAACATCAGTTTTGTCAATATACACCTATACTTTGTCAATATTTGCCGACAAGCATTGATTAACACCTGTGCTTGGTAAACTGGTAGATAATTGGATAATTGTATGTGGAAGTAGCGGTCCTTGCCAAATTAAAAGGCTCTGCCGATTTATGGCCTTTTCTACCGATAAAAATTGTAGGGTTTCAAACTCACTGGTTAAGAGAGACAAATATAAAATCTCTTTGAACTTTTCAACTTGGAAAACACTTTTACCCTATCCAATAATTCCAGGAACACCAGAGTTCCTAGAATCTGATTTCGAGCACAGCAAAGTTGATTCAGGGAACTTTGGTGTCAAAGTTATTTAAAAAGAGATTCAGGGAGGCAAAATAATTTGAAAAATAAATTAATTAATTTTAAATGCAATTTACTGATGTAATTACAGTTTTCCCTTGAAGGGTTTGCTTTATGCTCCTTTATTTGTGTGTGCATGTACACAAATCCTTTACGTAAAGATTCAAGGCCTCGTGCGGTAGACGGTTTTCTTAAAGAAGGAAAACACGTTTTATTGCAAACATGGAAGCCAGGTAGGATTTGGTATTTAAATTTGGAAGCACCATTGGTTGGGATCCATAATAGCTCGTAGTTGAAAGGATTGTCCTTCAGATAAAATAATGTGCATCCTGAAAAAGAATTCGATACAATCAATAAAAGTCAGAATGACCAGGTAGGTCAGGTTTTCTTACTTCCTGCGATTGACTTGATGGGTTGTTGAGAGTCTAATGAAAGGGACTGAAAGGGCCTTTAAGTTTTCATGTACCTGCAAGTATTATATAAACCAATACGAGGAGTGAAATGGTGATATTTACGTGCGGCTATTTTGTGGTATATGAAATATATCGCCCCTGCATTCTTATCTTTAGCAAAAGACGACGACTTGTTGCAGGTGGGTACCAATCTGCTTCCAGACATCCTCAAGATAGTGCTAAATTTTAGATTTCGACGTTATGGTGTTGTAGCCGATGTGAAAAAGACGTTTTTGGAGATTATGCTGAACAAAACCGATCGTGATACTCATCGCCTTTTGTGGTTCGCTCAAAGCGGACTTTCTTGGCATATGGAACACCACATGGAACACCAAATGACTAGAATTACCTTCGGGATGATTGCAGCCCGCTGGCTAGACATCTATTAGCTGAATGGGAACAGTTCGTTAACCTCGTACCTCGCTACGCATTATTCGAGCCGCTTCCACGTTTTCCCCATCAGACGCGAAGGACTATGTGGACGTCGTTTGTGTCCCCAAGGATTACCGATGCAATCGATAAACCATTTAGGACTGTTACCTACATTGAACGTTGAATCACTTGGCAAAAGGACATCCTCATATCTTTGTGCGAAAAGTCGGGCCACATTAAAGGATTACGACCTTACATTCCCAAAACTTGAACTATTCCTGTCGCTCTGATAGCCTCTCCGCTCTGCACCGAAACTAAAACTGTCGCTCAAGCCATCGATCTGTGGGTTTAACCTTAGGACCGATTCAAAAATAACATTGAGATAGTTTCAGGGAGGAAACAGCAAGTGGAAACCCTACATACAAAGCAGGGTTTATGAAATAAAGCGACACACTAAAGTCTTAGAGCATTTTATCAGCAAGGAATATCCGGCTGATCTGGAGACGAGAGGTATCAGCGTCAATGTGCTCCCGGCTAAATAGTGGAGATTCCCCAATCCAAATTCACTGGCAAGTAGATAACGTTGCATTAATCGTGGAGACTGCTGCAGAGCTTACAACATCATCGCCTTTTTTCCATTTGAAGAGGTTAGTCCTTGGAAGATATGGCATATATACAACGGTTTATCATGGCTTACCGTACAAGACATGGTCCAGCTTAATCCGAGATGTTGTAACTACGACAGCAATTGAACTAGGTCCACTAAACACAGACCATATGTTTTTCTAATGAAATGTCCTCTTTGCAGGACGAGAAGCCACTGCCGAAGTCCTATAAAATTTAGGAACTCTGTCTTGATGACAATGAACTTTTGAGTGTTAAGGGTCGTCTTCAGTGCCTCGACGACTCTTTACACATACGGCATCCTTCAACAAAGTCTCTGCACCTGGATTGTGAGATTAGGAGAGGTGCACAACTACAAACCCTAAGCAGATATTACTGCCACCCAGGAAATACGATTGGATGTGCCGAGGGAAAAGAGGTTGAAAAACTGAGACATCTACAACAGTTCACGTTATAGTGAGCAGAATAAGCAACTATTTGGATGTGGATTTGTTATAAGTGGAAGACTTAGACGAGACATCTTATGGTTTCAAGATATAAGCGAACGCGTTTTCCTCCGTCGGAGAGTGAGCGCATAAAAGGCGTATGTTGACGAATTAATTCTTGATGCGGATTGTTAGCATCAAGAATAAATTCGACAACAAAAGAGTTATATGCGCTCACTCTATGATTGAGAAAAAATATGGGTTCGCGAAAGACTGTTTATACTAGCTCCCGGACAAAACATGTGAGCTCTACCCTAATAGTAGGAAGTTAGAAAAAGAACTCATATTTCGCAGTAAGTGGTAAAACACGGCCTACACGGGGCAGACAAAATATTTTGATAAGATTTTTAAGGCGATTTTAAATTTCATTGACAATTGATTTAATTTTTCTTATGGAACCTACTCACCTTTTTTTATGGTAATAATAAATAAGAAAATAATGATCATAAAAAAAGTATTTTTATGGTTTGGAAAACAGAAATTGCAGTTTTCGTGTTTATACCCTATCCCATAGGAGTATATTAGTTTTGACATTAAGTTTGTAACATAGACAAATAATTTCGATATATATACCTAAAAGTATATGGATCGACTCAGAATCGCTAGCTGAGTCGATTAAGCCATGTCTGTCCGTCCGTCCGTATGTCACCAGTTTTTGGGCATTAAATTTTGAGCTAGAATGATGAAATTTGGTTCACGTGCTTTTTGTTGCTCCCAGCAGAACAAGTGTAAACATTTTTGAAATCCGCCCACTGCCACGCCCCCTTTTCAGAAAAACGTAGTTTTTAGCAAAATCGTATGGAATTTTGAAAAAGTGTCGGAGCATTATATTTTGAGAATCGTAATTTCTATATTTCGTCAATATAAAGTTTAATTTCCACGACCACTTTTTGGGTGCGTTTTAAGTAAAAGACATTTTTCGGTCAAATTTTCAAATATTCGAAAAAAAAACTTTTGATGCAAAAACTTTAATAAAATTAATATGAACATTTCGTCCTTTGACCATTTTAACCCACGCCCACTTTTTGGAGGCGTTTTCCTACAAAAACCATTTTTATACCCTACCCCAGGGCATATGCAATAGAAACATATGAGAAACATCCTTAAAATTAATATCACCAAAAAGTGCGCTTTATAGGCCTATAATATAGAAAATGACATTGTCAGAATATTTTGTTGTTTGACAAAAAACATCGTTTTTCTCCAGCATATGTTTTTGTAAGAAAACGCCCCCAAAAAGTGGGCGTGGGTAAAAATGGTCAATAGACGAAATGTTCATATTGATATAACTACTGATTCCGCATCAAAATTTTTTTTCGAAATATTTAAAATTGGACCGAAAAAGGTTTTTAATTAAAAACGCCCACAAAAAGTGGGCGTGACAAAAAACTTTATATGAACGAAATATAGATATTAAGATTCTCTAAATATGCTGCTTAGACACTTTTTAAAAATTTCTTACGGTTTATAACATAGAGAAATAATTAAGCTACATATACCTCAAAGTACAGGGTGGCGCACCAATTGTTTGGCAAAATTCCAGGCAAACAGGCAAATCCTGAGGGTTTAACTTGCTAGTAATTTGGACTTTGTACGGAAACAAGTTTAAATCGTCATGAAGTATCCGTTGTAATGACCGTCTACTAACTCCAATTTGCCCCGATAAGTTTAGGGTCGAAACGCTCGGATTGGCCTGTATTGCAGATGCTACTGCTGCGATTGTATCCTGAACACGAACATTGGCATCTCGATGGTACGGCCTTCGTGCAATGCTTCCAGATTAGGCAAACATGTTGACAAACCTCATAATGGTCCATCTACTCGGGGGATTACCGCCAAACTCCCGCCTAAATTCCCTTTGGACGGAAATGAAGGACTGCAAAGCATGGTACCGTTGCACTATCCAATTTCTTTTCTCCGTATCCCAAGCATCCATTTTTATAAATCTAAATAGTAACCTACAAAATAAAAAAAAAATAAGCCGATTCCTCACACAGAAAAAAAGTTATTACGTTGTATATGGATCGACTCAGAATCGATAGCTGAGGCGATTTAGCCATGTCTGTCCGTCCGTCCGTCACCAGTTTTTGGGCCTTAAATTTTGAGCTAGAAGGATGAACTTTGGTACACGTACTCTTTGTTGCTCCCAGCAGAACAAGTGTAAACATTTTTGAAATCCGCCCACTGCCATGCCCCCTTTTAAGAAAAACTCAGTTTTTGGCCGAACCGTAAGGAATTTTAAGAAAAGTTTCTGAACAACATATTTAGACAATCTTAATATCTATACTTCATTTTTATAAAGTTTTTTGCCACGCCCACTTTTTGGGGGCGTTTTCAATAAAAACGAGTGGTGGGTGCACGACTGGGTCGTACGCAACTTTCTCTTTCACAGCGAGTTGGGCGTTAGATCAAATAGAAAGTACGCATTTTGATTATTGATGCTTAAAATGATATAAAAAATGTCGAAATGTGAACGTTTACTCCGAAATTTGAAGGAATCTATGTGAATAATAATGATTTTCCGTTATTAGCCAAAACTTAAAATTCCGTTTAGTTATAGTTGGGCTAAAACGAATTATGTGGAATTGTTTCAAACTATAATAGTAGTATATATATTAAATTTCATTCAATTTGACATAGCAGTTTACGAGAAATTAACAATTTTCTTTATATGGCCTAAATGACAAAATCCGTTATATGGATTTTCTCGCAAAAACTGGGTATGCAGTTTTGTTGGAACTAATATGCTTATAGTATATATAAAGTTTAATCAAAATCGTTAGAGCCGTTTTCGAGAAAATTGAGGTTATGTGTAATTTTTGTATGGCAGGTACCGTTATTAACATGGCTAAAAGCAAACAAAAACGAGTGGTGGGTGCACGACTGGGTCGTACGCAACTTTCTCTTTCACAGCAAGTTGGGCGTTAGATCTAATCATAAGCATTTTGATTATTGATGCTAAAATGATATAAATAATGTCGAAATGTATTTATACGAATTTTTACTCCAAAATTTGAAGGAATCGATGTCAATGTGAAACATATGAGAAGGCTACAATCCGCTATGCGGATCGTTGAATACCCTATCCCATCCTATCCATAAAACTAAAATCCCCAAAAAAGGGGGCATGGCTAAAAACACGATGTGGATAAAATAGAAAAAATGATATAGTGACAACAAATTCTTCAGACTGCTTACAAAACAATTTTACGGTTCTACAAAAGACAAGGTTTTCTCCTGCATATGTTATGGTGTAGTGTATAAAAATGGTTTTTATATAAAAACGCCCCCAAAAAGTTTGCGTGGGTTAAAATGGTATATAGACGAAATGTTCATATTAATAATGTTAATGATTCTGCATCAAAATTTTTTTCGAAAAATTTAAAATTTGACTGAAAACAGTTTTTAATTGAAAACGCCCCCAAAAAGTGGGCGTGGCAAAAAACTTTATATGGACGAAATATAGATATTAATATTGTCTAAATATGTTGTTCAGAAACTTTTTTAAAATTCCTTACGGTTTGGTCAAAAACTGAGTTTTTCTTAAAAGGGGGCGTGAGAGTGGGCGGATTTCAAAAATTTTTACACGTGTTCTGTAGGCAGAGACGAGGATCCTATATACCAAATTTCAATGTCCTAGCTCAAAATTTAAGGCCTAAAAATCGGTGACGTACAGACGGACGGACGGACGGAAGGACAGACAGACATGGCTTAATCGACTCAGCTAGCGATTCTGAATCGATCCATATACTTTGAGGTATATGTAGCAAAATTATTTCTCTATGTTACAAACTAAGTATCAAAACTAATATACCCCCCTATGGGATAGGGTATAAAAATAATGATTTTCCGTTTTTGGCCAAAACTGAAAATTCCGTTTAGTAATAGTTGGGCTAAAACTAATTATGTGGAATTGCTTCAAGCTGTAATAGTAGTATATGTATTAAATTTCATTCAATTTGACACAATAGTTTGCGAGATATTAACAATTTTCTTTATATGGCCTAAATGACAAAATCCGTTATATGGATTTTCTCGAAAAAACTGGGTATGCAGTTTTGTTGGAACTAATATGGTTATAGTATATATAAAGTTTAATCAAAATCGTTAGAGCCGTTTTCGAGAAAATTGAGGTTATGTGTAATTTTTATATGGCAGGTACCAGTTTTAACATGGCTAAAAGCAAACAAAAAAAATGGCCTAGAATTATGACCAAAACAAGCTTGGATACGAAGTTTGAAGAAAATCGGTCAAGCCGTTTAGGCTGGGGAGACCGTCACGGACAGACGGACCGACGGAACGACGGACCGACAGACCGACGGACCGACGGACCGACGGACCGACGGACGGAATTCCAAAAAACACTTTTTTAGGCTCCGCTATCATCGTAATGTTAGAATCAATCAAAATCTCGAGGTCGAAAATTTTCACGAAAAAAATATCTTTCTCTTTGTAAGAGAAAGTTAAAAACATATGCTGGAGAAAAACGATGTTTTCGGTCAAATTTTAAATTTTTCGAAAAAATGTTTGATGCAGAATCATTAAAATTATTAATATGAACATTTCGTCTATAAACCATTTTAACCCACGCCCTCCTTTTGGGGGCTTTTTTATATAAAAAACATTTTTATACGCTATGCAGGAGAAAACCTTGTCTTTTGTAGAAACGTAAAAGTACTTTGTAAGCAGTCTGAGAATTTGTTGTCACTAAATCATTTTTTCTATTTTATCTACATCGTGTTTGTAGCCATGCCCAATTTTTTTGGGATTTTAGTTTTATGGATGGGATAGGGTATTCAACGTTCCGCACAGCGGATTGTAGCCATCTCATATGTTTGTTCTTCTTTTTATGAGCAAATCTCATCTGTAGATTGGTTGGATCTTGAAGTAGTATCTAATTGTCATGATTGAAGTCTTCGCTGAGTATATTATTATATTTTCCAGCATGTCGTATGCATTTTGTAGATTTTGGTCGTAGTTATATTTTGTATTATTTCCCTTTTGAGTATGTCATTGTATTTTACAATATATTCAGCAGATACTATTCTACGAATGTTTTTAGTTTATTTGTCAGGATCAGGTCTATTTCATTCTTAGTTTTGCCATCCGGAGAAATCCAAGTCCATTTTTGTTTATCTCTTTTCTTGAAGAAAGAATTTCCAAATCTGAAAAATCCTCTCACCACTTTATTAGCAGGTCTCCTCTTTTATTTATTTGTCCGTATCCAAATGGTCCCATTACTTCTTCCCCTTTATCAATTTGTTTTCCTAACTTGGCTTTGAAATCTCCTATAGTATAAATTATCTCAGTCCTTGTCTCATTGTATACTCTGTCCAAAAGGTTGTAGAAGTTCGAAATTTCTTCGTCTGTGGCTTTTTTGGTCGGAGTATAGACTTGAATTATTGTTATTTTTGTTTTCTGTATTTTTAAATAATTATCAGTTGTAGTCTCTCATATAAAGGGTCTGCCAAATAACTTTTTTTTTGAAAATGCTATAAAAAAAATACTGAATATTTTCCCAAATTTATTTTTTTATTTAAAAGTACAATCCTTCCGGTTAATAATGGAAAATAATTTCATTCAAATGGCTGCATCGGCTGGCCATGCAGTAGCCTACACGATCGGTTCCAATTATCGATTGTGTGCAGCTGTATTTTACCAATAGCTTCACGAATATTGTCCTTTAAAGCGTCAATTGTCTCTGGCTTGTCGGCGTGATACTTATCTTTTACGGCACCCCACAAATAATAGTCCAACGGTGTCAAATCGCAGCTCCGAGGTGGCCAAACGACATCAGCTCTGCGGCTGATAATGCGATCTTCAAAAACAGGGCGCAAAACATCGAGTGTAGCTTCGGCTGTGTGGCACGTAGCGCCGTCCTGTTGAAACCAAATGTTGCCAATATCCTCCTCTTCAATTTTTGTGAACAAAAGTTCGTCCAACATGGCCCGATAACGATCGCCATTGACTGTAACGGCCACTCCTTGCTCATTTTCGAAGATAAATGGCCCAATTATGCCTCTTGACCAAAAACCGCACCAAACAGTGACTCGTTTTGGGTGTATCGGCTTTTCAATGTATGCGTGCGGGTTTTCTGTGCCCCAAATGCGACAATTTTGATTGTTTACATACCCGCCAAGATCAAAATGAGCTTCGTCTGAAAAGATGAGTTTTTTGGCAAAATCGGCATCTTCTCTAAGTCGATCGCAGGCCCACTTAGCGAAGCGAAAACGCATTGGATGGTCAGTTGGCTTCAACTCCTGAACCAATTGGACTTTGTATGGCACCATACCAAGGTCTTTATGCAAAATTCGTCTCAATGCTCAATTGTTGAGAACGACGGTGAATTGATGTTGATGGCGCTTCACGCACACTTTCTGCCACAGCAGCAATATTCTCGGGTTTACGCACTGTTTTTGGCTTTTCACGCTTTGGTTTATCGATGAGGATGTTTCCAGTTTCTTTCACTTTTTTCACAAGATTACCAACATACGGAGCTGACGGTGCTTCTCTTCTTCCAAAATCCGTATGTAATTTTCGCACACATTCTGCAACATTACCATGATTTTCAAAGTAATGTCGCAATATTTCCCAGCGTTGTTCAAGCGTATACACAGCCATATTCGTTCAGCGGAAGGATAAAACTAATTATCTGTCAAACCAGACGCTAAGTGTTACCACTCACGTGGTACAATGTTTTCATTGTTTGCTTATCGCTTTTTGCCAAACGTCTTAAGTTACCCTTGTTGGCTGCACAGCGTTTTTTGGCCGGTTTTTGACACTAATTGCTTTCCAGAACGAATAATTCGATTCCTTCTAGCGGTTAGGCTTTGCAGAGAAGTTTCTACTGCATGGTTTTTAAAATTTGTAATCAAATGATGGTTGGGTGTTGTAGAACGAGGGTAGACTCTGATTGGCGTTAACTTGGCAATGCCCAGTGTTGCAACTCTGACTACACATCAAATGTGCTTATCTTTACCTCCAAGTGGTAACCATCGGGTACTGGTCTCATCCAACCGGATTTGACTTGCTAAACGATAAGTGCGAGTGTTGATAACACGACGAAAAACAGCAACACTATAAACACCCTGGTGAGAATGGCACGGATGAATACCCGGCCTGCTGTCCCAGGCGAACCCAGATGAGCTGCTCTGGCATATTCGGACAACAGGTTGTCTAGGAATTTCAAGGGTTAGTCAGGCCCCTTGAACAGAGATGGTGGCGGATGAACGGAGAGGCCAACGGCAGCGCTCAATCCCGTAGTGGATACTGATGGCCCCGTGTCCTAGGGGTATCTAATAAATTGGAACTGGCCCTCCAGGTTGGGGGTTGTGCTTTGGGTTAACTACCCACCCACAGAAAAAAAACATGGTTACGAAGCAACCAACAGCCTCGGAAAGGACTGATTTTATTGTTGACGACCCTGCTAAACGAAAAAAGGACAACGACGTTCGTATCTGCACCTGGAATGTGAGAACATTAAACAGGAGAGGTGCAGGCGAACAACTGGCGGAAGCCCTAAACTGCTACAAAGCAGGCATTACTGCCATCCAGGAAATACGATGGGATGGGCCGGGCAAAAAGAGGATGAAAAACTGTGACATATATTACGGACCGTGTTATAGTGAGCACAAACAGCGACTATTCGGATGCGAATTTGTTATAAGTGCCAGACTTAGGCAAGAAGTCTTATGTTTCCAAGACATTAGCGAACGCATAATAACAATCCGCATCAAGGCCAAATTCGCCAACATAAGCCTTATATGCGCTCACGCTCCGACGGAAGAAAAAGATGATATAGCTAAGGATTGCTTCTACGAGCTCCTCGACAAAACCTATGAGCGACTACCGAAGTACGATGTTAAAATCGTGCTGGGAGATTTTAACTCAAAGGTAGGAAGAGAAGACATCTTTAGAAGTATTGTCGGAAAACATAGCCTACACGACAACACGTCTGGTAACGGACTTAGGCTAATTGATTTCGCTACGGAACGAAATGCCACTATAGCCAGCACACGGTTTCCTCACCTCGATATCCATAAGGGGACATGGCGGTCTCCAGATCAACGGACGGTCAACCAAATTGATCACATTGCGATAGATAAGAGGCACGCATCCAGTATTTTGGATGTCCGAACATTCCGAGGAGCTAACATCGACTCGGATCACTACCTTGTAGCAGCCAAGGTAAGAATGCGGATATCCACCACGCCACAACAATCCAGAAATACTGTGAAAAAATTTAATGTCGGAAGACTGCAATCGCAATAGACCGCCAAGACCTTCGCACAACGCGTATCCCTTAACCTCTCGATTAACACCATACCACCAGCATCGAATGTCGAAGAGCAATGGCAGCGATGCCAACAGGCCATTAGATCAGCCGCAACTGATGTGCTAGGTTTCTCGCGCCCACCAGCAAGAAACCCCTGGTTTGATGAGGAATGCCGACAGATGCTCGCAGCCAAGAACGAGTCCTACAAGGCTAAGCTGCAGGTGAAGACGAGAGCTGCCATTGAGGCAAAGAAGAAGGGAGGAACATCGGCTTTTCAGCAAGAAGAAAAAAGAGCAAGAAAAGCGCGCGATCGAGGATATAGAGAGGTGCCACCCCAGGAACGATGTTCGCAAGTTTTACCAAAGTATAAAACGTCAAAGCCAAGGATACAAGGAACGAACAGAATCCTGTCGATATGAACAAGGAAATATCGTAGTTAAGACACAGTCGATGCTAAGGATATGGAACAACCACTTCTGCAAACTGTTAAACGGCAATGATGAACCACATTCCGCTGTCAGGCAGAACGAACCATTCAATATTGGCAACGACAGCGAAGACTGCCAACCACCCGACCTGAGTGAAGTGAGGATAGCAATATCTAAACTTAAGCTTAATAAGGCTGCCGGAAATGACGGCCTTCCCGCTGAGCTCTATAAGGCCGGCGGAGATGAATTGGTAAGTAACATCCACCAACTCATAAGCCAAATCTGGTCGGATGAAAATATGCCTGAAGAATGGAACCTCAGCATCGTTTGCCCGATCCACAAAAAAGGAGACCCTCTGAACTGCGCCAACTACAGAGGCATAAGTCTCCTCAACATCGCCTACAAGATCCTATCTGCCGTAATATGTGAACGCCTGAAACCGTTTACCAACAACCTGATTGGCCCTTATCAGTGTGGTTTTAGGCCAGGAAAGTCCACAACCGATCAAATTTTCACACTTCGGCAGATCCTGGAAAAAACTCAAGAAGTCCAAATCGATACCCACCACCTATTCATCGATTTCAAAGCCGCATATGACAGCATTTATAGAGACGAACTGTACAGAGCCATGTCTAGTTTTGGTATACCGCCCAAACTCGTCCGTTTGTGTAGGATGACGATAGAGAATTCTCGCTGCTCCATCAGGGTCGGAAACGACCTCACCGATACATTCGATAGCAAAATAGGATTTAGGCAAGGCGATGCGCTGTCATGTGACTTCTTTAATCTGATTCTTGAGAGAATTGTGCAAAACTCCAAAGCCAACACCAGAGGCACAATTTTCCAAAAGTCGGTGCAACTACTAGCATACGCTGACGATATTGACATCATTGGTAGGACTCAACGTGATGTCATAGCCACGTTTGCTAGTATAGAGAAGGAAGCGGCGAAAATGGGTTTAGCAGTAAATGAGGGTCAGACCAAGTTTATGCTGTCAACACCCTTTCGTGTTGATGTTGTGTGTCCTTTCACACACAACATCGACGAATTGGACAGAACGTCACCATTGACAGATATAACTTTGAGGTAGTACGGGACTTTGTCTACCTCGTCTCCGCTATTAGCTCTGACAACAACATCTCGTCAGAAATTAAACGAAGAATTACTCTTGCCAACCGCTGTTTCTTCGGGCTAAGAAGGCAATTTAGTAGTAAAGCCCTCACTCGAACTACTAAGGAAACCCTATATAAGACCCTGATCATCCCAGTCCTGCTCTACGGCGCTGAAGCATGGACTGTATCAAAAGTGGATGAAGAAATCCTTGGTAGATTCTGTAAGGTGTGGGTGGAGGTGTTTTGTACCCGGTAGTAGAATTGGCACGCTTGTCATTGCACGGCGACAGCTCGTCGGAGGGGTGGGATCTTTCTACTACACATTCACCTAATTCAAATAAAAATTATTACGTGCCTAAAAAAAATGTTGCATGCACTTTGCTTGACCTTGCCGTCAAAAGAGATTGATATCACCTCACGAGTGATTTTAAAAGAAGAGAAGGAAAACGTAGATGTTATGTTCTCTTAGGAATACCCTCCCAACATCAATGACCTAGTTCATTAATGTCACCTTGACTATTGCTACCTGTATGTTTCCAATAGTCCCTTACCAATTTCTACACAAATGGTCACACTTTTTCACCATCACTTTCTGCTTACTCTCATCACCCCATTTTGCCAATCAAAGTTTTGTTTACCACATAATAAAAGAGAGTGTCATTTTATAAAAAAATGGTAACAATTTATTGCCATCGAATAAAAAAAGGGAAATTTCACAATTATCAACGAAAGAGGCTGAATTCGGTACTCTTAATCGATTCGCTTAATAGGATCAAATTATTATTAGGAATAATCATGTTTGTAATAATTATTTCCAATATTCTAATCTTACAACGTATTATAGTAGATATAATAACTTAGGTGATAATAAAGTTCAAGTATTTAAATAGATATTAAACAAATAGTAATTAGATAATATAGTATTAGTATATTATGTATGATTGGGTGTATGATTATTTATATGGATGCATGTGAATGAGTTAATGATTTTTTAAATATGTAATTTATAAATTGTATGTTTAGCTTTACTTAGTTCAATTTTAGGTATCTTAATTCCAAATGGATGTATATATATATATTTTAGATAAGTTACATTAGATAAGTTTAGATAAGTAGAATTAAAATCATATGTTCTGTTATAAATGTATTGGAATATGAAATGTTGTATATATATGTAAACCAAAAAGCCAAAAAAAACTTACTTTGTTTTATATTTGATCGTTTTTATTAATGTGTTTTAATGTCCTTATTATTTTTTGTATCGACTGCAGACGTGATGTGCGCACATGAAGCCTGGTGTAGATTGCTGGGTTATGTACTCTAGGATGTTATATTATTAATTATGGAATAGAATTTATATTATGTAAAATGTTTTGTTGGCTTTTTCTTACCTTCTTCTTATACATTTACTTTATACATAGGTACTTATCTACATGCATTGCATTTTCTAATTAGGTTATACTTATTTTTTTTTTGTACATGTAATTAGTTTTTTTTTTGTTTTTAGTTTACTTAAACTGGGGAAAATATATGGAATTTCTGGGATAGGTTTTTGGACGTCTGGGTAGATTTGTCGAATCGTCTGGAACGGTTATTATCAATGTTGATTAGGCTAGGCACGATGGCTCGTCTTGATGATGATGAATAGTTATGATCGTATATATGAACGATTGCATGAGTGTACATATGAACTCGTGGATATAAGACTTGCGGTTATGTAGGATTTTAGATTTCCCTTATGATGTAACACATGCTCCATACAATTTCGTGTGGTATAAAATGGTAACATCGGATTTGATGAAAGGATAAAAATGTTCCTTTTTATGTGCGCGAGTGATTTATTAGCACACTTGATTGCACCAGCCTAATTACAGGTAACATATCGCACTGCGTGGCCTCGTGCTTTCGCCAAAGATAATCACTCGCGTCTTACGAAAATCACGAAATATGCCTATATATACGAAATGGATATCACTTTAGTTTATTGAAAATTTAAATTATCCTAGTACATACCTTTAAGGATGTTTTATGATCACTTATTGGTCACAATTTTGATGATAAATCCTATAAAACTGTTGCAGAAAATATACATATATGTATATACCTATATAAAAATATCCACGAGCGTTGCACTAAAGAAAAGCAATGTAACTTTAAATTGCGTACTAGCAGAAAAGCAAACGATCACACATACCTACTCAAAACTTAGGGATTTTCTTTTTTTTTTATAAAAAGCACATTGCGACCGAATAAAAGTTACTTAAATGACACGGTCCGTCACGACTTCTAATGGCCACTGTCACAGTCGGAAGAAAAGAAAGGTCAAGCTTTGACCGTGCGAGCGTTAAATACGCAACGCTATACCGGTTGGTGAAATGGTTGTGGTAAGAATATGGTATGATTCTCTTTTTTTTGCATGTGGTAGATTTATGTTTTGTGGAATATAACCTAAGGTGGTATTGCCATCGTTCTTTATGAGAACTTATAGGAAATATTTTCGGAGTAAAGATTTTATTTGAAAATTATCAAAAAAAAATTAAAATAAAAAAAAAATATTTTCAAGGTATCCGCTACAATTCGAGAGGAAAATTCTTCGAAAAATCTTCGGTCCCGTTTGCGTTGACGGGCTATGGAGACGAAGATTCAACTAAGAACTATACGAGCTGTACAGCGACATGCCCCTGGTCAAAAAACTCCGCATTGGACGTTTAAGATGGCTAGGACATGTAGAACGACTGGACACCAATACTCCGGCTCGCAGAGTCTTCGATTCCCAGCCAGACGTCGGACGCAGTAGAGGAAGACCTCGCCTTAAGTGGCGCGCACAAGTGGAAACCGACCTCAACCAACTTGGAGTGCGCAACTGGAGGCAGTTAGCTAAGGACCGGGCTAATTGGAGAGGCATGTTGGTTGAGGCCCACGTTCATTCCGGACTGTAGCGCCACTTAAGTAAGTAAGTAATCAAATTTGATAGGAAGTTAATCAACCGATTTAAATATGTCTTATCTTGGGGAGCACGTGTTTCTTGCCATCTCGAGCTTACAAGCTTTTCGTTTTTGTCTAACCAAATCGTTTATCTCTGTGTTACTATAGCTAATTATTTCGCTTTGTTGAGGAGTATTATGCTGCTTTTTGAACGGTATCTATAAAGGAGTCAACAGCGACTTCGAGTTCCAATGGGGATCTAATTGATACACCCAGTCGAATACTATTTTCAATATCGTTTTTGAAGTCTTTCCAGTTGGTTTTCCCGTTTGTTAGTCTGGGCGGTTTTTCATTTCTAATGAGTAACTCGCCTGTTGTTAGAATGACCGGAGAATGATCGGAGAAATGATCAAAGCATTCTTCAACTTTGATGTGACTGGACGGCAGACCTTTTACGATGAAAAAATCGATCAAATCCGGTATTTTTGTAACCTCGAGTGGCCCGTAAGTTGGTATTCCCGTTGAATAAAATTCAGTATTATACTTTCTACATACATCATAAAGCATCCTACCTTTCTGTGATAGGTATGCATCTAGATCCCTAGAATATATGTTTTGCAGGAAAGTCTCTTCCGATGACAAAACGCTGTCCAAAGGAATTAAGCAAGTTTTCAAGAATGACATGTCCTTCCCCCGTACTCGTGGGTCCAAAATTGAACAACAAAAAACAACAAAAACAGGGACTGGTGCTAATGAATCGGGCACCACGAACTTTAAAAAAAGCGATTCTAAAGACACGACCATGACGGAGGAAGAAGAAAACCTTCTTATCCAAGAGAGAGTAAAAAATATAAAATGTAAAATGACGATAAAAAAGTTGAAAAGAAAACCCTTACTAGAGGACAATGACAAACGGAGGCTTCAGAACGCCCTCATCTTTCTGAAGAGTCGAGCTTTGAACCGCGTGCCTTGTGCTAACGCCCCACCAAAGATTGCTCTCCCCGAAGTTGAGAGCGAGGAAGATCTCATGCGACCACCAGTGTCTCTTGTATGCCTTAGTCTATCTGAACACGGGTCGGTAGCATTGGATCCCGAAAAAGAAGCACACAAGACGACGTCACCGGGAGAGGCAGACTCGACTCTAAACAATATATGTACAGTTGTTGACAAGCTGAATAAGTCGGAAGACAGTACAAGTTCGGACTTTACCGAAGTCGCTGCTGTCACGAAGACAAAACCGGTGAGCAACACTGTAGAGCAGTCAGACAGGGTGGAGGACCCACTAAAATTACGCAGGAATGCGCGGCGACTGCTAGGTAGGTTTAAGAACCGTGAACCCAACTCCTTAACGGATAGGGAAACGGTTCAGATAAACAGGGCTCGGGAGATTGTCAAATCAACCGAGACAGCTTGGCGCAGCAGCCTTAAAAACAGGAAGCAGAACCAAACTGGTGATGGGAGTTTGACCGGACCAAGGAAGGAGGAGACGGCGCAGGATTGACCGCATCGAGGAAGAAAGGTGTAATGCTGTTCACCTCGAATGCGGCCACTTTAAAGCGATCTGGAGCTGTCACACATAAGGATTCGTCTACATATGTGAGAGCTCCTGAAGTCTCCAAAAGAGGTCGGCATGACGACACTGTCTCCCCGAAAGGGAAGGTAGGGAACCGAAAAAAATGAAACTCTCTGACATGGTCAAGGAGAGTCTTCGTGTCGCAGTAGTCGACCTTGGAAATCCAAAGCGAAGACTCACCGAAGACCAATGGAAACTGTTGGAAGTAAGAATCCTGGATGGCGTCAGTGACGCTATCCTGAAGGCAGACGGCACGGTTCCACTTTTTGGACAGCTTACTTCCTTCAAAGGATTTAAGATAATTGAATGTGACAATGATCACACCTTGAGTTGGTTCAGGAATTTCATCGTCAACACCGACGCACCTTGGTCAAATGCTAACCTGCGCTTCGTTGACAGGAAAGAAATCCTGAACCTCACCCGGCCAAAAGGTCGTATACACTTACAAGGACCTTATCTACCCGTGGACAGGATAGAACGCAACCTGCAGTTCCTTAACCCAGAACTGGAAAGCAGGGAGTGGAAAGTCCTTGAAACGGGAGAACACACTGAAAGTGGTATGGAAGTCCTCGTACTTCTAAGCAAGCAAAGCTTCAAAGTCCGTGGGGGTATAACACGATGTAAGCTTCGGTTGGTAGCGGCAGACTACAAGATGGAAAGCAGAGAGTCAACTGGCCGTCATGAAGATAATGCAGATAAATCTTCATCGCAGTAAGGCGGCCAGTGCCAACCTTGCTCTCCATATGACAAAGACCAATACTGACGTCGCCCTTATCCAGGAACCCTGGACTATTCGGGGGGGAATAAAAGGGCTGAAGTCAAAGGACCGTTTGACTCACCAGACGGTCCACCGTCCGAGCTGACGCGCTCTCTTACGAATAAAGCGGAAAGGGAATGATGGGACCTTATTCTAGGTTGCGATGCCAACGCCCATCACACCCAATGGGGCAGTACAGACACCAACATCAGAGGTGAGTCTCTTTTTGAATTCATTATTGAAAACAATTTGTTGATTGCCAATAAAGGTAACGAACCAGAACCGGTACGACAGAAGCTCCTTATCTAAACTGGTAGGGGCTCTCACTGGTCACAACTTTCTCAGAACCCATACAATGAAATTAAATCTCAAGGATGACGATATCTGTAGAGACTGCGGCGATGAGGAAACACACGAGGATACACCTCATTTCCTCTGTCACTGCCAAGGGTATCACAATGGGTCCACATGGACCTAAGTGTGGCGGAATAGAGAATCCTCTACTCCACCAACCCGTAAACCTAACCTAATCTTTAAGTTAGAATTACTCTTTGCGTGAGTTTCGGATATTAAACAGACGTCGATATCTTTTTGTTGCATACACAATTCAAGTTCTCCAAGTTTCTGCCAAAGGCCATTGGCATTCCATGTAAGAATTTTAAGAAATCTTTTCATGTTGAAGGTGGAGTACATCTGTTGCGAATACTATTTTCAAGCCTAACTAGCCTGTTGAAAATAAGTTTATTCGTTTCGCTTTGTTCCTCAAGTTTTTAAAGGATAATCGAAAAAAAACATTCGAAAATGGGTTAGGTGAGTTATTTTTATGAGCGTTACCGGATACTGTAGATTGGACATACCTTTTTTACATTTGGATTTCGATGTACAAGATCTGTTTTGGCTTTGTAGTAAGTTTAGGCATGATTTTAGGCTTTTGCTTAGTTAAGTTTAAATTCAGTGAAATTTTGCTACTAGATTTCGTCCATTTGATCCATTAAAATTAAATGAGGTTTATCTTGCGAATACATAAGATGCTTCATTATTCTATCACCATCCATCACCACATCTTTTCGTCAGCACATACCACAAAAATTACGAGTTTATGATAGTGACAGTATAATGTCTTCACTGACACAGCACATCATAAACTCAATTCCGTCCTAATTATCTCATCTTCTCCACTGGGTTCCTGATACGTTTCTAACGACTGTAGATACCATTTATAATTCATTGCAGTCACGAAGATGATGTAACAGATGTTACAATACAAAGCTTATAACTTTTACTTCCCATTTAAAAAAAAGATACGCTCGTGAAAGATGACTTCGCAGTATATGGTTGAACTTGTTACTTTGCCAATGAGTGCTCACCTTTCCTGAATTTTTATCTTTCGTGTGCATCCACATTCACCTCTCACGTAATCTTACACGAAGACTACTGGTTTGACTCGAACTTCCATAGCTTATAAGTGCGCATTTTTACGACGTGATGACTTTTATTTTTGTTGGTTATTCATTTGTTGTCCACAATAGTTCACCCCACGTTCGAGGATGCAAATTGGCGTCGCGTCGTGCTGGATGATGGCGTTCGTTGATTGTGTTCACGACCTTGTGCTGCATTGGTATCGTTTTTTTGAAAAAAATGTGTGTTTTCGCAATTTCTTCAAAGAAACGGAAGCGCATCATTAAAATGCATGCACAAGCACATGTATCCAAAATGGGATTGGTTTGCTTCTCAGGTAGTATTGTTCAAAAAGATGGCCATCTTTATGTAAACAAAGTCTCAGATATCTCAAAAACGGTCCTGCGAGTGAAATAGTGCTTCATTTTCTATACAAGCAAACGTGGCTGTGACATCACGTTGAGGCCGAAAAATGATGTAAGTATTGTAGGCGTATACTAATGGTTGCAACGTTTTTTGGAAGTTTGTGCTTCTGGTATAGGCTCGGGAATATTTGCATAATCCTCTCAAGAATCAGAATAAAGAAGTCAAATGACAGAACGTCGCCTTGCCGAAATCCTTTTTTGTATTGAAGGTTTCTGTGAGGTCGTTTCCGGCAGGGTGTTCTCCATTGTCATCCTGCACAGACGGAATGGCTTGGGCGGCATACCAAAACTGGACATGAGTCTCTACAGTTCTTCTTTATAAATCCTTTCGTATGCGGCATTGAAATCGATGAATAGGTGGTCGGTTTCGATTTGGACTTCTTGGGTTTTTTCCAGGATTTGCCGAAGTGTGAAGATTTGATCAGTTGTGGACTTCGCTGGTTGATAAACATATTCAGGCGTTTACATATTACGGCAGATAGGATCTTGTAGGCGATGTTGAGGAGACTTATGACTCTGTAGTTGGCGTCTCCTTTTTTGTTAATCGGGCAAACGATGCTGAGGTTACATTCTTCAGGCTTACTTTCATTCGACCAGATTTGGCTTATGAGTTGGTGGATGTTACCAAAGAGTAAACAACTATACAAGAGTGCGCATCTCATACAACGAAAATTTACTATGAGGGGTACTGATGTTGATACCCCAGTGTGCACATTGCTATGCCAGCATCAAGCAACAGCATAGCGATGCATACGAACGACGAAAATTCCCCACCCGAGTCTCAAACAGCTACAACATATTTAGGTGTGAGGCGTACTCCATAGTTATAGACCTCTTTGATGTTACTTACCAAGTCATCTCCGCCGGCTTTTTAAAGCTCGGCGGAAAGGCCGTCATTTAAGGCTACCTTGTTAAGCTTGAGTTTAGATTAGCTATCCCTACTTCTCATATTCCACATGGGCTGCTGACATCGGTATTTCCGGCCCGCTGTCCTAGGGTCACAACAAGAGCCTGGCCCTCCAGGTTGGGGGTTGTAAAAAACTATTAGTTATGAGGGAGACACAACCAGCCTCGATTAATGAAACTCCTCATATGGCAACAAGACCCGGAACGTCAATGGACTATGATATGAGAGTATGCACCTGGAATGTACGAACACTCTACATCGCGGGTGCTACTCAAAAACATGAATCTGTCCTGTTGCGGCTACATTCAGTGCTCGACTGTCCAACGAGAAGTAGCTGCGAAGTAGCTCGAAGAAATTCGACATTGGACGACTTAGCACACCTGGAGTAGCCAGAGCCTACAGTGAGCGCCTGAGTATGAAACTCTCCTCTGTGCACTCACCTACCACAGACGCCAACAATCAGTGGTGCCAGTATCGCGACATCATCAAGGAGATAGCCGAAACCACTGTAGGGTACCAGCCACCCCCGAGAAAGAGCCCGTGGTATGATGATGAATGCGTGTACAAGAAAAAGGTGACAGAAGATGCACACACGAAGGAGCTGGAGCGCAAAACAAGGGCAGCGAGAGAAGAGTATCGAGCAAGGATAAGGAAGGAAAAGAAGGCCCTGCGAAAAAAGAAGAGAGCCTAGGCAGCCTCCCAGCTCAAGGAGATCGAAGAGTCGCGCGATCATAACAACATGCAGAGGTTTTATAAAAAAGGCAAGCAACTGGCTGCTGGCTACAAAACTGGAACGCAGCCTCTTCCAGACAGCGAAGGAAACCTAGTCACCGAAAAGCAGGGAATAGTAGATGTGTTTAAGCAGCTTTTCCAACAGCTGCTAAATGGGCATCATGTAGAGAGAGTGAAAGGACAAGAAGAGAACCCACGTCCACGTTCCACCACCTAGTATAGACGAAGTTGGCGTAGCTATTGAAAAACTTAAAAACAACAAGGCCGCAGGTTCTGATGGCTTACCAGCGAAGCTTTTTAAATTCGGTGGTGATGTTTTGGTAGGGAGCATGTACCGAATAATCATCAACCAAGTATGGGTGGAAGAAAACATGCCCGATGACTGGACTATCAGCTCCATATGCCCCATCTACAAAAAAGGCGATACTATGTCTTGCAAGAACTATCAAGGCACATCCCTGCTTAGCGTCGCATACAAGATCCTATCCAACCGTTTTGCAACACACTAATCGGCACGTACCAGTGTGGCTTCCGGCCCAGCAGATCGACTATAGACCAAATTTTCACACTGAGGCAAATCCTGGAAACCTACGAATTTCAAGTCGAAACTCACCACCTATTCATCGACTTTAAAGCCGCGTATGATAGCATACATCGTCAGGAGCTCTATATGGCGATGGCCGAATTCTGAATCCCAGCAGAACTAAGTCAGCTATGTCGCATGACGCTGGAAAACCCGCGCTGCAACGTGCAGTTTGAAAGTAACTCCTCCGAACTATTCCAAATATGCACCGGAATTGCGCAAGAAGACGCGCTATCATGTGACTTCCAATCTCATACTGAAGCAGATAGTGCGCAGGGCAGCTGTTAACACGGAAGGCACAAATTTCAACAGGTCCGTCCAGCTACTGGGCTATGCGGACGATATTGACATCATCGGTCGCTCCCAACGTGCGATGATAAAAGCGTTCACGGCGATTGAAGAACAGGCGAAATCCGTTGGCCTGGATGTAAATGAGGACAAGACTAAGTACATGCTATCAACAAACAAACAAACAAGCATCTGTCCACCGCCTAGGACAAAACGTCACTATTGATAGCAACAATTTCGAGGTAGTTAAGGATTTCACCTACCTCTGAGTTAACATAAACTCCACGAATGACACCCTAGTGGAGATCCATCGAAGAATTACACTAGGAAACCGTTGCTACTTCGGTTTGGCGAAACAACTGGGTTCAAAACTCCTAACTCGGAGGGAGAAATGCGTTCTCTACAAAACCCTTATCCTGCAAGTTTTGCTTTATGGTGCCGAGTGTTGGATGAGAGCAAGAGGGGAGAGCTGATACTTGGCTCCTTCGAAAGAAAACTACTTTGGCGGATTTTTGGTCCTGTGCACGAGGAGGGCAAATGGAGGAGAAGATACAGCCGCGAATTCTATGAGCTGTACCAAGATGTGGATGTACTCCAAAAAGCCAAAACACATAGACTACAGTGGCTCAGCCACATCGAGGGAATGTACAATAATGCTCCAGCTAAGAGGATCTTCGAATCCCAGTCCCCAGATTCGAGAAGGCAAGGAAGACCGAATCTCCGTTTCAAAGTCCAAGCCATCGCGGATGCCAGAGCGCTTGGTCCTAGAGAACTGGAAGCAGCGAGCCAGGGATCGTAGAGGATGGAAGGCTGGAGTGTCTCAAGTACAGACTCTGCACTGGTCAGGAGCCCGATAAGTAAGTAAGTAGTATCCTTACTTCACTTAGATCGGGTGGTTGATAGTTTTCGCAGTCTGCAGAAGTAATCCTCAGCATCGACTGTGTCTCAACTACAATATTTCCTTGAGCTGGTTGTATGGTGGTAACCGAGAGGTTAAGGGATACGCTTTCTGAAAATACCTTGGCAGTCTCTTGCGATTGCAGTCTTCCCAAATTTCACAGTAATTCGCATTTGTTGTGGAGTGGTGGATATCCGCATTCTTACTTTGACAATATAGTGAACCGAGACGACGTTAGCCCCTTGGAATGTTTGGACATCCAAAATGCTGGATGTTAAGTTAACTCCAGTTAACTACAATCAGATTTTGGCCGCGTTGTACAATATCCAACCATTAATGTTTACATACCAACATAGAACATTATCAAAGAGACTTCGGATCCAACTGTTGGTTTGCCTGATTCTTGATGGACTCTTGGTAGCTGGTACCTGCATGGATAATTCCAAAAGTACTAGATTGCAACCACTTTTGAATTTCAACCTGGTGGTTAGGGTAATTCTCATAGCATAGCCTACACCTTTACACCTTAGTCTTTCGATTTCTGTCCTACAAAGACCACATGTTTAGACAAAGCTGTTCCCTGCACGTCTACTATTTATGTACCCTTATAGTAAAGATTTCGAATTTCACCCTTCTTATATGTTTCCATTTAAATTTTACGTCTTGCAGTCCATTTATCTAAATTTGATTACATGCACATATTGTATCACTTTGGGACTAAGTTTTGCTCCGTCCTCTTGCATGGCACTAGGAGTGCTCATTGCATACACTTGCTGTCTTGTATCCTGAACCATGTTAACTAAGTTCATTGTTATTGACATGCTTTCCATTTCGCATACAGAATTATACTTTGAAATCCTAACCAATAGCTACGATGGACAAAGGAAGAAAGTGCTCACCTCCCTTGGTCCTTTGATATATATGGAGCTCGAGAAACTTTTTATAACTACACCTATTCAGCTGGAAGGCTCTTCCGTTGAACAATAGACTCTTGGTCTTTCACTTGTTTGAGTTTGTAACTAATAAATAATTTCCATCTTGCCCTTTGTACATTTGAAGAATAGAAACCTTTGCAAGATACGTAACTTTTGTTTTGAAGTTATAAAAAGGAAAAGAATGGTTTAATACCTTGAGGTTCAAAAGCAACAGTTTTTGGCGTTTTTGATTATTTTTTTTAACGTATATGCTTATATATAGTTAAGAGCTATTTAAATTGAGTAAAAGTGCTTGGAGTGAAACAACATCCCCACCCCTAGTGCTTTGGGTTAACTACCCATCCGTATAAAAAAAGCCTATGTTACGAAGCCACCAATAGCATCGGAAAGGACTGATATTATTGTTGACGACCATGCTAAACGAAAAAAGGACAACGACGTTCCTATCTGCACCTGGAATGTGAGAACATTAAACAGGAGAGGTGCAGGCGAACAACTAGCGGAAGCCCTAAACTGCTACAACGTAGACATTACTGCCATCAAGGAAATACGATGGGATGGGGCGGGCAAAATGAGGATGAACAGCTGTGAAATCTACTATGGACCGTGTTATAGTGAGCAGAAACAGCGACTATTCAGATGCGGATTTGTTATAAGTGCCAGATTTAGGCAAGAAGTCTTATGTTTCCAAGACATTAGCGAACGCATTGTAACAATCCGCATCAAGGCCAAATTCGCCAGTATAAGCTTTATATGCGCTCATGCTCCGGCGGAGGAAAAAGATGATTCAAATAAGGACTGCTTCTACGAGCTCCTTGACAAAACCTATGAGCGACTACCAAAGTACGATGTTAAAATCGTGCTGGGAGATTTTAACGCAAGAGAGGAAGAGAAGACATCTTTAGCAGTATTGTCGGAAAATATAGCCTACACGACAACACGTCTAGTAACGGATTTAGGCTAATTGACTTTATTTTGGATGTCCGAACATTCCGAGGGGCTAACATCGACTCGGACCACTACCTTGTTGTAGCCAAGGTAAGGACGCGGATATCTACCACGCCACAACAAACCAGAAATACTGTGAAAAATTTAATGTCGAAAGACTGCAATCGCCAGAGACCGCCAAGACCTTCGCACAACGCGTATCCCTTAACCTATCGATTTACACCACACAATGCGGCATTAGATCAGCCGCAACTGATGTGCTAGGCTTCTCGCGGCCACCAGCAAGAAACCCCTGGTTTGATGAGGAATGTCAACAGATGCTCGCAGCCAAGAACGAGGCCTACAAGAAGGGAAGAACACCGGCTTTTCAGAAAGAAGAAAAAAGAGCAAGAAAAGCGCGCGATCGAGGATATAGAGAGGTGCCACTCCAGGAACGATGTTCGCAAGTTTTACCAAAGTGAAAAACGTCAAAGACAAGGATACAAGGCTCGAACAGAATCCGGTCGAGATGAACACGGAAATATCGTAGTAGAGACATGGTACAGAATTGTTATAGAATTAGATACTCAGTTTTGCCTAAATATTATCAACAAAATAATTCAGAGATATAAAGATTTCTTGGAAATGAAACACAGATTTGTCAGGGAATTTTGTAGGTTGCACAGTGGTGCCTTTTCCAAGGTAAATACATTCATATTTTTTTAAAAGGGCAAATAACAATTGAATCTTTCTGAAAAGGAACTGTATAGATATACATATATTAAACGTTGTAACTATTTAGACATAGTTCGGGGTTGTTAAATATATTGCATACTCAGTTTTTTGCTATAAAAATAAATAACGAATGTAACGGGCGACGAATTTGGACGTCATTTGCACCAGATTATTCGGTCGGTGCCTTTTGGGGACGATAAAAGTGGTTCTGTAAGAAAGAGATAGAAAAAAATAATAGTCTTCGAGTGGAAAGAATGCCAAGAAAAAAGAAAGAAACGACGTTTTGTATTAAAAACATTAATACCTTTGTAAAAAAAAATAAACACCTTTATTCAATTTCTATTTTTTAAAATAACTAAAAAGTTAGACCAGAGTTGGTAAATTTGAGGAAACAAATATTTTGACAGTCTGTCAACCGAAAACACAGGGTACAATAGTATGCTTTTATAAGGAGAAAGGGTGAATAATGTGTGAAAATTTTTAGTTTCCGTAGAAAATATTTGACTACGAATTACTAAATGCTACTCAACTTGTATGAAATTTGGATGAACTTTTCTATTAATCTTAAGCATAGCTTCCAGAATGTTACATTAATGGCTCACAAGATTATTAGTTATTCTCACTAAATTAAAAAGTGTCAAATTTACATTTTTAACTTTCTCTTACAAAGAGAAAGATATTGTTTTCGTGAAAATTTTCGACCTCGAGATTTTGATTGATTCTAACATTACGATGATAGCGGAGCCTAAAAACGTGGTTTTTGGAATTCCGTCCGTCGGTCCGTCTGTCCGTAATGGTCTCCCCAGCTTAAACGGCTTGGCCGATTTTCTTCAAACTTCGTATCCAAGCTTGTTTTGGTCATAATTCGATGCCATTTTTTTGTTTGCGTTTAGCCATGTAATAACGGTACCTGCCATATAAAAATTACACATAACCTCGATTTTCTCGAAAACGGCTCTAACGTTATATATACTATAACCATAGTAGTTCCAACAAAACTGCATACCCAGTTTTTCGAGAAAATCCATGTAATGGATTTTGTCATTTAGGCTATATAAAGGAAATTGTTAATTTCTCGCAAACTATTACGTGAAATTGAATGAAATTTAATATTTATACTACAATTACAGTTTGAAGCAATTCCACATAATTAGTTTTAGCCCAACTATCACTAAACGGAATTTTCAGTTTTGGCCACTAACGGAAAATCATTATTATTCACATTGACATCGATTCCTTAAAAATTCGGAGTAAACATTCGTATAAATACATTTCGACATTATTTATATCATTTTAGCATCAATAATCAAAATGCTTATGATTTGATCTAACGCCCAACTTGCTGTGAAAGAGAAAGTTGCGTACGACCCAGTCGTGCACCCACCACTCGTTTTACATTTCAAATTGGATTTCAATATTCAACTATTAATGTACAACTAATTGTATGTACATTTCTTTATAAGAAAATATTTGATATACATACATGTATATAATATATAAATGTTTATGGGTGTTACACGAATCTTTTTAATTGAACAAACTTTTAACGAAAGGATCGATTGCTTCTTTAAATGTTTGTTCTCTCGAAATACCTCCAAATATTTGTATTAAAATACAACTTTACTTTCTTAAAAGTTTTAAGCTTCTGTTAAATGTTTTTTCCTTAAAATATTGATAGTGTCAAAACACTAAATTGCCTAAAAAGCGAAAGTGGATTTGTTCAAACTTTATATCCAACACAAACTCTTCTAATTTCCTGGTTGGGAACCCCTAATCTAATGTCCTTTATTACGAATGTAATCCCATATTGAAAAAAAAACTAAACCTAGACCGAAATAATAAAAAACCAAATTTCAGGCTTAAGAGTAAATCGACCGATCTTTTTTTTTTTCCTTAAATGATTAAAGCCTAGTTGACTTATTCAATTCTTGTTTTGCTTATTTCTCCGTTGTAAACATAGCCAATGACATTTTTTTAACATTTTACTCGAAACCTTTTTTGTTACTCTGCGGCACTCTTGGAAACAGGCATATTTATTTTAAAATCCTTTTTATAAATAAACAATTTCCACTCTGAACGATTTATTATGAGTATTGAAATAAAATGCCCCTTAATAGAGTCCCATCAAAATTAAGTCTGACCTTTTCTCTTAATCCTACGATTATTTATTTGAGCGAGTATTCACTTGAATTTGTAATTTTTTTATATAGAAAATATTTCCACCATCCATTGAACCATTAATTGAATGAAATCAACTATCAACTAACCATCTCCGAATAATAAAATATTCTCTTTGGCCGAGTCCAATTTCATATGCACCAACCCTACTCGGGAGCTTAAATGAGTCCGAGGGAGTTTTCGAATGAATTTTGTATTTTTTTTGTTGTTTGGATTGAAGTAAGGGAAATGCTTGATCATTATATCCGACGAAAACAAATGCCTTTTAAAATGATTGTACTTGGACGATTATTCGAATGAAATTGCAGATTAAATTTGCAATTTTAATGCCCCGTTTTTCTGTAACAAAAATCATGGAAATGTTTTTTTTTTAGATTGTTGTTACGTACTTGTCTGTCTTACTATGACGCAGCTTGAATGGATAATTTTTTCAGATGGTGTATTTATTTCAAGATGATGTAGTGATAGTCATAATGATTGTATATAAATTAGATGCTGCTATTCTGAAAATGTATCCATGAGTTAGCAATAATTGTAATATGACCGAAAATATTTCTGTAAAAATATTTAAAACAAGAAGAAAATTGAAAAAAAAAAAACAAAACGAAATGAAAATTAACACCGATGGTATCAATCAAATAAAAGAAAAAGTTTTACCCACGTTATGTTTTATTTGAACGAATTTTTAAAATTTGATATCAAATGTATCAAAAATGGCGGACCACGGAGATGGCTCCCGAAGGAATTTTTCCCGAAGTTTAATTAAAACATATGAGAGGCTACACCCAAAAAAATATGTTGTAAAAATGTTGAAAACCGCTGTTAATTCTACTGCATAAATAGTCAAAATCGACCCGACATCCACTGCTTTCAATTTTACAGAGACATGGTTGTGCATTCTAAAACCGAGTTGTGCATATTACAACGTTTGTTGTAGATTTTACAACTAAAGAAAATCTGAGTACAACAGCGTTTATTGTTAAATGTACAGCACAACTTGTAAAATACACAACATTTATGTGCTAAAAATACAGATTTTTGTTGTATTTGGCAACTTTAATGGACAATGTTTATTGTCATTTGAAAGAACATTCTTTGGCATTTATTTTTTGAAGATTATATCTATCAAATGTTGGCCGTTGCTACGTCGCAGATGGTCCATCCGTTGAGTCCAATTTTCGATCACTCGGTCGAGCATTTCGACTGGTAACTGGCGAATGACACGCGTGATGTTTTCCTCCAAGGCCTGTATCGAAGCGGGTTTGTCGGCATAAGCTTTTGACTTTACATATCCCCACAGGAAAAAGTCTAACGGTGTGATATCACACGACTTGGTGGCCAATCGACCGGCCCAAAACGTGAAATTATGTGCTCACCGAAATGTTCTCTCAATAAGTCCATTGATTGATGCGATGTGTGGGAAGTGGCGCCGTCTTGCGAAACCAAATGTCGCCGAGATCACGAGCTTAAATTTCAGGCATCAAATAGTAGGTTATCATGGCACGATAACGGTCGCCATTGACGGTTACGTTCGCACCGGCATAATTTTTAAAGAAATATGGACCGATGATTCCACCGGCCCACAAACCACACCAAACCGTTGTTTTTTCTGGATGAAGTGGCAGTTCTTCAATCTCTTCAGGTTGCTCTTCGTCATTGAGCCAGAAATGGGCCTCATCGCTAAAAAAAATTTGCCTCGAAAACGTCGGATCTTCTTGGAACTTTTCAAGAGCCCATAGAGCGAAGCGATGTCGCTTGGGAAGGTCGAGCGGCTTCAGTTGTTGCACAAGCTGTATTTTGTACGCTTTCAATTTAAGATCTTGACGTAAAATGCGCCAAGTCGTTCCATACGTCAGTCCGAGTTGCTGCAAACGGCGCCGAATCGACTGTCTACGGTCTTCGTGTACACTCTCAGCTACGGCCGCTATATTTTCTTCACAGCGTGCTGGACGTGGTCTATTCGGTCGAATATTATCCAATAATGAATGCTGGGTCTCAAAATGGGTGATGGTGTTGCGAATAGTACGCTCAGTAGGCCGATTATGTTGACCATAAGTTGAGCGAAGAGCACAAAACACATTCCTCACAGAACGTGAATTTTCATAATAAAGTTGAACAATTTGTAAACGTTGTTCACGCGTAAGTCTTTCCATTATGAAATGCCAAACAATACTAAACAAAAATAACATGACAGCATGACACGACTCACACGTGATCTTTCAAAAAAGGCTATTGAAAAAAGTATCTCTACTTGGATCACCCGTTAGTTATATAAAAAGCTGGTATACAGTGCAGTCAAATGCGATGGTAAACAATCAAATCGTACCTTTTAAAAACGGCACAACACACTTAGGCAATGTGAAATTGCCCCCGACTTCAAAAACATCCACGCCCAAAATTAATTTATTACCAGGAACCACATTTCACATAGGGGGTTATTTTTGATTGAATCACTGTTTAACACTTTCAGGCAAACAAATTAAATTACTGTCCATTTGGAAAACTTTATTAATAATTTGGTTGTTTTCTTTAAGGTCTTTTCACTTTCACAACAAACTACCTACATACTATGATAACATGTTCTGGCATGTTTTTAAAATCGTTTGAGGCTGGCTTTAGATTGACTGACAATAAGTTCTATAGATTTGACAAACACAAAGTCAAATCTATAGAACTTATGGTATTTTCTACAGGCTAATGTAATTTTTACAAAAAGTGCGTGTAGATTTAACAATTCTGCAATGTACACTAGTCGGCATAAGTATTTTGACGAAATAAAAATCGTGCATTTTTGAGGTTAACTTCTAAATGGCTTGACAAGAATTCATGTTTATTTTTTCATTTTTATATATAATTAATACAAACTTAAAAATAGGCAAACAAATATTTTTTCATAGAAGTCAAAAAAGATATAAATTAATTTGTAATTTCGTGTGTTGGCATAAGTATTTTGACAAGTATATAACTCTAAGAAAAAACATTTTAAACTTAACAAAAGTAAATAAATAAAGACGAATTTAGTAAAATATATAACCTCCTTTGGCTTCAATAACTTTTTGAAGGCGTCTCGGTACTGAATCTACGAAATTTTGAAGAATCCCTGGAGATATCTCTTCCCAAAGGGAAGTGACCTCAGAAATCTTCTCCTCTCTGGTTTTATTTAAAGAAACTGTTCTTTTGCGTTTCAAAAGAGACCAGAAGTTTTCTATTATATTTAAATCTGGACTTTGAGGTGGCCAGTCCAAAGTGGCAACACCAACATCCTTCAAAAATTTAGTTATCATCCGGGCTTTGTAGCATGGGGCATTGTCCTGTTGCAGGATAAATGATTCACCAATAAGCCTACCTCCGGAAGGAAAGGCATTATCATTTAGGGTTCTTAAATATTGACCTTGGTTCATCGAGCCGGTGATAGGAACCAATTCACCCAGGCCATTATACGCAACACATCCCCAGAACATGACAGAGCCTCCACCATGGCTCACTTTTTGACAAACGGGGCGTCTTTTTTGCCTTTCTACCTTTGGCAATCTAACGTAAAATTTGTCTTTTGATAAGTTATACTCAAAGGAGCTTTCATCTGTCCATAGAACGCTTCTCCAGTACTCCTTTGGCTTGTGCAGATGTTCCTTTGCGAAAGACAGTCTTTTAAGCTTGTTTACCTTTGATATGTACGGCACGTCCTTAGCTTTAAATGTTTTAAAATCTCCTTCCATTAAACGTCGTCGGACAGTGCGCTCACTGATTGGATTCGTTGCCGTCAAATTCCATTGATTTGCAGCAGTTTGAGGCTTCAGGAATATATTTCTTTTAAATTACCGTAGAAGGGTTCGGTCTTCAGTGGGCGTTGTTTTGCGCTTAGCACCTGATCTCATTAGGTTTGTGATGTCATTATGCTTTTTAAACTTGTTGATTTGATAGTGAACAGTTTGACGCGACACATTAAACTCACTTGCTATGTCTTTTACTGCCGTTCCAGCGTTAAACTTCGCTACCATTGAAGATCTGACAACCAAACTCAACTCAGCCGTTTTACCCATGGTTTTTAATAAATTTTAATAAATTTTTATTTTGTTATCAACGTTTAATGTAAATTAAAGTTAACTACACAAGTTTTTTGGTTATCACGTGCTCAATACTGTTAAAATATTTACACAAAGTTTCCGTCAAAATACTTATGCCACGTAAAAATTCTTTGTCTGCATGCGTTCTTATCAGCAGAAAGAGAATGCAAAAGGTAAACAATACAAAACTTGGCATGCATAGAGCTAAAAATAGATTCTTTGTTTCGCGCATCATTTTTGCACCGTTGTTTTAACGATACCAAGCAAAGTTAGTCTCAATAGTCACAAAAAGGTTTCGTCAAAATACTTATGCCGACTAGTGTAGATTCTACAAAATCATATCTGTACATTTAACAATCAAAATTGACAACGCGGTGTCAATTTTACAACAAGAAATTGTGATCATTTTAACAATTTTATTGCCAAAATGAAAGCAAACGCTGTTAAACTTACAATTCATTGTGAATATTACCGCATTTGCTGTTAAACACACAAATTTTCAAGTTATTGTACATTCGACTGCCACATTTTGTAAAATTTACAGCAGAGATTTTTTTGGGTGTACAATCCGCTGTGCGGATCGTTGAATACCCTATCCCATCTATCCTTAAAATTAATATCCTCAAAATGTAGGCTTTATGGCGATGAAATACAGAAAATGACATTGTCGCAACATAGCTATTAGCTAATGTTCAGACAGTTTATCAAAACCTTTTGTGGTCCCAAAAAACAACGCATTTCTATTGCTAATGCCTTGGAATGGTTTTTGTAAGAAAACGCCCCCAAAATGTGGGCGTAGGGGAAAATGATCTATGGACAAAATGTTTATATTACCATTGCAAAAGTATTTGCATCAACATTTTTTTCGAAAGTGTTTAAATTTGGACAAAAAGTGTTTTTTACTAAAAACGCCCCCAAAAAGTGGGCGTGGAAAAAAACGAAATATAGATATTAGGATTGTCTAAATATGCTGCTCAGACAGTTTTTGAAATACCTTCCGGTTTGGTTTTAAACTACGTTTTTCTAAAAGGGGGCGTGGCAGTGTGCGGATTTCAAAAATGTTTACACTTGTTTTGCTTCGTCGGACAGAGAGTCTATGTACCAAATTTCAACACTCTAGCGGACGGACGGACGGACAGACAGACATGGCTTAATCTACTCAGCTAGTGATTCTGAATCGATCCATATACTTTGAGGTATATGTATCGAAATTATTTCTCTATGTTACAAACTTAATGTCAAAACTAATATACCCCTATGGGATAGGCTATAAAAAAAACTAAAATATATATCTTCAAAATGGTTGATAAATTATATAATTTAGCTTTTTATTTGTTATTATATTGGCAGTTTTCAAATGTCATGTAAAAATCTGCTGCCATATAAACGAGTTGCAGTTTTGTTCTCTTTATACCCTATCCCCTAGGTGCATATTAGTTTTGGCATTAAGTTTGAAACTTAAAGAAATAATTTCATAGATATACCTTAACGTATATGGATCATCTCAGAATCGCTAGCTTAGTCCATTTAGCCATGTCTGTCCGCCCGTATTTTTGGGTCTTATATTTTGAGCTAGAGTGATGAAACTTGGTACACGTACTTTTTGTTGCTCCAAATAGAACAATAGTGTAAACACTTTTGAAATCCGGCCGTTACCACGCCGCCTTTTCAGAAAACGTAGTTTTAGGTCCAGGTGTTTGAACAAGATATTTGGACAATCTGATTTTATTATATTAGGTTAACAAAACTTTTTTTCATGTCCAATTTTCAGGTGCGTTTTTAGTAAAAACGGTTTTCATTAAAATTTCATGGTAATTCGAAAAAAACGATTGATAAGAATATTTTGCTAATATTGATATAAAAGCGATTTTCATAACATATGCCACAGCTTATGACATAGGTCATCCAAAATTGAGCTAGGATAATCCGTTGAAATATAGAAATATAGAAAATGGGATTGTCACAGCTGTTGAACCATATTCAAAAAGTTTATCAAAATCTCTTATGGTTCGACATAAACACCACGTTTGTTTAGAAAAACGACCACAAAAAGTAGGTGGGGGTATAAATGATTTTTATACGAAATGTATATACATATCTACGAACATTTGCAAACTGTTCTCATCAAAACTTTTTTTCCTATTTGACTATTTTTTGCAGAAAATCCTCAAATCAATCCTCGTGGCTATGTATCAAATATAGGTTATAACATTGTTTTAATATCTTGCTCAAAAACTTTTTCAAAATTGTCACAATATCATCTATAAATACACCATCTGAAATAATTATCCATTCAAGCTGCGTCATAGTCTGACTGACAAGTATGTAACATCAATCTAAAAAAAAAAATTTCCATGATTTTATTACAGAAAAACGGGTCATTAAAATTGCAAATTTAATCTGCAATTTCATTCGAATAATCTTCCAAGTACAATCATTTAAAAAGGCAGTTATTTTCGTCGAATATATAATGATCAAGCATTTCCCTTACTTCAATCCAAAAAACAAAAAAATACAAATTCATTCGAAAACTCCCTCGGACGCATTTAAGCTCCCGAGTAGGGTTGGTGCATATGAAATTGGACTCGGCCAAAGGGAATATTTTATTATTCGGTGATGGTAAGTTGATATTTGATTTCATTCAATTGATGGTTCAATGGACGGTGGAAATATTTGCTATATAAAAAAATTACAAATTCAAGTGAATACTCGCTCTAATTAATTATCGTAGGATTAAGAGAAAAGGCCAGACTTAATTTTGATGGGACTCTATTAAGGGGCATTTTATTTCAATACTCATAATAAATCGTTCAGAGTGGAAATTATTTATTTATCAAAAGGATTTTAAAATAAATATTCCTGTTTCCAAGAGTGCCGCAGAGTAACAAAAAAGTTTTCGAGTAAAATGTTAAGAAAATGTCATTGGCTATGTTTACAAAGGAGAAATAAGCAAAACAAGAATTGAATAAGTCAACTAGGCTTTAATCATTTAAGAAAAAAAAGATCGGTCGATTTACTCTTTAGCCTGAAATTTGGATTTTTACTGTTTCGGTCTAGGTTTAGTTTTTTTTTCCAATATCGGATTACATTCGTAATAAAGGACATTAGATTAGGGGTTCCCAACCAGGAAATTAGAAGAGTTTTGTGTTGGATATAAAGTTTGAACAAATCCACTTTCGCTTTTTAGGCAATTTAGTGTTTTGACACTATCAATACGTTAAGGAAATAGCATTTAACAGACGCTTAAAACTTTTAAGAAAGTTTAGTTTTATTTTAATACAAATATTTGGAAGTAATTTCGGGAAAACAAAAATTTAAAGAAACAATCGATCCATTCGTTGTATGATCAAGTAAAAAGATTCGTGTTATACCCATATACCTTTATATATTATATATTTATAAATCAAATATATTTTTTTACAAAGCAATGTACATACAATTGAAAATAGTTGAATATTGAAATCCAAATTTGAAATACATATATAAAAAATTTAAATTTGACTCTTTTTACTGAAGTGAGAATAACTATTAATCTTGTGAGCCATTAATGTAACATTCTGGAAGCTATGCTTAAGATTAATAGAAAAGGTCGTCCAAATGTCATACAAGTTGAGTAGCATTTAGTAATTCGTAGTCAAATATTTTCTACGGAAACTAAAAATTTTCACACATTATTCACCCTTTCTCCTTATAAAAGCATACTATTGTACCCTTGTGTTTTCGGTTGATAGACTGTCAAAATATTTGTTTCCTCAAATTTACCAACTGTGGTCTAACTTTTTAGTTATTTTAAAAAAATAGAAATTGAATAAAGGTGTTTTTTTTTAATACAAAACGCCGTTTCTATCTTTTTTCTTGGCATTCTTTAATTCTCGCATTTTCGAAGAATATGATTTTGTTTCTATCTCTTTCTTACAGAATCATTTCCATCGTCCCCAAAAGGCACCGATCGAAGAATCTGGTGCAAATGACGTCCAAGTTCGTCGCCCGTTACATTCGTTATTTATTTTTATAGCAAAAAACTGAGTATGCAATATATTTAACAACCCCGAACTATGTCTAAATAGTTACAACGTTTAATATATGTATATCTATACAGTTCCTTTTCAGAAAGATTCAATTGTTATTTGCCCTTTTAAAAAAATATGAATGTATTTACCTTGGAAAAGGCACCACTGTGCAACCTACAAAATTCCCTGACAAATCTGTGTTTCATTTCCAAGAAATCTTTATATCTCTGAATTATTTTGGTGATAATTTTTAGGCAAAACTGAGTATTTAATGTTATAACAATTCTGTACCATTTCAGATATAAATTTTAATCAAAATCGTTTTCGAGACAATTCACATTTAAAAAACACTTGCAGCTAAATGTGCCGTTAATCAAATATGTACTTTTGAGAAATATTAATATTCAGGCATATCAAGAATATCTGTCTTACACAGAATATTAAGTTTTATAGAATTTGGTCCTTTCAAATCGGTTGTGCATTTTTGGAGAAACACTGCTAATGCAATCTTATTCTATAAACATGTAAAGGCTTAGTTACTCATTTTGATTTATGGTTTTATAGCCGTTTCTGAGATTGTTGCCATTAAAAAATGATTTGGAAGTTATCTCTAATTTTCGAGCTAGAATTCATATTCTCAAAACCCCCCCTTTGTAGGACATAAAAACATAAAAATTCATCAAAACCTCTCCAAAAATTTTCGCGCCGTCACAATACTTCTCTATACTACGTATACCGGGGAATTGTTAATGCATGAATTATCAAATATATTTATGAATTTTATGGTTTTTTAAACTCTAATTTCACGAAAAAAACAGCATGCCACCCCTGTCTCCCTTAGATGACACTTCACCAACTGACGCAATTACTCCAATATTTCTGCGAGTGAGTTGAGTGCGCGATTGAAGCAAACTGTTAAATGCCACTATTTCGGTTAATATTCGATTAATATTGCTGTTTAATTGCAGTTTTCGATTTGATAATCTTGTTCATCCACTTGAAATTGTAGTAATCGGTGGAAAAATCAAAAATCTGTAATTTCCGTTTTCCATTCGGCAAATAGTGGAAGTTCGTGTACCTACGTGCACAAAATGTCTATGTTCTCGCAGAAATTGTTAAATAAGAGGCTCGATGCAAATATTTTTGTATTAATATCACGTCTTATTTCATCTTGAGCCAGGAAATTCTATTTTTCTAAACATAAAAGTCGTGACAGCACATGCGTTTTAAGAGACGGAAGTGCGAGTGGGCAGGTAATGCAAATGGCGGTGTTTTCGCGAAGAATACTTTTAAACAAGTGAACTGCAAATGGAAATTTAATTTTATCCGTTTTGTAAAATATATTTAGATGTGAAAACCAACATAAAATCGTTCTATCGAGTGTTTAAGTTTTTTTTAGAATCCGGAAAGTAACACCGGAGGTGAATCAGCTACAATCTTCGTAGAATGGATGTGTTCATCGATTATGGCAAATTTATAATAGCGATGCGTTCGATAAATATGAAAATCGTTATCGTTTGGTGTGTTTTGGAGCGCGGGCAAGTAATCGAAATGCTGGAAATTTAAAATGAATTTAAAAATTATCGCATTATGTGTTCTCCTGTGGAAAAAGGAATAATTTCTTAGTTCATAAACGGATAATTTTTTACCCGGGGTCTCCACAAGCAATATTTTATAGAATGAAATGTTGCATTCTATGAAAATTGCTTGTGGAGACTTTAAATAGTTGTATGAAAAATGTATTTCTATGTATTGGTCAGTCCATTGCTTTTTATGGATAGTATTCTATGGGCTGTCGTTTCTGTTTGACATTCGTGTTTTTGAATGAGATAGTAAGCTATGGAAATGCCCAATTGCCCACCCCATATTTCATAGCATTATATAATTATTTTGTTCTATGAAAAGTGACAGATAGTTAGCTGTCAAATATTGCTCGTGGAGACGCGGTGTTAGGGATGTCATATGTTGTGTGTGACATAAGAAGCTCGGGAGTCATGAAAACATTACATGGATATATTTGTTAGTGACGGCAAGTTTTAATGATGCAATCAAAGTGAGTAGGTTGTAAGTTAATGTAGTCTTGATTAAAAATTGCTGAAAAGCAATTAAAAATAATTTTTTTTTAATTGAAAATACGGCCAATATACCAATCCTAGCGTAAATAAATGATAAATGACCGCCACGGCTTTGCTGGGAACTACGTATCTACTGTTTTATTGAAATTTTCTAAGACCGTTTCGTATAAACGTGGCTGAGTTTCATGTATACACCGCCCAGTTTCCTTTTTCAAGGCGTTGGTAGTCTTGGGCTTGTTTGCATAGACCTTTGACTTAAAAAAAAAGCAAAGAAAAAAAGTGCAATGGGGTTAAATCGCATAATCTGGAAGCAATTCATGAAGTAAATGAATTGTTTCTTTGGCTGTGTGACATTTGGCACCGCCATCCACATCTTGCAATTTAGGTACTAATTGTTACTGCCTGAGAAGAATGGTCCAATAACGCTTCCAGTCTAAAATCCAATGTAGGTATTTGTTTCTCAACAATTACTCGTGGGTTTTCAGAACCCCAAATGCGACAATTTTGACAATTAACGAAGCCATCAAGATAGAAATGAGCTTCATCCACTTGGTGTTATTCCAAAATCTATTCAACGAACTCTCTTCGCTGAATGGTTTGTTGGTCTTCAGTTCTTGTCTCAATTGAATTTTGTAAGCTTAAAGTTTCAAGTCTTTCGTGAGAATTCGCTGAAGAGAGCTTCTCGAAATGCTCAATTCTTGACTACAGTGCCAAATGTATGTTCCTGTTTTCTATTGAACGACTGCTGACAGAACTGCTGATCTTAGACACATCACAAAATTGATCCATTCTCACAGAATTTTTCAATTATTCTCTTCACCGTTGATGGTTTAAAGCACTATGATGGCCATTTTTTGTACGAAAATTAAGGCCTGTAGCTGACAAATCTTCTTTATTATTAAAATATTGCTCAACAATGAAAATGCGTTGTTATGTTGTATAGCGCTACGTTTTTACTAACCCCGAAACGTCAGCTGTCACTCTTTTATCTTTTTTTTCTTTGGCAACGCATTGCTAATTAATGGCGCAAAATTCAAATTTTGCGTGAAATAAGGGGCACCCGTTATAAATTATCAAATTTTTTTTTAGCCTTTTATAGACATTAAGTTTGTAACATAGAGAAATAATTTCGGTAGATATACTTCAACTCACAATCGCTAGCTGAGTCGATCTAGCCATGTCTGTCTGTCCGTCCGCCAATACAATTTTAGGAAAACTTAAAACTCAATTCTTTCGATGGAAATATTTCGAGAATAATACCATAAACACTTCGTCTATATAACATTTTGAATCACGCCCACTTTTTGGGGGCGTTATTCTAGAAAAACGATTTGTAAAGCCTATCGTATAGCATATCCATAGAAAAACGTTGCTTTTTGGTTGAACCACTAAAGATTTAGATAAACCAGCTGAACAAGATTCATTAAGTTTTTTAGCAACGTCCACTTTTTGGGGACATGTATTATTAGGATAAGATGTAATAGGGTATCCAACTATTCGCACCGCGGATTGTAGCCTTCTCATATATTTTTAAAGATGGTTATTGCGCTAAAAACCTCAGAGGTGCAAAAAGTTAACGGGATGGATTATAAATTTAAATTGTCACAATCGTCTGGAAAAAATATCAAACTGTCGAATATAGCCTTAAGCATCATTTAAATAGACGCATCCTACCACAGCAAAACTTATCCAATGGGGACCAAACTAACTCAATTAAAAATGCCATCCATTCAATATTGTGCTAAGTAAATTTACGAAAATTGTGTCAATAAACTCAGCTACAGGTCTCCCTGGTGAGAGCCTATAAAATGTTTCATTTTGAGCAACTAATATAACACACGAAGATTTATTGAAAATTTCAAACAATTTGTCAACATCACCCATGCAAAAGATTATATTCACATTGACATTATCCTTTTATCGAATATCCCCCTCTGTGACATTTTTAACGTAAATATAACATCTCCCATTGTTTGACATTAGATTTGAACAGGGAGGGCTATAGCTGTGTGCGTAACCGATTCGGTGGTTCACCCTTGGTTTATCATTTCTTTGTGGAACCCTTGTGGATGACGTTCTGGTTATTAAACTCGAATAGAATCGTCTGCTTTTGATATATCAGAATGTAACCTGATCTGACAGTGACATTATAAGCATCCCAACGAGATTGGTTAAAATTTATTCGAATATATAAAGAAAGAGTTTCCACACATGGATCTATTTTGTGTGTATTTTCAGAATCCCTTTTAGGCATTTCAAGTATCTGGAGTATCAACTTACTGTCGTATCCTATGACGATCAATATATCTGTTCCATTTTACTGGTGAAGAGTCAAAGACACTTATATGCTGCAGACGTCATAACAAATCTCAATCACTTGGAACATCCATCGGGTGGGAGTTGTCTGGCGCATTAAAAATAACTTTATCAATCGAGTCCTTAGATGTCAAATAAAGGATAAAGGAATTGAAATGAAATATCTACCATTAACCAAACATATCAGGCATCAAACCTAGCTTTTCCATTCAATGGTGACTACGGAAATATAATTTTGAAACAAAAAAAGGAAACGACAAGAAACAGTAATATAACGCCGAAACCGAACGGAAAATGTAAGAAGTTTATGACAGTAAATCTACTGTTGGATGTTTTTCAGACTTTTGCAAGAGGTGGGACAATAAAAATAACGAAGGTGTTGTACCTTTGGAGATTTAAACCACTATTAGCACCGGTTTTTCCATCAGTTTTTTCAAGCCCGGTTTTATTCCGTCCGACTGTTTTCCATCCGAATTTTTCCAGTTCTTTTTTCCCGCCTGGTTTTTTCATCATTTTTTTTATTCTGCATAATTTTTTCGTTTAGTTTCGGTTTGTTAAAACGTCAGATCCGTTTTCGAGAAATTCAAATTAAATCTACAAAGTGAAGATTCGTGATCAATCAATTCGTTGCCGTTCTCAAGTTTCGGCATCTCTAATGGAACGCGTTGTGGCGTATTTTGAAGCGTGATCTTGGTTTAAATGCGTATAAAATATAGTTCGTCCGAGAATTGAAGCGAAAACTGTGGGTCTTAAAACAGCTTCAAGCTGATCCTTTTGTTTATCAAAAAATGTTGGTTAAACGGCTATGTTAACAAGCAAAATGATCCTATTTAGGCCAATGAATAGACAGAGCTACCAACAGCTACCAATGCAAAACCAAATATGCAAAATTGTTTGTCGGAAAATATAGCCTAAACGACAACACGTCTGGTAACGGACTAAGGCTAATTGACTTCGCTACGAAACGAAATGCCACTATAGCCAGCACACGGTTTCCTCACCTCGATATCCATAAGGGGACATGGCGGTCTCCAGATCAACGAACACTCATCCAAATTGATCACATTGCGATAGACTAAAGGCACGCATCCAGTATTTTGGATGTCCGAACATTCCGAGGGGCTAACATCGACTCGGACCATTACCTTGTTGTAGCCAAGGTAAGGATGCGGATATCCACCACGCCACAACAAACCAGAAATACTGTGAAAAAATTTAATGTCGAAAGACTTCAAACGCCAAAGACCGCCAAGACCTTCGCGTAACGCGTATCCCTTAACCTTTCGGCTCACAACACACCACCAGCATCTAATGTCGAAGAACAATGGCAACGATGCCAACAAGCCATTAGATCAGCCGAAACTGATGTGCTAGGTTTATCGAGGCCACCAGCAAGAAACCCCTGGTTTGATGAGGAATGCCGACAGATGCTCGCAGCCAAGAACGAGGCCTACAAGGCTAAGCTGCAGGTGAAGGCGAGAGCTGCCATTGAGCTCTATAGGCAAAGAAGAAGGGAAGAACATCGGCTTTTCAGAAAGAAGAAAAAAGAGCAAGAAAAGCGCGCGACCGAAAATATAGAGAGGTGCCACTACAGGAACGATGTTCGCAAGTTTTACCAAAATGTAAAACGTCAAAGCGCGGATACAAGGCTCGAACAGAATCCTGTCGAAATGAACAAGGAAATATCGTAGTTGAGACACAGTCGATGCTGAGGATATGGAAGAACCACTTCTGCAGACTGTTAAACGGCGATGACGAACAACATTCCGCTGTCAGGCAGAACGAACCATTTAATATTGGCAACGACAGCGAAAACTGTCAACCACCCGACCTAAGTGAAGTGAGGAAAGCAATATCTAAACTCAAGCTTAATAAGACCGCCGGAAATGACGGCCTTCCCGCTGAGCCTTATAGAGCTGGCGGAGATGGCTTGGTAAGTAACATCCACCAACTCATAAGCCAAATCTGGTCGGATGAAAGTATGTCTAAAGAATGGAACCTCAGCATCGTTTGCCCGATCCACAAAAAAGGAGACCCTCTGAACTGCGCCAACTACAGAGGCATAAGTCTACTCAACATCGCCTACAAGATCCTATTTGCCGTAATATGTGAACGCCTGAAACCGTTTACCAACAACCTGATCGGCCCTTATCAGTGTGGTTTTAGGCCAGGAAAGTCCACAATCGATCAAATTTTCACACTTCGGCAGATCCTGGAAAAACCCAAGAAGTCCAAATCGATACCCATCACCTATTCATCGATTTCAAAGCCGCAAACGACAGCATTTATAGAGACGAACTATACAGAGCCATGTCTAGTTTTGGTATACCGCCCAAACCCGTCCGTTTGTTTAGGATGACGATGGGGAATTCTCGCTGCACCATCAGGGTCGGAAACGACCTCACCGACACATTCGATACCAAAAAAGGATTTAGGCAAGGCGATGCGCTGTCATGTGACTTCTTCAACTTGATTCTTGCAAAACTCCCGAGCCAACACCAGAGGCACAATTTTCCAAGAATTGGTGCAACTACTATCATACGCTGACGATATTGACATCATTGGGAGGACTCCACGTGATGTCATAGCCACGTTTGCTAGTATAGAGAAGGAAGCGGCAAAAATGGGTTTAGCAGTAAATGAGGGTAAGACTAAGTAGATGCTGTCAACAAAGGACACACAACATCGACGAATTGGACAGAACGTCACCATTGACAGACATAACTATACGAGCTGTACAGCGACAAACCCCTGTTCGTTTAAGATGGCTAGGACATGTAGAACGAATGGACACCAATACTCCGGCTCGCAGAGTCTTACTTCGGGGAGTCACAGTTTTTTGTGTTCGTTATTCACAGAGCTTTCGTATACTTTTAGGAGTAACTACCGACCTTTTATTTATTTCTTTGAATAAAAGTTTCATGGATTTTGGCTGGAATTGAACACGCAGCCTTTCACTCAACAGGCGAACACATTACCACTTCACCACGGCCATTGCCGAAAATTTGAGATATTGATGTAGCTGACAAGTGGTTTCAACAAGCTGGTGCTGAATGTCATACAGCAATAAAAATAACTGAAAAAGAATAAAACGTGTTCGTCGATTCCACGAAGGAAGTGAGTCTAAAGTCTAGACTCAAGGGTTAAAAAATAAATTTAACAATATGTATCGCTACATTTGTGTTAAAAACAAAACACAACATGAGAAGGCTACACTCCGCTGTGTGAATGGAAAATGAATATCCAATAAAGTGGGCGTGGTTAAAATTAATAGGTAAGAAATATAGAAAATTACATTGCCACCACATCTTGTTTAGACAGTTTATCAAAATCTTTTATAATTCGACAAAAAACGACGTTTTTCTATTGGATATGCTATGGGGTAGGGTATACAAATCGTTATTTTTTTACGAAAATGCATCCCAAAAAGTGATGTATGGACGAAACGCATATTACATTATTTTCGAAGTATTTTCATCAAAATAATTTTGGATTGTTTTGCACTTTTTTCAAAAATAGTTTTCTTAAAAACATAGGTACCTTCAAAAAGTGGGCGTGGCTAAAAACTTTCTATGTATTTAATATAGGCATGAATATATGTATTCTAAAATCTTGCTCAAACGCTGCCTTAAGATCGGTTATGGTGTGGTAAAAAAAGACGATTATTTAAAAAGAAGGCCTAGCATTGGGTGGATTTAAAAAATGTTTAAACTTATTTCGGAGGCGTGCAAATAGAGCTGATATACCAAATTTCCTTATCCTTTATCAACATTTTAGGGCGGACTTATATACCTCTTTGCCTATTTGCCTAGCATTTGCTACGGAATAGCCCATAAAAAGTAGGCGCAGTGGAAAATGATATATAGTCGGAATGTATATACGAACCTTACCTACCAAACTATTCGCAACAAAAATATTTTCAAATTTGCTTAAATTTTTACCGAAAATCGTTTTTGTTTGAAGAAAACGCCTACAAAAAGTGGACTAAATGTCTAAATATCGGGCTCATACAATTTGTTCAAATTTTTTACAGTTTGATTAAAAACGAAGTTTTTTCTTAAAAGTGAGCATGGATAGAATCGTTATATTGGTGAAATATATCCAATTAGATTGTCTGAATATCTTGATTAGACATTTTGTCAGGAAAACGCCTCCAAAAAGTGCACATGGCAAAAAACATTATTAAAAGTAAATATAGATATAGATTGTGTTTTTTTTTATAATTTGCGCGCACTCAGGGGGTTACCTTTATATGTTTAAGCACAGTGCGGGCGTTAAGGAAATTCGGGATAAGAAGAAAGGAGGTACCGATGCACATTGATTTTAAATGCCTGTAGGTTATAATGGAAAGGGAAAACAGAGTTTGGTAGAGCATTCCACATTCGTGTTGTTCGGTTTATGTACGAATCTCTATATTTCAGCGTTCGTCCGAAGATAGGCTTAAGGGTAAACTGATTTGCATTCATAGCGTAACGAGTATTGCGGCTGAATTGTTGAATGGGGGGAATGCAGCTGGCTATTTCATTTGAGCATTTGTTGTTAATATAGCGATAAAACAGTGTAAGGCAGGAGATATTTCGACGATGTTCTAGCGAAACTAAAGAGTTCGCTATTCTAATGTCTCCTATAAGTTTTTTCGCACGCATTTGAATCCTATCTAGGAGGTGCAATGTTGTTTTTGGTGCACCCGACCAGACGTGGGCGTTGAACTAAAGTTTAGGGCGTATAAACGCTTTGTATATTGTGGCCAGATCAGAAGGGGTGAAATATTTCTTACATCGGTTAAGGAAACCTAGACATTTCGCTGCGTTTTTAGGTATTTGAAATATGTGGTCGTTCCAACGTAAGTCGTTACTAACACACATACCTAGCATGGAAAGTTTTTCGGCTTCTTCGATGTAAGTGCCATTCATGGATAATGGCTCTAGATTTTGATTTCACTTTAACGACAGAAGACAGCATTGTGTTTTGGAAGCATTGAATTCTACTCTGTTGGTTTTACCCTATTTGATGATGCTGTCAAGGTCGGAATTCAATGAGCTTAACATATTTTGTCGTTTGGAGTCCACGTTCGAAGATGAGGGACGTGAACCTGAAAACGAGTACGAGTAGTGAGAGTACTGTCATCAGCAAAGGAATGAATTGGATTAGAAGTTGCAAACAGGAGATCATTTCTAAAAATGAGAAAGATAGTCGGAGACAAAACTGAGTCTTGAGGGACACCAGCATTTATTTGGTGGGTTGCAGACTTGAAACCATCCAAAACAACTTGAATTAAACGCTTTGAAAAATAATGTCTTATCAATAGAAGAAGTTTTTCGTCGATTCCAAATGCACGCATTTTCGACAAAAGGGCTTGATGCCAAACCCTTTCAAATGCCTTTGAAATATCAAGTGCAACAATCTTGCTTTCGCTACCATGGTGGATTGATTGGTTCCACTTTTCGGTGAGATATGTCATCAAATCACCAGTAGACCTGTTGCTGCGAAAACCATACTGCCGGTCATTGAGAAGTTTTCGTGTTTCGAGATATTTCATAAGCTGGCGTTTCCATGACCTTGGAAAGAAGGGACGTAAGTACAATTGGTCGGTAGTTGGAGAGAGAAGAAGATTCGCCTTTTTTGGTACAGGCTGGACAAATGCTGTTCTCCATCTACTCGGAAAGAGTCCCGATGAGTAGGATAGATAGAAAAGCTTACGCAGTGGTTTTGCTAGCGTAGAAGAACACCTCTTCAGAATAATGGGGGATATACCATCTGGACCAGCGGGTTTGTGAATGTCAAGATCAGATAAAACTCTTGCAACTGTACGAGTACGAAAGTGAATTTGTCCCATGGAATGATTTACGTTCTCAAGTACAGGAGGAGACTGAACACAATCCGGCAATGTTGAATTGGCTGCGAATTGCGCAGCAAACAGATTGGCTTTGTGTAAAGAGCTGACAGCTGGAATGTCATTGTGAATGAGCGTCGGAACTGATGATGAGGCCGATTTTTTTTATTTTTTAAACAAATGACTTCTGGGACATTGTAGAATTTTTTGCCTCAACTTTTGGCCATAGAGGAATTTGACACGCTTTAAATGGGCATTACAGTCATTTCTGGCTTGTTTGAACTTTATTCGGTTTTCCTCTGTTGGGTTGGTCTTGTAGAACCGAAAGTTTGTCTCTCTCAACCTGATAGCTTCTTTGCAGCTCAAGTCATACCTTTTGTCTGATACTCTTAATTCTGTTGGGAATAAAGGATCTCATACCAAGGAGAATGATGTTTGATATCATATCAGCAGCAGCATCCACGTCACTATCGAGGAAACATAGTGACCAGTTAAAATCCCTAAAAATAAAACTGTTTAATTCTTCCCAATTGGCTTTCTCGTATTGCCATGCAGTTTTTTTTTGGGGGAATTTGCTCTTTAACTGTGTGGTTGGAGTACGAGAAATTTGTTGATATGATACAGTGGTCTGACGAACCTAGAGGCGATAATACATTGATGGTGTATTTATCAGGGTGAGAGGTAAGAAACAAGTCCAGGGTGTTGGCGGCTTGACTGTTAATATGCGGTATGCGTTTCGTCTCATTTACAAGCTGGGTTAACATACCTTCCTTCGGGTGATGTCTGTCCAGAATGTTGAAGCCACGTAGAATTGTGTACATTGAAATCGCCCGCAATGACGATTTCAGTGTGAGGATGCAGGGATACAATTCTGGAGATGGAGTCAGACAGCGCATCAAATTCATTAAAAGTTGAATGGTTGTCAAGGTTGGGGCTTCTATAAATGAAACAGGAGTGGATTAATTGCCTACGGACATGGAATTTCAGCCATATAAAATTAACATTGGAACATCGGCCGTATTGAGTTTGAATTTGGTAGGCTACGTCACTACGTATATAAATGGCGAGACCGCGGTGAAAAAAGAATAATGGCACCAAATTATATCCAGGAAGGGTTAATTCTGATAGGTCAGAATTTCACTTAGTGCCAAAACAGCTGGTTTATATTTGGAAATGTGGACGTAAGCCGAAAAAAGATTAGACCTTAACCGTTCGTTGATCTGGAGACCGCCATGTCCCCTTATGGATATCGAGGTGAGGAAACCTTGTGCTGGCTATAGTGGCATTTCGTTCCGTAGCGAAATCAATTAGCCAAAGTCCGTTACCAGACGTATTGTCGTGTAGGCTATGTTTTCCGACAATACTTCTAGAGGTGTCTTCTCTTCCTACCTTTGCGTTAAAATCTCCCAGCACGATTTTAACATCGTACTTCGGTAATCGCTCATAGGTTTTGTCAAGGAGCTCGTAGAAGCAATCCTTAGCTATATCATCTTTTTCTTCCGTCGGAGCGTGAGCGCATATAACGCTTATGTTGGCGAATTTGGCCTTGATGCGTATTGTTACTATGCGTTCGCTAATGTCTTGGAAACATAAGACTTCTTGCCTAGGTCTGGCACTTATAACAAATCCGCATCCGAATAGTCGCTGTTTCTGCTCACTATAACACGGTCCGTAGTATATGTCACAGTTTTTCATCCTCTTTTTGCCCGGCCCATCCCATCGTATTTCCTGGATGGCAGTAATGTCTGCTTTGTAGCAGTTTAGGGCTTCCGCTAGTTGTTCGCCTGCACCTCTTCTGTTTAATGTTCTCACACTTCAGGTGCAGATACGAACGTCGTTGTCCTTTTTTCATTTAGCAGGGTCGTCAACAAACATTTCTTACTTAAAAATAAAACAAAACAGTTTTTTTTTCTGAAAAGTGGACGTGGCAGTCTGTGGATTTTGAAAATGTTTACATTTGTTTTGCCTCTTCACACAGAGAGTTTCACTACGTAAAGGGAGGTTAAATTTTAAGGGCCGATGTTGATTTTGAATGAAAAACAAATTATTTAGGAAATTATTGTCATTTCTTTTTATTATGACAATATTGGTTCAATTATGTAAGGAACAAAATATCGTCCAAATGGCTGCCGCGACCTCGGCGGCACACCTCCATCCGATGGTATAAATTTTCGATGACGCTGAGGCATAATTGAGGTTCTATGCCGTTAATGTGCCGAATTATCTCATCCTTTAGCTCTTGAATTGTTTCTGGCTTATCGACGTACACCTTTTCTTTCAAATAACCCCAAAAAAGGAGGTCCAACGGTGTCAAATCACATGATCTTGGCGGACAATTGACATCGCCACCAGGTGAGATAACACGGCCATTGAATTTGTCGCGCAAAAGAGCCATTGTTTCGTTAGCTGTGTGGCAAGTGGCTCCGTCCTGTTGAAACCACATATCTTCCAAATCCATATCTTCCAATTCGGGCCATAAAAAGTTCGTTATCATCTCACGATAGCGAATACCATTCACAGACCCTGCCTGACCGGCCCCATTTTGGAAAAAATACGGCCCGATGATCCCGCAGCCCATAAACCGGCCCAAACAGTCACAACAGTCACTCTTTGTGGGTGCATTGGTTTTTCGACAATCACTCTTGGATTATCATTCGCCCAATTGCGGCAATTCAGCTTATTGATGAATCCACTGAGGTGAAAATGTGCCTCATCACTGAAGATGATTTTCTTCGAAAATTGATCATCCACTGTTGGCATTTCTTGCCACCATTCTGACCATTTACGACGCTTGAAATGGTCAAGAGGCTTTAGTTCTTTAGTTCAATTGCACCTCTTAAGCGTGTAAATGCAAGTCTTTATGCGAAACGTTCATCAACGACAAGCGTGAGAGGTGCAATTTTTGGAGACGACGACGAGTTGAGGTGGACTGCTCATCAGCGACACTATCGCGAACAGCAGCAATATTTTCTGCAGTACGAGCTGTACGAGCATCCACTTGTGTTTTCACATCTCCTATAGACCCGGTTTGCTCAAATGTTTGCACGATTTTTCCGACTGTACGCACATTTGGACGATTAAATTGACCGCAAAAAATCGTGAAGTGCACGATATGCATTTTAATTTGAACGCCCATTTTCATAATAAGTCTGAATAACTTTAACGCGTTGCTCGATTGTGTATCTTTCCATGATTCAAATTGAGTTATTCTGAAATTGAAAAACGTCAAATGAAGTCAAATGAAATGCAGAAAAAAAATATCGTTATCGATATCGATTCCCATCGAATATTTCACCTTCTCTGAAGAAAAATGGAGGTTTTGGTTTAAACGGTCAATTTTTGGTCACGCAATGGTGTTTCATAGATCTATATAGTTTCTCCCTTCCCCAACTGCTGCACTGTGAAATGGGCCTCGTCGATATTGAAAATTTGCTTCCGAAATTCAGGTTGAGTATAGACCGATTCCCAGCCGTAGCAACACCTGAATGATTTTTCACTGGCACTCCTCTCGTGATGAACTGACAAATCATCCGAGTAGTATCAATTGTCAAGAATAGCTTATCTCAACTTAGCCGTTCGGAGTCGGCATAAAACAGGAGGTCCCGCCATCGTGCCAAAAATTTGTATTTTTTTTTATAGACCGATTAGGCGCCTGCTGGCCGTATCCAAACGACGTGGACTGTCTGTCGGCAATATTCTTAGAGCCTGTTACACTTTATCCGGAAGTGAAAATCTTCCTCTAAAATACTCCACAAGGTGGTTTCACTTAGCATACGTAGCGTGGAAACGATACGATATGGGTTCTCGCCAACGTTCCCACTTGCCGCTTCGGCCAGTTAACTGTACTGAATGCACATGCCAAAACCATAAATACTCAAGTCAATCGGTTGATAAATTTTAAAAACTCTTCAGTGTTTACATACCGATATAACAGATGGCGCACCCGTATATATCGGGTTTTTCAATAAGAGCGCTACAAAAACGCTACAAAAAGCGCTACAAAAACGGCACGCTTGCAGAAGTCCAGAGGCTGAACTCAATTTTCGACGGTTTTCAAGCATAAATCGGGCGATACTGCTGGAATTTCACGTTCGATATTCGTACGAAGTTCATCAATCGTCGCTGGCTTGTTGGCATAGACCATAGACTTGACGTAGCCCCACAGGAAATAGTCTAACGGCGTCAAATCGCACGACCGAGGCGGCCAAGCAACTAGACCATTTCGTGAGATAACACGTTCTCCAAACTTGGTTTCCAATAAATTGATTGTGACATTCGCTGTGATTTTGTACTGTGCCTGTGAATTCAAATTTTTCCACTAGACGCTCAATTGTTGATCTGCTAGCACGATGATGACGACCATAAATTGGACGTAGTGCTCTTAACGTTAAGGCCACTGACTCCAAATTTCGGTAGTAAATTTTAATAATTTCAACTCTTTGTTGGCTCGTATATCTTTTCATCATGAAATGGCAAACCTTACTGAAGAGAAATGTCAAAAGAGCGGCAAGAAATATGGCGTCGTTTGCTGTCCCTGTCGCTCTTCTTTTGTAGCGACCCTGTTGAAAAACCCTTTACGATGTTAGGTTTTCGGTAAAAATAAAAAGGCAAACGCGATGTTATTAAATGTGCACTCTACGGCGGTTTATTCAAGAATGGTATAATAATTAATATAAGAATTCAATGTTAGGTATATGGGTGAATGTAGTACATAATAGACACATGTATGTGTGTACAATATGTCTACAGAGAAGGAAAAACCAAAAGTACGATGATATTATATTTAACACTCCTTCTATCAACGTACTTAATACATAATTAATATTATTAATTAATTTATTATTATTATTATTTTTTTTTTTTTAAATAATTTCATATTATATATATGTAACGCTAATTAAATTAAATCTTGATTATGAAATTTGTTTAATACAATTCAAATGTTTAGATTTATTTAATGGTTTAGTTAACATATCGGCAATCATTTCACTAGACGGCGTATAAACAACCTCAATTTCTTTATTCAACTGAGCCTCCCGAGAGAAATGATACCGAATATCAATATGTTTAGATTTTGAATGTTGAACATTATCTTTTGAAAATCGAATTGCGCTTTGATTGTCGCAAAATATAATAGTTGGCCTAGGTTCTTTGCAGAATCCGGTCTCGTTGAGAACCCTTCTCATGTGGATGACTTCTTTTGTAGCCTCAGAGAGCGCCATATACTCCGCTTCCATTGTCGATAATGCCACTGATTTTTGTTTCTTACTCTTCCAGCAGATTGGTCCTCCTGCCAGAATCAATAAATATCCTGAACACGATCTACGGTCATCAGCGTCATTTGCCCAATCAGCATCTACAAAAGCATGAAGATCTTCTTTCGTCCTTCGATAAGTCAACTTAAAGTCAAGGCTTCCCTTAAGATACCGCAATACTCGCTTCGCAGATATCCAATGCTGTTGCGTTGGATTTGATGTAAATCTACTCAGAAAACTTGCCGCAAACGCAATGTCAATACGGGTAGCATTTGCTAAATAAATAAGAGATCCAATGAGTTCCCTGTACGGCATCGATTTACTATTATCATTTTCCATTGACCCAACCGTCTGACTGCTATCTAAAGGAGTAGAAACCGTTTTAGCATCTGACATGCCAAATCGTTCAAGCAATTTTTCAATGTACCCTCGCTGATTGACTTCGATCAATCCGGTGTCACCTTGTCTACTGACAGTTAACCCTAGGATACTTCGTACTTTACCCAAATCTTTTATCTCAAACTTGTTTGATAAAGCTTCTTTGGTTGATCGCAACTGCTGCAAATTGTCTGATGCAATTAACAAGTCATCTACATATATGACCACGATAGTTGTTCCGGACTCGTCCTTATTTTGGTACAAACATGGATCAGATGAAGTTTGCTTTAGTCCTATACTCTTTAAAAACTCGTCTAATTTCTTGTGCCATTGCCGACCTGCCTGCTTCAAACCATAGAGAGGACGAAGGAGTTTACATACCTTCTGTGTTGAATTTTTATATCCAGGAAATTGGGGCTGCTCCATGTATATTTCTTCATCCAGTTCTCCTTGTACGTATGCTGTGATGACATCCATCTGGTGTAAATGTAGTTTCATATTCGCACACATTGCAAAGAGTGTACGAATTGTCTCGTACCGTGCCACAGGAGCAAAAACTTCATCAAAATCCACACCAGCCCTCTGCTCACAACCTCTTGCAACGAGCCTTGCTTTATAGCGCTCGATCGAACCATCTTCCTTTCGTTTGATACGGAACACCCATCTGTTGCTTAGAACTGTGTTGTTCGCAGGACGATTTGCCACCACCCAGGTGTTGTTCCTCCTTAGAGATTCCAGCTCAGAGCTCATAGCGTCTGTCCATTTTGCACTGTCTTCTCCGCTCATGGCCTCCTTAAATGACAAGGGTTCATTAATATCGTTAAAAGCTATATTTACCTCAGGATATATAATTTTTCCGCTTCTCAAAGTTATGACGCGGGGTTTGATACTTTCGTCTGAATTGGAATTTGGGGACTTGCACTTGTCATCGTCGTCAGAATTAGGTTCGTCTGCTGAATCGTGACTTTCTTCTTTTATAGGTGTCTCCTCACTGTGATCATCTTTGTAATCTTCCATCACTTTCAGATCCCGAGCCTGGTTCTTATCTGCGTGTGGTAAAACTTGTTGGTGTTTGGCTTCAAATAAATTTCTGTTGTCCAGTATGTAGTTGTCTGGACTTATGTATTCGAAGAATTTTACATCCCTGCTTCGCGTCACCTTTCTTGTGTTGGCATCCCAAAGTCTATAGGCCTTAGACTCTTGGGAATATCCAACTAGTCGAAATTCATTTCCCTTCGGATCTAGCTTCTTTCTTCCTGGTGACTTGTCCAACGCGATGACCCTGCTTCCAAATGATCGCAGGAAACTTACGTTTGGTTTCTTGCCATGCCATAATTCAAACGGCGTTTTATTACCTAGCGTAGTCGTTGGACATCTGTTTCGAATGAAGGCTGCTGTACTTACTGCTTCAGCCCACAAATATTTTGGAAGCTTGGCCTCTAATAACATGCACCTGACCATATCCAAAAGCGTTCTATTGAAGCGCTCGGCAACGCCATTTTGCTGTGGAGTGTGTGGCACTGTGAGTTGTCTTTGAATGCCCTCATCTCTCAAAATATTATTGAACTCCATAGAGAGATACTCGGCACCGTTGTCGCTTCGAAGAAATTTAATTTTCCTACCGGTCTCACGTTCTGCTCGCAGTTTAAAATTTTTGAATGCAATCAAAACTTCACTTCTTTGTTTTAATATTACCACTTCGACATAGCGTGACTTGTCATCAATGAATGTAACAAAGTACAGCGCGCCTCCTAATGATTTCACATTCATTGGACCACAAATATCTGAGTGAACGAGTTCTAATACATCACTAGATATTTTATGTGAAGGTTTAAATGCTTGTTGGCAGATTTTTCCTTTTTCACAGATAGCACATTTCACATCTTTATCGGAAAACTTTGCGTTAATTCCTAAGACTAAACCAAATTGTTGCAGCATTTTAAGTTGCTTAAAATTGATATGGCCGAATCTCTGATGCCAACGAATTAAATTTGTATCATCCGTTTGTACACACGACAGTGCAACACTTTGAATGCTGGTACTCACTTCCATTTCTCGAATAATGTAAAGCTTTCCTCGTTTTTGTGCTCTGAAAAGAACAGATTTGTTTTTGTTGTGAATAATGCACACATCCTCCTGAAAGGAAAACGAAAAACCATTTTTCGTTGCTTGGGAAACGGATAATAAGTTTTGTCTTAAATTTGGCACGTACATCACTTTAGAGAGCTTAATCTTAATAATTTCTCCAGATTGCAATTTTACCGCGATCAACACACTGCCGACTCCTTTTGCTTCTATGGACTCCTTTCCAGCTGTTTTAATTTGCATTGGATCGTAGCTAGTCCACTCTACAAATTTATTTTTGTCATTACACATGTGTGCGCTTGCACCACTATCGACACACCAGCTAGCTTTGTGTACGTTTTCGTTACCTTTCTCAACACCCGCACTCAATACTGTCATAGCGTTTTCACATTTATCATTTATTCTTTTTCCGTTATTTCTCGTACGACATTCACTTGCAATGTGGCCCGTTTTTCCACAAGAGTAACACTTGATATATGTTTTTTGTCTTCTTTGCAAGTAATTTTGATTCCTGTTTGCCGTTGTTCTGTTCTTCGCGCGTAATTTTTCTTGTGACAGTAATGCATGAGTATTTGTTTCTTCGCCTATAGTTGAATTTTGATTTTTTCTCGCATCTTCTTCCATTAACTTTACCTTGAGAGAACTAATTGTTGGGATATCATCTCTTGTCTCTATCGCTACACAGAAATTCTCATACTCGGGCGGCAGAGTGTTAAGGACCATAATGGATAGTAGCTCCGGTGGAATCGTAATTCCTGCTTCCTCTAACTGATCTGCACTACTTTGGAACTCTCTTAGATGTTGTTGCATGCTTATTTCATTTGTTTTTTTCATTTGAAATAAATGTCTGTACAAAACTATCTTTTTAGCGGGACCCTTCGATTTGTGTACTTCTTCTAGAGCTTTCCATGCCTCATTTGATGTCGTTGTCTTTCTAATGTATCCCATCTGGCTTTCCTTGACTCCGAGAAAGATCATTGCTTGGGCTTTTGCATCCTTAGTCGTCCAAGCGTTATCGTTTGCTTTCAGTTCAATTTTTCCATTTGCGTAACCCCAAAGATCATTGCAAATTAAAACACTTCTCATCTGCAGTTTCCACGACTCATAGTTGTCCTCACCTAGTTTCTCAATGTGAGAAGTATTTGCGGGATTCATTTTTATATTTCTCAAAAAAAACGATAATAGAAATTTTTTTTTTTTTGTGTTTCGCGAACTTGGAAAATTATTATTGACTAATTAATTATTTTCTACGAAACTATTTCGCGTTCTAACTGGGCCCATAACCTGTTAGGTTTTCGGTAAAAATAAAAAGGCAAACGCGATGTTATTAAATGTGCACTCTACGGCGGTTTATTCAAGAATGGTATAATAATTAATATAAGAATTCAATGTTAGGTATATGGGTGAATGTAGTACATAATAGACACATGTATGTGTGTACAATATGTCTACAGAGAAGGAAAAACCAAAAGTACGATGATATTATATTTAACAGTACTTTTAGCAGTTTTTACATTCGTGAAAATATATCTACAGATAGTTCATTGTTCCTATATAGTTTTCTGCTGCACAATTATTCTACTATTATGATTATACTGGTTGCAGTGGCCTAGTGATTAGTGTAGTGGACTACTAAGCGCGGGGTCCGGGTTAAAATCGCGAAAGTGACAACGCCTTAGCTCCTTAGCTGTACCGGTCTATATTATGAGTATCTAATAAGTCTAGAAATGGTTTCACTCAGTTTTTTGAGTGAATTGCAGTGTTTTATGGAAATCTATCTGAAGATATATTATTCACCAACTTTTGAAGAGATCTATTCTTAGCCCTTTCCGTCCAGCTACACATTGTAGTGCACTTTGTGTCAAACTCAATCCAAAATGTCTGCTTATATTTTTTTAGAAATAATGTTCCGTCGTCAAATTTGATGTATATAGGAAGATGTCAACTAACAAGAGGGTCACCAGGTATCAATGCATCTACAGTGTATGTCAACTCACCAGTTCAGATTCGGCATAATACAGGAGGTCCTGCCATCATGTAATTAGTACACACCCACACACGAATGAATACGAGAAAAAGTCAGTTGCGCCAAAAATTTATAATTTTATTTGGCGTCATTAGTTCGTAATTCTTAGGAAATTACGAGCGCTACAAATAAGTGATGACCAATTTTTTTTTTGGCCCGAATTGAACCATATGGACGTAGATGACATGTGATTCCAGTAGAACCGCGCTCGTTGTTTGAAGGCCGCTGGTCCATGCCAATAAGCCGCAGTCAACTGACGCCCTCAAAATCCAAAAAACCTACGCCATTGCTCTAGTTTATTCGGATCTTAGGGGCAGATTCGTTGAATATTGCACCTTTCGGATCCGTGCCATTTCATATTCCATACATAATGATACACATGGGCCTTCAAAATACAACTTCGGTTATACCCAACACACACATTTTTATCCTATTTCCACATCGAACTAACCTTACAGAAAAATCATTTAAAACTCGTTTGCACTTCCTATCGGTTCTTCAATCGTAAAGCTCCACAGAGAGTGCAATATCGACCCAACGCCCCAAAACTCCATATTCAAATGCGATATTGTGGAAAATTGCAGATAAATTATCTTTATACCTCGTATCTATAATCAACATACAAGATCTTCAGAATCAGTTGGAATATTTACACTGCCAAACAAATTAGAAGGAATCAGACCATATCCTGCGGGCCTTTGGTAACAAATTAAATCACCATATCGTAACTGCACCGCATACAGATACTTTTTGCAAATCTTCTTCTCTCTGCTGCGTGTGATGATAATCCGACGGTGCATTTCCCTATCATTGGGTTTCCATTCAAGAACCCACCTCTGTCGGCACAAACATTCATTGTTGCCGAACGCTATCAGAACAGTTTCCACTCCACCGGAACGTGTATCTACCATCGACCGCACCGGAATTAATGACGGATGGAAGGATAAGCAGTGGTGGGATATTTGCGAACGATGCATTGGGATGCATAATTACTTTGCGAGTGTACTCTTCTTCTTGTGTGTGTGGGTATGCCCCATTATCTGTTCCCTGACTGGCAGTGAGTAATTAGTAATGGATGACATTGTACAGTTCCGGAAAGTTGTGCTGAAGATAAATCGCTTTTAAATAGATTCGTTCCCTATGACTGAGCGAAAGTGTGGCAAGAGTCCTTTCCCATGAGCCAAAACCAAAATGGCGTTGACAAGTTAAAAGCAAACTGCCATAGAAATATAAACGAGGACGACCATCTGAGAATGCGAACTATCAAAAACTTTGTATCTGCTGAATAAAATCGAAATGGAATTACTTCAGCGGCGGCTGACGGATGTCTGAGGAGATGAATGCTCTGAATTCGGATTTGGAAGTCTTCTCGTGTCAAATTATCGCAATTGTGCAATTGAAATGCATTATACCCACTTGAGAAATCATTGAATTGGAAAGCATCAACGTCTGGGGTGCAAGTGTGTTATAAAACAAAAATAGATACACGGAATGTGTTCGGTCCTGATATTGCTTTTACGTTTTTCGAAATAGGAAACCTTGAACTTACTTATCTGGGTAATCAGGAGAGAAACTACCCCACTTAAAAATTGTGAAATCAGACACAAAAGGGACAAAGAGGAAACTTAATTCAGTGTTTCGCAAGGACAATGCGGAGGCACGTAAAAAGGACAATAGATGGAATAGTTTCACATAAATTCTTTACCAAGGAATTTTACTCTGATACTCTGACATGAGGATGAGGAGCATTTTCAAACGAAGAGATAGATAGATAGATAGATAGATAGATAGAGCTACTAAAGATGAAATAAATACATTTTAGGCCATCCATCTATAAATAAATAAATATTGGGAATGGGTGACCCATACGATAAAATCAGAAGATATTCATGGCGATGAAGACCAGGGTGCCTAAATCAAAATATCTCTCCAATTATCTGGCTCGTAAGCTTAATGGTTGGAGCTTGTAGAACGAGGGCAAACTCTAATTGGCGTTAACTTGGCCTAGCCCAGTGGTTGTGACTCTGACTACACATCGGTTGTGCTTAATTTGTCTCCAATGGTAAACATCGGGTACCGTTCTCAACCAACCGGATTTGACTTGCTAAAGATATAAGTGCGAGTGTTGATAACAAGACAAAAAACATCAGGAACAGCCTAGACAGAACGACTGCAACGAAATATCCGGTTTGCTGTTATTAAGTGAACAGATGGGCCTGGCGCTCCAGTATAGGTCTTGTTCTTTGGGTAAACTACCCATTTACGTAAAAAAAAAATGTTACGAAGCAACTAAAAGCCTCGGAAGGGACTGATTTTATTGCTCACGATAAGGCTTAACGAAAAAAGGACAACGACGTTCGTATCTGCACCTGGAATGTGAGAACATTAAACAGGAGGGGTGCAGGCGAACAACTAGCGGAAGCGCTAATTTGCCAACGAAAGAGACGTTACTACTATCCAGGGATGACCGGACAAAAAACGGATGAAAAACTCTGACATCTGCTATGGACTGTGTTATAGTGAGCAGAAACATATAGTGAGCAGAAACTATGGATTGCTTCTACGAGTTTCTTGGGAGATTTAAACGCAAAGGTAGGAAGAACAGACATCTTTAGCAGTATTGTCGGAAAATTTAGCCTACATGACAACATGTCTGCTAACGGACTTAGGCTAATTGACTTCGCTACGGAACGAAATGCCACTATAGCCAGCATACGGTTTCCCCCACCTCCATATCCATATGGGGACATGGTGGTCTCCAGATGAACGAACACTCAACCAAATTGATCACATTGCGATAGACAAGAGGCACGCATCCAGTATTTTGGATGTCCGAACATTCCGAGGGGCTGACATCGACTGGGACCACTACCCTTTTGTAGCCAAGGTAAGGATGCGGATATCCACCACGCCACAATAAACCAGAAATACTGTGAAAAATTTAATGTCGAAAGACTGCAATCGCCAGACACAGCCAAGACCTTCGCGCAACGCGTATCCCTTAACCTCTCGACTCACAACACACCACCAGCATCTAATGTCGAAGAACAATGGCAACGATGCCAACAAGCCATTAGATCAGCCGCAACTGATGTGTTAGGTTTCTCGCGGCCACCAGCAAGAAACCCCAGGTTTGATGATGAATTACGACAGATACTTGCAGCCAAGAACGAGGCCTACAAGCTGCAGGTGAAGACGTGAGGTGCCATTGAGCTCAATAGGCAAAGAAGAAGGGAAGAACACCGGCTTTTCAGAAAGAAGAAAAAAGAGCAAGAAAAGCGCGCGATCGAGGATATAGAGAGGTGCCTCTCCTGGAACGATGTTCGCAAGTTTTACCAAAGTGTAAAACGTCAAAGCCAAGAATACAAGGCTCGAACAGAATCCTGGGAGATGAACAAGGAAATATCAAAGTTGAGACACAGTCGATGCTAAGGATATGGAAGAACCAGTTCTGCAGTATGTTTAACGGCGATGACGAACAACATTCCGCTGTCAGGAAGAACGAACCATTTACTATTGGCAACGACAGCGAAAACTGCCAACCACCCGACCTAAGTGAAGTGAGGATAGCAATATCTAAACCTAATAAGTCTTAATAAGGCCGCCGCAAATGACGGCCTTCCCGCTGAGCTTTATAGAGCTGGTGGCGATGGCTTGGTAAGTAACATCCACCAACTCATAAGCCAAATCTGGTCGGATGAAAGTTTGCCTAAAGAATGGAACCTTAGCATCGTTTGCCCGATCCACAAAAAAGGAGACATTCTGAACTGCGCCAACTACAGAGGCATAAGTCTACTCAACATCGCTTACAAGATCCTATCTGCCGTAATATGTGAACGCCTGAAACCGTTTACCAACAACCTGATCGGACCTTATCAGTGTGGTTTTAGGCAAGGAAAGTCCACAACCGATCAAATTTTGACACTTCGGCAGATCCTGGAAAAACCCAAGAAGTCCAAATCAATACCCACCACCTATTTATCGATTTCAAAGCTGCATACGACAGCATTTATAGAGACGAATTATACAGAGCCGTGTCTAGTTTTGGTGTACCGCCCAAACTCGTCCGTTTGTGTAGGATGACGATGGACAATTCTCGCAGCACCATCAGGGTCGGAAACGACCTCACCGATACATTCGATACCAAAAAAGGATTTAGGCAAGGCGATGCGCTGTAATGTGACTTCTTCAATTTGATTCTTGAGAGGATTGTACAAAACTCCCAAGCCAACACCAGAGGCACAATTTTCCAAAAAATCGGTGCAACTACTAGCATACGCCGTCGATATTGACATCATTGGTCAACGTGATTTCATAGCCACGTTTTCTGTTATAGAGAAGGAAGCGGTAAAAATGGGTTTAACAGTAAATGAGGTTAAGACTAAGTATATGCTGTCAACACGAAAGGACACACAACATCGATGAATTGGACAGAACGTCACCATTGACAGATATAACTTTGAGGTATTACGGGACTTTACCTACCTCGGCTCCGCTATTAACTTTAAAAACAACATCTCGTCAGAAATCAAACGAAGAATTACTCTTGCCAATCGCTGTGTCTTCGGGCTTAGAAGGCAATTTAGCATGGACCGTATCAAAAGCGGATGAAGAAATCCTTGGTCGATTCGAGAGAGAAATTCTTCGGTCCCATTTGCGTTGACGGACTATGGAGACGAAGATTCAACCACGAACTATACGAGCTGTACAGCGATATACCCCTGGTCAAAAAGCATTGGACGTTTAAGATTGCTAGGACATGTAGAGCGAATGGACACCAATACTCCGGCTCGCAGAGTCTTCGATTCCCAGCCAGACGTCGGACGCAGTAGAGGAAGACCTCGCCTTAAGTGGGGCACACAAGTAGAAAACGACCTTAACCAACTTGGAGTGCTCAACTGGAGGCAGTTAGCTAAGGACCGGTGTAATTGGAGAGGCATGTTGGTTGAGGCCCAGGTTTATTCCGGACTGTAGCGCCACTTAAGTAAGTAAGTAAGTAATTGAAGCGAGGAAAGCAATATCCAAACTTTAGCTTAACATTGCTGCCAAAAATGGCGGCTTTCCTGTCGAGCTTCTTAAAACCGGTAGAAATGATTAGTTAAGTACCATTTACCACCTCATAATACAAATTTGGTCCAATGAAAGTATGCCTGCAGAATGGAACCTTTGCATCGTTTTCCCTATCCACATAATAAAAGACTGTCTGAACAGCGCCAAATACAGGGGCATAAGTCTAACATTGCCTGGAAGATTGTCATCTTCGGATTGGTGATTGGGTCTGTGAATTATCCACCTCGTGTGATTTGATCCCTTTGTATGTCAAATCTCTGGTTTATTCTGCTAATTAATCAGCTTCTTACGGGCCGAATCATTAACACAAAGCTTGGGGTTTTCTCCTAGTTAATCTAGAAAGGGAAGGCTGCAAAGTGATTGCCTACGCTGATGACGTGGGAATAGCTGTATCAGGGAAGTACCTTAACACCCTTAAAGAACTATTACAAAATGGTCTTTCAGTGTTCTCCAAATGGGCCGCCAAATGTGGACTTGGCGCGAACCCTCGAAAAACCGAACTGGTCCTTTTCAGCAGAAAATACAAAATCCCGCACGTCGACCCTCCAAAACTCAATGGCGCCAGTCTCTAATTTGTTGAATCAGCCAAGTACCTGGGTCTGGTCTTAGACAAGGCACTGTACTGTAAAGCTTATATCCTAGAACGCGTTAAAAAAGCCACCGTAGCCCTATACTCATGTGAAAAGGCTATAGGGAAAAATGGGGAATGCAAACACATATCACATTCTAGCCTAACGTGTCTATCGTCAGACCCATACTTCTATATGGTGTGCTGGTCTGGTGGACTGCTCATGAGCCGCAACCTTCTGGGTAAGTTCAAAGATCCGCCTGCATCTGCATAAGTGGCGCTCTGTAAGAACCACCCCATCCGCAGCTCTATCTGCTATTCTACATCTAGTGCCCTTAGACATCTTCGGCAAACAGACCGCAGCTTGTGCAGCTGTGCGACTAAGAGCCTAGTCACAATGTAAACCCAGTCAGGGTGTACACACAAAGGTATTAAATCATCTAAACATTACAGAAAACACCGACACATCACTACCCAACTCAGCTTCGATCGTAACTTCCAGTCAACAATTTCCAGCCGACTTGATTGGGAACAAGACTCGGTTGGATTGGACAACTCGATTCACATCTACACAGATGGGTCTAAAACTGAAGCGGGGGTAGGTGGAGGAGTCTTCCACCGAGATGCTCAACCTGAGCATATCCTTTCACCTTCCCAATCATTGTAGCGTTTTCCAGGCGGAAATCATGTCAGTCAAAGAAGCCCTGTCCTGGCTGAGGTGCAATGTAATATCCGCGAAGAATATTAGCATCTTCAGTGACAGCCAAGCGGCAATCAAATCCTTGAGATCTACCGCTTTAACTTCAAAATCAGCCAAAAATGCCGACTGTCTCTTAACGAGATGGCAGTGCTATTTACCATTCACCGATTTTATGTGCCGGGGCACAGTGATATTCCAGGGAACTGTAAGGCGGACGAGCTTGCCAGAAGGAGCACCACGCTTGATATTCTATGTTAGCATGTACTTGCAAATCAACACTTAAACTAGATGCGATCAAAAAAGCTAATTGTAGATGGACAACCGGCTAAACGTGTCTAATATCCAGGCAAATCTGGCCCACATATAGCCAGAAACGCTCCATCAGTTTAATAATGCTGAACAGATCCACCATCAGTACCATCATCGGTGACACTGACCCATAGGCCTATATGCTAAAAGACTTGGCCTTTATAGCAACGACTTCTGCAGAAGCTGCATGGACGAGGAGGAGAAGGAAAGTATCACTCATCTTCTTTGTCCATGTCCAGCGCTCTCCAACAAAAGAAGACTCCACCTAGGAGACTACTTCTTCGACAACCTAGGTGACCTGATTGACATTGACATCAGGAATCTCCGCCGTTTTATTTGTAGCTCGGATTGGTTCAACTAGGCTGACGATTCGTAGGAAAAGATGTTTGATCCATGTGGAACCGCAACGACTTCTGCAGAAGCTGCATGGACGAGGAGGAGAAGGAAAGTATCACTCATCTTCTTTGTCCATGTCCATCGCTCTCCAACAAAAGAAGACTCCACCTAGGAGACTACTTCTTCGACAACCTAGGTGACCTGATTGACATTGACATCAGGAATCTCCGCCGTTTTATTTGTAGCTCGGATTGGTTCAACTAGGCTGACGATTCGTGGGAAAAGATGTTTGATCCATGTGGTACCGCAACGACTTCTGCAGAAGCTGCGTGGACGAGGAGGAGGAGGAAAGTATCACTCATCTTCATTGTCCATGTCCAGCGCTCTCCAACAAAAGAAGACTCCACCTAGGAGACTACTTCTTCGACAACCTAGGTGACCTGATTGACATTGAAATCAGGAATCTCCGCCGTTTTATTTGTAGCTCGGATTTGTTCAACTAGGCTGACGATTCGTATGAAAAGATGTTTGATCCATGTGGTACCGCAACGGACCTTCTTGGTCTAAGTGTGCAAGCGTTCCGCTTGCAGCCACCTAGCCTAACCAAAGCTATCATAGGCTTATTCAAGTGGTATGTGGCAGTAAGAAAACTTCTGGACATAATCCCACAATTTTAAGCTTTAAATGTTCTTCTTGCCTAACGCAGTCATCGTCCTAACATTCTGATTTTTTAAGGGCCAAGAACGTTCGTTATCTCCAACAGAATTTAGAAAACTCCTCAAGATTTAAAAAAAAAACACCAGTTTCCACATAAACAAAGTCATTGAAGCGTTTTCCAGGCGGAAATCATGTCAGTCAAAGAAGCCCTGTCCTGGCTGAGGTATGTAATATCCGCGAAGAATATTAGCATCTTCAGTGACAGCCAAGCGGCAATCCAACAGAATTAACAAAACTCCTCAAGATTTAAAAAAAACACCAGTTTCCACATAAACACAAAAGGAATCCAGCTGTAAACAAAAAAAAATCCTGATCAACTTCAATAACCTCTTCCACCATCACCCGTAGACGTTACCAGAATGTCCCGCTCTGAAGTTCAATGGCAACATCGTCTCAGATGTAAATTATATTTTGGCATATTAAATTATTGAATACATCCAAGTAAAGCAGCAAATATTCAGGGAACCCACAGGCAGACGACGTTCAATATAATTCATATCGACATATTCAATCAAAATGCCACAAGGATTACATCAATTATTTTGACAAGCAAAAGTCCCATTACCGCAGCATTCGACTGTGAAATTAGATTTTACAATACCGTTATGATTGATGATCGAATAAAATTTTAAATGAAATCCCCCCCTGATTTGGCAAAAATGTTTTTTTTTTTTTAATTTTATAACGTAATGCTGGGAATTTCCTTCTCTTCTTTGAAAGGCTCTTGAAGGTTTAATTAAATTTCCTAAAACAATCGCACGAATGCCACACAACTTTTGCTTTATTTGGCCGATGCACTGCATCGAACCAATACCAGGCGACGAGAGTGTGGTGGCTTGCACCTATGTTGCGGATTCCAATTCCTATTCCGCGTCAGCACCTTTCACTTGGATGCATGTGGTATGGCCAGTGGAATTTCGGTTCAGCCAAGTGATTTGACGGTACACTGCGGTAATTGTCGGTATGTGGCTTGCTTTGGAATTGGGGCGAAGTTTCCTATTCGAAGTGTTTATCGTGGTGGTATATGGCTCTTTGGGATACGGGTTTGTGTAGTATATACTCAGACTGGTTTTGGTAGGTGGGAAACATATACACATGACGGAATTGATCACAATTTATTTCTGGAGGAAAGATTTCGGAATTCATGTCTACCACCTAAAAGTCTATAGCACAAGACGAAGACAAATGCCTTCGACAAACAGATATTTTGAAGGGAATATCTTTGATAATAAAGTTTGACCACAAGTTGTTTACTCGAAATACTTCAATTAGTGGATAACTCATCCACTACATCATTTTTAGGAAAAACAAATGTAATGAGTGAATGTAAATGTAATCTCAGCGATAAGTCCTGAAACAAATGTGCAGCATTTTGTATGCTGCCATATTGAATAACGCACGATCTTTTGTGGTTAGACATGGGCCAGAGGTGGCATTACTGATTTCGACACTACAATTCGGAAATAAATTCTGGGAAGAATTATTGTCGGAGGAAATCAGAAAAAGAATGGCAGTTAGCTGTCAAAAATTGCACGAAAAATGCTCCAAAACGCACTTCAATGCAATACACCGGGATGCGTTACAAAATGTCGGAGAAATATTCCGAACAGCTTTTCGTTAGAATACCTCGAAGCAAAAATCCTCTGAATCGTACAAAATCGGAGAATTTTCCGCTGCGAAGGATACCTCGATAGGACCAAATGGAAGTTTTATCAAAAAGTATTTACCTCGGTTCCAGGTGCATCGCTGCATTCATGGATGTGTATATTCGTGCTAGAGGTACATATCTTTTGACCTTAATACGTGATAGTCCATTTAAATCGTTTAATCTGATAAACCCATTATCTTACCATCTCTTCTCAGGTTTTTTGGTGCCAATATAACATATCCGTGCATGGAAAAGTTCGTGTTAATAATCGCTGTAACTGTAATTGAAATTGTCTATTCCAAAGCTGCATACGACTGTATTTATAAAGACGAATTATACAGAGACATGTCTTGTTTTGGTATACCACCCAAACTGGTTCGCTGCACCATCAGGTTTGAAAACGACCTCACCGACACATTCGATTTCAAAAAAGGATTAAGGCAAGGCGACGCACTGTCATGTGATTCTTTTAACATTATTCTTGAGAAGATTGTGCAAAACCACCGAGTGAACATCAGAAGCATTATCTTCCAAAAATCGGTGAAGTATTGGTGACCCAACGTGATGTCGTAGCCACGTTTTATAGTATGGAGAGGGAAGCGGCAGAAGTGGGTCTTAATTACTTAAGTGGCGCTACAGACCGGGATGAACCTAGGCCTCAATCAACATGCCTCTCCAATTAGCCAGGTCCTTAGCTAACTGAATCCAGTTGCGCACTCCAAGTTGGTTGAGGTCGGTTTCTACTTGTGCGCGCCACTTAAGGCGAGGTCTTCCTCTACCGCGTCCGACGTCTGGCTGGGAATCGAAGACTCTGCGAGCCGGAGTGTTGGTGTTCATTGGTTCTACATGTCCTAGCAATCTTTAACGTCCAATGTGGAGTTTTTGACCAGGGGTATGTCGCTATACAGCTCGTATAGTTCGTGGTTGAATCTTCGTCTCCATAGCCCGTCAACGCAAACGGGACCGAAGATTTTTTGAAGAATTTTTATCTCGAATCGAACAAGGATTTCTTCATCCGCTTTTAATACGGTCCATGATTCAGCGCCGTAGAGCAGGACTGGGATGATCAGAGTCTTATATTTGATTTCATTAGTAGTTCGAGTGAGGGCTTTACTACTAAATTGCCTTCTTATCCCGAAGACACAGCGATTGGCAAGAGTAATTCTTCGTTTGATTTCTGACGAGATGTTGTTATCAGAGCTAATAGAGGAGCCGAGGTAGACAAAGTCCCGTACTACCTCAAAGTTATATCTGTCAATGGTGACGTTCTGTCCAATTCGTCGATGTTGTGTGTCCTTTCGTGTTGACAGCATAAACTTGGTCTTACCCTCATTTACTGCTAAACCCATTTTCGCCGCTTCCTTCTCTATACTAGCAAACGTGGCTATGACATCACGTTGAGTCCTACCAATGATGTCAATAGAGTCAGCGTATGGTAGTAGTTGCACCGACTTTTGGAAAATTGTGCCTCTGGTGTTGGCTTTGGAATTTTGCACAATCCTCTCAAGAATCAGATTAAATAAGTCACATGACAGCGCATCGCCTTGCCTAAATCCTCTTTTGGTATCGAATGTGTCGGTGAGGTCGTTTCTGACCCTGATGGAGCAGCGAGAATTCTCTATCGTCATCCTACACAAACGGACGAGTTTGGGCGGTATACCAAAACTAGACATGGCTCTGTACAGTTCGTCTCTCTAAGTGCTGTCGTATGCGGCTTTGAAATCGATGAATAGGTGGTGGGTATCGATTTGAACTTCTTGGGTTTTTTTCAGGATCTGCCGAAGTGTGAAAATCTGATCAATTGTGGACTTTCCTTGCCTAAAACCACCCTGATAAGGTCCGATCAGGTTGTTGGTAAACGGCTTCAGGCGTTCACATATTACGGCAGATAGGATATTGCAGGCGATGTTGAGCAGACTTATGCCTCTGTAGTAGGCGCAGTTCAGAGGGTCTCCTTTTTTGTGGATCGGGAAAACGTGGCTGAGGATCCATTCTTCAGGCATGCTTTCATCCGAACAGATTTGGCTTATGAGTTGGTGGATGTTGCTTACCGAGTCATCTCCGCCAGCTTTATAAAGCTCAGCGGGAAGACCGTCATTTCTGGCGGCCTTATTAAGCTTGAGTTTAGATATTGCTATCCTCACTTCACTTAGGTCGGGTGGTTGGCAGTTTTCGCTGTCGTTGCCAATATTAAATGGTTCGTTCTGCCTGACAGCGGAATGTTGTTCGTCATCGCCGTTTAACAGTCTGCAGAAGTGGTTCTTCCATATCCTCAGCATCGATTGTGTCTCAACTACGATATTTCCTTGTTCATCTCGACAGGATTCTGTTCGAGCCTTGTATCCTTGGCTTTGACGTTTTACACTTTGGTAAAACTTGCGAACATCGTTCCTGGAGTGGCACCTCTCTATATCATCGATCGCGCGATTTTCTTGCTCTTTTTTCTTCTTTCCGAAAAGTCGATGTTTTTAGCTCCTTCTTTGCCTATAGAGCTCAATGGCAGCTCTCGTCTTCACCTGCAGCTTAGCCTTGTAGGCCTCGTTCCTGGCTGCGAGCATCTGTCGGCATTCCTCATCAAACCAGGGTTTTCTTGCTGGTTGCCGCGAGAAACCTGAGCATCAGTTGCGGCTGATCTAATGGCTTGTTGGCATCGTTGCCATTGTTCTTCGATGCTGGTGGTGTGTTGTGAGTAGAGAGGTTAAGGGATACGCGTTGCGCGAAGGTCTTGGCGGTCTCTGGTGATTGTAGTATTTGGACATTAAATTTTTTCACAGTATTTCTGTTTTTTGTGGCGTGGTGGATATCCGCATCCTTACCTTGGCTACAACAAGGTAGTGGTCCGAGTCGATGTAAGCCCCTCGGAATGTTCGGACATCCAAAATACTGGATGCGTACCTCTTGTCTATCTCAATGTGATCAATTTTGTTGACTGTTCGTTGATCTGGAGACCGCCATGTCCCTTATGGATATCCCGGTGAGGAAACCGTGTGCTGGCTATAGTGGCATTTAGTTCCGTACCGAAGTCAATTAGCCTAAGTCCGTTACCAGACGTGTTGTCGTGTAGGCTTTATTTTCCGACAGTACTGCTAAAGATGTCTTCTCTTCCTACTTTTGCGTAAAACGATTTTACCATCGTACTTTGGTAGTCGCTCATAGGTTTTGTCGAGGAGCTCGTAGAAGCAATCCTTAGTTATATCATCTTTTTCCTCCGTCGGGGCATGAGCGCATATAAGGCTTACGTTGGCGAATTTGGCCTTGTTGCGGATTGTTACAATGCGTCTGGCACATATAACAAATCCGCATCCAAATAGTCACTGTTTCTGCTCACTATAACACGGTCCATAGTAGATGTCACAGTTTTTCATCCTCTTTTTGCCCGGCCCATCCCATCGTATTTCCTGGATGGCAGTAATGTCTGCTTTGTAGCAGTTTAGGGCTTCCGCTAGTTGTTCGCATGCACCTGTCCTGTTTAATTTTCTCACATTCCAGGTGCAGATACGAACGTCGTTGTCCTTTTTTCGTATAGCATGGTCGTCAACAATAATATGAGTCCTTTCCGAGGCTATTGGTTGCTTCGTAACCAAAGAAACATAAGCATTTTTCCATGGCTGGATATTTAACCGAAATCACAACCCCCAACCTGGAGGGCCAGGCCCTTGTTTTGACCCTTGGACAGCGGGCCAGAAAATACCGATGTCAGTAGCCTATTTCGGGATATGAGCGCTGCCGTCACCAACTCTTTTCCAACACCCTGGCTCAGTATTGGAAATCCCTATAGACCTGGTCTTCAAATATGTCGAAGCAGCTCATATAGGGATTACACTACCAGTTCGATCAAACTGGAGCCGTAGGCGCCACCGTTGACTCCATCTAGGGAATTCATCCGCTGCCGCCCTATGTGAGGGCTTAGTGAGAGGACACTCCTCTAAAAAAAACACTCTTTATAACCCTTACTGCTTAAAAAAAGAAGAAGGCACTAACTTCTAAGGAATTTCAACGTCATCAAATTTACCAATAATCGATCGCGAAAATCGTTAAGAAAAAGTGTAACCTGTTTATATTATATTCGATTTCAATTTCACTTATCCCGCACTAAAATTTTCAAACTGAAATTAAGTCAACCATTTATTCCGAAACTTATAAAAAAGCAAATGACACCAAAAAACATCCTTAAATCTACCAGCTTTATATTTTCAAAAATTCATCGAATTTTCCATTCCACTAGACAAATTACGACGAAAAATATTTTTGTAATGACTTTTCTCCATAACTGTCATTCGTTTTTGACACTTTTTTTACATCCATTGCCACGAACTGAATATTGGATTTTCAAAGAGTTACATTGTCCTGGACAGCGATAAGCTTTTTATTATTCGCGTTCCATCTGTCGGTCAATCAATTTCACTTGAACAGTAGAGAGAACATCAATCGGTTATAACGCGGTTATATGGAATTGAGTACCGCAATGGAAATGACAATCGAAAACTGACGAACAATGTTACTTGTCAATGGTTTGTTCCAATTCGGTTGTTTAATTGCCGATTGATAAAAAAAGTAGAATAAGCGAATAAATTCGAAAATAAAAATGTCACATGCAGCTATGAAATGGATTTCCTATTCAACGGGAGCTATTCAACCCTTTCGTCCTTCCGCTTAATTGTCAATTGCCACTTTACCAGTCAGTAGAATGACGAATGGCGGACATTTTAGTCATGCAAGTCCAGGATACCAGTGAATTATAAAAAAAAAATATTTCATGATGGATTTTCTTGTAGTTCCAAATAAATTATTAATTCAAATAAAAAGCATATGAGAAGGCTACAATCCGCTGTGCGGATCGTTGAATACAGTATCCCATCCCATCCTTAAAATTACTATCCCCGAAATGTGGGCTTTATGAAGATAAAAGATAGAAAACGACGACGTTGTCACACAACAGTTTATAAAAATCGTTTATGGTTCGACAAAAAACAACGTTTTTCTATTGCATATGCCTTGGGGTGTAGCAATCACTTGAGAAAACAAACATTTTTTTTATATAAAATAATTATTTTCAAAAAAATAACGACAGCTATCACAAGCATACGTCACTTCTTGTAAGCGCATCAGTTCCGTTTCGAAACTTCGAAACTCTCTAGTTTAAATTGGAGTTGGCAGGCGTGGTTTCGGTTTAGTTGCGATGGCTGATACTCTTTTCCGGCTTCGTATGCATACTTTCGTTTCGACTTTCTTTTCGCACAAAACCGCAGAGAGTGACGCACAAGCTAGTGGAGTTTTGCTTACGAGTTATTATTTCTGTTGAGAAAAACAACTTGCCTCCGAACGCTATTAAAAGCAAGTAGTGTACATAAAATTATTGGATTTTAGTAATAAAACAAAGACACGTGCAAGACTTCGATCCGAAGACATCCACAAAAAAATAGGCACAAGTCATACTACGTGGAGTCTTGACTTTTTGCCGGAGCCACAACAACTCGTTCCACTGTATTTGGTGCGAAATTGTGGAAAAAGTCTTGCACGACTTGTTCACACCACATAACCTCTGAGAGCAGACGCAACATTGGACTAGCAAAGCAGCGGAGGCGCTCCATATCGCCCATCCAATCGCAGCCAACAATCTAATCTCTCTCTTCAAGCCGATCCCTATCTCGTGCGAAATAAAATTCAAAGCAAAAAACAAAGACAAAAAGAACAAAAAAAAAAAAAAAACAACATTCAATCCTGAAAACCACAAACAAAAAACTCAAAATTTCTAATTTACGTTAAATAATACTAGCCTAAAAAAAAAAGAAAGAAAAAAAAATGTTCTAAAATATATATGTTTAAAATTATCTAACTAAATTTTCCTAACCTAACCTAACCTACCTAGTGAAACTTGCCAAGAAATAGTTACCGCAAAAACATTAATTTCTATATAAAAAGATTCAGTGTAAATGAACATCAATACAGCGATCCAGAGTGCACTCCTGATTTGCGGTTTAACAAGGTAAGCGTTTTAATTATTATTATGATACCTCTCTACTTGGTATACACACATTCCTTGGCATCTTTCGTGGTGGTGTTACCGCCTAAGAGCATTTAATTAGTCTAAACAAAAAAAAATATTACCTAATTGAAACATACACCATTAAACATACCTATTTTAAAACATAAAATAATCCTAAAAATATACATAATAAAAATTGAACAAATAATTTAAAACATATCTAACCTTAAAATCTAAAATTCAAAAGTGCATACAAACATTTCATGCGATATTTTTTTTTTTTTTTTATTATTTTTGTATCATGCTTATTTTAATTTCTTTATGAATTCAATAAACCCAATCATTTTGTTCCGTGCAGTTACTTATAAATCAATGGCCTTTTAAATTATTTAATTATGGTGTGAAGTGAGTTAGATCTGTGGTGATATAGGTTGAGGTAAGTCCCATTAAGGGGGTTATTTACAAAGCACACAGGCAAAGTAACCATGGTGTACTTCAACCAGTGCATCGAAGGGAGGGCAAGACCTGTTACGAAGTCGTAATCTTCGTCCGTCATTGCACCAGACAGCAAGAGTTTAAAATAGTGTGTGTGTGCGATTCTTTTCTAGGCACGATAATTATTTTGGGAGTAGGCCAGTGACGACAAGATCCCCCCATCCGACGAGCTTCTGCCGAGCATCGCCAGCGTGCCACCAAGTTGTCACAAGGGTACAATTCACCCAACCCTGCCTGTCACAGGGGTAGATTAGGGTACATTAGAAGGATACGCTCTGTGCACAGAAGAGCATCACTCAGAGCATGCTGGGCATACAGAACGGTATCTGAAGAGGCAATAGGCGAAATAGCAGAGCGAATGCCTATCGGACTGGAGGCAAAGATCTCAAAAAACAAAACAAATACAAATGTTTGGCTCAACAGGCTTTTAAGTACCCAGGGCCTAGCTTTCTCACAACCATTCATGTGTGCGTGTGTACTTCTTGCACGATGGTGGTACCTCCTGTTTAATGCCGACTCCGAACGGCTTAGTTGAGATAAGCTATTCTTGACAATTGATACTACTCGGATGATTTGTCAGATCATCACGAGAGGAGGGCCAGTGAAAAACCATTTAGGTGTTGCTACGGCTGGGAATCGAACCCAGACCTTCTGCGCGGCAGCTCATCGCACTAACTACCGCGCCACTGAGCAAAAGATCTCAGCCTCAATATATAATGAGGAAAACCCAGACAGAAGGGCCATTCGAGAAAACGCAGAGATAGAATGGCAAATACTATGGAATTCAACACCAAATGGACACCAATGGATGGAAGAGTTGAGAGGAAGAAAACACGGTGATGTTAACTTTTACCTCACACAATTTCTTACGGGACACGGAAACTTCCGGGAATACCTCCACAAGTATATGATTGCAGATGACCCATTTTGAAGTCATTGCGATGGTAAAGTTCAAGATGCCGAACATGTGCTGCTGGAATGCAAAAAAATATGAAGACGCCAGAAATGCCTTAGGGAAAAAGGCAGTGCAGTAACCCCAAGAAGACTCAAATCGTTCGTGCTATCTACAAATGAAGCATGGGACACCGCCAACAGCATCATTTCCAACATAATGCAAGATCTGCGGAAGGAAAACCAAACGAGAGTACAGGGGGACGTAAACCCTGGACCATAAGGGAAAAGACGTAACGTCATAACCTGACTAGAGATGAAATGCCTTTACTGGCGGTACCGCAGGGAATAACAGGACAGGATATGGGAGGGTGCTTTAGCCACGTATACATGTGGTATCATGGGAGTCGGGCATAACTCGTAGCACGGGCTAAGAGTATCCATAAAAGATTCCACCCTTCCAACGCAAAAAAAGGTATACAAATGGATTATGTAGAAAACGCCCCTAAAACGTGGGCGTGGGTTGAAATGATCTAGGAATGAATTTTTTATATTATCATAACCAATGATCCTGCATCAACATTTTTTTTGAATATTTTTCAAAAGGTACAGAAAAACGTTTTTTTTTACTGAAAACGCCCCAAAAAGTGTGCGTGGCAAAAAATATTATATAGACGAAATATAGATATTAAGATTCTCTAAATATGTTGTTCAGAAACATTTTCAAAATTAATAACGGGTTGGCGTGGCAGTGGGCGGATTTCAAAAATGTTTACACTTTTTCTGCTGGATGCAACAAAGAGCAAGTGTACCAAATTTCATTATTTTAGCTCAAAATTTAAGGCCCAAAAACTGGTGACGTTCGAACGGTTGGACGGACGGACAGACATGGCTAATTCGATTCAACTATCGATTCTGAGTCGAGCCATATACTTTGAGGTATATCTAGCTAAATTATTTCTCTATGTTACAAACTATGTGTCAAAACTAATATACCCCTATGGGATAGGGTATAAAAAAAAATAAATACAGGGTGGCACATGAATCGCATTCGGATAGTGCAGCGCTTCCATGGACTCGATCATTTCTGCCCAAAGAAAATTAAGTAGACTTCCTACTCCCCCGAGTAGATAGACCATTATGAGGCTGGTAAACATATTTGCTGAATCTGCAAGCATCGCACGAAGACCGTACCTTCGAGATCCCTATGTTTGGGTTCAGGACACAATCAAGGCTGTAGCCTAGTGAATAGAGGCAAATCCAAGCGTTTCGACTCGAAACTTATCCGCACAATTTGGAGTTAGCAGGCGGTCAAAACAACGTATAATTCATGATGACTTAAACTTGTTTCCGTACAAATCCCTCTGGAAAGCCTGGAATTTTTGCTAAAAAATGATTGAAATCTCCGAAGAAGATATCAACATTAAAAATGGCTTGTTTGTGATCTATAGGGTGACTCTAATCCAGAAATGATTCATGAGATGGAAATGCATCCAGAGCGAGTTACTTTGTGGTTTGCAGTTTCATAAAGGTGCATTGACGGGCCATATTTATTTAAAGAAAACAGTGTAAGAGTAACTGTCTCTGGTGACGGTTATTTAGAGATTTTGAAAAAGTTGGTTTTATCTAGTGCTCCGCAGAAGACGTATTTATTTCAGTAGGATTTGGTTCCAGCAAGTTGTTGCAACTGCACACGAAGCAAGACCAGTTATGGCGGAACTGCAATGGAAATTCCGAAAAAAATCAATGCGGGCTTTACTGTTGAATTGCATTCTTACCCTGAAGAAAGAGCGGTTGACAATAGTAATTCTTCGTTCAATTTCTGACGACATGTCGTTATCAGAGTCAATATCTGAGCTAAGGTAGACAAAGTCCCGTAATACCTCAAAATTATATCTGTCAATGGTTTGGTTCTGTCCAATTCATCGATGTTGTGTGTCCTTTCGTGTTGACAGAGTATACTTAGTCTTACCCTCATCTACTGCTAAACCCATTATTGCCGCTTCCTTCTCTATACTAGCAAAGGTGGCTGTGACATCACGTTGGGTCCAACCAATGATGTCAACATCGTCGACGTATGCTATTAGTTCCACCGATTTATGGAAGTTTGTGCCTATGATGTTGGCTCTGGAGTTTTGCACAATCTGTCGGTGAGGTCGTTTTCCACGCTGATGGAGCAGTGAGACTTCTCCGTCGTCGTACACAGACGGACGAGTTTGGGCGGTATACCAAAACTAGACATGGCTCTGTATAGCATAAATGCTGTCGTATGCGTCTTTGGAATCGATAAATAGGTGGTGGGTATCGATTTTTACTACTTGAGTTTTTTCCATATCTCCAGAAGTGTAAAGATTTGATCGGTTGTGGACTGTCCTGGCCTAAAACCACACTGATAGGGGCTGTTCAGGTTGAGTTGGTGGATGCTACTCATCTCCGCTGGCTTCATAAAGATCGATGGGAAGGCCGTCTATATGAGCTGCTTCGACATATTTAAACACCAGGTCTATAGAGATTTCCAATACTGAGCCAGGGTGTTGGAAAAGAGTTGGTGGCGGAGGAGCCCTTAATGGGTCAACGGCAGCGCTCATATCCCGAAATAGGCTACTGACATCGGTATTTTCTGGCCCGCTGTCCAAGGGTCAAAACAAGGTCCTGGATTTTGGTTAAATATCCAGCCATGGAAAAAAGCTTATGTTTCTTTGGTTACGAAGCAACCAATAGCCTCGGAAAGGACTGATATTATTGTTGACGACCACGCTATACGAAAAAAGGACAACGAGGTTCGTATCTGCACCTGGAATGTGAGAACATTAAACAGGACAGGTGCAGGCGAACAACTAGCGGAAGCCCTAAACTGCTACAAAGCAGACATTACTGCCATCCAGGAAATACGATGGGATGGGCCCGGCAAAAAGAGGATGAAAAACTGTGACATCTAAAATGGACCGTGTTATAGTGAGCAGAAACAGCGACTATTTGGATGCGGATTGGTTATATGTGCCAGAAGCATTGTAACAATCCGCAACAAGGCCAAATTCGCCAACGTAAGCCTTATATGTATCCAGTATTTTGGATGTCCGAACATTCCGAGGGGCTAACATCGACTCGGACCACTACCTTGTTGTAGCCAAGGTAAGGATGCGGATATCCACCACGCCACAAAAAAACAGAAATACTGTGAAAAAATTTAATGTTGAAAGACTGCAATCGCCAGAGACCGCCAAGACCTTCGCGCAACGCGTATCCCTTAACCTCTCGACTCACAACACACCACCAGCATCTAATGTCGAAAAACTATGGCAACGATGCCAACAAGCCATTAGATCAGCCGCAACTGATATTCTAGGTTTCTCGCGCCCACTAGCAAAAAACCCCTGGTTTGATGATGACTGCCGACAGAGGCTAAGATGCAGGTGAAGACGAGAGCTACCATTGAGGCAAAGAAGAAGGGAAGAACACCGGCTTTTTAGAAAGAAGGAAAAAGAGCCAGCAAAGCGCGCGATCGAGGATAGAGAGAGGTGCCACTCCAGGAACGATGTTTGCAAGTTTTACCAAAGTGTAAAACGTCAAAGCCAAGGATACAAGGCTCGAACAGAATCCTGTCGAGATGAACAAGAAAATATCGTAGTTGAGACACAGTCGATGTTGAGGATATGGAAGAACCACTTCTGCAGACTGTTAAACGGCGATGACGAACAACATTCCTCTGTCAGGCTGAACGAACCATTTAATATTGGCAACGACAGCGAAAACTGCTAACCACCCGACCTAAGTGAAGTGAGGAAAGCAATATCTAAACTCAAGCTTAATTAGGCCGCCAGAAATGACGGCCTTTCCGCTGAGCTTTATAAAGCTGGCGGAGATGACTTGGTAAGTAACATCCACCAACTCATAAGCCAAATCTGGTCGGTTGAAAGCATGTCTGAAGAATGGAACCTCAGCATTGTTTGCCCGATCCACAAAAAAAGAGACGCTCTGAACTGCGCCAACTACAGAGGCGCAACATCGCCTACAAGATCCTATCTGCCGTAATATGTGAACGCCTGAAACCGTTTACCAACAACCTGATCGGCCCTTAACAGTGTGGTTTTAGGCCAGGAAAGTCCACAATCGATCAAATTTTCACACTTCGGCATTTATCGATTTCAAAGCCGCATACGACAGCATTTATAGAGACGAACTATACCGAGCCATGTCTAGTTTTGGTATACCGCCCAAACCCGTCCGTTTGTTAAGGATGACGATGGAGAATTCTCGCTGCACCATCAGGGTCGCAAACGACCTCACCGACACATTCGATACCTAAAAAGGATTTTGGCAAGGCGATGCGCTGTCATGTGACTTCTTCAATTTGATTCTTGAGAGGATTGTACAAAACTCCCAAGCCAACACCAGAGGCACAGTTTTCTAAAAATCGGTCCAACTATTAGCATACACCGACGATATTGACATCATTGGTAGGACTCAACGTGATGTCATAGCCACGTTTGCTAGTATAGAGAAGGAAGCGGCAAAAATTTGTTTAGCAGTAAATAATGGTAAGACAAGGTATATGCTGTCAACACGAAAGGACACACAACATCGACGAATTGGACAGAACGTCACCATTGACAGATATAACTTTGAGGTAGTACGGGACTTTGTCTATCTCGGCTCCGCTATTAACTCTGACAACAACATCTTGTCAGAAATCAAACGAAGAATTACTCTTGCCAACCGTTGTTTCTTCGTTCTAAGAAGGCAATTTAGTTGTTAAGCCCTCATTCGAACTTCTAAGGAGATCCTATATAAGATCCTGATCATCCCAGTCTTGCTTAACGGCGCTGAAGCATGGACCGTATCAAAAGCGGATGAAGAAATCCTTATTCGATTCGAGAGAAAAAGTCTTTGAATAATCTTCGGTCCCGTTTGCGTTGACGGGCTATGGAGGAGAGGAAGATTCAACCATCAACTATACGAGCTGTACAGCGACATACCCTTAGCCGAAAAACTCCGCATTGGACGTTTAAGATGGACGAATGTGGTCTTTTTTGAGGTTATTGCTTCCTTTTCATTATTATTACCTCTCGCCAAACTCACCAACTCCGCACCTCTGCTCCACCTTTTCATCTTATAGATATGACCGTCTACAATTTTTTTCATTTTAGAAATTTCCTGATAGTAAAAGAAGGACTACGGTACCGTTTATATTTTTCAGAAATGCGATAAAGACCTTCGTGGTAAATCAAATTTTGCTTCACAAATCACTCTAACTGCGATTTTGACGACTACACGACACACGTTAAGAATTTCACAGAAAATCAACAAGGCTTGTACAAACCAATCGCATTACGGTAAATTGTTCGGTTATAGAATAAGAATTTCAAAAAAATGGGACAGTAATATCTTTGGTCTCTCGTGCAATGCTAGAAGAGCGACAACCTCGTATCTTGAGACTTTGGGTAATGATTTTTGGTTGAAAACCTCGTAACAGCGAGTTCTTGCAGTAAAGGAGGTTCTTGCACTAAACAGAGACAAAGAAAGTAAGATGAAAGGAATTTGCGTCGTCATTTGCTGCTAACTTAAAATTGCTATTCAGATACTTGTTTTTTTTATGAGGAGGACAGTGATGATGCCAAATCTGGAAAAAAACGAAATACTAAGATTATGCAGATACGAGGTTGAGAAAGTAAGACGACGTAAAATGCTTGAGTGCTAACGAGCCTGTTTGCCAAGAATTTGGATCTAATTTCTTCTTGGAGGTACTATTTTTTTTTTAGAAAGCTTTGGATATCAATTGGACCACTCAGACTATAGACTCATGACACCTCTCTTTTTTTATACGACAAAAAGTGAAAACGCACTTTACCGCACTTTATGTGCTTGCTTTCGATTTCTATTCTCAAAAAAAAAAACAAACATTTCCTTTCGAAAATCTAGCAAACAAGTGTAAAACAAAACCGTAATTATCTCTTAACCCTATTTGGCTGTCGGCCATCTCTCGAAATGACTAATTGCGCTTGCGTACGTAATCTGCTTCTTCACCATTGACACCTTGTTTCCAGTTAGTTACATACTCGTACAACAATGACCACCATTTTTCAATTACCCAGTGTGCCAAGTGGTCACTTCAGAGATACTCCGATGGCCGATGGGTAATCCCATCAAATTGTGTAATCAAAAGATTTATTTTGGAGATGGGTCTGCATAATAATTATCATCACCGGCCGACGGCGTTGCAGAGACCTCTTTGGGTTGTGTCATTCCAAACCATTATGGGAATGTGAGCCACATTTTTCTTCTTCTTCTTCAGATGGATGGGTGGGCTAATCTTCCCATTAATGTCAGATGAAGGTTTACTCTGGGGCTAATCCGGTGGGTAGTAGTTTGCCTAAGGTGAGGTGTGCGCACCCTGATGATTTTGTTGAGGTAATTAGTGGCGGGCAATGTGGATTAATGCGATTAGTTATGGAGCCGTATGGAACAATTTTTTTTGGCGTTGAGGCAAATTATTGCAAGGAAGTGATGTAAGGGAATGGTAGAAGTTGTCCTGGGGTGTTGTCCTGCGGCTAGCTGGAAAATTCACTCTCCAAAATAAATATTCAAAATGATTTAAAAAAAAATGAAACAAAAACGTTAATAATACAAAAAAAAAAAAAAAATTTCATTCATACATTGGTAGGAACCTTGGGAATTTTACTACGGTCAACGTGGTAATGTGCGTATCGAAAACAAAATGGTGCAAAAACCGATATGCACAAGAATTTAACATTTCGAATTCGAACTGTACCCACGTCGTTTTTTTTTTTTTTTAAATTCTGACCTGCCTAAGCAGTAATATACACATCGACCTAAAAGATCTATTGTGCTTGCCTTCAGATGATTTTTAGGTTAGTAGCGCTTCTACTTTCCTAATGTAGCTGATAATACTTTCAGCCGAAGATTTCCTCAGTTCTTCGGGACTTAAAAATTCCCTGAAGAAAGATTCCCTTCTCATACCGTAAAGGGCCGGGCATTCACATATGATATGCTCGGCTGTTTCGTCTTCTTCTAGACATAGTCTGCACTCCGGCGAGTCGACTAGACGCATTTTATTTAGGTGACATCGCAGACCGTGATGACCAGTTAGGTAGCCTACTAAGTTTTTGATATCGTGCCTGCGAAGATTTAGTATCTTATTGTCATCTGTTTTGAAGGGCTGAATAGCTCTTTTGGTCTGTATTAGGCTTGGGATGTTCTCCCAGTATGAAAAACAGTTGTTTTGTTCCCAGTTTTGTATGAGCAGATTTATGGCTGATTTGGGGATTGCACAGAAGGGTTCAGGTCCAATGAAGGGGGTTTCCGAACCTTTTCTGGCTAGTTCATCAGCTTTTTCGTTACCTTCAATTCCCTTATGTCCGGGGACCCACCATAATCTGGTTTTGTTCCTGGAACTGAGTGTTTGGAGCGAGTTGAAGCAGTGTAGTACTGATTTGGAGTCAATGATGTGTGAGCTAAGGGCTTTTATAGCTGCTTGACTGTCCGTGAATATATGGATGTTTGCGCCTTTAATACCTGAGTTGTGTATTAGGTTTGCGCATTCTTTTATGGCATGGAGCTCAGCTTGGAATACACTAGGGTTTTTTCCCATAGGCATTTAGATGTTTTTATTTGGTCCATGTATGCCAGCTCCTACCCCTGAGTCCATTTTAGAACCATCCGTATACCACTTTAGACCGTTTAGGCAGTTTGGTGGGTTGTTGCTACACCATGCTTCTTTGGTTGTGATCTCCGTTGAGAATCTTATGTCGAAGCATAGTGTCTTTGGCAAGCGGTCTGTAACCGCACAGATTATGTCAAGTTCTGGAAGTTCGGATAGAAGTTCAATTAGTTTTAGATTTTCACTAATGTTTAATTCTTCCGCTTGTGTCAAACTTGCTGAGCTGCGAATTGCCACTTTTTTTATATAAATGTGGAGGGGTGTTAGTCCTATTAAGGCTTCTATTGCCGCTGTGGGACAGGTATGCATAGCTCCGGTAATGCCCAGACAGGCAAGCCGTTGTACCACGTCGTTACCAGCATAAAAAAAACCCAAGTAGGAAATTCATAAATACACTTGTAACGGGTGATTTTTTAAGAGGTTTAGAACTTTTTTAAAAAAAAAACACAAAAAATTCGAAAAAATGAATGAAATATTTATTTGAATCGATAGTTTGAACCTTGCAATTTAATGTTTAAAGATCATTTCATGCAAATGTTGACCGCGGCTGCGTCTCAGGTAGCCCATCCGCTGAGTCCAATTTTGGCATACTCTTTCACACATATCGGCCGGTATCTCACGAATGAATGCATGGATGTTGGCTTCCAGTGCGTCAATCGAAGCTGGCTTGTCCCTATAGACATTAGCCTTGGCATACCCCCACAAAAAATAATCTAATGGTGTCAAATCGCACGATCTAGGCGGCCAATTGACCGGCCCGAAACGTGAAATTAACTGTTCACCAAACTCGCCTCGCAATTGCGCCATTGTTTCGCGTGCTGTGTGGCATGTGGCACCGTCTTGTTGAAACCACATATCATGCAAGTCAAGAACTTCCATTTCGGGCAAAAAAAAGTTTGTTATCATCGCTCGGTAGCGTTCACCATTGACAGTAACGCTGCGATTCGCATCATCTTTGAAGAAATATGGCCCAATAATGCCGCCGGCCCATAAACCGCACCAAACAGTGGCTTTTTCGGGATGCATTGGTAGCTGTTGCAATGCTTCTGGCTGATCATCACTCCAAATGCGGCAATTTTGCTTATTTACGTACCCATTCAACCAAAAATGAGCCTCATCGCTGAACACAATTTTTCGATAAAAAAGCGGATCCTCGGCCAGCTTTCCAAGAGCCCATTCACCAAAAATTCGGCGTTGTGGTAGGTCGGCTGGCTTTAGTTCTTGCACCAGCTGTATCTTAACAGGCTTTATGCCCAAATCCTTCCGCACAATTTTCCACGTAGTGCTGTAACAAAGGGGGGCTCAGTGGCGCGATGGTTAGTGCGATGAACTGCCGCGCAGGAGGTCTGGGTTCGATTCCCAGCCGTAGCAACACCTAAATGATTTTTCACTGGCCCTCCTCTCGTGATGATCTGACAAATCATCCGAGTAGTATCAACTGTCAAGAATAGCTTATCTCAACTTAGCCGTTCGGAGTCGGCATAAAACAGGAGGTCCCGCCATCGTGCAAGAATACACACGCACACATGAATGGTTGTGAGAAAGCTAGGCCCTGGGTACTAACGAGCCTGTTGCGCCAAAAATTTGTATTTGTTTTTGTAACAAAGGCCTAACTGCTGGGAACGGCGCCGAATCGACATTTCGCGGTCTTCAGTCACACTAGCTGATACGGCCGCAATATTTTCTTCACTACGCACAGTACGTAAACGTGTTGGTGGTTTAATGTCCAACAAAGTAAATTTGGTGCGAAATTTGGTCACAATCTTCCGAATAGACTGCTCAGAAGGTCGAGAATGCCGATCATAAAATGGAAGCAGCGCGCGATGAACATTTCGAACCGAGCACGAATTTTGATAGTAAAATTCAATAATTTGCAAGCGTTGTTCATTTGTAAGACGATCCATGGTTAAATTGCAAACCAAACTGAAGCTGTTTGACGGTGACACAAGGTACTAAACACACGTCAGCTGTCAAAACCAGTGTTGCCAAAACCAAACCAGCTAAAAAATCACCCGTTATTTGGAAATCAAAATAGATTTGCTCGATGACACTCCGGGGCCCGTCTGAATCTCTCCAGATCAAGAACAGCGAGCCTACGGCCCTCTTCATTGCCAAAATTTTGTTAGCCAGACGGACATCCGCAGTCCGCACAGTACCATCTGGCCCTGGGTAAACAGTTGTGACTCTGCCAAGCTTAAATCCAGAACGACTTTCAGCCGGATCCACCACAAGAACAATGCTCCCAACATCCAATGGCCTCGTATCTTTATACCACTTCGAGCGTTGCGTAATCTCTGGAAGGTATTCAGTATACCAATGTCTTGAAAATTCTATCATAAGATGTTGCGCACGCCTACTGTACAGCTTACTCCACTGGTCACGACCAGAGAACACTCCAGGCGCGGTGAAATCTCGATCTTGTTTTAATGGCGCTACAGTCCGGGGTGAACCTGGGCCTTAACCAACATGCCTCTCCAATTATCCCGGTCCTTAGCTAACTGCCTCCAGTTGAGCACTCCAAGTTGGTTAAGGTCGGTTTCTACTTGTGTGCCCCACTTAAGGCGAGGTCTTCCTCTACTGCGTCCGACGCCTGGCTGGGAATCGAAGACTGCGAGCCGGAGTATTTGTGTCCATTCGTTCTACATGTCCTAGCCATCTTAAACGTCCAATGCGGAGTTTTTTGACTAGGGGTATGTCGCTGTACAGCTCGTATAGTTCGTGGTTGAATCTTCGTCTCCATAGCCCGTCAACGCAAACAGGACCGAAGATTTTCCGAAGAATTTTTTTTCGAATCGACCAAGGATTTCTTCATCCGCTTTTGATACGGTACATGCTTCAGCGCCGTAGAGCAGGACTGGGACAGGGTCTTATATAGGATCTCCATAGAAGTTCGAGTGAGGGCTTTACTACTAAATTGCCTTCATCGCCCGAAGATACAGCGGTTGTCAATAGTAATTCTTCGTTTGATTTCTGACGAGATGTTGTTGTCAGAGTTAATAGCGGAGCCGAGGTAGACCTGCCTCTGGTGTTGGCTCGGGAGTTTTGCACAATCCTCTCAGGAATCAAATTGAAAAAGTCACATGACAGCGCATCGCCATGCCTAAATCCTTTTTTGGTATCGAATGTGTCGGTGTGGTCGTATCCGACCCTGACGGGGCAACCAGAATTCTACATCGTCATCCTACACAGACGGACCAGATTAGGCGGTATAGCATTACTAGACATGGCTTTGTATAGTTCGTCTCTATAAGTGCTGTCCTATGGGGCTTTGAAATCGATGAATAGGTGGTGGGTGGGTTTTTCCAGAACCAGCCGAAGTGTGAAGATTTCATCAGTTGTGGACTTTCCAGGCCTAAAACCACACTGATATGAGCCGATCCGGTTGTTGGTAAACGGTTTCAGGCTTTCACATATTACGGCAGATAGGTTCTTGTAAGCGATGTTGAGGAGATTTATGCCTCTGTAGTTGGCGCAGTTCAGAGCGTAAATTCTTCAGGTATATTTTCATCCGAAGAAATTTGGCTTATGAGTTGGTGGATGTTAGTTACCAAGTCATCTCCGCCGGCTTTATAAAGCTCGGCGGGAAGGCTGTTATTTCCGGCAGCCTTATAAAACTTGAGTTTATATTGCTATCCGCACTTCACTTAGGTCGGGAAGTTGGCAGTTTACGATGTTGTTGCCAATATTTAATGGTTCGTTCTGCCTGACAGCAGAATGTTGTTCGTCATCGACGTTTAACAGGGCGCAGAAGTTTTTCCTCCGTATCCTCAGTATCGACTGTATCCCAATTACGATGTTTCCTTGTTCATCTCGACAGGATTTTGTTCGAGCCGTGTATCATTGGGTTAGACGTTTTAGACTTTGGTAAAACCTACGAACATCATTCCTGGAGTGATTTATCCTCGATTGTGCGCTTTTCTTGCTCTTTTTTCTTCTTCTACTGAAAAGCTGGTGTTATTCTCTTCTTCTTTACCTCTTTCAGTCAAGGGGAGCTCTTCTTAACCTGCAGCTTAGCTTTGTAGCCGTGGGCTTGAGACACCTAGCGAATCAGTTGCAGCGGATCTAATGGCTTGATGACATCGTTGCCATTGTTATTCGATATAAGATGCTTGTGGTATGGTGTTATTCAAGAGGGTAAGGGATACGCGTTGCGGGAAGTCCTTGGCGGTCTCTTGCTATTACCGTCTTTCGACATTATATTGTTTGACAGTATTTCTCATTTATTTTGGCGTGGTGGTAATCCGTATTCTTACCTTGGATGTAACCAGGAAGTGGCTCGAGTCGATGTTACCCTCTTCTGAATGTTTGGATACCCAAAATACTGGATACATGTTTCTCGTCCATCGCAATGTGATCAATTTGATTGACCGTTCGTTGACCTGGAAACCGCCATTTCCGCCTATCTAGCGGTTAGAAAACCGTGTGCTGGCTATAGTGGCATTTCGTTTCGCAGCGAAGTCAATTGGCCAAAGTCCGTTGTTAATTTCAATTTCCTAATGTATCACGAATTTAGCGCCGCGCTATATAATATCTACCGATGTCAGTGCTGTGTAGTTAAGGCTTTAAATAACCGCTACCTTAATGACATTTACAATAAATTACTGGCGGTATCCCCATTAATTGGAGTCCACGTACAGAAAAAAGCTGTTTTTTCCTAGGACCTTTTATATTTCTTAAAACAATAATTCCCCCTGCCATGTTGAGACCTATTCCGAATAATAATTAAGTCATATGCATAATAAATCTCCACATTTTAGCCGTATCTAATGAATTATCATCTATGTTAGGTATTGCGAATGAATACACAGGAGAGAGATTTACGATTGCGGTGAACAGATGTCCTTTGGGTTAATGACGCAATTAAAGTGTGCGCAATTATCGTTAATGGGCATCATACCATATTTTTTCAGATGATTTGTTCCCTTTGTCGGTGTACAACATTTTTTCGTTACGTTGGATGTTTTTTTTTTGGAAAGGTGTTGTGTTTCATAAAGGAAGTTCTTGACATTTAAATCTACACGTGCGGTGGCAAACATGCCATTACGAGTAATGACTATGTAAATACATTCTCTTTTACATGCTTTTTTAAAAGGAAGGAAGGCATATCCTTACTGACTACAAAACTCCGACCACCAGAATCTCTTTTTACTTGGATCTGCTGCCGATGGTGGTACCCTCAAGCAAATTACCGACTCTGTGAAGGTAAAATTTACCGCAACAAGGCTCACTCTCTTATCACTTCAAATCCTTCCGTTCCCTCTTTTATTTGTGGTAGCTAAACCGGAATTTGGAGGAAGTGGTGGGCACCCATGGTCCATTACCTTCAGACTCTGAGGATGCAACCTAATACAGGTATAAGGAGTGCGACAGATGAGTCCACTCAGTAGATTTCCAACTCTGTTCGGTGTAGCCCTAGGGAGATTAGGGAGACACCATACAAAACGTGCGACAGGAGTCCACTGTAAAATGACTTGGGAGACATGGCAGCATCGGACAATAGTGGTCCGAAATGTTCGATGGGTGAGGGAGGACGATCCCTCGTCGACCCCAACACGATGATGACTGGTGGGGGAGGACGATCCCTGGAGCCTACACCCCAACGAATAGTTTGCGCTACCGTATTATTGGTGCAAACGTAAAATAGTACAATGGCATGGAGTAGACGTTCTCCTATTGCACCCAACGAGGAAGCAACTGAGGAGCAGCAGAGCCGTGGGGTGGACGGCCCAAAAGACACCCCTCCAACAAAGTCGCAACATGAAATGTTTGGTTCAATGGCCAAGAGAAGACGCTGGAGCAACGGAGGATCAACAGAGGTGCTTAGGCGGACGGCCATGTACAAAAACTCTCCACACATGGACACCAAATACATGGGACATCGTGTCTAACGACAGTCCAAAGAAAACTGTCAAAGGTCCAAGGGTAGCTGTCATATTATACGACAGCTGTCAAATCGGCAAACGGCTGTCGAAAATGACAACGAACAACGAAACGTGTCCAAACGCCAGCGACACCCATATTAAAGGCCTAGAGCCCATCGTAACAGAAATAATGTGAAGATCCCGAATGGAAATCCCAAACCCCAAAATCTGAACGCGAAACGACCAACATAGTTCACGGAAATGTTCTTTTTTTGACAGTTCATCTTTCCCTCCTTCCTCAAAGCTCACTGCTACTAAGAAAGTGCGGTGCCCTCCTTCCTACCTTCTGATTTTCAATCTTCTCCAACATAGTTCGGGTAGTTCGGGTTTCGTATTGGTCGCGGTCAATCAATCGTAATCCCACTGCGACTTTTCACACTTTCTGCCCTTTGTCTCCGTATGCCTATGGGCAAATGTTTGATTGGCAGAAAATAGTTGTCCAGGATTGACACCGGGATTTTCCTATTTGAAGAGTAAGAGTAAGACCAGTTACGTGTGAAAGCGGGTACCTCGAAACTAGTAAGCGCGAACGCACTTTCCAGCCAAAGGGCAGAAAGTGTAAGCAGTCGCAGTGGGCTTACGAGTGGAGAGTAGTAAGTGTGAATGTATGAATGTGTGAACGCATAAACGGGATCGATTCTGGACAACGGGATCGTTAAAACAAAGAGAATGCACTTCTTGGATATCTAGCGGAAAAATTAAAACTGTTTTGAGAAAAATCCTTTTGAGAGGAAAAAGGAATAAAAGGGATACCAAGAAGGGAGTAAGGACGAAAGACTTAAAAGCAGGAAGAGCAGAAGAGCAGAGCAAAGAAGTTTTTTTTTTTATATGAGAAGTCGGGTAGTGCAAAATAATACAATTCGTTGGTTGTTCCGCTGCCGGAAAAGACGTCCCACGAGACCCCTTTTTTAAATCTTTATACCCTATCCCATAGGGGTATACCTATTAGTTTTGATACTTAGTTTGTAACATAGAGAAATAATTTTGCTACATATACCTCAAAGTATATGGATCGACTCAGAATCGCTAGCTGAGTCGATTAAGCCATGTCTGTCTGTCCGTCCGTCCGTCCGTTCGTCCGTCCGTCTGTACGTCACCGCCTTAAATTTTGAGCTAGGATAATGAAATTTGGTACATAGGATCCTCGTCTCTGCCTACAGAACAAGTGTAAAAAATTTTGAAATCCGCCCACTGCCACGCCCCCTTTTTAGAAAAACGTATTTTTTGGCCAAACCATAAGGAATTTTGAAAAACTTTCTGAACAACATATTTAGACAATCTGAATATCTGTATTTCGTTCATATGAAGTTTTTTGCCACGCCCACTTTTTGGGGGCGTTTTTAATTAAAACGTTTTTCGGTCAAATTTGAAAATTTTCGAAAAAACTTTTGATGCAGAATCATTAGTAATATAAATATGAACATTTCGTCCATAGACCATTTTAACCCACGCCCACTTTTTGGGGGCGTTTTTATATAAAAACCATTTTTATACACTACCCCATAACATATGCAGGAGAAAACCTTGTCTTTTGTAGAACCGTAAAAGTTTTTTGTAAGCAGTCTGAAGAATTTGTTGTCACCATGTCATTTCCCTTATTTCTTCTCATATGTTTTAAATCTTTTTAACTTTCTCTTACAAAGAGAAAGATATTGTTTTCGTGAAAATTTTCGACCTCGAGATTTTGATTGATTCTAACATTACGATGATAGCGGAGCCTAAAAAAGTGGTTTTTGGAATTCCGTCCGTCGGTCCGTCGGTCCGTCTGTCCGTGACGGTCTCCCCAGCCTAAACGGCTTGACCGATTTTCTTCAAACTTCGTATCCAAGCTCGTTTTGGTCATAATTCTAGGCCATTTTTTTTGTTTGCTTTTAGCCATGTTAAAACTGGTACCTGCCATATAAAAATTACACATAACCTCAATTTTCTCGAAAACGGCTCTAACGATTTTGATTAAACTTTATATATACTATAACCATATTAGTTCCAACAAAACTGCATACCCAGTTTTTTCGAGAAAATCCATATAACGGATTTTGTCATTTAGGCCATATAAAGAAAATTGTTAATATCTCGCAAACTATTGTGTCAAATTGAATGAAATTTAATACATATACTACTATTACAGCTTGAAGCAATTCCACATAATTAGTTTTAGACCAAATATTACTAAACGGAATTTTCAGATTTGGCCAAAAACGGAAAATCATTATTTTTCACATTGACATCGATTCCTTCAAATTTTGGAGTAAAAATTCGTATAAATACATTTCGACATTATTTATATCATTTTAGCATCAATAATCAAAATGCTTATGATTAGATCTAGCGCCCAACTTGCTGTGAAAGAGAAAGTTGCGTACGACCCAGTCGTGCACCCACCACTCGTTTAATTAAATTTCGGGAAAAATTCCTTCGGGAGCCATCTTCGTGGTCCGCCATTTTCGATACATTTGATATCAAATTTTAAAAACTCGTCCAAATAAAACTCATTACGTTGGTAAAACTTTTTCTTTTATTTTTTGATTCATACCATCGGGGTCTGGCATCTCGTAGTCCACCCACCACCACCCAGGTTTCTGTGTTTGACAGTTCGCTCACATAGGGAATTTCGTAGCAACTCCTTTTGCTAAAATAAGAAACATCTGATACTTCTTACATAGAAGACAGTACTTAACCTCGCAGGAGAACAAGAGATATCAAATTTGTCCATACAAATGGGGTAAATTCCCTACTCATCACTGCGTGTTCAGGTAACGTCATACTTTTTGTTCATAAAAAAAAAAAAATCTAACTGCGATTTAATTCAGTATTCAGCACCAACCACAACACGGCTAGAAAAAATATTAACGCAAAGTACTTGTCTTGTCAACGATCGTGGATAGCACGCAAGGCAAAACTTGTTTGTCTAAATATTAATCAGCGATCGTGCCAATCGGGACCACGATCGGTACGCCAGAAAGGTTATGCCCCATATACACCACTGACATATGCCTCGATCCACTATTAAACCATCTAACTCGGTCAAATTGAACACCTAACCTGCACCGGCTGACCGATCGACAAAGCTTCAACCAATCGATCTAGTATACCCATCACGCTTCAACGCCAAGATCTCAAGGAGGTGCCCACATCCGATTTGACGGCAACGAAAGGGAAGTATTGATCATTGAATCAATCGCACGCCAATCATTCACACTCTCTCAGACAATCAGATCAACTCGATCAAGGTCCATAGTGGCGATCAGCGTGTATGCTACGGGCAACTTATGAATAATATTCATAACGATTGATCACACGCCGTGTTATCATCGACATTACGAACTATCCGACGATCATCAACAACAACATCCACCTTAATGCTTTAGGTTAACTACCTACCCATGGAAAAAACCATTGTAACGAAGAAACTAATAACCTCGGAAAGGACTGATATTACTGTTGACGACCCTGCTAAACGAAAAAAGGACAACGACGTTCGTATCTGCACCTGGAATGTGAGAACATTAAAAAGGAAAGGTACAGGCGAACAACTGCGGAAGCCCTTGTCTGCTACAAAGCAGACATTACTGCCATCCAGGAAATATGATGTGATGGACCGGGCAAAATGAGGATGCAAAACTGTGACATCTACTATGGGCCGTGTTATAGTGAGCAGAAACAGCGACTATTCGGATGCGGATTTGTTATAAGTGCCAGACTTAGGCAAGAAGTCTTATGTTTCCAAGACATTAGCGAACGCATTGTAACAATCCGCATCAAGGGCAAATTCGCCAACATAAGCCTTATATCATTCTCCGACGGAGTCTACACGACAACACGTCTGGTAACGGACTTAGGCTAATTGACTTCGCTACGGAACTTAATGCCACTATAGCCAGCACACGGTTTCCTCACCGGGATATGCATAAGGGGATATGGCGGTCTCCAGATCAACGAACAGTCAACCAAATTGATCACATTGCGATAGACAAGAGGCACGCATCCAGTATTTTGGATGTCCGAACATTCCGAGGGGCTAACATCGACTCGGACCACTATCTTGTTGTAGCCAAGGTAAGGATGCGGACATCCAGCACGCCACAAAAAACATGAATACTGTGAAAAAATTTAATGTCCAAAGACTGCAATCGCAAGAGACCGCCAAGACCTTTGCGCAACGCGTATCCTTAACCTCTCTACTCACAACACACCACCAGCATCTAATGTCGAAGAACAATGGCAACGATGCCAACAAGCCATTAGATAAGCCGCAACTGATGTGCTAGTCTTCTCGCGGTCACCAGCAAGAAACCCCTGGTTTGATGAGGAATGCCGACAGATGCTCGCAGCCAAGAACGAGGCCTACAAGGGTAAGCTGCAGGTGAAGACGAGAGCTGCCATTGAGCTCTATAGGCAAAGAAGAAGCTGCATAAAGCCGGCGGAGATGACTTGCGAAGTAACATCTACCAACTCATAAGCCAAATCTGGTCTGATGAAAGTATGCCTGAAGAATGGAACATCAACATCGTTGCCCGATCCACAAAAAAGGAGACCCGCTGAACTGCGCCAACTACAGAGGCATAAGTCTGCTCAACATCGCCTACAATATCCTATCTGCCGTAATATGTGAACGCCTGAAACCGTTTACCAACAACCTGATCGGCCCTTATCAGTGTGGTTTTAGGCCAGGAAACTCCACAATCAATCAAATTTTCACACATCGGCAGATCCTGGAAAAAACCCAAGAAGTCCAAATCGATACCCACCACCTATTTATCGATTACAAAGCCGCATACGACAACACTTATAGAGACGAACTATACAGAGCCATGTCTAGTTTTGGTATACCGCCCAAACTCGTCCGTTTGTGTAGGATGACAATGGAGAATTCTCGCTGCACCATCAGGGTCGGAAACGACCTCACCGACACATTCGATACCAAAAAAGGATTTAGGCAAGGCGATGCACTGTCATGAGAAGTCTTTAACATCTTTTTTGAGAGGATTTTGCTGACCCAACACCAAAGGCACCATTTTCCATAAATCTGTGGAATTACTAGCATACGCCGACGATATTGACATCATTGGTCGGACTCAACGGGATGTCAAAGCCACGTTTGCTAGTATAGAGAAGGAAGCGTCAAGAATGGGTGTAGCATTAAATGAGGGTAAAACTATGAATATTCTGTCAACACGAAAGGACACACAACATCAACGAATTGGACAAAACATTACCATTGACAGATATAACTTTGAGGTAGTAGGACTACCTCCGCTCCGCTATTAATTCTGACAAAAACATTTCGTCAGGTATTAAACGAAGAATTACTCTTGGTAACCGCTGTTTCTTCGGGCTATGAAGGCAATTCAGTAGTTAAGCCCTCAGCCCCTCACTCGAACTACTAATTAGATCCAATACAAGACCCTGAATATCCCAGTCTGACTCTACGGCTCTGCAGCATGGACGGTATCAAAAGTGGATGAAGAAATCCTTGGTTTTTTTGATGAAACAATTTTTCAGGTCCCGTTTGTGTTGACGGGCCAAGGAGACGAAGTTTCAATTAAGAACTTTACAAGCTGTACAGTGTACACCCACACTGGTCGCTGAAGATAGTTAGGGCAAACGGAACACAATACTCTGGTCCGCAAAGTTTTCTATTCTCAGCCAATAGACGAAATTGATAAAGACTTCGCCCAAAGTGTCGCTCGAACGAGTAAAAAACCGACTTCAACCAACTGGAAGGGCGGAAATGGAGGCAGTAAGCTAATAAAAGTTAATTAGAGAGGCATGTTGGTTGAGTTCCAGGTTCGTTACGGGCTATAGCTCCAATAAACTGCATTCCTCAAATTCCATTTATAGCTTTATTAGAACACCTCAAAATGAGGACATAAACACGAGCAGCAGTTTATCTACAACCTACACCAATTGTGTACTCTCCAACACGTATCCGAGTAACGCGCAACCTAAGGATTAAATTGCCTGTTGATAGCCGATACCTACCTCCAATCCCCATAACGTAATTTATTGCTTGCATGTATACCGTCAACCACGCCCCTCCATCCCACCCACATTCTCGAACAATGATGCAAAGTGCATTAAATAAATTGCATGTTAGAAAGTTAAGGCATTGCCCTATCAATCAATATTTACTCTACTTTCTCTGTATAGCCTCTCGGATACGTGCCAACAGACCACACTCTCCTGGCACATCAAATGGTGATGGTGACCCCAACAACTACTACAACTGCACCCCGTTATTATCAACGGCATCGCGTTTTAAAAAGGAATGTCTATTATTAGTGCACTTACTCTCGATAAACAAGAGATAAACACGTAACTGCATTTCAACCTCACCCTTGCAGGCATATAAACCAACATTCTCAAGGGGCGCATGTGTCAAAACCACCACCATTCTCCGACTCTGACAATCTGACACTTTGCAGAAAACCCAACACCCAAGTGGTGACTTTTCTCTGTTTACAAATATTTTCGAGTAAAAAAAACCCTCTTGCAGAGAAAAACCACTCATTTTCCGGAAGAGAGGAATTTACCAAAGCCTAAGCCACCCTTAACTTTGACGTTTGGTTGCATTTCCCCATGTCATCTCTCTTCGGTTTCAGTTTGTGGAAAATCAAATTTAGGGAGTGGAAAGCCCACACCGTTAAGGGTGTTGTGCACTTGTTTCTTCTGGCAAGCTGGCCACCCATTGTCAGATTAGAAAAGTCATCGTCGGTCTGTCAAACGTTAGCTCGGTGTTTCTTGTCTCGTGTAGTTGTTTCTTTTCATTTAAATTTTCTAATTTCCATCGCCCAAAGTGCAATTTGTAGTTTTAAACCGGGAAATATCCATAGTTGTAGAATTTTTTAGTCGTATCGCAAGCAATATTAAGTCAACGCGTATATTTTAGTAACCTAACCTTCAAAACTCGTTTTGACAAGGACAATAAGAAAAAAAAATCGTGTATAACCTCATTTTGTGTGATATTTTAGTGATTCATATTTTTTTTTTTGTTTTGAAATTCTAGTGCTTTTCGGTAAAGTGTCTCCAGATGAAGTGAATTTAATTTTTTTTTATTGAAAAATCGAAAATTTCCAAACAGAATGTAGTGAAACGGGGTGGGTAATGTCATACGTCAAGTTTGACAGTTTGCTCTTGGTGGTGTAGTTGGGATACGAAATTCTCTTGCTGTGGAGGTGATTCTCTTATGGAAGGGAGAACTATTATTTTGGGAACATTGGAGTAGGCCTGGTTGGCTCATCAGACGCAAGGTCAATATCCGTTCTGATTTCCGCGGCGATGATATGGAAATCATGCCCCTTTGGGAATGACATTTGTCTTCTATTGTTTACATGCAGTGGGGACGCGAAGGTGCGGTGGTGTATTTAGTCAGATAAGATGTTGACAAATAGAGTTTCCATATCTCCTTGTATTGGTTTGTGTTTTTTTTTTTTTTTTAATTCATTTTTATTTTTCTTCAACTTAGAACTAACTTACATGCTAGACAAAAATTACTGCAAAACTAGCCTACTTATCTACTAACTTAACTAACTTACTTGTCCTCTGCCGAAACCCTAAATTAAATAAGAACAACTTAAAAACTAATGCCTTTCGGCCTAAAATCTAATTAAATTATTTATTATATATTTATCTATTTGTTTACCTAGAAACATTTAAAAAAACTTGGTTTCATATATTTTTTTTATTTTTATTTAAACTAACTACTAAAACTACTTATGAACTAACTAAAACTACTTAGAACTAATTAAAGCTACTTAAAAAAACCTTAAAAGCTAGAACAGCCACAGCAAGCATTTTTTTTATATTTTTTGTATTTATTTTTTTTTGTATATTTTGTATTTTTTTTTTGTATTTTGTGCCACCGCTACTGTTTTCCCTAACTTAGCCTTAACTTAAACCTTAGAACTATGCAAGTCGGCCATATTTCAAAAATAAAGTCAACTATCTTTAACTAAACTTGCAGCCACCACAACAGGCTTTCCTGTTGCCATCTACTCCGACGGTCCCAATCGGACACACTCCTGCTGAACCGCATGCGCTCTCCTCCGCCCTGAGCGACTACGTCTCCGTCGTACAGGAGCCGCCTATCCACAGTTCGTCCGTCGGAAGACGTGGTAGATTAGCGGAACCGCCGATCTGTCCTGTATCAGCCCTCGACTATCCAAAAATAGGAAAGCTTCAGTCGGAATAAAGCCGCTTAAACGCGCACTTTCAAAATATTCATCATTGGGGTAGAAGGCCCCAAATATGAGACTATTGCTCGAGGTCATCGCTCTTGCCGCGTGAAACCGAATGAGTTTCACCAGAAAATTGTCTATCCTATTTATGTTGGCCCCGTTGTATAGGACCTGGTTGGAATAATATTTTGTGTAGTCAAATACTGGTGTTCTGTGAAGACCAAGGCAGCTTCTCAAACACTGCCTCTCAAACACCCGTATCTTTTCCATTTGAGATGGGGTAACGTTGAACCACACCGGGCACCCATAGGCAATCATCAGTCTGATAAGAGACATGTAGCAAATCACCTTCACCCTGCTGTCAAGACGGCTGCTATAAAACAATCGTCTTGTCAGGGCAAATGCTCCCCTAGCTCTCGCCAGAGCAGCATCTACATGTCTTCCGAAATATAGATACTTTTCCAGCCAGATGCCAAGGTACTTTACTACACTTTTACTCGCCAGTGGATGTCCGTTTGGTCCAATGATCACCAGCTTGCGCCAGTTCTTTCTCGTATCCCTAGAGGCCTTAGACAACGGTGTCCTAAACAGGATAGTTTCCGATTTCTGAAAGTTGATTTTCAACTTCCAGTCATCACAATATCTCTGGATCTTATCGAAGTCCCGCTGCAAAAGAGTTCGGATGACCTCGACAGTAGGTGCTGTTCTGTACGCGATAAGATCGTCCGCATACGCAATTGCCTGAGTCAGACTACCTTTCATATCGCTGGTGTAAATGCTGAAGAGAATCGGCGAGTTCACCGCTCCCTGTTGCAGACCATTTTTAAAGAAAAATTCGGTGGTAGAAGTTACATTGCCACTTTTGACAACAAACGTTCTACCAGTCAACATGTCATGAAGCATATATAATAGTGGTTTACTTATGCCAAGTCTGGTTAGCTTTAGATAGAGGCCCTCTAACCATACGGCAGCCCCCACTGCCTCCACTTTCTCCTGAGGATCTTCAATAACATAGAAATCGTCGTTGAAGACGGCTTCCCCTGGATCGATTCCTGCTGTCAAAAGTATGTTTGTATTGTCATTTGTTCGTTGGAGCTTAATACACGGAAGGTCGTTATGACCTTTCCTCCTAAAGATCTTATTAATTTGTGGAAACATACTCGGGTCGCTGGAATTTACGGCCCGAATTCTGTTATTCCAAAACAAATTAATGGACAACCGATAGTTCTCCTTGATCAATTGGTTGATGTTTTTGATCGACGCCTTCAGTGTTCTAATCTCCGGGTCACGTGGGTTTGTCAGTCGTCTGTACAAGTTTTTAAGTCTTGTCAGAAGTCCGCTTTTTTGTCTGTGCAGTGCGTCAATGGTCGCGTTTCTGTACGAAGACGTTATGTCACGTTCTTTGTATTTTGGAATCGTCCTGTTCATTGTCCTTTGGATCGATTCGTCCATTTGTTGTAAGTAGTTGTCGATTTCGTTGTTTGTCAGATTTCGGTTGTTTGGTGGTAGAATGTCCCTCGAACGTAGTTCTCTTGATAAGGCGTTGGTAAAGCGTGGCCAGCGCATCTTACCGTAGTTGTAAGAATGTACAGGCACATACTCGTCCAACGCCACAAGCTCGTTCGGAAGCTGTATTACAGCGGCGAGTCCGCAGTGGTCACTGTCGTACTCGATCGTCTGTAAACAGTTTCGCGGGTGTTGACCTACTTTGTCAATAACCGTCAGTCTTGTGTCTCGCAGTAAAAGATCCAGAAAAGCACCGCTTCTCGGAAACGATGTTCTATCTGTGGCGAGAATGTCGATCCTATATTCAACATTGTAGTGGACCATCCAATTGTATAGATGGTTACCCCGAGGATTTTGTATTTGATTTCCCCAATCTTCGTGTTTGGCATTTAAATCTCGTATTGGTTTGTGTTTGAGGTAGAGGAGATTGTGTGCCTTCAGGTGCATTTCGAATATTTGCATAAGTGTGAGGAGACGTAGTTCCCTCGCTCTTATCTGCTGCTGCCAAGACTTTACAAAGTTATTGAGATCCTATCTGCGGTCAAGTTACTACGCACTCAGCGGTCGTTATGAAAGGCTGAGAGTCGGAGTTGATAGGCATCAGCTAGATGAAAACTCAAGGTTTCATATAATCGCATTACGTTCCATTCGACTACCGAGGAAAATTGAAAGCTGGTCACAAATGGACGTATTGACAGATTTATTGCCCCTATACTGCAAATGATATATGTACCCCTATGGGATATGATATGCTCAACACAATTTTTAATTAAGTGCATCTCTACTTTTAAATATTTTTAAACTTACAATTAAATATTGCGGTTAATTAAATAAATAGTTATGTAAAAAAAACGAGATGTAAACACGAGAGAACACATCGTCATAGCAATTGAATTGCACCAACATACCAGAAGTGGTGCAATGGACATAGTTTGGCTATTTTTAGTATCCCTAACGCTGACAGATGGGAATGAGGCGATGCCAACCACCTGTGTGTGTTAAGAGCTAATTAGTCAGATACTTTCATTTTCACTTCATAATTGTTCGAGGAATGTTTGACTACTTTAATCATGTGAATGACATCGAGTGTGGTTACTGAAACTAATTGTATCTCAAATAAATTGTTAGTGCAACAAATAACCGTATAATTGAATTTCCAATCCGTCGTTCACAAAGACCATTAGTTACACAAAACTGCGTGCAATGGATTTCATTGACAGTTAAAACTAATCGATGGTTTTGATGTATCTTCTGTGATTTGCAATCGCTGGAAGTGACATTCATTTAATCATTACAGTTTGGCGGTAATAAATTGTGAAGCAAATCTAAAATCCCATTAAAAATTAATAATTCCATGTTATGTATTTCATTTGATTTCAATAAGTTGACCATGGTATTGGTAAAATTTTGCACGCCATTAAACTTGAGCTAAAGCGGCCGCTGCTCCGGCTTATTAATTCATTTCTGAGAAGCCTGAAACCTACTGTTTTCAAGTAGAAGTCCAAAGGATTCATATCTGGAAATTCTTAAGGTCAATCTGATGGTGCTGTACATCTGAACCTCGAAAATTGATCCATTCAAGGCTATTTGACGGTTCCCGTTTTCACTTAAGGATGTCGTAAGTAATCGACTTTTTATAACCATCCACCGACACCACCCGATTCAGGAATTCAGCACCATTTCACTCGTGTGGCACCCATACATTCTTTTGTATCCAGGCTTATTCAAATGATTTCAAACGATTTTTTAAGCCATGTTTAGCTCTTGGGCCGTCGAAACAGTATACTGTACATCTGAACCTCAAAAATTTATCCATTCAAGGCTATTTGACGGCGCCCGTTTTCACTTATGGTCGTCGTAAGTAATCGACTTTTCATAACCATCCACCAACACCACCCGATTCAGGAATTCAGCACCATTTCACTCGTGTGGTACCCATACATTCATTTTCTCTCCAGGTATATTCAGGTTCCAAACCATGTTTAGCTCTTGGGCCGTCGAAACAGTATACTGACATTACGGTCAGACTCGACGATTTCCATGATTGTATCGACAGTTTTGACAATTGGCGTTCCAGAGTGCGTTGCATCTTTGACATCGAAATTACAGAAACGGCATCGACAAAACTAAAACTGCACAGGATTGAGTGTAACAGTATAAGGACCATAAATTCAGCGACCTGACTTGAGTTTTCGCAAACTGTAAAATAGAGTGTGTGTCCATCTTTGACGCCCGCTCCAACAAAACTCACTCAACCAATCACAAAACTGTCAGGGAAGTTTTTTTCAGTACAAACTTTCATATTTCAAAAGGCATTCGGCGACGTAGACTGCTATATCAGGGCTTCAAAATAGCATTTGAAGCACACAGGACTTCGTAGCCGTCATAGCCGAAAGTTGTGTGCTGTCATAAAACTTTGTTAAAACGCCTTTTTTGCATACAACCGAGTGGCCTGTAATTTGATTTTTGCGTTTTTAAAAACTATGCCAAGAAATAAATTTCAAAAACGGCGATAATGGACACACGAAAAATTTTTAATTTTTATTCAACATTTCTATGAATTTAAACTTTTTTTACGAGCCTAGGGCCACGATAAATTTTAATTTTGTCATCAAATTTTTTTTTTGATTTTGAAATTTGTACACGTCCTTAGGGTCACAGGAAATACCACACAGTGATATCCCAATATTCATTGACAGCCAAGCAGCTACAAAATCAGTATCTGCTATCGAAATTGAATCAAAGCTAGTTCGCTGCTGTCGCGAAGAGCTCAAGGTTCTCTGCTCACAGCATAATGCTGATCTCTGCTGGGTTCCTGGTCACAGGGATATAGACGGCAACGAGATGGCCGACGAACTGGCAAGAAATGGATCTGCTACAGATCATGACCAGGCACTAAAAACGGTCGAACCACCACTCTGTAACCTCAGAGAAAGAGTGGAATACAATACCCGAATGAAAGCCAACACCAGGTGGAAGTCATTGACTACCTGCGAAATATCTCGGAAGCTCTGGCCAGAATACAACGGAAACCGAACCAAAAAACTTTTGCGGTACGACAGAAGCTCCTTATCTAAACTGGTAGGGGCTCTCACTGGTCACAACTTTCTCAGAACCCGTACAATGAAATTAAATCTCAAGGATGACGATATCTGTAGAGGCTGCGGCGATGAGGAAACACACGAGGATACACCTCATTTCCTCTGTCACTGTCCGAGTCTTTGTCACCTGAGGAACAGAACACATGGAAGCTACAACTTCCAAGACATCCAAGAGCTTTCCGATATTCCATTACCCTATCTTTACAGGTTCCTACGAACATCAGGATGGCTGGATAGAGTGGAGTAACCCGTAGTAACGATAAGGAAGGACGTAATCCCACCAAGGGTATCACAATGGGTCCACATGGACCTAAGTGTGGCGGAATAGAGAATCCTCTGCTCCACCAACCCGTAAACCTAACCTAACCTAGGGTCACAGTCAATCTGTGTAACTACTAAGCTATGGCGTTTCGCATGATGGGATTTTGTGCCATAAGCGTCGATGACAAGGATTCGGAGGGCTAGGCAAAAATAAAAACGCGAAGACGATATCTATTCAGTTGTATCATACGTCACAGTGCTTTTCTATGATATCAATTTATTTTTCATTTTTCGTAAACATTTTTGAAAAGATTTTGAAATTTCCACACTACCCTAGAGTTACGATAAATTTTCATTTTTCATCAACCAACATGGCTCTCCAATTAGCCAGGTCCTTAGCTAACTACCTTCAGTTGGGCACTTCAAGTTGGTTGAGGTCGGTTTCTACTTCTGCGCGCTACTTAAGGCGAGATTTTCCTCTACTGCGTCCGAAGTCTGGATGGGAACCGCAACCTCTGCGAGCCGGAGTATTGGTGTCCATTGGAATTAAATATCCTAACTATCTTAAACGTCTACTGCGGAGTTTTTTACTAGGGGTATGTTATAGTAAGTTCTGGCCTTCTTCTCTGAAACAACCAAGGATTTCTTCTTCAACTTTTGATACGGTATATGCTTCGGTGCTCACTGGCCCCTTCTCTCGCGATGATCTGACAAATCATCCAAATAGCATTGATTATCAAAAAAAGTTTATTCAACTCAGCCATTTGGATTCGACATGAAACAGAAGGTATCGCTATCGTGCATAAGGAGTACACACGCACCCATGAAAGGTTGTGAGAAAATGCAAGGCCATGGCTACTGACGAGCGCCAATTTTTTTTTATTCTGTATGCTTCGGCGCCTTCAGGATTGAGATTATCTAGGTGATATATATGATCTCCTTATAGCAGATCAGTGAGGGCTGTAGTACTTAATTGCCTTCTTAGCCCAAAGAAACAGCGGTTGGCAAGAGTAATGTCCGTTTAATTTCTGACGAGATTTTGTCAGAGTTAACAGCGGCGCCGAGGTAGACAAAGTCCCGTCCTACCTCAAGGTAATATCTGTCAATGGTGATGTTCTGTCCAATTCATCGATTTTGTGTGTCCTTTCGTGTTGACTTTACTGCTAAACCCATTTTTGCCGCTTCCTACTCTGTACCAGCAAACGTGGCTATACCATCACGTTTAGTCCGACCAATGATGTCAATATCGTCGGTGTCTGCTTGTAGCTGCCCCAATATATAGCATATTGTGCCCCTGGTGTTGGGTTAGGAGTTTTGCACAATCCTCTCAAGAGTCAGATTAATGAAGTCACATGACTGAACTTCGCCTTGCCTTAATCCTTTTTTGCTATCGAATGTGTAGGTGAGGTGGTTTCTGAGCCTGATGGAGCAATGAGAATTCTCCATCGTCACTCCGCACAGACGAACGAGTTTGGGCGGTATACCAAAACTAGACATGGCTCTGTATAGTTCGTCTGGGTATCGATTTGGACTTCTTGAGTTTTTTCCAGGATCTGCCGGAGTGTGAAAATTTGATCGGTTGTGGACTTTCCTGGCCTAAAACCACACTGATAAGGTCCGATCAGGTTGTTGTTAAACGGTTTCAGGCGTTCACATATTACAGCAGATAGGATCTTGTAGGCGATGTTGAGAAGACTTATGCCTCTGTAGTTGCCGCAGCTCAGAGGGTCTCCTTTTTTTGTGAATCGGGCAAACGATGCTGAGGTTCCATTCTTCAGGCATACTTTCATCCGACCAGATTTGGCTTATGAGTTGTTGGATGTTACTTACCAAGTCATCTGCGCCAGCTTTATAAAGCTCAGCGGGAAGGCCGTCATTTCCGGCGGCCTTATTAAGCTTGAGTTTAAATATAGCTATCCTCACTTCACTTAGGTCGGGTGGTTGGCAGTTTTCGCTGCCGTTGCCAATATTAAATGGTTCGTTCAGCCTGACAGCGGAATGTTGTTCGTCATCGCCGTTTAACAGCCTGCAGAAGTGGTTCTTCCATATCCTCAGCATCGACTGTGTCTCAACTACGATATTTCCTTGTTCATCTCGACAGGATTCTGTTCGAGCTTTGTATCATTGGCTTTGACGTTTTACACTTTGGTAAAACTTGCGAACGACGTTTCTGGAGTGGCACCTCTCTATATCCTTGATCGCGCACTTTTCTTGTTCTTTTTTCTTCTTTCTGAAAAGTCGGTGTTCTTCCTTTCTTCTTTGCTTATAGAGCTCAATGGCAGCTCTCATCTTCACCTGCAGCTTGGCCTTGTAGGCCTCGTTCTTGGCTGCAAGCATCTGTCAGCATTCCTCATCAAACCAGGGGTTTCTTGCTGGTGGCCGCCAGAAACCTAGCACATCAGTTGCGGCACATCAGATGGCTTGTTGGCATCGTAGCCATTGTTTTTCGACATTAGATGCTGGTGGTGTGGTGTGAGTAGAGAGGCTACGGGATACGCGTTGCGCGAAGGTCTTGGCGGTCTCTGGCGATTGCAGTCTTTCGACATTAAATTTTTTGGTTGTGGCGTGGTGGATATCCGCATCCTTACCTTGGCTACAACAAGGTAGTGGTCCGAGTCGATGTTAGCCCCTCGGAATGTTCGGACATCCAAAATACTAGATGCGCGTCTCTTGTCCATCGCAATGTGATCAATTTGGTTGACTGTTTGTTGATCTGTAGACCGTCTTGTCCCCTTAAGGATATCTAGGTGAGGAAACCGTGTGCGGGCTATAGTGGCATTTCGTTTTGTAGCGAAGTCAATTAGCCTAATTCCGTTACCAGACGTGTTGTCGTGTAGGCTATATTTTCCGACAATACTGCTAAAGATGTATTTTCTTCCTACATTTGCGTTAAAATCTCCCAGCACGATTTGAACATCGTATTTCAGTAGTCACTCATAGGTTTTGTCAAGGAGCTCGTAGAAGCTATCCTTAGTTATATCATCTCTTACCTCCGTCGGAGCATGAGCGCATATAAGGCTTATATTGGTGCATTTGGCCTTGATGCGTATTGTTACAATGCGTTCGCTAATGTCTTGAAAACATAAGACTTCTTGCCTAAGTCTGGCACCTATAACAAATCCGCATCGAAATAGTCGCTGTTTCTGCTCACTATAACACGGTCCATAGTAGATGTCACACTTTTTCATCCTCTTTTTGCCCGGCCCATCCCATCGTATTTCCTGGATGGCATTGATGTCTGCTTTGTAGCAGTTAAGGGCTTCCGCTAGTTTTTCGCCTGCACCTCTCATGTTTAATGTGCTCACATTCCAGGTGTAGATACGAACGTCGTTGTCCTTTTTTCGTTTAGCTGGGTCGTCAACAGTAATATCAGTCCTTTCCGAGGCTATAAATTGCTTCGTTACAATGGTTTTTTCCATGGTTGGGTAGTTAACTTAAAGCACAACCCCCAACCTATAGGGCCAGTTCCCCTAGGAACCCCATGCCAGTGCCCCTAGGACATGGGGCCATATGTATCCGTTGACCTTTCGGTTCATCCGCCACCATCTCTGTTCAAGGGGCCTGACTTACCCTTCAAATTCCTAGATAAGCTGTTGTCCGAATATGTCGAAGCAGCTGATCTAGCTTCGCCTGGGACAGCAGGCCGGGTATTCATCCGTGCCATTCTCATGAGACCAGTACACGATGCTTACCACTTGGAGGTAAAAACTAAGCACATTTGATGTGTAGTCACAGTTGCAACCACTGGGCATTGCCAAGTTAAAGCCAATCAGAGTCTAACCTCGTTATACAACACCCAACCATCCATCGATTATCAATCGCAATATGAAATTAAATTAATGATGGACCATTGATAGAGATTGACATAAGATAACTTACTAAATCTGAGTTTCGGTACGCGATCTTTACGTTGCCCTTACTTGCATAAAAAAAAGTCGCTTTCGACAGTTAGATTTCCTCGAAATTTCTTGCAGAATCTAAAGCTCCTATACAGGCTGTTTACTGTTTTTGACACGCGAACAATTACGTAGGTACCTACCTACCATACACTACACACTCACCACCTCGGGTAGTGAAGACGGTCTACCTAACATTTCGACTGAAAGCCCCTTAATGGTCATGTATCCATATTGCACAAACAAATCCGCTTAAGGTTCACTTAGTAAGATTGAATGATTTTTAATTATCTTCGACTTTTGATTCGTTTTCTAATCAGTTAAATTGAATGAGAGAGCGCTTCGCACTGACCCCACTTTCAACTCTTTCAGACCCCAAATGGGCAACACTTAATAGTACATTAAGCTCTCTTTGTATGGATATTGCCTTTGCGAGTTTGCGTCGCACGCACACTTTTCTCTTAGAGAGCAATTGCTCAGCTATCACTCTCACCCTCACGTGCCACTTTTCTCGCACGAAATATTTTTTCTCTGGGCAACGGCCAACGACAGAAAACTATCTCATGCGAATTTTTCACTGCAAGTGTAAACAACCGAGAACCGAATTCATTGATAAAAGAATTTATCTCTCAGTGGAGTTGGTCTCTCTCTCTTAGACAGGTGCCCCCTCCATCATATCAGCAACTCCACCACTGTTTACCAACTTTTACAGACTCGACTGCGTCTCGTCGTTCGTGCCGCCGAAGAGGAGCCCATCAAATTCTCCGGCATACGGCAACATTTTTTCAGTTGCAAACTTTCAGCCCAATCGAGTGGTTGATGTGTGTCGCGGATGCATTCGCTTGCTCAATAGCGCTTCGTTCGTTTTCGCTGAATTTTTGGTACCTAGTCGTGTCGGTGTAACGCCATTCGATCCATTGGGTCACGAGTAGTAACGGTCATTGGAAGTATTGTTGGTTTTCAAGCGGAAATCAATTTTCGGTCAGTGCTACACAACCTGTTAGCCCGTCGGTGGGTCGTCTGTCCAAGAACCGATCTGTCAAACTCTCGGAGGTGGATAAAAACTATCGAAATCGTTGTCTACAAATTGGTGCTACGATTTTGTTTACACCCCCGTTTCACTGGATTTATGTTTACATTCTAATAAATCAAAAAAAAAATCCGTTCTCTAATTAAAAAAATATTTTTTTTTTTAAATTCCTAAAGGTGGTGTGTAAATATTATGATCATCTGCCTACTCTGACAGGAGTGCTCGCCTCGTCGTCGTCGTGTTGAAAGTGCTAATTTATGCGTGTGGCTGGTGTTATCATTCGAAATTGAAATTAATCGAAAATAAATAAAAGTCAATTAAGCAGTGAATCTTGTGCAAAAAAAATAAAAATAAAAAGTGAAGTGGTTTCTAAAAAGCTATACAAAAAATATACACCCTTATCTAGACAGCTGTCAAAATGCGCCGTAACGTAAAGCTGATTGTTTTCGTCACTGTCATCTGGATGTTCGTTATGGTTTACTATTTGCAGTCGAGCACTGGCAAGGTAAGTGTTTGTTGGTATTTTAATCTGACAGATGGTACCATCAAGGATGGTAATCGCAGGTCATATATGCAATGTAGATACTCTTGGTGAACTGACTTGGTGGATGTGTAGATTCATTTGATATTCCCATCGTGTTTATCTTGATAAAATAAGAAAAACAAGTTGCGAGTCACGTATACGAAAGCTGTAGATGGTTTATCTTTGCTTGCGTACTCTAGGTCCGCTCTGGTGACCGGAAGGCACTATCTTGTTTACCTTCCTTTTAACTTTTCTTGGGTTGCGATAGTTTTGCACGTGCTTTTATAACCACGGGCAAACGAAGAAGTTACAATGTACGTGCTAAGGGAGGAAAGAAGACTCGATTTTGCAAGGATTTGGATTTTTTTGAATTAGGGGTTAATGTTGAAGGATATTTTTATAAGCTTCGTAGCTATAAATTGTATGAAGATGGAATTACAAGAGAAAATTACACTGGACACGCAAAAGATAATTTTCATTAAAAGAACAGTTACTACACCCTTTTGTGTCATTTTTAATTGCCTTGTGAGGGATTATGTCTTTTTCACACGAACTAGGATACACAACGTCAAAAATATTTTACAAAGGTTCCTTTAATAGTCTGCTCTCACGAATATCTTTGCAAGTCCTTTATAGGATGAATAGGTAGGCACTATCTTAAGTGCAAATACAATTTTTTTTGTTTTTTGTAAAATGTTGGACGATGTTACTCACAGGAGGCACTCAGCGCCAAAACGGCCTAAGCGCAAAATATTCGAACTGCGGAAAGTGGATTTGTAAAAAGGAGGAAATTTAAAACATTTTTCTTTTGTTTTTGTTTGTAAATAAGTTGAATTTTAGAAGTTATTTTATTTTGAACTAATATATACATTGTAGCTTATAAGAAAAAAGTAGATTAAATTGTGAAACAAAAAAAAAAGTGTGGCTTAAGCCATCTTGGAATTCACTGAAAATTTAAATCTTTCAACAAATCGTTGAATAGGCCGTTTTGTCTGTAATAAGAAAATAGATGTTCATATCAATTATTTATTTTTGTTAATTTTTGTTTATTAACTTACTAAAAGCGTATTAATTAAACAACTTTAATCATCTTCCTCCTCTTCAATGTCCTCTTTCTCAGCCCTCAAATTCGTTTTCAAAGTATTGTAGAATACATGGTATATCGGCGGAATGAATTCTTTCAGCTCTTGCAAATCCTTGAACTTCGCCGCATCTATAGATCTACCCTCGGTATACAGTAACTCCAATTCAATATTCATATTTTTATTAGTATTTCTTTTGGAAATATCCACTTCTTGGAATAAAACATCTTCATTGTTTGAGTACTTAAATTGGATAATAAAAGTTTTTTTTATTTTCGAATCGAAGCCATTGAATCTTCAACCACTCAATTTTAGATTTTTTATCCACAGAAATTTTTCTGTTAGTGATCAATTTCTCTAAGGAAGTGATGCTTTTAATATTTTCTGCAGACATTTTAACAAGATTGAACGCTTCCTTTTTTTTGCACTTAATATAACACGGTCCCAATCATCAGGAATAAAAATGTCCCTATAGAATCGTTTTTAATTTTCTATGAGGCCAAAATCTTGGTCGCAAGGCAGAAATGAGTGGCCAGATACCAAAAATTTATGGTCAATCACATTTACTTTGAAAGACGAGTCATTGACAATGTAATTACAAATTGTACTCATTCTTATATTACGATTTTGTCCACCGCATTGATCACTATAAATGATCAATTTGTTGCACTTGACATTAGCTTTTATATAATGCATAATGCAAGATCAAATTTCTTGTGGACCGCGTGACGCAATTCCTTCATTCCATGTATACATGAACGATTTGCCAGTTATTAAGTCGTGAATGCCCAAACAATAAGTCCAAAGCTGTCTTTTATATAAGCTGCTCCTGTGGAAATTACCGGTGTCGGAAGAGTTTTCATAAGGTCGAAGGCTATTACTGCATACTCATTTTTGTTTAATTGAGGGTCTACCTTCATGCCATTTCTTGCTGACTCAGCTTTTCTTTGATGCAAATCCCGTTCACTTAAGAGCCGCTCCTTTTCAGATGTGTGGCTTGCAGCTTCTATCTGAACTTTATATAAGTCACATTTTTTGCAGGTATCAGAAAGAGGAGCTCGAAAATGCAAGTTAAAATTCTCTGAAAATATCTTAGTAAAACGAACTTGGAAACAGCTTTATCAGACTGCACTGCTCCATGGTAAAGATTGTACAAAATTGTAATATTTAACGTTGGTGCCAAAAATTCTATTTGAATATTTTTATTTCTGGAATAATGGGATTTATATCTGGGAAACTTGTTGATAAACTCTTTTACAACCTCTATAGACTTAATGTCGGTTTTGTTATGAGGTGGGTGTCTACCCCTTTGGTCCACTTTAGGTGTAGTTGCTTCACTTCCAGGCATTTTATAATTAAGTGCGCGTGTTATGCGACCATCAGAAATTTATAGTCTTTGTTTAAAGAAGCTTTTGCACACATGAGTATCAATATTTTGTCCATTTGGAAACTTGTAGACTCTTGTATTGAATCTACGACTACGGCCAGCAGATTTTGTGTAGCTTCTCTTTTTTTCAGTTACTGATACTTGCGCGCATATATACGCATTTTGTAAGTCATGATTACCAATTTTATAAAAGTTTTCAAAAATTCTAGTCAGATCATTGTTATTAAAATTTATATGGCATTTAAACGGACAAGCGCATTCTGATGTATTTAGAATTTTAGCTGCCTTAACAATTCCCCTCACGTTCGTATACGCTTTACCAGTAGCTCTTTGAAGTTTACTTACATTTTTTTTCCAGTTCGATTTGTTAAGAATCCGTTTCCTGGTAGCTTTCTTCAATAAATTTCCATTTTCAACTTCTATTATTGTACTAGAATGTTCTGTTTCCATATGGGCAGATTGTAGGCCAGACGGCCCAGGCAGGGAATCTCCCACTGAACTAGATGACGATGAAGGGACATACTCCGACCCGGAATTCTCAAAATCTAACAAATCGTCTGACTCCGACATGTTCAGTTAGTGTTTACTAATTGATAAATATTTTAATTAAATTTTCAAGGATATAACAAATGACATTTAAAAACTTACCTCTATGAAAGTATTAAAGAAATTAACAAATTAGTAGAATATTCACAGTAACACTGACTCTAAAATCTAAATGAAACCTTTAAAACAATACCAAATAAATAAATAGCAATAAGAATACAAAATTCACCCTTCGCTGTAGAACATCAATCATGAAATGATATGCCTGCATTGCCAAAAGCTTTATTTTTGCACAGACAAAATTATGCATGTCTTTTCTTGTCCAGATTCCATAACGGCCTAACCAACATGTATTTGAATTTCCTCGAGTGCTATTATTGGCCTAAGCGGCTTAGGTCATTTTGGCTTCGAAGCTTTTTTAAATTTCATATAGGGAAGAAAAAACTTTCCGTTATATCAGCAATACAGTTCCGACTACGGCATAGGCCATTTTTGTATTTAATAAATCTTAAAATTTGAATTCAAACGGTGCAATCGGTGGAACTTTTTGAAAATGTGGCTTAGGCTGTTTTGGCGCTGAGTGCCTCGTTAGTTTCACCATTTCATCTTTTTTTATAATAAGCACGCACTTAAGGGTTTATGAATACCCTTATGGTGTTTGGGCACATCGAGGGCATAAAGGAAATTGGGGATAAGAAAAGAGGAGATACCGATGTGCATTGGTGTTAAATTTTTCTAAATCGTAATGGGGAGGAAAGTCTGAGTTTGGTAAAGCATTCCATATACGTGTTATTCGGTTTAGGAATGAATCTCTATATTTCAAAGTAACTACGCCCGAAGATAGGCTTGAGGGTGAATTGATTAGCAATCATGGAATGGCGAGTATTACGGTTGAATGTTTGAAGGGGCGGAATGCAGCTGGCTATTAAGATTGAGAATTTCCTGCTAAAATAGCGGTAAATAAGTGTTAGGCAAGAGATATTCCTACGATGTTCAAGCGAGACTATAGAGTTCGCTATGGTTGGATCTTCTATCAGTTTTATCGCACGCTTTTGTATCCAATCCAGTAGGTGCAATAATGTTTTTGCTGCACCTGACCAGATGTGTGCGTTGAACTCAAGTTTGGGGCGTATATACGCTTTATATATTGAGGCCAGATCAGAAGGGGTGAAATATTTTTTGCATCGATTAAGGAAACCTAGACATTTTGCTGCGTTTTTAGCGATTTCGAATACGTGGTCGTATTTAAAGTTTTTTGATTTCGGCGATGCAAGTGCCATTCACGGATAATGGCTGTAAATTTTGGTTTCGCTTAGTGCACAGAAGACAGCATTGTGTTTTGAAAGCACAGGCGGGAAGATAGTTCCACCTGTTTTTGGCAGTGATCAGTGTTTTCTGTCCCACACGAGATTTGCGGTCACATAGTGTTGGTTTGACAGAATGGTCTGCTTGGTCAATACTGGAGGCAGATCCTTTTCTCGCCAGTTCGTCAGCAATTTCATTGCCCTGTATGCCTCTGTGTCCGGGGACCCAGCTTAACATTATGTTATACGCCAAGGACCTGTAGCTCTTCACGACAACGTTTCACAAACCGAGATTTTATTTCGACAGCAGAGATAGCTTTTAGGTTAGGTTAGGTTGGTGGGTTGATGAGGCAGACGGTGTGTGTCTTCCCTCATCGCACTCAGACCCATTGTGATGCCCGTTGGGGGTCCACTTGTGTGGTTGGTTCATTCATTGTCCCATTACTGTCCATTGTTGTTAGCCTCTTTCCAGCCATCCAGATGTTGTCGCAAACCTGAAAAGATTAGGGAGAGGGATTTCGGATAGATCCGTGAGGTCATGGAAAAAGTATTTTCCTAAGGTTCTCATTCTTAATTGGCTGAGGCCTGGGCAGTGGCACAAAAAGTGGAGGGTATCCTCGGCAACATCTATGAGATGCATTTTCAGTTTGTGGCTTTTTAATAAGTTGTGTCCAGTAAGAATCCCAACTAAAGTCGAGACAGATTTCCTGTTTCTTCGAAGTAGTTTATGGGTTCTGGCTTTGTCATACTCAGGCCAAATCCTTTTGGAAGTTTCACAGGTGGGAAGATAGTTCCACCTGTTTTTGGCAGTGATCAGTGTTTTCTGTCCCACACGAGATTTGCGGTCACATAGTGGTGGTTTGACAGACTGGTCTGCTTGGTCAATTCTGGAGGCAGATCCTTTTCTCGCCAGTTCGTCAGCAATTTCATTGCCCGGTATGCCTCTGTGTCCGAGGACCCAGCAGAGCTTAACATTATGTTGGACGCCAAGAACTTTTAGCTCTTCACGACAACGTTTCACAAGCCGAGATTTTATTTCGACAGCAGAGAAAGCTTTTATTGCAGCCTGACTGTCAATAAAGATGGTGATATCATCTGGTGGTATCGCCAGCATTGAGGTCGCTTTGGCTGCCTCTGCTACTGCCAATATTTCGGCTTGGAAGACACTTGGAAGACTGCTGTGCTCAGGGAGACGAAAGGTGCTGTTTAGCTTTAGTGTTTCTGAAAACACTCCAGCTCCAACGCCTACATCCATTTTTGAATTATCAGTGTAGATGGATATGGTTTCGTGGCCCAATTCGTTCCTCTCCCACTCCTCTCTGCTTGGGAGGATGCAGGAGAATGGTCTTTGAAAGACATGGTGAGGCAGCATGTAGTCAGAGGATATAGCTGAGCCCAGGTATCTGTGTAGAATTTGGGCATGTCCTCCTGAGTTCGATTTCCAGCAGTTGAGCTGGCTGATTCTTAGAGCACTTTTGGCTGCAGATTCTTGCATGTAGAGGTCTAGCGGTAGCAGGTTAAGGATGGTTTCCAGTCCCGCTGTTGGTGTGGTTCTCATTGCGCTAGTAGCGCCCACACATGCTATCTTTTGTACCTTTTGTCATATTTTTCAGATGGGTGACTTCTTCGTGGCTTACTTCCCACCCCAATTATATCTAGATAGAGAGTACGCTTATGTCGGGCTTTATATCGACTCTCAAGGGTTAGTTCAAGGGAGGAATGGTAATATACCACCTTCATCGACGGGTATGTCGACAATGCTTTGGAGCTCCTTCGATTTAGTACAGCGATATCAGATTGCTAATGAAACTAATGATTACCAGCAGCGCACCGAATTCTGGTAGCTAAGGGATGAAAGTGTTTCTTCGGGACAATGGTTTGCATTAAAATGCAATTTCCTTTGAATTTCCACTCCACCACAAAACTCCCCTTCGTTAACTAATGAAGCAAAAAAGATACACCATTTCAAACATTCCCTCCTAGCCCAGGTGAGCTAAAACTTTGTACACCAACCGCAAAATAAACACATTTAGGTTAGGTCTACTCTCCTGACATTTACCGTGCACTTGAGTTCCATTAGATAGTGCATCGTTTCGTACAACTTTCATTATTACGGCTCGTTACAACAGAGGATCGATTATATGTTCACCGGCTACTTACCGTGGGTATCATTAACGAGATCTATCTTACAGGTATAATCTGATAACGATTATGTGGCGTTTATAACCGGTGGCGTTATATGTAACATTTTAATTTAGATAAATGTCAAGGGGGTTTTTGATAAACAAAATATCTCAATGTTGCAGCGTTTTGAATGATTTTTATCAACACTAATGAAGTGGGGAAAGTAATGGAATGCAAACAGATACAAGCATTTATCTTATCTCAATTCACTTAGAGAGGTGTTGGGTATTTGTTGTTTGCTCTCATTTCCGTTACTGAGATAGTATCTTTGTTCTTTTATTGGAAAAACGATTTATTTTTTTTTTGTTTGTTTTTGCAAAAAAAACACAGACAATGATAACGAATAAAAATTCCATAACTGAAATTTTAGCTGAATTTGAATTAATATCGTCCATAGATGGGAGTTAATTGAACAAAAGGATATCTGAAAACACTGGGTACTCATTCCGTAACTTTCAAAATGATAATCGATAGTGAAGGAGACTTTCTGGGTACCTACTGTGAGATTTGTATACATGTGCACACACACAATATAAAAAATTCATTCTAGATACCTAGTAAGTCTCCTACACTATCGTCAACGATAATCATTTTAAAAGTTACGGAATGAGTACCCTGGATGAATATTGTGAGAAAAATGTTGTGGAAACAGGTTGGGTATGAAGAAGAGTCGGTGAGGCCATACATTTTGCAATCGATTATCGCTCTTTATACCTATTGGAACCATTTAATATTGGCAACGACAGCGAAAACTGCCAACCACCCGACCTAAATGAAGTGAGGATAGCAATATCTAAACTCAAGCCGGAAATGACGGCCTTCCCGCTGAACTTTATAAAGCTGGCGGAGATGACTTGGTAAGTAACATCCACCAACTCATTAGCCAAATCTGGTTGGATGAAAGTATGCCTGAAGACTGGAACCTCAGCATCGTTTGCCCGATCCACAAAAAAAGGAGACCCTCTGAACTGCGCCAACTACAGAGGCATTAGTCTGCTCAACATCGCCTGCAAGATCGTATCTGCCGTAATATGTGAACGCCTGAAACCGTTTACCAACAACCTGATCGGCCCTTATACGTGTGGTTTTAGGCCGGGAAATTCCACAATCGATCAAATTTTCACACTTCGGCAGATCCTGGAAAAAACCCAAGAAGTCCAAATCGATACCCACCACCTATTTATCGATTTCAAAGCCGCATACGATAGCATTTATAGAGACGAACTATACAGAGCCATGTCTAGTTTTGGTATACCGCCCAAACTCGTCCGTTTGTGTAGGATGACGATGTAGAATTCTCGCTGTCCCATCAGGGTCGGATACGACCTCACCGACACATTCGATCCCAAAAACGGATTTAGGCAAGGCGATGCGCTGTCATGTGACTTCTTCAATTTTATTCTTGAGAGGATTGTGCAAAACTCCAGAGCCAACACCAGAGGCACAATTTTCCAAAAATCGGTGCAACTACTAGCATACGCCGACGATATTGACATCATTGGTAGGACTCAACGTGATGTCATAGCCACGTTTGATAGTATAGAGAAGGAAGCGGCGAAAATGGGTTTAGCAGTAAATGAGGGTAAGACTAAGTATAGCTGTCAACACGAAAGGACACATCGACGATTGACAGATATAACTTTGAGGTAGTACGGGACTTTGTCTACCTCGGCTCCGCTATTAACTCGACAACAACATCTCGTCAGAAATCAAACGAAGAATTACTCTTGCCAATCGCTGTTTCTTCGGGCTAAAAAGGCAATTAAGTAGTAAAGCCCTCACTCGAACTACTGAGGAGATCCTATATAAGACCCTGATCATCCCAGTCCTGCTCTACGGCGCTGAAGCATGGACCGTATCAAAAGCGGAAGAAGAAATCCTTGGTCGATTCGAGAGAAAAATTCTTCGAAAAATCTTCGGCCCCGTTTGCGTTGACGGGCAATGGAGAGGAAGATTCAACCACGAACTATACGAGCTGTACAGCGACATACCCCTAGTCAAAAAACTCCGCATTGGACGTTTAAGATGGCTAGGACATGTAGAACGAATGGACACCAATACTACGGCTCGCAGAGTCTTCGATTCCCAGCCAGACGTCGGACGCAGTAGAGGAAGACCTCGCCTTAAGTGGCGCGCACAAGTAGAAACCGACCTCAACCAACTTGGAGTGCGCAACTTGAGGCAGTTAGCTAATGACCGGGCTAATTGGAGAGGCATGTTGGTTGAGGCCCAGGTTCATCCCGGACTGTAGCGCCACTTAAGTAAGAAAGTATCTTATCTGCTGACTATGGTATAATACAGTTTGTGTTGTTAATTGGATACTGTGCCGTTTTAACATCGTGACATATGGCGGTTTGAAAAATTCTCTTTTTGAGGGCTTAAAACGTAAATGGTTTTTGTTATTTTTTTTTAAATTCCTAGGAAAGGTTAAAGAAGCCATAAACCTGTGCAAAACTAAAGTGTCGTTTAGTGGTTAAGATAGTTTTTGCATTTCTTAGAAAAAATAGAAGAATTCAGCTAAAAACTGAAATATCAACAAGTGGGAGTTGCCAAATAAGCTTGAAAACGCTTTTAAACATAAACTTTGTTTTACAAGGCCAATTTTTTTTTATTTGTTTATTTGTTTATTTCATTAGATTCTTATGTACATTAAGACATGATTGTCTTATGAGAGAGACATAAGTTTAAGATTAACAATAGGAAAGCTAATAGGTTTATGACAAATTGTTATTAATGAATATAAAGGGAAATTATATGTGATTCATAAATGGAAGAAAAAGACAATAAAAAGGAAAGAAAAACAAAAATCTTGAGTTTATAACATGTTGCTAATTATAAGTTCGAAAAATTTAGTTTTAGTTTATCATTGAGCTTTGCGGCGTTGTTAATTTCTCTTATGCTACGCGGCAAAGAATTCCATAGACGAAAAGAGTAAACGAAAAATTGACGTTCGGATGTAAGGGAAGCATAGCGCGGGTGAATAAGCAAACGCGTTCTTTGCAATACGGTGGTGCGTATCATATCAGAGATATATTGCGGTTGTTGGTTTAAAAGGATTTTAGATAGCAAAGATAGAGCGCGGTACTTTAGAAAGTTTTCAAAAGTCATGTTGAGAAGACATTTAGAAAATCCCGAAACTCTATCATATCTACGTAATCCAAAGACATATCGTATAATGCTATTAAACGCGACATTTAGCCGTCTTTTGCTCATTGAGTCACAATGAGAATATATCTCGCAACCATAGATCAGAGTTGGTATGATCAGAGTTTTTGCCAGTAAGATCCGCACTTTTATGGGAATGAAGGATTGTGTTGACCACATTGTACGGAGGATGCCATAGGTTTTCCCCACTACGGTATTTATATGACTACTCCAGGTAAGGGTACGATTAAAAACCATTCCAAGGTTTTTCGCGGTTTCCACATACTCAATTGGTGTATTATTTAGCATCACAAACGGGAAGTATGATACGTCGACGATTTTTTTCGATACCACAATAGATTTTGACTTTTTAGGGTTCAGAAGGAGTCCATTTTGTTGGGACCAGATTCCAATATATTCGAGATCTTCGTTTATACAACTCACACCGTGTTCAATAAAACCGAGAGGGCAACTCAAAAGCATTTTCACGTCATCAGCGTACATGTGAATTGAGCAGTGTTTAGGAACAAACGGGAGTTCATTCACATAGAGAGAGAACAAAAGAGGACCCAGAATTGAGCCTTGTGGGACGCCCCGTGACGTTGGAAGGGGGTCTGATAAATCGTTGTTTACCTGTACGGACTGCATTCTATCTTTAAGATAGGAAGATAAAAGTTTCACGGCGCTCGACGAGAAATTAAAGTTTCGATGGAGTTTTCGACATAAGACATTTTGGCCGACCATATCGAACGCTTTGGAGAAATCAAGCAGAATTATGAAGTTAATATGATCTTTGTCAAGCGGTTGTCTCATATCTTCTATTACTTTTAATAAGGCTGTCTCACAACTGTGCCCTTTTCTAAAAACAGATTGCTTCGATGTTAATAAGTTAGAAGAACTAAGATAAATGGTCAATTGGTTTTGTAAAATCCTTTCAAAAACTTTAGACAAGAAAGGTAAAATTGCTATTGGTCGGAATTCATCACCTTTGGAGTTTTTAGGACGGTGCGTATAGCCCTTACGACTTCGTTGCGAAGTAAGCGGTACACGCGGTGATTTTAGTAATAATTTTTTCTGAATTAAGATGTAGTAAGGCTTTTTTTTAAAATAAGGTTCTGTTATGTAAAGGTCATTGGAACGTTGACAAATTGCCCTTCTTTAAGTCTTGTACACTCAGTCGTGAATCGTCTTAATGTTTGATTCGGTATGCGCCAAATACTGAAAATTCGCTGGCCTATCTCGACAAAATTTTCGCTGCTTATGCCATCTTATTCAAAATACGTTTTTCGTTTTCGTATTTCGCCTTTCTGTGATCCGCATTAAAGCCACGTTCCAAAACTTAAGCCTGATATGTGCACACGCCCATACCGACGAGGCTGAAGATCCCATCAAGGAGGAGTTTTATGACCACCTGGATGGAGCCTTCGGAGCCTGTACAGAGTATGATGAAAAAGTTGTACTCGGGGATTTCAATGTTAAAGTCGGAAAGGAAAACATCTTTATCGGATTAGTAAGCACGGAATTCACGAAACGACAACAGAAAACTGCTACCGAATACAGATTTTGCAGCAGCTCGTAATACGGTGATAAGTAGCACTAGGTTCCCAAGGCTAAGGAAACCTGGCGTTAATGAGTTCATCTACCTTGAAGTAAACATAAACTCAACGAATGACACCCTAGTGGAGATTCGTCGAAGAATTACCTTAGGAAACCGTTGCTACTTCGGTTTGGCGAAACAACTGGGTTCAAAACTCCTAACTCGAAGGACGAAATGTGTGCTCTACAAAACCTTTACCCTGTCAGTTCTGCTTTATGGTGCCGAGTGCTGGACGATAAGCAAGAAGAGAGAGCTGATACTGGGCTCCTCCGAAAGAAAAATATTTCGGCGGATTTTTGGTCCTGTGCGCGAGGAAGGCGAATGGAGGAGAAATTATAACCGCGAACTTTATGAGTTGCACCAAGATATGGATGTAGTCCAAAAGGCCAAAACACGTCGACTACATTGGCTCGGCCACATCGAGCGCATGGACAATAATGCTCCAGCTAAGAGGATCTTCGAATTCCAGCCCGCCAGGTTCGAGAAGGCAAGGAAGACCGAACCTCCGTTTCAAAGACTAAGCCATCGCGGATGCCAGAGTGCGTACGCATATCACTTGAACAGAGAAAATCAACCAAACTTTCTACAAAGTAGGTACAAACGGCCTTTAATTTTTGTGACGAGCCTTCTTGGTGTTAAAAAATATTCTTATGGTGCCATGAAATAAAGGCGAATTTCCATGTTTGGTCTTATTTCACTTTGCATACTTCTTATTCTTCTTATGTGGCGCTACAGTCCGGGATGAATCTGGGCCTCTAGCAATATGCCTCTCCAATTAGCCCGGTCCTTAGCTAACTGCCTCCAGTTGCGAACACCAAGTTGGTTGAGGTCGGTTTCTACTTGTAAGCGGCACTTAAGACGAGGTCTTCCTCTACTTCGTCCGACGTCTGGCTGGGAATCGAAGACTGCGAGCCGGAGTATTGGTGTCCATTCGTTCTACATGTCCTAGCCATCTTAAACGTCCAATGCGGAGTTTTTTGACTAGGGGTATGTCGCTGTACAGCTCGTATAGTTCACTTTGCATATATCCAATTTAAATACGTGTTGGGGGCATTGCAACCCCCCTGATTGGGCTTACTGTTGGATTTAGGTTGCTTGCGAGGTTGGATGTATTAAAAAATAAACGCTCCGTGCAAAAATGAACACCCCTCGCTCTGAATTCGGCTTTATTTCAAAAAACAATGTTCGGTGTTATTTCTCGACACCTATTCTTATAACTGATGGCACAGTCAAGGCATAACCCTTGTAGTTGAATAATGTTGGCAATTCCTTATATCAAATCCCACCGACTTGCCTTGGCTGTCAAAAAATTATTCATTTTTCGTCAGCTTCAATGGATAAGGATGAATGAATGTGTAGTAGTGCATACTAAAGAGGACCTTTTGACAGACGATGACCAATTATTTTAAAGAAGATGAAAAACTGCATTTATCCTGTCCATACAAAAAAAAGTCGAATGACATATCTTACCGAAAAGCTCCACCATGCTGGTGAAAGCAATATGGTTGCGCTTGATATTTCAAAGGCATTAGATAGGTTTTGGCATAAAACAGCCCTTTTATAGAAGAAAATCTTATTCTATGGATCAGAAATTATTTTTCGAAACCTTCAATTCAAGTTGTTTTGGGCGGATTCAAGTCTCCATCCAAATAAATACTGGCGTTCCGCAAGGCTCAGTTTTGTAACCGACTCTTTTTCTTATTTTTATAATTAATCTTACTTACTTACTTACTTAAGTGGCGCTACAGTCCGGAATGAACCTGCGCCTCAACCAACATGCCTCTCCAATAAGCCCGGTCATTAGCTAACTGCCTCCAGTTGCGCACTCCAAGTTGGTTGAGGTCGGTTTCCACTTGTGTGCGCCACTTACGAGGTCTTCCTCTACTGCGTCCGACGTCTGGCTGGGAATCGAAGACTCTGCTAGCCGGAGTATTGGCGTCCATTCGTTCTACATGTCCTAGCCATCTTAAACGTCCAATGCAGAGTTTTTTGACCAGGGGCATGTCGCTGTACAGCTCGTATAGTTCTTGGTTGAATCTTCGTCTCCATAGCCCGTCAACGCAAGCGGGACCGAAGATTTTTCGAAGAATTTTCCTCTCGAATCTACCAAGGATTTCTTCATCCGCTTTTGATACGGTCCATGCTTCAGCGCCGTAGAGCAGGACTGGGATGATCAGGGACTTGTATAGGATCTCCTTAGTAGTTCAAGTGAGGGCTTTTCTACTAAATTGCCTTCTTAGAACGAAGAAACAGCGGTTGGCAAGAGTAATTCTTCGTTTAATTTCTAACGAGATGTTGTTGTCAGAGTTAATAGCGGAGCCGAGGTAGACAAAGTCCCGTACTAACTCAAAGTTATATCTGTCAATGGTGACGTTCTGTCCAATTCGTCGATGTTGTGAGTCCTTTCGTGATGACAGCATATACTTAGTCTTACCCTCATTTACTGCTAAACCCATTTTCGCCGCTTCCTTCTCTATACTAGCAAACGTGGCTATGACATCACGTTGAGTCCTACCAATGACATTTGGAAAATTGTGCCTCTGGTGTTGGCTTTGGAGTTTTGCACAATCCTCTCAAGAATCAGATTAAAGAAGTCACATGACAGCGCATCGCCTTGCCTAAATCCTTTTTTGGTATCGAATGTGTCGGTGAGATCGTTTCCGACCCTGATGGAGTAGGGTTCATTCTGAGGTTCCATTCTTCAGGCATATTTTCATCCGACCAGATTTGGCTTATGAGTTGGTGGATGTTACTTACCAAGTCATCTCCGCCGGACTTATAGGGCTCAGCGGAAAGGCCTTCATTTCCGGCGGCCTTATTAAGGTTGAGTTTAGATATTGCTATCCTCACTTCATTTAGGTCGGGGTTCGTTCTGCCTGACAGCGGAATATTGTTCGTCATCGCCGTTTAACAATCTGCAGAAGTGGTTCTTCCATATCCTCAGCATCGACTGCGTCTCAACTACAATATTTCCTTGTTCATCTCGACAGGATTCTGTTCGAGCTTTGTGTCCTTGGCTTTGACGTTTTACACTTTGGTAAAACTTGCGAACATCGTTCCTGGAGTGACACCCCTCATATCCTCGATCGCGCGCTTTTCTTGCTCTTTTTTCTTCTTGCTGAAAAGCCGATATTCTTCCCTTCTTCTTTGCCTATAGAGCTCAATGGCAGCTCTCGTCTTCACCTGCAGCTTAGCCTTGTAGGCCTCGTTCATGGCTGTGAGCATCTGTCGGCATTCCTCATCAAACCAGGGGTTTCTTGCTGGTGGGCGCGAAAAACCTAGCACATCAGTTGCGGCTGATCTAATGGCCTGTTGGCATCGTTGCCATTGCTTTTCGACATTCGATGCTGGTGGTATGGTGTTAATCCAGAGGTTAAGGGATACGCGTTGTGGGAAGGTCTTGGCGGTCTCTTGCGATTGCAGTCTTCCGACATTAAATTTTTCACTGTATTTCTGGATTGTTGTGGCGTGGTGGATATCCGCATTCTTACCTTGGCTGCTACAAGGAAGTGATCCGAATCGATGTTAGCTCCTCGGAATGTTCGGACATCCAAAATACTGGATGCGTGCCTCTTATCTATCGCAATGTGATCAATTTGGTTGACCGTTCGTTGATCTGGAGACCGCCATGTCCCCTTTTGGATATCGAGGTGAGGAAACCGTGTGCTGGCTATAGTGGCATTTCGTTCCGTAGCGAAATCAATTAGCCTAAGTCCGTTACCAGACATGTTGTCGTGTAGGCTATGTTTTCCGACAATACTTCTAAAAATGTCTTCTCTTCCTACCTTTGCGTAAAAATCTCCCAGCACGATTTTAACATCGTACTTCGGTAGTCGCGCATAGGTTTTGTCAAGGAGCTCGTAGAAGCAATCCTTAGTTATATCTTCTTTTTCCTCCGTCGGGGCATGAGCGCATATAAGGCTTATGTTGGCGAATTTGGCCTTGATGCGGATTGTTCGCTAATACCTGGGAAACATAAGACTTCTTGCCTTAGTCTGGCACTTATAACAAATCCGCATCCGAATAGTCGCTGTTTCTGCTCACTATAACACGGTCCATAGCAGATGTCACAGTTTTTCATCCTCTTTTTACCCGGCCGATCCCATCGTATTTCCTGGATGGCAGTAATGTCTGCTTTGTAGCAGTTTAGGGCTTCCGCTAGTTGTTCGCCTGCACCTCTCCTGTTCAATGTTCTCACATTCCAGGTGCAGATACGAACGTCGTTGTCCTTTTTTCGTTTAGCAGGGTCTTCAACAATAAAATCAGTCCTTTCCGAGGCTATTGGATGCTTCGTAACAATATGTTTTTCTGTGGGTGGGTAGTGAACCCAAAGCACAACCCCCAACCTAGAGGGCCAGTTCCAATTTATTAGATACCCCTAGGACACGGGGCCATCAGTATCCACTAAGGGATTGAGCGCTGCCGTTGGCCTTGATAATTAATCTCCTATCTGAAAATTCTAATCCAATGACAGTACTCTCAGCATATCATATTCGTTTTTTTAGTTTCATGTCCCTGATACTTCCTATCACCGTCCTTACAATTAAAAGCGGATATACTGGTCGGGGTATTCGAACCACTTTTCACCCATCTACTTGAAATGAACTGTTTCGGTTTTTTTCTTTTAGCGAGACATAAATAAAAATGTGAACCTTAAACCCTGTTTACTTGCAGATTGGCAATTCAAAAAGAAATTGGTCGGTTTAACTAGGGCTAGACACTTTTCGCGGTATATCTTCCTGTAAACAACAAAAAAGAACAAACAATTCGGTGTATCCTTTCACGCCCAACACTAGTCAATGACGAAAATGGAAACCGCAAAAATGTGCCACACTTTTAGCACGCACAAAGATCCCTCAAACAAGACCAAAACAACCCACGACAAGCGTACCTCACAGTGACATTTCAATTCACCCCTCGCGTAAAATGAATGAACGCACGCAGGCAAATTGTTTTTAATGAGATCTGAGAATCTCACTTAAAATGTGAACCCACATACACCTGCTCCCAGCTTCATAAACAATATTTTCGAACGAAAACGCTCTGCGAACGTGACATTTTCTACCTTTGAAATTGAGAGCTGTAAGCTGCAAAACACCAACGCCCCAGTGTCAGTGATCAAACAATGTCGGTATTGTCCTGCGTAATTATTACTCCTTTACGGCTACAAGTCGGAATCAACAGAAATGAAACCCCCCTTCTGCTGCCTGGAAGTCATGTAACACCAAAGTTTAGTAACTTTGACGTCACTTGTAATCATAGTACAACAGCGGTACCGCCTGGGGCGCAACTACAAAAAACTGTCACCGACCATAGAAAAGCGAGCTAAAACCAGGGGACGGGGGAACGGTCTTGTTAGTTCGAAATCCAATTTAATAAAAAGGAACCCAAAGTGAAAGGTGCTTTGATTAGATTTGGCACTGTATCCAAGAAGTTGTCGTGGCATGGTATCCGATCACCGCTTTGGGGGAGATTGTGTAAGAGATGCACGTTGCGGACTTATGATATCACAATTGTCTGTGAATGTGTGTGTGCGTGTTGTGTTCGAGTGAAAGGGGCCAGTCGCCCTAAACGGTTGTCCGTGACAACGAATGCGATTCCATTCGAAAGCGTGCTATCGAAACACAAAATTCAATTTACCGCGCACCATATGACGCCGATACAATGAGAGTATCTAAACACCCACATTTCGCAGCCACAACGATAAACTTTCTGTTGGTCACTGGACTAATTATCTGTTCGCCTGTTTGACCCAAAAAGATACACCTTTCCCGGCGCTCCCCAGTAAATTGGTGAGAAAACATTTCAATTGCAAAATCAATGTGTGCACACTCTGATTGCATGACAGCGGTGTTTTGTATATCTACGGATGTAGGATGATTGCCAGCTGTTCCAATCAATGAATCAGTGCATAGTGCATCACTGATTCTCTAATCTAGCCCATGCACTTGGATGAGGCGCATAATGCTGCAGGGAGGGGTTGGCATCGCATCCCAGCCATTTGTGTATCCGAGTGCGAGTATTAATTATATTTTCACCGCGTTTTCATTCTAATGAAATTCATTTGCACTGATTGAAGCTGCATGGTCGTCACGCCGACATGATGATAAGCCACATCTATAGCGTATCATGTGTTTATGGCATCCATGCGAATCGAAATCGGAATCTACCTAAATAGCGCTCGGCTTTGGCAGGCATAGTGTGGATGGATGGAGTTTTACAATCGTCGTTGTTGTTGTTGTTTCTTTTCTCTGCCATAATTGACTATCAGTTATGGCAACCGTTGCATTTATAATAGCTTTGCCGAGAGAGAAATGCATCTGGGATTTTCGAATTTTCGGATTCAGTGGTCAGAATAATTACAAGCTGCAGGCGAATGATTAGCATGAATGAATCAGAACACGGGATGCAACTGCACTTACAATTGGCCTTTTGTCGGGGTTCATGGAAAAGTGATATGCAGGGTAACACACAATGTAATCGGGCGTTTGTTTAGTCTGGCTGGTGCTGGCAAGTGCAACGGATAGCTGATACGAGATTATGATGTCGGAGTATGGGGCGTTGTTTGCGGGAAAAGGAAGATGTGCTGTGAAGCAGACCTAGATTAGGATTCAGTTGTGAAAATTTCCCTAACCCTGGGGAACATATATTTGCAAGCTGGAACATTTCTAAGAGATGTGCATCGAATAGAATTGCACAATCAGAGGATCTATCGTTCTGAGTTTTATTGATTTTACAGTATTTTGAGAGAAAATTTACCGATGAAAGGGGTGGGGGTTATTGACCGAAACCATCCCCATTAGTTGGAACGACAAATGTTCAAAATGGCCAATCGAAAATTTTTCAAAGTGCCTTGGCTCGGTCGATGCATCACTTCTACTGGTTATGATACGAATGCGTACGATGAAATGAATGGGAGACACAACCGTAGCGAACTCCATAGTCTTGCTCGTGCTCTGAAGGCATGCTTATCAATTGACCCTTATACCATTCTTCGCACCTTCTAAATTTCCTTCTTTTCTTTCTATAATTGGTACGTGCTAAGGGGTTTTGAAAACCCTTACAGCGTTTGAGGACTGTGTGGGCATTAATGAAATTACAAAAAAAAAAAAAAAAAATTTTGGCGCAACAGGCTCGTTAGTACCCAGGGCCTAGCTTTCTCACAACCATTCATATGTGCGTGTGTACTTCTTGCACGATGGCGGGACCTCCTGTTTTATGCCGACTCCGAACGGCTAAGTTGAGATAAGCTATTCTTGATAATTGATACTACTCGGATGATTTGTCAGATCATCACGAGAGGAGGGCCAGTGAAAAAACATTTAGGTGTTGCTACGGCTGGGAATCGAACCCAGACCTCCTGCGCGGCAGTTCATCGCACTAACCATCGCGCCACTGAGCCCTCGTGAAATTGGGGAGAAGACAAGAGGATACACCGATGTACCTTGGTTTTAAATTTCTGTAAATTTTATTGGATAGAAACTGGGTTTGGTATGAATCTTCGGTTTGGAATGAATCTCTATATATCATGGTACGTCCCAAGATAGGCTTGAGAGTGAATTTATAAGCATTCATGGTATGACGGATATTACATTAAAATTGTATTCCTCATCTTTTGAGCATTCGTTGTTATATTATCAGTAAAAGAGTGCAAGACAGGAGATATTCCAACGATGTTCGATCGATACTATGGAGTTCGTTGTGATTGAGTCTCCTATCAGCACGTTTTTGTATCCTATTTAGTAGGTGCTGCACCTGACCATAATGTAGGCGTTGAACTCAAGTTTGGGGTGTATATACGCTTTATATATTGAAAACAGATCAGAAGGTGTGAACCATTTCAGGCATCGGCTAGGGAAGCCTAAACATTGGATTAGAAGTTGCAGACAAAAGGTCATTAAGAAAAATGAGAAAGACTGTCGGTGACAAAACGGAGCCTTGATGAACACCAGCATATACTTGGTGAGTAGCAAACTTGAAACCGTCCAAAATAACTTGGATTGAACGTTTCGAGTGGTAGTTTCTAATCCATAGAAGAAGAGTATCATCGATACGCATTTTCGTCAAAAGGGGTTAATGCCAAACTCTGTCAAATGCCTTCGAAATATTAAGTCCAAAAATCTTGTTTTTGGCACCAAGGTGGATTGATTGGTTCCACCTTTCGGTGAGATATCAGTGGACCTCTCTCGACGAAAACCGTTTTATCAGTCATCGACAAGTCTTCGAGATTCAAGATATTTCATAAGCTGGCGGTTTTTCAGCGTTTCAATGACATTAGAAAGAAGGGGTGTAAGTGCAACTGGTCGGTAGTTGGAAGAAGAAGAAGATTCGGCTTTTTTGGGGAAGCGCTGGACCATCGACACGGAAAGAGTCCAGATGAATAGGATTAATAGAAAGGCAGCATGGAGGAGAGTTAAGGGGGAGATACCTGGACCAACCAATTTGTGTTTGTCGACATCGATTAATACACTTGCAACTGTACGAGTACGAAAGTGGATTGCTACCATAGAATATTCTACGTTCTCAAGTACAGGGGGACTGAGCGCAATCTGGTAACGTGGAACTGGATACAGAATAAGCAGCAAATAAATTGCCTTAGTCCAGAGGGGGACAGCTGGGTCGTCATTGTAAATGATCGTAGCGATAGAAGATGAGGTCGAATTCTTAATGTTTTAAAAAAACGACCAAACGTTGTTACTACCCTTGGCCGAATTCGCCAACACAGGCCTATTACGCGCTCACGCTCCGATGGAGGAAAAAGACGAAAGACTGCTTATACGAGCTCTTAGACAAAACTTATGAGCGACTACCGATGTACGATGTTAATATCGTGCTGAGAGATTTTAACGCAAAGGTAGGAAGAGAAGACATCTTTGTCGAAAAACAGAGCCTACACTACAACACGTCTGGCAACGGACTTAGAATAATTGATTTCATTGCTGAACGAAATGCCACTATGGCCAGCACACGGTTTCCTAACTTCAACATCCAAAAAGGGACGTGGCGGTCTATAGATCAATGAACGGTCAATCAATTTTATAACATTGCGATAGACAAGAGGCACGCATCTAGTATTTTGGATGTCCAAACATTACGATGACAAAAGCGAAAACTGCCAACCAAACTACCTAAGTGAAGTTAGGATAGCAATATCTGAACCTTAACTTAACAAGGCTGCCGGAAATGACGTCTTTATCGCCTAGCTTTTCCAAGCCACTGTTAAAACTGCAGAGGCATAAGTCTCCTCAACATCGCTTACCTTATTTGCCGTAATATGTGGATGCCTGAAACCGTTTACCAACAACATGATCGGCCCTTATCAGTGTGGGTTTAGTATGGGTTTATCAGGAAAGTCCACAACTGATCCAATTTTCACACTTCGACAGATGCTGAAAAAACCCAAGAAGTCCAAATCGATAGCCACCACATATCCAACGATTTCAAAGCCGCATACGACAGCATTTATAGAGACTAACTACACAGAGCCATGTCTAGTTTTGATATACCGCCCCAACCCGTCCGTCTGTACAAGATGACGATGTAAGATTATCGCATCTCCATCCGGGTCGAAAATGACCTCACCAACACATTCGATACCAAAAAAGGATTTAAGCAAGGCGATGCACTGTCATTTTACTTCATTAATCAAATTCTTGAGAAGATTGTGCAAAACTCCCGAGCCAACACCAGAGGCACAATCAATATCTGCAAGAATCATCTCAGGGCGCTCCTGAAACGGGAAAGGTTCGTCTTGCCTGTGTAAAGTTTAAAAAAAAAAAAAAAAATAAAACGAGAATAGTTTTAAGTTAAACGATACTCGTTTTAATATTTTCGAGGGCAATTTGATTGATTTCGTTGTCATTCCTTAATTTTTAACGGCTTGAAGTTGGATGCCCTTCAAAGAAATAATATTTTTCTTTTATTTCGTAAAACATTTCGTGCGCTTTCCTTTTTTTTTTGGCAAAATCGCTCTTTGTCGTTACTAGGTATTTTTGTTACTTCAGTTTAGTTTACTCCATACTGCTTTGTCAATAAGCAATAGGACCTCTACCAGAAAAACTACTTAAAAATTTGTTAACATTCCAGGAAACTTTGTGGAAAAGGTAAGCTGAGCCTTGAGAGGGCTCTGCTCACGTGGCTTACTACTTTTTCATACTTCCCAATACGCTTAAAGCACACTCATCAAAGTAATGAATCTCAATTATTAAATTCGAATGCATGGTGAGCCATAACTTATTATTTTACGGATCAGATCTGAAAGAAGCAGATTTTTAAAATATCTGCATCGGATATACGCAATATCTCTTCTACCATCCCTTCCGGCATTCATATGAAATATACATTCAAGTGTATCCTGCCCTGCCGAAGGTCATTCACAACCCATACAAACCCTACAGACATGCCTACAGCGACCTATGCAAACCATTTGCCTATCCATCAATCAATATTTGACACACCATAGCTTTGACTATTCCTACGGTCACGAAGTGATACGCAGCCATATGAGGGTTCATGCATCACTTTGTGTCATGGCAATGCATGAAATCTTATCTCGACAGAGATGCTGAAATAGAAAATGTTCTCCTAGCCACAACAAAACAACGACAATGCCGCAGCCCTGAACGGTGGCAATACAGATTGATAAACCCATTCAACCACGACAAGTCTTTAAGGGTGTGGAACTTGCGGTGACTCTGGTAATTGTAAGCCACCCCACAACACTGCATTCGAGGGGATTACGAACGCGAATACTGGCGTCGGATAGCCTTCACTTAACCGACATTGTTTCATCATTTGCGCGTATCATTATCGCAGCTGACGCTGACACATGATAATTAATGCATAATGATACATATGCAGCTCCCCATTCGTCTCTCTTCCCCTGCCCTGATCCGATAATGTGTAATTCGATCGATTGCCAGTGAGCCACCAATTTGGAAAAAAAAAATAACTTGGGGATGAATTTCCATCTTTTCCATGTCCCACTTGGCAACGATCCAGTTCGAGAGTTCACATACACGCACTGCCCTTGTTACAGATACTGCATGCGCTTGGCATCAACTGTTTCGCCGTAATGAAGTACGCAGTATTGTTCTGGCCAATCGAACATGGAGTGACCGAGCACTTATCGTCTTGGTAACGACACCACTTAAGGTGCAGATACTCGTAGATACAATGCGTAGATAATTGCAGTAATCATTGTGTGTGACCATAAGTTGGTTGGAAGCAACTCTTCGTTTGTCATGGAAATAGTTTGCTGTTCCATTTATCATTCGGTGTGCATATTGTCATTTGGAAAAGTTGGCCACCCACCCTCCATCGCCGTTACTGAGACGGAACGTTAGTCCCCAAGTGGGCCAACAAACTTTTATCACATCGACTGCCACTTGCAGATGCATCTACTCCTCTGAATTCAAATGGCAATTCCTTTTCATATCGTTCGGTGTGTTGCAGTTGCAGTGCTGCGCATAGAAAGGAACTGAAGTGCTATGCATTCAGCTGTGACGGATAGCCTTGCTGGAGGAGACCAAGTCTATTTTTTTTTTTTGCGAAATCTACAGAAACAGACTTTTATGCAACCGCTGCAAGTTGCACATCAATGAAGATGAATCTGGAATCTGTTCAGAACGACAGAGATTGCTGCATAAAGATATATCACACCGTTTACCATTTGGATAACAATGCAATCATCTAACGGTAGAAAGAAAGATTTAAAAAAAATATAAAACTACGAACAGGAAACATGAGCTCAATTCACAACAACTTCAGTGTGGCGAAATTGGGGAAAAAGAGCATCTTCCTCCTTCCCTGCCCTCATATTGGGAGCGTACACATCCATAGATACACCATGTATCTACGCTTAACCAAGCCAACTTCAAGTTGGAAAAGTTTGTTCGAAGGTTTTTCTCATTTTGTGTGTTTGCCTGCTGCCGTTGCAATTTATTGCATTCACGTGCAATTTGATGAAAAATTGCCGGCCCGTGTAGTTTTATGCACGTTACCTGGGTGCGCGCAGATGTCGGTCTCGGTATCGGTATCGATATCGGTCGGGATATTAGAGTGACTCACTGAAGTGCGGAAACCTTGTGGTCGACGTCGGTCGTCGGTCGTGTGGATGTAACGGATATTTCAAGAGTGGCTAGATTTGAATTGGATTGGCGGACAGATTAGGTATTATTATGGATATGGAAAGCGTTATGGCTTTCCGGGACCGAGGAGATTGTTTGGTGGCAGCGCACTGACACTACGACCAGGGGTTTGTGATTAACGGTATTGTGGTGGTTATTGCATAATGCAACTGGAATGTGTTGATCTGTTGAGGTGGGCGGAACTGTACTTTCATTATGAATGAAGAATTGTGTTGGAATGCGATTGAAGTAACAAAGGTGAACACCGGGGTTTGTTGAACTTTCTTAAGCTCATTAGCACCTGAAGCCGTGATAAAATTGCAAACACTAATTTCGGTTTAATTAACGTTTGTATTCGTTTCGGATCTGTTAAGAGAGTTTTTTTTTTTTAATGTGGGTCACTCAACTTAGTGGAAACGTGAAAAAATAAGACGGAGCTCAGATGGAGATAAAGTTGTGGTTAGTGGAAAGAGAGTCGCTATTTAAGCTTCGCGGAAGTGGCCTTCCTATAATGGAGAAACAATTCGTGGCGAATTGGAGTATAGTCGTTGCAAATGAATAGATACGCGTAAAGAAAGCCACATATTACTCGCTAGATTTACATGTTCGTCAGCCGGAGTATTGGTGTCCATTCTTTCTACATGTCCCAGGCCATCTTAAACGTCCAATGCGGAGTTTTTTGACGAGGGTATGTCGCTGTACAGCTCGTATAGTTATTGGTTGAATCTTTGTCTCCATAGCTCGTCAACGCAAACGGGACCGAAGATTTTTCGAAGAATTTTTCTCTCAAGTCGACCAAGGATTTCTTCATCCGCTTTTGATACGGTCCATGCTTCAGCCCCGTAGAGCAGGACTGGGATGAACAAGGTCGTATATAGGATCTCCTTAGTAGTTCGAGTGAGGGCTTTATTACTAAATTGCCTTCTTAGCCCGAAGAAACAGCGATTGGCAAGAGTAATTCTTCGTTAAATTTCTGACGAGATGATGTTGTCAGAGTTATAAGCGGAGCCGAGGTAGGCAAAGTCCCGTACTACCTCAAAGTTATATCTGTCAATGGTGACGTTCTGTCCAATTCGTCGATGTTGTGTGTCCTTTCGTGTTGACAGCATATACTTAGTCTTACCCTCATTTGCTGCTAAACCCATTTTTGCCGCTTCCTTCTTTATACTAGCAAAGGTGGCTATGACATCACGTTGAGTCCTACCAATGATGTCAATATCGTCGGCGTATGTCTGCTTTGTAGCGGTTTAGGGCTTCTACTAATTGCTCGCCTGCACCTCTTCTGTTTAATGTTCTCACATTCCAGGTGCAGATACGAACGTCGTTGTCCTTTTTGCGTTTAGCATGGTCGTCAACAATAATATCAGTCCTTTCCGAGGCTATTGGTTGCTTCGTAACATAGGCATTTTTCCGTGGATGGGTAGTTAACCCAAAGCACAACCCCCAACCTGGAGGGCCAGGCCCTTGTTTTGACCCTAGGACAGCGGGCCGAAAAAAATACCGATTTCAGTAGCCCATTTTGGGATATGAGCGCTACCGTTGACCTATTGAGGGCTCCTCCGCCACCAACTCTTTTCCAACACCCTGGCTCAGTATTGAAAATCCCTATAGACCTGGTTTTCAAATATGTCGAGGCAGCTCATATAGGCATTTCACTACCAGTTCGATCAAACTGAAGCCGTTGACACCGTTGGCTTTGGCAACTCCAACTTGACGAAGATTTTTCCAGAGATCTTGTCCGCTGAGCGATGGATTTAGTCGAAAGGAATACATTTGACGTTTTTCAGTGTGTATAGCCATTACGACTTCGTTGCGAAGTAAGCGGTACACGCGGTGATGTTCTTGCAGACGAAAACGTTTTCACCGATTATATGCTTGATCGCGTCTTGACATAAGCAAGCGAATCTAAGACGAAAACCATGGTTTTTCGACTGGTGTGCAATTCCTAATTATAAGTGGTACGTGACGCTCCAAAAGTGTACAAACATTTTCTTAAGTAGGCCAATTTGGTCTGACGGGTTTGGTAGGTAACTGATCGTCCTCCAGTTGATGCTTCTAGCTTGTTCTTCCAATAGACCATAATCAATGTATTGGATGGTTTGGACAACGGGGGATTTTTTAAAGTCACATGTCATATATATAAGGTCAAGCTTGGAAAATGCAGGTGCTGAAAGTTGATCATAGAAGGTTACTTTGTCTAGGTTGCTTACCCAAAATATATCAAGTAGCGTTAGAAGATGATTCGAGAAGTGTGTTGGGTTAGTGGTAGTAACAGCACTCAAGTTTAGCGCTTGCATTGCGTAGAGAAAAGATGGATCCACCGAGATATTGCTATCGAAATTACCACAGACAATAATATTGGGACTTAGTATGGAGACTTTTTCTAACAGGTTCAGAAACGGCGAAAAGTCAATGATTCTATTTGGCCTATATACGATACTCAATAGAAGCTTGTCCCCTTGACCCAATATCTCGACGAAAACGTATTCAATCGCACTATCTTGACATAAATCGCAATGCCACCACCGACACGACCTTTTCTATCAAAACGAACAATTTTATAGCCTCCTAAGCAACACAAAGGGTCGAACAAACTCTCATTAAACCAAGTTTCGGTCACATATACAACATCGACATCTGATCCTTCAAATAACTCTCGAAATTCGTCTATTTTATGTATTAAACTATGTGCATTTACCTATATGACAAACCTTAAAACCATGCTTTTGACGACTTAAAACCCTGATCATAGTACGCAATACTCATGGTAATGACGGTCATCGCGAAGAATCCGCCTTAATGGTCGGAAAGTCCATACCTGTGTTTGCGCGCAGAAGGTGATTGTGATTACCTGCGAAGAGGTAATCTGATGAAGAGAAGCACTCTACTTCTTCGTCTTGTCAAAATCGTGGTTTGTTAAAACGTAGTGACTCATAGAACACATCTCAATGGGACTACATTGAAACGATTTAGGAATGCGCACTATGTAGCGATGACTGAACATCGGCATCGATCAGTTCGAAAAGTAGGCCTCGACGACAATCGAATGCTACTAACTATTCCAAAGCATGATAGCGACTGAGACTGACCGAGGGAACATGTCTTGTCAAATGATACCACTCACTACAATCCACTCGCATTTAAAAGAAAAAGTTATGTTGTCGCACCCTGTATTACCTGAACTTGACCAAATTCAACAGACCAGATAGAAAGTGTAATTTGCATTTCACAAAATTATACCTATTCCCACTTTTGGTAGCTAAAAATAAATTCAAACCTGACCTTCAGTTTTCCCCTACTAGCACAGAAAACGTCATAATCACGTGCCCTCAAAACTGGTTTATGATAAGTGGTTTTAAATGGTTTTCAATCTAGCTTAACATTTTGTCAGCACATCAGGCTTATGGTAGGCTCTGGTCTGGTATTTATTTTAGAATCATTATCACTGAACTGTATGACAAATTGGTCTCGAAATAAAGCCAACTTAATCGATGTAGTCTTTTATTTACACGAAATACCGTTTTGGGTTTACTTAGAATTCACAAAATGCCAAAAGGAGAGAAAAAGATGTAATCCTTCGTAATCCAGTAAAAATTGTGCCCACCCTCTGCCATTGACCGTACTCAAGAACTTTTTTTTCTGTGCAAGAACAGACGTACTTTCGAATAGAGGGTTAGTACACAAAAAAAAAGAATCAGAGTCCAAGAATTTTAAAATTTTTTTTGTGAAAGCCTATTCCTGAAAGCAACAACAACAAAAAGATCCTGAATAATTAAATTTCTGGAATAGACAAATTAATTTATTTATCCTATCCTACTGTTGCAGACAGATGTGTATTCGTGTTTAGGCGGTTTCAATTATTTTTGTAATAAGAGTGCCTATATGTACTCGCAGACTTAAAGTGATCCAATGTGTAGGGTGGGGTTTATTTTTTTGAAAACCAATTAAATTTATATTGCAGCTGAGTATAATTTTCAAAAATTCATTTCACGTAATAGAAACATATACCGATTTATGGGGATGGACTAATTTAATCAATGTAATCAGCTCTTACAGAAAGAGAATTGTTTGGAAAATTATCTCAATTGGTTTGTTTTTTTGTAGTGTTTTTTGGGGAAAACTGTCAGAATAAATAACTCATTAAAAATTAACACACGCAAATGTGGACTAATTGGTGAAGCTATTTGAGATAGTTATGTAGAATTTGCATTCCATGGAGAATAAACATTTAAAGTATTTGGTTAGGCACAAAGGGTGTCCCAATGGATTAGTAATTTAAATTGTGCATTTCGTTCGTATTAGTTCTTTGAAAAGTAATGATCAGTCGATGCCATTACCATAAATTAGCATTACAACAAATCAGCAAACGAGAGAGGGGGGAGGATTGTCCTCTCACTAAGGCACTCACTCTCAGGCGGCAGCGGAGGAATTCCCTAGATGGAGTCAATGGTGGCGCCTACAGCTCGTTTGATCGAACTGGTAGTGTCATCCCTATATGAGCTGCCTCGACATATTTGAAAACCAGGTCTATAGGGATTTTCAATACTGAGCCAGGGTGTTGAAAAAGAGTTGGTGGCGGAGGAGCCCTCAATGGGTCAACGGCAGCGCTCATATCCCAAAATGGGCTACTGACATCGGTATTTTTTTCCGGCCCGCTGTCCTAGGGTCAAAACAAGTGCCTGGCCCTCCAGGTTGGGGGTTGTGCTTTGGATTAACTACCCATATATGGAAAAAAGCTTATGTTATGAAGCAACCAATAGCCTCGGAAAGGACTGATATTATTGTTGACGACCATGCTAAACGCAAAAAGGACAACGACGTTCGTATCTGCACCTGGAATGTGAGAACATTAAACAGAAGAGGTGCAGGCGAACAACTAGTGGAAGCCCTAAACTGCTACAAAGCAGACATCACTGCCATCCAGGAAAATCGATGGGATGGGCCGGGCAAAAAGAGAATGAAAAACTGTGACATCTACTATGGACCGTGTTATAGTGAGCAGAAACAGCGACTATTTGGATGCGGATTTGTTATAAGTGTCAGACTAAGGCAAGAAGTCTTATGTATACAAGACATAACCGAACGCATTGTAACAATCCGCATCAAGGCCAATCTTATATCTTATATGCGCTCACGCTCTGTCGGAGGAGAAGATGAAATAACTAAGGATTGCCTTTACAAGTTCCTCGACAAAACCTATGAGCGACTACCAAAGTACGATGTTAAAATCATGCTGGGAGATTTTAACGCAAAGGTAGGAAGAGAAGACATCTTTAGCAGTACTTTCGGAAAATATAGCCTGCACGACCACACGTCTGGTAACGGACTATTGACGGCTAATTGACTTCGCTACGGAACGAAATGCCACTATAGCCCTCGGTTTCACACGGTTTCCTCACCTCGATATCCATAAGGGGACATGGCGGTCTCCAGATCAACGAACCGTCAACCAAATTGATCACATTGGATGTCCGAACATTCCGAGGGGCTAACATCGACTCGGACCACTACATTGTTGTAACCAAGGTAAGGATGCGGATATCCACACTCCAAAAAAAAAAACAGAAATATTGTGAAAAAATTTAATATCGAAAGACTGCAATCGCAAGAGACCGCCAAGACCTTCGCGCAACGCGTACCCCTTAACCTCTCGACTCACAACACACCACCAGCATCTAATGTCGAAGAACAATGGCAACGATGCCAACAAGCCATTAGATCCGCCGCAACTGATGTGCTAGGTTTCTCGCGGCCACCAGCAAGAAACCCCTGGTTTGATGAGGATTGCCGACAGAGGCTAAGCTGCAGGTGAAGACGAGAGATACCATTGAGCTCTATAGGCAAAGAAGAAGGGAAGAACACCGGCTTTTTAGAAAGAAGGAAAAAGAGCAAGCAAGGTGAAAAGATCGAGGATATAGAGAGGTGCCACTCCAGGGACGATGTTCGCAAGCTCGAACAGAATCCTGTCGAGATGAACAAGGAAATATCATAGTTGAGACACAGTCCATGCTGAGGATATGGAAGAACCACTTCTGCAGACCTTTAAACGGCGATGACGAACTACATTCCGCTTTCAGGCAGAACGAACCATTTAATATTGGCAACGACAGCAAAACTGCCAACCACCCGACCTAAGTGAAGTGAGGATAGCTATATCTAAACTCAAGCTTAATAAGGCCGCCGGAAATGACGGCCTTCCCTCTGAGCTTTATAAAGCTGGCGGAGATGACTTCGTAAGTAACGTCCACCAACTCATAAGCCAAATCTAGTGAGATGAATGTATGCCTGAAGAACAAAACCTCAGCATCGTTTGCCCGATGCACAAGAAAGGAGACCCTCTGAACTGCGCCAACTACAGAGGCATAAGTCTGCTCAACATGGCCTACAAGATCGTATCTGCCGTACCGTTTACCAACAACCTGATCGGCCCTTATCAGTGTGGTTTTAGGCCAGGAAAGTCCACAATCGATCAAATTTTCACATGTTCGATACCTACCACCTATTTATCGATTTCAAAGCCGCATACGACAGCATTTACAGAGACGAACTATACAGAGCCATGCCTAGTTTTGGTATACCGCCCAAAGTCGTCCGTTTTTGTCATCAGGGTCAGAAACGACCTCACCGACACATTCGATACCAAAAAAGGATTTAGGCAAGGCGATGCGCTGTCATGTGACTTCTTCAATTTGGTTCTTGAGAGGATTGTGCAAAACTCCCGAGCCAACACCGGAGGCACAATTTTGCAAAAATCGGTGAAAATACTAGCATACGCTGACGATATTGACATCATTGTTAGGACTCAACGTGATGTCATATCCACGTTTGCTAGTATAGAGAAGTAAGCGACAAAATGTGTTTAGCAGTAAATGAGGGAAGACTAAGTATATGCTGTCAACACAAAAGGACACATCGACGAATTGGACAGAACGTCACCATTGACAGATATAACTTTGAGGTAGTACGGGACTTTGTCTACCTCGGCTCCGCTATTAACTTTGACAACAACATCTCGTCAGAAATCAAACGAAGAATTACTCTTGCCAACCGCTGTTTCTTCAGGCTACGAAGGCAATTTAGTAGTGAAGCCCTCACTCGAACGACTAAGGAGATCCTATATAAGACCCTGATAATCCCAGTCCTGCTCTACGGCGCTGAAGCATGGAACGTATTAAAAGCGGATGAAGAAATCCTTGGTCGATTCGAGAGAAAATTCTTCGAAAAATCTTCGGTCCCGTTTGCGTTGACGGCCTATGGAGACGAAGATTCAACCACGAACTATACGAGCTGTACAGCGACATACCCCTAGTCAAAAAACTCCGCATTGGACGTTTAAGATGGCAAGGACATGTAGAACGAATGGACACCAACACTCCGGGTCGCAGAGTCTTCGATTCCCAGCCAGACATCGGACGCAGTAGAGGAAGACCTCGCCTTATGTGGAGCGCACAAGTAGAAACCGACCTCAACCAACTTGGAGTGCGCAACTGGAGGCAGTTAGCTAAGGACCGGGCTAATTGGAGAGGCATGCTGGTTGAGGCCCAGGTTCATCCCGGACTGTAGCGCCGCTTAAGTCAGTAACGTCAAATCTCTGGTCTTATGCTGATAAATCAGCAACGATTTATCACTTAAAATCCAACATTCGGCACTATTGACGAAATAAGACCGGGTATGCTCGAAAAAGAGGTACAAAATAGGACCGGCGACAGGATTCCGTTCATAAGGCGCATTCGCGCAGACCATATGCCTTAAAGTTTTAAAAAAACTAAATGCCATGAAATTTGTGGGCTAAAATAGCCCAAATTTTGATCATTCCATTGAATTCGTTGTTTTTTTTTTAAAGTTCCATGCCAACAGCCCATACACCCAAAGTCTTTCCCATTCATCTTCTTCCCATCAATCAGCCGCACTGTGCTAAGACCCTCTAAAGGTATAAAAACTCCATAAACGTATTTAACCTTTAAGAGCGCGTGCAAATTAAAAAAAATTAACTACCGGTAGAGTAAAAAATTTAATAGAATTGTAACAGAGTGCTTTATTGTTTCAACTTCGTAATAAAGAAAGCGGATTTCAAAGAAATAAAAAAAAATTCACCCTTAGAGTCAGTCGTCTTTGGAAAAAAAACTACTAAAGCAATGAAATTCTACGACAATAGGTTCTGTGAAGCCCCACGAGGCAGCTCCTCTCTGTGTACCCAAATCCTCTTACGGAATGAAGGTGCTGGTCAAGTTGATTTTATGTTGCTCTTGGAAGCTCAGTTTAAAATGAAATAAAAGCCAGCAGGACAATAAAAACAAGGAAATCAGATTTTCCTTTGCCTCACTAATTAATTGATTAAGTCATCCAAATGGCTGATGAATGTTCCGTTTGTTGTGTTGTTGCTCCTGTGTATTATTTTTGAAGAGCATAATTAAATGGGAATTTAATTAAGAGGAAGACGCTGTCCACAGAGACTTGCGTAGGTAACAATTTCAGGAATGTTTAGGATGGCGTGCGAGTTAATCAAATTTGACAAAGTTGACGTTTTTCTTTTACTAATAAAGTTGTTGCATACTTTGGTCATTAAAAATCTCTTTGATTTGTAATTTTATTTAATCCCACGTAATCAGCATTATTGCCAAATCGATCCAAAATCAGTGTCGGTACTGAAAGGAAATATTTGGTCTATGCGACTAATTATGAGGGTAAGTCAGCCAAGGTATTAAAGGCGCCAACATCCATATATTCACGGACAGTCAAGCAGCTATAAAAGCCCTTAGCTCACACATCATAGACTCCAAATCAGTACTACACTGCTTCAATCCCCTCCAAACACTCAGTTCCAGGAAAAAAAACCAGACTATGGTGGGTTCCCGGACATAAGGGGATTGAATGCAACGAAAAAGCTGTTGATCTAGCCAGAAAAGGCTCGCAAACCCATTTCATTGGATCCGAACCCTTCTGTGCAATCTCCAAATCAGCCATAAATCTGGTTATAAAAAACTAGGAACAAAACAACTGTTTTTCAGGCCTAAGACAGGCCAAAAAAGCTATTAAGCCCTTCAAAACAGATGCCAACAAGATACTAAATACTCGCAGGCAGGATATCAAAAACTTAGTAGGCTACCTAACTGGTCATCACGGTCTGCGATATCACCTAAATAAAATGCGTCTAGTCGACTCACCGGAGTGGAGACTATGTCTAGAAGAAGACGAAACAGCCGAACATATCATATGTGAATGCCCGGCCATTTACGGTATGAGAAGGGAATCTTTCTTCAGGGAATAATTAAGGCCCGAAGAACTAAGAAAATCTTCGGCTGAATGTATTATCAGCATTTTTTTGGGGACACAAAAGAAAAATGGCGAACCAACAACGATTTACTACTGGGGCGCGCGTCACGTCTTTTCTCGGGAAATTTACAGATTCGGTCGCGAAACAACCAACTATCTACTGCTCAATCTAGCACTAACGCAAATCACTCTACTTATCTTTTTTTTTCTCTGCCTTTCCCCTCGTCTTCCTCCGCTCTTCCGTCTCCTATCTCGCACCCTACTTTCTTCTTCTCCCTTTTTGGCGATGAAATCCATCCTCAATTTTTCTGCCTCGCTTTCCACTCGACTCAACTCAAAAAAAAATCTAAATTTTTCACCAAAAGTTCACGTCCTTCCAACCAAAAAATTTTTTTTCACGTCTTTCCTAAGCTTAAGATCACCAAGAAGTGGCTTTCTTTGTTCGACCCGATTTCTTTGTCCAGCATCGATCCCGTTCATTCGCTCTCACATTCTCTTTTGGAATTCAGCACTAGTAAGCCTAACTGCGAATTCTAAGTCTGCTTTCACACGTAGACTCACGACTCACGACTCACATGAGTGCAAAAGAGAAAGAAAATTCGAAAAGTTGAGAGGAAAAATATTTTGCCCTGTGAGTCGTGGGCAAAATTTTCAGCGACTCTTTTTGACGTTTTCTTTTCTCTTCCTTCTTTTTATCATCATGTTGCTTCATATAATTTCGTTGCTTGGAGAGTCAGTTTCGGCTACTTGCGTATATTTGTTCGGTTGCTGGTGTTTTTTTTCAAGCAGAATAAAAGAGGAATGTCAAATTTGAGTCAAGAGAAAAAGTCGTCGTGTAAAAGCGCGAGACTCACGGAAGAAAATTAACAAAGAGAACTTCGAAAAAAGTCTTGACTCACCAGTCAACGTGTGGAAGCAGACTAACTACTCTTCGCTTTCCAGCTGGAGAGTGTGTTTCGCGCTTACTAGTGTGTTACCCCCGTTCACACGTGGATTTGCGATTTTCTGCGCATCGATGACGGGATTTTTCCAGACTCGTGCTATCGCCGCCTGTCACACCACATCCATTCTCTCCAATTTGTTATGTCCAGTCTCAACTGCGTTTCCTCAGCTTCTGCGTCGGATTATTACCGACGAGAGCGAACGCTACTCAACATAACCTTTTAGTTTTTAACAATCACCCCAGTTTTCCTATAGGCCAACTCGGTGTCGATCCTGGACAACTATTTGTGTCAACCAGACATATGCCGCGAATGCCTATGTTTGGTTGACATTTCGTTCGCGACTCTACTCCTACTCGGGCACGTTTACGACGACCCACGTGACCAATTTAACTACTGCTGAGGAAAAAAAGAGACGACGTACACATCTGTAAGGGGGGAGGAGGCCATTGCTCATTGTAGGACTTGGTGAGCATTGAGTGGAGAGGAGGAGAGTGCTATACAATAAATCAATTTTTCGCGAACTACGTTTTTTGTGTCGCGTGCAGATTTTAGGGTATGGGATGTGTCATTCGGGTGCCATCCTTTAAATGAAATGTATTTTTATGTTGGGCTTAAGCCATTCCACAGTCTTTTCTTGTGGTTCTCGATGTGTCCAATCGTTGTGGACATGCCCCGTGTGTCTTTTTGGACATCACCTTCTGTCGTCTGTGTTGTGGACATATTGTGTGATGTCTATTATGTGTTTTATGTTGTGTTTGTGTTGTGGCGAGGGTGTTTATTTATGGCCGTCCGCCTACACACTTCGCTTCTCCTCCGTTGCTCCAACGGTGGGGGAAGAGATCGTCCTCTCTTAGCCATCGACCCTGACGTTTAATGTTGCGGCTTTGTTGGAGGGGTGTCTTTTGGGCCGACCGCCCCACGCCTCTGCTGCTCCTCCGTTGCTCCAACGTTGGGTGGGAAGAGAACGTCTACTCTTTTACTATTGGAACTTTGCGTTTGCGCCCCTGACGCGGTAACGCAAACGCTTACGTTGGAGTGTAAGCTCCAGGGATCGTCCTCCCCCAACCGTCATCATCGTGTTGGGGTCGACGAGGGATCGTCCTCCCTCACCCATCGAACTGTTCAGACTGCTCCTGTCTGATGTTGGCCGTCGCGAGTCTCCCACGTCCTTTGGGCTCCGACGACGGCGTTTTCCACTTCCTACAGATTTTGCGTTAGCAACCATAATTAAAAGAGGGACCGAAAGGATATTAGGGATAGAGCGTGAGACTTGTTGCGGTAAAATTTACCGTAACAACATCAGGACAGTAGAAGCGCTACTAACCTAAAAAAAAAAATCTGACGGCAAGCACAATAGATCTTTTAGGTCGACGTGCATCTTACTGCTTAGGCAAGTCAGAATTTCAAAAAAAAAAAAAAATGTCAGCCCAAAGTGTATAGAACTACATAGAGTACGCCTCACAGCTAAAAATTATGTAGCCGCTTCAGACGCAGACGGCAAGTGCGTAGATGCATTTTCGTCGTGAACACTGGGGTACCAATATCTGTACCCCACATAGTAAATTTTCATTGTATTCCTTTGGTTAGGCCCATTGAATAAAAATGGTGGCGGATGAGCCAACGGGCAACGGCAGCGCTCAATTCCGTAGAGAATACTGATGGCTCCGTGTCCTTGGGGTATCCAAGAAATTTTAACTGGCACTCCAGGTTGGGGCTTGTGCTTTAGATTAACTACCCACCCCAAATAAAAAAAACTCCTAGAGCCACGGAAAGGACTCATTTTACTGCTGACGACCATGCTAAGCGAAAAAAGGACAACGACGTTTGTTTATCTACACCTGGAGTGTCAGAACATTAAAGAGGAGAGGTGCCGGCGACAACTAAGCTGCAGCAGACATTACTGCCATCCGGAAAATACAATGGGATGGGCTGGGCAAAAAGAGGATGACAAACTGTGACATCTACTATGGACCGTGTTGTCAGAAGAAACAGCGACTATTCGCATGTGGATTTGTCATAAGTGGCAGACCTAGGTAAGAAGTCTTCTGCTTTCAAGACAGTAGCAAACGCATTGGAATAATCCCCATCGAGGACAAATTCGACAACAAAAGCATAATATGCACTCACGCTCCGACGAAGAAAAATGATGATGTTGCGAAAGACTGCTTCTACGAGCTCCTTGACAAGCGACTACCAAAGGACGATGTTAAAATCATGATGGAGATTTTAAAGCTAAGCCAGGAAGAGAAGACATTTTCTGCAGTGTTGTCGGAAAATACAGCCAACACGGCAACACGTTTGGCAACTCACTTCGAGGAACGAAATGCAACTATAGCAAGCACACTATAGCCAGCATGTGAAAACGAGAGCTGGAATTGAGCTCTATAGGCAAAAAAGATGTTTAGAACACCTGCTTTTCATAAAGAAGAAGAAAGAGCAAGGAAAATCCGTGATCGAGGATATAAAGAGGTACCCCTCCAGGAAAGATGTTCGCAAGTTATATCAAAGTGGAAAACATCAAGGCCAGGGATACAAAGCGCGTACAGAATTATATCGAGATGAAGGGGGAAATATCGTAGTTGATACACAGTTGACGCTGAGGTTATCAAAGAACCACTTCTGCAGACGGTTCAACGGCGATGACGAAATTTCCCTCTTTTAGACAAGACAAACCATTCAATATTGGCGACTACAGCGAAAACTACCAACCACCCGACCTTGATGTGAGGATAGCAATATCCAAACTTAAACTTAACAAGACTTTCGGATATGATGGTCTTCCCACCGAGCTTTTTAAATCATCGTTTGCTGATCCACAAAAAATGAGAACCTCTGAACTGCGTCAGCTACAGAGTCAAAAGACTCCTCAACAAAGCCTTCAAGATCCTATCTGCCGGCATGTGTGAACGCCTTAAACCGTTTACCAGCAACCTGATCGGCCCTTATAAGTGTGGTTTTAGGCCAGGATAGTCCACAACTAATCAAATCTTCACATTTCGGCAGATCCTGAAAAAAAAAACCAACAAGTCCAAATCGAGACGCATCACCTATTCATTGATTTCAAAGCCGCATACGATAGCATTTATAGAGACGAACTATACAGAGCTATGTCTGCTTTTGGTATACCGCCCAAACTCGTTTGTCTGTGTAGAATGCCGATGGAAAATTCTCCCTGCTCCATCAGGTTCGGAAACGACCTCACCGACACATTCGATACCAAAAAAGGATTTAGGCAAGGCGATCCACTGTCATGCGAATTCATTAACCTCTTTGTGAGTATTGTGCAAAACTCCTGAACCAGAGGCACAATCTTCCATAAATCGGTGCAACGACTATCATACCCTTACGATATTGACGTCATTGGTCGTACTCAACGTGATGTCATAGCCACATTTGCTAGTATAGAGAAGGAAGATGCAAAAATGGGTTTTTTCAGTCAATGAGGGTAAGACCAAGTATATGCTCTCAACACTAAAGGACGCACAACATCGAAAAATTGGACAGAACGTCATCATTGACAGAACGTCATCATTGACAGATATAACTTTGAGGTAGAAAGGGACTTTGTCTACCTCGGTTCCGCTATTAACTCTGACAACAACATCTCGTCAGAAATTAAACGAAGCATTACTCTTGGCAACTAGTGTTCGGGCTACGAAGGCAATTTAGTAGTAAAGCCCTCACTCGTTCTACTAAGGAGATCTTGATCATCCCAGTCCTGCTCAAAGCCGCCGAAGCATGGACCGTATCAAAAGTGAATGAAGAAAGCCTTGGTCCTGTTGAGGGAAAAATTCTTTGAAAAATGTTCCTTAACTTTAGCTTTGACGGTCTATTGAAATGAAGATTAAATCAAGAATTATTCGAGCGACATACCCGTAGTCAAAAAACTTCCCATTGGACATTTAAATTGGCTAGGACACGCAGACAGAATCGACACCAATACTTCGATTCATAGCCAGATTTCGGACGCAGAAGGGAAGACCTCGCCTTAAGTGGCGCCCAGAAGAAGAAACCGACCTCAACCAACTTGAAGTTCGCAACTGGAGGCAGTTAACTATACTTTGAGAGGCATATTGGTTGAGCCCGAGGTTCATTCCGGACTGTAATTCCACTTACCTAAGTAAGTAAGCTCTATAGGATTCAGATCCGGGCTGCGTGGCGTGAAGGCCGCGGTAAAGCTTCATAAATATATTTTGTGCTCGACCTTACGACTATGACAGTCTTCGTTATTTTGGATAAGGATAAAATTTTCTCCAATAAATGGCACCAAAACGACGGTGTGGTCTTGGAAAACGTTCGCAGCTTTTTTTTTGAATACATACCTTCTCTATCGAAGACCACGAACTCGGTATTGATGCATCCCCATACCATTTCCCAGACTCCCTGACATCCCACTTTGCTTAGTGATCTGTGATTGCTTAGAGTTTTTTTTTCGAAAATCCTTTCAGTTTGAGTAAAAACGATGTTTTTCTGAAAAAAGGTGTGGCCGTGTTCAGACTTGTACTGGATCCATGGAAAAAGGCCTTATATACTCAAAAGTTCATTAGGTCAAAATGTAAGGCCTAAAATTTAGTGGCACTACAGATTGATGGATGGACAGAAAGACATAAGAACATTGACTCAGCTAGTGATTCTGCATCGATCCATATTGGCACTTCGTCTATCTAAAATAGTTCCCCATGCTACCAACTTATGTCAAGACTATGATGTAAGGGCATTACAATAATCCGCGAGCAATATTCGTGTGCAATTGGGAAATGTCTAACCAGTCAATTAGCGATAAATAGTCCCCCCGACCCCTAGCCAATGAACCCCAAAAAAAGAAACCAACACCATCTGCACAAACCCCACCGAACCATTAGGGAAACAAATAATTCAGAAGCCACATTTGCTATTCAAAGTTTTACGAGATCCAAGTAACGCCCCTACCCGAGCCATAGATACACATCGATTTACGAACAACACAAGCATGTATCCAAGTACCACATTGACCAGATAGGCAGATACGGATACCATCCATCTGGCCGACTGCTGGACGGCTAAACGGCTGAACGGCTGGGCATGCTTGATTTAATGTGGGTCACTTTGATGTGCGCCAGGCATGTTATAAATATCAATATTCAACATGAAACACTAATCGCATACCAATTTGCTTCAATCCGTCCGATATCTGTGTGTGTGTTTGTGTTTGTGAACGCCCTAAGATTCATGATGATAGTGCCAGATACTGTAATGATGTCACCGGCTTTTCCAGTTCCGAGTACATAACGCAATGCCGCAAATCTTTTCTATTTTGGGATTTGCATTTTCTGACGTCTTCGGTTGTTTCGCAGATGACAAGTTGACGCACGGTTGCTGAACTTCTGAGAGTCATATATTATCTCTGTCTCTAGCCATGTCATAGTACCCGTATATCAAGTTTTTTTTTTTTCTCTGTAAAGTGGTCTTTCAAAGCTAATGCCATGGCCAAATGATTACAAGTTTAGGATGCCTTTGCCTGGCAAATGGTTTGTACTGCAAAAGGTCAAATGACGCCTGCAGCTGGGACAGGAATGTAATATGGCTGTGAAAACGAGCTGAGGAGATTGGATTTAGCTCGTTAGATGATTTTATTTTTTGTCTGTTGGAACTGCAGGATGTGACACTGCAAGAGAGAAGGATATAATCCGTCGTACATCTTTATCTGAGATTTTAATTCGTTTAAGGTGTATACGGTTTTTTTTTTTAAGGGAATTAGTTTGGACTGCAGTTCAAAATGTCATTTTTAATTGAAGGGATAAGGATAGTTCTTGGTATGCTATTAGCACAGACTTGCACAGGGAGAAAACGAATTTTTGAAATTTGGCTATGAAGCTCACAACGAGTTGGCAATACTTAGTTGACTACCGAATATTTGGGCACTTTTAACAAGTCTCATCCAAAAGAGCGTATATAAAGGAAATATGTGAATAAAATGCAAGTGGTATACCAATGAGCCATCATTTCTGCAAACGATACCCGAAGGCAATAGGGAGACTCCACTGCGCATCAATGACTCGGATATCATTAAAGCATTAGGTGTTGTATGGGATCCTAAAAGCGATGAGCTTTGCTGCATCAATCCCAATATTCAAACCTCAAACCGAGTGACTATGCGCAACGTTTTGTCTGAGATGTCCCAACTGTTTGATCCTCTAGGACTTATAGGGTCAATCGTCGTAAGGGCATAAAGATATTTATTCAAGATCTGTGGATCTCCAAGGTCAAATGGGACGAGTCGCTCTCTCAGGAGTTGCACACTAAGTGGAACACTTTCAAAAAGGAGTTAGAGGAACTCAGAAGAAAACGTGTGCCAAGGTGCATAGTTTGAGATTCATGGGTTTACGGATGCTTCGGGTAGAGCTTATGGATGCTGTATATAACGGGTGATTTTTTAAGAGGTTTAGAACTTTTTTTTAAAAAAAAAACACAAAAAATTCGAAAAAATGAATGAAATATTTATTTGAATCGATAGTTTGAACCTTGCAATTTAATGTTTAAAGATAATTTTATGCAAATGTTGACCGCGGCTGCGTCTCAGATAGCCCATCCGCTGAGTCCAATTTTGGCATACTCTTTCACACATATCGGCCGGTATCTCACGAATGAATGCATGGATGTTGGCTTCCAGTGCGTCAATCGAAGCGGGCTTGTCCCTATAGACATTAGCCTTGACATACCCCCACAAAAAATAATCTAATGGTGTCAAATCGCACGATCTAGGCGGCCAATTGACCGGCCCGAAACGTGAAATTAACTGTTCACCAAACTCGCCTCGCAATTGCGCCATTGTTTCGCGTGCTGTGTGGCATGTGGCACCGTCTTGTTGAAACCACATATCATGCAAGTCAAGAACTTCCATTTCGGGCAAAAAAAAGTTTGTTATCATCGCTCGGTAGCGTTCACCATTGACAGTAACGCTGCGATTCGCATCATCTTTGAAGAAATATGGCCCAATAATGCCGCCGGCCCATAAACCGCACCAAACAGTGGCTTTTTCGGGATGCATTGGTAGCTGTTGCAATGCTTCTGGCTGATCTTCACTCCAAATGCGGCAATTTTGCTTATTTACGTACCCATTCAACCAAAAATGAGCCTCATCGCTGAACACAATTTTTCGATAAAAAAGCGGATCCTCGGCCAGCTTTCCAAGAGCCCATTCACCAAAAATTCGGCGTTGTGGTAGGTCGGCTGGCTTTAGTTCTTGCACCAGCTGTATCTTAAAAGGCTTTACGCCCAAATCCTTCCGCATAATTTTCCACGTAGTGCTGTAACAAAGGCCTAACTGCTGGGAACGGCGCCGAATCGACATTTCGCGGTCTTCTGTCACACTAGCTGATACGGCCGCAATATTTTCTTCACTACGCACAGTACGTAAACGTGTTGGTGGTTTAATGTCCAACAAAGTAAATTTGGTGCGAAATTTGGTCACAATCTTCCGAATAGACTGCTCAGAAGGTCGAGAATGCCGAACCGAGCACGAATTTTGATAGTAAAATTCAATAATTTGCAAGCGTTGTTCATTTGTAAGACGATCCATGGTTAAATTGCAAACCAAACTGAAGCTGTTTGACAGTGACACAAGGTACTAAACACACGTCAGCTGTCAAAACCAGTGTTGCCAAAACCAAACCAGCTAAAAAATCACCCGTTACATCCGATATAAAATTAACGACAATTTTGTCGAAAGACTTTTCAGTACTAAGTCTCGGGTTGCTCCTCGCAAGGTGCAACCAATACCGAGGTTGGAGCTGTGCGCTGCGGAATTGTTGGATAAAGTGGTGAAAAACGTTCCCAAGAGGTGGGAGTCTATGCATCTTTGGACAGATTCCGAGATCGTGCTTCATTGGCTGGCAAAAAATCCATCGACGTGGGAAACATTTGTGGCAAATCGCGTTTCACGGATTCAACAAGGATCTCACCAAGCTACTTGGAGACACGTGGGATCCAAGTCGAATCCCAGCCGATATTTTGTCGCGGGGAGCGACGGTCTCAGAACTCCTATCCTCATCTTGGTTCAATGGACCACACTATCTTTATAAGACACCTGAGCATTGGCCCAAATCGAAGTTGACTGAAATTTTGGAAGCACCAGGCAAAAGGAAAGGGAAAACATCATTATTGAGTGTAAAACCACCTGAATTCCAACTGAGGTTTACAAGGTTTTCGAATTTTCAGAAGATGTTAAGAATTCTTTCCTTTGAACTTTGGTACACTGTGGCGCAGCGCCAACGAAGAGATCCAGTGACTGGACCCTTTACCAGTATGGAATTAGAGGAGACGTTCCTAAGACTGGTATGGAATGTTCAACAATCATACTTTGCAGAGGAAATACGGCTTCTTCAGAAGAAGAAGGAGTTACCAAAGCAGAGCTCTTTAAAATCACTGGCGCCATTCCTGGAACAACAAGGTGAGCTGGAGTTATTAAGAGTAGGAGGCAGGCTGCAGAATACGGATCTTCCATTCGCAACCAAACATCCATTGCTGTTACCGAAAAACAACTTGTTTGTGCGGCAATATATGGAACACCTGCACGTTAAAAATCTTCATGCTGGTCCATAGGCGCTAATGGCCTTTGCTCGACAAAAGGTCACAGCATAGTGAAGCAGTGCGTAATGTGCTTCAAGTATCGTCCTCGTTTGATTTCGGAGATCATGGGGAATCTTCCTAAGAACAGGGACGAACTAACGCGGCCTTTTCTCATCGCAGGTGTAGATTTTTGTGGACCTCTTTTCTTCACAGACGGCGTCAGAGGTCGACCACCAAGGAAGGTATACGTCGCTGTCTTCGTTTGTTTTGGATGCAAGACAGTTCATCTAGAAGTTGTGAGCGATCTGATTTCGAAAGATTTCATAGCTGCCTTAAAAAGGGGCACGTAGGGGTCTTCCACAAAGAATATCCGCGACAATGCCACGAATTTTGTAGGAGCCAGACGCGAGTTGGCTGATCTAAAAGCTATGTTCATCAAGCAGCAAACAACTGAGGATGTCCAGTCGTGGTGCTCCGCAGGAGGGATAGAATTTAAACATATCCCACCACGAGCTCCGCAATTTGAAGGGTTGTGGGAAAACGCAGTTAAGTCGTTCAAATTTCATTTTCGTCGTGTATTGTCCAAAAATATTTTCAATTTCGAAGAACTAACCACTTTCATTGTAGAAATCGAATCTGTGCTAAATTCCAGGCCGATTTCTTCTATGCCAACCGATCCAAATGACTTTGAAGTGCTCACGCCAGGGCATTTTCTGATCGGTGCTCCTCAACAGGCAGTTCCAGAGCCAATCTTTGAGGAACCGAAGGCAATCAGTCCGCTAGAAAGATGGAGGCTCGTTTCCTTGTTGCGGCAACATTTTTGGACTCGTTGGCAAAAAGATTATTTGCTGAACCTGCAATCCAAGGCCAAATGGAGGGAAGCGGCACCCAAGGAGCTTACGCCTGATACATTAGTGCTGATACAAGATGACAACACTCCATCCAACCAATGGCTTACGGGTCGTGTGATATCGACAATACGAGGTGACGACAACAAAGTTCGAGTGGTCAATATAAAAACGAAGACTGGTGTCATCCGAAGAGCTATTCATCGATTAGCTGTGTTGCCAGTCGAAAGGATTGAATCGACTTAAAAATTGTAGAACTTAGTCTGCCTGGATATAACTTAGTGCTATTATTCTTTTCTCACCGCGGTCTCGCCGTTTACATTCGTAGTGATGTAGCCTACCAAATTCAACAACAATGCGGCCAACCGTAGCGAACTCTATAGTCTCGCTTGAACATCGTAGAAATATCTGCTGACTAACACTTTTTTTCCGCTAATTTACCGATGCACATCGTTATTTCCTCTTTTCTTGTCCCCAATTTCCTGATGTCCGTGTTCTTTTACGTTATCTGTAACGTAACGTTGATTAGAAAAACACGTAGGCTATTGTTCACCAGTTGTCAGTTCGACCTAAACCAGTTACCTGGGTTTCCTATCACTTTCTCACTGAGGTTGTGGATTCGATTATAAAGCCCAAGAATCCAATCGATTGGGATTGCCTTTTTGAAGGACATGACATGATGATATGAATTTATGATGCCCTAATTGACATAAAGGCTCTCTTGTATCTCCATAATTCTAATCAGCTTAGGTTAGGTTAGTGGGTAGATTAGGTAGGCGGTGTACTTCTCCCCTTATTACACTTAGGTCAATATAGACCCATTGTGATGCCAGTTGGGGGTCCACATGCATGGATGGACAAGCCCCAATCAGAATCAATGTCGAAAACAGAAAAATCATCGTTGAGTCAAAGTCAATGCTCTATAAGTGCTGTCGGCTCTGAAATCCATAAATTTATTTATTTATTTATTTATTTATTTCATCAATTGAGTAGCACCTACTGTTCTCATAAGATTACTTAATACAATAAATACAAAATATCTGCTTAAAATTATTAATTAACTAAACCACAAAGAATAATTAGTTTTAAATTTAGATTAATCTTACATGTAATTCCAAAATTAATTTCTTTTTAAAAGTATCTCTACTGAGATGAAAATCTATGAGATTACAATAATTATTTGATTCCCTGAGACATCTACAGATTGGTTCATTATAACCATAGTTGACTCTATGGTAAGGTATATAAAATAACATTCGATTTCTAAGAACTCTCGAGGGAGCATAAAATCCAATTAATGACAGGAGAAAAGGGCAGTCAATATGACAATTTATCAAATCACGAACAAATACAACAGAGAAATATTGTCTTCTTACGAAAAGAGGTAAAATTCCAAATAATTTGCACCTTGTCGCATAAGAAGGCATTTCTTTGTTCCAACGTAATCTATACATGGCAACCCTAGTTAATCGTTTTTGGATCCTCTCAATTCTATTGGAGTGGACACCATAACATGGATTCCAGACTATGCTACAGTACTCGAGATTAGATCTAACAAATGCAAAAAATAGACATTTAAGAGTATAAGGATCTTGGAAGTCTTTAGAATTCCGTACTATAAATCCTAGCATTGAATTACTTTTGGCTATTAAGTACTCAATATGTTTAACAAATTAAGTTTGTTGTCGAAAATAACTCCAAGATCTTTTTTGGAGGAGATAATGGACAGTGGGACATTACAGATCAGGTATGTAAAAGGAATTGGAGAAAGATTACGACAAAAAGTGAGGCTTTGACATTTGGAAACATTCAGATGAAGGACATTACTATGACACCAATTCAAAAGCATTTCCAGGTCTTCTTGCAAAAGAGTACAGTCTTGTGTTGAGTTGATTGGTCGAAATACTTTTAAATCGTCAGCAAACATTAGACATTGTGAGTTTAAAAATAATTCAGGAATGTCATTTATAAATAAAAGGAAAAGTAAAGGACCAAGATGACTACCCTGTGGTACTCCAGATTTTACATAAAAAGGTACCGATATAATGTCATTAATGAGGACATACTGAATTCGCTCCTTTAGGTAGGAGCTTATCCATTTAAGAAGGTGACTATTAAGTCCAAATTTAGCCAGTTTGAAGGGTAAAATATCGTGATTAACACGGTCGAATGCTTTAGAGAAGTCTGTGTAAATCACATCGTATTGTAAGCCTCGCTCAAAGCCGTTCAGAATATGGTGACAAAAAATCGAGAGATTGTTAGTAGTAGACCTACCAGCGATAAAACCGTGTTGGAAGGGAGAGATAGAACTTTTTAAGAGAAGTGTTAATTTTTCACAGACTATTTTTTCAAAAACCTTCGGTATTGCCGAAATTTTACATATAGGACGATAGTTGGTAACATCATGTCTTGATCCGGACTTATAAACTGGTGCTAAGAAGGAATATTTCCACGCTTTTAGAAAATGTCCGTGTTGAAGAGATAAGTTAAATACTAAACAGAGAGGTACAGAAAGCGCAATAGAACACTTTTGTAATATAATTGACGGGATGCCATCGGCACCGGGACTTTTATCTAACTTTAATGCGGATAGGGCTAATTTGACTTCAGTCACTGAACACTCAAGGTTACCAACATTTATATAGTTAGAAGACGAGGTTTCAGATAAGTTACATGAATAGGGGTTACTACAAGTATAGACAGATTGAAAGTGACTAGCGAACATGTTACAAATATTTAAAAGATTGGAAGAATATGTATTTTCAAGACGCATAGAATTAGGAATACCATTGGATTGCCTTTTGCTATTGATAAAGCTACAAAAACATTTGCTATTTGACTTTAACTTAGATTCGACAGACTGGACATATTGCCTGTAAAGGAACTTATTTAAGATATCGAATTGTTTTCTAAGTAATCGATACTGACGCAGTAGTTCTGGATCATTCTTACTTTTACGAAATTGTTTATAAATTTTATTTTTTTTATTATTTAGGTTAATGATTTCATTATTAAACCAAATGGGTTTATTGCCTGCTACAGACTTTACTTTTGTGTAAACATATCGACTGCCATTTTGACTGTTTCAATAAATAAATTATAGGAATCATTTAAATTGTAATTATTAAAAGTAACTTGCCAATCAATCCCATTAATAAAATTAGAAATGTTAGTGTAATTGGCTTTATCAAAATTATACTTAAGGTTAGTGACACTTGAAATCGGTTTGAAATATTCATAAAATTCAAATTGCAATGACAATGCTACATGAAAAATGGAATTACTGACAAGCGGTGTCATGGAGTTAGTGATACTAGTGCTAAGCTCAGAATCAACAAATACCAAATCTAAGACGTTATTAAAATCGTTGGGCAAATAATTAATTTGTCGAAGATCAAGCTGATGTTTTGGAAACATAAGACTTCTTGCCTAAGTCTGGCACTTATAACAAATCCGCATCCCAATAGTCGCCGTTTCTGCTCATTTTAACACGGTCCATAGTAGATGCCACAGTTTTTAATCCTCTTTTTGCCCGGCCCATCCCATCGTATTTCCTGAATGGCAGTAATGTCTGCTTTGTAGCAGTTTAGGGCTTTCGCTAATTGTTCGCCTGTTGTCAGAATATGTCGAAGCAGCAGCTCTATGTTCGCCTGGGACGGCAGACCGTGTATTCATTCCGCGCCATTCTGACCAGGGTGATTATAGTGTTGCTGTTTTACGTCTTGTTATCAACACTCGCACTTATCGTTTAGCAAGTAAAATCCGGTTGAATGAGATCAGTACACGATGGTTACCACTTGGAGGTAAGAAATAAGCACATTTGATGTGTAGTTAGTTAGTTAGTTAATGTTATATTATTTAAATTTAAGACTGTATCTAGATGCATATTTTTAATTTAATTTTATGAAAATATTAACTAATTGCTTTATCTTTATTTTCAGGTAAGAAAACGGAATATTAATTTGGAAATCGAACCACTATCGTAAGTTCTCAAAATACACTAAGGCCGTATGTCAATTGCGTTAATATGCCATTTTTTGGAATTTGTGTGGGGCTTAAACAACTCGCTTCGAATGTGTCAATTGGATTCCAAGTTATTTTAAATACATTCCCAACGGAATCCCAATAAAATTATTTTCTATAACATTTCCAAGTTTGAGCTAATCTTCGTTTGCTCTACTACATCTATTTTTATCACATCAATATCTTATAGAATAGGTGGCTTTCGAAAACCGTCCATTTCTCCATGATTCTTAGTTTTTATTTCTCTTTTTTTTCAAAGGTGTTGTAGTGCATACATGGTTCGGTACCAAACCCAGCTTGACAGCCACTTCAAGTCCTGATAGATACTTACTTACTGAAGTGGAGCAACAGTGCGGAATGAACCTGGACCTCACCCAACATTAGTCTCCAATTATCCCGGTCCTTAGTTAACTGTCTCCAGTTGCGCACTCAAAGTTGGTTTAGGTCGGTTTTTAATTTGGGGCGCCACTTAAGGCGAGGTCTTCCTCTACTGCATCCGACGTCTGGCTGGGAATCGAAGACTCTGCGACCCGGAGTATTGGTGTCTATTCGTTCTACATGTCCTAGCCATCTCAAACGTCCAATGCGGAGTTTTTTTTGACTAGGGGTATGTCGCTGTACAGCTCTTATAGTTCGTGGTTGAATGTTCGTCTCCATAGCCCGTCAACGCAAACGCGACCGACGATTTTTCTCTCAAATCGAACAAGGATTTCTTCATCGTTTTGGATACTCTCCATGCTTCAGCGCTGTAGAACAGGACTGGGATGATCAGGGCCTTATATACTAAATTGCCTTCTTAGCCCGTAGAGACAGCGGTTGGCAAGAGTAATTCTTCGTTTGATTTCTGACGAGATGTTGTCACAGCTTATACCCTCATTTACTGCTAAACCCATTTTTACCGCTTCCTTATCTATAGTAGCAAACGTGGCTATGACATCACGTTGAGTCCGCCCAATCATGTCAATATCGTGGGCGTATACAAAATACAAGTAGTTGCACCGATTTATTGAAGATAGTGCCTCTGGTGTTGGCTCGGAAGTTTTGCACAATACTCTCAAGAATCACAATGGCAATGCATCGCCGTACCTAAATCCTTATGGAGCAGCCCTGATGGAGCAGCGAGAATTCTCCATCGTTATCCTACACAAACGGACGAGTTTGGGCGCTTTACCAAAACTAGACATGGCTCTGTATAGTTCGTCTCTGTAAATGCTGTCGTATGCGGCTTTGATATAGTTGTGGAATTTCCTAGCCTAAAACCACACTGATAAGGGCCGATCAGGTTTTTGGTAAACGGTTACAGGCGTTCACATATTACGACAGATAGGATCTTGTAGGCGATGTTAAAGAGACTTGAGCCTCTGTAGTTGGCGCAGTTCAGAGGGTCTCCTTTTTGTGGATCGGGCAAACGATGCCGAGGTTCCATTCTTCAGGCATGTCTGAAGTGGTTCTTCCATCTCCTCAGCATCGACTGTGTCTCAACTACAATATTTCCTTGTTCATCTCGTCAGGATTCTGTTCGAGGTTAGTATCCTTGGCTTTGACGTTTTACACTTTGGTAAAACTTGCGATCATCGTTCCTGGAGTGGCACCTCTCTATATCCTCGATCGCGCGATTTGCTTGCTCTTTTTTCTTCTTTCTGAAAAGCTGGTGTTCTTCACTTCTTCTCTGCCTATAGAGCTCAATGGCAGCTCTCGTCTTTACCTGAAGCTTAGCATTGTAAAGCTCGTTCTTGGCTGCGACCATCTGTCGGCATTGCTCATCGTACCAAGGGTTTCTTCCCTGTAGGCTTATGCTTCCGTTTTGGCTTTGTTTGCCTGACCACATATGGAGCCGAACCAGGGGTTTCTCGGAGGTAGTTATTAAAAGTCCAACACGTCTGACGCTGCATTTCTTATGGCTTGTTGATATAGCTGCCATTGCTCTTCCGGGTTCATATCAATAGTCGTGGGATTTCTGGCAAGCTCAAGGGATACGCTGTCATTATAGGCTGTAGCAGTATCTTCCGATTGAAGTCGTCCAACATTGAATTTCCTCTGCGTGACTGCTATTCCTCTAAGAGCTTTCCTTGATATCCACATTCAAAGTTTCGCACCAACTTGATAGTGGTCCGGGTCCGTGTTGGCTCCTCGGAATGTACGGACACTCAGAATACTAAAAGAGTGTCCTCCGTCAATCGCGACATGATCGATTTGGTTGCATGTTCGACCAGCTGGTGACGGTCATGTACTTTTATGGATGTCAAGGCGCAGTCCCTTTGCCTTAAAACGGATCGCATTCATTCATGCAGCGCATTTGCTGTACCTCAATGTTTTGCGCGCGTATATACACACTATGACGTCACCCAATCCAGCGTGGGTGTTGGCTGCGGTCTCCTCTGATGACCCACCAGCAAGGAATACGCGTTGCACGAAGGCCTTGGCTGTGTCTTGCGATTGCAGTTGTTTGACGCTAAATTTTTTTTTTACAGTATTTCTGCTTCGTTGTGGCGTGGTGGATATCCGCATTTTTACCTTTCTGATAGATAGCGATGGAAAAATTGCAATTTTTAGATGATTCTCAGGATATGTCTTCAAACGAATGAACGTATATGTCCCAATTTCTACATGATTCCTAGGATCCTTATGTAAAGGATGTAAAGGTAATCTTTTAATTACTCAAGCGTGACCTAGTGTATTCATGGTTCAGTGTACACGGTGATTTTGTTCAATGAAAATCCTACCAAATCCCATTGAGATCATTGCCCATTGAAACAAGATGTTGACTTACTTCATCTCTAATGTCTGACAGATAAAGTCAGAATCCCATTAAAAGTGATGAACATTGCAACAAGATTTTGTAGCCATATATCGCAATGAGTATCGCATATTGCATCAATATATTCGATTGCATGTTCAATTTCTTTTTAAAGCACATTTACATGGTGACCTAACTTTTTAATTTAAATCGCATCCATGTGCCATCATAATTATTATGCTCGTATCCACCATGGTACTTGACTAGTTTATGGTCGCATTTATAAAAGCAGATTTAGTCAGAATGCCCCATCAAATGGTGTCTATTATGGGAATTGATGCAACTCCTATGGACATTGGCCATTATGAGAATCCTCATTGCCATCACTGTATAACCCATGAGAATCTCGCAAAATAAATTCTCATCCCGAACTATTTTGAGTTTTAACAAAACCGTTATATAATTAATTAAATGGACTGGTTGAGGATTTAATTTACACCTCCCAGTGGCATGCGGAATTTATATTTCCATTTCCATCGGTTCAACTGAATGTGCAACAATGGTGGCTATTTCCTGGTAAGGGCCATCTCCTGTTGATTTACATTAAGCGCGCAAAAATTCAAAAACAACATTCGTTTCCCTTAGCCCCTTGATAGACATGACTTGACTTTATATTCAGTATTTTCAAATGTATCTGCATTTGCATGTACATATCACTAGTTCAGCAGTCACCATCATCACCATTACCAACATCTGCACTAACCACCTACCACCACCATAACCATGGTGCCATTGATCTGCTTCCTTTCGCCTAACCCGATGGGCTTAGGTGCAGATGCATTGGAATTGTCTGCTTGGCCTGCCATGGTATCATGGTAGTCTGGCATTTTAAGCAGACACGACTATCCGGTCTCGCAAAAGAGATAAGCGTGCGAGTGCAGCCGCATAGAGACGCGTACTGTTTGTAAAATACGTATTCGAATATATCTGCGGGGTTCTATTGTTTCAGAGATGTATAGCTACTTGTGTATCCCTCATAGATAGCTGCACAGTATGTGATTATGGTCGTAGTGGAGCTGCCATATTAATGCATAAATTAAGACCGACATTGGAATGTAAGGGGAAAACATTTGAAATCAGTTGAACGAATGAATTTCAACAGTAGAAATCAATTTTAAATAATTCATTGCAAACAAAAAAAGTATCTTTATCTATTTTATGTTTAGGATGTGGTTATGGTTTACTTTTTTGTAGCTATTGAACTTATCTGACCTTTTTTTTAAAGTTTGAAAAGCCCAAGGATCAACGTAGGCTAGGTAATACCATAAAGGTCCGTTTTGGTACCACATGGATCCATCGACTTCCCTATATTCGTTCCCCTAATTGAACCATTCAGAGCTAACTGCGTAGCGTAGATGGTTTCTGACACTGATACTAGCCAGCTCACCTAGATTGTCGAAGAAGTGGTTTCCCAGATGAAGTTTGCTTTTTCTTGAGAGAGCACCAAAGAAGGTGAGTAGTACTTTCCTCCTTTTCCTCGTCCAAGCAGCTTCTATAGAGATCATTGCTGAAAACGCCTAGTCTTTTTGGGTGAAGGCCTATAGGACAGTGTCCTGTGAGGACACCGCTTATGGAGCTGATGTTTGATCAGTTCAGCATTTAAGCAGATGGAGCGCTTCTGGTTAAAGCTGGGCCAGAGCTGCTTGGATATTTGGCGCGTTGTGCCGTTTATCCATCTGCGGTTTGCTTTCTTGATCGCATCCTGTTTGATCAGTAATTTAAATATAGCAATAGAATATCTAGGATCAACGTAAGTCTTTCGACTTTTCTCTTCTGACACCAATATCATCTGATGCTGGGCATTGGAAGATAAATCGCTTTTTTGGTGTTCAGGAATAATGTTGCAAAACACCGCTGAATGACTTTTCAAGTTCAAATAACTCGGCATTCGCCGTACTGCATCTATTTATACAGCACTTCGATGTCTGATTGATGGAAACAGATAAGAAGGTGTCCATGTTTATTTCTAATCCCATTGATCTCATTGCAATGTTAAAAGATACATGGATTCGCATGAGATTTGGGGAACGGAAAAATCACACGAGACTCACGAAACTGTTTGACACGGCGGCATTTGCGCCAAAATCATCATTGGCCCATTTTTCTTCAAAGAAGTCCAAACAGTCCATGGCTTAAAAATGTTTGAATAAGGTCTGGACGGTTATTGGTTTCAACAAAACGGTGCCCCAAGCCAAACTGCAAATCAAAGAACACAGAATCTGCAACGAAGATTCCCTGGACGTGTGCTGTCAATAAATGGTGACTATCCAGCCAGATCTATAGATTTGAACAATCCGGACATCTTCTTGTGGGGTTGTTTGAAAAGCAAGTATAACCCAACCAGCCTCGGAAATCAAAATCAAGGATAACTCCGTCCGCTGGATCCGCATGGATCTTAATCCATGCTTCAGTTCAAAGTTATATCTGTCCATGGTGATGTTCTGCCCAATTTGTCGATGTTGTGTGTCCTTTCGTGTTGACAGAATAAACTTAAGTTTGGTAAGGTTGCTGGGTTGATGAGGTAGGCGGTGTGCGTCTTTCCTCATCAGGTCAATATAGACACATTGTGTGTGGTTGGTTCCTTCATTTGTCCCGTAAAAGCTTAATACGGCTACACCTACACATAAGCAGGCAAAACTGTACGACATTCCTGTTTACGCCGCCTGTTCAGTTATACCGCACCGCCATAGTGCATTCACACGCTCCGGTCAATATGTGAGGCACATCAGTTTTTGTGTTTTCGTCGTTTGGTAAACATGGCATCAATGGACGCCATTTTTAACGAAACACAGCGGCCTGTGTAAATTTCACTATGAACTGACGGACTTATGCCAAAATAACTGACAACTTTGTCATACACACTTTCAGGTATAACTGCACAGACAGCCTGAACAAGCATACGGGACAGTCAAAACTGCGTGTGTGTAGCAGCCTTTAAAGAAAGGGGTTCGGATAGATCCGTGAGGTCATGCAGAAAGTCTTTTCCTATGGTTCTCATTCCTAATTGGCTGAGGCCTGGGCAGTGGCAGAGAAATTAGAAGGTATCCTCGTATATGTCTTCATCGCCGCAGCCTCTACAAAGGTCATCACCTATAGATATCACCTATATTTTCAGCTTGTGGCTTTTAAGTAATTTGTGTCCAGTTAGAATCCCTATACTAGTGTCGAAACAGATTTCCTGTTTCTTCTCAGGCCACATCCTTTTGAATATTTCACAGGTGAGGACAGTGTTTTCTGTCCCACTCGTGATTTGAGGTTACATAGTGGCGGTTTAACAGACTGATCTGCCTGATCAACGCTGGAGTTTTTTGCCAGTTCATCAGCACTTTCATTGCCCAGTATGCCTCTGTGTCAACACTCCAGCTCGAAAGCATGCGTCCATTTTTGAACCATCAGTTCAATCAGTTCCTCTCTACTTGGAAAGATGCAGGAGAATGGTCTTTAAAAGTCAGGGGGAGGCGGCATGTAGCCAGTTGATACAGCTGAGCCTAGGTATAGGTATCTGTTTAGAATATGAGCGTGTCGTCCTAAGTTAATAATCCAGCAGTAGAGCTGGCTGATTCTCAGAGTACTTTTGGCTGCAGATTCTTACATGTAAAGTTCTAGCGGTAGCAGGTTTAGGAGGTTTCCAGTCCCGCTGTAAGTGTGATTCTCATTTCGCTAGTAGCGCCCACACATGCTGTCCTTTGTACCTTTGGCACTTTTGGCTGCAGATTCTTGCATGTTATATAGGTCTTACAATGGCCGTGTACATCTATGGCATAATCCTGGGGTTTGGATCCCAGTTATTGTGGCCTTTTTTATGCTTTCGCACACATTTAGGTTCCAGCTAAGTTTTCTGTCAAGAATGACACGCAGATATTTTGCGAATAATTTAAGGGTATGATGTAGTACTAGATCTTTACTGTTTAACCCTTTGATACTGCATCGGACTATCCAAGGAAGACAAGATTGGCGCTGGCCGCCTTACTGTGATGTATATTTGTTTGTACTATCTTCACGGCGATCAGTTTTCCTCTCATCGTCGTGTTTTGCTGTTACGAATGGTCACACATTGCATCGGGTAATCCCGACTCGTACTTTGTACCCCTTCTTGCGTAACAGTGGCATTGATTTATGGCTGAAGAGCACCACGACTTCCGTACCGGTTTTCATGTGCTCTCCTGCCTCTAAGACCTCCCAGTCCATACTAAGGAATTCTGGGTTGAGGTTTTGTAGAATGCGCTCAATTATATCCTTCGGGATGCATGGCCCTGGGATAAGGATGCGACATTTAGGTCTGGTCAGGTTGAAAAGCTCTTTCTTTTCGATGGTGCGAAGGTCTGCATTAGAATATGAGGCTTTCGTGTCGTCGATAAACTTCGTGCTCTTATATTGTCACGTTTTAAACGGGTTTAGCTGTCCAAAGAGCGGGATATTCCTAGCATTATTTAGGATAGCGTCGTTCACTCCGTCCAAGAGTCTTATTTCTGGCAATTGCCAATGGTCGTGAATAGTTTTCGTTCTGGACTACCACGATCGACAATAGCGCACGATAACTATCCTTGACAGCATATATTCAGTTTTACCCTCATTTACTGCCGAACCCATTTTTGGCGCTTCCTTCTCTATATTAGCAAACCTGGCTATGACATCTTGTTCTGTCCGACCAATAATGTCAATAGCGTCGGCGTAAGCTAGTAGTTGCACCGATTTTTTGAAGATTCTGCCTCTGGTGTTGGCTCGGGAGTTGTGCAAAATCTGCTCAGGAATTAGATTAAAGATATCACATGACAGTGCATTGACGAGGTCGTTTCCGACCCTGATGGAGCAGCAAGAATTCTCCATCGTCATCCTGCAAACACCGTCGAGTTTGGGCAGTATACCAAAACTAGACATGGCTCTGTATATTTCGTCTCTATAAATGCTGTTGTTTGCGTCTTTGACATCTATGAATAGCTGGTGCATATCGATTTGGACTTCTTGGATTTTTCCAGGATCTGCCAAAGAGTGAAGATTTGATCAGATGTGCATTTTCCTGTCCTAAAACGACACTGATAAGGGCCGATCAGGATCTTGGTAAACGGTTTCAGACGTTAACATATTACATCATTTTAAAGGGTTTTTCAGGGACGCTATAAAAGTAGAGCGACAGGGACAGCAAACGACGCCATATTTCTTGCCGCTCTTTTGACATTTCTCTTCAGTAAGGTTTGGAATTTCTTGATGGAAAGATATACGAGCCAACAACGAGTCGAAATTATTAAATTTACTTCCGAAATTCGGAGACAGTGGCCTCAACGTTAAGAGCGCTTTTTATGGTCGTCATCATCGTCCTAGCAGATCAACAAATGAGCGTCTAGTGGAAAAATTTGAATCCACAGGCACAGTGCGAAATGTTCCCGTGCCAGTAAGACAAAGAAGTGCCCGTAGTGTCGAGAATATTGCTGCCGCTGAGGCTTCAGTTGAAGAAAACCCAAATGTGTCTCTCCCACGTCGTTTTCAAGCGTCCTGCATCTCTGTGACGTCGTTGTGGCGAATTTCGCGGAAAGATCTCGGCCTACATCCTTACAAGATTAAATTGACGCAAGAACTGAAGCCGTTTGACCACCAGAAGCGTCGTTTGTTCGTGAATTGGGCTGAGCAACAACTTGAAAATGATTCGGATTTTCATCGAAAAATCATCTTCAGCTATAAGGCTCATTTCTGGCTGAATGGCTTCGTCAATAAACAAAATATGTGCTATTGGTCAGGCAGCAATCCACACGTACTGATGATGATGACTCATGCATCATTGCATCCCGAAAAAATTACGGTTTGGTGTGGTTTATGGGCCGGCGGCGTCATTGGGCCGTACTTCTTCCGTGATGATCAAGACCGCCACGTTACTGTGAATGGGAATCGCTACCGTTCAATGATAACCGAATATTTTTGGCCCCAAATGGATGATATGGACTTGGAGGACATGTGGTTTCAACAAGACGGCGCCACAAGCCACACAGCGAATCTCACAATCAATTTATTGGAAACCAAGTTTGGAGAACGTGTTATCTCACGAAATGGTCCAGTAGCTTGGCCGCCTCGGCGGTGCGATTTGACGCCGGTAGACTATTTCCTGTGGGGCTACGTCAAGTCTATGGTCTATGCCAACAAGCCAGCGACGATTGATGAACTTCGTACGAATATCGAAAGTGAAATTGCAGCAGTATCGGCAGATTTATGCTTGAAAACCGTCGAAAATTGGGTTCAGCGTCTGGACTTCTGCAAGCGTGCCCGTGGTGGCCATGCAAAAGAAATCAAGTTCCATACATAATGGCAACGAACGTACTTTTACAGGAATAAAGAATTTCATTGGTATCCAAAACCGTTTTTCTCTTATTTAAAAAAAAACGTTTGTAGCGCTGTTATTGAAAAACCCGATACATCGACCTTGTTGTCGATCTTGAGGAGACCTAAGCCTCTATAATTGCCCCAGTTTAAAGGATGTCTTTTTTTTGGATTGGGAAAAGGATGCTGAGGTTTGATTTTTCAGGCATTCTTTCACCCAGGTTGGGTGGGATAATGGTCCGCTGAATTTTAACCCCGAGGTGTGGTGGCCGACCATCCGCGTTTGTGGAGGTAAGCCAAGGTAGTTTGTGTTTTTGTCTTGGTTATTGCACGTTTTATGTGTTGTAGTAGATTTTGTTGTGTGCGATGCCATTCCATCCGCCGAACTGAGTCGAGCATCGCAAGCGTAACGTGTCGTCGCACTTGACAGCTGTCGTCCCATTCCCAGTCTGTCCCGTCCTTAAGTCTTATCCACATCATCATTTTCATTCCACTTTCTGCTCGCAACGCCCTCTATATCCCATTGTTCTACCTATTACAGGATATTAAACGATTCGCACAGGGAACTTTTGTTTGTCCCTCTCCAAGCTAAGCCTGATTGAGATCATACGCATAGATTTGATGCATGATTTATGACCTCTATACATTCATACCCATTATGACAAAAAGTCAAAAAATCTGAATTGTATCCTCGTTAACCCATACTTAATCTAAACCCCAAAAAAAATCTCTATTTCTATAGCTTCTATGACTAATGCAGATACTTTCCATTTGATAGCAAACAAACATCCATTCCCCATGTCCTGACCACTTAAATTTTAAATTAAAAATATTTCCTTTTCATTTTTAACACCCTGAGGGCTATAGTGTTTATTTAAATTAACCCAGATAGCTGTACCGTTTCACTTGTTTTTTGCATTATTTGTGTGTAGTCAGGTACTCCTCGTGCAAGTGAGAGTTTGAGTTCCTTTAACTTGACCACACACACAGGGGGAAACACGCCACAAGAACAAAGGGGGCCTAACAAAAAAAAAAAAAGTAACCCAACATTTAGATGGTAATTTAAGATAGCATTTCTGCCAATTCCCCCTAGGCCGCTAGGTTGAAAATAGTTAACCGTACTCTCCCGTTGGGAAACAAAAAGAATTTTGAAATTTATTTCACAAATATTTAGGTGCCTCCAACAACTTTTACTCTCTCGGATGTGGATTTTTTCAGTTAGGATAAAGTTTTCTTTAAAAAAAAACCCCAACGGGAGTATTCCGTTTCTCCTTAGTCCTTATACGGTTTTTTTTTTGTGTGGAATGTTGGTGCGAACGTGTGCATAATGGTTTAACGGAAACTCTACATTCACTTAAATAGGTACGCGCGTTCTAAATGCATTTTCCAACATTGAAAAGTTGAAAGAGTTATGTTGGTCCTTGGGCTACCCCCTTTCAACTATTCAATAAGGACGGGCAGAAGAGTGGAGGATCGAGAAATAAGGATTTAAATGATTTAAGTGTTTTTGCATCCAGGCTCCACCTTGAACTGTTTATAAATATAACTTATGCCCAGTTCCACAGTGAGATCTTAAGCTTTACTGGAGACTGACCTACGGTTTAACAAAACTTTTTGTTTCACAGAACCGGCTTAATAGGTAACCACACTTAACCCCTGATTTTGGTGGCTTAAGTGTTGGATTAACTTCTGTCGGAGCAACATTTTTTTGGATGTTGGATGTAGTAGAGACTTACTCCTGGGCTTCTCCAATTAGCCCGGTGGTCCTTAGCTAACTGCCTCCAGTTGCGCACTCCAAGTTGGTAGAGGTCGATTTCTACTTGTGCGCGCCACTTAAGGCGAGGTCTTCCTCTACTGCGTCCGACATCTGGTTGGGAATCGAAGACTCTGCAAGCCGGAGTATTGGTGTCCATTCTTTCTACATGCCCTAGACATCTTAAACGTCCAATGCGAACTTTTTTGACCAGGGGTATGTCGCTGTACAGCTCGTATAGTTCGTGGTCGAATCTTCGTACACATATCCCTTCAATGCAAACGGGACCGAAGATTTTCCGAAGAATTTTTCTCTCGAATCGACCAAGGATTTCTTCATCCGCCTTTGATACGGTCCATGCTTCAGCGCCGTAGAGCAGGACTGGGGTGATCAGGGTCTTACAAAAGATCTCCTTAGTTGTTCGAGTGAAGGCTTTATTACTAACTTGCCTTCTTAGCCCGAAGAAACAGCTGTTGGCAAGAGTAATTCTTCGTTTGATTTCTGACGAGATGTTGTTGTCGAGTTAGTAGCGGAGCCGAGGTAGACAAAGTCCCGTACTACCTCAAACTTATATCTGTCAATGGTGACATTCTGTCCTATTCGTCGATGTTGTGTGTCCTTTCGTATGGACAGCATATACCTAGTCTTATTCTCATTTACTGCTAAACCCATTTTTGCCGCTTCCTTCTCTATACTAGCAAAGGTGGCTATGACATCACGTTGAGGCCTACCAATGATGTCAATATCGTCTGCGTATGCTAGTAGTTGCACCGATTTTTGGAAAATTGTGCCTCTGGTGTTGGCTTTGGAGTTTTGCACAATTCTCTCAAGAATCAGATTAAAGAAGTCACATGACAGCGCATCGCCTTGCCAAAATCCTTTTTTGGTATCGAATGTGTCGGTGAGGTCGTTTCCGACCCTGATGGTGCAGCAAGAATTCTCCATCGTCATCCTACACAAACGGACGACTTTGGGCGGTATACCAAAACTAGACGTGGCTCTGTATAGTTCGTCTCTATAAATGCTGTCATATGCGGCTTTGAAATCGATGAATAGGTGGTGGGTATCGATTTGGACTTCTTGGGTTTTTCCAGGATCTGCCGAAATGTGAAAATTTGATCGATTGTGGACTTTCCTGGCCTAAAACCACACTGATAAGGGCCGATCAGGTTGTTGGTAAACGGTTTCAGGCGTTCACATATTACGGCAGATAGGATCTTGTAGGCGATGTTGTGGAGACTTATGCCTCTGTAGTTGGCGCAGTTCAGAGGGTCTCCTCTTTTGTGGATCGGATTTGGCTTATGAGTTTGTGGATGTTACTTACCAAGTCATCTCCGCCGGCTCGATAAGAGGGCCGTCATTTCCGGCGACCTTATTATGCTCGAATTTAGATATTGCTATCCTCACCTCACTGGTGTACTAACGAGCCTGTTGCGCCAAAAATTTTTATTTTTTTTTTATCCTCACCTCACTTAGGTCGGGTGGTTGGTAGTTCTCGCTGTCTTCGTAAATGTTGAATGGTTCGTTCTGCCTGACAGCGGAATGTTGTTCGTCATAGCCGTTTAACAGTCTGCAGAAGTGGTTCTTCCATATCCTCAGCATCGACTGTGTCTCAACTACGATATTTACTTGTTCATCTCGACAGGATTCTGTTTGAGCCTTGTATCCTTGGATTTGACGTTTTACACTTTGGTAAAATTTGCGAACATCGTTCCTGGAGTGGCACCTCTCTATATCCTTGATCGCGCGCTTTTCTTGCTCTTTTTTCTTCTTTCTGAAAAGCGGATGTTCTTCCCTTCTTCTTTGCATATTGAGCTCAATGGCAGCTTCGTCTTCACCTGCAGCTTCGCCTCTCTCGGCAGTCCTCATCAAGCCAGGGGTTTCTTGCTGTTGGCCGCGAGAAACCTAGCACATCAGTTGCGGCTGATCTAATGGCCTGTTGGCATCGTTGCCATTGTTCTTTGACATTAGATGCTGGTGGTGTGTTGTGAGTCGAGAGGTTAAGGGATACGCGTTGCACGAAGGTCTTGGCGGTCTCTGGCGATTGCAGTCTTTCGAAATTAAATTTTTTCACAGCATTTCTGGTTTGTTGTGTCGTGGTGTATATCCGCATCCTTACCTTGGCTACAATAAGGTAGTGGTCCGACTCGATGTTAGCCCCTCGGAATGTTCGGACATCCAAAATACTTGATGCGTGCCTCTTGTCTATCGCAATGTGATCAATTTGGTTGACTGTTCGTTGATCTGGAGGCCGCCATGTCCCCTTATGGATATCGAGGTGAGGAAACCATGTTCTGGCAATAGTGGCATTTCGTTCCGTAGCGAAGTCAAATAGCCTAAGTCCGTTACCAGACGTGTTGTCGTGTAGGCTTTATTTCCCGACAGTACTGCTAAAGATGTCTTCTCTTCCTACCTTTGCGTTAAAATCTCCCAGGACGATTTTAACACCGCACTTTGGTAGTCGCTCATAGGTTTTGTCGAGGAGCTCGTAGTCCTTACATGTATCATTTTTTTCCTCCGTCGGAGCATGAGCGCATATAAGGCTTATGTTGGCGAATTTGGCCTTGATGCGGATTGTTACAATGCGTTCGCTAATGTCTTGGAAATATAAGACTTCTTGCCTAAGTCTGGCACTTATAACAAATCCACATCCGAATAGTCGCTGTTTCTGCGGTCCATAGTAGATGGCACAGTTTTTCATCCTCTTTTTGCCCAGCCCATCCCATCGAATTTCCTGGATGGCAGTAATGTCTGCTTTGTAGCAGTTTAGGGCATCCGCTAGTTGTTCGCCTGCAGCTCTCCTGTTTAATGTTCTCACATTCCAGGTGCAGATACGAACGTCGTTGTCCTTTCTTCGTTTAGCATGGTCGTCAACAATAATATCAGTCCTTTCCGAGACTATTGGTTGCTTCGTAACATAATTTCTTTTCCGTGGATGGGTAGTTAACCCAAAGCACAACCCCCAACCTGGAGGGCCAGGCCCTTGTTTTGACCCTAATACAGCGCCGGCAAAATACCGATGTCAGTAGCCCATTTTGGGATATGAGCGCTGCCGTTGACCCATTGAGGGCTCCAACGCCACCAACTCTTTTCCAACACATTGGCTCAGTATTGGAGATCCCTATAGACCTGGTGTTCAAATATGTCGAAGCAGCTCATATTGGGATTACACTACCAGTTCGATCAAACTGGGGCTGTAGGCGCCACCGTTGACTCCATCTAGGGAATTCCTCCGCTGCCGCCTGAGAGTGAGTGCCTTAGTGAGAGGACACTCCTCACCCCTCTCACGTTTGCTGCCACCAACGACCTTCCACAGGGGTTTAATACCCCATCTCCAGTCACCAGCCAACATATAGCATTCGAATTTTCCAAATACCATCAACTTATCTTATTTAAGCTAGAAGGGATAACTTCAGCGCCTTGAATGGCTCGTTAGTAAATTGCTTGAGTGCTTAAATAACCAACATAATTGTTTAGGATCCTCCTGATCCAATTACATTTGTTACCATTCCTTCAATGTAATACGGTCATCCTCTGAACCATACTCCCAACAAATAAAACCAGCCTTCAAGGTTGTCATCACATATGATGTAGAAGTTCAATGAGATTACCTTCCAGCGCTGGTTGATGTGCGTTTATTTTATTTCTCTACCAACTTTCTTGGTAATCAGGTTTGACAACCTCCGACTTTATGACGCCGCCATATGAATAGGGAGACTACCTCAAAAACATGTTCTACGCAAGACGTGAGAAATAGGAACACCTCAAGTGCATAAAAAGAATCCAAGTCTGTCGCAAGTAGGTACCTATACCAATGAGAGAGCCCACATTGAAAGGTTCCTTCTATCATGGTAAAACTTTCAAAACCTAATTTGCAAACACAAATCCGTTGATGAAATCAAAAGACTGCCTCTACAGTCAACCCACATACGACATTAAAGTTGTATAAGGCAAAAGACTGCTCTCAACGCAAGGGAATAATTTAACTTTCAAGTTTCCCCCAAAGGAAGTCTCTCTCTGTGGGCTCTTAGGTACACACCGGCACACACCATTAAGTTCGCCAAAGCGTGCACTTTTGTATTTTCATCTTAATTAGCTACACTTCCTATGGATAGATGAGAAATCGCACACTATGACCGGGAAGACTGACCCAAACGAAGAGGAAACACATGATATCCCTATATTTCACTCCATTAAGCTGGGTTTTCTTACATAGCTTCCTTATGATTAGCTATTGCGCGGTCCATAAATTACATTAATTTGCCAATTTTCCTCTGCAGCTGCGGCAGATAACCCATCCGAGGCCCCCCTTCTGGTGAACTCATGAATCAACACTTTTACTTTCATTTAAATCGGCACCCCGGGAACGGATCAACGTCTAATTAAGCTACCGATCGCGTCGACACGTCGCCTCTCAAAAAGACCGTCACACGGAAGATGCATCGTGGTGTGTATCTTCTTCACACACCTGACGATGACCGCGGGGAGTGGATGGGGGAACAATTTTCCTTTCACAAGAAACAAGTATCTTCTGTCGAGTAGATACATACTTGCTATGCCCATCTTTGGATGAGACAGCTTACAGATGCATCGCATCGGTGGATTGCATCGTTGCATTGAAAGTGAATTACGTACGTGTACCTCTTTTGCCCTCTGTGCACCCGTCAGATACTTGTATTCGTACCATTCCCGGTTGATTTGATTTAGATTGCCTGTAGCTGGTTCTTGTTTTTCAGTTGTTTACCGTGTTATTTAAGATGCCAACTACAAGACAGAAACAACAACAACAACAACAACAACAACCACCGGCAGCCTCTGCTGATGAAGTGTTTATAGGAATTCGATCTTCGGCTGGAGATGTGGGCGCCAGAAGCGTTTATCTGCGGAGAGACGTCACATTATCTTGAACTGGTTTGGAGCGACTCCGCTGACCTTGTAATTTCAGTTTCTTGTTACTCGGATAAGTGACAAAAATTATATCTCACAGACAAACAGACCGCAGGCAAATGAAATTAAAAGCCAAAGTAAACTTTCACCGTTTTTATTTAAAAAAAAAAGAAAATCGAGAACCAGCACCAAGATCCGTGATTAAAGTAAAAGTGAATTAAATTAATTTGAGTCTTCATTAGGGCACCTGATATTTTCGTGAGAACCGACATGAAGTACACACGAGTGTGAGGGGATCTGACAAGGAAATATTTATTGCTCCAGTTTTTGTTTTTGTAATTTACAACTGAAATGTCTTGTTGGTTGGCAACGCTGGTTTCACCGATGTGTGCTTAATTTGTATTCCTGGGCTCAAAAACCCTCTTTTTACATTGTGCCTAATTTGCAATAAAGATCTTGGGAAAGTCCATAACAAGATCAAATTTAGTCGCGAACTTAAATATTTTAGGAAGCCAAACATAGGGCTCCGCAAGAGTTTGCAGAAAATCCTGAATTTCGTCTTAAAGTCAGCAAAAATCGGCCTAATAACTTTACCCATCATGGGTAAATTCGTCAATACTAGCATTATATGCGCTCACGCTCGTACGTACTTACTTAAGTGGCGCTACAGTCCGGAAAGAACCTGTGCCTCAGCCAACATGCCTCTCCAATTAGCCCGGTCATTAGATATCTGCCTCCAGATGGTGGGAATCGAAGACTCTGCGAGCCGGATTATTGGTATCCATTCGGTCTACATGTCCTAGCCATCTTAAGGCCATCCTAGCCTCCAAATGCTTACTTACTTACTACAAACCGGAATAAAACTGGGCCTCAACCAACATGCCAGTCCTTAGCTAACTGCCTCCAGTTGAGCACTCCAAGTTGTGCCTCAGCCAACATGCCTCTCCAATTAGCCCGGTCATTAGATATCTGCCTCCAGATGGTGGGAATCGAAGACTCTGCGAGCCGGAGTATTGGTGTCCATTCGGTCTACATGTCCTAGCCATCTTAAGGCCATCCTAGCCTCCAAATGCTTACTTACTTACTATAACCGGAATGAACCTGGGCCTCAACCAACATGCCTGTCCTTAGCTAACTGCCTCCAGTTGAGCACTCCAAGTTGGTTGAGGTCGGTGTCAACTTGTGCGCGCCACTTATGGCGAGGTCTTCCATTACTGCGTCCGACGTCTGGCTGGGAATCGAAGACTCTGCGAGCCGGAGTATTGGTGTTCATTAGTTTTACATACCCTAGCCGTCTGAAACATCTGATCCGAGGTTTTTTTTACCTAGTTACATGTATAGCTTGGTTGAATCTTCGTCTCCATAGCATGCAAACGGAACTGAAGATTTTTCGATGAAATTTCCTCTCAAATCGAGGATTTCTTCATCCACTTTGGATACGGTTCACGCTTCAACGCTGAAGATCAGGACTTGGATGACCAGGGTCTCGTACAGGATCTCTAAGCAGTTCGATTGAGTGCTTTACTACTCAATTGCCTTCTAAGCCCGAAGAAATAGCGGTTGGCAAGAGTAATTTTTCCTTAAATTTCTGACGAGGTGTTGTTGTCAGGTATAGACACAGCCCTTTCTAACCTCAAAGCTGTATCTGCCAAAGGTGAAATTCTGTCCAAATTGTCGATGTTGTGTGTCCTTTCGTGTTGACATCATATCCTTGGTCTTAACCTCACGTTGAGTCCGATCAATGATGTCAATATAGTCGGCGTATGCTGGTGTTGGCTGGGAAGTTTTGTACAATCCTCTCAAGACTGAGATTGAAGGAATCACATTACTGTTCGTCGACTTGCTTTAAATCTTTTTTTTAGTATCGAATGTTTCGGTGAGGTCGCTGCCGACCCTAATATAGGTTAGGTCAGGTTAGAGTGGTTACCAGCGTTCGCCAGCACACTTAGACCATTTTGGTCCACTGTGATACCATTCTCCTTACTATCCGTGGGAAAACCATTCTGAGCTTTTGATGAAGCGGAGGAGGCTTTTCAATTCTATTTTTGACAAATCACTGAGATTTTGGAAAAAGTAAGCTCTAAGATGTAGCTTCCTTTTGTTTGATAGGGCCGGGGAGTTACAAAGGAGATGAAGTATTGTTTCCTCCTCCTCCTCGTCCATGCAGCTCCTACAGAAGTCGTTTGAGAAGAGGCCTAGCCTTTCTGCATGCCGACCTATTAAGCAGTGTCCCGTGATGATACCTACGGTCTATCAAGCGAAATCAGTCCCTTTGATCTTCTCAAATCTAGCCAAATTTGTTTGGTTATTTGACACATCGCGTCAAGACTCCATCTGAGGTTTGATTTGCTGTTAGGATGTTGCGCTAATAAGCTTTTGCATGTAGCGATAGGAATACCCAGTGCAACCGTGTCGGGTACAACTGGTAACTTGGTTCCATTACTGGCGAAATTCCAGTTCCCTGGAATGTCACTATGCCCAGGCACCCAGCATAGGTGAATGTTAAAATGCTTTGACATCTCCTGCAGAGATGATCGGCAATCTAGGGTTGTCTTTGAATTTGTTGAGACTGATTCCAGGGACTGGCTGTCTGAGATAATGCTAATATTCTTCGCAGATTTTACATTCTCTTTCAACCAGGATAAGGCTTCTTTGATCGCCATGAGTTTCCCTTGGAACACGCTGCAATGATCAGGAAGACGGAAAGATAGGCTGAGATTAAGCCTGTCGGAGAGACACCAGCACCCACTCCGTTATTTGTTTTAGAGCCATCGGTATAAAAGTGGATCGAGTCGTTTGGCACAAGTTCGTTGCTCTCCCATGACGTTCTGTCTGGGATTGTGACCCGGAAACTCTTATCAAAGTTTAGCCTGTTAAGGGTGTAATCGGCGTTTTCGGGAATATTTTTATGTATTTTTGAGTGGCCGTATTGAAAATTTGACCACTGTTGGATGGCTTTAAGACGTATGGCTGAGTAGGGTTAGCAGGTGAAAAAGAATGTCTAATGCCGCTGAGGTTGTTGTACGGAATGCACCACCGTCTGTGCATCGGTTTTTTGCTGTTTAAAGCTATCTCTAGCGCTGTCCACCTTACTACTACTCCATAAAGAAGTATCGGTCCTATAACCGATGTACAGAGCCAATGCGTTGTACGAGGTTTCATTCCCCATTTCAAGCCTTGATGGCTTTCTTGCAGGAATTAAGTGCTACCTTCGCTTTCTTTACTCTCTGTTATGTTTAGCTTCCAGTTAAGCCTCCTGTCCATAATAAGTTCCAGGTATTTTGCTTTGCCTTATAAGACTAGATCGATTCCGTTTAGTGACGGGGGGTCAATGTGAGGAATTTCATATTTTTTAGTAAATAGAACCAGTTCAGTCTTGTGGAGATTGACACCCAGTCCACAGTTGACCGCCTATTTGGAAAGTTTCTGTAGTGCCCTTTGGAGAAGCTCCTTGAGTATATTAAGGTGTTTCCCTGAGACAGCGATAGCGACGTCATCAGCGTAGGAAATCACTTGGCATCGCCCTGCTTCCAGGATAAGTAAAAGCTCGTTTACTACTAAGTTCCAAAGAACCCCACCTTGCGGGGTCCCTCTACTAACATGTCTTATGGTCGAAGCACCACCCAGTTTTGTGTTGATAATCCGGCTATTTAATAGCAAATTAATCAACATTCCAAGTGAATGGTCGACTTTTAGACATGTAAGCGCCTTAACGACCGCTCCCGAATTAACGTTGTTAAAAGCACCTTTGATGTCCAGGAATGCAACCATATGTGTGCAGAGCTGTTTCTACAAATTTTCCCTTGCAGTACGCATGTTGGGATGCGGATAGCTGATTTACATCAATGCTACTGCGAAGATGAAGGTCAACCAATCTTACCGGGGTTTTCAGAAAGAATGATGATAAGCTAATCGGTCTTAGGTCTTTCGGATTGACGTGAGAACTTTTACCAGATTTGAGTATGAATACTACTTTCACTTCTCTCCAAACCGTGGGAATGTAGATCAGCTCGATGCAGCCCCTAAGGATGGCTTCCACCCATGGTAGGATGAGATCCATAGTGCGCTGCAGCTCGGCTAGTACAATGCCGTCGGGTCCCGCGGATTTAAAGGGTTTGAAGATGTATGTATTGCCCAAAGTATTTCATTTTTCGTGATAAGATCTTGTAAGTTGCCAGTCAATAGATTGGTTCTATTGATGTCGTCTTGGAAAGCTTCCTGTAAGCTACCTGGGAAATGGGTGTTCATTTGTAGCTCCATGGATTCTTTGCTTGAGGTCGTCCAAGTGCCATCTGTTTTTTTGAGATAGCTTGGAACAGTTGGACAAGTGGATAGGATTTTTCGGAGTCTAGACGCTTCGGAAGTCTCCCCTATTTTATAACAGAAGAGTCTCCAGGATTTGCGCTTGGACTTCCTCAGTTCCTTTTTGTATATTGACAGGGTCTCTTTGTAGGAGATCCATTTAGAGGATTCGTTCAAACTTTTAGCTTTATTGAAAAGTTTTTTACATTTGTGCCTAAGCATTCGTGAATCTAAGGCCACCATGGAAGTTTTTGTTTCCCTCTAGGTTTCCTTAGTGGACAAGAGGATGACAGTGATTGGTTAAACGTAGATGTTAGCTTTTCAACAAGTTTATCGAGCTCCTGGGTACTTCTAGGAGGGCAAGATTGAGCAGGGGACACTAGTCTTTTCATAGTTTCCCTGTATTTTAGCCAGTCGGTTTTATAATAATTTCGAAAAATTCGACCCTAATGAAACAGCGAGGATTCTCTGTCGTCATCCTGCACAGACGGACGAGTACACTAAAACTAGACATGGCTCTGTATAGTTGGTGTCTATAAATGCTGTTGGATGCGGCTTTGAAATCCATGAATAGGTGGTGGGTATGGATTTGAACTTCTTCTTGGGTTTTTTTCAGGATCTTCCCAAGTGTGAAGATTTGGTCAGTTGTGGACTTTCCTGGCCAAAAACCACAGTAAAAAAGGCTGATCAGGTTGTAAACGGTTTCAGGCGTTCAAAAAAATTAGGTGAGAGGATCTTGTTGGCTATGATTACGAAACGACTTATGAATCTGTATGGGGTCTCCATTTTTATAGATCGGGCAAACGATGCTGAAGCTTGAGGCATACTTTCATCTGACCAGATTTTGTGAAATGGCGCATGTTACATACTAAATCATCCTCACCGGCTTTAAAAAGCTCGACGGGAAGGACGTCATTACCGCCAGTTAAGATATTGCTGTCCTCACTTCACTTATAAGTCAGGTGGTTGATTGTTTTCGCTGTCGTCGCCAATATTGAATGTTTCGGTCTGCACCCGGGAGATTGTTCGTCGTCCCCGTCTGCAAGTGGATCTTCCATATTCTTAGCACTACGATCGTTCCTTGTATATCTCTACATGATCAGCGTCTTGTATCCCAGCCTTTGGCGTTTTCGCACATCTATCCTGGAGTGGCACCTCTCTATATGGTCCACGGTGGGCTTTTCTTGCTCTTCTTTCTTCTTTCTGAAAAGCCGGTGTTCTTTACTTTTTCATTGCCTTATCTCAGTGGCGGCTATACTGCTACACAGGTCTTCTCTGTCTAACTTTGCGTTTAAATCTCCCAGTACTTCGCTAGTCGCCTGAGTGCATAAAAGGCGTAAATTTGGCCTTTATGCGGATTGTTCCAATCCATTCGCAAATGTCTTGGAAACATTAGACTTCTTGCCTAAGTCTGGTACGATGTTTCTGTCCACTATAACACGGTCCATAGTAGATGTAACCATTTTTATCCTCTTTTTGGCCGTCCCATTCCATCGTATTTCCTGGATGGCAGTAATGTATGCTTTGTAACAGCTTAAGGCTTCCGCTGGTTGTTCGCCTGTTCCTCTTCTGTTTAATGTTCTTACATTCCAGGTGCAGATACGACCGACGTTAAAATAAAATCAGTCCTTTCCGAGGCTCTTGGTTGATTCGTTACCAGAATTTTTGCTGTGGGTGAGTAGTTAACTCAAAGTACAACCCCCAACCTAAAGGGCCAATTTCAATTTATTGGATATCAGCATCCAACACGGGTTTGAGTGCTACCGTTTGACTTTCGGCCCATCCGCCACCATTTTTCTTTCAAGGAGCCTGTTTTACCTTTGAGTTTCCTAGATGACCTGTTGTCCGAATATGTCATTGAAGCTCAAATCGGTTGTTTACTTTGTCCTAACGTCTATACGTCTTCCTCCTGATCTCATCTGCTGCCGCCAAAACTTTACAAAGGGATTGAGATACTATCTACAGTCGAGGTATACTCAGTGGTGTTCATTGGTCGCCAATTGAAGGCTGAGACTCGGCGTTAGTACGCATCAGGTAGGTGGTTTCATATAGTCACATTGCCTACTATTGGACCACCCCCTAAGATGACTATCTCTGTTCAAATTTAACGGTTTAAACGCATAGAAATACCCACTTTACAGAAATTACTTACTCAAGGACACTTTTTTGTTTATTTGTAGATAAAGACTATTCACACTGTGAAATACCTACCAAACGAGTTGGAAAATCATCCAAATCCTGTCCAGTTAACACATTCATCTCATTACTTTGTCATGATGCCAAATCCCAATCATGTTGGTTATTATCCCTAATACTCGTGTTGCGCTTAAATCGCAGTTCGCCCACCAATAGAAGTGGTTCACTCCCTAACCTGATTCCATCGATCAATTCGTCGCCAGAGTGATATACTGCAAAACCGTTAACAATTATCCCTTTCACTGTCAAACAATCGCAAGTTGCATCTAAATTCCCAACAGAGCCACTGATTGAAGTTTCCAATTATATTAACATGCATGCAATCGTGTGGCGCACATTGCCCATCCAGCTCCTAGCATGTAGGACGCGCTCTCAAGTGATTTAATTGAAAATGACTCCCCCAATGGGAGTGACATCATTTCAGTGATTCAAATGGATCGCCAGCGGTCGACACGCAATGTGAAAATATTTCGAATTAACAGTTGCGGTCGCGTATTCAATTTTTTTTTAAATTAATTGATATCATCGGTTGCATTTAGAGTTTGGACATCACCAGAAATTGCATCACAAGTTGCATAAAAGGTTTTCATCACAAGTTGAATGAAAATTTTCATGCGTTTAAGACCTCCATCGCCATTAGATACTTTTTCCACTGGCAATATCGCGCATTATCCCACTCCTAGAATGCCCCATTCCAGCTCCAAAGTAATCAACAACGAACCACTCCTAGCACCTAAAACATAACATCACATAGGCTTCCATCATCAATTTCTAGTGACCCAATTCCGAATGGGTAAAGCTGGCATAAGCCCTCTCCATTCCATGGCGGAGCAGCGGCACCCATAAAACACTCATAATTTACCAAACAAAGTCCCAAATCGATTTGCACGAAACCGTTACCATATACGACGTCGGGCGACGAGAAATGTAGGATAACACATAAAAGGGATATGCGCCTTCGAAATCTACTTTTGATGAAGCTTTTTTGGATCAGGCTGGTAAAGCCTTTTGCTGTATCAATTTGCGACATGCCAAGAGCGGTTATCTATTGATTTTGTGTGTTCCTTTCAGTTTCGAAATCCTAGTGACTCAGGAAGTCAGGCGAAGCTATCGATTTGAGGTGTGGTCCGATGCACACACAAACACACTCTTACAGCGAAGGGTATTATCTTGTTAAAGGAGATTTGCCAAAAAAAGTACTAAACTGCCAAGATATGCTTTCACAAAAAAAAAATCAAAAATCCTTGGTGGACAGTATTGACATAGATATTCGTGTACGCAATGCATGCCAGGCAGGAGGAGATGTATTCCCGGAGAACAATGGGGGACCAGCAGCTGTGGAAGGATTAAGCTTAGAGGAAAAAAGTGTTACGTGGGGGGTACAATTTTTTTTTTCAGATTAATTTTGAGCCGTCCAAAACCAATGGTTGGGCTTTAGAAGCTTCAAGTTTTATAAATATCCATAACCTAGTGCTATAGTTTCTTTCCTTTCGAATTTTTCAGAGGAATGATAGGATTTTTGCTCATTGCCGACTTTTTTAGGGTTTTAGTCGACATCTGTTTGATCTTCCAACAATGATACTTTGGCATATTGCTGCAGGAAGACAATCGTGGTAATCTGAAATGTCTGCGATATAACTCCTAAAAAGCTGCGAAATTAAATCCAGCCCAACGGTGAAGGTATCAAGAAGCTGGAGAGCGTCAGTTTTGATGGGTCACCAAAGAAACTATTCAAATACGGAGATGATGCCTTGAAAGTGTGCTCGCAACAAACCATCAACCCACTCTGGGTTCATGATGCCTCGAAAGTGTGCTCGCAACTCGTCAAGGTATCAAAAAGCTGGAAAACGTCAGTTTTGATGGGTTAGCAGAGAAACTTTTTGAATACGGAGATGATGCCTTGAAAGTATGCTCGCAACTCATCAAGGTATCAAAAAGTTGGAGAACGTCAGTTTTGATGGGTCACCAGAAAAACTATTCAAATACGGAGATGATGCCTTGAAAGTGTGCTCGCAACAAACCATCAACCCACTCTTGGTTGATAATGCCTTGAAAGTGTGCTCGCATCTCGTTAAGGTATCAAAAAGCTGGAGAGCGTCAGTTTTGATGGGTCACCAGAGAAACTCTTCAAATACGGAGATGATGCCTTGAAAGTGTGCTCGCAACTCGTCAAGGTATCAAAAAGCTGGAAAACGTCAGTTTTGATGGGTCAGCAGAGACTCTTTTTGAATACGGAGATGATGCCTTGAAAGTGTGCTCGCAACTCTTTAAGGTATCAAAAAGCTGGAGAACGTCAGTTTTGATGGGTCGCCAGAGAAACTCTTCAAATACGGAGATGATGCCTTGAAAGTGTGCTCGCAACAAACCATCAACCCACTCTGGGTTGATAATGCCTTGAAAGTGTGCTCGCTACTCGTCAAGGTATCAAAAAGCTGGAGAGCGTCAGTTTTGATGGGTCAGCAGAGAAACTTTTTGAATACGGAGATGATGCCTTGAAAGTGTGCTCGCAACTCGTCAAGGTATCAAAAAGTTGGAAAACGTCAGTTTTGATGGTTCAGCAGAGAAACTTTTTGAATAGGGGGAGATGATGCCTTGAAAGTGTGCTCGCAACTCCTTAAGGTATCAAAAATTTGGAGAACGTCAGTTTTGATGGGTCACCAGAAAAACTATTCAAATACAGAGATGATGCCTTAAAAATGTGCTCGCAAGAAACCATCAACCCACTCTGGGCAGATGATGCCTTGAAAGTGTGCTCGCAACTCGTCAAGGTATCAAAAAGCTGGAAAACGTCAGTTTTGATGGGTTAGCAGAGAAACTTTTTGAATACGGAGATGATGCCTTGAAAGTGTGCTCGCAACTCTTTAAGGTATCAAAAAGCTGGAGAACGTCAGTTTTGATGGGTCACCAGAGAAACTATTCAAATACGGAGATGATGCCTTAAAAGTGTGCTCGCAACAAACCATCAACCCACTCTGGGTTGATAATGCCTTGAAAGTGTGCTCGCAACTCGTCAAGGTATCAAAAAGCTGGAAAACGTCAGTTTTGATGGGTCACCAGAAAAACTATTCAAATACGGATATGATGCCTTGAAAGTGTGCTCGCAACAACCAATCAACCCACTCTGGATCAACATAGGAATGCCCGATGACTGTGGCATCACCTACATAGGAGATCCTATTTCTTGATCCAACTGTCGACAACCGATGACTGGAGTAACATCTCCAAATGTTCCATCTATTTGAAACGAGTTCCCATGACTTGCTCCAACTATGGACGCTGTCCTTGCTAAGTGGAACATATAAGATATCCAATCCAACTTACTTTGTCAACGTCTTTAAGTCTTTCTGTGGCTTTTGGATCCGCAGCTCGTCCATCGACCCAAATTCCTTTCCTAAGGCAGATAAAGTAAAGTTTCAAGTCGAGACTCATTATCTTTTCATCCACTTCTAGCGCTTTTCATCTACACATAGCACTCACCTCCTTAAGCTCTATAGACTGATGAGGGAATTCGCAATCTGAAATTCCAAATTCGTGCTAAATCCGACTCTAATCCTACCAGTCTTACTTTACGTCATAGAACGCTTGACGATTAAAAAGGAAGCGAACAAATATTCGTCGATGAGTGGTCCGTTGATTGCGAATTAAGGGCAAGATACAGAGCTTAATGGCTTCCAACAAGATGTGCGTGTTGAGTCCGAAATGTACAAAAAAACATAGACTGCATTCTTACTTGCTATAGTGGCGCCACAGTCCGGAATGAACCTGGCCCTCAACCAACAAGCCGCTCCAATTAGCCCGGTCCTTAGCTAACTGCAACCAGTTGCGCACTCGAAGTTCGTTGAAGTCGGTTTCTACTTGTGCGCGCCACTTAAGGCGAGGTCTTCCTCTACTGCGTCCGACGTCTGGCTTTGAATCGAAGACGAGCCCTTCCCTCTACAAGTCCTAGCCATCTTAAACGTCCAATGCGCAGCCTTCGCTGTATAGCTCGTACAGTTCGTGGTTGAATCTTCGTCTCCATAGCCCGCCAACGCAAACGGGACCGAAGATTTTTCGAAGAATTTTTCTGTCAAAACGATCAGGGGTATCAGGGATCAAAAGTGGATGAAGTTTTGATTTGTTTCATGCTTCAGCACCGTAGAGCAGGACTTGGATGATCAGGATCTTATATACGATATCCTTAGTAGTTCGAGTGAAGGCTTTGCTACTAAATTGCCTTCTTGGCCCGAAGAAACAGCGGTTGGCAAGAGTAATTCTTCGTTCATAGCGGAGCCGAGGTAGACAAAGTCCCGTACTACCTCAAAGTTATATCTGCCAATGGTGACGTTCTGTCCAATTCGTCGAAGTTTTGTGTTCTTTCCTCATTTACAGCTAAACCGCTGTTGCCACTTCCTTCAATATACTACCAAGCGTGACTTTGACATCTCGTGGGGTCCGTCTAATGATGTCAATATCATCGCCGTAAGCTAGTAGAGCCACAGATCTATGAAAGATTGTGCCTCTGGCCTTGGTGCGGGGCTTTTGCACAATCTTATCAAGCATTATGTTAAAGAAATCACATGACGGGTCACCGCCTTGCCTAAATCCTCTTTTGGTATCAAATATATCGGTGAGGTCGTTTTCGACCATGATGGAGCAGCCAGAACTCTCATTCGTCATCCTGCTCAGACGGGCGAAATTGGGCAGTATACCAAAACTAGAAATGGCTCTGTATAGTTCGTCTCTATAAATGCTATCGTATGTGGCTTTGAATAGGTGGTGGGTATTTTTTGGACTTCTTGGGTTTTTTCCAGAATCTGCCGAAATATGAAGATTTGATAAGTTGTGCACTTTCCTGGCCTAAACCCACACTGCTAAGGGCCGATCAGGTTGTTAGTAAATGGTTTCAGGCGTTTACGTTTAACGGCAGATAGGATCTTGTAGGGGATGAGGAGACCTATGCCTCTCCTTTTTTGGGCAAACGATAATGGGGTTCCATTCTTCAGGCATACTTTCATTCGACTAAATTTTTCTTACGCGGTGTTGATTGTTACATACAAAGTCATCTTCACCGGCTTTATACAGCTCGATGGGAGGGCCGTCATTTCAGACATTCTTGGTAAGCTTTAGTTTAGATATTGGTATCCTCACATCATTTAGATAGGGTCGTCGCCAATACTGGTTCGTCCTGTCTGACAGCTGCAGAAGTGGTGCTTCCATATCCTCAGAATCGACTGTATCTCAATCATCTAAGGCTCTTCATCTAGCTGTAGGCTGTATTTTCTGACATTACTGCTAACGATGTTTTCTTTTCCTACCTTTGCGTTAAGGTCTTCCATCACGATTTTAACATCGGGCTTCGGTAGTCGCTCGGTAGTTTTGTCAAGGAGCTCGTAGAAGCAGTCTTTCGCGATATTTTTCCTCCGTCGGAGCGCAAGCGCAAATAGGACTTATTTAGGCAAATTTGGCCTTGATGCAGATTGTAACAATGCGTTTGCAAATGTCTTGAAATCATAAGACTATAACATGGTCCGTAGTAGAATTCACCGTGTTCCATCCTCTTTATGCCCGGCATATCCCATTTTCTGAATGGCAGTAATATCTGCTTTTCAGAAGCTGAGGGCTTCCGCTAGTTATCCGCCTGTTTGATGTTCTCACATTCCATGGTCAGATACGAACCTCGTTGTCAGTTTTTCGTTTAGCATGGTCGTCAACAATAAAATCATTCCTTTCCGAGGCATATGGTTGTTTCGTAAGAACAATTCTTCAGCGAGTGGGAAGTTAACCCATAGTTAACCCATAGTAGAACCTCATTCTGGTGAGCCAGTTCCAATTTATTAGATACACGGGTTCATCTGTATCCACTTCGGTATTGAACGCTGTCGTTGGCCTTCGCTCTTTCGCCACCATCTAAACAGAGATGGTGGCAATATGGTCTTGACAAACCCCTTGAGATTCCTTGATAGAATGTATTCTGATTATGTCGGAGCTGCTTAAATGAGTTTTTTTTTACTTTGTCCGTTCTTATATTTGCGACAGAATAGTCGTGCGACGGAAAGCGCATGTGTGCGTCTGGCCTTCAACAGAACACCTTGCTTGAATTTCGTAGAAGACCTGTTGGTCGAAGATTAGCAGGGTTTGTTTCATGAGTATCCTTTCTTCGTGTAGGATGTACCTACTCCGTTTTCCATGTACCGAATAATATTCACCCGGCCGCCTTCTTGTTCTCCACTTTTTGATGGCTGCGATAACTTTTTCAACGCTCGTGGGAACCATTACCTTTTCGTGGAATGGAAGTAACCATATGAGGTGTCGCTAAGTAGAAGTCCTCAAATATTTTTATTATTTTACTTACAGGTGCGAAATTCAATACCTCAGCAGTTTAATGGTTATATGATCCACACACACACCTATTTTGGTTTAAATTGCAAATTAGTACACTCTCACTCGCAATATAGACCTGAAGTGCTGACACTTCCTGAATATTATGTACCCACTACAACCTTTCGCTCTTGATGTCATTCAACCTCAAAAGCAAACCCAAAATGAACTCTTCCCCTATATCTACTCACCCTGTCATCCTGGCGAAAAGCCAAGTATCACTCATTTTCTGTGTTTGTGTGCTCTTGAGGAACCTCATATCTTTATGACGACACAGATTCCTTAACAATTTCACATTAGTTCGGCTTATTAACCAAGAACACTTTAGGGGTAACCTAATGCGGGTGAGTAGGCACCCTACCAACATGACGGAAGTTGGTCGTTTTCTCAAGCGAGCAGTTTCCTGTTTTAATAAGTTGTTTCGCCTAAGCCTCCGCATAATGTCGCTAAAATAACACAACACCACCAGCATCACCGCAACGGAAAAACACACACACACACAAATAAGTATCTACGACTATGTTTGCGATTAATTATATCACCGGCAGCAAGGTACAAGCATACAGCGCCATATACATCGGTCAGGTCATTAGGCGGTTTGAACTTAATTCGCCTGGAGTAATCCATAGATACGACGACGTGCGACTATAGAGTGGGTATATGTGTTATAAAGTTCCTTAGTACAAATATTATGGCTGACGTTACTGACCCAGTTTTAAGGGATATACCGCACCCGTACGTACAAACGTTTGCATACACACACACCGAGAAAAAAAAACACCGGGGAGTTAAATGTTTCTGTTTGGATAACGGTTTACATTGTTATAGGTAAGTTGTTAGCAAAACTTTATGAAAGAGAAGGATTTTTTGTTTGTTTACAAGGAATTGTAAGGCCACCTCTAGAACGGGGATAATGCGACTTGAATGACAAATGAGGGGTAGAAGGTTTCTAGGTTCCTGTTTTTCAAAAAAAATTAGCATGCACCTCGTTAAAATTGATGGCAATGCTGCAGTTTGAAATTTTAAATTTAAGGCATCCTAAGACCGTTTGCGAACCTCTTAATTTCAATTTGGAATCTAGGTCATTTCATATTTAATCGTCACCGCGAATGTATCTGCGTACTGTTGCAGCAAATTGCGATTAGAAATTCCATCAGCAATGATGTGATTGAACATCCAAACTAAACATGTGTGATACCTGTTATGGGTTCCTTATGTAAAATGCATCAGTATGCGACTCAACATTGATAAAAGTCGCACGTCAATTGCGGATAAAAGGAAACTCCGCCAAACCATCAGTTAATTGCTTTTCAGCTTGAAGCTCGCGTGTGGCTCGCAACATGTAATAGCCACTAACACGTTCTCGATTTGGCGGGACGGGCGTACTAAACTGTTATGACGGGTATTAATTGCACAAATGGAAGACTCAATGTCATCGGGGGGCAAGTTCAACGAGTGACGTCTACTTATTGCATTCACACGCTTTGCTAACGCAAACGTGCGAAGCTAATAAGGTCAGATGTTGGGAATGCTCTGATGGGTCATTTGCATTTTATAGGTTAGCTGTGGATTGGTGTTACCCAAATGGCATTTCAAATTGCAGTTTATTTTTGTTATTTGTAGACATTTAAGGGCTACACGGTTTGTTTGTGAATCCAATTACAGCTATATTCCAAATTTTAACTTTTAAGATATAAGACAATGGAAGTGCAGAATGCATTGTTGTTGATGATATACTATAGGAAACTGTATTTTCACACAACACAACTCACAAATTACATAACGGACAACGGTGCAAATTGAAGAGTTTGCTCATTTAGGAATCTCAAGACTAAGTCAGGCCCCTTGAACAGAGATGCTGGCGGATGAGCCGAAAGTCCAACGGCAGTGCTCAATCACGTAGTGGATACTGATGGCCACATATCCTGGGGATATCCAATAAATTGCGGTGTTTAAGGATAGTGATGCGATTATATGAGAACACAAACGTCCTCACTCTAGCCTCTCACTACAACTCCTACTCTCACCTCCACGCTGGTGACTGGTGGGTGCCTAGTACCTCGACTGGAGATGGGGTAATAAACCCCTGTGGAAGGTCGTTGGTGGCAGCAAACGAGAGAGGGGAGAGGAGTGTCCTTTCACTAAGGCACTCACTCTCAGGCGGCAGCGGAGGAATTCCCTAGATGGAGTCAACGGTGGCGCCTACAGCTCCAGTTTGATCGAACTGGTAGTGAAATCCCTATATGAGCTACTTCGACATATTTGAACACCAGGTCTATAGGGATTTCCAATACTGAGCCAGGGTGTTGGAAAAGAGTTGGTGGCGGAGGAGCCCTCAATGGGTCTTCAAAGGCCTTCGCGCAACGCGTATCCCTTAACCTCTTGATTCACACCATACCACCAGCATCTAATGTCGAAGAACAATGGCAACGATGCCAACAAGTCATAAGATCAGCCGCAACTGATGTGCTAAGTTTCTCGCGGCCACCAGCAAGTAACCCCTGGTTTGATGAGGAATGCCGACAGATGCTCGCAGCCAAGGACGAGGACAAGGCTAAGTTGCAAAGAAGAAGGGAAGAACAAAAAAGAGCAAGAAAAGCGCGCGATCGAGGATATAGAGAGGTGGCACTCCAGGAACGATGTTCGCAAGTTTTTCCAAAGTGTAAAACGTCAAAGCCAAGGATACAAGGCTCGATCCGAATCCTGTCGAGATGAACAAGGAAATATCGTAGTTGAGAAACAGTCGATGCTGAGGATATGGAAGAACCACTTCTGCAGACTGTTAAACGGCGATGACGGACAACATTCCGCTGTCAGGCAGAACGAACCATTTAATATATTGGCAACGACAGCGAAAACTGCCAACCACCCGACCTAATTGAAGTGATGATAGCAATATCTAAACTTAAGCTTAATAAGGCATCCGGAAATGACGGCCTTCCCGCTGAGCTTTATAAAGCTGGCGGAGATGACTTGGTAAGTAACATCCACCAACTCATAAGCTAAATCTGGGCGGTTGAAAGCATGCCTGAAGAATGGAACCTCAGTTTCGTTTGCCCGATCCAAAAAAGGAGACCCTCTGAACTGCGCCAACTACAGAGGCATAAGTCTCCTCAACATCGCCTACAATATCCTATCTGCCGTTATATGTGAACGCCTGAAACCGTTTACCAACAGCCTGATCGGCCCTTATCAGTGTGGTTTTAGGCAAGGAAAGTCCATAATCGATCAAATTTTCACTCTTCGGCAGATCCTGGAAAAAAAGCCAAGAAGTCCAAATCGATACCCACCACCTATTCATCGATTTCAAAGCAGCATTTACAGAGACGAACAATACAGAGCCATGTCTAGTTTTGTCATACCGCCCAAACTCGTCCATCTCTGCAGGATGAGGATGCAGAATGATACCTAAAAAGGAATTAGGCAAGGCGATGCACTGCCATATGACTTCTTTAATCTGGTTCTTGAGAGGATTGTGGTAATCTTCCGAGCCAATACCAGAGGAACAATCTTCCAAAAATCGGTGCAACAGCTAGTATAAGCCTATGATATTGACATCATTGGTCGGACTCAACGTGATGTCATAGCCACGTTTGCTAGTATAGAGAAAGAAGCGGCAAAAATGGGTTTAACGCTAAATGAGGATAAAACCAAATATATGCACTATGCAGTCAACACGAAAGGACATACAGCATCGACGAATTGGACAGAACTTTGAGGTTGTAGGTTACTTTGTCTACATCAGCTCCATTATTAAAAACAACATTTCGTCAGAAATTAAACGATGTTCTTGCCAACCTTCGTGGTAAGAAGGTAATTTAGTAACAAAGCCCTCACTCGAACTACGAAGGAGATCCTATCATCTATATCTCTATCAGGAGACTGATCATCTAACGACCTGAAGCTTGGATTCAAAAGTGGATAAAGAAACTTTGGTCGTTTTGAAAAAAAAATTCTTCGAAAAATCTTCGGGCCTATGGAGACGAGAATTCAACCACAGACTATACGAGCTGTACAGCATCACAGTCCTAGCTGAAAAACTTTGCATTGGACTTCTGAGATGTTTAGGACATGTAGAGCGAATACTCTGGCTCGCAGAGTCTTCGATTCCCTGCTTGACGTCGAGCACAGTAGAGGAAGACCCCGTGGCACGCACAACCAACTTGAAGTACATAATTGGGGGCAGTTAGCTAAGGACCGGGCTAATTGGATAGGCTTGGTTGAGGTTGGTTGAGGTCCAGGTTCAGTACGGACTGTAGCCCGACATAAGTAAGTAAGTAACGCCTGAAGAGTTGGAATCGTGATCGCCGCAATTATCGTTTTGATCGACTGCTTCAACTCACTCAAATTCCTTGGTTTAGTTTTGTACACCTGCCAATATGTCAAGCAAGACATAACCTCATAAAATAAAATTGGTGCAGTCAGGTGTGGTGACCTTGGGGTTTAGTGGAAAGTGGGATTTCTGGATATTGATTTGTTTCAGAATTTTCGTTGTAGCGCCGCCATAACCCCTCTGGCTAAGTGTGTAGTTGCTCCGTCTTCCTAAAATGGGGACGTTTTCGGTGCAGTCCTGGGTAAAAAAACAAACTTTTTCAGCACCTTTAAAAATCGGTCCCCAGTGGCAATCACTGTTACACCGTTTTCTTCAACGAAATATGGCCCGGCAATCCATCTTGATGAAACTACATACCACACAGAGAATCGTTCTGGGTGCAGTTCCTTCTCATGGAGCATTTCTGGATAAGAGTCACTCCATATAAGGCAATATTGTGAGTTTATATTACTGTTCAGATCAATATAAAACTCATAAAACTAGCAAATTATCAAGTTTTTGGTCTTCTTCGGAGATTTCAATAATTTTTTTTTTTGACAAAACCTAAGGCGAACAAGCCTTAGGATTTAGGACAAGAGGATTTAACTTTCTCGTAATTTGGTTTTGCCTGTATTGACTAGACTGGGGGCTCAGTGGCGCGATGGTTAGTGCGATGAACTGCCGCGCAGGAGGTCTGGGTTCGATTCCCAGCCGTAGCAACACCTAAATGATTTTTCACTGGCCCTCCTCTCGTGATGATCTGACAAATCATCCGAGTAGTATCAATTGTCAAGAATAGCTTATCTCAACTTAGCCGTTCGGAGTCGGCATAAAACAGGAGGTCCCGCCATCGTGCAAGAAGTACACACGCACACATGAATGGTTGTGAGAAAGCTAGGCCCTGGGTACTAACGAGCCTGTTGCGCCAAAAATTTGTAATTTGTTTTTTATTGACTAGACTATAACCAAGATTGTGTCCTGAACCCAAACATAGGGATCTCGATGGTACGGTCTTCGTGCGATGCTTTTAGATTCGGCAAACATGTTTACCAGCCTTATAATGGAGCAGTGATGGAAATGACGGACTTCGAAGAATGGTACCGCTGCACTATCCAATTCCTCACAAGCATTAATTTAGTAAATTTGAATAGTAAATTACAAAATAATAGAATATCGAGTGTGAGTTCACCTGCGGTAGAAGTGAAACTGTATACGACACGGTGGAGTAGTGGGTACGCTTCGAACTATAGCAAAAAGAGAATACGAAGGATAGGGAAACTATATAGAAACGCGTTATCTAATTCTCTCATAGCCTAAACCCTGTTTATACACTTCGCGTCAACTGAATAAGCACACAAATTTTCTAGGGTATGTTGTCCATTTTTTCCTAACTTTGACCTTTAATGTATCATTTTATGATGCTTACAGCTTGCTTATGATGTTGAGAAAAAAACACAGAAAGAAAAATTTAAAAAGTACCGCTATTTTTTTCTCGCTCTCTTGTAAAGCGTTTCATATGGAAAAATGCAGTTTTTTTTTGCGTCAACTGAATAGACACAACTATTAAAATATGAAATAAAATCTAACGGAATGAAATGAAACAAGTTTTTCTTTAAATACTTTTTTATTGGTTATTTCTAGTAGTGGGTGCTCCCACCTTTATTCGTAATCACTTCATAAATTCGGTCTGGCATGGAATCGTAGAGGCTCTTTAAGTAGTCCAGCGAAATTTCCCTCCAAGCTAATTTAATGGCTGCAATAAGCGATTCGCTGTCTTCAAACTGACTGCCAGACTCATAAACTTTTCGAACCAACTATCCCCATACATTTTCTATAAGGTTCAGGTCGGGTGAGTACGGCGGCCATTGAAGCAATTCAACATTTTGGTCCTGTATCCAACTTTTGACAATGCGCGCCGTGTGGATGGGGGCGTTGTCCTGTTGGAAAGTCCAGTTAATGGGTCCAAAAATATCGGCAAATTTAGGAAAATTTCTTTCCAAAATTCCTTTATAGGTTATTGCAGTCATTTTTGACGTTTGAAACTCAAGGTCTACAGTCCCATAGTAGCTAACTGCTCCCCATACCATAACTCCACCTTCTCGACTATGATGCAGCGCTAAAAATCGTTCTTCCTTCTTCACATCATGATAATAATAATTAAAGCCATCAGGGCCATCAAAATTGAACTTCTTCTCATCGGAAAAAACCACGTTGCGCCACTCATTTTTCCAAGTCATATGGAGTATATAAAATTCTAAACAAATACCTTTACGTTGCTCGTTTAGTGGTGGTTTCTTTTGGAGTTTCAATCGTTTTAAATCATCAGCGCTGTTTATTACTCTGCGGACTGTTGAAACACTTGCAGTTACCCCAGCTTTTTGCTTAATTTTTGCTGCAGAGTCACTCGAATTGGAAGCACATCTCAAAATTGCACGTCGGTCATTTGCTGTTGTTGCCGTTTTTTACCTCCTTTAATGTTTTTTTCCGTACGAACTTTTATTTCGGATGTAAGAATAGACAACACTAAAACTCCGTTCAATTTTGGTGGCTATAGCACGCCCGGTCAGCCCTTGTTCTTTTAACAAATCAATGTTGGCTCTCTCGACACTAATTAAAGCTTTTGATCTACCCAAAAAAAAACTAAAATGCACTTAGGAAACTTCAACTTTTGATTTAGTATGCCAATCACCTCAAAACACTCATAAACAATGAAGATAATGACCCTGAATGACCGTGTTTCTATTCAGTTGACGCAAAAAAAAACTGCATTTTTTCATATGGAACGCTTTACAAGAGAGCGAGAAAAAAAATAGCGGTACTTTTTAAATTTTTCTTTCTGTGTTTTTTTCTCAACATCATAAGCAAGCTGTAAGCATCATAAAATGATACATTAAAGGTCAAAGTTAGGAAAAAATGGACAACATACCCTAGAAAATTTGTGTGCTTATTCAGTTGACGCGAAGTATACATCTCCAGTTGTCTCTTTGTCGTTACACTTTTTCGTTTCATAAAATCGAATTCACACCATCCCAAAAGAAGTTTAACTTCAAAAACCCTAGCCGATTACTCGCACAGAAAAAAAGTTATTACGTTCTGTTTTTACAGCAAAATTCGTACGCTACCCTGTCTAAAATTATTAAAGCCGTTTAGAATCGGCGTAAAATTTATTTGTGGCGAAATTTCACATACAAAAAAAATTGGATTAGCTGGATCTAAGCATTTTTTGTGTTTGTTACCTTAAGCAACCGAAAACGATAATCGTCTGATTGACCATCGTTTTTTTTTTGCCACACGAAGAAGAATCGGCGACTCTGCGTCCTACATGAAAATTACACAATTGTATGATGATAGGTTGAGGGATGAATATTTATTTTTTAGAGGTTTTATGTTATTGGATTATGAAAATACCCACTCAGCTCAAAAATAGGTTGGCATCACTGATACCAAATTCCTTTTTTTTTGTTTCGGTTCTCTTTTACTTTAATCATCCTTTACAAAGTGTTCGTTTGATAATTGACTAATCAAGATTTTTTTTTTCTGTTCATTTCAGGTAAGATGCGTTTTTTTAAACTATGAAGTAACCTATAGGAAAAAAAAAACCTACACAAGGTTACTAACATTAGGACGAAGTCTCAAACCTCCTTAACATGGACAAAAATGACACTTTTTTCTAGCCAATTTTAACAAAAATAAAATCACTGATGACTCCATTGGAAAACTGGAATGATCCAGGTTTGTTGTTGAACACCCTAGCTAAGATCCTTACCAATGCTTCCATTACGTTTTTCATTTCCTCTCTTCCTTTCAATCCGCTATGCGGATCGTTGAATACTCTATCCCATCCCATCCTTAAAATTAATATCCTCAAAACATAGGCTTTATAGCGATGAAATACAGAAAATGACATTGTCACAATATATTGCTCAAACAGTTTATCAAAATCTTTTGTGGTTCGACAAAAAATAAAGTTTTTCTATTGCATATGCCTTGGGGTAAGGCATACAAATGGTTTTTGTAAGAAAACGCCCCCAAAAAGTGGGTTTCACCTACACCCACTTTGATATGTAGACAAAATGTTTACTTTATCATTACGGAAGCATTTGCATCAAAAGTTTATTTCGATTTTTTTAAAATTTGGACAAAAAGTGTTTTTTTACTAAAAACGCCCCCAAAAAGTAGAAGTGGCAAAAAACTTCGTATGGACGAAATATGGATATTAGGATTGTCTAGATATGTTGCTAACACACTTTTTTGAAATTCCTTACGGTTTGGCTTAAAACTACGTTTTTCTAAAAGGGGGCGCGGCAGTGGGCGGATTTTAAAAATTTGTAAACTTGTTCTGGTGACTCGGACAAGGATCCTATATACCAAATTTCATTATTCTAGATCAAAATTTAAGGCCCAAAAATGACGAACAGACAGACGGACGGACGGACGGACGGACAGACAGACATGGCTAATTCGACTCAGCTAGCGATTCTGAGTCGATCCATATACTTTGAGGTATATGTAGCAAAATTATTTCTCTATGTTACAAACTATTTATTAAAACTAATATACCCCTATGGGATAGGGTATAAAAAAGCTCATATTGCGGTGTATTCTTGCACTCCTTTGTTAATACAAGTGCAAGGGTATATAACATCTGTTAGGAATATTTTGTGATCTTCAAATTTATTTATTGCGGGGTTTTGATAGGGTCAGTCAATAGTGATCGCCACATGGTTACCAGTCAAAATATCAAACCTAACCAATCCGGACTTAAGGCTGAACTGTGAACTATAATAGACGGAAGCAATCGGAAGCTGATGTCAAAATTCTAAGTTAAGTTTTCTTCAGTACTCTCAATTATTCAAGTTGCCCATAATAGACTTTTGAGAATGGAATTGCAAACAATAAAAACAAAATTTCGTTGCTTAGGAACTAACAAATTTAAATGTACACAGCTGTTGAAGTGAAATGTGAAATCTGTGTATGAAAGAACAAAAGAAAGAGAAAGAGCGAATCAATTCGCTTTTTCGTAAGTGAGCAAAAGTGAACGAAAACTGAACGAATCGAAGCGAAAAGCTATTATGGTCGTACAATACAAATTGCATGTGTTCGCACAGTTACGGAAGTGGTCGTCCGCAATCAGCTTCTATTATAGTTCAGCCTTTAGCCTAATCTAACCTTTCCTTTACCCAACTAAGTTAAAAAAAATATGGTTCGACAAAATAATTATGAACTGTTTTTTAGTGCTGAGTAAACAGTACGTTTCCACTTTCCATTTTATTCCTGTGAAAGTACGTTCGATGCCATTATGTATGGAACTTGATTTCTTTTGCATGGCCACCACGGGCAAGCTTTCAGAAGTCCAGACGCTGAACCCAATTTTCGACGGTTTTTAAGCATAAATCGGCCGATACTACTGCAATTTCAGGTTCGATGTTCGTACGAAATGCATCAATCGTCGCTGGCTTGTTGGCATAGACCATAGACTTGACGTAGCCCCATGACATTCGCTGTGTGGCTTGTGGCGCCGTCCTGTTGGAACCACATGTCCTCCAAGTCCATATCATCCAATTGGGGCCAAAAGTACGGCGCAATGACGCCGCCGGCCCATAAACCACACCAAACCGTAATTTTTTCGGGATGTAATGATGACTCATGGAGTTACTTACTTACTTAAGTGGCGCTACAGTCCGGAATGAACCTGGGCCTCAACCAACATGCCTCAATTAGCCCGGTCCTTAGCTAACTGCCTCCAGTTGCGCACTCCAAGTTGGTTGAGGTCGGTTTCCACTTGTGCGCGCCACTTAAGGCGAGGTCTTCCTCTACTGCGTCCGACGTCTGGCTGGGAATCGAAGCCTCTGCGAGCCGGAGTATTGGTGTCCATTCGTTCTACATGTCCTAGCCATCTTAAACGTCCAATGCGGAGTTTTTTGACCAGGGGTATGTCGCTGTACAGCTCGTATAGTTCTTGGTTGAATCTTCGTCTCCATAGCCCGTCAACGCAAACGGGACCGAAGATTTTTCGAAGAATTTTCCTCTCGAATCTACCAAGGATTTCTTCATCCGCTTTTGATACGGTCCATGCTTCAGCGCCGTAGAGCAGGACTGGGATGATCAGGGTCTTATATAGGGTTTCCTTAGAAGTTCGAGTGAGGGCTTTACTACTAAATTGCCTTCTTAGCCCGAAGAAACAGCGGTTGTCAAGAGTAATTCTTCGTTTAATTTCTGACGAGATGTTGTTGTCAGAGTTAATAGCGGAGCCGAGGTAGACAAAGTCCCGTACTACCTCAAAGTTATATCTGTCAATGGTGACGTTCTGTCCAATTCGTCGATGTTGTGAGTCCTTTCGTGATGACAGCATATACTTAGTCTTACCCTCATTTACTGCTAAACCCATTTTCGCCGCTTCCTTCTCTATACTAGCAAACGTGGCTATGACATCACGTTGAGTCCTACCAATGATGTCAATATCGTCAGCGTATGCTAGTAGTTGCACCGACTTTTGGAAAATTGTGCCTCTGGTGTTGGCTTTGGAGTTTTGCACAATTCTCTCAAGAATCAGATTAAAGAAGTCACATGACAGCGCATCGCCTTGCCTAAATCCTATTTTGCTATCGAATGTATCGGTGAGGTCGTTTCCGCAAGAATTCTCTATCGTCGTCCTACACAAACGGACGAGTTTGGGCGGTATACCAAAACTAGACATGGCTCTATACAGTTCGTCTCTATTAATGCTATCATATGCGGCTTTGAAATCGATGAATAGGTGGTGGGTATCGATTTGGACTTCTTGAGTTTTTTCTAGGATCTGCCGAAGTGTGAAAATTTGATCGGTTGTGGACTTTCCTGGCCTGAAACCACACTGATAAGGGCCAATCAGGTTGTTGGTAAACGGTTTCAGGCGTTCACATATTACGGCAGATAGGATCTTGTAGGCGATGTTGAGGAGACTTATGCCTCTGTAGTTGGCTCAGTTCAGAGGGTCTTCTTTTTTGTGGATCGGGCAAACGATGCTGAGGTTCCATTCTTCAGGCATATTTTCATCCGACCAGATTTGGCTTATGAGTTGGTGGATGTTACTTACCAAGTCATCTCCGCCGGCCTTATAGAGCTCATCGGGAAGGCCGTCATTTCCGGCAGCCTTATTCAGCTTGAGTTTATATATTGCTATCCTCACTTCACTCAGGTTGGGTGGTTGGCAGTTCTCGCTGTCGTTGCCAATATTGAATGGTTCGTTCTGCCTGACAGCGGAATGTTGTTCGTCATCGCCGTTTAACAGTCTGCAGAAGTGGTTCTTCCATATCCTCAGCATCGACTGTGTCGCAACTATAATATTTCCTTGTTCATCTCGACAGGATTCTGTTCGAGCCTTGTATCCTTGGCTTTGACGTTTTACACTTTGGTAAAACTTGCGAACATCGCTCCTGGAGTGGCACCTCTCTATATCCTCGATCACGCACTTTCTTGCTCTTTGTTTTTCTTGCTGAAAAGCCGATGTTCTTCCCTTCTTCTTTGCCTATAGAGCTCAATGGCAGCTCTCGTCTTCACCTGCAGCTTAGCCTTGTAGGCCTCGTTCTTGGCTGCGATCATCTGTCGGCATTCCTCATCAAACCAGGGGTTTCTTGCTGGTGGGAGCGAGAAACCTAGCACATCAGTTGCGGCTGATCTAATGGCCTGTTGGCATCGTTGCCATTGCTCTTCGACATTTGATGCTGGTGGTATGGTGTTAATCGAGAGGTTAAGGGATACGCGTTGTGCGAAGGTCTTGGCGGTCTCTTGCGATTGCAGTCTTTCGATATTAAATTTTTTCACAGTATTTCTGGATTGTTGTGGCGTGGTGGATATCCGCATTCTTACCTTGGCTGCTACAAGGTAGTGATCCGAGTCGATGTTAGCTCCTCGGAATGTTCGGACATCCAAAATACTGGATGCGTGCCTCTTATCTATCGCAATGTGATCAATTTTGTTGACCGTTCGTTGATCTGGAGACCGATGTCCCCTTATGGATATCGAGGTGAGGAAACCGTGTGCTGGCTATAGTGGCATTTCGTTCCGTAGCGAAGTCAATTAGCCTAAGTCCGTTACCAGACGTGTTGTCGTGTAGGCTATATTTTCCGACAATACTGCTAAAGATGTCTTCTCTTCCTACCTTTGCGTTAAAATCTCTTTTGTAGTTAGTTTTCATAATTTTAACGCGTTGTTCGATTGTTAAGCGTTCCATTATCATTAGTTGCAAACATTCAGCTAATATTATGACACTTGAAATTATAGCTGAGTTTGTCAGGTGTCAAATGTCAGCGCTAACAACTTGAAACCACGAAATGAATGACCGGATACTATCAGGATATCCGTGGCCTCTTTGAAACATATGGAGACACAAATACAAAATGCAGATAGAGATACAAATATAGAATGGTTATATGTTTTCAAATGTTCAGATTTAAGACCGATATACCTAGCACCTTTTACCCTTTGGTTGTTTTTTATTTCTTTTCCAATATACCTACTCACTTCCAATATAACACTCCTCTACAATATCTTAATCTCGGGTACATATTGATTTCCAGTGACAAAAAAAAAACGGTTCGGTTACGGTAACCCAAACTCAAACGCAGTTGTATCTTATGCATATATTTCCCCCCATATGTACTTACATAAACCTTGGAATATAAAATCAGAACCAAGCACGCAATAAGCACCACACTTGATGGTGCATAAACAAATTTTCCGTTAAATAAAAGTCCCCCTCGTAACACACTACACAAAAAAATGTCGAAAAAAAATATCCGTCCAAAGACCCTCTTTTTCGTTTGCAGATACATTTGTGGTAATTCGAAACGCAATCGAATTGAGATATAAAGTACAACGCAAAGTGGTAGCCATTAATTCACTCGAACCTAGCAAGAGTCCCAATCTCTATTTCTATATGCCATCTCACCCCCACCCCGATCAATGCTACTTACAAGATTGTTTGTTCGTTTTTATTTCTGCTGACCAACTTTGTATCTATTTGTTTGAAATTTCTTGCAATTTCAACTTGTCCAGCTGTTGTCGAAGGCATTAGTATCAGTCGTACTTGTACCCCATCAACCAAATCCCCTATTATCCATCTATCCTCTGCTGATGTCGATTCGCCGCCATACAAGACAACCACCCTGTCCCAATTGAGTTCTCCCTTTTCTAAAGTATCTCCATCCTCGTATCTATTTTAAATGGGGCGCAAACTTTTCGCCTAGATTTGTCGAAAAAGTTTTACGGAAATTAATTTAAATCTGTTAATGTGTCACCCGGTGGTATTTATTACTTGCGCAACGAGTTTTTGTTTTATTTCATGCTTTTTGGCCAGCGAGTTATTAAGACATTTTATGGGGTTCTTGTGCCTACAATTGGAAAGGTCAAGGTTTTGTCACTTTTTTTTGTTCGTTGGCACTTAATGGGTTTCAGATTTAATTCAGAGATACTTTAGTGCGTTGAGATTCCCGTTTTGAGCAGCGGGAAACAATAAAATTTTGTGTAATTAAATTTTTGATTTTTTTTTTCGCTTGAATCTGTTAGGGGGTCATCAACCCCCACAGCGGGTATAAATTAGAACAAGTGGGTACGCTTTGTATACCCCAGAGGGTGGCCTAATGTAAGCATTGTTTTGGGGAAAATAGGGATGGAGATTTATGTTTCGTTTGGTTTTTTTTTTTTGCTAAAGCCATGTTGATCGTTGCATGTATTTAGTACGTTGGTGGGCGAATTCACTTCGTTCTGGGAAAGATACTCATTTGTAGTCATATTTTTGAAATGATGTCTGTCGGTGCTTTGGGCTGTGAGGATTAGAAAACGTTGGCTAGAATGAGATTTGTTTGGGTGGTTAGAGTCGTGTGCCCAATGGGGGGAATTATAATGAGCTACGAACAGTTGGAACGCACGTGATACATTTTTAAATATTTGACTTTGAAATATCCTGGATGTTGATTTATTCTTAAAGTTGGAAATTCCATTAACAAGTTTATTGGATTTTTTATGGTGATGTTATAATTAATTTTAACTTTAACAAGTGATTCCCAAAATTATGTTGAGAGGAAATGGGAAAATAATTTGTTGCGGAATAATTACAGGAAAGACTTTGATGGGAAATTAAATGAAATATCCACAACATAAGACTCAAAATTGAATAACTTAAACGTTTTTATTAATATTATCCGTGCCTTTTTATCATGGGAAGAGACTAGGGTGGAGTCACCTTTTATAGACTTTGAATAATGAAAACTCTGGTGAAAAGGCTCACAATAGTCCTAGAAATATTGTTTTGATTTAATTTAAAGGAACTTAAATATTCTTAAACATCATATAGTTGATTTTATTAATTATTACAATTTATTAACAAATCAAGTAAATATGAAAACCAACCATTTTCGCCTATTTTCGAACACTTGTTTCCTAAGGGTGTTTTGGGTGTTTTAGAACGAAGGTAGACTCTGATTGGCTTTAACTTGGCAATTCCCAGTTCTCATAATTCTAACTACACATCAAATGTGCTTATTTTTTACCTCCAAGTGGTAACCATCGGGTACTGGTCTCATCCAACCGGATTTGACTTGCTAAACGATAAGTGCGAGTGTTGATAACAAGACGTAAAACAGCAACACTATAATCACCATGGTCAGAGAGGCGCGGAATGAATACCCGGTCTGCCGTCCCAGGCGAATCTAGATGAGCTTCTTCGACATATTCGGACAACAAGTTGTCTATAGGAATATTAAGGGACTGACTTCCCCTTTAACAGAGATGGTGGCGGATGAACCCAAAGGTCAACGGCAGCGCTCAATCCCGTAGTGGATACTGATGAACTAGCGGAAGCCCTAAACTGCTAAAACGCAGACATTACTGCCATCCAGGAAATACAATGGGATGGGCAAAAAGAGGATGAAAAACTGTGAAATCTACTACGTACCATGTTATAGTGAGTAGAAACAGCGACGGATTTGTTATAAGTGCCAGACTTAGGCAAGAAGTCTTACGTTTCCAAGACATTAGCGAACGCATCGTAACAATCCGCATCCGCGGTCATGCTCCGACGGAGGTAAGAGATGATATAACTAAGGATTGCTTCTACGAGCTCCTTGACAAAACCTATGAGCGACTACCAGAGTACGATGTTAAAACCGTGCTGGGAGATTTTAACGCAAAGGTAGGAAGAGAAGACATCTTTAGCAGTACTGTCGGAAAATATAGCACAACTACACGACTGGTAACGGACTTATGCTAATTGACTTCGCTACGGAACGAAATGCCACTATAGCCAGCACACGGTTTCCTCACCTCGATATCCATAAAGGGACATGGCGATCTCCAGATCAACGAAGAATCAACCAAATTGATCACATTGCGATAGACAAGAGACACGTATCCAGTATTTCGGATGTCCGAACATTCCGAGGGGATAACACCGACTCGGACCCCTACCTTGTTGCAGCCAAGGTAAGGATGCGGATATCCACAAAGCAACAACAAACCAAAAATACTGTGAACAATTTTAATATCGAAATACTGCAATCGCAAGAGACCGCCAAGGCCTTCGCGCAACGCGTATCCCTAAACCTCACGATTCAACAATGGCAACGATGCCAACAAGCCATTAGATCAGCGGCAACTGAGATGCTAGGTTTCTCTCGGACACCAGCAAGAAACCCCTGCTTTGATGAGGAATGCCGACAGATGCTCACAGCCAATAATGAGGCCTAAAAGGCTCAATAGCAGCTCTATAGGTAGAAAAGAAGGGAAGAACATCGGCTTCTCAGAAAGAACACAAAAGAGCAAGAAAAGCGCGCGATCGAGAATATAGAGTGCCACTATATAGTGCCACTCCATCAACGATGTTCGCAAGTTTTACCAAAGTCTAAAACGTCACATCCAAGGATACAAGGCTCGAACCGAATCCTGTCGAGATGAACAAGGAAATATTGTAGTTGAGACACAGTCGATGCTGAGGATATGGAAGAACCACTTCTGCTGACTGTTAAACGGCGATGACGAACACCATTCCACTGTCAGGCAGAACGAACCATTTAATATTGGCAACAACAGCGAAAACTGCCAACCACCTGACCTAAGTGAAGCGAGGATAGAAATATCTAAACTCATAAGGCCGCCGGAAATGACGGCCTTCCCGCTGAGCTTTATAAAGCTGGCGGAGATGACTTGGTAAGTAACATCCACCAACTCATAAGCCAAATCTGGTCGGATGAAAGTATGACTGAAGAATGGAACCTCAGCATCCTTTGCCCGATCCACAAAAAAGGAGACCCTCTGAGCTGCGCCAACTACAGAGGAGTAAGTCTGCTCAACATCGCCTACAAGATCGTATCTGCCGTAATATGTGAACGCCTGAAACCGTTTACCAGCAACCTGATCGGCCCTTATCAGTGTGGTTTTAGGCCAGGAAAGTCCACAACCGATCAAATTTTCACACTTCGGCAGATCGTGGAAAAAACCCAAGAAGTCCAAATGGATACCCACCACCTATTTATCGATTTCAAAGCCGCGTACGACAGCACTTATAGAGGCGAACTATACAGAGCCATCTCTGGTTTTGGTATACCGCCCAAACTTGTCTGTTTTTGTCATCAGGGTCGGAAGCGTGCTCACCGACACATTCGATACCAAAAAAGGATTTAGGCAAGGCGATGCGCTGTCATATGATTTCTTCAATTTGATTACTGAGAGGATTGTACAAAACTCCCGAGACAACACCAGAGGCACAATTTTCCAAAAGTCGGTGCAACTACTAGCATACGCTGACGATATTGACATCATTGGTAGGCGCTGAAGCATGGACCGTATCAAAAGCGGATAAAGAAATCCTTGGTCGATTCGAGAGAAAAATTCTTCGGAAAATCTTCGGTCCCGTTTGCGTTGACGGGCTATGGAGACGAAGATTCAACCAAGAACTATACGAGCTGTACAGCGACATGCCCCTGGTCAAAAAACTCCGCATTGGTCGTTTAAGATGGCTAGGACATGTAGAACGAATGGACACCAATACTCCGGCTCGCAGAGTCTTCGATTCCCAGCCAGACGTCGGACGCAGTAGAGGAAGACCTCGCCTTAAGTGGCGCGCACAAGTAGAAACCGACCTCAACCATCTTGGAGTGCGCAACTGTAGGTAGTTAGCTAAGGGCCGGGCTGATTTTAGAGGCATGTTGGTTCAGGCCCAGGTTCATCCCGGACTGTAGCGCCACTTAAGTAAGTAAGTGTTTCCTAAAGCCAAACAACAGGTTTCCTCCTTTCGAACGCTTTGAGCATACTTGGAAAGTTGGAAAGATTTTTGAGGAAAATGTGCATTACTCCGATTGTCCGAGTGGTTGAGAACCTCAATAAGCAGAAGCAGAAAGCCAGATCTATTACTGATTAGAAGTTAAAGTCACAGGCATTGTTCGGAGATTCCTTTTTAAAGAACGACTTATACGTTTATCAGGGATGTGCGGCAATGACTATAAACGTTTAGGTTGAGATCATAATATCCGTAGTGCAAATAATATGACTTGAGGTATATGAACCATAGACCTCTTCATTCGTTTTCAAATCTTTGCACAGTATTTCGCATTTGCTGTGGCGTGGTAGATATCCGCATTCTTACCTTGGCTGTAACAAGTGGTCCGAGTCGATGTTAGCCCCTTGGATAAGGGCATATTTGATGAGTGCCTCTGGTCTTTGTGATCAATTTGATTGACCATTCGTTGATGTGGGGACTGCCATGTCCCCTAACGGCAATTGTGGTGGGGAAACCGTGTGCTGACTATGGTGGTATTTCGTTCCGTAGCGAAGTCAATTTACCTAAGTCCGTTGCCAGGCGTGTTGTCGTGTAGGCTCTGTTTTTCAACAACACTGCTAAATATGTCTTTCTTCATACCCTTGCGTTAACATCTCCCAGCATGATTTTAACATCGTAATTCCGTAGTCGCTAATATGCTTTGTCAAGGAGCTTGTAAAAGCAGTCTTTCGCAACATCATCTTTGTCCTCCTTCGGGTCGTGAGCGCATATAACGCATATGTTGACGACTTTGGCCTTGAAGGGAATTGTTACGATGCGTTCGCTAATGTCTTTTAACAAATCCGCATCTGAATAATCGCTGTTTCTGCCCACTATAACAAGATCCGTAGTAGATGTCACAGTTTTCCACCCTGTTTTTGACCGGCCCATCCCATCATATTTCCCGGATGACAGTAATGTCTGCTTTTTAGCAGTTTAGGGCTTTCGCTAGTTGTTCGCTTGCACCTCTAGTGTTTAATGTTTTCACATGCCAGGTGCAGATACGAGCGTCGTTGTGATTTTTTTTTGTTTAGCAGGGTCTTGATTTAAGTGGCGCTACAGTCCGGGATGAACCTGGGCCTCAACCAACATGCCTCTCCAATTAGACCGGTCCTTAGCTAACTGCCTCCAGTTGCGTACTCCAACTTGGTTGAGGTCGGTTTCTACTTGTGCGCGCCACTTAAGGCGAGGTCTTCCTCTACTGCGTCCGACGTCTGGCTGGGAATCGAAGACTCTGCGAGCCGGAGTATTGGTGTCCACTCGTTCTACATGTCCCAGCCATCTTAAACGTCCAATGCGGAGTTTTATGACCAGGGGTATGTCGCTGTACTGCTCGTATAGTTCGTGTTTGAATCTTCGTCTCCATAGCCCGTCAACGCAAACGGGACCGAAGATTTTTGGAAGAATTTTTCTCTGGAATCGACCAAGGATTTCTTCATCCGCTTTTGATACGGTCCATGCTTCAGCGCCGTAGAGCAGGACTGGGATGATCAGGGTCTTATATAGGATCTCCTTAGTAGTTCGAGTGAGGGCTTTACTACTAAATTGCCTTCTTAGCCCGAAGAAACAGCGATTGGCAAGAGTAATTCTTCGTTTGATTTCTGACGAGATGTTGTTGTCAGATTTAATAGCACAGCTGAGGTAGACAAAGTCCCGTACTACCTCAAAGTTATATCTGTCAATGGTGACGTTCTGTCCGTTTAGCAGGGTCGTCAACAATAAAATCAGTCCTTTCCGAGGGTCTCCTTGGTTTCGTAGCCAGAATTTTTTTTTCCTAGAGTGCGTAGTTAGCCAAGGCACAACCCCCAACCCACAGGGCCAGTTCCAATTTGTTAGATACCCCAGGACTCGGGGCTATCAGTATCAAATTCGGGATTGAACGCGGCCGTTGGTCTTACGTCTCATCCGACACCATCTCTGTTCAAGGAGCTTGATATTCATAGATGACCTGTTGTCCGAATATGTCGAAACAGCTCATTTAATTTGTTCACTTTGGCCATCCTAACTGGGACGCCACCGTTGACTTCATATTGGGAGTTCTTTCGCTTCCCCCTAGAATGAAATATGAGCATTAGAATGAATACACGTATTCCCCCCTGTCTCATCTGTTGCTGTCAAGTCTTTAAACAGCAGTCAAGACCTTAGTTATGGTCAAGATACTGACAGAGAAGGTTGAGAGTCGGAGTAGGTAGGCATCAGCTCATTGAAAACTCAAAACCACCAGGCAAACCATGAACCAGGGAAACCGCGCTTATTAGTCCAACGCGGTCAAGACCATAGCTATGGTCAAGATACTAGGCACTCAGTGGTCGCCAAGAGAAGGTTGAGAGTCGGTGTAGATAGGCATCAGCTTATTGAAAACTCAAAACCACCAGGCAAACCATGAACCAGGGACACCGCGCTTATTAGTCCAACGCAGGAACTACTAGCCCACTGCATCCACTTTTTAAGAAAACCTTACAAAAAAAATCACAAGGAGTGAAATCGGGGGAGCAGGTGGCCCTTTATTGAGATGGGCGCCGTATCAGGGAGTTTTTTTTTCTCTAAAACAACCATCAATGCCCTTGAGGCGGTGCTCAGGGCTGTTAAAACCAAATTTCAAAATTTTCCTGTCCAATTCATCACTTTCTTATTTTATTATCTGGTGCTACAGTTAGGGATGAACCTCAACGTCAATACCTAGGCCTCTCCAATTAGTACGGTCTCTAACTAAGTTCCTCCAGTTGTGCACTTCATGTTGGTAGTGGTCGGTCTGTACTTGCCACTGAAGATGCGATCGAAGCAGTAGGATTAGTGGTATTGGTTGTCAGTAGATATTTCTAAGATTACACCGGACCTCATAAAAGTACCCTGTGGTAGGAAGTATCCCTATTATCAATGCCAAAACATCCTAGATTATGAATAAAGAGCTTAATTACCTGAAAAACTGTTTAAATCTGCAATGAAAAATTACCACTCAGAGCTTAGGTTTGATGATTTTCTAACCTTGTCCTCTCCTGGTTATAAAGCAAACAATCTCAATAATCGCCTTTATAAAATTGCATTTAAAATAATCCACCACCTTTCCTCAATTAACACCAAACGTCCTTAGCTCAGACAAGTGTCAATATATCTAGCTTTGTCTATGGAGACTAAAGCCCTTTTCTGTAAACGTAGCTCTTAACTTAAATCCGATTTGGAATTCCCTTCTAGATTGTAAAATAGCGCAACAATATATTTGAACTGCAATCGAAATTCTAATTAGAATTTTCGTCAAGGGTTTCCCTTTAGTTTGTAATCCTTTACCGATATAGTCTCCAATTGAAAAGGCAATTCCTTCCATTCGATTCTCAGACTTAAGTGAAGCGACACTACCCCTATTAACACATTTGACCCAAATATCAGCAAAAAAAAAAGCAAATAGAAACGTTTCCTCTACCAAAAGGACCTTCATTACTAAATCAATACTTCCTCTTCCCAGTTCTGTATATATGCCCGGATCAAAGGACCTTACCAGAACAAAAATTGATAAAATGTAACCAACGTCTATGGATGTCCAGCATACGACATAAATTGCACAGGACAGAAATGATGAATACTCGAGCAGAGTCAACCGAAAATCCTGATTTATATCGATTTAGTTGCCTGCCACAGGATCCGTCTTAGAATGAAAAGAGAAGCCAACTTGCAAAGCGGGTCGGTCGTTCTGATTTACCATTTGGAAAATTGTTACCTTATATGTTCACATTCGGAGCGGAGAACATTTTAGGGATTAATTCAAGGATTTCCGGCTTTTTCTGGATACACGTTCACAAAAAGCGAATAAAAAAATAGCTCAGCTCCGTATGGTTAATAGCATATCCTTGGTGTCGATTTTTTTTTCTTCTCCTTACGTTTGTTGGTCTTCAGTTGAAAGATGAATCGATGTCATTAACAGTAAACCACTTGAAGCATTCGAAAACCCGAGTCGACGTAGCGCATTAGTAATTTACGAGCCACCTTAGAGCTTTTGGGGGATGTCCTGTTGGTGTGCTTTGAATATTTAAGTGATTTTCAGTTTTACCTATTGTGGAGTTGGGACCGCAATTGGAATGCTTTAATTGACGATGTTCTACCCGGCAAGGATGTAGGACTGGGAGCGTGGAGACTTCTACTTTTAAATGGCGAGTTTTATAAATCCCATGGGTTTATTATGCTTACCATCATAAATATCCTTGAGTGCTATTTACTTACAGTGCCGGTGAATTTAGTCTTTTTTTTCGGTTCATGATTTTACCTATAGGATTTTTTTTGTGCCGGCTATGGTTTTAATTTATTCATGCGGAAGGATATTAGAGCTTCTGGGGGGTTGTATACTTAATTTTTTTATTCGTGTGCCATAGGTAGGAGCTAAATGGCTTTAACGACATGAGTTTTTTTTAAAACAGGTTATTTGAGATTTTTTATGAAATTACGATGGTACGTGTGGTGGCATAAGGCAACTAGGATATGTATAGTCGGCATTTTGCTTCCTGGCTACTAGTTTTCAAAGACTGCACACAAATGCCACAAAAGCATCCACATGGGGTAAGACTATACCGAATGTAGATGCTCGACCCAATCAATGATTTTATATTCCACCCGTTGATTTAAAAGAACTCAATCCGTGAAATACTTTCTCTCCGTCAAGTCAATGCATGCAACTGACAATTAAGGTAACCGTCAGCATATTTCTGAGAAGTAGCCTTTAAGCAACTCAGCTTTCGTATACCTACTTACTGAAGTGGCGGAATGAACATTAGCCCCAACCAACATGCCTCTAAAATTAACCTGGTCCTTAGCTAACTGTCTCCAGTTGCACACTTTAAGTTGGTTGAGGTCAGTTTCGACATGTGTGCGCCACTAAAAGCGGGGTCTTCCTCAACTGCGTCCGACGTATAGCTGGGAATCGAAAACTTTACGAGTCGGGTCGGAGTAGTGGTTTCCATTCGCTCTTCATGCCGTTGGCATCCTAAAAGTCCAATTCCAAGTTTTTTGACTAGGGGTATGCCGCTGTACAGCTCATATAATTCGTGGTTGAATCTTCGTCTCAATAGACCTTGAACGCACACGGGACCGAAGATTTTTCAAAGACCGTCAATGCTTCAGCACCTTAGAGCAGGACTGGGATGATCAGAGTCTTGTATAGGATCTTCTGAATAGTTCGAGTGAGGGCTTTATAACTAAAATGCCTACTTAGCCCCGAAGAAACAGCAGTTGGCAAGAGTAATTCTTCGTTTAATTTCTGACGAGATGTTGTTGTCAAAGTTAATAGCGGAGCCAAGGTAGACAAAATGCAATACTCCCTCTAAGTCAATGATGAAGTTCTGTACAATTCATCGATTCGTTGTGTGTCGTTTTGTGTTGACAGCATATCCTTGGTCTTACCCTCGTTTACAGCAAAACCCATTTTTCCGTTCCTACTCTACGTTGATTCCGACCAAAGTATTTTGGAACAGATTTTTGGAAGAATATGCCTCTGGTGTTGGCTCGGGAGTTTTGCACAATCCTCTCAAGAATCAGATCAAAGAAGTCACATGACAGTGCATCGCCTTGCCTAAATCATTTTTTGGTATCGAATGTGTGGGTGAGGTCGTTTCTGACCCTGATGGTGCAGCGAGAATTCTCCATCGTCATCTTGCAAAAACGGACAAGTTTGGGCGGCATACCAAAACTAGGCATGGCTCTGAAAAGTTCGTCTCTATAAATGCTGTCGTTTGCGGCTTCGAAATCGATGAACAGGTGGTGCGTATCGATTTGGACTTCTTGGGTATTTTCCAGGATCTGCCGAAGTGTGAAAATTCGATAGGTTGTGGACTTTCCTGGCCTAAAACCACTCTGATAAGGGCCGATCAGGTTGTTGGTAAACGGTTTCAGGTGTTCACATATTACGGCAGATAGGACCTTGTGGGCGATGTTAAGGATACCTATGGCTCTGTAGTTGGCACAGTTCAGAGGGTCACCTTTTTTGTGGATCGGGCAAGTGATGCCGATGTTCCATTCATGAGGCATACTGTCATCCGACCAGATTTGGCTTATGAGTTGGTGGATGTAACTAACCAAGGAAGGCCGTCTTTTCCGGCAGCCTTGTTTAGCTTGAGAATAGATATTGATCGGGTGGTTGGCAGTTTTCTGCCGTTACTTACTTACTTAAGTGGAGCTACAATCAGGGATGAACCTGGGCCTCAACCAACATGCCTCTCCAATTAGCCCGGTCCTTAGCTAACGGCCTCCAGTTTCGCACTCCAAGTTGTTTGAGGTCGGTTTCTACTTGTGCGCGCCACTTAAAGCGGGGTCTTCCTCAACTGCGTCCGACGTATGGCTAGGAATGGAAAAATCTGCGAGCCGGAGTAGTGGTTTCCATTCGCTCTTCATGCCGTAGTCATCCAAAAAGTCCAATTCCAAATTTTTTGACTAGGGGTATGTCGCTGTACAGCTTATAAAGGTCGTGGTTGAATTTTCATCTCAATAGACCGCCAACGCAAACGGGACTGAAGATTTTTCAAAGACCGCTTTTAATACGGCCAATGCTTCAGCAGGACTGGGATGATCAGAGTCTTGTATAGGATCTCCTGAATAGTTCGAGTGAGGGCTTTATTACTAAAATGCCTACTTAGCCCCGAAGAAACAGCAGTTGGCAAGAGTAATTCTTCGTTTAATTTCTGACGAGATGTTGTTGTCAAAGTTAATAGCGGAGCCAAGCTAGACAAAATGCAATACTCCCTCTAAGTCAATGATGAAGTTCTGTCCAATTCATCGATTCGTTGTGTGTCGTTTTGTGTTGACAGCATATCCTTGGTCTTACCCTCGTTTACAGCAAAACCCATTTTTCCGTTCCTACTCTACGTTGATTCCGACCAAAGTATTTTGGAACAGATTTTTGGAAGAATATGCCTCTGGTGTTGGCTCGGGAGTTTTGCACAATCCTCTCAAGAATCAGATCAAAGAAGTCACATGACAGTGCATCGCCTTGCCTAAATCATTTTTTGGTATCGAATGTGTGGGTGAGGTCGTTTCTGACCCTGATGGTGCAGCGAGAATTCTCCATCGTCATCTTGCAAAAACGGACAAGTTTGGGCGGCATACCAAAACTAGGCATGGCTCTGAATAGTTCGTCTCTATAAATGCTGTCGTATGCGGCTTCGACATCGATTTGGACTTCTTGGGTATTTTCCAGGATCTGCCGAAGTGTGAAAATTCGATAGGTTGTGGACTTTCCTGGCCTAAAACCACTCTGATAAGGGCCGATCAGGTTGTTGGTAAACGGTTTCAGGTGTTCACATATTACGGCAGATAGGACCTTGTGGGCGGTTAAGGGTACCTATGGCTCTGTAGTTGGCACAGTTTAGAGGGTCACCTTTTTTGTGGATCATCCGACCAGATTTGGCTTATGAGTTGGTGGATGTAACTAACCACGGAAGGCCGTCATTTCCAGCAGCCCTGTTAAGCTTGAGTATAGATATTAATCGGGTGGTTGGCAGTTTTCGCTGCCGTTACTTACTTACTTAAGTGGCGCTACAGTCCGGGATGAACCTGGGCCTCTCCAATTAGCCCGGTCCTTAGCTAACTGCCTCCAGTTGCGCACTCCAAGTTGGTTGAGGTCGGTTTCTACTTGTGCGCGCCACTTAAGGTGAGGTCTTCCTCTACTGCGTCCGACGTCTGGCTGGGAATCGAAGACTCTGCGAGCCGGAGTATTGGTGGGTGTCCATTCGTTCTACATGTCCTAGCCATATTAAACGTCCAATGCGGAGTTTTTTGACCAGGGGCATGTCGCTGTACAGCTCGTATAGTTCGTGGTTGAATCTTCGTCTCCATAGCCCGTCAACCCAAACGGGACCGAAGATTTTCCGAAGAATTTTTCGCTCGAATCGACCAAGGATTTCTTCATCCACTTTTGATACGGTCCATGCTTCAGCGCCGTAGAGCAGGACTGGGATGATCAGGGTCTTATATAGGATCTCCTTAGTAGTTCGAGTGAAGGCTTTACTACCTCAAAGTTATATCTGTCAATGGACACGTTCTGTCCAATTCGTCGATGTTGTGCGTCCTTTCGTGTTGACAGCATGTACTTAGTCTTACCCTCATATACTGCCAAACCCATTTTTGCCGCTTCCTTCTCTATACTAGCAAAGGTGGCTATGACATCACGTTGAGTCCTACCAATGATGTCAATATCGTCGGCGTATGCTAGTAGTTGCACCGATTTTTGGAAAATTTTGCCTCTGGTGTTGGCTCGGGAGTTTTGCACAATCCTCTCAAGAATCAAATTGAAAAAGTCACATGACAGCGCATCGCCTTGCCTAAATCCTTTTTTGGTATTGAATGTGTCGGTGAGGTCGTTTCCGACCCTGATGGTGCAGCGAGAATTCTCCATCCGCATCCTACACAAACGGACGAATTTGGACGGTATACCAAAACTAAGCATGGCTCTGAATAGTTCGTCTATATAAATGCTGTCGTATGCGGCTTTAAAATCGATAAATAGGTGGTGGGTATCGATTTGGACTTCTTGGTGGTTCTTCCATATCCTCAGCATCGACTGTGTCTCAATTAAGATATTTCCTTGTTCATCTCGACAGGATTCTGTTCGAGCCTTGTATCCTTGGCTTTGACGTTTTACACTTTGGTAAAACTTGCGAACATCGTTCCTGGAGTGACACCTCTCTATATCCACGATCGAGCGTTTTTCTTGCTCTTTTTTCTTCTTTCTGAAAAGCCGATGTTCTTCCCTTCTTCTTTGCCTATTGAGCTCAATTGCAGCTCTACATCTGCATCTGCATGACAGCAACTCGAGAAACAAGTGCCACTCGTATCCACTTCTAGACAAGCACTAATGATGTGCACATATCTATGTTTGCTTATTAATTTCATTTTCAAAAGCCATCGCTCTAAATCATCGCACATTGTTACTACACATCTTCACTTTCATTACGAGTTTGGCCAGTGAAATACTTTGGAATGCTTTGCCCGTCTTTAAATGCTCAGACCGTCCGTAGGTCTAATGAAATATTACACAACCCAGGCCAAAGATGAAAGGCATACAATCCAAAAAAAAAATGTTGCAAGTCTACGCCTAAGCGATTTATGTCTATCCAAACAAGCAACATCGGCTTGATCGTTAATTTGAAATAGAAATGTATATAGATACTCGTATCTATGGTGAGACATTCTTTCAATATGAGGTTTCTCTGTCGCTCAGCGGAAGACTCGTTTGTTATGCAAGTGGAATGTGTCAAGTTCAAAACCATCTATTGTTACAATCAATCGGTAGATACTCGCGGTTGATGAAACCAATAGCTGGGGAAATTTTCTGATTGACTTTGATGACACAAACTCTGTCAGATGGTAATTTATTGCTCGGATGGCTAACCTCTGACTGCTTGAGGCCATCGAGTCGTGACATGAAATTTGTCAAATGTGGCAAACAAAGAGATTGTCGGCAAGCAGAAGCCATAAACGGAACTCGTTTAATTTGAATGAATTGATTAAGGTTCACAGATGGAGAGGAGCAGCGACTTCCCTTCTACAGAATAGTCAAGCACCGCAGAGAAATGGTGTTCTGATGAGCAGTAACATTGGTGTTAGAGGTGTGAATACATGTGGGTACCCATCGTAGCGCACCACACTTGTAGGCAAAGTCATCGCAGCGGGTGAAGCCAAACCCGCAGCACTTCATGAATTGCAAATCAGTATGACAAACGGATAGGTGGATAGGATACACTCGGGCGGTAGATATATGCCAACGCCAAGGAGGACCTGACACCTCATACTTCGTTCCGATCACGTTCCTCTTGGAAATCCATTTAGAGTCTAACCGAAGTTACAGTTCATCACATCGCAAGTAATCAAATTGGTTAGATGTACGTGATGCGGGGGGTGGTTGAAAGAGGGGGGCGTTTACACTTGTAGACGTTGGAGTTCTGCTTTTGAATAGGACAAGGTGGTGGATGTGCAGTCACCCGAAATGAGGGGGAGACCCTACCCTATGCATAGTTTATTTAAATGTGTCACTTCATGAGGCTGTTGGTGTAGGTATCCAGGGGAGATGAGTCGGTCTTAAAGCCGTCGAATTGGTGTCATATATTGGTCATATGGAAAAGTCCACAAGGACGGGGATTGTCTGGTTTTGAATTTTAAAAAAAGCCTAGGTTTGCTCGTACACATTTATTAAGCTATTATTCAGGGCGGTTCAGGTTGTTTTAGGCATGTGGTCCAAAGCAACACTACAAACAGATTGTTCAGTATGGCACGGAATACCCGGCCTGCTGTCCCATGCGAATCTAGATGAACTGCTTCGAAACTTTCGGACGACAAGTCACTTAGGATTCTCAGGGGTAAGTCAGGCCCCTTGAGGCCTAGAACAGCCTTCAATCCCGTAGTGGTTACTGATGGCCCCTTGTCCTAGCAAAAAACGTACGGTCAACCAAATTGATCACATTGTCTGATGCACAACTACAACTACAGAGGCATAAGTCTCCTCAACTCGGCTTACAAGATCCTATCTGCCGTAATATGTGAACGCCTGAAACCGCCTACAAATAACGTGATCGGCCCTTATCAGTGCGGTTTTAGGCCTGAAAAGTCCACAATTGATCAAATCTTGATCAATTGTGGATCTTTTTCCAGGATCTGGCGAAGTGGATCCTGGAAAAAGTCCAACAGGTCTAAATCGATACCCAAAACCTATTCGTCGATTTCAAAGCCGCATACGACATCATTTATAGAGACGAGCTATACAGAGCCTTGTCTAATTTTTGTATACCGCCCAAACTCATACGTCTGTGCAGGATGGCGATGGAGAATTCTCGCTGCTCCATCAGGGTTGGAAACAACCTCACCGACATATTCGATACCAAATGCAAGGCCATGCAGTGTCATGTGACTTCTTTAGTCTCATTCTTGAGAGGATTGTGCAAAACTCCCGAGCCAACACCAGAGGCACAATCTTCCATAAATCGGTGCAACTACTAGCATATGCCGTCAATATTGAAATCGTTGGTCAGACTGAACGACATGTTTGCCAATATAGAGAAGGAAGCGGCAAAATTGGGTTTAGCGCTAAATGAGGATAAGACCAAATATATGAAGTCAACACGAAAGGACACACAGCATCAACGAATTGGACAGAACGTCACCATTCACAGATATAACTTTAAGGTAGTACGGGACTTTGTCTACCTCGGCTCCGATATTAACTCTGACAACAACATCTCGTCAGAAATCAAGCTGAATCTGGTCGATTTCAGAGAAAAATTGTTCAAAAAATCTTTGATCCCGTTGACATGCTATGGGCGACATGCTCCGAGTCAAAAAAAAAACTCCACATTGGATGCTTAAGGTGGCAAGGATATGTAGAACTAATGGACACTAATACTCTGACTCGCAGAGTCTTCGAATCCTAGCCAGACGTCGGACGCAGTAGAGGAAGCCTTCGCCTGAAGTGGCGCGCATAAGTGGAAACCGGCTTCAACCAAGTTGGAGAGCGCAACTGTAGGCGCCAAGGACCGAGCTTATTGGAGAGGCATGTTGGTTGAGGTCCAGGTTCATCCCGAACTGTAGCCCTACTTAATTACGTAAGTAGTTTGGTTGAAATTGCTTATAACGTTGCGAGGGTGTTTATGTCTGGAGGTCCGCCGATATACATTTGTTCTTGCTCCAGTGTTCCAACGGTAAGAGAAATTTTATCTATGCTTTGGGCATGAAATCTGCATTTTGTTGTTGCGATTTTTTTGAGGTGTGCTTTTTGGGTCATATATCCCACGTCTTTCCTGCTTTTCCGTTGCTCTAGACGCTGGTCCGGACACTGACATTGGCATCTGTCCTGGTGTCGACGCTGTTCATATGAGTCACATTGATGCAAGAGTCCACTGACGACGGCATTTGTGCATGGGCTGACGCTGGTCCTAACACTGACATTGGCATCTGTCCTGGTGTCGACGCTGGCCCTAACACTGACATTATTCGTCCTTTAATACTTGAATCACTTAGTCCACTCGGCAGAAAAATGCGAAAGTATACTTTTTGTTCTTTGCGTTTACCCCCATAATACGGTGATGCAAATTTTTAGGATAGGGTGTAAGTTCCATGCCCTTCCGTACTTGACATCATCATATTCAGGCTGTAAGTTCCAATTATCTTCCTCCTTCCTCCGTAATCATTGTATTGGGTTCGATGAGCGATGGTCTAATCCGCAACTGTCGATCCATTCAATCCGTTTCTGTTGGATGCTGCTTAACCGTGATTTACGTAGCGGTGTTGTCGGGAGTCTCTCCATCCTTCCTGAACCGAAAAGACTTGACATATAACTTGCTTAAGTGGACCTCTGTTGCAATCGGTAGACCAGTTCTTTGTGGCTTTATCTTAATTTGAAGATTTTGCACCAGTGGTCTTCCTTCAGATTCAGGGCTTGCAACCATTCCAAAAAAAAGGCACCGAAAGGATCGCAATTTCTCGATGGGCTAATAATACAAAAGCCTTAACATGACATCTACCACTTGGAAGTTCTATCGGAAAGAGAAGCAATCTCTTGAAAAAGTCTTATAGTCATAGGATGCTCCTTAAATGTTAGTGCCGGAATCGGCATTCAATTGTAAGTCCCTTCATTTAAACAAACACAAATGATGGGAAAAGCTGGGTTTAAGATCTTGTATGGGCCGTTGAAGCCTAATTTTTTCCAGAGATCAAAATCAGTGTCAGTGTCACTATTTTTTCGGGCCTGAATTGCAGACTTGTCGGATCCCTTAAGGATGATCTTGATTTGTCCAAATCTATATGATACCATCCCCTTTAGCTCCGCAAGCCTACGCATCGCACTCTTGTTTATTGCAAAGACCATGTGGGCGACGTCTTTCTCGTCCGATCTTTGCAGAACTCTCCACGTTCTCGTATTCAGGTCTCTGTTTTGACCGTCTAGTATTGCCAGTATTCTCTCATTCATGACTCCGGTACTCTGCGGGAAGAAAGCTCTGACAATATGTGGTTTCGGAAAGTCTTCCTCTCCCATAAGCATTACTTCCAACTCGCATTTCTCATTCAGTCTGAGGAAGTCGGTTTTCATCCACTCTGAAGTGGTGATGTCCGCACATACTAACAAGAGCCATCCGGCTTTGAAAGTTGTCCCGCGGAAAGCTGGCTTTGCATCCCCGTCGCGCAGTTCGATCGTGATGTCCATAATCCTCTCTTGTATCTGAACCATTTGTTCATTTGTGAGAGGATTGCGATCGATATCGACTGGTACGACACCCAATCTGACATAGCTCGCTATATCTCTATAGGTGGTTCTGTCAGAGGTTGTTTTCCCAGTGCGAGCTCGTTTCGCTTCGGACTGAGGTGGTGTGTTGTCCTCAGATCTCATGCGTTTGGCTTCTTGAGCATCATCTTTTGTTTTTGCAAAGATGCGTGCTTGCTCTATGCTGCTACCCTGTTTCAGCGCTCTGTTGAAACGACGCTGTTCCGCTGGCGTGAACCTGATGCGCTTGGAATCAGTTTGAGCCGATTTGCCAGGGGTCCCCGGCGCTTCTGTATACTCCGAATGCAATTCATCCGAGAGTATACTGATGCTGTATACAGTACTTGATTCCGAGGCTGAGTCGCTCAGATGAGACAATTTCTCTTCTAGGCTCATCATCTAGAAATCCCTATTTTGTGACCCTTCCCGATTGGCAGGTGTCGTGTCGGTATCGACAGGGTGTTCTAAAACATCCCTAGTTGTTGATGCATTTGTAGAGGCATCATTCTCTATGTTTTTTTCTTTTGGTACTTCAATTTTTCCCATGAGAAGCAAATGCAGGAGAGCCCAGCGGGATTTATTTGTCGTCCGTGGTCTACCCGTCTAACCACAGGAAGGCTATCTTGAGATCGGAGGTAGCCCGGTATCCGAAATTCGCAAACTAGCGGCTTAAAACTCCCTTTTTAGCCATGCATCCTTCGGCGTTTGCTGTTCCACCTTGGATTTGGGTTTACGGGTTTTCTCCCACCTCAGACTTATGGTTCCCGCTTGTACATTGATCGTGCGTTGCAACGTGTTACAGCGCACGGTCAATATCTAAGTGGGACCCTTGGCTGACACTAAACAGGCATGCTGATTAGTCATTTTCAGGTGGGCGCCCGCGAGAAGGACTGAAAGATGAAGATTTTGCCCAACCCAGGTGACATATTAACGACATGGCCATGTTCCATTTGCTTTTTTTTTTTTCGTAAAGCAATATTCAGAAGCACACCTTATTTGTCTCTCTCATATATACGAAAAAATATGCCTCATGTCCCTCAGCGACAGTCTAGACCAAGGATTTTGTACGAATCACTTAAAACCACCACGGCCGTTTTTTTGTTTTCAAATGTTTACCAAAATTTCCTTTGGGAATGTCGAGGTGTTAAGGTACGTATTTTGAAATTCCTGACAAATGAACAATATAAATTCACTAAAACAAATATTTACCCTGGGAATGCTGTTCCCCCATTAAACTGCGAGTGAATTAAATGCCCAAGGACATCTCATCACAGTCTCGCACATACCCTAAATCACTTTGATAATATCCAGCAAACTTGTGCGTGAGTAAAACTTGTGTCCTTGTATGACTTTCTTTGGCAACTTTTTTATTAAATTTAAGCCCCAATTTTATTAGCCGCTTATTGCCAAGATTGTGTCTTATATATGCAGGCCCACATGTTAAATGTTGCCATACGACTGTGAGCACACCTCCACAAGCTACTTTTGCACCACGGTAACGAGTAAAAACAAAAATCAACAACAAAGGACACAATTAAAGAGTTGGCTTATAACGTACTCGTGAGTGTCCTTAAACTCCAATTAGACAGTTATGTCAATATATAATCAGAGAGCTTTCAATCCGACTCCGTCTGTAATTAAGTAAAAAAAAGTTTGTCACTGGGAATTGGGTAAAAGGCAAAAGTCCAAATTAATCTGTGTCGCAGGAAATTAGACGGGACAAAGTGACAAGTGCTTCATGAAATTATTTGTACACATATCACATGAAAGTACTGCAACAGGACCTTCGTCATGGATTAAGGGGGAATAAGTCGTTTATTGAAATGAGGGGGAGGATATTAGTTGCGCCGTGAAAGGGTCTTGCAATAGTTGGTATAAGCTCGCAATTGAATTGTGTGTGAAGGGTGTTCCAAGGAAGGGTTGTTAATTAAGGTTTTTATATGTTTTTGTCGTTTTTTTTTTTTGATTGCTGTTAAAATATTGAAAAAGGAGATCATAGATCATAGTATCACCTTTATACTTACTTACTTAAGTGGCGCTACAGTCCGGAATGAACCTGGGCCTCAACCAACATGCCTCTCCAATTAGCCCGGTCCTTAGCTAACTGCCTCCAGTTGCGCACTCCAAGTTGGTTGAGGTCGGTTTCCACTTGTGCGCGCCACTTAAGGCGAGGTCTTCCTCTACTGCGTCCGACGTCTGGCTGGGAATCGAAGACTCTGCGAGCCGGAGTATTGGTGTCCATTCGTTCTACATGTCCTAGCCATCTTAAACGTCCAATGCGGAGTTTTTTGACCAGGGGCATGTCGCTGTACAGCTCGTATAGTTCTTGGTTGAATCTTCGTCTCCATAGCCCGTCAACGCAAACGGGACCGAAGATTTTTCGAAGAATTTTCCTCTCGAATCTACCAAGGATTTCTTCATCCGCTTTTGATACGGTCCATGCTTCAGCGCCGTAGAGCAGGACTGGGATGATCAGGGTCTTATATAGGGTTTCCTTAGTAGTTCGAGTGAGGGCTTTACTACTAAATTGCCTTCTTAGCCCGAAGAAACAGTGGTTGGCAAGAGTAATTCTTCGTTTAATTTCTGACGAGATGTTGTTGTCAGAGCTAATAGCGGAGCCGAGGTAGACAAAGTCCCGTACTACCTCAAAGTTATATCTGTCAATGGTGACGTTCTGTCCAATTCGTCGATGTTGTGAGTCCTTTCGTGATGACAGCATATTCTTAGTCTTACCCTCATTTACTGCTAAACCCATTTTTGCCGCTTCCTTCTCTATACTAGCAAACGTGGCTATGACATCACGTTGAGTCCTACCAATGATGTCAATATCGTCAGCGTATGCCGTATAGTTGCACCGACTTTTGGAAAATTGTGCCTCTGGTGTTGGCTTTGGAGTTTTGCACAATCCTCTCAAGAATCAGATTAAAGAAGTCACATGACAGCGCATCACATTGCCTAAATCCTTTTTGCTATCGAATGTGTCGGTGAGGTCGTTTCCGACCCTGATGGAGCAGCGAGAATTCTCTATCGTCATCCTACACAAACGGATGAGTTTTGGCGGTATACCAAAACTAGACATGGCTCTGTACAGTTCGTCTCTATAAATGCCGTCATATGCGGCTTTGAAATCGATGAATAGGTGGTGGGTATCGATTTTGAGTTCTTGAGTTATTTCCAGGATCCAGGTTTTTTCCTGGCCTAAAACCACACTGATAAGGATCTTGTAGGCGATGTTGAGGAGACTTATGCCTCTGTAGTTGGCGCAGTTCAGAGGGTCTCCTTTTTTGTGGATCGGGCAAACGATGCTGAGGTTCCATTCTTCAGGCATATTTTCATCCGACCAGATTTGGCTTATGAGTTGGTGGATGTTACTTACCAAGTCATCTCCGCCGGCCTTATAGAGCTCAGCGGGAAGGCCGTCATTTCCGGCGGACTTATGAGTTTAGATATTGCTATCCTCACTTCACTCAGGTCGGGTGGTTGGCAGTTCTCGCTGTCGTTGCCAATATTGAATGGTTCGTTCTGCCTGACAGCGGAATGTTGTTCGTCATCGCCGTTTAACAGTCTGCAGAAGTGGTTCTTCCATATCCTCAGCATCGACTGTGTCTCAACTATAATATTTCCTTGTTCATCTCGACAGGATTCTGTTCGAGCCTTGTATCCTTGGCTTTGACGTTTTACACTTTGGTAAAACTTGCGAACATCGCTCCTGGAGTGGCACCTCTCTATATCCTCGATCACGCGCTGTTCTTGCTCTTTGTTTTTCTTGCTGAAAATCCGGTGTTCTTCCCTTCTTCTTTGCCTATAGAGCTCAATGGTAGCTCTCGTGTTCACCTGCAGCTTAGCCTCTGTCGGCAGTCCTCATCAAACCAGGGGTTTCTTGCTGGTGGGCGCGAGAAACCTAGTACATCAGTTGCGGCTGATCTAATGGCCTGTTGGCATCGTTGCCATTGCTCTTCGACATTCGATGCTGGTGGTATGGTGTTAATCGAGAGGTTAAGGGATACGCGTTGTGCGAAGGTCTTGGCGGTCTCTTGCGATTGCAGTCTTTCGATATTAAATTTTTTCACAGTATTTCTGGATTGTTGTGGCGTGGTGGATATCCGCATTCTTACCTTGGCTGCTACAAGGAAGTGATCCGAGTCGATGTTAGCTCCTCGGAATGTTCGGACATCCAAAATACTGGATGCGTGCCTCTTATCTATCGCAATGTGATCAATTTGGTTGACCGTTCGTTGATCTGGAGGACGCCATGTCCCCTTATGGATATCGAGGTGAGGAAACCGTGTGCTGGCTATAGTGGCATTTCGTTCCGTAGCGAAATCAATTAGCCTAAGTCCGTTACCAGACGTGTTGTCGTGTAGGCTATGTTTTCCGACAATACTTCTAAAGATGTCTTCTCTTCCTACCTTTGCGTTAAAATCTCCCAGCACGATTTTAACATCGTACTTCGGTAGTTGCTCATAGGTTTTGTCAAGGAGCTCGTAGAAGCAATCCTTAGCTATATCATATTTTTCTTCCGTCGGAGCGTGAGCGCATATAAGGCTTATGTTGGCGAATTTGGCCTTGATGCGGATTGTTATTATGCGTTCGCTAATGTCTTGGAAACATAAGACTTCTTGCCTAAGTCTGCCACTTATAACAAATGCGCATCCGAATAGTCGCTGTTTCTGCTCACTATAACACGATTTTTAGTAGATATCACAGTTTTTCATCCTCTTTTTGTCCGGCCCATCCCATCGTATTTCCGGGACGGCAGTAATGTCTGATTTGTTGCAGTTTAGGGCTTCCGCTAGTTGTTCGCCTGCACCTCTCCTGTTTAATGTTCTCACATTCCAGGTGCAGATACGAACGTCGTTGTGCTTTTTCGTTTAGAAGGGTCGTCAACAGTAATATCAGTCTATTCCGATGCTATCAGTTGCTTCGTAACATTGGTTTTTTTTTCCATGGATGTCCCCTAGGACATGGGGCCATCAGTATCCACTACGGGATTGAGCGCTGCCGTTGACCTTTCGGATCATCCGCCACCATCTCTGTTCAAGTGGCCTTACTTACCCATGAAATTCCTAGATAACCTGTTGTCCGAATATGTCGAAGCAGCTTATCTAGGTTCGCCTGGGACGGCAGATCGGGTATTCATTCCGCGCCTTTCTGACAAGGGTGGTTATAGTGTTGCTGTTTTTCGTCGTGTTATCAACACTCGCACTTATCGTTTAGCAAGTCAAATCCGGTTGGATGAGACCAGTACCCTATGGTTTCCACTTGGAGGTAAAAATAAGCACATTTGATGTGTAGTCAGAGTTACAACACTGGGCATTGCCAAGTTAACGCCAATCAGAGTCTACCCTCCTTCTACAACACCTAACCATAAAACACTCTCGAATAACTTGAATAAAACGTGTTCGTAATAAGTCAGAATTTTATTTTAGTATTAGATTTTCGCTTTTCTTTTGTCTTTAGAGTATTTTTTCCCCATAAATCATCATGCTTATCGCGATTCGTAGTATTTTCTCTTTAATATTTGTGGTCCTTCGAGCCGGATATGAACTTATTTGATGATATTGCGATTGGTGCAGTGCAATAACCCCCGCGGAATTGAGCCAAATGAATCTAAATTCTTAAAAAAAGCAAACAGACCCCGCGGAGCTTATTTCTTTTTCAAACTGGAAATCAGTCCCGCGGCTGTTAATGCCTTTATGTGGCTGTGCGTATTTCCATTTCAAAAGAGAAATAAGCCCCGTGGGGCTATTTCCATTTTTTCAGGAATTTAGCCCCATGAGGCTGGATACAGTAGTGCAGTGCCATAACCCCCGCGGAATTAAGCCACATGGTGCTCAATTCCCCCCCAAAAAAAAAAAAGAAACAGACCCCGCGGACCTTATTTCTTTTTCAAAAAGGAAATAATTCCTGCGGCTGTTAATGCCTTTTGCTTGTGGGACTTATTTCCTCTCTTTTGGATCTCTGGCTACGAAGGCGTTCAACGTGAAGTCTCGTGAAGACAGTCGGGCTCTGAATTTGGTTGTGGTCAGAGTCGACGTTTGCCCATCTGAATGTGTAGACATACCGGATGTTGGATGCGTGCCTCATATCTATGAGGACATGGTAGATTTGACTGGTGGTTCGAACATGTGACAGCCAGGCTGCTTTGTGGATTCAAAGTCATGGAAACCTAGTGCTGCTGACAACCGCATTACATGGTGCCGCGAAGTCTGTTAGTCGGAAGCCATTATCTGTTGTCGTTTCGTAGAGGCTGTGCTTTCCAACGAACCCACTGAAAATTTTTTGAACACAGTGCGGGTATTAGGGAAATTGAGGAGAAGAAAAGAGGAGATACCGATGTGCGTTGGATTTGAATTTCTGCAAATTGAAATGGTGGGGGAAAACTGAGTTTGGTAAGGCATTCCACATTCCTGTTGTTCGGTTTTGGAATGAATCTCTATGTTTCGTAGTACGTCTGGAGATAGCCTTGAGAGTAGATCGATAAGCATTCATGGCACGGCGAGTATTACGGTTGAATATTTAAAGGGCGTCTTAGAATTCCTCCTTGATAGGATCTTCAGTCTCATCGGTAGGGGCAAGTACACATATAAGGCTGTTGTTGCAAAACATTGCTCTGTTGCGGATCTTAGCAAGGCGACCACAAACCGGATTAATTCAATTAAACTTGACCTAAGTCGGGTTCCACAACCAATCCATATCCTAATAACTTGGAGGGTCACTTCCCTAGGATCTAACCCGGGGCGATCAGTACTCGCTACGGAATTGAGCGCTACCATTGGCCTTGTGGACCATTCGTCACCATTTCTGTTCAAGGGGCCAGACTAACCCTTCAGATTCCTGTTCTCAAAATATGTCGAAGCAGCTCAAATAGGTGTATCACTTTGTAATCACAACTGTAGCCACCACCGTTGACATGTTGGGAAATCTTTCGCTGCCGTATTCGAAAAGATTTATTAAGGTTAATTGTTAATTAAGGAAGTTTTTGTCCATTTCCATTGTTACTGTTCCTATTCAATAGGAAATATAAAATTCCTCACATTGACACCCCGTCACTAAACGTAATCAAACAAGTCTTCTCAGATTAAGCAAACTACCTGGGACTTATTATGGACAGGAAGCTTAACTGGAAGCTAAACATAACAGAAAGAGTAAAGAAAGCGAAGGTAGCACTTTATTCCTGCAAGAAAGCCATAAAGGCTTGAAATGGGGAACGTAAACTTCGTATCACGTATTGGCTCTATATATCGGTTATAAGACCGATACTTCTTTATGGAGTCGTAGTATGGTGGACAGCGTTAGAGATAGCTTTAAACAGCAAAAAACTGACCAAAGTGCTGAGAACTGCTTGTCTTTACATCGGTGGTGCACTCCGTTTAACACCCTCAGCGGCGTTAGACATTCTTTTTCACCTGCTAACCCTACTCAGCCATACGCCTTAAAGCCATCCAACAGTAGTCAAATTTTCAATATGGCCACTCAAAAATTCTAAACGAACATACAAATATTCCTGAAAACACCGATTACACCCTTACCAGGCTAAACTTTGATAAGAGTTTCCGGGTCACAATCCCAGACAGAATGTCATGGGAGAGCAACGAACCTATGCTAAACGACTCGATCCACTTGTATACAAAAAAAAACAAATGACGGAATGGGTGCTGGTGTCTTCTCCGACATGCTAAATCTTAGCCTATCTCTCCGTCTTTCCGTCTTCCTGATGTATTCCAGGCGAAACTCAAGGCGATCAAAGAAGCCTTATCCTGGCTGAAAGAGAATGCAATATCTGCCAAGGATATTAGCATTGTCTCGGACAGCCAAGCGGCCATCAAATCCCTGGAATCAGTCTCAAGAAATTCAAAGACAACCCTAGATTGCCGATCATCTCTGCAGGATATGTCAACGCATTTTAACATTCACCTATGCTGGGTGCCTGGGCATAGAGACATCCAGGGAACTGTAAGGCTGATGAACTCGCGAGAAATGGAACCATATTACCAGTTGTACCCGACAGGGGTGCATAGGTATCGCTACATGCAAAAGCTTATCAGCCCAACATGCTAACAGCAAATTAAACCTCAGATGAAGTCTTGGCACGGCGGCGTGTCAAACAACCAAACAAATTAGGCCAAAGCTAGATTTGAAAAGTTCAAAGGGACTGATTTCGCTTGATAGACCGTATATTTGCTACACCACAGGTGTCATCACGGGACACTGCTTAATAGGTAGACACGCAGAAAGGCTAGACCTTTCCTCAAACGACTTCTGTAGGAGCTGCATGGACGAGGAGGAGGAGGAAACAATACTTCATCTCCTTTGTAACTGTCCAGCCCTATCAAACAAAAGGAAGCTACATATTGGAGCTTACTATTTTCAAAATTTAAGTGATTTGGCAAGAACGGAAGTGAAAAGCCTCCTCCGCTTCATCAAAAGCTCAGAATGGTTTTCCCATTGTATAGTAAGGAGAATGGACAAGATCCACGTGGTATCACAACGGACCAAAATGGTCTAAGTGTGCTTGGCAAACGCTGGCAGCCACTCTTACCTAACCAAACCTATTGTTACTGCTCAATACATGCTGAAGTGACCAACATATGCGGCTTGCAACTAATTAACCAGTTTTCCATGGTATTTGTCAAAATCAACACTCTTTAGACCACCACACAACAATAAAAGGCTTGACAATTGAAATACCATTCCAAAAACTGGGGAGAAGCATTTCAATTACCAAATAAAACTTTCAGATCTCCACAATGGTTACTACACGTCCAAAGGTATGGCTCAAGTGTAAATTAAACCCTACCCTCCATCAAATGAGTACTCGCATTTGTTGCTGACACATTCAACTTGTCCCATTGAAAGAGTGAGTTAATTAAAACCTCCCCAACCAAAAGTGGTTCCATTCTTGCATTTCTTTGAAGGTTTTTAAGGCTTTTACATAAATTACCGAACCCTGCCACCCATCAATACCGTAAACGTCTTTGATAATTGAATACTGAATCCACATCCGAAACGTAACGTCTAAAACTTTGTGCTCTACCGCTTCGTTTCCTATAAATAGCTTGCAATTCATCAGCAGAATACCACATTCCGTCACCCATTCCAATTAAGTACTTAGCCTGGTGTCAAAGGCAATTAACTTGTACGGTACTCAGGTCTTGAATTTTTTTTTCTTTTTATTGCCTCACGAGTAATTATCTTGAATGTATCTAAGGAAAACATGAAAAGACTACAAGTAAACACTTGACTGTCAAAGTATGTCAAACATTCTAATCATAGTCGTGCGTACAATCAATCGTCCGTGAACTTGAAGACGGCGGGCCGTACATTCTTCGTCTGAAGTGAAGATACGCACCGATGATGAAGTGAGCCGGCATTTAGTGGAAATGGGTTACAATTTGTCGACGCATAATTGATGTCTAAAGCTGATGAAGAGAATAAATTGGACACATGGAAGGGGAGGGTGCTTCATGACAACACTGAGCACATAAGTGCCTTTTAAGTGAACGATTGCAACTTTTAGCCATTATAGGCTTAATTTGTGAAAAAAAAACGTTATTTGGGACGACAGCAGGCTTTATGACAATGACATGGTTTGTCAAGTGACTTGCGTGTTTCGTAACGGTATGGTACATATATGTATGCGAGCATGTCTAACAAATTCTGCACACAGAAATTCATTTTGAGAGTATTTAGCGCGGGGTTAATAGTTCGAATCCCGAAAGTGATAACGCCTACAAATTTTCACTGACCCACCTCTTGGGAAAGTCTGACAAACATCGAAAAGTTTAAAACTGTCATGAGAAGCTTCTCAATTTTGCCGTTCGCAATCGCCATTAAACGGAAGCGCATGTTTCGAAAGGCACACAATCCCGTAGTGGATACTGACTGTGTCTTAGGGGTATCTTACAAATTGAAGCTGGCCATCCACCTTTGGTAAGTCACACATTATCACGGCAAAATCCTATTGTTACGAAGCAATCTAAAGCCTTAGAAAGGAATGATTGTACTGTTGACGATCATACAAAAAAATACAAATTTTTGGCGCAACAGGCTCGTTAGTACCCAGGGCCTATCTTTCTCACAACCATTCATGTGTGCGTGTGTACTTTTTGCACGATGGCGGGACCTCCTTTTTTATGCCGACTCCGAACGGCTTAGTTGAGATAAGCTATTCTTGACAATTGATACTACTCGGATGATTTGTCAGATCATTACGAGACGATCATGCTAAACGAAAAACGGACAACGAGGTTCGTATCTGCACCTGGAATGATAGAACATAAAGCAGCCCTAAGCTGCTACAAAGCAGCCCTAAGCTGCTACAAAGCAGCCCTAAGCTGCTACAAAGCAGCCCTAAGCTGCTACAAAGCAGCCATTACTGCCATCAAGGAAATACGATAGGATGGGCTGGGCAAGAACAGAATGAACAACTGTGACATCTACTACGGTCCAAGTTATAGTGAGAAGTAACAGCGACTTTTCGAATTTGGATTTCGTATAAGTACCAGACCAAGCCAACTGTCTTATCTTCAAACATAAACCTGTTTGCTTAGTCTGGTACATATCGTAACAATCAGCATTAAGGCCACATTCGTCAACATTAAACTTATGTGCGATCATGCTCCGATATTGGAAAAATATGACAATTCTAAGGAACGCTTCTATGAGCTCCTGGACAAAACTTTTGGGTGACTACCGGGTCACGATTTTAAAATCATACGGGGAGATTTAAACGAAAGAGTAGGAAGAGAGGACAACTTTGCCAGTATTAGTGGTAAACACAGTCTACAAGACACTTCGTCTATCAAAGGACTTAGGCCATCTTTGGTGAGCTACGTTATACCACTATAGCACACGGTTTCCTTACATCGAATGAGGGGACAACTTTGCCAGTATTTCTGGAAAACGCAGCCTTCACGACACTTCGTCTATCAAAGGCCAACTTTCGTGCACTATGAAATGCCACTATAGCCAGCACACGGTTTACATCGAATGAGGGGACAACTTTGCCAGTATTTCTGGAAAACACTGCCTTCACGACACTTCGTCTATCAAAGGCCAACTTTCGTGCACTATGAAATGCCACTATAGCCAGCACACGGTTTCCTCACATCGAAATTCATAAGGGGACATGGCGGTCACCAGATCAACGAATTGTCAATCAAATTGCGATAGACATGAGGAATGCATCAAGTATTTTGGATGTCTGAACATTCCCAGGGGCTAACATCGACTCAGACCACTATCTTGTTGCAGACACTACCTGGTTGCAGACGATGACGAATAATCTTCCGCTGTCAGGCAGAACGAATCATTCAATATTGACGACGACAGCAAAAACTACCAACCACTGGACTTAAGTGAAGTGAGGATAGCCATGTCCAAACTTAAGCTGAACAAGGCGGCCGGAAATGATGGCCTTGCTGCCGAGCTTTATAAAGCTGGTGGAGATGATTTGGTAAGTAACATTCACCAACACATTAGCAAAATTTGGTCGGATGAAATCATGGCTAAATAATGGTACCTCAGCATCGTTTGCCCGATCACCAAAAAGGAGACCCCCTGAACTGCGCCTACTACAGAGACAAAGGTCATATCAAGATCGCTTACAAGATCCTATTTGCTGTAATATGGGAATGCTTGAGACCGGTTACTAACAACCAGATCGGCCTATATCAGTGTGGTTTTAGGTCAGGAGAGTCCACAAGTGATCAAATTCAGCAGATCCTGGAAAAATCCCAAGAAGTCCAAATGGATACCACCACCTATTCATCGATTTCAAAGCGCCATACGATAGCATTTATAGAGACGAACTATACAGAGCTATGTCTAGTTTTGGTATGCCGCCAAAATAGTCCGTCAGTGTGGGATGGTGATGGAGCATTATCGCTGCTCCATCAGGGTCGGAAACGACTTTAACAATGTCTTCGATACCAAAAAAGGATTTAGGCAGGGCGATGCGCTGTCATGCGACTTCTTCAATTTGATTCTTGAGAGGATAGTGCAAAACACCCGAGCCAACACCAGAGGCACAATTTTGCTCCACGGCGCTGAAGCATGGACGGTTTGAGAGGAAAATTCTTCGAAAAATGTTGGTTTGCGCTGACAGGCTATGGAGACGAAGATTCAACCAACAACTATATGAGCTGCACAGCGACTTGCCCTTAGTCAAAAAACTCCGCATTGGACGTTTAAGGTGGCCTGGGACATGTATAACGAATGGACACCGATACTTCGGCTCGCAGTCTTCGATTCCCAGCCAGACGTCGGATGCAGTACAGGAAGAACTCGCCTTAAGTGGCGCGCACAAGTATTAACCGGCCTCAACCTACTTGGAGTGCGCAACTGGAGGCAGTTAGCTTAGGACCGGGCTTATTGGAGAGACAAGTTGGTTGAGGACAGTCGAAACAAGAATTATCCAGGCAACATTTGGCAACAGTCATTTAGGCCATAGAGGAACGCCACAGGGCGGCGTCATCCCTCCTCTACTCTGGCTAATGGTTATAAATAAAATTCTAGTTAAACTAGACGAGGAACGGGTCAAAGTGGTCGCGTATGATGATGACGTAGTGATACTAGTGTCAAAAAAATCCCCTCCGTAAAAAGCGAAAACATGGGTGCATGGGTACAAGGTTAGCACCTGGGCTGCAAGTTATGGCTTCGGTGTAAACCCGAACAAAACGAAATTGGTGCTATTCACCACTAAAACCAAAATACCAGATTTCACCATCCGCGCGCCGTCTAAATGGCCAACCATTCATACTATCTTCCAGCACTGGGTTTTTGAGTACCATGCTTGATCCAAAACTTAAAACACAACATCTGGAACACAGAGTAAGAGAGGCGTGTATTGCCCTCTATGCTTGCAGCAACACATTTGGATAGAAGTGCTGACTTCTACCAAAGATGACCTTGTGGATGTACACAGATGTAGTAGGTCCAATTCTCACATATGACTCACTAGTATGTTGGACCGAGTCTCACAGTCTACAGTCTCACAAAACTACAAAGGCTGCAAAGAACAGCCAATATAGGCACCTCGGGAGCACTGAGGTTGGCGCCAACGGACGCCCTTAATGTGCTATTGCATCTCTTGCATCTCGACCTACAGATATGCAGCGCAGTAAGACTCAAAGAGTCAGGATGCTGGACTTATGGCCACATTAATATCCTGGACTTGTTACCAAACGGCATGATCATGTTTCCAACTAACCACATTATACCCACACTAAGCTTCAAGAAAGGCTTTCACCTAGGCTTTCCTACCAGAGCTCAGTGGAAGAGAAACGAAGTAGTAAGGGATTTCGACACGGTCCGGTCGTCTACACTGACAGATCTAAAATGAACTGTGGTGTGGGGTCCGGAGTCTACTCGGAATCACTGAAAATATCAGTATCATACCGCCTACCGGATTTTGCCAGCGTATTCCAGGCGGAACTACCGGCTATCCGAGAGGCTTGCACGCAACTCTGGCGTGACACCACGAAAAAGCAAAATATTGCTATCCTCATAGTCAAGATAGTCAAGCGGCCATTAAGGAAATCAACTCGGCTACCATACCCTCCAAGCTGGTACAGGAATGCCGGAACCTTACCCACCTGGGCGAACGCTTCAGGGTTACATTTTCTGGGTCCCAGGGCACAGTGACATAAAAGGAAACGAGCGTGAAAACGAGCTAGCCAGGCAAGGTTCAGCTCTACACGGCTCACTTGCGGCAGGGGGCCAATTCCCGCTGCGGTTAAGGGACAAATCCACTCATACTTTCTGAAGAAGGTCGGCTTCAAATGGAGAAGGCTAACAAGTTGTGTCATATCGATGAAGATATGGCCTACTAACGTCAAGAACAGAACAAACGACCTACTGACTAGAACCAGCTCAGATATCGCAAGAATTACGGCGATAATCAAGGGACACTGGCCAATTGGAGACCATGCGGCCAAATTAGGGATCCCATACAACCTCCAATGTCGCAATTTCGAGAACGAAAATGAGAGAGAAACCTTTTCCCATTACATCTGCAAATGTCCGGCACTTACAAGAGCCAGATTGCGTGAATTAGACCAACCATTCTTCGACGACCTTAGGAGGATTCAAGATCTTATCCGTTTTCTAAACCCCACAGGCCTGATCTAGAGACCGCCTGTATCACATCCACAACAACAATCATAAAAAGGTCACACGAGTCGTGGTAGCAAAAAGACACATCAGTGCTACTTGGGTTCATGCTGAACTACCATCTCTACCTACCTACCTGTGGACAGGTTCATTCAATTTTTTTTTCTTTTTTTTTAATGGCGGTCTGATTGGTAATGAACTGTCATGCTCATCACCCTCCCATTTTACTGAATACAAAGCCACACGTCCATCTTGGCAGCTAACCTATCCCATAGGTGTATTAGTTTTGACACATAGTCTGTAACATAGAGAACCAATCTAGCAGGATATACCTTAAGAATATGAATCGACTCAGAATCGGAAGCTGAGTCGATCTTGCCATGTCAGTCCATCCGTTTTTTTGGCCTTAAATTGTGAACTAGAGAGATGAAATCTGGTATATAGGCTCTCTATTCGACGAAGCAGAACAAGTTAAACATTTTCAAAATCCGTCCACTGCCACGCCTACTTTAGAGAAAAACGTTGTTTTTGGTCAAACTGTAAGGAATTTTGACAAATGGTCTAAGCAAGATTTTTAGACATTCCCAAAAATAAGGGAAGAGGAAAAATCCTGCGTAGGAAAAAAGAGAACTCGCGGCATCCCAGCTCAGTGAAATCGAAGATTCTCGCGACAAGAAGAAAATCCTTCAATTCCATAAGAAAGCCAAACAATTGGCAGCGGGCCTTATACACACATCCCAGGAAACTAAACAGAAGACTTAAGAGGATATACAAACACATCTTCTATAAATCCTGTGAATTTACCTACAAGGATCATACAACAGGCTCACCTTCTGTGCACAAGTACTAAAAAAGCTTAACAGAAGTAATTGCTTCTGGAAACTGAGAATTTGTACCTTTGAACCTTCTAGAAGAAAAATTGTTAGTTGGGAGGAAAGCGGTGTAAAACTTTTCGAAACATCAATTTTTTTATTGAATTGTTGGTCCTGTAGGTGAGGATGGCAAAAGGAGGAGAGGATAAAATCGCGAACTTTATCACCTGTACCAAGATGTGGATGTAGAACAAAAGGAAATAAATACGTCGACGTCATGCTCCAGCCAAAAGAATCCTCGTATGCCACCCTTCAGGTTCGAGGCGACAAGGAAGACCGAATCTCCGGTTAAATGATCGAGCGATCGCGGATACCAGAGCGCTGAATAAATGGCAGCAACATGTCCAGAATCGAAGAGAATGGAAGGCTGCATTGTCTTTGTGCAGAAGGCCCTAAAATTCCTCCTTGAGTTTCATCGGTAGAGGCGTGTATATATATAAAGCTGATATTAGGAAACATTGCTCTGATGCGGATCACAGCTCTGCAATCACTTATCTGAGTCTTGGAGACAGCTTTCCATAACGTATTCGCTTGTGCAACCTTTGGTGGCAAATTAAAGTTGCGAGGACAAATTCAATTAATTGAGCAGCACCCAGGGTGTACATTGTGCGTACGTCTAAGGTGCAAACTCGTAGGTCGTTGACCGTGGTCCTTCAGGTTCTGGTTGTCACTTGAGAGGATCTGGGTTCTCCATGGGTGTTTGCTCGCAATGTTCAGCTTAAGAAGATAGAACGCAAATTAAAAACCAATGTCACCTGAATTTGCTTATGCATATTTCCTAGAGTTCTGTGATGTCCATAGGATATGTTACGGCCAAAAACTTGGCAAACTACAGCAAATATTTAGATAAAATGCTGAAGAAATCTGTCTAAAGTATCGCCCTTGGATCACAGTAGGATCGCAGTAAAATAAAGTTCTTGTGTAAATGTGAAATGTAACGCTTTCTAAGCTTTTTAAGTGAAACTTCCTTTGGGACGGTGCAAACTGGATTTTATGAAACGAAAAAGTGTAACGAAAAAGAGACAACCATAAATGTGTTTATAGGGTTCAGACTGTGAGAGAATGGGATAAAACGCGTTTCCGTAGAGTTTCCCTATCCTTCGTCTCCTTTTGTGCTATGGTTCGTAGCGTCCCCACCATTCTACCTTAGTATACAGTTCTTTTTGACAGGTTAAGGACAATTGCAAGAGCCTCGAAATTCGGTGATCATATGCAGTAACAGTAAGTCTTCAAACAATGTCTATAGTAATAGCAACTTCTGCATACAAAAAAATCATAATATCGCACAGGCTTTCCATTGGACGTAATTAGCTTGACTATGCTCAGCTTAAATTTTAAACTGCTTGGAAACTAAAGAGCTTCTCGGATCGAGAATCCATCGATACGTGTAACGTTCTTTCCTTTTTTCGAGCTTAAAAAAACCTAGCAAGTTAAAAACCAACAGCGTTGAACTCCTAGAGTAGAGTCCTTGATGTAACATGCCGTGCTGCTAATAGTAAAACCAGTGTTGACTCACAGCTTCATCAAAGTCTGGATCGACTGCAACACTATCGTTACATTTTTGCAACATAATTACCAGCTACTACGCTTACATTACTTTAAGTGGCGCTACAGCCCGGGGTGAACCTGGGCCTCAACCAACATGCCTCTCCAATTAGCCCGGTCCTGAGCTAACTGCCTCCAGTTGCGCACTCCAAGTTGGTTGAGGTCGGTTTGTACTTATGGGCGCCACTTAAGGCGAGGTCTTCCTCTACTGCGTCCGACGTCTGGCTGGGAATCGAACACTCTGCGAGCCGTAGTATTGGTGTCCATTTGTTCTACATGTCCTAGCCATCTTAAACGTCCAATGCGAAGTTTTTCGACCAGGGGTATGTTGCTATTCACTCGTATTGTTCTTGGTTGAATCTTCGTCTCCATAGCCCCTCAACGCAAACAGGACCGAAGATTTTTCGAAGAAGTTTTCTTTCGAACCGACCAAGGATTTCTTCATCCGCTTTTGATACGGTCCATGCTTCAGCGCCGTAGAGCAGGACTGGGATAATCAGAGTCTTATATAGGATCTCCCTAGTAGTTCTAGTGAGGGCTTTATTACTTAATTGCCTTCTTAGCCCGAAGAAACAGCGGTTAGCAGGATTAATTCTTCGTTTTATTTCTGAGATGTTGTTGTCAAAGTTAATAGCGGAGCCAAGGTAGACAAAGTCCCGTACTACTTTCGTGTTGACAGCATATACCTAGTCTTACCCTCATTTCCTGCTAAACCCATTTTTGCCGCTTCCTTCTCTATACCAAACGTGGCTTTGACATCACGTTGAGTCCCACCAATGATGTCAATATCGTCGGCGTATGCTAGTGGTTGCACCCCTTTCTGGAAAATCGTGCCTCTGGTGTTGGCTCGGGAGTTTTGCACAATCCTCTTAAGAATCAAATTGAAGAAGTCGCATGACAGCGCATCGCCTTGCCTAAAACTGTTTTTTGGTATCGAATGTGTCGATGAGGTCGTTTCCGACCCTGATGCAGCAGCGAGAATTCTCCATCGTCATCCCCTACACAAACGGACGAGTTTGGGCGGTATACCAAAACTAGACATGGCTCTGTATAGTTCGTCTCTATAAATGCAGCACGTTTAACAGTCTTCAGAAGTGGTTCTTCCATATACTCAGCATCGACTGTGTCTCAACTACGATATTTCCTTGTTCATCTCGACAGGATTCTGTTTGAGCCTTGTATCCTTAGCTTTGACGTTTTACACTTTGGGAAAACTTGCGAACATCGTTGCTGGAGTGGCACCTCTCTATATCCTCGATCGCGCGCTTTTCTTGATCTTTTGTCTTCTTTCTGAAAAGCCGATGTTCTTCCCTTCTTCTTTGCCTATAGAGCTCAATGGCAGCTGTCGTCTTCACCTGTAGCTTAGCCTTGTAGACCTCGTTCTTGGCTGCGAGCATCTGTCGGCATTCCTCATCAAACCAGGGGTTTCTTGCTGGTTGCCGCAGAAACCTAGCACATCAGTTGCGGCTGATCTACTGGCTTGTTGACATCGCTGCCATTGTTCTTCGACATTCGATGCTGGTGGTGTGTTGTGAGTCGAGCGGTTAAGGGATACGCGTTGCGCGAAGGTCTTGGCGGTCTCTGGCGATTGCAGTCTTTCGACATTAAATTTTTTCACAGTATTTCTGTTTTTTTGTGGCGTGGTGGATATCCGCATCCTTACCTTGGCTGCAACAAGGTAGTGGTCCGAGTCGATGTTAGCCCCTCGGTATGTTCGGGCATCCAAAATGGATGCGTGCCTCTTGTCTATCGCAATGTGATCAATTTGGTTGACTGTTCGTTGATCTGGAGACCGCCATGTCCCCTTATGGATATCGAGGTGAGGAAACCGTGTGCTGGCTATAGTGGAATTTCGTTCCGTAGCAAAGATAATTTGCCTAAGTCCGTTACCTGACGTGTTGTCGTGTAGGCTATGTTTTCCGACAATACTGCTAAAGATGTCTTCTCTTCCTACATTTGCGTTAAAATCTCCCAGCTCATAGGTTTTGTCAAGGAGCTCGTAGAAGCAGTCCTTAGTTATATCATCTTTTTCCTCCGTCGGAGCATGAGCGCATATAAGGCTTATGTTGTCGAATTTGGCCTTGATGCGGATTGTTACAATGCGTTCGCTAATGTCTTGGAAACATACGATTTCTTGCCTAAGTCTGGCACTTATAACAAATCCTCATCCGAATAGTCGCTGTTTCTGCTCACTATAACACGGTCCATAGTAGATGTCACCATTTTCATCCTTTTTTTGCCCGGCCCATCCCATCGTATTTCCTGGATGGCAGTAATGTCTGCTTTGTAGCAGTTTAGAACTTTCGCTACTTGTTCGCCTGCACCTCTCCTCTTTAATGTTCTCACATTCCAGGTGCAGATACGATGGTCGTTGTCCTTTTTTCGTTTAACACTCAACACTCGCACTTATCGTTTAGCAAGTCAAATCCGGTTGGATGAGACCAGTACCCACATTTGATGTGTAGTCAGAGTTGCGATCACCGGTCATTGCCAAGTTAAAGCCAAACAGAGTCTACCCTCGCTCTACAACACCCAACCATAAGTTACTACGCATTTGATGAAATTCAGAAAAAAACATTTGTTTCCCCAAAAACACATTCATCAGTCATAACTCACAGTCAGCTGAATTAAGTAGTACCCCACAGATCAAGGTTAGCCAACAGCACAATTGACACGTAATAAAATTAATTGCCCCGTTCAACAGACCGTAACTCCATTTTTTTTTCACCTAGACATATCCGCAGATTAATTTTTAATATGCTGACTGAATTTCAGTTCCATTTCCAGCAATTAACACAATCGTAGGCAATGTTAGAAAAACGATGATTCCAAATTAAATGCTCTTCCCTGTGTCAATTTAAATCAATTTTCGAAAAAGGCGCTTAAAAATCGCTTAATCGAGTTGACAGTTGTCAAAGTGCAACAGCTTGGAATGGAATTTATATTGACAAGGTGCTAAAGCTCCAGCTACATTATGGCTTGGTCTTCCGGTCCACTGATGGCGGCTCCGACTAGATGAATGATGATGAAAATTGGTCTGATTACGTGGGTATTAAGTTATTTCGAATCTCCCCCTCCGATGATGTCAGAATCTGAATGTGTGCCAAATATTGTTTGCTGGTAATTAAATTTAATTGACTGTTCATGTCGATGATAATGTATCTACAAAGTGTTCACGCATTGCCGCCCCTCAAAAGTGATAATCGAATTCGAAATATCTGTGCGCTCGTAATAAATTCGAAAATGCATTCGATTCTTGAATTCCGCTTGATTATTTTTGGCAGACGTTTGCTGCAATTGGATTTCGCAGGGCAAATGTTCTAATTTTAGTTTCTGAATAAATTGCGATCAATTTCTCGGGTGCAGAGAGAACAATTATTCAATTTATATGGCGGATAGGCGTGCAGCGTTTTGGCACACTGGTGGCGCATGAATTAATGATTTGCACTTTGTAATTTTGGTAAATTATTTCGAGATGATCGGTCTAATGATGCGACGCGATGGGAGTAATTTGGGATTGACCTAGTTTTGTAGTGCAATTTGTGTTTGCGTAGATATGAGTCACTTGTGATGATATGTTGGCATATAGAGTGAGATAGATTGATTTGTTTGATCGGGTACTCAGGAAATTAAACGTTACAACGCCTTCAGTATGGCACTTTCTAGATATGACTTAGACTCCGTGACCCATCGGGAGACATCTGGAGCACCATCTTGTTAGAACATCTGAAATGCTTTTTAATTATCTTTTGATCATGCCAAGTGATCTTTTTTACTTCTACTTACTTATACTTAAGTGGCGCTGCAGTCCGGGATGAACCTGGGCCTCAACCAACATGCCTCTCCAATTAGCCCGGTCCTTAGCTAACTGCCTCCAGTTGCGCACTCCAAGTTGGTTGAGGTCGGTTTCCACTTGTGCGCGCCACTTAAGGCGAGGTCTTCCTCTACTGCGTCCGACGTCTGGCTGGGAATCGAAGACTACTCTGCGAGCCGGAGTATTGGTGTCCCTACTTTCTACATGTCCTAGCCATCTAAACGTCCAATGCGAAATTTTTGACCAGGGGTATGTCGCTGTACAGCTCGTATAGTTCGTGGTTGAATCTTCGTCTCCATAGCCCGTCAACCCAAACGGGACCGAAGATTTTCCGAAGAATTTTTCGCTCGAATCGACCAAGGATTTCTTCATCCACTTTTGATACGGTCCATGCTTCAGCGCCGTAGAGCAGGACTGGGATGATCAGGGTCTTATTTAGGATCTCCTTAGTAGTTCGAGTGAGGGCTTTACTGCTAAATTGCCTTCTTAGCTCGAAGAAACAGCGATTGGCAATAGTAATTCTTCGTTTGATTTCTGACGAGATGTTGTTGTCAGAGTTAATAGCGGAGCCGAGGTAGGCAAAGTTCCGTACTACTTCAAAGTGATATCTGTCAATGGTGACGTTCTGTCCTATTCGTCGATGTTGTGTGTCCTTTCGTGTTGACAGCATATACTTAGTCTTACCCTCATATACTGCTAAACCCATTTTTGCAGCTTCCTTCTCTATACCAGCAAACGTGGCTATGACATCACGTTGAGTCCTACCAATGATGTCAATATCGTCAGCGTATGCTAGTAGTTGCACCGATTTTTGGAAAATTTTGCCTCTGGTGTTGGCTCGGGAGTTTTGCACAATCCTCTCAAGAATCAAATTGAAAAAGTCACATGACAGCGCATCGCCTTGCCTAAATCCTTTTTTGGTATTGAATGTGTCGGTGAGGTCGTTTCCGACCCTGATGGTGCAGCGAGAATTCTCCATCGTCATCCTACACAAACGGACGAGTTTGGGCGGTATACCAAAACTAGACATGGCTCTGTATAGTTCGCCTCTGTAAAGGCTTTGAAATCGATAAATAGGTGGTGGGTATCGATTTGGACTTCTTGGGTTTTTTTCCAGGATCTGCCGAAGTGTGAAAATTTGATCGATTGTGGACTTTCCTGGCTTAAAACCACACTGATAAGGGCCGATCAGGTTGTTGGTAAACGGTTTCAAGCGTTCACATATTACGGCAGATAGGATCTTGCAAGCGATGTTGAGTAGACTTATGCCTCTGTAGTTGGCGCAGTTCAGAGGGTTTCCTTTTTTGTGGATCGGGCAAACGATGCTGAGGTTCCATTCTTTAGGCATGGTTTCATCCGACCAGATTTGGCTTATGAGTTGGTGGATGTTGCTTACCAAGTCATCTCCGCCAGCATTATAAAGCTCAGCGGGAAGGTAGTCATTCCCGGCGGCCTTATTAAGCTTGAGTTTAGATATAGCTATCCTCACTTCACTTAGGTCGGGTGGTTGGCAAATTTCGCTGTCGTTGCCAATATTAAATCGTCATCGCCGTTTAATAGTCTGCAGAAGTGGTTCTTCCATATCCTCAGCATCGACTGTGTCTCAACTACGATATTTCCTTGTTCATCTCGACAGTATTCTGTTCGAGCCTTGTATCCTTGGCTTTGAAGTTTTACACTTTGGTAAAACTTGCGAACATCGTTCCTGGAGTGCCACCTCTCTATATCCTCGATCGCGCGCTTTTCTTTTTTCTTCTTTCTGAAAAGCGGATGTTCTTCCCTTCTTCTTTGCCTATAGAGCTCAATGGCAGCTCTCGTCTTCACCTGCAGCTTAGCATTGTAGGCCTCGTTCTTGGCTGCGAGCATCTGTCTGCATTCCTCATCAAACCAGGGGTTTCTTGCTGGTGGCCGCGAGAAACCTAGCACGTCAGTTGCGGCTGATCTAATGGCTTGTTGCCATCGTTGCCATTGTTCTTCGACATTAGATGCTGGTGGTGTGTTGTGAGTCGAGCGGTTAAGGGATACGCGTTGCGCGAATGTCTTGGCGGTCTCTGGCGATTGCAGTCTTTCGATATTAAATTTTTTCACAGTATTTCTGGTTTGTTGTGGCGTGCTGGATATCCGCATCCTTACTTTGGCTACGACAAGGTAGTGGTCCGAGTCGATGTTAGCCCCTCGGAATGTTCGGACATCCAAAATGCTGAGACGTGCCTCCTGTCTATCGCAATGTGATCAATTTCCTTGATCGTTCGTTGATTTGTAGACCGTCATGTTCGCGTATGGATAATGATTGGCATTTCATTCCGCAGAGAAGTCAATCAGCCTTAGTCCGTTGCCAGACGTGTTATCGTGTAGGCTGTTTTTTCCGTCAATGCTGCCAAACATGTCTTCTCCTCCTACCTCCGAGTTAAAATCTGCTAGCTGGAGTTTGAAATCGTAATTCTGTAATCGCTCATAAGTTTTGTCAAGAAGCTCGTAGAAGCAGTCTTTTGCTATATCATCGTTTTTCACCGTAGGAGCGATAGCGCATATAGATCTTATGTTGTCGAATTTGGTCTTGGTGCGGATTGTTACAATGCATTCCTCAAAGTATTCAAAACAACAGACTTCTTGCCTAAGTCTGTTACTTATCACAAATCCGCATCCGTTTCTGCTTCATATAACACGGTCGGTAGTAGGTGTCCCAGCTTTTCATCTCTTTTTGCCCGGCCCATCTCATAGTATATCCTGGATGGCAGTAATGTCTGCTTTGTAGCAGCTTAGGGCTTCTGCGAGTTGTTCGCCTGCACCACTCCTGTTTAATGTTTCTACATTCCAAGTGCAGATACAAAATTCATTGTCCGTTCTTCCTTTAGAATGGTCGTAAAACATACAATCAGTCCTTGTCGTGGCTCTTGGTTTCTTCGTAAAAACAATATTTTTATCCGTGAGTGAGTAGTCATCCTAAACCACAACTCCCCTCCTGGAAGGCCAGCTTCAATTTATTAGATACCATCCGTATCGTATACGGGTTAGAGCGCTGCCTTTGGCCTTCAGGCTCTTTCGCCACCATATCTGTTCAAGCGGCCTGACTAACCTTTAAGATTCCTATATGACCTTGGTCCGAATATGTCGGAGAAGCTCATATACGTTGTTTACTTTGGCCATCCAAAGTGGGACTGTATAGACGCGACCGTTGACCCGATCTTGGGAATTCTTTCTCTATCGTCTGGGAGGTTTTTTTTTTATAGGGGACCATACACCTAGCTAGTTTATGTCCACGAGTGGTATTTTATTTCCCACCTACCCCGCATATATGCACGGGATTCCTCTATCCGCCACTCGAAAACGCGTCCGATGGGAGACTAGCAACTCCAAACGCACCTAAGAATTCAACGGGTTAGGTACATTTAAATAATTCTTAGGAATTCACAAATCCTACTTACCCAACTTAGCTCAAAAGTTCTTATCAGTAATCGCTAGCATTAATTTTTTATGTGATCATCTAAAAATGTATCTATACCACTTTTTATCGTAACAAATGCCGTTGGAAGTCTTCAACAACCTTTTCACTTACATAACTAAGCACACTCGTAATTACCGCACTTACTTACAGTTTAAGCTCTCCCTCTTAACGTCGTCTTAATGACGAACAATTTCATTGTCGATTGGTGTTCATTAAAATGCTCAAGCCTCTTCAATTAACTATCGTCTATCTTCTGTCGTCGTTATGTATTCCTTTTGAAAGGTAGACTGTCCAAAAAGCAATCCACTCATGTGTCGACAAAGTAAACGTGACTGCAAAAAAATTAACAGACCTCTTCTCCTGTCGTCAATCATTAAATCGATGGTCATGTACTCATTTATGAAAATCGCAGATACTTTTGGATTGTAGCCATCATAGTGAGTATACTCGAATGAGTTGTAAAACTAACTCGGGTGTTACTTCGATCACGAACCAATGTGACAGGTGACAGATTTTGTTTTTCTTGGACACATCTAAATAAATGACGAGATTTATGAGAGAAACCCATGCAATTTGGGTTACGATGGCTGAGGTATTAGCTCTGGCCAACGTACCGTCGTCATGGCGTGTCGGTAATTTGGTATTCTCCAAATGTAACCACTTAACCAATTCCATTTTTTTTTTTTGAGACGGAGTGACGAATCCAATTGGTTTTGGGATTTTCATGCGTCTTTCTCTTCTCTGGGTCAATGGTTTCGTATTTTCTTCTACATCTGGATGTATGCTCTTTATTATGCACCAGTTGATACTGTTCCAGTTCTTCGGCTGTTCTCTATTCAGTTCGAATACTATTTACGATTTCAAATCGTCGGCTTGATCTCGATCTCGATTCTTTTGATGTTTTTCGAAAGTTTTTTTCTAGTCTTTTGTGCGTGTTCTTGTCTGAAGTGTGACGGCCTGATGGGAATTCATTAAATGCCAGTAGTCGGTGAATTCAATGAAAAAGTGATTATCATGCAATTGGATTAAAGAAATAAGTTATTGCATGGAGATGGGGAGCATATGGATCTAGTTGGGCAGGGATGTATCGGTTTCGAGATGAAGGTACAATGTATGCTCCACTGAGCTACATGCTATTCTTTACCAGCGGCGGGCGCGGCAATTGTTTTAAGTGAAATCTAAACAAACATAGTCTTGTGTACCAAGCGCTCTTTATTATAAAACTACAGCTCGTATGGTGATGTCCAATGACGTCACTGTGCTGCAAGCATATTGAAATGTTTTCATTAGAGAAAAATTTGTTTCGCTGGCATATGTAATGTTCTCATGCTTATGAACCAACAGCTATCATAGGTCCTTCCACGTTCATTCTTTAAGTGCATGTGGAATTTCCATTTTCCACTCCATTATGATTGATATTCATCTTTACTCGTAAAGACTATTTAATCCGAGGTGATCCTGTACGTTTTTTCTTTTTTTTGTTTGCCGCTAGAGGGGTGATACTGTGTGGCCCTCCTCACCTCGATATCCATAAGGGGACATGGCGGTATCCAGATCAACGAACCGTCAACCAAATTGATCACATTGCGATAGACAAGTATTTTGGTTGTCCGAACATTCCGAGGGGCTAACATCGACTCGGACCACTACCTTGTTGTAGCCAAGGTAAGGATGCGAATATCCACCACGCCACAAAAAAACAGAAATACGGTGAAAAAATTTAATTTTGAAAGACTGCAATCGCCAGAGACCGCCAAGACCTTCGCGCAACGCGTATCCCTTAACAGCTCGACTCACAACACACCACCAGCATCGAATGTCGAAAAACAATGGCAACGATGCCAACAAGCCAGTAGATCAGCCGCAACTGATGTGCTAGGTTTTTCGCGGCCACCAGCAAGAAACCCCGGGTTTGATGAGGAATGCTGACAGATGCTCGCAGCCAAGAACGAGGCCTACAAGGCTAAACTGCAGGTGAAGACGTGAGCTGCAATTGGGCACTATAGTCAAAGAAGAAGGGAAGAACACCGGCTTTTCAGAAAGAAGAAAAAAGAGCAAGAAAAGTGCGCGATCGAGGATATAGAGAGGTGGCACTCCAGGAACGATGTTCGCAAGTTTTTCCAAAGTGTAAAACGTCAAAGCTGGACAAGGAAATATGGACAAGGAAATATCGTAGTTGAGACACAGTCGATGCTGAGGATATGGAAGAACCACTTCTGCAGACTGTTAAACGGCAATGACGAACCACATTCCGCTGTCAGGAAGAACGAACCATTTAATATTGGCAACAACAGCGAAAACTGCCAACCACCCGACCTGAGTGAAGTGAGGATAGCAATATCTAAACTCAAGCTTAATAAGGCTGCCGGAAATGACGGCCTTCCCGCTCAGCTCTATAAGGCCGGCGGAGATGACTTGGTAAGTAACATCCACCAACTCATAAGCCAAATCTGGTCGGTTGAAAGCATGCCTGAAGAATGGAACCCCAGCATCGTTTGCCAGATCCACAATAAAGGAGACCCTCTGAACTGTGCCAACTACAGAGGCATTAGTCTGCTCAACATCACCTACAAGTTCCTATCTGCCGTAATATGTGAACGCCTGAAACCGTTTACCAACAACCTGATTGGCCCTTATCAGTGTGGTTTTATGCCAGGAAAGTCCACAACCGATCAAATTTTCACACTTCGCAGATCCTGGAAAAAACCCAAGAAGTCCAAATCGATACCCACCACCTAGATATCGATTTCAAAGCAGCATACGACAGCATTTATAGAGACGAACTATACCGAGCCATGTCTAGTTTTGGTATACCGCCCAAACTCGTACGTTAGTGTAGGATGACGATGGAGAATTCTCGCTGCACCATCAGGGTCGGAAACGACCTCACCGACACATTCGATACCAAAAAAGGATTTAGGGAAGGCGATGCGCTGTCTTCTTCAATTTGATTCCTGAGAGGATTGTGCAAAACTCCCGAGTCAACACCAGAGGCACAACTTTCCAAAAATAGGTGGAACTACTAGCATACGCCGACGATATTGACATCCTTGGTAGGACTCAACGTGATGTCATACCCACGTTTGCTAGTATAGAGAAGGAAGCGGCAAAAATGGGTTTTGCAGTAAATGAGGGTAAGACCAAGTTTATGCTGTCAACACGAAAGGACACACAACATCGACGAATTGGACAGAACGTCACCATTTACAGATATAACTTTGAGGTAGTACGGGACTTTGTCTAACTCGGCTTTGTCTAACAACATCTCGTCAGAAATCAAACGAAGAATTACTATTGCCAATCGCTGTTTCTTCGGGCTAAGAAGGCAATTTAGCAGTAAAGCCCTCACTCGAACTACAAAGGAGATCCTATATAAGACACGGATCCTGCTCTACGGCACTGAAGCATGGACCGTGTCAAAAGCGGATGAAGAAATCCTTGGTCGATTCGAGAGAAAAATTCTTCGAAAAATCTGTACGAGCTGTACAGCGATATACCCCCGGTCAAAAAAACTGAGCATTGGACGTTTGATATGGCTAGGACATGTAGAACGAATGGACACCAATATTCCGGCTCGCCGAGTCTTCGATTCCCAGCCAGACGTCGGATGCCGTAGAGGAAGCCCTCGCCTTAAGTGGCGCGCACAAGTAGAAACCGACCTCAACCAACTTGGAGTGCGCAACTGAAGGCAGTTAGCTAAGGACCGGGTTAATTGGAGAGGCATGTTGGTTGAGGTCCAGGTTCATCCTGTAGCGCCACATAAGTAAGAAGTACTATAACCAGTTATCTTGAAAGACATCAACTTAGTATTCTCACTAATGCTCAACTTACAACCACAACCTTAAAATTTCACGATCTTCTTCCTCGATCCATGTGATACATTCAAAAACAGTCTTAAACTTATAATTAAATGCTATACCGTCTGCAAATGCAGTTGAAATACCTTTTACCTTGAGTTTATGTAAATTAGGAAAAACAAAGGACCAAGTACAGAACCCTGCGGAACACCGTTGATATAAACTCTGTTTCCTATATTTAAAAAAAAAACGATTCAGCCATTTAAAAATGTTACCTCGAAAACCAGCATAATAAAGACCTTTGCATAGACCTTTGATTTAAGTCCAGTGGCGTTAAATCGCAACTTCTGGATTAGAAAATGGCTGTATGGCATGTGGCACCGTCTTGCTGAAACCACATGTTGGACACATTCATAATTTGTGATTTATGCACTAAAAACTGGGTTTTCATGTCACTACCACCAACACCATTAATTCTTACTACTTGACAAGCCTCATTTTCGAAGAAGAATGGGCCGATTATGCCTCCAGCTTGAAATCCGCACCGAAGAGTCAAATTTCGGACGCATTTCAGTATCCGATTTATTCTTAAGTTGTCAGCTCTAACCGTCATATGCCTAGGGACGTCTCACCATTAAATCACAAACAGATCCGCTTACGATTGACAAAACTCCAATGACAAACTTCTCAAATCGCCGTATGTAGCCGCCGTGGAATGACAATTCTTTATTTCTGTCAAAATTATAACATCCAAGCTTCATGACCTCAAATGCACCTATTTCCCTATTTTAATTAAAACCCTAAAAACCTCTAAATCATGCTTTACCAACAGCGCCGACATAATCAGATAAGCGCTATAATTGAGTCCTAAATCACCCCCTAGAGGGTGCTGTAAACAAAAAAAAAAATAATCACGAAACCAAAACTGTAATTCTTTAAGATAGTGCACACACAAAACCCCATAAATTTAATTTGAAAACAAAAAAGAAACACAAAGCCCCAAGACACATCTTACTCTGCAAAGCACTTAAAATAGACGATACCCTCAAGTCCATTATAAACGACGACCTTCTTCTAACCAACTCGTTACATCCATTCCACTCCTGCATCCTACACCGTAAACCATTCCGCTAAGTAAATATTCCTTCATTTTCGCCCCAGAATCTGCGGCTTATTAACCCAGAAATGGAAGAAGACGGAGATAACCCCACTTATTTCCACAGCTCCCACCGTATTCCCTTACCCACTCCCGGAGTCCCGAGTTACATCACATATAATATGTTCTCTGCTGTAACCATAAACTAAACTGACAGCGAATCCCACGGACACGTGCTCCAAACTGTTGGTGGTTTATGGCCAACTCCATGAACTCGCTGCCGCAGCTGCAGACGCTGATGCTGTCCGCATACTCGATTAATTCAGACTCGTTGTTGTCGCTTGTACAGCCATGTGTTGGTGTCGGCATATCGCTATATTCCGTGGCACTATGGGCCGGATCCAGTTAGAGGAGAAGATTTCGAAACCGAAAGTTAAAGCGGCAGATGGCAAGCGTTTGCTAATTGGCTAATGACGAGTCTCGAGTTGGGTAAACTTCAAGCGGGTCGAATGGCGTTTTAGTTCAAGGCGACCGCCAGAGCAATACTCGAGTAACATGAAAGGGGTTTCCATTGGAGATGGCATTCTACACTCGATGCGTTGCATGTGGATATACAGAGATGCGGTATCTCGTTTAAATTCTGAATGAACTATCAAAATGTTATGTCAACCAGTTGAGGTTTTTTTTTACTTTGAATGGGGAATCGATCGATCACCCTTATGGCAAACATTTAACGAAATGATGCAATTGGAGTGTATCTGCATCGAGCGATGCTCGTAATGTCGAAAAGCAAATAGCTGCAGTGACATTAAGTCTTAAATGGGAAAATACTGGTTACAGCGTGTCCTCAAAAATAAAGGGCAAACATTCATTTTTGTTTATGGAGTGAAGGGTTAGTGGCACGAATCTTAAAGTTTCGTTTGTCCTGACATTATTTAAAGGGGCTAACAAAAGTTTGCTCAGCTTTAGAGTCAACTAAAAGAAGTCTTTAGGAACGCATTCACTCTGAAAAGTATATACAGTTCTTGTTATTGAAAATGGAGGTTTTGGAGGTCCTCTAAGCAGTCTTAAAGCAGAAGTACGGATTATACGGATAATATATTTAAAATGACGTTGTCTACCAATCTTGTAGGGGTGGGCCATCTAGTGGTTTCTTTTTAAATCATAGGTCATTTTGACACTGACAGTTTTTTTCCCGCTCGAAATCTTGACAGAAAGTCAATATCATGCCTCCGTGGAACGAAATGAGTCGCTTTACGCTTGAACAACTTTGGAAAACGTATTTCCAAGGAGAGTGCTGTGTAGCCCAAACAGAGTGTTATTTGAAAAGAAGTTTTGGCCGAAATGCAGCACCCACCGCGCCTGCTGTTCGCAAGTTTGTACAAGAATTTCATGAGACTGGTATGCTAGTGGACAACAATCATGGTCCTCGTCGTTGTACGGTGCGCAAAAAGTTCATGAGACTGGTATGCTAGTGGACAACAATCATGGTCCTCGTCGTTGTACGGTGCGGAACGGCGGTCGTTGTACGGTGCGCAAAAAGTTCATGAGACTGGTATGCTAGTGGACAACAATCATGGTCCTAGTCGTTGTACGGTGCGCAAAAAGTTCATGAGACTGGTATGCTAGTGGACAACAATCATGGTCCTCGTCGTTGTACGGTGCGCAAAAAGTTCATGAGACTGGTATGCTAGTGGACAACAATCATGGTCCTCGTCGTTGTACGGTGCGCAAAAACGAGAATGTGGCTGCTGTAGCCGAGAGTGTGAGATTCAATTCACGAACATCAACTCGCCATCGATCTCAACAGCTCAACATTTCACGCACTAGCATGAGGAAAATTCTGCACAAAAATTTCGACCTATTTGCTTACAAGGTCCAATTGAAGGCGGACTACCATCCGCTTTGTTATAGCTTCGCAGTTTGGGACTTAGAGCAGCTTGGATTGGTCAACGATTTTGTGCGATAAATCAATTTTTCTGACGAGGCGCATTTTTATCTCGGTTGCTACGTTAATCGAAGACTCTGCGAGCCGGAGTTTTGGTGTCCATTCGTTCTACATGTCCTAGCCATCTTCAACGTCCAATGCGGAGTTTTTCGACAAGGGGTATGTCGCTGTACAGCTCGTATAGTTCGTGGTTGAATCTTCGTCTCCATAGCCCGTCAACGCAAACGGGACCGAAGATTTTCCGAAGAATTTTTCTCTCGAATCGACCAGAATTTCTTCAGCCGCTTTTGATACGGTCCATGCTTCAGCGCCGTAGAGCAGGACTGGGATAATCAGGGTCTTATATAGGATCTCCTTAGTAGTTCGAGTGAGGACTTTACTACTAAATTACCTTGTTAGCCCGAAGAAACAGCGATTGGCAAGAGTAATTCTTCGTTTGATTTCTGACGAGATGTTGTTGTCAGAGTCAATAGCGGAGCCGAGGTAGACAAAGTCCCGTACTACCTCAAAGTTATATCTGACACTGGTGACATTTTGACGTTTCTGTCATATGAAGCTTTAAAATCGATAAATATGTAGGGCGTATCGATTTGGACTTTTTTTTTCAAGATATTCCGAAGTGTGAAGGTTTTATCAGTTGTGGACTTTCCTGGACTAACAAAACAGTGATAAGGGCCGATGAGGTTATAAGTAAACGATTTCAGGTCCTCACATATCATTTATTCCTCTGTAGTTGTGCCAATTGGGAGTATCTCCTTTTTTGTGGATCAAAGAAAAGATGCTGAAGTTCCATTCTTTAGGCAGGCTCTCATCCGACCATATTGTGCTTTTGAGGTGGAGAATGATACTTTCCAAATCCACCCGCTTTTTGCATCTCTGCGGGTAGGCCGTCATTTCACTCACTTAGGTCGGGTGGTTGGTAGTTTTCGCTATTGTCACTTGAATGGCTTTTCTGACTGATGGCGTACGTTTTTTCATCATCGCCTTTCACCCTTCCGAAGTGGTTCCTCCATAATCCCAGCATCAACGTTGAACAGGCACTCACTAACGTGATTGTAAGTCTTCTCAAAGAAAGGAATATCAAGGCAAAACTGGGCGACACTGAACTAAAAGTAAACGCCTCAAGGGGCACACCATAAGGAGGAGTCATCTCCCCTCTACTATGAGTTATTGTTGTTAATGAAATTCAAAAACAGGGGGGTTAAAGTAATTGCGTACGCAGCCGATGTAGTATTGCTTGAGGCAAATTCTTACCAACCATAAGTGAGCTGTTAGAAAACTCGCTCCGGACACTCGACACGTGGGCAAAGCAATGCGGCCTTGGGGTCAACCCCCAAAAAACCGAGCTTGTGCTGTTCACAAATAGAAGAACAATACCACACTTCGAACCACCAGCTATAGAAGGAATACCCCTTAAAATAGCTGAAAGTGCGTAATATCTGGGAACAATTCTAGACAGGAAGCTCAATTGGAAGCTTAATGTCAATGAAAGAGTTTAGAAAGCAGGACATGCTTTCTACGCATGTAACAGAATATTCGGCAGAAAGTGGGGACCTAGCCCCAAAATAATCATGTGGATGTATACGGCTATCGTGCGACCAATACTCACATATGGCAGTATAGTCTGGTGGCAAGCCACAGACAGAGCAACCAACTTGAAGCAAATGACAAAAATACAAAGACTACCGTGTATAGGGACAACCAGTGCGATGAGAACAACGCCAACCTCTGGATTGGAGGTAATTCTGAATCTGCTGCCCTTAGATCTATACATGCAGGAATCAGCTGCCAAAAGCTCTTCGAGGATCAGCCAAACGAACAGCTGGATCCCGAGCCTCGCCGGGCATGCGCAGGTCCTAAAGAAATACGTAGGGAGCGAAGTAAACTCTGACTATCTATCTCCCTAGCTAGACTTCGATCGACCCTTCACCTGCTCGTTTCCGAGCAGAGACGAATGGGACAAGAATGAACCCACATAAAAAAATCGATATTCATCTTCACAGATGGATCAAAGATGGACTGTGGAACAGGTGCTGGCATATTCTCAGAGGAATTAGAAATACACAAATCAATCAGGCTTCCTGATCATAGTAGTGTGTTCCAGGCTGAGGTGCTAGAAATCGCTGAATCGGCTCTTTTGGTGTCAATAATGGAAATACCACACAGTGATATCACCATATTCATTGACAGCCAAGCGGCTATAAAAGCAGTATCTGCTATCGAAATTAAATCAAAGCTAGTTCGCCGCTGTCGCGAAGAGCTCAAGGTTCTCTGCTCACAGCATAATGCTGATCTCTGCTGGGTTCCTGGTCACAGGGACATAGACGGCAACGAGATGGCCGACGAACTGGCAAGAAATGGAACGACAGAAGCTCCTTGTCTAAACTGGTAGGGGCTCTCACTGGTCACAACTTTCTCAGAACCCATACAATGAAATTAAATCTCAAGGATGACGATATCTGTAGAGGCTGCGGCGATGAGGAAACACGAGGATACACCTCATTTCCTCTGTCACTGCCCGAGTCTCTGCCACCTGAGGAACAGAACACTTGGAAGCTACTACTTCCAAGACATCCAAGAGCTTTCCGATATTCCATTACCCTATCTTTACAGGTTCCTATGAACATCAGGATGGCTGGATAGAGTGGAGTAACCCGTAGTAACGATAAGGAAGGACGTAATCCCACAAATGGTATCACAATGGGTCCACATGGACCTAAGTGTGGCGGAATAGAGAATCCTCTACTCCACCAACCCGTAAACCTAACCTAACCTAGATCGCGCCTTTTTTTCTTTTCCTTCTTCGTTGTTCTCGGTTTCACCTGCAGCTTTGCATTGTAGCCTTCGTTTTTGGCTGCTAGCTTCCGTTGACATTTTTCGTAAAACCAGGAGTTTTATGCTGGTGGGCGCGAGAAACCAAGCACACCAGTTGCGACTGATGTAAAGGCTTGTTGACATCTTCGCATTTATATTTGATACTGGATGCTGGTGGTATAGTATACAATAAGAGATCCGCTTCCTGATTGCTCTGATTGGCCTCTTCCGATTGCATTCCTTCGGCATAAAGTTTTTTTTATTTCAGTATGTTCGTTGTGGGTTGGAATATCCGTATTCCTACCTTAGAAGAAGGTAGTGGAAGCATGCGGCTTATCTATCCTCATGTGGTTGTCCGTCATGAGACCTCCAGTTATGCATATCAATGTGGGAGAATATTGTTGCCGTAGTCCTGTGGCGCAATTCCACAAGATTGGGTTTTCTGCCTGTGTACACCCTTAAAAAAAAACTCACATTCACTACCTGTGTACACCCATTGCAGTTTGTGTGATCATTCTGTAAGTTGCAAACAACAGAGCAGCAGTTTATAAAGCACCCAGTTACAAAGATTTTCAAACCCAATAAGGCACCCAGCGGTCGCCATACTAACGCTGATGGTAGAAGTCAGTAAGTCTCAGCAGAGAGTATAGAACTAACGGGTGATTTTTTTAAGAGGTTTAGAACTTTTAAAAAAAAAAACACAAAAAATACGAAAAAATGAATGAAATATTTATTTGAATCGATAGCTTGAACCTTGCAATTTAATGTTTAAAGATAATTTCATGCAAATGTTGACCGCGGCTGCGTCTCAGGTAGCCCATCCGCTGAGTCCAATTTTGGCATACTCTTTCACACATATCGGCCGGTATCTCACGAATGAATGCATGGATGTTGGCTTCCAGTGCGTCAATCGAAGCGGGCTTGTCCCTATAGACATTAGCCTTGACATACCCCCACAAAAAATAATCTAATGGTGTCAAATCGCAAGATCTAGGCGGCCAATTGACCGGCCCGAAACGTGAAATTAACTGTTCACCAAACTCGCCTCGCAATTGCGCCATTGTTTCGCGTGCTGTGTGGCATGTGGCACCGTCTTGTTGAAACCACATATCATGCAAGTCAAGAACTTCCATTTCGGGCAAAAAAAAGTTTGTTATCATCGCTCGGTAGCGTTCACCATTGACAGTAACGCTGCGATTCGCATCATCTTTGAAGAAATATGGCCCAATAATGCCGCCGGCCCATAAACCGCACCAAACAGTGGCTTTTTCGGGATGCATTGGTAGCTGTTGCAATGCTTCTGGCTGATCTTCACTCCAAATGCGGCAATTTTGCTTATTTACGTACCCATTCAACCAAAAATGAGCCTCATCGCTGAACACAATTTTTCGATAAAAAAGCGGATCCTCGGCCAGCTTTCCAAGAGCCCATTCACCAAAAATTCGGCGTTGTGGTAGGTCGGCTGGCTTTAGTTCTTGCACCAGCTGTATCTTAAAAGGCTTTACGCCCAAATCCTTCCGCAAAATTTTCCACGTAGTGCTGTAACAAAGGCCTAACTGCTGGGAACGGCGCCGAATCGACATTTCGCGGTCTTCTGTCACACTAGCTGATACGGCCGCAATATTTTCTTCACTACGCACAGTACGTAAACGTGTTGGTTAAATTGCAAACCAAACTGAAGCTGTTTGACAGTGACACAAGGTACTAAACACACGTCAGCTGTCAAAACCAGTGTTTCCAAAACCAAACCAGCTAAAAAATCACCCGTTACAAGAGTTGGCATCTCATACCACAAACATTTACTAAGTGGGGTACTGATATTGATACCTCCGTGTGCACATTGAAATGCCAGCATCAAGCAACAGCATATAGCAGATGCATACGAACGACGAAAATTCCCCGTCGCACTTACCGCCCGCGTCTGAAACGGCTTCAACATTTTTAGCTGTGATGCGTACTCTATGTAGTTATATACCTCTTGACATAACCAACGTTCCAACCTCTCAATTGGGACACATTATCCTCATTATCCGCCAATAAACCATTTTCCTTTCACAGAGGTAAATAAGCAGCTTACGTTTCACATAAACCCCCATCAGGACACAAACAAAAGAAAATTGCGAATCATCAAACACCAGCATTATCCTGAAGCCAAAAATCCCCAATCAATACAGCATCACAACAGCTAATAAGCTGGCATTCACTCTTTCAGGATCAAAGTCCTGTGAAAGTATTTTTTTCCAGTAGAATTGTTATCTCTTCCTTGAAGCCAGCCGCTGTACTTAGGCGCCCCCTTTAATAAATTAAATTCCACACCCAACTACTCAAAAAAAATAACGACACAGACACTTGGATGTGAGCAAACCTCCTCCTATCCTCATGGCACTTACAACTCTAATCACAACCATTCGTCCTGCGATGTAATCTGTAAATTAAAAACAAACACTGTCCCCTGCGACAATGTCGTCGCCCTGCTGATGGACCCTCTTATCGTTCCTCAGCCATTTGTCGGTGCGTTGATCCGGAGTGACTCGAATGCGCGCTTCCTTTCATCAAAGGCTCACTCTCCTGGATAGCACCCAAGCAACTGATTCTAATTGCATTCGCTTAATCCTCCGAAGAAATGCCCTCTCCCGAAATACACATTTATCTTCATTGTACTCCTTTTCATTTCAGGTGGAGAACCGAGCTCTGCGGCTACGTGAAGTGGCAACAGCACTTCAGTACCAGGACGAGATCCTTCCCTCAGCAACAACGCCACCGCAGCAACGTAATTACGGCGCCGATAAGCCACAACAACAGCACATTTTTCACAGGCAACAAAATGCCATCGCATCCGGTGGCGGCGGCAGCGGTAGTAGTGGTGGATCAGCAGGAAGAGCTGAACACGTACCACCTCGTGTCGGTGGTCTGGGATTGAATGGACTTGTGCCAGAGGAAACATCACCCTCAGGCGGTGCAGGCGGTGGTAGTGTCGGCGGGGAATGGGAGTACTTCGATGAAGGCGGTTATATTCGTGGTGGTGCCTTGAGGCCCGGAGAAGATCCTTACATAAGAAATCGCTTCAATCAGGAAGCAAGTGATGCATTGCCCAGCAATCGAGAAGTTCCAGACACCAGGCATCCCATGTAAGTAACTATATACACACATACACAGCATGTACGAATTTCATTTAAGGATGGTGAGAGTCCCTTTCAAGTCGATTTTGGCAAAACCTTGCGAGGGGATTAGGTCGTATTGATTGATTAGGTTCACAACTTGAGGAGTAGATTGATACGGAATGAATCTAAATCGTTTGTGTGAGTGTGTGTAGGCTCCGATCCGAACCGGATGTTCATTAAAATTGCTTGCCACAGCTGACATAGACAAGGACATTCGGGTATACGTCATATGCAAACTCAGAGGAGTTTTTCTTTTATCCAAGGTCCCAGCTTAACCCACAGACATCCACAGAAATATTGCAAGGATTCGAGTTTATTTTTGTAAGCCCTATGTCAGCATGTGTGCCACCTTTATGAACATAGTTGGGAATTTTTTTTTATCCGCCAGTTTGATGGCTTGTAACGGTATATATATGCGCTCCTGCTCTTAAATTTTTTTAATCAAGGATGCTGGGAAATGTTTCAATTTCAGGATTTCGCATATGAAAATGCAAAGTATGGTACGCTAGATGGGTCTATAAAATAGGATAGACGAGATCTCATATACCTGTAGACAGGTTTCTGGCATTTTATTGGCAGTTTTTTATGGCTTGGAGGTAGGGTTCATTTTCATTATCGTTGGGATGGCTTTTCAGAGCACGTACAAGTTGATGTTTTACAAATTGCTGACTTTTGTTTTACTACCATCGACGGGAAGGAATATCGTGTTAAGCTTTATGTTAGTTGGGATTACCGTTATATGGCATTGATGTATTATTGAGGAGGGTTTTTTGAGGTTAACTAACCCTGTACTAACAGGGTGTGACAACTTTTATTATTGAAATAGACGTGGGATGGGTGGTTCTTAGTAAGGTTCCTCATTCCTTTCAGCCTATATCATGCGTTTGAACGGTGAATTTTTGTCGAAGGCTACTTTTTGAACGAATATTCTGTGAATGCTAACCAAAGCGCCTTCAAAAATCGTTTCAATGAAGCCCATAGATGCCTTTCTCGTACCAGAATTGTATTGTTCCATGGGTCCCTTTGTTCAGAGAAACCACAAATGTGACAAGACGAAGAACTGGTAGCCCTCGATCCACCAGATCACCTGAGAACATTAAGGCTGTGAGTGTTTCATCTGAACTTAGACTTTCTGATCATTCAGTGAGGCGAATTCTTGACGATTCTTCTAAACATGTCTTCCATGGAAGACATGCCTTCGGTGGAAGGCATGTGAAGCGCTACTCAAAAACGTTCCAGGGGAAGAAATTGTTTCTTTCATTGATGAAGTCCAGTTTCCCTTCAAGGGATGCATCGACAAACAGAACATAAGCTACTGGGCTGATACCGATCTCCGAGAATTGCATCAAAGGCCTTTAAATTCACATGGAGACATAATGCGGTGTGCGATTTCCTCAGCTGGGATTTTTGATCCCCCGTTTGTTTTTAGGAAGTGATGTCTCTGTGAACGTGAATTCCGATGGGTATGTCAACATTTTAAGGGATTTTGATGAATTGGACCCAAAATTCCATTTCGTTCGAACAGGGTGGTGAAACAGCTCACATTGCAAGGGCATCACCAAAAGGGTGGTAAAACGGTTCCCACTGCAAGGGCATCGATGGCTGTTTTGAGGAAGATCATCACGAAGCAGCTCATCTCAAAAAAGGGCGATTTGGGGTAGCCACCCGTTCCCTCAATTTGGATCGTTACGAATTTTGTTTTCGGAGGGTTTTCTGGAATTCGCCGTTTATGACAACCGTCCAAGAACCCTAGAAATATTGAAGGCGAACACCTGGGCAGAAATTGTCAACATAAACCTTTGCTATGATATCGTTACTGACATGATAATCATCAGAAATTGGCTTATTCAATGTTTTGGCAATAAGGGGAGCCCCCTACCTGAAACAACTTTCAAAACTATGTGTAACAAAGATATCTTTCAACACCCTGCAACTCAGACAAATGGCCGGTCTTAAGCTATTCCGCTGCACTTTATGAAGATTAAAGAGTCTAACAAAGCTATAGCGCACCAAGAACGCCCTGAGATGATGCTTGCAGATGGCACAACGAATATGGGACCTACAATAGCTTCTTTCTATCAGGGTTTCAACCAGGCACCCATCGTTTCGTAGTCCAACATCCAATACTTATTTGCTTACTTAAGTGGCGCTACAGTCCTAAATGAACCTGGGCCTCAACCAACATGCATCTCCAATTAGCACGGTTCTAAGCCAAATGCCACCAGTTGTGCACTTCAAGTTGGTTGAGGACAGTTTCTACTTGTGCGCACCTCTTACGCCTAGGTTTCCCTCTACTGCGTCCGATGTCTGCCTGAGAATCGAAGACTTTCGAGCCGGAGTACTAGTGGCCATTCCCTCTACATGTCCTAGCCATCATAAATGTCCAATGCGGAGATTTTTGACTATGATGGGTATGGTTGAATCTTCGGGAACGCAAAACGGGACAGACGATATTTTGTAGAATTCTTCTCTCAAAATTTATTCATCTGCTATTGATACGGTCCATGCTTCAGCGCCGTAGAGCAGGACTGAGATGATCAGGGTCGTTTATAGCACTTCCTTGATAACTTTATTACTGAATTGCCTTCTCAGCCCAAAGAAACATCGATTGGCAACAGTAGTTCTTCGTTTGATTTTTGACGAGGTGTCTTTGTCAAACTTAATTGCGGAGCCGTTTTAGATAAAGTCCTGCATTACCTCAAGGTTATATCAGTCCAATTCGCCGATATTGTGCGTCCTTTCGTGTTGACAGCATATACTTAGTCTTACCCTCATTTACTGCTAAACCCATTTTTGCCGCTTCCTTCTCTATACAAGCAAACGTTGCTTTGACATCACGTTGAGTCCTACCAATGATGTCAATATCGTCGGCGTATGCTAGTAGTTGTACCGATTTTTGCAAAATTTTGCCTCTGGTGTTGGCTCGGGGGTTTTGCACAATGCTCTCAAGAATCAAATTGAAAAAGTCACATGACAGCGCATCGCCTTGCCTCAATCTTTTTTTGGTATTGAATGTGTCGGTGAGGTCGTTTCCGACCCTGATGGAGCAGCGAGAATTCTCCATCGTCATCCTACACAAACCGAGGAGTTTGGGCGGTATACCAAAACTAGACATGGCTCTGTATAGTTCGTCTCGTATAGTCGTATGCGGCTTTGAAATCGATAAATAGGTGGTGGGTATCGATTTGGACTTCTTGGGTTTTTTCCAGGATCTGCCGAAGTGTGAAAATTTGTTCTATTGTGACTTTCCTGGCCTAAAACCACACTGATAAGGGCCGATCAGGTTGTTGGTAAACGGTTGCAGGCGTTCACATATTACAGCAGATAGGATCTTGTAGGCGATGTTGAGGAGACCTATGATTCTGTAATTGGCACAGTTCAGAGGGTCTTCTTTTTTTTGTGGATCGGGCTAACGATGCTGAGGTTCCATTCTTCAGGCATACTTTCATCCGACCAGATTTGGCCTATGAGTTGGGGGATGTTACTTACCAAGTCATCTCCTTCAGCTTTATAAAGCTCAGCGGGAAGGCCGTCATTTCCGGCGGCCTTGTTAAGCTTGAGCTTAGATATTGCTATCCTCACTCCACTTAGGTCGGGTGGTTGGCAGTTTTCGCTGTCGTTGCCAATATTGAATGGTTCGTTCTGCCTGACAGCGGAATGTTGTTCGTCATCGCCGTTTAACAGTCTGCAGAAGTGGTTCTTCCATATCCTCAGCATCGACTGTGTCTCAACTACAATATTTCCTTGTTCATCTCGACAGGATTCGGTTCGAGCCTTGTATCCTTGGCTTTGACGTTTTACACTTTGGTAAAACTTGCGAACATCGTTCCTGGAGTGGCACCTCTCTATATCCTCGATCGCGCGCTTTTCTAGCTCTTTTTTCTTCTTTCTGAAAAGCCGATGTTCTTCCCTTCTTCTTTGCCTATAGAGCTCAATGGCAGCTCTCGTCTTCACCTGCAGCTTTGCCTTGTAGGCCTCGTTCTTGGCTGCGAGCATCTGTCGGCATTCCTCATCAAACCAGGAGTTTCTTGCTGGTGGCCACGAGAAACCTAGCACGTCAGTTGCGGCTGATCTAATGGCTTGTTGGCATTGTTGCCATTGTTCTTCGACATTAGGTGCTGGTGGTATGGTGTGAATGTGAATCGAGAGTTTCACGCGTTGCGCGAAGGCCTTGGCGTTCTCTTGCGATTGCAGTCTTTCGATATTAAATTTTTTCACAGTATTTCTGGTTTGCCCATATCCTTATCCGCATCCTCACTTTGGCTACAACATGGTAGTGGTCCGAATCGATGTTGGCCCCTCGGAATTTTCGGACATCCAAAATACTGAATGCGTGTCTCTTGTCTATCGCAATGTGATCAATTTGGTTGACTGTTCGCTGATCTGGAGACCGCCATGTCCGTTTATGGATATCCAGGTCAGGAAACCTTGTGCTGGCTATAGTGGCATTTCGTTCCGTAGCGATGTCAATTATCCTAAGTCCGTTAGCAGTTGTGTTGTTGTGCTATATTTTCCGACAATACTGCTAAATATGTCTTCTCTTCCTACTTTGCGTTAAAATCTCCCAGCACGATTTTAACATCGTACTCTGGTAGTCGCTCACAGGTTTTGTCAATGAGCTCGTTGAGGCAGTCTCTCGCAATATCATCTTTTTCCTCCGTCGGAGCATGAGCGCATATAAGGCTTATGTTGGCGAATTTGGCCTTGATGCGGATTGTTACAATACGTTCGCTAATGTCTTGGAAACATAAGACTTCTTGCCTAAGTCTGGCACTTATAACAAATCCGCATCCGAATAGTCGCTGTTTCTGCTCACCATAACACGGTCCATAGTAGATGTCACAGTTTTTCACCCTCTTTTTTCCCGGCCCATCCTATCGTATTTCCTGGATGGCAGTAATGTCTGCTTTGTAGCAGTTTAGGGCTTCCGCTAGTTGTTCGCCTGCACCTCTCCTGTTTAATGTTCTCACATTCCAGTAATATCAGTCTATTCCGATGCTATCAGTTGCTTCGTAACATTGGTTTTTTTTCCATGGGTGCACCCCTAGGGGCTCAGTGGCGCGATGGTTAGTGCGATGAACTGCCGCGCAGGAGGTCTGGGTTCGATTCCCAGCCGTAGCAACACCTTAATGATTTTTCACTGGCCCTCCTCTCGTGATGATCTGACAAATCATCCGAGTAGTATCAATTGTCAAGAATAGCTTATCTCAACTTAGCCGTTCGGAGTCGGCATAAAACAGGAGGTCCCGCCATCGTGCAAGAAGTACACACGCACACATGAATGGTTGTGAGAAAGCTAGGCCCTTGGTACTAACGAGCCTGTTGCGCCAAAAATTTGTATTTTGCCCCCTAGGACATGGGGCCATCAGTATCCACTACGGGATTGAGCGCTGCCGTTGACCTTTCGGATCATCCGCCACCATCTCTGTTCAAGTGGCCTGACTCACCCATGAAATTCCTAGATAACCTGTTGTCCGAATATGTCGAAGCAGCTTATCTAGGTTCGCCTGTGATTCATTCCGCGCCTTTCTGACCAGGGTGATTATAGTGTTGCTGTTTTACGTCTTGTTTTCAACACTCGCACTTATCGTTTAGCAAGTCAAATCCGGTTGGATAAGGCCAGTACCCAATGGTTACCACTTGGAGGTACAAAATAAGCACATTTGATGGGTAGTCAATTCTCTTCGTAATACCTGACATGGCTCCCCCAATGGAATCCAGGCTTTAGCTATTCAAGTCTTCTTACTGTTTTTGGGTAGATACGCACTTCTTACACGAATGGCGGCACTTGAAATAGTATGCCAAATCGATAAATACGGCATCTTTGAGCAATGTGTGTCGCATGCTCTAGCAGATCATTGTAAATGAAGGCGCCAGTGAAAAACCTTAATGGATTAAAGAATTGAAAACGCGTCCGCTTTGCCCAACTTTTTACAGCAAAAAAAAAGGATTTTTCCTCTCTCATGCTTTTAACTCTCATTCGACATTAATTTGATGTATAACCCCCACCACATGGATGATGATTTTGGTGAATCAATTTAAAGCGCCTTGATCCTTCTGCAAACACTATACCACACACAATGTGTCTATGTATGCATTCATATGCAGATAGTAATTAATTCATCTGCCACACATTGCTAACGCTATTTTGTTTGCAGAAGGAAACAATTACAATGGCATTGTGTTACACGTTGTCCCTGAATCGCATCCTCGCTTTCAAGGATAAACCGAGACACGTGTGTTTCTCGGATTCACTCAAACGTGGCTCACTGTTAATTGCAGGAATTAAATCCGCCTTCGTTGGTTTTATCTGAGTAATGGCCGGTAAAATATACTGTTATACAAAAAAATAAACAAAAACAAACAATCATACGGTTTAATATGTTACCGATAAGATCATTAATTATCTGGGTGTGAATCCTTTTGTGTAAATGTTTTCATTGTCCCAGAGTTTGCTCGAATTATCCTCACTTGGTCGAAGGACACGTTCAGGTGGCACGTTCTGCAATAACATCTGATGGTTTCAGTTTATGGGGACTAAATTATGGGGTTTGGTTTTTGTGTACAAGCCAATTTACTCCGTTTGATGCTGTGTGTGATGTTACACCAGGATCAAGGTCTCTTCATCACTTTGTAATCCTGTGAAAATTAAATGGCAGTATTTTCTTGGTCTTCCTTTTTATGATCTAGGAGTTGGGTGTTCGTTGAACGCAGGGGTTGTCATGGTGGTAGAAGTTTGTAAGGTGAAGGAAATTTATCCTTCGATGGGGGACAAAGGCTACACGATGGGGAAGAGAGGGCAATAATATCAGAGCTTTGGTGGATTTCCTCAAAACGAATAATAACCGCCTGTTGAGGTCGTTACAATTACCGGGTGTCCTGGTGAATTTGAAAAAAAAAACAAGGTCCTTGCAAAGCAACACAAGTCGGTTATTACAGCCGTCTATATAAATGATAATCGCATACATCTGTAAATATGTGGATTGGCAAACCCACACACATGATTGCTAATACTCGACCTTCAAAGTTTATGAGAACATATTCGGAAAGTTGGGTCTAGGCTAGGCCATTGATGTTAAATTATTCTTCTGATTCCATTCGATGAACTAAATTAAGATTTATTCCACACGTATGTATCTTTTGGATCTTTAAGGACCACAATTCTAGATATGAACTTGAGTATGCAAATGAAGTGAGCAACTAATTTCTTTGTGGAAAGTAAATATATTAAATATCATTATGACTAGACAGCATTATGGCGTCGAAAATGCTCAACGAAAACAAAATGGTTTCATAAAAAAGGGGTTCGCCATCTTTTATGTCGGTTTGTGAATATTGAATGACTTTAAAAATTAACAACCGATTTCGATATGTAAGGCATTTTCATTGAACTTGGTCCTTTGGAATTTATTTGGACTAGCTTTTGAATAAAACATCAATCAAGTTGCCGCCTCTATTGACCAAATCTAAATGTGTCCGTTTTGATGCATTTTCCATCACTTTTTCGACCATCTACGGAGGTTAGTGATCATTTCGGCACGAATATTTGCCTTCAATGGTCTTTTTGTTGCGTTTTCCATCACTTTTTTGTGCATCTTGGGCAGTATATCAGTGTGATAGCGGGGAGAAGGCCTATCGGGCTGGAGGAACAAATCTCACCATCAATATACAATTTAGAAATTAGAAAACCCTTTAGTCAATCTATCTACCTGTAAAATTTTATCCTCGAAGTCCTTTAAATAACGCAATTAGGATTTGTTGACCGATTGCAACTCAAAGTTATAAAACATTTTTAACGTCTTGCATCGCTCCCTGATGGTATAGTCCACTTTCTGGGTAGGATGTTGAAATAAATTTAGAAAGCCCGTTAGTCAATCCATCTACCTGTAAAATTTTATCCTCGAAGTCCTTTACATAACGTAGTTAGGCCTTGTTAACCGATTGCAACTCAAAGTTTTAAACCGTTTTTAACGTCTTACATCGCTCCCTGATGGTATAGTCCACTTTCTGGGAAGGATGTTGAAATAAATTTAGAAAACCCGTTAGTCAATCCATCTACCTGTATTTTTTTCCTCAGAGTCCTTTAAATAACGCAGTTAGGCCTTGTTGACCGATTGCAACTCAAAGTTATAAAACATTTTTAACGTCTTGCATCGCTCCCTGATGGTAAAGTCCACTTTCTGGATAGGATGTTGAAATAAATTTAGAAAGCCCGTAAGTCAATCCATCTACCTGTAATTTTTTTTCCTCGAAGTCCTTTAAATAACGCAGTTAGGGCTTGTTGACCGATTGCAACTCAAAGTTGTAAAACGTTTTTAACGTCTTGCATCGCTCCCTGATGGTAAAGTCCACTTTCTGGATAGGATGTTGAAATAAATTTAAAAATCCCGTTAGTCAATCCATCTACCTGTAAAATTTTATCCTCGAAGTCCTTTAAATAACGCAGTTAGGGCTTGTTGACCGATTGCAACTCAAAGTTATAAAACATTTTTAACGTCTTGCATCGCTCCCTGATGGTAAAGTCCACTATCTGGGTAGGATGTTGAAATAAATTTAGAAAACCCGTTAGTCAATCCATCTACCTGTAAAATTTTATCCTCGAAGTCCTTTAAATAACGCAGTTAGGGCTTGTTAACCGATTGCAACTCAAAGTTATAAAACATTTTTAACGTCTTGCATCGCTCCCTGATGGTATAGTCCACTTTCTGGGTAGGATGTTGAAATAAATTTAGAAAGCCCGTTAGCCAATCCATCTACCTGTAAATTTTTTTCCTTGAAGTCCTTTAAAAAACGAAGTTAGGCCTTGTTGACCGATTGCAATTGCAACTCAAGGTTGTAAACCGTTTTTAACGTCTTACATCGCTCCCTGATGGTAAAGTCCACTTTCTGGGTAGGATGTTAAAATAAAAGTAGAAAGCACGTTAGTCAATCCATGTACCTGTAAAATTTTATCCTCGAAGTCCTTTAAATAACGCAGTTAAGCCTTATTAACCGATTGCAACTCAACGTTATAAAACGTTTTTAAAGTCTTGCATCGCTCATTGATGGTAAAGTCCACTTTGTGGGTAGGATGTTGAAATAAATTCAGAAAGCCCGTTAGTCAATCCATCTACCTGTAAACTTTTTTCCTCGAAGTCCTTTAAATAACGCAGTTAGTGCTTGTTGACCGATTGCAACTCAAAGTTGTAAAACGTTTTTAACGTCTTGCATCGCTCCTTGATGGTAAAGTCCACATTCTGGGTAGGATATTGAAATAAATTTAGAAAGCCCGTTAGTCAATCCATCTACCTGTAAAATTGTATCCTCGAAGTCCTTTAAATAACGCAGTTAGTGCTTGTTGACCGATTGCAACTCAAAGTTATAAAACGTTTTTAACGTCTTGCATCGCTCCATGATGATAAAGTCCACTTTCTGGGTAGGATGTTGAAATAAATTTAGAAAGCCCGTTAGTCAATCCATCTACCTGTAAATTTTTTTCCTCGAAGTCCTTTAAATAATGCAGTTAAGCCTTGTTTTCGAATTGGAACTAAAGTTGTAAAACGTTTTTAACGTCTTGCGTCGCTCCACATTCTGGGTAGGATGTTGAAATAAATTTAAAAAAGCCCGTTAGTCAATCCATCTACCTGTAAAATTGTATCCTCGAAGTCCTTTAAAAAACGAAGTTAGGCCTTGTTGACCGATTGCAATTGCAACTCAAGGTTGTAAACCGTTTTTAACGTCTTACATCGCTCCCTGATGGTAAAGTCCACTTTCTGGGTAGGATGTTAAAATAAAATTAGAAAGCACGTTAGTCAATCCATGTACCTGTAAAATTTTATCCTCGAAGTCCTTTAAATAACGCAGTTAAGCCTTATTAACCGATTGCAACTCAACGTTATAAAACGTTTTTAAAGTCTTGCATCGCTCATTGATGGTAAAGTCCACTTTCTGGGTAGGATGTTGAAATAAATTTAGAAAGCCCGTTAGTCAATCCATCTACCTGTAAATTTTTTTCCTCGAAGTCCTTTAAATAATGCAGTTAAGCCTTGTTTTCGAATTGGAACTCAAAGTTGTAAAACGTTTTTAACGTCTTGCGTCGCTCCTTGATGGTAAAGTCCACATTCTGGGTAGGATGTTGAAATAAATTTAAAAAAGCCCGTTAGTCAATCCATCTACCTGTAAAATTGTATCCTCGAAGTCCTTTAAAAAACGAAGTTAGGCCTTGTTGACCGATTGCAATTGCAACTCAAGGTTGTAAACCGTTTTTAACGTCTTACATCGCTCCCTGATGGTAAAGTCCACTTTCTGGGTAGGATGTTAAAATAAAAGTAGAAAGCACGTTAGTCAATCCATGTACCTGTAAAATTTTATCCTCGAAGTCCTTTTAATAACGCAGTTAAGCCTTATTAACCGATTGCAACTCAACGTTATAAAACGTTTTTAAAGTCTTGCATCGCTCATTGATGGTAAAGTCCACTTTCTGGGTAGGATGTTGAAATAAATTTAGAAAGCCCGTTAGTCAATCCATCTACCTGTATTTTTTTCTTCCTCGAAGTCCTTTAAATAACGCAGTTAGGCCTTGTTGACCGATTGCAACTCAAAGGTGTAAAACGTATTTAACGTCTTGCATCGCTCCCTGATGGTACAGTCCACTTTCTGGGTAGGATGTTGAAATAAATTTTGAAAGCCCGTTAGTCAATCCTTCTACCTGTAATTTTTTTTCCTTGAAGTCCTTTAAATAACGCAGTTAGGCCTTCTTGACCGATTGCAACTCAAAGTTATAAAACGTTTTTACCGTCTTGCATCGCTCCCTGATAGTAAGTCCACTTTCTGGGTAGGGTGTTGAAATAAATTTAGAAAGCCCGTTAGTCAATCCATCTACCTGTAATTTTTTTCCTTGAAGTCCTTTAAATAACGCAGTTAGGCCTTCTTGACCGATTGCAACTCAAAGTTATAAAACGTTTTTACCGTCTTGCATCGCTCCCTGATAGTAAGTCCACTTTCTGGGTAGGGTGTCGAAATAAATTTAAAAAGCCCGTTACTTACTCCATCTACCTATAAAATGCTTATCCTCGAAAACTAAATGAAAATTTAATTTCTAGTTATTACAATTCCTAATGGGACACCGAAGTTTCCCGGAACACAGGCTTAGACTTGCTGACCCATTCTGTCGTCATTGTGATGGTAAAATCCAAAATGCCGAGCACGTGCTGCTGGAATGTCGAAAGTATGAAGCTGCGAGAAACGCCGTAGAAAGCGAAATAGGCAGGACAGTAACCATCGAAGCATGGAAACTGCCAATAGCATCATTGCAAATATAATGGAAGATCTGAGGCGGAAAAACTAAATGAGACCACAAGAGGCGAAAATCCATGTCAATAAGAGAAAAATACATGATGTCAACACCTGTCCTATCAAGGATTGCCTTGAAAGAGCTCCAAAAAAACAAATTTGGTCGGATGAAATTATGCCTCAAAAATGAAACCTTAGCATAAAGGAACTGCGCCAACCACAGAGATACCAATATCGCCAATAATATCCTATCTGCCATAGTAAGTGAACACCTGAAATCGTTTACTAACAACCTGATCGGCCCTTATCAGTGTGGTTTTAGGCCAGGAAAGTACACAACTGATCAAATCTTCACACTTCGGCAGATCCTGGCAGTGTCGAAATCAACCTTACCGACACATTCGATGCCAAAAAAGGATTTAGGCAAGGCGATACGCTGTCATATGACTTCATCAATTTGATTCTTGAGAGCATTGTGCAAAACTCCTGAGCCAACACCAGAGACACAACTTTCCAAAAATCCGTGCAACTACTAGCAGACGCCGACGATATTGACATCACTGGTAGGGCTATGGAGACGAAAATTCAATTACGAGCTGTACAGCTACATACTCCTGGTCAAAAAAACTCCGCATTGGACGTTTTAGATGGCTAGGACATGTAGAAAGAATGGACACCAATACTCCGGCTCGCATAGTCTTCAATTCCCAGCCAGACGTCGGACGCAGTAGAGGAAGACCTCGGGTAAAGTGGCGCGCACAAGTAGAAACCGACCTCAACCAACTTGGAGTGCGCAACTGGAAGCAGTTAGCTAAGGACAGGGCTAATTGGAGAGGCACGTGGGTTGAGCCCCAGGTTCATCCCGGGCTGTAGCGCCACTTAAGTAAGTAAGTACACGCTGTTTGATATGGAAGTGGAATTCAACAACATATTGTTGAAACCTCTAAAGGACCAGACTTTGTTCACACCGCAAATATAATGAGCCAACATCCACCGATATCAATTTGCCTCGGCGGTTTCGAGGACTTCTCTAGCACTATTTTCAAAAAACAGAAAGTGTGAAGATTTGATCGGTTGTGGACTTTCCTGGTCTAAAAAAAGGGCCAATCAGGTTGTTGGTAAACGGTTGCAGGCGTTCACATATTACATTAGAAAGGATCTTATAAGCGATGCTGAGGAGACTTATGATTGTGGATCGGGAAATCGATACTGAGGATCCATTCTTCAGGCATACTTTCATGCGACCAGATTTGGCTTATGAGTTGGTGGATGTTGCTTTCCAAGTCTTCTCCGCCAGCTTTATAAAGCTCAGCGGGAAGGCCGTCATTTCCGGTGGCCTTATTAAGCTTGAGTTTAGATATAGCTATCCTCACTTCACTTAGGTCGGGTGGTTGGCAGTTTTCGCTGTCGTTGCCAATATTAAATGGTTCGTTATGCCTGACAGCGGAATGTTGTTCGTCATCGCCGTTTAACAGTCTGCAGAAGTGGTTCTTTCATATCGTCAGCATCGACTGTGTCTCAACTACGACATTTCCTTGTTCATCTCGACAGGATTCTGTTCGAGCCTTGTACCCTTGGCTTTGACGTTTTACACTTTGGAAAACTTGCGAACATCGTTCCTGGAGTGGCACCTCTCTATATCCCCGATCGCGCGCTTTTCTTGCTCTTTTTTTCTTCTTTCTGAAAAGCCGGTGTTCTTCCCTTCTTCTTTGCCTATAGAGCTCAATGGCAGCTCTCGTCTTCACCTGCAGTTTAGCTTTGTAGGCTTCGTTCTTGATTGCGAGCATCTGTCGGCATTCCTCATCAAACCAGGGGTTTCTTGCTGGTGGGCGCTAGAAACCTAGCACATCAGTTGCGGCTGATCTAATGGCTTGTTGGCATCGTTGTCATTGTTCTTCGACATTCGATGCCGATGGTATCGTGTTAATCGATAGGTTAAGGGATACGCGTTGCGCGAAGGCCTTGGCTGTCTATATTTTATAAATATCGTTGAAATCACATCATTCTCGTTGAAATTCGATTACATAAAACGAGTATCGTTCTAGGTTTTACGATACTCGTTATTCCTAAGGGCTGGCATTTGGCAGTCGCATAGCTTTCGTTTTTGTAGAGCTGCCATAAATAATTATCGTTTTATGTAATAGAGCCCCAGTCTTTCGACAAAAAATCTTTTCACAGGTCCGTGCCCAGTTGGCCCCTCGGAATGTTTGGACATCCAAAATACTGACTGCGTGCCTCTTATCTATTTGATAGACCGTTTGTTGATCTGGAGACCGCCATGTCCCCTTATGGATATCGAGGTGAGAAAACCGTGTGCTGGCTACAGCGGCATTTCGTTCCGTAGCGAAGTAAATTAGCCTTAGTCCGTTGGCCGACGTGTTGTCGTGTAGGCTGTGTTTTCTGACAACACTGCTAAAGATGTCATACCTTCCTACCTTTGAGTTAAAATCTCCCAGCACCATTTTAAGATTTTACTTAGGTAATCGCTCATAAGTTTTGTCAAGGAGCTCATAGAAGCAATCTTTAGCTGTGGAGGGAGCGTATATAAGGCTTATTTTGGCGAATTTGGCCTTTATGCGAATTCTTACAATGCGTTCGTCTTGGAAACATAAGAGTTCTTGCCTAAATCAGGAACTTGCAACAAATGCTATAACACGGTCTATAGCAGGTGTCACAGTTTTTGTGACTCTTTTTGCCCGACCATATTTCCTGGATGACAGTAATGTCTGCTTTGTAGTAGCTTAGCGCTTCTCTTTGTTCGCTTACACCTCTCCTGTTGAATATTCTCACATTCTAGGTAGATACGAACGTCGTTGTCCTTTTTTCGTTTAGCAGGACGTCAATAATAAAAATCAGTCCTTTCTGAGGCTATTGGTTGCAGTAAAAATGTTTTTTTTTCCATGGGTGGGTATTAAACCGAAAGCACAACCCCCAATCTGGAAGATCAAGCTGATCTTTGCAATAAAAACAAGGTCCATCTTGGAAACACCAATTTATCTCATGGATTCAATTCACGGTAGGCTCTGAAGTTTCGAAGTTATTTAATGTATTAGAAGAGGAGGCTTCATAATGTAATGCAACCTTACTGTAGCATTTCTAAAGCACATCCGACACCCTGTTGGACCAGATCCTTTGTACGACATCGTGTGGTCCAAAGCTATCTATGATCCGATAAATTTGTACCACAACTACCACCCTGGTGGTCCATGTCCTCGGTATTTGGTACAACACCGTGGTCATAAGCGATCTATGATCGGACAAATTCGTAGTATTCCTAATAAGGCTTTCAATGAGTAGCATAAGTGGCACCCTTATGGTCAGGTCCTCTGTATGATCTTTTGGACGAAAGTGACCTATTTCCGAAAAATTCGCAGTAGTCCTAATCGGAGTTCACCGAGTAGCCCTACCGTCACTGTGGTGGAGCAGTTCCTCCTTATGATTCCGAAGAAATTATTGGGCTTCAGTTTATGTATTGAATAGGGACCGTCTTTGATCTGAATAGGGCTTTGGTGGCAACACATACTTTTTTTGGGAGTGTTGGTTACCAGATGCTATTTTACTTCAATCTGCCGACCACGGGCGGCCCCTCGGTAAGTCTTGGGATTGAAACCCCAATACGTCATGGTAGCAGACTTTAAGGAATGACCTATGGTAGTTGAAGCGAGGTTTCTACTGCAATTTTCACGCTGGTTGAAATTCAAATCCATCAACATTGGTCAAAGGACAATTTGACCTTTCCCCTAACATCTCAACACACGAAATGATTTCGAAACGCAAATATTCCTTCCACCGCACCATCTTGGATGGTGAGGTTAAAGCATTTCTAAGGCCAGTAATCAATTTGCATCCTTCAGGACATTTAAACAATACAAGCAAAGCAATGTATTCCTTACAAACCGCTGAGCTATTGTTAACTTGCACAAAGGGAAAACTTGCAGAGAAATTTAATTCAACCCTCTGCCAAAACTTCAAAAGCCACAATACACCATGAAGGATACACTTGTACAGATGTTCGTCCTGTCCAACTTCCAATTTGATTACAAACCAAAAAAAAAACTTTAAGGATACGTTTTCCAAAAACGTGTCGGCTACAACAAAGCCTTAGCCAAAACAAAATCCATTATCTGTCATGTTCCACAAAACTATTGATTATGTTTTTTATTACACCCTTTGGGATGCCGAGGGCTATAAAATAAAATAGAAGTCCCTACCCACACGTAGTCCGATAGATAAATCCCCGCATGCAAATAAATTTTCAACAATATTGTAAAATTGGAAATGGGTTACATGGAAGAAGGATATCATCTCCCTTTGAGCATGTCCTTCAAATTACCAATTGTGACATGTTTACTTGGATGATCCTTTCACTTTTCAAAAAGCCGTTACTTGGTGTGTGTCTCCTTTTAAAATGTTTGACAGTAGTGTTAGAATTCATGTTGCGTATCCTTATGCCATCAAGTGGTTCTTAAACGAAAATATACCAACAAAGTCCTTTCCGCACACAAACTTCGACTGATGATGAGTCTTGAGAATTTCTTGTCGCACTTAAGTGGGTCATTTTGCCTTTAGGGCGCTTCTTAAAATAACCATCAACCGTTTTAGGCTGAGTTGTAACCATAAACCATTTTCGGTTTATTTGGAGCCTTGCTCTCGATCCAAAGACGGTACGCAATTAGTAGAAGAGGCAAACTTCAATCGTAAAAACTATGGCAGTAGTGTCTTCGCTAGGCCGGCCTTAAATGGCATACATTTTAAAAGCTTTCCTGGGAGCACTTTCTCGCATAATGGTGTTATTGTCCTTTGAGTAGGGTGGTCTTTTCAGCTGGTTGGGAAATTGATGGGAAGGAGTTTTCACGCCGCATGGGCAAATAAAGATTATGACTCAAGGAGGAGACTGGGATTTGGCGTAATGGAAAGGGATAATTCGATTTGTTTCATCTGCTTCTGCACTTTAGCATTAAGAGTTCTCTTTGATTGTTCTTCGTCCTTCTAAGATGTCACACGAATACCTTTTTTGTGATGATAGACCGTTTCATTTTTATGAATCGATAAAAGCTTATAATTGGATAAGGACTAATGGGAATGCAAATCCGTTCGAGGTAAGCTACTGAGGGTTGGAGCCAGTTTTCTTAAAAAAAATAATTATCTGGCATTAACGGGCTCAAACCTAGCTGCTCTTTTCATTTGTGTGTGCAAAGTTATGCTTTTCCACAAGGAATGGTAGCTCCAGCTCAACGCCGATTCCGAACGTCAAATTTGAGAAGCTTCTCTGGGGTTTATACTTGATTCTCAGACTTTCGCAAGGATTGGGCACTTGACAAAAACGTCGGTGTTGGTACTTTCGAGATTCGAAGTACTCCAATGCACTAACCACTTGCCAACTGCATCCTTCCAAGTTTTCTGAAGGTGTGACGTATGAGTTAGAAGGACGCATATCTGTGTTTACAGTTGTGACGTAACCTACTGAATGTTGGACTGTGTTTACAGTTATGAATGAATCTACATCCACCTTTATCAACCATCCACCAAGGGGACAGCAGTCACTTTGAGGCTTTAGATATCAATATCGAACATGTGAAGCATCTACTTCAAGATGTAGACGCTATTGCTTCTTTTACCTTACCCGAAGGCACACCCTCATCTTTCAAGATGGCAGCTAAGAATTCTTGATATTAAGTCTTCAGTCACATGAGCTCTTCCGACATATTCGGTCAACAGATCATTTCGAAATCTCAAGAGTAAGTCAGGAACATTAAACAGAAATGGGTGACGAGCCGAAAGTCAGAAGACAGCACTCAACCCAATCCCGTAGATGATACTGATGGCCCCTTGTCCTAATGATTTCTTATATATTGGAACTGGCTCGCAGGGGCTTATAGTGGCGCGATGAACAACAGCGCCCAGGTTTGAGTTCGATTCCCAGCTGTAGCAATACCTAAAATATTTCTTTTCTAAGAGATCCTGGACAAAATGTATGAACTGGAAGATCTTAACGAAAACATTGTAAGAGAGGGTATACTGCCAGCACTCGGTTTCCTCATCTCGATATCCATAAGGGACATGGCGGTCTCCAGATCAACGAACGGTCGATCTAATTGATCACCTTGCGATAAGCAAGAAGCATACATCTCGTATTTTGGACGCCCGGAAATTCCAAGGGCCTTACATCAACTCGGACCACTACCTTCTTCCAAGCAAGATAAGATTGCGGACATCCACAACGCCACAACAAACCAGAAATACTGTGAAAAATTTTAATGTCGAAAGACTAAAATCGCCAGAGACCGCCAAGACCTACGCGCAACGCGTATCCCTTAACCTCTCGATTCACACCACACCACCAGCATCTCATGTCGAAGGACAATGGCAACGATGACAATAAGCCATTAGATCAGCTGCAACTGATGTGCTAGGTCTCTCGCGGCCAACAGCGAGAATCCCCTGGTTTGATGAGGAATGCCGACAGATGCTCGCAGTCAAGAACGAGGCCTACAAGACTAAGCTGCAGGTGAAGACGAGAGTTGCCATTGAGCTCTATAGGCAAAGAAGAAGGGAAGAACATCGGCTTTTCAGAAAGAAGAAAAAAGAGCAAGAAAAGCGCGCGATCGAGGATATAGAGAGGTGCCAATCCAGGAACGATGTTCGCAAGTTTTACCAAAGTGTAAAACGTCAAAGCCAAGGATACAAGGCTCGAACAGAATCCTGTCGAGATGAACAAGGAAATATCGTAGTTGAGACACCGTCGATGCTGAGGATTTGGAAGAACCACTTCTGCAGACTGTTAAACGGCGATGACGAACAACATTTCGCTGTCAGGCTAAACGAACCATTTAATATTGGCAACGACAGCGAAAACTGCCAACCAGCCGACCAAAGGGAAGTGAGGAAAGCAATATCTAAACTCAAGCTTAACAAGGCCGCCGGAAAAGACGGCCTTCCCGCTGAGCTTTATAAAGCTGGCGCAGATTACTTGGTAAGTAACATCCACCAACTCATAAGCCAAATCTGGTCGGATGAAAGTATGCCCGAAGAATGGAACCGCAGCCACGTTTTCCCGATCCACAAAAAAGAAGACCCTCTGAACTGCGCCAACTGCAGAGGCATAAGTCTCCTCAACATCGCCTACAAGATCCTATCTGCCGTAATATGTGAACACCTGAAACCGTTTACCAACAACCTGACCGGCCCTTATCAGTGTGGTTTTAGGCCAGGAAAGTCCATAATCGATCAAATTTTCACACTTCGGCAGATCCTGGAAAAAACCCAAGAAGTCCAAATCGATACCCACCACCTATTTATCGATTTCAAAGCTGCATACGACAGCATTTATAGAGACGAACTATACAGAGCCATGTCTAGTTTTGGTATACCGTCCAAATTCGTCCGTTTGTGTAGGATGACGATGGAGAATTCTCGCTGCACCATCAGGGTCGGAAACGACCTCACCGACACATTCGATACCAAAAAAGGATTTTGGCAAGGCGATGCACTGTCAGCTTCTTCTTTAACATCTTTCTTGGGAAGATCGTGCAAAACTCCCGAGCCAACACCAAAGATGGAATCTTCCATAAATCGGTGCAACTACTAACATATTCCTACGATATTGACATCATTGGTCTGATTAAAGGGTAAGTCAGGCCCCTTGAACAGAGATGGTGGCGGGTGAACCGAAAGGTCAAAGGCAGCGCTCAATCCCGTAGTGGACACTGATGGCCCCATGTCCTAGGGTATCTTATAAATTGGAACTGGCCCTCCAGGTTGGGGGTTGTGCTTTGGGTTAACTACCCACCAATTGACAAAAAAAAACTTTGTTACGAAGCAACTAATAGCCTCGGAAAGGACTGATATTACTGTTGACGACCCTGTTAAATGAAAAAAGGACAACGACGTTCGTATCTGCACCTGGAATGTGAGAACATTAAACAGGAGAGGTGCAGGCGAACAACTAGCGGAAGCCCTAAACGGCAGCAAAGCAGACATTACTGCAATCCAGGAAATACGATGGGATGGGCGGGCAAAAAGAGGATGAAAAACCATGACATCTACTATGGACCATGTTACAGTGAGCAGAAACAGCGACTATTCGGATGCGGATTTGTTATAAGTTCCAGACTTAGGCAAGAAGTCTTATATTTCCAAGACATTAGCGTCAAGGCCAAATTCGCCAACATAAGCCTTATATGCGCTCGTGCTCCGACGGAGGAAAAAGATGATACAACGAAGAACTGCTTCTACGAGCTCCTCGACAAAACCTATGAGCGACTACCAAAGTACGATGTTAAAATCGTGCTGGGAGATTTTAACGCAAAGGTAGGAAGAGAAGACATCTTTAGCAGTACTGTCGGAAAATATAGCCTACACGACAACACGTCTGGTAACGGACTAATTGATTTCGCTACGGAACGAAATGCCACTATAGCCAGCACACGGTTTCCTCACCTGGATATACATAAGGGGACATGGCGGTCTCCAGATCAACGAACAGTCAACCAAATTGATCACATTGCGATAGACAAGAGACACGCATCCAGTATTTTGGATGTCCGAACATTCCGAGGGGCTAACATCGACTCGGACCACTACCTTGTTGTAGCCAAGGTAAGGATGCGGATAATGATAAGGACAAACCAGAAATACTGTGAAAAAAATTAATGTTGAAAGACTGAAATCGCCAGAGACCGCCAAGACCTTCGCGCAACGCGTATCCCTTAACCCCTCGATTCACACCACACCACCAGCATCTCATGTCGAAGGACAATGGCAACGATGACAATAAGCCATTAGATCAGCCGCAACTGATATGCTAGGTTTCTCGCGGACCAACAAGAAACCCCTGGTTTGATGAGGAATGCCGACAGATGCTCGCAGCCAAGAACGAGTCCTACAAGGCTAAGCTGCAGGTGAAGACGAGAGCTGCCATTGAGCTCTATAGGCAAAGAAGAAGGGAAGAACATCACCTTTTCAGAAAGAAGAAAAAAGAGCAAGAAAAGCGCACGATCGAGGATATAGAGAGGTGCCACTCCAGGAACGATGTTCGCAAGTTTTACCAAAGTGTAAAACGTCAAAGCCAAGGCTACAAGGCTCGAACAGAACAGAAATATCGTAGTTGAGACACAGTCGATGCTGGGGATATGGAAGAACCACTTCTGCAGACTGTTAAACGGCGATGACGAACAACATTCCGCTGTCAGGCTGAACGACCATTTAATATTGGCAACGACAGCGAAAACTGCCAACCAGCCGACCAAAGGGAAGTGAGGAAAGCAATATCTAAACTCAAGCTTAATAAGGCCGCCAAAAAAGACGGTCTTCCCGCTGAGCTTTATAAAGCTGGCCCAGATGACTTGGTAAGTAACATCCACCAACTCAAAAGCCAATTCTGGTCGGATCGTTTGCCCGATCCACAAAAAAGAAGACCCTCTGAACTGCGCCAACTGCAGAGGCATAAGTCTCCTCAACATCGCCTACAAGATCCTATCTGCCGTAATATGTGAACACCTGAAACCGTTTACCAACAACCTGACCGGCCCTTATCAGTGTGGTTTTAGGCCAGGAAAGTCCATAATCGATCAAATTTTCACACTTCGGCAGATTCTGGAAAAAACCCAAAAAGTCCAAATCGATACCCACCACCTATTTATCGATTTCAAAGCTGCATACGACAGCATTTATAGAGACGACCTATACCGAGCCATGTCGAGTTTTGGTATACCGCCCAAACTCGTCCGTTTGTGTAGGATGACGATGGAGAATTCTCGCTGCACCATCAGGGTCGGAAACTACCTCACCGACACCTTCGATACCAAAAAAGGATTTAGGCAAGGCGATGCGCTGTCATGTGACTTTTTCAATTTGATTCTTGAGAGGATTGTGCAAAACTCCCGAGCCAACACCAGAGGCACAATTTTCCAAAAATCGGTGCAACTACTAGCATACGCTGACGATATTGACATCACTGGTAGGACTCAACGTGATGTCATAGCCACGTTTGCCAGTACAGAGAAGGAAGCGACAGAAATGGGTTCAGCAGTAAATGAGGTTAAGACTAAGTATATGCTGTCAACACGAAAGGACACACAACATCAACGAATTGGACAGATTTTGTCACCATTGACAGATATAACTTTGAGGTAGTACGGGACTTTGTCTACCTCGGCTACGCTATTTACTCTGACAGCAACATCTCGTCAGAAATCAAACGAAGAATTACTCTTGCCAATCGCTGTTCTTCGGGCTAAGAAGGCAATTTAGTAGTAAAGCCCTCACTCGAACTACTAAGGAGATCCTATATAAGACCCTGATCATCCCAGTCCTGCTCTACGGCGCTAAGGCATGGACCGTATCAAAAGCGGATGAAGAAATCCTTGGTCGATTCGAGCGGAAAATTCTTCGGAAAATCTTCGGTCCCGTGTGCGTTGACGGGCTATGGAGACGAAGATTCAACCATGAACTATACGAGCTGTACAGCGACATACCCCTAGTCAAAAAACTCCGCATTGGACGTTTAAGATGGCTAGGACATGTAGAACGAATGGACAGCAATACTCCGGCTCGCAGGCTTCGATTCCCAGCCAGACGTCGGACGCAGTAGAGGAAGACCTCGAGTAAAGTGGTGCGCACAAGTAGAAACCGACCTAAACCAACTTGGAGTGCACCACTGGAGGTAGTAAGCTAAGGACAGGGCTAATTGGAGAGGCATGTTGGTTGAGGCCCAGGTTCATCCCGGACTGTAGCGCCACTTAATTCATAATTCATTCATAAATCTTACTAAAACACCCCAATTGACGTGAATGGTGTTTTCCCAAAATCAGCCCCAATGGCTACGTTTACAACTTGGAGCATAACCGCTACTAAAGGGCAAATAGAAGGGAAATAGAATTAGAAAAATCCTCACTATTATAGGAATTTGTAGAACATGTTAGTTGAGTTTATAGTGACATCTAGCGGAAGGTAGAACAAACAGTACAATTTATTTTGACCAGGTCACCTAAATAAATGGACTGCCCTAAACAATTTAGTCCTTGTGTTTACACCGATGAGACTAACACCGAATGTAGGCTTAGTCCCGGTTATTGCCCATGGTGTTAACGTAGCCAATAGGTTCATCGAAGTCAAAAATCGAAAAGTTCTGATTTTCGTCGAAGTCAGAAATCGAAAAGTTCTTATTTTCGAAATTGATTTACTTTCCATGAGTCTAAGAGCCCGGCTTTTATAGATTTTTCGAGTCTTGGGCTCATATAGACGGTATGCTTCAGATTCACTCGAGTAGATCACCTTAACTCGCTTTGGTTGGAATTCGGATTTACCAGGACGTTTGTCCAACATTATCGCCCTGCAACCAAACGTTTTAAAGTATCCAACCGCGATGGCTTCCTTCCATGCCATGCTATTCTCACATTGCCTGGATGATTTTCACCAAAATACGTTCACGAACAAGGTTGTCAAAGCGGCATGTGATGCTGTGATGTTGCATCTTCGACATCGCAATATTTCCCTGTCTCCAGTGCAACAAAAACGTGTTAATTTCCCCCACTCCCAAAAAAAAACATGATTGATGGTGACCGAATTACAAACTTCATCCAGTTTCAGGACCAACAATGGGTACTTTACTTTTGGTTTGTTAAGTCCATTAAGGGCTGGAAAATAATGTCCACAAACAAAATCCAATTACTTCCAAGCTGAAGCATAACTTTTCCGCCGCCACAAGCATAATTTCCAAATTACTAAAGTTCCGCAAATCTCTGTCTGTCACTCAAAAAGTATAATTTCGGTCCTGTCAACGATAACGTCGTGGGGTGATGGACTGATGGACTGATGACTCTGTCGCGGGCGGGAAGATGGGATTAAACTTTCCTAACAATATATTGTTTACGATTTCCGCGTGGTCCTGGATAGATGCCCCACCTCACTCACAATTGTGTGACGGAAATATGACAGCAGTCATTAAAATAGAAAAAATGAAGAAGAAGAAGAAGAGAAACGTAATCGACTTCGTGCAATGCTCAGTAGTATGTCAGTCATTCCAAGGACACTCGTCTTTTGTGACGTTGTCACCGATGCACCAAAGGAGTGTATTCCCACCAAAGCGTGTTTGTGTGTTTAGAAAAATATTTATTCCGTTTTAATGAAAATGTGTGTAGATATGCAACGGGACTTTGACGATGGAAACGGACAGACATTTTTTTTCGCATTAAATTTTTAATGACATCCTTTAAGCTGTTGCATAATAATCAGCTAGCTTGTTCTCCTTGAGCTGCATTTGGAATATTTATGATGGGGCGACGACGCGAAAGGATTTTGTTTTGGTTGTGATCTGTGTTTGGTGTGGAGGGAATGCAAAAGTTTAAGGACATTGTCCAGTGGTTTGTGCGGATAATGAGATTACGTAAAGTATGCAATGGAAAACAATTCATGATGGCAGCCAAAAGGATGGGGCTTTGAATGAAATTGTTTTTATTACTCGGATTTTGTGAATGAAGGATTACTTACTTTCGGATTAGTCCTTATATTCTTTCGTTCATACGAATTCATGTAGGAGGAAGGGTATAGAGGAATGGAATGTACCACTGCGAAGGATATTAATTCGATATGCATGAGGTATGGGGAGATGGTTGTGGTATGAATGTACTCGTAGAACACAAATATGACTTACATGCCATAGAACCTCTGACAATGGTCTCAGCTTAGCAGTTTTTAATAATCATAAACCCGGGTTAGATTTTTTTTTTTGTTTTTCAAAGGACACTTCATTAAAACATTAAAACTCAAACTCATTTTACTTACTTACTTAAGTGGCGCTACAGTCCGGAACGAACCTGGGCCTCAACCAACATGCCTCTCTAATTAGCCCGGTCCTTAGCTAACTGCACCAGTTGCGCACTCCAAGTTGGTTGAGGTCGGTTTCTACTTGTGCGCGCCACTTAAGGCGAGGTCTTCCTCTACTGCGTCCGACGTCTGGCTGGGAATCGAAGACTCTGCGAGCCGAAGTGTTGGTGTCCATTCGTTCTACATGTCATAGCCATCTTAAACATCCAATCCGGAGTTTTTGACCAGGGGTATGTCGCTGTACAGCTCGTATAGTTCGTGGTTGAATCTTCGTCTCCATAGCCCGTCAACGCAAACGGGACCGAAGATTTTCCGAAGAATTTTTCTCTCGAATCGACTAAGGATTTCTTCATCCGCTTTTGATACGGTCCATGCTTCAGCGCCGTAGAACAGGACTGGGATGATCAGGGTCTTATATAGGATCTCCTTAGTAGTTCGAGTGAGGGATTTACTAAAAATGCCTTCTAAACCCGAAGAAACAGCAAGAGTAATTCTTCGTTTGATTTCTGACGAGATGTTGTTGTCAGAGTTAATAGCGGAGCCGAGGTAGACAAAGTCCCGTACTACCTCAAAGTTATATCTGTCAATGGTGACATTCTGTCCAATTCGCCGATGTTGTGAGTCCTTTCGTGATGACAGCATATACTTAGTCTTACCCTCATTTACTGCTAAACCCATTTTTGCCGCTTCCTTCTCTATACTAGCAAACATGGCTATGACATCACGTTGAGTCCTACCAATGATGTCAATATCGTCAGCGTATGCTAGTAGTTGCACCGATTTTTGGAAAATTGTGCCTCTGGTGTTGGCTTTGGAGTTTTGCACAATCCTCTCAGGAATCAAATTGAAAAAGAATGCGCATCGCCTTGCCTAAATCCTTTTTTGGTATCGAATGTGTCGCTGAGGTCGTTTCCGACCCTAATGGTGCAGCGAGAATTCTCCATCGTCATCCTACGCAAACGGACGAGTTTGGACGGTAAACCAAAACTAGACATGGCTCTGTATAGTTCGTCTCTATAAATGCTGTCGTATGCGGCTTTGAAATCGATAAATAGGTGGTGGGTATCGATTTGGACTTCATGGGTTTTTTTCCAGGATCTGCCGAAGTGTGAAAATTTGATCGATTGTGGACTTTCCTTGCCTAAAACCACACTGATAAGGGCCAATCAGGTTGTTGGTAAACGGTTTCAGGCGTTCACATATTACGGCAGATAGGATCTTGTAGGCGATGTTGAGGAGACTTATGCCTCTGTAGTTGGCGCAGTTCAGAGGGTTTCCTTTTTTGTGGATCGGACAAACGATACTGAGGTTCCATTCTTCAGGCATATTGGTGGATGTTGCTTACCAAGTCATCTCCGCCAGCTTTATAAAGCTCATCGGGAAGGCCGTCATTTCCGGCGACCTTGTTATGCTTGAATTTAGATATTGCTATCCTCACCTCACTTAGGTCGGGTGGTTGGTAGTTCTCGCTGTCTTCGTTAATGTTGAATGGTTCGTTCTGCCTGACAGCGGAATGTTGTTCGTCATCGCCGTTTAACAGTCTGCAGAAGTGGTTCTTCCATAGCCTCAGTATCGACTGTATCTCAACTACGATATTTCCTTGTTCATCTCGACAGGATTCTGTTCGAGCCTTGTGGCCTTGGCTTTGACGTTTTACACTTTGGTAAAACTTGCGAACATCGTTCCTGGGGTGGCACCTCTCTATATCCTCGATCGCGCACTTTTCTTGCTCTTTTTTCTTCTTTCTGAAAAGCCGATGTTCTTCCCTTCTTCTTTGCCTATAGAGCTCAATGGCAGCTCTCGTCTTCACCTGCAGCTTAGCCTTGTAGGCCTCGTTCTTGGCTGCGAGCATCTGTCGGCATTCCTCATCAAACCAGGGGTTTCTTGCTGGTGGCCGCGAGAAACCTCAGTTGCGGCTGATCTAATGGCCTGTTGGTATCGTTGCCATTGCTCTTCGACATTCGATGCTGGTTGTATGGTCTTAATCGAGAGGTTAAGGGATACGCGTTGTGCGAAGGTCTTGGCGGTCTCTTGCGATTGCAGTCTTCCGACATTAATTTTTTTCACAGTATTTCTGGATTGTTGTGGCGTGGTGGATATCCGCATTCTTACCTTGGCTGCTACAAGGTAGTGATCCGAGTCGATGTTAGCTCCTCGTAATGTTCGGACATCCAAAATACTGGATGCGTGCCTCTTATCTATCGCAATGTGATCAATTTGGTTGACCGTTCGTTGATCTGGAGACCGCCATGTCCCCTTATGGATATCGAGGTGAGGAAACCGTGTGCTGGCTATAGTGGCATTTCGTTCCGTAGCGAAAGCAATTAACCTAAGTCCGTTACCAGACGTGTTGTCGCGTAGGCTATATTTTCCGACAATACTGCTAAAGATGTCTTCTCTTCATACCTTTGCGTTAAAATCTCCTAGCACGATTTTAACATCGTACTTCGGTAGTCGCTCATAGGTTTTGTCAAGGAGCTCGTAGAAGCAATCCTTAGCTATATCATCTTTTTCCTCCATCGGAGCATGAGCGCATATAAGGCTTATGTTGGCGAATTTGGCCTTGATGCGGATTGTTACTATGCGTTCGCTAATGTCTTGGAAACATAAGACTTCTTGCCTAAGTCTGGCACTTATAACAAATTCGCATCCGAATAGTCGCTGTTTCTGCTCACTATAACACGGTGCATAGTAGATGTCACAGTTTTTCATCCTCTTTTTGCCCGGCCCATCCCTCACTCAAATTCATTTATTGACCTTATTAATGCGACTAAGACATTTTTTTTAATGTCTAGCGTAGTCATCTGTCAGAAAAAAAAGGAATGCCCTTGACATATGATGGGTGACTATGCCGTTGACACAAGATAGGTGACTTTTTTCCAGCTGTCATTGATATTTTAGGGTACGTTTGCAACACCACCTCCTGGTATATCCTCTTGCGGCCCTAACTCTAAGTCGCTTTTGATATCTGGGACAACTAGTTTCACTGCAGGTCTTTCATAGATACCCACTTGGGTTTAAGATGGTCGTGCTTCTAATCTGACCGTCTGCAGACAGGTTGGTTCTGATGACTCGCCCTTTTGGCTTACTATTCCGGAGACCGTACGGGTCCAAATTCAATATTAAAGGGTAGGGACTTCCGAACTTTGACAGTTGATAGCGGCCATATTAACAAAATTACATCTGTCAAATTGAATGGCGTTAATTCAGCCTCTTTTGTCAAATCACCATGGAGGGACATAGCGTTCAACAACACGTGCAAATGATAAAATTGTTTTATCAAAATGGCTGTTCCGCCCGGGCAAGGTTCCGCGCTTAGCCTATTTAACGATCGCCATATTCCTTTTACCGAGACGACTATTCGCAATGTGGTGGATAAATCTGAGTCCGTACGTTGACGACACGCAAGATCTGCCGAAAACATCGCCACTGTCCGTGAGATAGTACAGGTGAATCCGAAGCAGTAGATTTCGCGTCGCTTAAAATACCTGGACCCTTCGCACACCAAAGCTTGGCGAATTTTGTATCGTGACTTGAGCCTGGACCCGTATAAAATTAAACTGACGAATGAGTTCACTGAATGGCTCTGGAACAATTGGAAACTGACCCTCATTTTCAACGAAAAATAATTTTCAACAATGAGGCCCATTTCTGGATCAATTATGGTACGTTAAGGAACAAAATTGTCGAATTTGGAAAGATGCTACTCCATATGAGATTCAAGAGTAAGGGAAACCATTGGCGCTGACCTCAGTGCTCCCGTTGTGCCGATACTGGCTGTTTTTTTTTTTTTTTTTTGCGGCCTTTTTAGCTTTGTGAAGTTGTAGCCCTTACTCAATGCGGACCACCATACTAGTGAACCGTATGTTGGAATTGGATGTACTACTGCTGTGTACATCCACAAGGTCATCTTTAGTTGAAGTCCCCACTGCTTTCAAAATGCTTTGCTACAAGCATAGAAGGCAACACCCGCCTTCCTTATACTCTATGTTCGATGTCATGTTTCCAGTTAAGCTTTGGGTCAAGCATGATACCCAGGTACAGGTTCAACACAAAATTTTCCATGTAATGGTTTGCTTTGGATTCTCCTGCACATTATCAATGACAGCGGCGATGTTTTCTTCAGATCTTGCATTTCGTCGATGGGTGCTGGTTTATCGTTTACTGAACCAGTGGACCCAAAATTATCCACCACACTGCGAATAGTGCTCTCGGTAGTACGACTATGGCGACCGTAAAATCTGCGAACTGCGAGGAACGTTTCCCGAACGGATCAGCCATTTTTATAGAACGCCATGTCCATCCAAAGTGATTTGGTAAAACAAACTGAATAAATGACAGCAAATTTGACAGATGTAGCTTCAACAATATGGCCGCTATCAACTGTCAATTTAGAACGGCTTGTGTGGACTTTTCTATGTTAATGCATATAAATGTTCGGCCTCATTCTACAACATCCAACCATCGAGATATATAAACAATATCTTCGTAAATTTATCACAACAACTATCCTTATATGTCCTAACAGGTGTAGGTACATCCTTTTCTTAAATCAATCTCAATTGAAATTCTTTTACCAAAATGTCCTTTTGAAATTGCAACAGAAATCCCTTATTGTTTCCTCAACGCAAACGAATGAGTATGATTGACATTGACAATGCAAAGAAATATTCTCAAGACTATCCAAAAAGTGGCATTCTCAGGAAACTACCAGAAAAGTCCACCCAAAAGGATATAACACTCGCACACACATTCACACGAAAACAATTTCCCTCAGTCGTCTTGAGTAGCCAAACAAAACGCTCGAATGCATTTTCAAATGGACATTCCAGTTTGAAAGAACTCTTGGTTTGTTGACTTTACCAGATAACTACTCAAACTAGTGCAATCCTGTCCTGTTTCAAGACACACAGGACTATTAAACACAAAATGGTATCAGAAATTGAATTAGGAAACAGAGCATCACTTTGACACTAGTCCTCGAGTCACTTGGACAAATTAAAATGTTTAAAATGTATGTTTACTTGTTTGCTTTAGTTTCTGCAATGTAATCGCAAATATTGAGTAACAATCCTTTTATCAAATTTCAGGTGTCGCAAGAAAAACTGGCGAAAGGATCTCCCCGAAACCAGTGTCATCATTACATTCCACAACGAAGCGCGGTCAACGTTGTTGCGGACTATTGTCAGGTAAGGTTTTCATGACATGTCCTGAGAGACTGGTGTTTATTTTTAATGTATTGTGTCCTTTTTGCAGCGTCCTCAATCGAAGTCCGGAAAATTTAATCAAGGAAATCATTCTCGTTGATGATTTTAGCGATCACCGTAAGTGTTATCTTTGTGAATGTAACGATTTTTGTAAAGTTTTTCATTTTAATTTCTGGGAATGTTGTTACGATTAATGAAACAATTTGTTTGTTTATAATGATTAATATATCGTCGCTCAAAAAGCAAACTGGCATAAGGCAAAATTTGGCGATTTTAAGTTAAGTTATCAAACCGTAAACTGACAGCGTGTGGGAGTACCTTTCGTTTGGCATTTAAGGAAACGTCGATAGTAAAGCTTAGTACGCAGCTCGCGCTAAATTTTATCTCCCATACAAAAATCTCTACAGAGATAAAATTTAGCGAGCAAATTTATCAGTGCAGTACGCAGCTCGCGAAATAAATTCTTAACTTCATAAAGATGGGACACACAAAATGTAGGTAGGGTATAACAATATTAAGTGTTATACGAAAAGTGTTATACTCGGCGGAAGACAGGTCTCCACTTATTTATCTCGCGAAATTAATGTGCGAGGCATTTAAATCGGCGATATTTTAATGAAAAATAAAAACAAAATGGAAGAAAATGAAGACGAATATTTGATGGAAGAATTTCTCGAGGAAGACGACATCTTTATTTACAAAGAAAATAATAATATTACTGACATCTGCGAATGTATGACATTTCCCTGACTCATCTATATGCTGTGTACGAATTAAGCGAGCATTTATCTTTGGATTGGAGAAAACAAGTGGAGATTAGCAAAGATAAAATTTAGCGCGAGCTGCGTACTAAGCTTAATGATGAACTCAAATAGCTTTTCTAAAAAATTTATGAATTTTGACATATCTCAGTTTGCTTTTAAACCAAATATAAGTAAACCGTTTACAACCATCAATCATAACAGACGTGATATGCGATACGCAAGTTGCAAGTAGGTCTACGATATTTGAATTGTTATCAACGATCTCAACGCTGATAGATATTACTGCGATTCAGGTGTGTGGTTCTGAGGGTTCTACAGATGAAATGGAAATAATAACCCAACTAACAATTATTCCTCTTTACTTAATTACTAACTTATCGGGCTCCCGACCCGCGAAGAGTCTCTGCCTGAGACACTGCAGCCTTCCATACTCTACGATCCCTGGCTCGCTGCTTCCAGTTGTCTAGACCAAGCGCTCTGGTATCCGCGATGACTTGGTCTTTGAAACGGAGGTTCGGTCTTCCTTACCTTCTCTAACCTGTGGGCTGGGATTCGAAGATCCTCTTAGCTGGAGCATTACTGTCCATTCGTTCGATGGGGCCGAGTCAATGTAGTCGACGTGTTTTGGCTTTCGGACTACATCCACATCTTGGGAAAGCTTATACAGTTCGCGGTTGTATCTTCTCCTCCAGTCGACCTCCTCGCGCACGGGACCAAGCCCAGTATCAGCTCTCCCTTCTTGCTTATCATCCAGCACTCGGCACCATAAACCAGAACTGGCAGGATAATCGTTTTGTAGAGCACACAGAGTTAGGAGTTTTGAACCCAGTTGTTTCGCCAAACCGAAGTAGCAACGGTTTCCTAGGGTAATTCTTCGACGGATCTCCACTAGGATGTCATTCGTGGAATCTATGTTTAATCCGAGGTAGGTGAACTCCTTAACTACCTCGAAATTGTTGCCATCAATAGTGACGTTTTGTCCTAGGCGGTGGACAGATGCTTGTTTGTTTGTTGATAGCAAATACTTAGTCTTGTCCTCATTTACTTCAAGGCCAACGGATTTCGCCTGTTCTTCAATCGCCGTGAACGCTTTTATCACGGCACGCTGGGAGCGACCGATCATGTTTATATCGTCCGCATAGCCCAGCAGCTGGACGGAGCTGTCGAAAATAGTGCCTTCCGTGTTGACACCTGCCCTGTGCACTATCTGCTCCAGTACGAGATTGAAGAAGTCACATGATAGCGCGACTCCTTGCCGAAATCCAGTGCATGTTTGGAACAGTTCGGAGGAGTTACTTCCAAACTGCAAGAGTTTCCCAGCGTCATGCGACACACCTGAATCAGTTTTGCTAGGATTCCAAATTCGGCCATCGCCATATAGAGCTCCTGACTATGTATGCTATCATACGCGGCTTTGAAGTCGATGAATATGTGGTGAGTTTCGACTTGAAATTCGTTGGTCTTTTCCAGGATTTGCCTCAGCGTGAAAATTTGGTCTATAGTCGATCTGCCGGGCCGGAAGCCACACTGGTACGTGCCGATTAGTGTGTTGCAGAACGGTTTTAGACGTTCACACAGTACGTTGGATAGGATCTTGTATGCGACGTTAAGCAGGGATATGCCTCGATAGTTCTTGCAAGACATAGGATCGCCTTTTATGTAGATGGGGCATATGGAACTGATAGTCCAGTCATCGGGCATGTTTCTTCCACCGTCACCATCACCACCATATTTAAAAAGCTGGTAAGCCATCAGAACCTGCGGCCTGGCTTTTTCATAGCTAGGCCAACTTCTTCTATACTAGGTGGTGTACCTTGTTCTTCATTGACTGGACGCGGGTTCTCTACTTGCCCTATCACTCTCTCCACATTCTGCCCATTAAGCAGCTGTTGGAAATGCTGCTTTCCTTCGCCGTCTCGAAGAGCTTGCGTTCCGATTTTGTAGCCAGCAGCCAGTTGCTTGGCCTTTTTATAAAACCTCCGGATGTTGTTACGATTGCGCGACACTTCGATCTCTTTGAGCTGGGAAGCAGTGTAAGCCTCTCTCGCTGCCCTTGTTTTGCGCTGCAGCGCTTTCTTGTGTGCATCTTCTGTCACCTTTTTCTTGTACACGCATTCATCATCATACCACGGGCTCGGGGTTTCGGCTACCTCCTTGATGATGTCGCGATACTGACACCAGTGATTGTTGGCGTCTGTGGTAGGTAAGTGAACAGAGAAGGGTTTCATACTCAGGCGCTCGCTGTAGGCTCTGCTCCAGGTCGAATTTCTTCCTCAGGGTAGTTCGCAGCTTCTTCTCGTTGGACAGTCGAGCTCTGAATCAAGAAAATGGTCAGAGTGGACGTTTGCCCCTCGAAATGTTTGCACGTCGAGGATGTTGGATGCGTGCCTCGCATCGATTAGCACATGGTCGATTTGGTTGGTGGTTCGACCGTCCGGAGAGCTCCAAATTGCTGTGCGGATACTTAGCCTTGGAACCTAGTGCTACTTATCACCGTGTTATTCCTCTATAAGGCAATACAATTTAATTTCCACAAGCAATTTTTTCTGTAGGCCTTTTATAGTACTTGTGAAAATGCACAAGGATAACCAAAGTTATGATGTTATAACCTCTGTAACGTTGTTTTTAAGCTTCCGGAGATGTGTGTACATGTAAAATACGTTAAGATGTTTCAGTAGAAATTCGCACGAAGTTAATCCAAAGCATAACATGTATAGGCCTTTTATAAGCTAACAAAGTCGTTTCTGTAAGGCTTGTTAAAAGTATTTAAAGAAGACTTATAGAAGTAAATAGCTTCCTAAAAGTGCGCCAAATGTTTTTCCATAGGGCTTCATGCAGGTAATATTACTGAAGGGGAAATAGCTTTGATAGTGCCTTATCGAAGCGCAACTGTTAGTTGTGAATTGTAGGTACATATATAGTTTGACAAAATGGTCTCACGGTACTTTCTAAATGGGCTCCTAGATGCGGAATCGGCGCGAACCCTAAAAAGAACCGAATTGATCCTTTTCAGCAGGAAATACAAAATCCCGGTTATTGACCTTTCCAAACGTAATGGGGTCAGTCTCAAGTTCGCAGACTCAGTCAAAAACCTGGGTGAGGTCTTGGACAAGAAACTGAAATTGAAAGCTAATATCCAAGAACGCGATGCTATCCTACATCTTGTACCCCTAGACATTTACGTTTAATTAAAGCCTCGTCACAAAGCACATCCATACAGGGTGAACACACAAATATTCTGAATCAACCTATAACATTACAGAAAACACACCACCACACAACTCGGTTTTGAACATAACTTCAGATCAACCATTCCCAGTCGCCTTGAATGGGTGTGGGATACGATCGGGGACAATAACTCGATTTATATCCATACGGATGGATCCAAAACAGAATCTGAGTCAGCATAAAACAGGAGGTCCCGCCATTGTACAAGAAGTACACACGCCACATGAATAGTTGTGAGAAAGCTTGTTGCGCCAAAATTTGTTTTTTTGGAGGTGTTTTCTCCGAAATGCTTAACCTTACCATATCCATTCCCTTTCCCGATCATAGTAGCGTTTTCCAAGCGGAAATCACGGGAATTAAAGAATCCTTGTCCTGGCTGAATCTCTTCAGTGACAGGCAAGTGGCAATAAACACCCTGGGATCCATCTCAACTATCTCAAAATGAGATGGCGGAGCTTTTTACCACTCACCTCTTCTGTCTGCCGGAGCACAGATATATATTAGGGAACTGCAATGCAGATGAGCTTGTTAGACAGGGCACTACCCTTAATATTCTACCGCCAATTGACATGTTAGGTATACCCCTCATTACATATAAATCAAAGCAAACTGCATAACGTGTCAAATATCCAGGAAACTCTGGCCAAACTATAATCAAAGAGAAGGCGTGGCTAAAAGCTTTATTCAATGAAAATAACACATTACCTGACCTAAAAATTTTGTTCAGTCTTTTCTTTTTCGAAATGTCTTAAAATTTGATAGAAAAGGTTTTTTTTTAAGATGACTAGGATATGTAGAGCGAATGGACATACTCCGGCTCGAAGGACTTCCATTTCCATCCAGCGTTAGATACATTAAAGGAAGACCTTGCCTAAAGTGGCGCACAAGTAGATACCGATCTCAACCAAGGTCAATGCACAACTTAAGGCAGTTAGCTTAAGACCGGGCTAAGTTGAGAGGCATATTGGTTGAGGGCCATGTTCTCTCCGGACTTTAACGTCTTTAATGTGACAAAAACCGTGTGGAAGGAGTTGAAGTTGAGGAATCCAGACCTTTTTTTGAACCAGTAAATTACACTGTAAATGGTGGTGGAAGCTGCCTAGTAGTTCCCCTAAAATGGTATAGTCTACTTGATTGATTCCAGCACTAAGCTATCAATTATATTGATAACCAATCAATTTGTAGCCAAATATTTCAGTTCAAACACCGATTAATTTTGGGATGCCTTGCTCTGCTTTATCGATAATTTCAGCGTTAATTTTCCGTTGCAGTATTCAGCCTGATCCCGCTGGGCTGTCTATTAAATCGAAATACCTCAACGGCTTTAAAGCCCGTCTTCGGCATCACAGTAAAATTTAGATCGTTTCCTGGCCAAACAGCCAGAATATGTTGCAAACTACAACCTACAGAGCTTCAATTTTAACAGTCACCCAAGACTTTTCCGCCCTACTCCAAATTTTGAACTATTCCTACATCGCTGGGTTTCATAACCCTCCGGGATTAAGCTCTTAGTGTTGTAGAATATTTAAAAAGAAGAGTGGATTCAAATGCGTCCCAAAAAAAAGGTGGGAGATAAATGTGTTGCGAACTTTAATGTTTCGCTCGAACATAGTAGAAAGGTCTCGTGCGTAGCTTTGTTGTTTCGCTACAATAAATACCAATGCCGAAACGGAATAGCCATTCCGACAGTTCAACAATTGAGACCATCACGGAATCAAGTCAATGTTCGGACGAAGGCTTAAACAACCCGAACTTTTGAATTATCGCGAAAAATCGGTTTTCCCTTCCTATTATAGATTACAGTCCTTTAAATGCGATCTGCATTGGTACCTCCTTTCTTTCTTTCTGATTGCCTCAGCCCTGACTGTGCAAAACCATTTAAAGGCCTTTTTAACCCCATGAGTGCAACTCCAAACATCTAACTTTTGTGAAAGAAAAAAAATTTTAATAGATTTGTTTAAGAACTTTCCTAATCCAAAAATTTTATTTCTTTTTCTTATTCTTCCAGCTGAAGATGGTCTTGAGCTAGCAAAAATCGACAAAGTCCGTATCATGCGCAACGACAAACGTGAAGGTCTCGTACGATCACGAGTTCGGGGTGCTGATGCAGCTACAGCCGAGGTGCTAACCTTCCTCGACAGTCATGTGGAATGTAACGAGAACTGGCTGGAACCACTTTTGGAACGTGTGGCTGAGGATCCTACTCGCGTGGTGTGTCCCGTCATCGATGTCATTAGCATGGATAACTTCCAATATATAGGGGCGTCGGCTGATCTTCGGGGTGGGTTCGATTGGAATCTAATCTTCAAATGGGAGTATCTGAGCGCCACAGAACGTTCCGAACGTCAGCATGATCCAACCTCAGCGATACGAACTCCCATGATCGCTGGTGGACTGTTTGTCATCAACAAGGCGTACTTCAATACGCTCGGGAAATATGACATGAAAATGGATGTCTGGGGTGGCGAGAATTTGGAGATATCCTTCCGTGTCTGGCAGTGTGGTGGCAGCTTGGAAATCATTCCATGCAGTAGGGTTGGTCATGTGTTCCGCAAACGTCATCCGTATACATTCCCTGGTGGAAGTGGTAACGTGTTTGCTAGAAATACAAGACGTGCAGCTGAGGTTTGGATGGATGATTACAAGCAGTACTACTATGATGCGGTACCTCTGGCTAAGAATATTCCTTTCGGCAAGTAAGTAGACCTTAAAGACGGAAGAAGTTTAATTTTTCAGTGAATCGGCGCAAATTTTGAGAAATTGTGATTTTTTGTAAGTTGGGACTTTTTGGAACTCAATATTCGAATGAGATCCACACATGGGTTTCAGATCTCTAGTTTGGTAGACTCAGTCGAGTTGACTCCAATTTGCTGAATTACTCAGTTTTTCTGTTTTATTGAGTTAATTGTACTCGTTTTCTCGTAGGTAGGTAGGTAGAAGTGGCGGTTCGGCATGAACCCAAGTAGCACCTTTGTGCCTTTTTGTTACCACAACTCGTGTGACCTTTATTATGATTTTTGTTGTGGATGTGATACAGGCGGTCTCTAGATGCAGCCTGTGAGGCTTAGAAAACGAATAAGATTTTGTACCCTTTTACCCGAGATATCGCTAAGGTTGTCAAAGAATTGTTGAAACGTTCGCCAAGGTGGGCAAGTTCGTTCTGGCATTCCTGTACCAGTTTGGATGATATGTAGCCGAGTTGATGGCCTTTATGGCCGCTTGGCTATCTATGAGAATAGCAATATTTTGCTTTTCCGTAGTGTCACGCTCCAGTAGCGAGTAAGCCTCTCGAATAGCCAGAAGTTCCGACTGAAATAAGCTGGCAAAGTCCCGCAGGCGGTATGATTCTGAGTCTACTTGGAATCACTGAAAATTCCTAGTAGACTCCGGAGCCACAGTTCATCTTAGATGTAGACAACCGTATCGTAATCTCTTACCACTTTGTTTCTCTTCCACTGAGCTCTCGTAGGAAATCCTACATGGAAGCCTTTCTTGAAGCTTAGTACAGGTGTTATGTAGTCTGTTGGAAACGTGACCACGCCGTTTGGTAACAAATCCAGGATATTATTATGGCCATACGGCCTTGTATTCCAGCATCCAGCATCTGACTCCTTGAGTCTTACTGAGCTGCAGAAAGTGGTATCTTTAATGTGTAGGTCTAGAGGCAAGAGATGCAATAGCACAGTAAGGGCATCCGTTGGCAGCTTTTTTAGTTTTGTAAGGTTGTAGACTTTACTAAATGCGGGCCACCGTACTAGTGAGCCGTATGTGAGAATTGGAGGTAGTACAGCTGTGTACATCCACAATCATCTTTGGTTGAAGTCCCCACTTCTTTCCAAAGGTTTTGCTGCAAGCATAGAAGGCAACACACGCCTTCCTTACTCTGTATTCGATGTTGTGTTACCAGTTTAGTTTCGGTATTTGGGTCATGATACCCAAATACCTAGCGCTGGACCACTACCTTGTTGTAGCCAAGGTAAGGATGCGGATATCCACCACGCCACAAAAAACCAGAAATACTGTGGAGAAATTTAATGTCGAAAAACTGCAATCGCCAGAGACCGCCAAGACCTTCGCGCAACGCGGATCCCTTAACCTATCGACTCACAACATACCACCAGCATCTAATGTCGAAAAACAATGGCAACGATGCCAACAAGCCATTAGATCAGCCGCAACTGATGTGCTAGGTTTCTCGCGGCCACCAGCAAGAAACCCCTGGTTTGATGAGGAATGCCGACAGATGCTCGCAGCCAAGAACGAGGCCTACAAGGCTAAGCTGCAGGTGAAGACGAGAGCTGCCATTGAGCTCTATAGGCAAAGAAGAAGGGAAGAACATCGGCTTTTCAGAAAGAAGAAAAAAGAGCAAGAAAAGCGCGCGATCGAGGATATAGAGAGGTGCCACTCCAGGAACGATGTTCGCAAGTTTTACCAAAGCGTAAAACGTCAAAGCCAAGGATACAAGGCTCGAACAGAACCCTGTCGAGATTCAACTACGAAGGAAATATCGTAGTTGAGACACAGTCGATGCTGAGGATATGGAAGAACCACTTCTGCAGACTGTCAAACGGCGATGACGAACAACATTCCGCTGTCAGGCAGAACGAACCATTTAATATTGGCAACGACAGCGAAAACTGCCAACCACCCGACCTAAGTGAAGTGAGGATAGCAATATCTAAACCTAATAAGTCTTAATAAGGCCGCCGGAAATGACGGCCTTCCCGCTGAGCTTTATAAATCTGGCGGAGATGACTTGGTAAGTAACATTATTATGGATCGCCTCATTAAAGGTTTTCGTCGCATTATTAAAATTTTGAATTTGTACTAATTAATGATGTCATCTTGCCCTCTAAACTTGTCAATACAATTTGACACAAAAATTTTATATCGGGTTGTGGCGCAGAGCAAGTGTCGTGAGGTCTGCACTCGGGAGGTGTAGGTTCAAATCCCCAAAGGGTCAGATACTTTCTTTTTTTTATTTTTTTTTGTATCTTATTTCGGTTAACTAGCTGGACTATGGCGCGATTGTGTGTTAGCTGTTAATTTAGTAAGAAAAGAACCCGCAAAATGGTACGATGCGAGGTTTCTTGTAGGAGTACTATTGACATGGACTGAGTATGGAAAGTAAATCAGAAGTGTGCAGTTCGCCCGGGAACAAATTTAAATAGCGAGTGAAGACAAAGTGGAAGATAAATAAATAGTGAGATTTATACAAATGAAGTAGGGTGAAGAATTTAAATAGAGAGAGTATATATATGAATACTCGTTCAGAAATTTAATAAAAAATACAGCCCAGGTAACACAAAATGTTAAAGTGCAATCCGAAATATAGGAATTACATGAGTTTTTGGTTTTGTCTTAACAGAGAAATTACCTGTGGTTGAAGGTTTTTGTGTGGGACTACGAACAATATTGTGACCAACAACGAGAGCGACACCAAAGGACTTGGAAGACAACACAGTCATCTGCCAAAAGCATCACCGGAACAGCAAGCAGGCGGCTACGATAATCATCCTCAACTTAAGGAGAGATATTAAAGATATCGTAAGTTTATTGACAAGTGTTTTCTTGCTGTGGTGTTAGTAAATGCGGTAGAACTTATTGGTATAATCGCTACGGTGCGTTTCGCTACGGTGTGGATTGTTCGGGTTGATAGATTCGTCAGAAATAAACGGAAGAGAGAAATATAAATGTTGAATTGTTGATTCGATTCGAAGACGCGAAGTAAGATACGGTACGTGCAAGAGGAAATCGTGGAATTTCGTGGCAAAGTAACCGAAACCAGTCTTGTACGTTAGAAGATTACATTTTTTTTTATATTTACAATTGTATCGTTACACGTAGATTTAAGTTAAAATTTGTAAATAGAATTAAGTTAGCTTGTAAGTATTCAGAAGTAAAAATAATTGAATTTTTGAATTATACATTTTGTTGTTAAAACGTAAAAAAGCGAATCCCACGGTTTAGTCACGGTAATAAGTCCGTGGGTAGTTAAGAGGGAGGGACAATCGTGTGGCGCCCATATTCCATCATACTACACGGCCATTCTCCAGAGTTGGTCAGGCAACCTCCCCCATAACGACGCCGGGTAGGGGAAAAACGACGGTAACATTTTGGCGCCCAACGTGGGGCAATATTAATCATTATTTAAACCAATTATACGCCTTAAAAACGTTATCGTCGGGTTATAGATAACGATCGCGATTTTCTTGTTATTTCGTTTATTTTTTTTTATATTTAATTTCATTTGGTTGTTTTCCTTGTTCATATTGTGTCGTTGTTGATTGTTTTCTTAAGAATCCAAGTTCAAGTATTTAAAAAAAAAAACAAAAAAAAGAAAAACCTTCAACCACAGAGTAATAATAAGTTTTATAGATATCAGCAAAATGGAAATCAATCGATTGAATTCCGAGGAATTGACGTACGAATTAGACGTTCGTGGGCTGCGGGGTAATGATGTAGATGAGATGAGGAAGATGCTGCGAACAGCACTTAAGAGGGATTCTAGTTTCTTATTAATTGATTATCCCTTTAGTTTCGAAGAGGACAAGGCAGCGGTATCAGCTAAGCTAGATGAAATTCAAAAGCTTTGCAATGAATTCGTAGGTGACGAACAATCGTCTGCGTATAAAAAAGTAGTAGCGAAGTCGGAATGGGTATTGCGACGTTTAGGACGATCACAAGCCAGTTCCCCTGAGGAAAAGTCAATTCTTGCCGATGCAAGGATGCAGATAGTGGGCTTACTTTCAAATTTAGACATCAAGGCAAGCTCAGAGGAGCAAAAGTTAGAAGAAGTAGGACCAGGCCCAGCGCGGTATGGAAGGGCGACACCTGTCGATATCCGGAGTAGCAATCGAGACGAGAACTATTCCCATCCTATTGCAACTTCATCTCCGATCGCGCCGATGGCGATATCTTCACCTGTTTATCTACAAACAAAGAGAGTGCCAGTTATGAAGTGGGGTGTTAAATTTAATGGCGATCATACCCAGTCGATAAGTAGCTTCTTGGAGAAAGTCGAGGAGTTAAGAGAAGCTAGGAGTTATAGTGAATCTGAGCTTTTTTCTGCGGCCTACGATTTATTCGACGGAAAAGCGGCAGTATGGTACAGAGCAAATAAACAGTCCATCGTTAACTGGCCTGATTTAGTAAGGAAGTTAAAAACAGAGTTTTTACCGCCAGGGTATGATGACAGACTGTGGGAAGAGATCCGAGGTAGGACGCAGGGAAGGACAGAAACTATAGGAATTTATGTCAGCATTATGCTAGGGTTGTTTTCTCGTCTCACTGAACAGTGCTCCGACGAAATCAAACTGCGGTGGATACGAAAGAATATCTCTCCGTTTTATCAGACCCAGATGGCTTTGGTAGATGTTCCCACGATAGCGAAACTGGTAGAAGTGGGACATCGATTGGAGGCAGTCCGATACCAAGTAGAGAGCTTCGTTCCTCCTCCAACAAGGCGGAATAATACACTTTTAGAACCTGACCTTGCCTATATAGAATCTTTGGAAGAAGCCGAAATACAGTCCGTAAGTCTGCCTCCTCGACGAGCCCCAGTCCCTTCCACCTGCTTTAGATGCAGGCAACCTGGCCATATGGCAGCTCAATGTCCCGAGCCAGTACGCTGTTATGGGTGCAATAACATTGGTTTCATTCGAAGCCGTTGTCCACGTTGTACACCCCAGGCGTCTACGTCGGGAAACACCGTGTCGACTCAGGGACAGGCGGGTCATTGAGTCGGTCACATGAAGCCGCGATAAAGCCTTCGAATGTGAAGGGGAAAAAGGGGTCAGGGGACGTGATATGTAATTTGGCTCTCGATTTTATATTGGAGAGGAAGGGTTCCGATAGGCGCCCTTACTTAAATGTGGAAATTTATGGTGTAAAATTTTTGGGGTTGTTGGATTCAGGAGCTTCGCGTACGATACTTGGAGGGCCAGGTTGGGAAGCGCTGAGTAGCTTAAATTGTAAATTGTCTAGGGTAGGAGTAGAAAAAGTGACGGTAGCTAATGGAGACGGGGTGGAAGTTACTGGAGGAATTCAGGTCCCAATCAAGGTAGAAAACGCCTTTAAGATTATGGAAGTACTTGTTATTCCAAAACTGGCACATAGTCTTATATTGGGTACCGATTTTTGGGAACTATTCTGTATAATTCCTGACATAGCTAAACGCGTTTGGACTTTTGCTGATGAGGTGTGCGAAAGCGAAGTTAGTTCCAATCTCACGAGTGTTCAGAGAACTCGTTTGGACAGATTAGTGGAAGAGATTTTCTCACCAACGGGCGAACAGCTTGGCTGTACTACTCTGGTGGAGCATGTTATTAAGACTAGTGCAGAACCGATAAAACAGCGATATTATCCTGTTTCTCCTATAGTTCAGGAACAAATAAATAAGGAAGTTGACGATATGCTCAAAGCAGGTGTTATAGAACCTTCTTCCAGCCCTTGGTCCTCCCCAATTTTATTAATTAAGAAGAAAGATGGCCGTTACCGTTTTTGCGTTGATTTTCGAAAGCTAAACCAAGTGACCGAGCGCGATGCTTACCCGATACCCTATGTGTCTGCCACTCTTGATAAGTTGAGGAATGCAAAATTTTTATCTTCTCTAGATATAAAGTCTGCATACTGGCAAATTCCAATGGCCGAATCATCGAAGAGATACACCGCGTTCACTATTCCCGGAAAGGGGCTGTATCAATTTCGCCGCATGCCTTTTGGGCTCCACAACGCTCCAGCGACCTGGCAGCGTTTTATTGATACAGTCATCGGAGCCGACCTTGAACCAAACGTGTTTGTGTATCTTGATGATGTGATTATTGTGTCGGAAACCTTTGAGCAGCATTTGGAAATTCTCAACATTGTCTTAACACGCATTCATGAAGCGGGACTGGTCTTGAGTCGAGACAAATGTGAATTCTGTAAGGATGAGTTGAAGTATTTGGGGTATGTTGTAAATGCTAAGGGTCTTCTCGTAGACCCTGACAAAGTGAGGTGCATGATCGAGTATCCCAGACCAAGCACAATCACCGGGGTACGACGATTTGTGGGTATGGTGTCGTGGTATCGACGATTTGTACAAAATTTTTCTGATCTGATCGCGCCCATAACCGGACTTTTAAGGAAAAAACGGCGTTTTGTATGGAGCGAGGAATGTGAGAATGCATTTCGTACCTTGAAAGAAAAATTAGTTACTGCACCAATACTCACATGTCCGAACTTTCAGCTACCTTTCACTGTACACACAGATGCTTCGGGCTACGGAATAGGGGCAGTTTTGACTCAAGATCAAGGGGGAGAGGGTGAAAAAGTGATAAGCTACCTTAGCAGAACATTTTCCAGGACGGAACGCAACTATTCTACGACGGAGCGGGAGTGTCTTGCTGTTCTTTGGGCAATCGAGAAACTTCGCCCGTACTTGGAAGGTAGTGCGTTTACGGTGGTTACCGATCACCACTCTTTAATATGGCTTAGTAACTTAAAGGACCCGCAGGGTAGGTTGGCTCGATGGGCGGTCAAGTTACAGCAATATAATTTTACGATTATTCATAGGAGGGGTAAGGAGCACTTGGTTCCAGACGCCCTATCCAGAACGACAGAAGGAATAGCGACACTTTCCGTAGTCACAAGGGATCCGTGGTATATAAGGATGTTAAATGAGGTTGAACAAAATAGTGTTAAATATCCCGATTGGAAGATATCGGAAGGGGTTTTGTTTAAGCGAGTGCCGCCGAGATATCCTAAGTTGAGCACATCGGACGGTGACTTGTGGAAACAAGTTATTCCAAAGGAAGGGAGAGTAGAAGTTCTCAGAAATTGTCATGATGATATTCTTAGTGGTCATGGGGGAATTCAAAAGACCTTAGATAGAGTAGCTTCTAGTTACTACTGGCCTAGGATGAAACCAGGTATTGCCCAATATGTTCGTAAATGCACAGTTTGTCAGACGGTGAAACCTGATTTACGAAAACCTGCAGGGTTAATGGCATCTCGGACAACTATCAGTAAACCATGGGAAATGCTTTGCATGGATTTCATCGGGCCTCTACCAAGATCGACGAAAGGATATTGTTATGTCTTGACAATAGTGGACTTCTTCTCGAAATTTCCTTTGTTTTTCCCAGTCAGGACGGCTACAGCACAGGCGGTGCGTACAATTCTGGAAGAGCAGGTATTTTTAGTGTTTGGTGTACCCAAGTGGATTGTGTGTGATAATGGGGTGCAATTTAAGAGCAAAGACCTGGCTAATCTTGCAGATTCTTACAAAGTCAGCCTCAGTTTTACAGCATTTTATCACCCTCAAGCTAACCCTGCTGAAAGATACAATCAAACACTCAAGACCAAACTTCGTGCCTATATCTCAGAAAACCACCGAACTTGGGATAGTCTTCTTCCAAAGGTGGCTTGTGCGATTCGAACTTCAACACATGAAGTGTTAAAAACAACGCCTTATTTTGTTCTGTTTGGTAGAGAGATGCAGGTTAAGGGTGACGGGTCTCCCAACCCAGCGGATGGTTTTACGGCAGATAGGTCAAGTGATATTCAGGCTTTCGCTAAGGCACTAGGCGAAGTGGTAGAAGATGTACGGCAACGAATGGAGACATCAGCGCAAAGATCTGCAGGTCATTACAATCTCAGGCATAGAGACACAAAGTTCTATCCAAGGGACCTTGTCCTTCGGAGAAAATTCGTTTTGTCGGATGCCGCAAAATACTTCACCGCAAAACTAGCCCCAAGATATGTTGGCCCCTTTGAGGTAATTCGGAGCGTATCACCTTGGACTTACGAGCTGGGTGATAAAAATGGGAAAAAGGTTGGCATTTGGCATGCGAAAGATTTAAAACTTTTTAATGACAAAGATGATTTAATTTAAAATGTACTATGACGAAAACCTTTCGAAAGAAAGGGGGAAATATTATGGATCGCCTCATTAAAGGTTTTCGTCGCATTATTAAAATTTTGAATTTGTACTAATTAATGATGTCATCTTGCCCTCTAAACTCGTCAATACAATTTGACACAAAAATTTTATATCGGGTTGTGGCGCAGAGCAAGTGTCGTGAGGTCTGCACTCGGGAGGTGTAGGTTCAAATCCCCAAAGGGTCAGATACTTTCTTTTTTTTATTTTTTTTTGTATCTTATTTCGGTTAACTAGCTGGACTATGGCGCGATTGTGTGTTAGCTGTTAATTTAGTAAGAAAAGAACCCGCAAAATGGTACGATGCGAGGTTTCTTGTAGGAGTACTATTGACATGGACTGAGTATGGAAAGTAAATCAGAAGTGTGCAGTTCGCCCGGGAACAAATTTAAATAGCGAGTGAAGACAAAGTGGAAGATAAATAAATAGTGAGATTTATACAAATGAAGTAGGGTGAAGAATTTAAATAGAGAGAGTATATATATGAATACTCGTTCAGAAATTTAATAAAAAATACAGCCCAGGTAACACAAAATGTTAAAGTGCAATCCGAAATATAGGAATTACATGAGTTTTTGGTTTTGTCTTAACAGAGAAATTACCTGTGGTTGAAGGTTTTTGTGTGGGACTACGAACAATATTGTGACCAACAACGAGAGCGACACCAAAGGACTTGGAAGACAACACAGTCATCTGCCAAAAGCATCACCGGAACAGCAAGCAGGCGGCTACGATAATCATCCTCAACTTAAGGAGAGATATTAAAGATATCGTAAGTTTATTGACAAGTGTTTTCTTGCTGTGGTGTTAGTAAATGCGGTAGAACTTATTGGTATAATCGCTACGGTGCGTTTCGCTACGGTGTGGATTGTTCGGGTTGATAGATTCGTCAGAAATAAACGGAAGAGAGAAATATAAATGTTGAATTGTTGATTCGATTCGAAGACGCGAAGTAAGATACGGTACGTGCAAGAGGAAATCGTGGAATTTCGTGGCAAAGTAACCGAAACCAGTCTTGTACGTTAGAAGATTACATTTTTTTTTATATTTACAATTGTATCGTTACACGTAGATTTAAGTTAAAATTTGTAAATAGAATTAAGTTAGCTTGTAAGTATTCAGAAGTAAAAATAATTGAATTTTTGAATTATACATTTTGTTGTTAAAACGTAAAAAAGCGAATCCCACGGTTTAGTCACGGTAATAAGTCCGTGGGTAGTTAAGAGGGAGGGACAATCGTGTGGCGCCCATATTCCATCATACTACACGGCCATTCTCCAGAGTTGGTCAGGCAACCTCCCCCATAACGACGCCGGGTAGGGGAAAAACGACGGTAACAACATCCACCAACTCATAAGCCAAATCTAGTCGGATGAGAGCATGCCTGAAGAATGGAACCTCAGCATCGTTTGGCCGATCCACAAAAAAGGAGACCCTCTGAACTGCGCCAACTACAGAGGCATAAGTCTCCTCATCATCGCCTTCAAGATCCTATCTGCCGTAATTTGTGAACGCCTGAAACCGTTTACCAACAACCTGATTGGCCCTTATCAGTGTGGTTTTAGGCCAGGAAAGTCCACAACCGATCAAATTTTCACACTTCGGCAGATCCTGGAAAAAAACCCAAGAAGTCCAAATCGATAGCCACCACCTATTTATCGATTTCAAAGCCACATACGACAGCATTCATAGAGACGAATTATACGGAGCCATGTCTAGTTTTGGTATACCGCCCAAACTCGTACGTTTGTGTAGGATGACGATGGAGAATTCTCGCTGCACCATCAGGGTCGGAAACGACCTCACCGACACATTCGATACCAAAAAAGGATTTAGGCAAGGCGATGCACTGTCATGTGACTTTTTCAATTTGATTCTTGAGAGGATTGTGCAAAACTCCCGAGCCAACACCAGAGGCACAATTTTCCAAAAATCGGTGCAACTACTAGTATACGCCGACGATATTGACATCATTGGTAGGACTCAACGTGATGTCATAGCCACGTTTGCAGGTATAGAAACGCAAGCGGCAAAAATGGGTTTAGCAGTAAATAAGGGTAAGACTAGGTATATGCTGTCAACACGAAAGGACACACAACATCGACGAATTGGACAGAACGTCACCATTAACAGATATAACTTGAGGTAGTACGGGACTTTGTCTACCTCGGCTCCGCTATTTACTCTGACAACAACATCTCGTCAGAAATCAAACGAAGAATTACTCTTGCCAATCGCTGTTTCTTCGAGCTAAGAAGGCTATTTAGTAGTAAAGCCCTCACTCGAACTACTAAGGAGATCCTATATAAGACCCTGATCATCCCAGTCCTGCTCTACGGCGCTGAAGCATGGACCGTATCAAAAGCGGATGAAGAAATCCTTCGAGAGAAAATTTCTTCTGAAAATCTTCGGTCCCGTTTGCGTTGACGGGCTATGGAGACGAAAATTCAACCACGAACTATACGAGCTGTACAGCGACATACCCCTGTTCAAAAAACTCCGCATTGGACGCTTAAGATGGCTAGGACATGTAGAACGAATGGACAGCAATACTCCGGCTCGCAGAGTCTTCGATTCCCAGCCAGACGTCGGACGCAGTAGAGGAAGACCTCGCCTTAAGTGGCGCGCACAAGTAGAAACCGACCTAAACCAACTTGGAGTGCGCAACTGAAAGCAGTTAGCTAAGGACCGAGATAATTGGAGAGGCATGTTGGTTGAGGCCCAGGTTCATCCCGGACTGTAGCGCCACTTAAGTAAGCAAGTAAGCTGAAATTTGCAATTCAAAAAATGAGTTAAGCTAGCATTTGTATAATTAAATCCAATCCTTGCAGCATTAACTTGGGTTAACTCCGGTTAAATTCTTTTAAAGGAGCATGCATCCAAGAGCCAATTTTTTTAGTGCAAGGTCATCATAATTTATAAATTAAACTCGAGTTCAATCGAGAAAATGAGTTAACTCAGAATTTACCCAATAATTTCAGTGACGGGCTCAGTGGCGCGATGGTTATTGCGATGAACTGCCGCGCAGAAGGTCTGGGTTCGATTCCCAGCCGTAGCAACTCCTGAATGAGTTTTCACTGGCCCTCCCCTCGTGATAATCTGACAAATCATTCATGTAGTATCAATTGTCAAGAAAAGCTTATCTGAACTTAGCCATTCGGTGTCGGCATAAAACAGGAGGTCCCGTGTCGTCGTGCAAGAAGTACACACGCAGCTATGAATGGTTGCGAGAAAGCTAGGCTCTGGGTAATAACGATCCTGTTGCGTCAAAAATGTGTATTTTTGTATTTTGTACTTTGAGTGAGTTAACTCCGATCTAATGCTGAGTTAGGTCAGCAGTGAAAAATCGTTCCTAAACCCGTACATGTAGTGATCGTACCGCAAAGCTTTACTTGCGTTTTGGACGACTCACATTAATTTCCTTTCTCAACTCACAATCTCAGATAACTCATATTATCTCGGTTGAACATGAGTTAGGTTGATTTTTGACTCCTCTAAGACCAATTTGCTTGTTCTTATTCGAGTCTTACTCACTGATTAACTCAATTTACTCGTTAAGTCGAGACTGAGAGGAGATAAATTCTTGTCTTAGCAATCTGAACAAAAGTCCACCTCTCATTATCTTGGTTAAACACGATTTAGACTCATTCCGTTCAGATTGAACTTCAATCTCATAAACTCGAATCAACTCTTTGTGTAAACAATTTCTCAACTTCAAAGGCTAGTTCCTTACAATTCCAATTCAACAAATTTGCAATCCCATCAACAAATTTCATCCGACTCCAATGTTCCATCTCTAAACTACACCTTCTATCATCCACAGCATCGACGACCGATTAACATTAAAGGAGAAGCTCCACTGCAAGCCCTTCAAATGGTATCTACAACACGTCTATCCAGACCTACAAGTCCCAGATACCCAGAAATACGGTCAACTTCGACAAGGTCCATACTGTTTGGACACTCTAGGCCATCTCATCGACGGCACTGTTGGTAAGTCACACCCGTCAGGACACTCTGATTGACGATACAGACAGCACTTAATTAAATGTCCCTCCTTCCTCCCTCTAGGTATCTACCAATGCCACAACACCGGCGGCAATCAGGAGTGGACTCTAACCAAACGTGGTCAAATCAAACATCATGATCTCTGTCTGACCCTGGTCACATTTGCCCGTGGCTCTCAGGTGATAATGAAGCTATGCGACGAGTCCGAGAATCAAATGTGGACAATGCGTGACGGCGGACTCATCAGGCATTCCAAGATAAACATATGCCTGGACACGAGAGATGTTCACGAACTGGATGGCATATCAGCGGAACGTTGCAACTCAGCGTTGGACACCCAACGATGGGCGTTTGTGACAAAGTTTGCGTGAGTTGGCTGAATTAAGGAAACGTGCTAGTTCAACACTTTGATGTCCTTACGAAGGATGACGAAACCCAAACAAATTTATTTTAAGAGTGCGAGAGAGAAATAGTATGTGTGCTTGATTCGACTGACATCGCTGACCTACTATATGATGTCCTGAGGTTTTCTTTGTTAATATTTTATCCTTAGCTTTGGCAGGGAGTCCTTTTCAGTTTGTTTTTGTTTAACTTTCTCCTGTGTTGATTGAATGGACGGATATTGAATTTCAGTTTAAAGATTTTTTTGTTTGTCTTGATAAGGACGAAGGCAGGACGTGAATCGTCCTTTTATTTATATTCGCTTTATGAATTGTTTAAGTTTATTTTTTTTTTGTTTTTAAATCTTTTTGAGTTTTTAATATCGAGGTGGGTTACTTTTTTTGAGCAAACAGGGGGTTGCTATAGGAGATTGTAGATTGGGCGGGATTTATTTAAATTTAAAAAGTTAACATCCTCAGTTTGTGACTTTTGGGGGCAAGGGGCGAAAGCGCTTTTTCTGTATTTGAAATCGAAGTACTTAGTCAAAATTTATACTTAAAAACTTAAAATTTGTAAATAAAATATTTTTTATGTATAAATAATTTTTTTTTTATTAGATGCAGGGGATACTACTATCCATGGGTGTGAGGTGGTCCAAATTTTGGTATGATGAGGTCTGGGATTATTACTCTGGAGTTGTTTTTAGTGGAATTGGAAACAACCTTTTACTGATTTTCCATTTAACTTTGGTGTCCTTTATTTGTTTCGACCACAAAATGGCAGTTTTGAGGACAAGACCGACAGTTAAACATGCTTCTAGAGAATCTAGATTTATATAAGGGATTCTGTAGTAGGTGAAGGATCACGTGAAAGCATATTTCTGGACCTATATTCTAATCAAGACCACAAGTTGTTCATCTGGCTGACTTCGTAACACCAACCGAACTCCGTAGCACAGGCTTATGCTTGTCAGATCTAAAGAGAATGACACCAAGATCGTGTACTCCAATCATTGGTTAGTTTAGTCATCTCAACAACGAAGACTTAACAAATTAGGACTGACTGCCACCATCTATGACAATGCGGACTTATAATGGCACAGAGCAAAGGCTGTTTGTAAACATGCATTGCAACGTTGTATTCACTAAAGTTTAGCCTGGTTATCTACCTGTTATGGGACACAGTCTTAATCCTGGGAGGGAAAGTTGACAAAATTGATTTTTCGCCACGTTTTAGGTCCAAAAACCACACTGTGCGTGGTGTATAAGTTAAGCGATGGTTGCGTGTTTGAAGAGTGGCTTTTCAACAAACGTAGGATCAACGTCCAGCAGATTATTCTTTTAGCCTTACATCTATATATAGCAGGAAAGACCTTCATCCCTGAATATTTGTTTTTCAACAGATAGACTCATATGACTATAAAAAGCTTTCGTATCGTAGCTTCCCTTGCTGGTTTTCTCCATTTCAGCAAGAAACCTGTAGAGCTGTTTTGACAGGTGGCGTTTTCAAGCCAATAAACCTATTTAGAAGAATTTTCAGAGCAGGGGAATTTTCTGAAATTGACGAATTACTTGTCCTCGTAACACCGATGATAACCAAAAACAAAAAAAAAGGCGAAAGAGGCTCGTAAGTACCCAAACCAAGCTTTTTCGCAACCGTTCATGAGTGCGTGTGTACTTTTTGCACGATGACGGGACCTCCTGTTTTATGCCAACTCCGAACGGCTAATCATCCTACTCGGATGATTTTTCAGATCATCACGAGAGGGGGTTCGATGAAAAACCATTTTGCTGTTGCTACGGCTGAGAATCGAACCCAGACCTTCTGCGCGGGTAGTTCATCGCACTAACCTTCGCACCACTGGGTCCGTCTATAATCAACTTGTGTATATAACTCAGAAGGCATCTCAGTCCAATTTCCATAAGCATGACAAAGCGTTTGACATTTCAATTCATATCGCGGAAAGTACTCACTCACGAGCACCAAAATCTAAAGCCTTCGCAAACCAGTAACGTCAGGTTTGGAATTTATAAGCTGAAAGGAAAGCAACGCCAACGCAAACGTGATCTGATTTTCCATGTTTCAGAGACGTAGGGCAAAACAGGGATGATCAGGGCCTTATATAGGATCTCCTTAGTAGTTCTAGTGAATGCTTTACTAATGAATTGCCTTCTTAGCCCGAAGAAACAGCGGTTGGCAAGAGTGATCCTTCGTTTAATTTCTGACGAGCTGTTGTTGTCAGAGTTAATAGCGGATCCGAGGTACCTACCTCTACCTCAACGTTATATCTGTCAATGGTGACGTTCTGTCGAATTCATCAATGTTGTGGGTCTTACCCTCACTTGCTGCTAAACCCATTTTTGCCGCTTGCTTTCCCTTACTAGCAAGCGTGTTTATGACATCGCCGGTGTATACTAGCAGTTGCACAGATTTATGAACGATTGTGCCTCTGGTGTTGGCTTGTCAGTTTTCCACAAACACTGATGTTAAAGAAATCACATAACAGTGCGTCGCCTTGCCTAAATCCGTTTTTGGAATCGAATGTGTCTGTGAGGTCGTTTCCGACCCTGATGGAGCAGCGAGAATTCTCCATCACCACCCTCCATAGGCGACCGAGATTGCGCGGTATACCAAAATTAGACATGCGGCCCTGTATAGTTCGTCTCTATAAATGATGTCGTATGAGGCTTTGAAATCGATGAATAGGTGGTGGGTATCGATTTGGACTTCTTGGGTTTTTTTCTAGGATCTGATGGTGTGAAGATTTGATCAGTTGTGGACTTTCCTGGTCTAAAACCACACTGATAAGGGTCGATCAGGTTGTTGGTAAACGGTTTCTGGCGATGTTGAGGAGACTTGTGCCTCTGTAATTGGAGCAGTTCAGAGAGTTTTCGTTTTTATGGATCGAGCAAATGATGCTGAGATTCCAATCATAAGGCTTACTTTCATTCGGCCAAATTTGGCTTATCAGTTAGTGAATGGTGCTTTCCAAATTATCCCCGTCGGCTTTATAAAGTTCGGAGGGAAGTCTGCCATTTCCCGCAACCTTGTTAAGCTTATGTTTTTATATTTCTCACTTCACTTAGATCAGGTGGTTGGTAGTTTTCGCTGTCGTCGCCAATATTTAATGGTTCGTTCTACCTGACAGCGGAATATTGTTCGTCATCGCCGTTTACAGTCTGCAGAGGTGGTTCTTCCAGATCCTCAGCATTGAATGTGTCTCAACTACGATGTCTCCTTGTTCATCTCGACAGGATTCTATTCGCACCTGGTTGCTTTGACCATTTACACTTTGTAAAACTAGTGAACATCATTCCTGTAGTGGCACCTCGCTATACACTCCATGATGCACTTTTCTTGCTCTATTTTCTTCTTTCGAAGACGTTTGTGTTTCTAGTCTTCTTTGCCTTTATAGCTCAATGAAAGCTCTCATCACCACCTTGTAGGCCTCTACCTTGCTTGCGAGCATCTGTCGGCATTCCTTATCAAACTAAGGATTTCTTGCTGGTGGGATCAGTTGCGACTGATCGCTAAAAACCCAGCGAAATGTCTAGGCTTCCTTAATCGATGTAATAAATAGTTCACCCCTTCTAATCTGGCCACAGTATATAAAGCGTTTATAAGCCCTAAAGTTAAGTTCAACGCTCACGTCTGGTCTTACTTACTTACTTAAGTGGCGCTACAGTCCGGGATGAACCTGGGCCTAAACCAACATGCCTCTCCAATTAGCCCGGTCCTTAGCTAACTGCCTCCAGTTGCGCACTCCAAGTTGGTTGAGGTCGGTCTCTACTTGTGCTTCTACTGCGTCCGACGTCTGGCTGGGAATCGAAGACTCTGCGAGACGGAGTATTGGTGTCCATTCTTTCTACATGTCCTAGCCATCTTAAACTCCAATGCGGAGTTTTTTGACTAGGGGTATGTCGCTGTACAGCTCGTATAGTTTGTGGTTGAATTTTCGTCTCCATAGCCCGTCAACGCAAACGGGACCGAAGATTTTCCGAAGAAATTTTCTCTCGAATCGACCAAGGATTTCTTCATCCGCTTTTGATACGGTACATGCTTCAGCGCCGTAGAGCAGGACTGGGATGATCAGGGTCTTATATAGGATCTTCTTAGAAGTTCGAGTGAGGGCTTTACTACTAAATTGCCTTATCAGTCCGAAGAAAGAGCGGTAGGCAAGAATAATTCTTCGTTTGATTTCTGACGAGATGTTGCTGTCAGAGTAAATAGCGTAGCCGAGGTAGACAAAGTCCCGTACTACCTCAAAGTTATATCTGTCAATGGCGACGTTCTGTCCAATTCGTTGATGTTGGGTGTCCTTTCGTGTTGACAGCATATACTTAGTCTTACCCTCATTTACTGCTAAACCCATTTTTGCCGCTTCCTCCTCTATACTAGCAAACGTGGCTATGACATCACGTTGAGTCCTACCAATGATGTCAATATCGTCGGCGTATGCTAGTAGTTGCACCGATTTTAGGAAAATTGTGCCTCTGGTGTTGGCTCGGGAGTTTTGCACAATCCTCTCAAGAATCAAATTGAAGAAGTCACATGACAGCGCATCGCCTTGCCTAAATCTTTTTTTGGCATCGAATGTGTCGGTGAAGTCGTTTCCGACCATGATGACAAAAACGGACGACTTTGGGCGGTATACCAAAACTAGGCATGGCTCTGTATAGTTCGTCTCTGTAAATGCTGTCGTATGCGGCTTTGAAATCGATAAATAGGTGGTGGGTATCGATTTGGACTTCTTGGGTTTTTTCCAGGATCTGCCGAAGTGTGAAAATTTGATCGATCGTGGACTTTCCTAAAACCACACTGATAAGGGCCGATCAGGTTGTTGGTAAACGGTTTCAGGCGTTCACATATTACGGCCGATAGCATCTTGTAGGCGATGTTGAGCAGAATTATGCCTCTGTAGTTGGCGCAGTTCAGAGGGTCTCCTTTTTGTGGATCGTATTTCCTGGATGGCAGTAATGTTTGCTTTGTATCAGCTAAGGGGTTTCGCTGCACCGTTGTTCGCTTGCACCTCTCATGTTTAATGTTCTCACATTCCAGGTTCCGATAGGAACGTCGTTGTCCTATTTTTTGTTTTGCATGTTGGTCAACAATAATATTCTGAGGCTCTTGGTTGCTTCGTAACAGTGGTTTTCTTCCGTGAGTGGGTAGTTAACCCATGCACAACCCCTAACCTAAAGGGCCAGTTCCAATTTATTCGATACCCCTAGGACACGAGCCATCAGTATCCACTACGGGAGTGGGTACTGCCGTTGGCCTTTTGGCTCATCAGCCACATCTCTTTTAAAGAAGCCTGGCTTATAGATTGAGATTCCTAAATGACCTGTTGTCCGAATATGTCGAAGCAGATCATCTAGGTTTTTTACATTGTTCATCCTAATTAGACCTGTTTACAACACCGTTGACTCCATATTGGGAGTTGTGTCGCTGCCACCTGGAATGGAATATGCGCATTAGTATAAGTACACGTCTTCCCCGGCTCTAATCTGGTGCCACCAAGACTTTACACAGGGGTTCAGACCTTATCTGCGTTCAAGTTGCTATCCACTCAGCGGTCGCCACGTGAAGGCTGAGAGTCGAAGTTGTTATGCATTACCTTGGTTTCATATAACCGCATTGCATACCATTTGACTACCAATTCAAAATGTTTTTTTGAGTAATAAAAACCAATTAAGAGGCTACAACATATACAAAACTTTATCTTCCAAAAATATAATATTCTAGATCCTCTACATATTACTTCTTGTCCATTTTGCTCACCTCCACCCATAGATGGCGGTACCTGCCAGCTTAGTCCGTACTTTCATAACAAAAACCAAACAAAAATGTACTTTCATCTGCCCGTCAAAAAGAATAGACTCAGCTTAAAAATAGCTGACTAAAACCATTAAAAATGTTTACATCCGCTTTATTTATTTAAATAAAAAATAATTAAATAGAAAAATTATACATAAATCAAGATAAATGAAAATTTCAATTCAAATACAATTCCAGAATACCTTTAAGTAAAACTATTGTTAATTAAATAGAATAAAAGAGAAATAAAAATAAATTAATATATATCTAGTTATTGTATGTTGCCCTTAAATAAAAGAGCAAAAAAAAATGTCTCCATTATAAATATATATCTATACATATTTAAATAAAAAAATGTCCTTTTAAAAAATAAAAATAATAAATGTTATTAAATTAAGACTCTTGTTACTGAGATAGGTAAAATGCAATTATTATTATTCGTTAATGTTTTAATCTTTTCTTTTACATGTAACATTATGAATTGTTTTTTAATTTTTGTTTTCTATTTTTATAACATTCGTTTTTTTTTTATATTGTAATGTACATCTCAACTAAATGTGTTCCTCAAACGAAGAAAATCAATTAATTTTGTATAAATATTTAGTTTTACACATTTTTGTTTTTATTTTTTTTTGTACTATGTTTTAAGATTTATATTTAAAATTAAAACTATGGATGTAAGAATGTTTATATGTATATGAACAAATAAAAAAAGAAACACTTTTTTTCTGTAAATTATACAAAACGAATAAAAAATATATTTACATTTTTTGGTAAAGGTATGTGTTTTAGTTTACAGATTGGACATTTTGAAATATTTAGCTTACGGGAAAACTGTATAATCGGAGCTGGTTAGTATTGGTACATGACTTCGTTTGGCTGCACGACTTTGTTACGAGTTTCCAAGAATGACTTTGAAGCTTTATTAACCCTGAAAGAACGAAGGTAGACTCTGATTAGATTAAACTTGGCAATGCCCAGTGGTGGCAACTCTGACTGCACATCAAATGTGCTTATTTTTTACCTCCAAGTGGTAACCATCGGGAACTGGCCTCATCCAACCGGATTTGACTTGCTAAACGATAAGTGCGAGTGTTGATAATAAGACGTAAAACAGCAACACTATAATCACCTTGGTCAAAATGGCGCGGAATGAATACCCGGTCTGCCGTCCCATGCGCACCTAGATCAGCTGCCTTGGCACATTCGGACAAGAGGTTATCTAGGAATCTCAAGGGTAAGTCAGGCCCCTTGAACAGATATGGTGGCGGATGAACCAAAAGGTCAACGGCAGCGCTCAATCCCGTAGTGGACACTATGGCCCCGTGTCCTAGGGGTATCAATATATTTTATGTAGCGGAATCGGAATCTTTTAAAATATTTGCTCCTGATTATATAGTGGAATCCATGTTAGCTGACGGATTTTGGCCTAAATTCACCGTATTTCATGAGTTCAAAAATATCCGCAGAAATAATTATAATATTGCTCACATTTCGGGTAGTACTGTAGAGAGTTGCAATAAATACTCGAAAAACTGTTAATGTATTACCAAAACGTTGGAGGAATGAAATCGAAATTACGGAACTTTTACATCAATTCAATTGAAGGAACATATGATGTAATACTTCTCAGTGAAACTTGGCTTAATTCTTCAATACTTGATAATGAAATTGTGGCACCTTTATACTTCATACATCGTCTCGATAGAAACCCATGCAATAGCATGTTTAAAAATGGAGGCGGAGTAGCCATTGCTGTTAAATTTTGTTGGAAGTCTGATTTGCTGTTTAATGATAAATATAAAGAATTAGAATTTATTGCTATAAAATTAACAACTGAAAATTCAACTTACGTAATCGTCTGTGTTTCTGTCTGTATTCCCTCCGGTTCTTCAGCCTTACAATATGAAAAATATTCATTAGCTCTACATGAAATAGTTGATAATTCGTCAAACTCAAAAATAATTATATTTGGAGATTTTAATTTGACTAATCTGGAATGGCATCTAGACAAGGAGAAGAAGTCATCATATAATGTTATTGAATTTGGACCACCTCATGAAAGAACTTTCATTGAAAATATATTCCTATCCGGCCTCTCTCAGATAAATGGCATTGCGAATGAGAGAAAGCGCTGGTTAGATCTAGTGTTTACTGACTGTTTCGATTCATGTGCAATTGCTCAAGCTGATAACTGCTTGCTTCTACCAAATGTACCACATCACATTGCTATTTCAGCAAACATTCAGATATATGAAAATAGCAAAAAAAATATATTAAATTTACGCTCAATAAATAATTATGACTTTACAAAAATAAACATGACAAAGATGACTAAGTTCTTTCAAAAATTCGAATGGACCAACTACTTTATATCTCGTGATGTCAATATTTGTACCACTGAACTGTATACCGTTTTGTATAATTGTGTTGCTTATTGTGTTCCTGTTAAACGTATAACTAACACCAAAACTCAAATGCCTTGGATAAATAATAATTTACGTCGTATAAAAAACCTTAAAAACAGTTTTTTTAAAAACGGGAAACTACTATTATTTTCACATTTTTGCTGAGTATAGAAGACATTTCTTAACAAATTTAAAAATATCATATAATGATTACGTTCATAAGGTAAAAGGTGATTTAAAAAAAAATCCTAAGTCATTTTGGAAATTTGTTAACTTAAAGCGAAAAAGTACAACGTTTCCATCTTCAATGCAATACTTTGATACAAACTCTAGCTGTGATAACAAAATAAGTGATATGTTTGCCGAATTCTTTCAAACAACGTACTGTTCCTCGGAAAATGAATACTGTGATAATCGAAACTTAAGTGATAATGATAACATCTGTGATATTCCATTTTAAAGACTGACTGAAGATGAAATTATGCAATACATTACTTGTTTAAAAGATAATTATGTTTCCGGTCCTGATAAAATTCCATCTGTATTCGTAAAATCCTGTAAAGAATATATTGGCTCAGCTATTACATTTATATTTAATCTGTCCTTGTCTACCGGTGTTTTCCCCGATATTTGGAAAACATCATATTTAATTCCAATACATAAATGTGGAAATAAAAATCTAATTGAAAATTATAGAGGTATTGCAAAGCTGTCTTGTCTTCCAAAAATGTTTGAATTAATTGTTTGTAAATATATTCAATTTTATTGTCAACCCATCATTACCCAAGAGCAACATGGATTCTGTGTAAAAAAATCGACTACAACTAATCTTCTTGAGTTCACTTCCCAAACTAATAAAAATATGGTGAATGGCCTGCAAACGGATGTATTTTACGCAGACCTAAGTAAAGCATTTGACCGAGTCAATCACCGTACACTGCTTAGTAAATTAAAAGGGTTTGGTTTTCCAACCTGGTTATTATCATGGATATCTTCTTATTTAACGGAGCGAACTCAAAATGTATTCTTTAATAATTGTGTGTCTAAAGTTGTCAACGTACATTCTAGTGTTCCTCAAGGAAGTCATATTGGACCGATCTTGTTTAATCTATTTATAAATGATCTATGTAAATGTATCCGTTACTCAAAAATTTTAATGTTTGCTGACGACTGTAAAATTTTCTATGGATACAACAACACAAATGGTTATCTATTTTTACAAGAAGATATTGACAATGTGTTTAAATGGTGCTCCATTAACGGTATGCAGCTAAACACCAAAAAATGTAAAGTTATGAGTTTTTCTCGTAAAAGATTTGAAATTACTGCAACTTATTTCATTGAGGATGAAATTTTAGAAAGAGTTCATATTTTTAACGACTTAGGCGTATTATTTGACTCCAAGCTGTCATTTAATCATCATATCGACACTATAACATCCAAAGCAAGGAGCCGCCTTGGTCTTATAATGCGGTTCTCAAGAGAATTTAACGATCCTTACGTTACAAAAATGTTATACTGTACTCTTGTTCGACCTATTCTGGAATATTGCTGTTGCGTCTGGTGTCCTACGTATGCTGTTGCCGTCAACAAAATTGAAAGTGTCCAAAAGCGTTTCCTGTTATTTGCCCTACGTCAACTCCCATGGGATGGTACTTACCTTCTTCCACCATATGCCAATCGTTTAAAACTATTAAATATGTCTACGCTTCAAAAAAGAAGAGAAGTAAATAATGTTGTGTTCCTATTTAAATTGTTGTCCGGATCAATTCTCTCCCAATATTGTTTAAGTACTCTGAGTATTAATACTCGACTTAGATTCACGAGAAATACTGTCTTTTTTTATACGTCAAGTACATCTGTAAATTATGGTAATAACGAGTCTATTAATAAAATGTTGAAGGACTTTAATAAAAACTACAACCTCATCGATTTCAATATGAATCAAGCCACATTAAAAAATGTATTGTTAGAAATTTAAGTTCTTATTGATATTATTTAATATTTGTTATTGTCAGCTGTGATGTATAAGTTAACAATGTCCTGCCGGGGACATATAAAAAAAACGCGAATGCGAGCCCGAAGGCTCGCCCACTATTCGACTTACGAATCAAAACCCGTTTATCTATGTTATAATAATTGTTATATTTACAATCACGTCCTACTTCTTACAGGTCAAACTTAAGACTAACTGTTTCATCCAACTTTCCCGTTGGGCAAACCGCTGGTCCCACGATCCAAATTGCTGATTCGTCCAATATACCTTTGCACCATATCCGGTGGCAACGGCAGTCCCACGATGCGAATAGCCGACTCGTCAAATATACCTTCGCACACGCATCCGGTGGCAACGGCACTATGTGCAATATGATCCTAATGCACTGGGAGTGTGGCAACAGGTAGAGACATGAAAATGATGACACAGCTAATCATATATGATTAGCTGTAATACTTTTCGCTCTGGACATTGGACGATCGTGTTAACTTATATATCTGTAGCTGAAATAAATAAATAAATAAATAAATAACTCTAATAAATTGGAACTGGCCCCATAGGTTGGGGGTTGTGCTTTGGGTTAGCTACCCACCCATGGAAAATGTTACGAAGCAACTAATAGCCTCTGAAAGGCCTGATATTACTGTTGACGACCATGCAAAACCAAAAAAATACAACAAGGTTCGTATATGCACCTGGAATGTGAGAACATTAAACAAGAGAGGTGCAGGCGAACAAATAGCGGAAGCCCCAAACTGCTACAAATCAGACATTACTGCCATCCAGGAAATACGATGGGATGGGCCGGGCAAAAAGAGGATGAAAAACTGTGACATCTACTATCGACAGTGTTATAGTGAGCAGAAACTATTTGGATGCGGATTTGTTATAAGTGCCAGACCTAGGCAAGAAGTCTTGTGTTTCCAAGACATTAGCGAAATTATTGTTTCCTGGGTTTCCTCAAGTCGATATCCATAAGGGAACATGGCGGTCTCCAGTCAACGAACAGTCCACCAAATTGATCACATTGCGATGGATGTCCGAAAATTCCGAGGGGCTAACATCGACTCGGACAACTACCTTGTTGCAGCCAAGGTAAGGATGCGGATATCCACCACGCCATAAAAAACCAGAAATACTGCGAAGATATTTAATGTCGAAAGACTGTAATCGCCAGAGACCGCCAAGACCTTCGCGCAACGCGTATCCCTTAACCTCTCGACTCACAACACACCACCAGCATCTAATGTCGAAGAACAATGGCAACGATGCCAATAAACCTTTAGATCAGCCGCAACTGCTGTGCTAGGTTTCTCGCGGACACCAGCAAGAAAGCCTTGGTTTGATGAGGAATGCCGACAGATACTTACAGCCAAGAACGAGGCCTTCAAGGCTAAGCTCCAGGTGAAGACGAGAGCTGACATTGAGCTCTATAGGCAGAGAAGAAAGGAAGAACACCGGTAGAAAAAGAGAAAGAAAAGCGCGCGATCGAGTATATAGTGAGGTGCCACTCCAGGAACGATGTTCGCAAGTTTTACCAAAGTGTAAAAAGTTAAAGCCAAGGCTACAAGGCTCGAACCGAATCCTGTCGATATGAAAAAGGAAATATCGTAGTTGAGACACAGTCGATGCTGAGGATATAGAAGAATCACTTCTGCAGACTGTTAAACGGCGATGACGAACAATATTCTGCTGTCAGGCAGAACGAACCATTTAATATTGGCGAAAACTGCCAACCACCCGACCTAAGTGAAGTGAGGATAGCAAGCTCTAAACTGAGGCTTAATAAGGCCGCCGGAAATGACGGCCTTCCCGCTGAGCTTTATAAAGCTAGCGGAGATGACTTGGTAAACATCCACCAACTCATAAGCCAAATCTGGTCGGTTGAAAGCATGCCTGAAGAATGGAACCTCAGCTTCGTTTGCCCGATCCACAAAAAAGGAGACCCTCTGAACTGCGCCAAACAATAGAGGCATGAGTCTCATCAACATCGCCTACAAGATCCTATCTGCCGTAATATGTGAACGCCTGAAACCGTTTACCAACAACCTGATCGGCCCTTATCAGTGTGGTTTTAGCCCAGGAAAGCCAGCAACCGATCAAATTTTTCACACTTTGGCAGATCGTAGAAAAAACCCAAGAAGTCCAAATCGATACCCACCACCTATTCATCGATTTCAAGCCGCATACGACAGCATTTACAGAGACGAACTATACAGAGCCATGTCTAGTTTTGCTATACCGCCTAAACTCGTCCGTTTGTGTAGGATGACGATGGAGAATTCTCGCTGCACCATCAGGGTCGGAAACGACCTCACCGACACATTCGATACCATAAAAGGATTTAGGCAAGGCGATGCGCTGTCATGTGACTTTTTCAATTTGATTCTTGAGAGGATTGTGCAAAACTCCTGAGCGAACACCTGGACACAATCTTCCATTAATCGGTGGAACTTATGCTAGCCGGCGATATTGACATCATTGGTAGGACTCAACGTGAGTCATAGCCACGTTTGCTTGTTTACAGAAGGAAGCTACAGAAATGGGTTCAGCAGTAAATGAGGTTAAGACTAACGAAAGGATACACAACATCGACGAATTGGACAGAGCGTCGCCATTGACAGATATAACTTTGAGGTAGAACGGGACTTTGTCTACCTCGGCTCCGCTATTAACTCTGACAACAACATCGCGTCGGAAACCAAACGAAGAATTACTCTTGCCAACCCCTGGTTCTTCGGACTGAGAAGGCAATTTAGTTGTAAAGCCCTCACTCGAACTACTAAGGAGATCCTATATAAGACCCTGATCATCCCAGTCCTGCTCTACGGCGCTGAAGCATGGACCGTATCAAAAGCGGATGAAGAAATCCTTGGTAGATTCGAGAGGAAAATTCTTCGAAAAATATTCGGTCCCGTTTGCGTTGACGGGCTATGGAGACGAAGATTCAACCAAGAACTATACGGGCTGTACAGCGACATGCCCCTGGTCAAAAAACTCCGCATTGGACGTTTAAGATGGCTAGGACATGTAGAAAGAATGGACACCAATACTCCGGCTCGCAGAGTCTTCGATTCCCAGCCAGACGTCGGACGCAGTAGAGGAAGACCTCGCCTTAAGTAGCGCGCACAAGTAGAAACCGACCTCAACCAACTTGGAGTGCGCAACTGAAAGCAGTTAGCTAAGGACCGGGCTAATTGAAGAGGCATGTTGGTTGAGACAATTTATAGTTTATACAATTCTGAGGGAAGATTGGGCAACGATCCGATCATCGCCACCCGCTCTATTAATATCGGAAGGAAGGTCGCCATTTCCGGTAGTCTTGTTGAGTTTTAGTTTAGATATTGCCAACCTCACTTCACTTAGGTCGGGTGGTTGGCAGTTTTTCGCTGTCGTTGCCAATATTAAATGGTTCGTTCTGCCTGACAGCGGAATGTTGTTCGTCATCGCCGTTTAACAGTCTGCAGAAGTGGTTCTTCCATATCCTCAGCATCGACTGTGTCTCAACTACGATATTTCCTTGTTCATCTCGACAGGATTCTGTTCGAGCCTTGTATCCTTGGCTTTGACGTTTTACACTTTGGTAAAACTTGCGAACTTCGTTCCTGGAGTGGCACCTCTCTATATCCTCGATCTATTTCTTCTTTCTGAAAAGCCGGTGTTCTTCCATTCTTCTTGGCCTATAGAGCTCAATGGCAGCTCTTGTCTACACCTTCAGCTTTGCCTTGTATTCCTCGTTTTTTACTGCAAGTATCTGTCGGCACTCTTCATTAAACCAATGGCTTCATGGTGGTGGGCGCGAGAAGCATCGCACATAAGTTGCAGCTGATCGTATAGCTTGTAGACATCGTTGCCATTGTTCTTCGACTTTAGACGCTGGTGGTATGGTGTTAATGAAGATTTTAAGGGATTCGCGTTCCGCGATAGCCTAGGTGGTCTATTGCAATCGCAGTCTTTCGACATTGAATGTTTTCACACTATTTCTGGTTTGTTGTGGCATGGTGGATATCCGCATTCTTACCTTGGCTGCAACGGAATCGGACATCTTCGGACATCCAAAATACTGGATGCTTGCCCCTTGTCTATCGCATAATTTGATTGACCGTTCGTTGATCTGGTGACCGCCATGTTCCCTTATGGATATCGAGGTGAGGAAACCGTATGCTGGATATAGTGGCATTTGTCAGTTGCCAGACGTGTTGTCGTGTGGGCTGTGTTTTCCGTCAATGCTGCATAAGAGGTCTTTTTTTCCTACCCTTGCGTGAATATCTCGCAGCACGATTTTAACATCGTTTTGTCCAGGAGCTCCTAGAAAGAGTCTTTCGGAATATTTCCTCCATCGCATGTAAGGCTTATGTTGGCGAATTCGTCCTTGATGCGCACTGTTGCAGTGAATTTGCTAATATCTTGAAAACATAAGACTTCTTGTCTAAGTCTGGCACTTGTAACAAATTCACATCCGAAAAGTCGCTGTTTGTGCTTACTAAAACACGGTCCGAAGTAGATGTCACACTTTGTCATCCTCTTTTTGCCCGGTCCATCCCATCGTATATCCTGGAAGGCAGTAATGTCTTCTTCTATCTGGAGAGAGTTTCTTTATCCGCAACACGGGGACGCATCTGATGGAGCAACCCTACGAAGTCACCTACCACCGCCACGTGGATATAAAGGAGCTATTGCAGTAACAATAAGAATCCAGATATCGTTTCTTTAGCATCATTGACGCTCTATGTTGAAAGTGCATCTTCTAGAGGCTGGTCGTGCTGAAAGTTGACATTCTAGAGACTGGTCTTGTTGAAGGTGTCGAAAAACTTAGTCGGTGGTAGATCGTGTGGAACGTGGTAGATCCTAGTGCCTTTGAGTTCGTCCGTAGACTAAATAATTCAAAAAACGCTTCCCATGAACCCAATTGCGAACTCTGTCCATTTTCCAATAAAAGTGCACCAGGATCCTACATACAACATACACTATGATACCTTTCATCATCATATTCTGATGTTCATTTCATATGTATCGATGCACAGTTCATTGAAATGCTTCCTTGAACATCAGCGAGACGTAAACTTTCAAACAGGATTTGCTAAGGTCAGTCACTTCCCATAAAATCTTTCCATGATGCCGAAGTAATCTACACCGGAGCTCAAAATTAATCCTGCACTGGACATACATGTAAAATAGTTTCCAACCATATTATTCTATAAATTCTGAAATAATCCTTCCCCTACGCAGGGACGTTCGAATACTTTTGCAAAATACACAAAGTCCCCTGAACATGATGTGTGCAGAAAAACCATCTCTTAAACATCCAAAACTATAGGAGAAGGATGCTCGTCAACGAACAGCAAAGTAAACGATTAGCATCTGCTTACATCAGCAGTCCTTGTTAAAGCAAACCTACTGTTGCTATATCAAAATCAATAACTCCTGGGATTTGCGAAAATCATCTGAATTAACCCCCAACCCTCACCCAGAATACAGCACCCAGGCTTTGAGTCCATACTCGCTTCCGAAAGTAAATTGAATATCTGAGAAATACGATCCCGCAAAAAAGGAAGCTACTCCTGCCACATTCGAGCAAGGAAAACCGACTTATGGTGATGTTTTGAATACCTAAATACCCGAACCCCCTGCCCACACCGACGACAGACAACAATTCATCATTTCGCAGATGAAATTCATCCAATAAGTTCAAACAAATGTCAACTTAATTATAATACAAGTCAAACCAACATCGTCAATTACAGTGAAAGCCGATAACATCACGAAAGAAAATGTCCTTGAAAATTCGCACGAATTTTCATAAAAACAACACTGCCCCGGACAGGATCTTTGGGAGTTTGGAATTTCGAAGTCATGTTCTCCCCATGGATGGGTAAAGTTTTCAATTTAATGGCAACAAGACAACGGGATGTACATTCGGTTGGCTTTAATATGAAGGACTACTCCTTTCTGTAGCATCCTTAGAGACAGCAAACCGGTAGCTGAACCTTATTCGCGGATTGTACATCCTCGAAATAATTCACTTGTTATCATTGTACTCGTACATGTAGTCGAAGAATATGTTTCACTTCCGTTTCCGGACAAGTCTTGGGGAATTTTTGCAGCTACCACCACTACCACCGGCAATATCCTGGCGTGCCACAACGCCCCACAACAGTGCGAAAAGGAGTGAGCATTTTCAATTTATTATTATGACTGTCATGGGGCTTGTTTTTCGATTAACTGGATACTGTTCGGCATGGTCCCTAGGACTCCAGGACTCCTACTCCCAATTTGGAGTGTGTAAATGTAATGGGGGGCATAATAAATTTATTTCACTTGAAGGAGTAGCTTATCAATCGAAGGGAATATCGAATTTTGTCATCTCGTCACGGGGGGTATCGAATGTGCGGTGATGGCCTGGGGTAAGCTTTGACTTTGATGTTGGAAAATGAGGTTCCAGCAAAAGGGTTTACTTAAATGTGAGAGAAATTAACGGAAGGTGATATTTGCATGATATGTACGGCATGGTGATATTTAGGGAAAGACCTGTGTTCACTTGAAAATATAAATTGGAGCACTCAAGCATAGCTACTGGCCTATTGTACTGCCAGAAAAATCTCCGACTACTCCTCATTCCTGTTGTTTGGCTGGCTACTGAGACTCTATATTTTTTTAAGGACTAAAACTGTTCTACTGTCACAGATAAAATCAGCTTATTTGCCCTTGATATTCATGTTGTGAAAATCAAGATCCCAAAAGGGGGCGCTTCTAAGCAGCCTGCTGCATTTTTTTGTCAATATTAACGAATACAAGAGTTTTCATCCGGCTTAACAATTCCGACGCTCAGGCTTCACGCTGAGACCGGTAGTGTGCCTACTACCTTGATAGGGACTCAATCCCAGTGTAAAGTTTTGGCGGGAACAGATGAGAGCGGGAGTGAGACGCGTACTCAATATTCTATTTCCAGGTGGCAGCGGAAGAATTCTCAAGATGGAGTTAACCTTGTCGTCTACAACAGGACAACAGGTTATTTAGGAATATCAAGGGTAAGTCCGACCCCTTGAACAAAGATTGTGGCGGATCAGCCGAAAAGCCAATGACAGCACTCACTTCTATAGTGGATACTGATAACCCGTGTCCTAGCGCTATCGAATAAATTGGAACTGGCCCTCCAGGTTGGGGGTTGCGCCTTGGGTCAACTACCCGCTCATGGAAAAAAAAAAACATTGTTTCGAAGCACCCAGAGCCCCGGAAAGGACTGCTTTAATTGTTGACGACCCTGCTAAAGGAAAAAAAGGACAACGACGTTCGTATCTGCACCTGGAATGTACGAACATTAAACAAGAGAGGTGCAGGCGAACAACTAGCGGAAGCCCTAAACTCCTAAAAAGCAGACATTACTGCCACCCAGGAAATACGATGGGATGGGCCGGTCAAAAAGAGCAGAAATCTACTATGGACCGTGTTATACTCAGCAGAAACAGATACTATTTGGATGTGGAATTGTTATAAGTGGCAGACTTAGGCAAGAAGTCTTATGGTTCCAAGACATTAGCGAACGTATTCTTAGAATTCGCATCAACGGCAAATTCGCCAACATAAGCCTTATATGCGCTCACGCTCTAACGGAAAAAATGTGATATAGCGAAGGATTGCTTCTACTACGAAATCCTGGATAAAACTTATGAGCGACTACCGAAGAACGATTTTAAAATAATGCTGGGAGATTTGCACGCAAAGGTAGGAAGAGAAGACATCCCTAGAGGTACTGTCGGAAAACACAGCCTATACGACAATACGTCTGACAACGTACTTAGGCTAAGTAACTTCGCTACGGAACGAAATGCCACTATAGCAAGCACATGGTTTCCTCACCGCGATATTCATAAGGTCTCCAGATCAACGAACTGTAAATCACATTGATAACTTAGAGATAGGCAAGTTTTCCTAAGGGAGGAAAACTTGGATATCGGCATTATCCAGGAGCCGTGGGTGAGAGACTCGTCCATAAAGGCACTTCAGGACAACAACAATCCTCAGCATCGGCTGTGTCTCAACTACGATATTTCCTTGTTCATCTGGACAGGATCCTGTTCTGCCAACATCGTTCCTGGAGTAGCACCTCTCTATATCCTCGATCGCGCGATTTTCTTGTTCTTTTTTCTTCTTTCTGAAAAGCCGGTGTTCTTCCCTTCTTCTTTGCCTATAGAGCTCATTGGCAGCTCTCGTCTCGCCTTGTAGGCCTCGTTCTTGGCTGCGAGCATCTGTCGGCATTCCTCATCAAACCAGGGGTTTCTTGCTGGTGGCCGCGAGAAACCTAGCACATCAGTTGCGGCTGATCTAATGGCTTGTTGGCATCGTTGCCATTGTTCTTCGACATTAGATGCTGGTGGTGTGTTGTGAGTCGAGAGGTTAAGGGATACGCGTTGCGCGAACCACACTGGTCCATATCAGTGTGGTTTAAGTCCATAAAAGTCCACAACTGATCAAATCATCACACTTCGACAGATCCTGGAAAAATACCCAAGAAGTCCAAATCGATACCCACCACCTATTTATCGATTTCAAAGCCGCATACGACAGCATTTATAGAGACGAACTATACAGAGCCATGTCTACTTTTGGTATACCGTCCAAACTCGTCCGTTTGTGTCGGATGATGATGGAGAATTCTCGATGCTCCATCCTGGTAGGAAACGACCTCACCGACACATTCGATACAAAAAAAAGGATTTAGGCAAGGCGATGCACTGTCAGGTGATTTCTTCAATTCGATTCTTGAGAGGATTGTGCAAAACTCCCGAGCTAGCACCAGAGGCACAATCTTCCATAAATCGGTGCAACTGCTAGCATACACCGACGCTAGTTATATCGTTAGTCGGACCAAGCAAAAAGCCCCCAACGTGTTTGCGATTATATAACGGGTGATTTTTTAGCTGGTTTGGTTTTGGCAACACTGGTTTTGACAGCTGACGTGTGTTTAGTACCTTGTGTCACTGTCAAGCAGCTTCAGTTTGGTTTGCAATTTAACCATGGATCGTCTTACAAATGAACAACGCTTGCAAATTATTGAATTTTACTATCAAATTTCGTGCTCGGTTCGAAATGTTCATCGCGCGCTGCTTCCATTTTATGATCGGCATTCTCGACCTTCTTAGCAGTCTATTCGGAAGATTGTGACCAAATTTCGCACCAAATTTACTTTGTTGGACATTAAACCACCAACACGCGTACGTACTGTGCGTAGTGAAGAAAATATTGCGGCCGTATCAGCTAGTGTGACAGAAAACCGCGAAATGTCGATTCGGCGCCGTTCCCAGCAGTTAGGCCTTTGTTACAGCACTACGTGGAAAATTTTGCGGAAGGATTTGGGCGTAAAGCCTTTTAAGATACAGCTGGTGCAAGAACTAAAGCCAGCCGACCTACCACAACGCCGAATTTTTGGTGAATGGGCTCTTGGAAAGCTGGCCGAGGATCCGCTTTTTTATCGAAAAATTGTGTTCAGCGATGAGGCTCATTTTTGGTTGAATGGGTACGTAAATAAGCAAAATTGCCGCATTTGGAGTGAAGATCAGCCAGAAGCATTGCAACAGCTACCAATGCATCCCGAAAAAGCCACTGTTTGGTGCGGTTTATGGGCCGGCGGCATTATTGGGCCATATTTCTTCAAAGATGATGCGAATCGCAGCGTTACTGTCAATGGTGAACGCTACCGAGCGATGATAACAAACTTTTTTTTGCCCGAAATGGAAGTTCTTGACTTGCATGATATGTGGTTTCAACAAGACGGTGCCACATGCCACACAGCACGCGAAACAATGGCGCAATTGCGAGGCGAGTTTGGTGAACAGTTAATTTCACATTTCGGGCCGGTCAATTGGCCGCCTAAATCGTGCGATTTGACACCATTAGATTATTTTTTGTGGGGGTATGTCAAGGCTAATGTCTATAGGGACAAGCCCGCTTCGATTGACGCACTGGAAGCCAACATCCATGCATTCATTCGTGAGATACCGGCCGATATGTGTGAAAGAGTATGCCAAAATTGGACTCAGCGGATGGGCTACCTGAGACGCAGCCGCGGTCAACATTTGCATGAAATTATCTTTAAACATTAAATTGCAAGGTTCAAACTATCGATTCAAATAAATATTTCATTCATTTTTTGTTTGAATTGAATTTTTTGTGTTTTTTTTTTTAAAAGAAGTTCTTAACCTCTTAAAAAATCACCCATTAGAAGGAAGCGGCAAAAATGCGTTTAGCGGTAAATGAGAGTAAGACCGAGGATATGCGAATTGGACGGAACGTCACCATTGGCAGAAATAACATTGAGGTAGTACGGGACTTTGTCTACCTCGACTCCTCTATACTGCAGAAATTCAGAAACGATAAACTACCCTTGCCAACCGCTGTTTCTTCAGGCTAAAAGGGCAATTTTTTAGCAAAGCCCTCGAGTGAGGGCTATAAACTACAACTGGTTCTCTCTAAGTTTTAAACTCTTAACCATTCAAAGAACCTCTGAACAGCGCATGTAAGAGTATAGGAACTCCCTGTCCTCCTTATCATTTTTTTTTAATTCAAAACTTCCGAAATGATTTCAACTCCGGAATATTACCTCTCATCGCGAAACAATAAACTCCTGCGGAATTGCAAATAAAACGATCAAAAAAAATTTTTTTTTCAAAAATAACATTCCCATACCAGGAAACAATTGTCCGGCGAAAACGTGCGAAAAATATTCCCCTAGGGCACAATATACTCGTACACCCTGCAATTTGTGACTGCTTCCGCATCCCGTTTTGTATTCAGCCAGTTATGGCCGCCTTTCCCTTTAAAATATTCAAAAACAGAGGTCAGTGTGGCAATGGCAAAAAGTTGTTAAATCCTGCCATGCCTCATACCCGGATGCCATGCCTCAGAACTTGTTTGGAAATTCACAAGCTAGCCTGTAGGGCAGGCCAGTCTGTTCGAGCTTATGTAACACACACTCACACACATGACACAACTGCAGAAGCAATTGTCATTGGCAATTAGTTCCGAAGCCAGTGCCACCAAACCAAGGGCAGTGAAGGATCAGCCGCGACTTGGCCCTACTACTGCTGTCGTAAAAAAAACAGGACATTTGTTCCATTTGGCACAAGGATATACAACATCCATTTGGACGTTTTTATTTATTTCTCGCTCACATGTCCCGTACAATTCCGCGAGTGTGTTTACTGCTCCTGTTTGCCATAAGAGAAATTGTTGCAAGGTTTATGGGCGCGCATAAAGGACACGCAGAGCGGAATGAATAATTAAGATGAACTTTTTCGGTCAGCAATACGGGATTTAATAAATGCCCACCGTTGTTGTTATTTGTATTTAATTTCGCTTAATATTTGGTGGATATTATTGTTTTATTTATGCGAAATGTTTTTTTTGGTACAATTATGCGATGATGGGCCTTTTATTTGTTTTCACGTGTATTTATGTTTTGTTGGTGGCAATTGTTCCTTAATGATTGCTTCCTGGTAGAAGTTTAAAAAAAATAAAAAAAAATTGACGTGGATGTTTGCACATTTACAGTTCAACGAACTGAAAACTATGGCGAATAAATTGCTTCAGCTAAATGGACAGTGGAACTGTGCCATCACGTCACTATTTGACACGTCATTGTACGGAGCATTGATGAGGACTCACTGCTGCGTGTGGAAGGACTCGTTAGCACTAAATGGTTTGTGTCGGTGGGTAGTTTTTTGCCCGAGAGGTACTAAATAGGAAAACAAAGGAGGGCGGATGGTTTTTTTTTTTTTTTCAAATGTTACAATGTCAAAAATGTTATTTTTGGAAAAAAAGGAAGAGTGACAAAGTTGTAGAATTTTTTTTGTAATTTAGTTGTGAATTGGACTTTTGACGGTCTAGTAAATATAAAAAAAATAATGAGGAGAGGGGGGTTGACTAGGATACAGGAGTAGCAAACTGTCTTTTAATGTGTTTCGCGTTTGAATGAATTGACATTTTCTGAGACTTTTTTTAAATGGTTACATTTTTACCCTTTGAAGGCACCCAATCACACAGAATTAAAAAAAACTGTGCTAATTAAATGCTGTTTATTGAAATAACGGGTGATTTTTTAGCTGGTTTGGTTTTGGCAACACTGGTTTTGACAGCTGACGTGTGTTTAGTACCTTGTGTCACTGTCAAACAGCTTCAGTTTGGTTTGCAATTTAAACATGGATCGTCTTATAAATGAACAACGCTTGCAAATTATTGAATTTTACTATCAAAATTCGTGCTCGGTTCGAAATGTTCATCGCGCGCTGCTTCCATTTTATGATCGGCATTCTCGACCTTCTGAGCAGTCTATTCGGAAGATTGTGACCAAATTTCGCACCAAATTTACTTTGTTGGACATTAAACCACCAACACGTTTACGTACTGTGCGTAGTGAAGAAAATATTGCGGCCGTATCAGCTAGTGTGACAGAAGACCGCGAAATGTCGATTCGGCGCCGTTCCCAGCAGTTAGGCCTTTGTTACAGCACTACGTGGAAAATTTTGCGGAAGGATTTGGGCGTAAAGCCTTTTAAGATACAGCTGGTGCAAGAACTAAAGCCAGCCGACCTACCACAACGCCGAATTTTTGGTGAATGGGCTCTTGGAAAGCTGGCCGAGGATCCGCTTTTTTATCGAAAAATTGTGTTCAGCGATGAGGCTCATTTTTGGTTGAATGGGTACATAAATAAGCAAAATTGCCGCATTTGGAGTGAAGATCAGCCAGAAGCATTGCAACAGCTACCAATGCATCCCGAAAAAGCCACTGTTTGGTGCGGTTTATGGGCCGGCGGCATTATTGGGCCATATTTCTTCAAAGATGATGCGAAACGCAGCGTTACTGTCAATGGTGAACGCTACTGAGCGATGATAACAAACTTTTTTTTGCCCGAAATGGAAGTGCTTGACTTGCATGATATGTGGTTTCAACAAGACGGTGCCACATGCCACACAGCACGCGAAACAATGGCGCAATTGCGAGGCGAGTTTGGTGAACAGTTAATTTCACGTTTCGGGCCGATCAATTGGCCGCCTAGATCGTGCGATTTGACACCATTAGATTATTTTTTGTGGGGGTATGTCAAGGCTAATGTCTATAGGGACAAGCCCGCTTCGATTGACGCACTGGAAGCCAACATCCATGCATTCATTCGTGAGATACCGGCCGATATGTGTGAAAGAGTATGCCAAAATTGGACTCAGCGGATGGGCTACCTGAGACGCAGCCGCGGTCAACATTTGCATGAAATTATCTTTAAACATTAAATTGCAAGGTTCAAACTATCGATTCAAATAAATATTTCATTCATTTTTTGTTTGAATTGAATTTTTTGTGTTTTTTTTTTTAAAAGAAGTTCTTAACCTCTTAAAAAATCACCCGTTAGAAGGAAGCGGCAAAATGCGTTTAGCGGTAAATGAGAGTAAGACCGAGGATATGCGAATTGGACGGAACGTCACCATTGGCAGAAATAACATTGAGGTAGTACGGGACTTTGTCTACCTCGACTCCTCTATACTGCAGAAATTCAGAAACGATAAACTACCCTTGCCAACCGCTGTTTCTTCAGGCTAAAAGGGCAATTTTTTAGCAAAGCCCTCGAGTGAGGGCTATAAACTACAACTGGTTCTCTCTAAGTTTTAAACATAGAGACCCAGCTTCATTCCGGATTGTAGCGCCACTTAAGTAAACTGTAGTAAGTCGTTACTCTTAACCATTCAAAGAACCTCTGAACAGCGCATGTAAGAGTATAGGAACTCCCTGTCCTCCTCATAATTTTTTTTAAATTCAAAACTTCCGAAATGATTTTAACTCCGGAATATTACCTCTCATCGCGAAACAATAAACTCCTGCGGAATTGCAAATAAAACGATCAAAAATTTTTTTTTTCAAAAATAACATTCCCATACCAGGAAACAATTGTCCGGCGAAAACGTGCGAAAAATATTCTCCTAGGGCACAATATACTCGTACACACTGCAATTTGTGACTGCTTCCGCATACCGTTTTGTATTCAGCCAGTTATGGCCGCCTTACCCTTTAAAATATTCAAAAACAGAGGTCAGTGTGGCAATGGCAAAAAGTTGTTAAATCCTGCCATTCCACATACCCGGATGCCATGCCTCAGGACTTGTTTGAAAATTCACAAGCTAGCCTGTAGGGCAGGCCAGTCTGTTCGAGCTTATGTAACACACACTCACACACATGACACAACTGCAGAAGCAATTGTCATTGGCAATTAGTTCCGAAGCCAGTGCCATCAAACCAAGGGCAGTGAAGGATCAGCCGCGACTTGGCCCTACTACTGCTGTCGTAAAAAAAACAGGACATTTGTTCCATTTGGCACAAGGATACACAACATCCATTTGGACGTTTTTATTTATTTCTCGCTCACATGTCCCGTACAATTCCGCGAGTGTGTTTACTGCTCCTGTTTGCCGGAAGAGAAATTGTTTGCAAGGTTTATGGGCGCGCATAAAGGACACGCAGAGCGGAATGAATAATTAAGATGAACTTTTTCGGTCAGCAATACGGGATTTAATAAATGCCCACCGTTGTTGTTATTTGTATTTAATTTCGCTTAATATTTGGTGGATATTATTGTTTTATTTATGCGAAATGTTTTTGTTGTTTTTTTTTGGTACAATTATGCGATGATGGGCCTTATATTTGTTTTCACGTGTATTTATGTTTTGTTGGTGGCAATTGTTCCTTAATGATTGCTTCCTGGTAGAAGTTTAAAAAAAAAATAAAAAAAAATTGACGTGGATGTTTGCACATTTACAGTTCAACGAACTGAAAACTATGGCGAATAAATTGCTTCAGCTAAATGGACAGCGGAACTGTGCCATCACGTCACTATTTGACACGTCATTGTACGGAGCATTGATGAGGACTCACTGCTGCGTGTGGAAGGACTCGTTAGCACTAAATGGTTTGTGTCGGTGGGTAGTTTTTTTGCTCGAGATGTACAAAATAGGAAAACAAAGGAGGGCGGATGTTTTTTTTTTTTTTTCAAATGTTAAAATGTCAAAAATGTTATTTTTGGAAAAAAAAGGAAGAGTGACAAAGTTGTAGAATTTTTTTTGTAATTTAAGTTGTGAATTGGACTTTTGACGGTCTAGTAAATATAAAAAAAAATAATGAGGAAAGGGGTGGTTGACTAGGATACAGGAGTAGCACACTGTCCTTTAATATGTTTCGCGTTTGAATGAATTGACATTTTCTGAGACTTTTTTAAATGGTTACATTTTTACCCTGTGAAGGCACACAAACAAACAAAATTAAAAAAAAACTGTGCTAATTAAATGCTGTTTATTGAAATATATACAAGGTGGCGCAAAAATAACCTTCCGATGTTTTTTGGCTGTAATTTAAAAAAAATTAAAAACTTTGATTCTTCTTGTGAATTATTTTTATTTGGTCTTTTAATTTTTTTTACATCAAGTCGAGAATATGATATCATGTAAATGGCCGCCGCCACAGTTGATTGTTATTTGAGCCCTTTTTATGGCATTTTCCATCACTTTGGCCAAAACGTCCGGCGATAGGTCCTCACATTCTTGACGGATATTGTCTTTAAGAGCTGCAAGAGTCTGAGGCTTGTTGACATAAACCCGCGACTTCAAAAAGCCCCACAAAAAGAAGTCTGGAGCGGTCAAAACAGGCGATCTTGCTGGCCAGTGCAAATCGCCAAAACGGGAGATTAGGCGCCCGGGAAATGCATCCTTCAGCATATCGGTTGTGGCACGTGCAGTGTGTGCCGTTGCACCGTCCTGTTGGAACCACAATTCCAATCCCAATTCATCAAGTTGCTGCAAAAAGAACTCGTTGATCATTGGTCTGTAGCGCTCACCATTCACAGAAACCGTTTGGCCCGCGACGTCTTCGAAGAAAAAAGGTCCGATGACTCCTCCAGCGAAAACAGCACACCATACAGTGACTTTGAGCGGGTGTAATGGCTCTTCGTGGGTTACACGCGGATTTTCAGTGCCCCAGAAGCGTAAATTTTATTTACGTACCCGCTAAGATGTAAATGGGCCTCATCACTCATGATTACTTTTGATGAAAAATCATCTTCCTCTTGGTGGTGATTAAGGATGGCTTGAGCGTATGTTAGACGCGATTGGCGGTCAGCAGCTAACAGCTGATGCACCGTCTGGACTTTGTACGGAAACATCTTCAAATCTTGTACCGAAATTCGCTTTAAAGACCGTCGACTGATACCCATTTGCGTGGCACGTCGTCTGGTCGATGTCGACGGCGCTTCCATGACATCTTCGGCTACAGCAGCAATATTCTCTGCAGAACGGCTACTCCGGGGTCTGCCACGCCTGGCAGCATCTCGTGTTGTGCCAGTCTCTTCGAGGCGAGCGGCTAAACGTCGCAGTGTTTCACCAGTAGGCGTTGGACAGCTAGGAAATCTGCGACGAAATTCACGTTGTGCCAAAGTCACCGACCGATTATTGCTCAAATAAATAGTCACCAATATTCCGCGTTCTGGAGCAGTGTAGCGTAACATTGTTTATTAACGTGTATTTCGCATGTGTTTACTACACAAATGTCAAAACAGAACTGGCATTAGGGGCCAATCGCAAAATTTATAGCATTTTCTGATAGGAGGATTACTTTTGCGCCACCTTGTAGTAGAAGACTGTGCGAAGAGCCTGGTCCGACTGGCACGGAATACCCGTCCTGCTGCCCCAGCCGAACCTAAGTGACCTGCTTCGACATACTCGAACAACAGGTTATCTAGGAATCTCAAGCGTAAGTCAGGCCCTTTGGACAGAGATAGTGGCGGATGAACCGAAAGGCCACAGCAGCGCTCTATCTCGTAGTGGATATTGATGGCCCCATGTCCTAGTGGTATCTAATAAATTGGAACTGGCCCTCCAGGTTGGGGGCTGTGTATTGGGTTAACTACCCACTCATGGAAAAAACCATTGGTACGAAGCAATCAAGAGCCTCGGAATGGACTGATTTTATTGTTGACGACCCTGTTAAACGAAAAAAGGACAACGACGTTCGTATCTGCACCTGGAATGTGAGAACATTAAACAGGAGAGATGCAGGCGAACAACTAGCGGAAGCCCTAAACTGCTACAAAGCAGACATTACTGCCATCCAGAAAATACAATGGGATGGGCCGGGCAAAAAGAGGATGAAAAACTGTGACATCTACTATGGACCATGTTATAGTGAGCAGAAACAGCGACTATTCGGATGCGGATTTGTTATAAGTGCCAGACATAGTCAAGAAGTCTTATGTTTCCAAGCGAACGCATTGTAACAATCCGCATCAAGGCCAAATTCGCCAACATAAGCCTTATATGCGCTCATGCTCCGACGGAGGAAAAAGGTGATAAAACTAAGGATTGCTTCTACGAGCTCCTTGACAAAACCTATGAGGGACTACCAAAGTACGATGTTAAAATCGTGCTGGAAGATTTCCACGCAAAGGTAGGAAGAGAAGACATCTTTAGCAGTATTGTCGGAAAATATAGCCTACGCGACAACACGTCTGGTAACGGACTTAGACTAATTGACTTCGCTACGGAACGAAATGCCACTAAGCCAGCACACTGTTTCCTCACCTAGATATCCATAAGGGAACATGGCGGTCTCCAGTCAACGAACAGTCAACCAAATTGATCACACTGCGATAGACAAGAGGCACGCATCCAGTATTTTGGATGTCCGATTCCGAGGGGCTAACATCGACTCGGACGACTACCTTATTGAAGCCAAGGTAAGAATGCGGATGTCCAATACGCCACAACAAACCAGAAATACTGTGAAAACATTTAATGTGGAAAGACTGCAATCGCAAGAGACCGCCAAGGCCTTCGCGCTAAGAGTATCCCTTAACATTTCGATTAGCACCATACCACCAGCATCGAATGTCAAAGAACAATGGCAACGATTCCAATATGCCATTAGATCAGCCGCAACTGATGTGCTAGGTTTTTCGCCCACACCACCAAGAAACCCCTGGTTTGATGAGGAATGCCGACAAATGCTCACAGCCAAGAACGAGGCCTACAAGGCTAAGCTACAGGTGAAGACGAAAGCTGCCATAGAGCTCTATAGGCAAAGAAGGAGGGAAGAACACCGACTTTTCAGAGAGAAGAACAAAGAGCAAGAAAAACGCGCTATCGAGGATATAGAGAGGTGCCACTCCAGGAAAGATGTTCGAAAGTTTTACCAAAGTGTAAAACATCAAAACCAAGGATACAACAGAACCCTGTCGACCTGAACAAGGAAATATCGTAGTTGAGACACCGTCGATGCTGAGGATATGGAAGAACTTCTTCGGCAGAAAACTTAACGGCGATGACGAACATCATTTCGTTGTCAGGCAGAACGAGCCATTCAATATTGGCGGCGACAGTGAAAACTACCAACCACCCGACCTAAGCGAAGTGAGGATGGCAATCTCTTAACTCAAGCTTAACAAGGCTACAGAAAATGAGGCCCTTCCGTCGAGCTTTATAAAGCCAGCGGAGATGACTTGGTAAGTAGTATCAAAGAGTATACAACTACAAGAGTGCGCGTCTCATACAACGAACATTTATTATGAGGGGTACTGATGTTGATACCCCAGTGTATACATTGCCATGCCAGCATAAACAACAGCATAGCCGATGCATACGAACGACGGCAATTCCCCTTCTCACTTACCGCCCGCGTCTGACAGCTACAACATTTTTAGCTGTGATGCGTACTCTATAGTTATATACCTCTTTGGTAACATCCACCAAACCCTTAAGCAAAATTTGGATGAAAGTATGCCTGATGAATGGAACCTCAGAATCGTTTGCCCGACCCTCTGAACTGGCCCAACTACAGAAGCATGGCATAGATCTCCTCTGCATCGCCTACAAGATTCTCTCTGCCGTAATATGTGAACGCCTGAAACCGTTTACCGACAACCTGATCGGTCCTTATCAGTGTCGGTTTACGCCAGAAAAGGCCGCAACCGATAAAATCTACACACTTCGGCAGATCCTTGAAAAAAAGACACAAGAAGTCCAAATCGATACCCACCACCTATTCATCGATTTCAAAGAGTAGACACATACGACAGCATTATAGAGACAAACTACACAGGACCGTGTCTAGTTTTGGTATACTGCCCAAACTCGTCCGTTTGTGTAGGATGACGATGGAGAATTCTCGCTGCACCATCAGGGTCGGAAACGACCTCACCGACACATTCGATACCAAAAAAGGATTCAAGCAAGGCGATGCGCTGTCATGTGACTTTTTCAATTTGATTATTGAGAGGATTGTGCAAAACTCCCGAGCCAACACCAGAGGCACAATCTTCCATAAATCGGTGCAACTACTAGTATACGCCGACGATATTGACATCATTGGTAGGACTCAACGTGATGTCATAGCCACGTTTTCTAGTATAGAGAAGGAAGCTGCAAACATGGGTTTAGCAGTAAATAAGGGTAAGACTAAGTATATGCTGTCAACACGAGAGGACACACAACATCAACGAATTGGACAGAACGTCACCATTGACAGATATAACTTTGAGGTAGTACGGGACTTTGTCTACCTCGGCTCCGCTATTAACTCTGACAACAACATCTCGTCAGAAATCAAACGAAGAATTACCCTTGCCAACCACTGTTTCTTCGGGCTAAGAAGGCAATTTAGTAGTAAAGCCCTCACTCGAACTACTAAGGCGATCCTATATAAGACCCTGATCATCTTAGTTCTGCTCTACGGCGCTGAAGCACGCACCGTATCAAAAGTGGATGAAGAAATCCCAGGTCGATTCGAGAGAAAAATTCTTCGAAATATCTTCGGTCCCGTTTGCGTTGACGGGCTATGGAGACGAAGATTCAACCACGACCTATACGAGCTGTACAGCGACATACCCGTGGTCAAAAAAACTCCTCATTGGACGTTTCAGATGGCCTGGGGCTTGTAGAATGAATGGACACCAATACTTCGGCTAGCAGTTTTCGATTCCAAGCCGGACCTCGCCTTAAGTGGCGCGCACAAGTATAAACCGACCTCAACCAACTTGGAGTGCGCAACTGGAGTTAGTTAACTAAGGATCGGGCTAATTGGAGAGGCATGTTGGTTGAGGCCTAGGTTCATTCTAGACTGTAGGGCCACTTAATTAAGGATGTCAGTTCTTTTTCTTGCTGTGCTCGTGTGCTCAATGGGAGTTAATCAAGTCAAGTCCTTGGTTAGGTTAGGTTGGTGGGTTGTTGGTATGTAGGCGGTGTACGTCTTCATTCAGCACACTTAGGTCAAGGTAGACCCATTGTGATGCCCGTTGTGGGTCCAAGTTCTTAGGACGTCCCGTTTTTTGTCCCGTTACTGTCCAATTTTAGTACATTTCTAGCCATCCAAATGTTGTTGCAAACCTGAGAAGATAAGATAGAGGGATTTCGAATAGAACCATGAATGGAAAAAAATGTCTTAGTTGGCTAAGGTCTGTTGGCAGTGGCACAGAAAGTGGGGGGTATCCTCATGTATTTCATCATCACCGCAGCTTCTACAAATCATAAGATACATTTGCAGTTTGTAGCTTTTGTGTTGAGCCCTATTATACTCCCTCGGGCTTTGCAAGGTTCTTGTATTAGGGCATTATCAATGTCTTGCTTCTCTATTAGGAAGGCAAGATTGCGCAGGCCATCTTATTGTGGTGAAGATTTAGTTGTTCTCTCATTGTTACGTCTTACTGTTACGAAAGGTCATACTTACTCGTATTTTGTACCCCTTTTCGCGTAACAGTTTCATGGAATTATGGCTGAGTAGCACCACGACTTCCGCATCGGTTTTCGTGTGGTTTCCCGCCTCTATAACCTCCCAGTACTTACTTTGAAATTCTGGCGAAAGATTTTGGAGGTTACGCTCAATCATGTCCTTATATACATTGCCCTGCGATACCACTGCGTCCTTTGGGTTTAGTTGGGTTAAGAAAATCCTTCTTTTCGACTATACGAAGATCTGCATTAGATCATGGGGCTTTCGTTTCGTCGATAAACTGTGTTTACCAACTCAGTGTGGTCCTATTGTCGCATCGGATTATTTAAAATCCTTTGACCGTGGTCAGTGTTCACAGAGTTGGACATTCCCGGAATTCTTAAAATAGCGTCGTTCACTTCCATCGATTGCCATTGGTCGTTGGATAGTTTCCGTTTAGAATTGCCAAGGTCGAAAATAGCGTCCCGAAAACTATTCTGGTCATTTTGTGGGTTATGAACTAGACACAGCTTAGTGTTGCCACCTAAAATTGGAGAGACTGTGTCATCATGCCATACACGCAGCTGGTCCAGTTTTGATCGCAACTTTGTCTGTACCAACTGATGGTCGCATAGTTTTAGTCGCAGGCGGAGGGGTTTCAAGACTCCATCCCCTCCACGGCTACCAACCTCTTTCTTCGAGGGGAAAGCTCCCTATCCTTGCATCTTTCTTGACGCCACGCTTCGGAAGTAGCTTCCATCTTTATTCCTTACTCTGCCTAATGCTTTCGTAGACGACTCTGGAACACAATGTTTGCACGATCCTCTATAAATGGGCACGTTGGCCCTATTTATAGAGGATCTTGAACCTCTGACTTAGGTGGGGATCGTAGTTCGGTGTTATTCAGCCTGCTTTCTTCAGCATTCTTACAGACATTGGAAAGCTATCATGACGCTTCAGATCACTGCGGCGAGTAATGAGCATACAGTGGTCAGATTCTTCAGAGTAGGGGCGTTTTTATCCATGCTTTCGCCTAATACCTTATTCTTTCGTAGACGACTCTGGATCACAATGTTTGCACGATCTTGAACCTTGATCTTGAACCTCTGACCTAGATGGGGATCATAGTTCGGTGTTATTCAGCCTGCTTTCTTCTGCAATCTTACAGACATTGGAAAGCTATCATGACGCTTCAGATCGCCGCAGTGATGAGCATACAGCAGCTGTCTAGTTTTGAATCAGCCTCTCCTTGCACTTGCGTCAGTGTCTCACAGATTTCAGGTGGAGTTCGTGTTGACTGATCGATGAGTTGGTGGCCATCATTGCGCTGGTAAACTCGGCCATCCTCAACTCCTCCTTTGGGTTCTGAATGGCGTTTGTATCCATCTTGTCATCTAACCTTTGCTGACGGGGTTTGGAGAGATTGCTCTACGGCTGGATTGACCGAAGTCTCTCGCAACCGGAGGCAATCTCTTCAGCTCACAATCACTCTTACTCTTCGTTTCCTCACCATCTAAGGAACGAGGGTGCGGCTCATTGTCTTCGGTGGTCAGATTCTTCAGAGTAGGGGCGTTTTTATCCATGTCCCTTTTTTCGGAATCTGACAGGCATAACGGTGACCGATCCTTATTGCTCTCCTTTAGCTTCTATTCCTGCATCCCCTCTAGCAACGAGCGAGCGGCTCGTTTACTGCTCGGGTACAAGGGACTATCAGTTATGAATTTGACTTTCACAGGATCTGAGGAGGCGATTTGCTGGCTGCCATCGGCAAAGGTGGTCCCATCATGCTTGAGGTTCTCGGTCCGTGCATTGCGCAGGTACGACCGAGCTGCTCATTCTCGCTAATGACAGACTTTATACAAACGCTTGAACTTTTTAAAGTCTTAAGCGATCTCCTAGAGGTTTTAATTTTCCTAGCCTTCTGATCGTCAACTTGTTGGATTTAATTCTAATGCGGATGGACGCACTTGACGATGAGGAAAATGTTGATGCGCTGGCATTGGGGCAAGTGTCATCTTCATCGTGAAGTAATTTCTCCATTTGGATGTCAACTTCTCCTTCGCTTCCCTCATTCATGACTATCTTCAAGTTTGACGGATCCCGTAGTAAGAAGCTTCCTTTTCCTCCGTCATGTTTGTTTGCTAAGCGGTGTTTATAGGGATTAGAGTGCCCGATTCATTTTTTGTTTTGTTTTCTCAGTCTATTTTGGACCCAGAGTAAGGGGAAATGGGAGTCATCCTGTACTCACTTCTTGTATACAGAAAAGGCGGAATTTGAATAAAATTAGAGGTCCCTGGTATATAGACTTTGCCCCCTTTTTTTTTTTTTTAAATTCTGACCTGCCTAAGCAGTAATATACACATCGACCTAAAAGATCTATTGTGCTTGCCGTCAGATGCTTTTTAGGTTAGTAGCGCTTCTACTTTCCTAATGTAGCTGATAATACTTTCAGTCGAAGATTTCCTCAATTCTTCGGGACTTAAGAATTCCCTGAAGAAAGATTCTCTTCTCATACCGTAAAGAGCCGGGCATTCACATATGATATGCTCGGCTGTTTCGTCTTCTTTTAGACATAGTCTGCACTCCGGTGAGTCGACTAGACGCATTTTATTTAGGTGATATCGCAGACCGTGATGACCAGTAAGGTAGCCTACTAAGTTTTTGATATCGTGCCTGCGAAGATTTAGTATCTTGTTGGCATCTGGTTTGAAGGGCTGAATAGCTCTTTTGGCCTGTCTTAGGCCTGGGATGTTTCCCCAGTATGAAACACATCTGTTTTGTTCCCAGTTTTTTATGACCAGATTTATGGCTGATTTGGGGATTGCACAGAAGGGTTCAGGTCCAATGAAGGGGGTTTCCGAACCTTTTCTGGCTAGTTCATCAGCTTTTTCGTTACCTTCAACTCCCTTATGTCCGGGGACCCACCATAGTTTGGTTTTGTTCCTGGAACTGAGTGTTTGGAGGGAGTTGAAGCAGTGTAGTACTGATTTGGAGTCAATCATGTGTGAGCTAAGGGCTTTTATAGCTGCTTGACTGTCCGTGAATATATGGATGTTTGCGCCTTTAATAACTGAGTTGTGTATTATGTTTGCGCATTCTTTTATGGCAAGGAGCTCAGCTTGGAAAACACTAGGGCTTTTTCCCGTAGGTATTGAGATGTTTTTATTTGGTCCATGTATGCCAGCTCCTACCCCTGAGTCCATTTTAGAACGATCCGTAAACCACTTTAGGCCGTTTAGGCAGTTTGGTGGGTTGTTGCTACACCATGCTTCTCTGGTTCTGATCTCCGTTGAGAATCTTTTGTCGAAGCATAGTGTCTTTGGTAAGCGGTCTGTAACCGCACAGATCATGTCAAGTTCTGGAAGTTCGGATAGAAGTTCAATTAGTTTTAGATGTTCACTAATGTTTAATTCTTCCGCTTGTGTCAGACTTGCTGAGCTGCGAATTGCCACTTTTTTTATATAAATGTGGAGGGGTGTAAGTCCTATTAAGGCTTACATAGCCGCCGTGGGACAGGTACGCATAGCTCCGGTAATGCCAAGACAGGCAAGCCGTTGCCCACTTCCTCAGCCATGCAGGTATCTTACCTGGGAGACCACCTCTTTGTATCATTCCATCGCCTCTGACCTTACCGGCATGGGAAACAGTTTATTCGTATGAATGACCTTCCACATAAGCCTCCGGTTTCGATCCTTAGTCCATAGCAAATTACTTAAGCCCTGGGTGATCCTCGAAAGAGAAGTCAAGTTCTACATAATGTGACCAATATTCAACAATTACCATTGTAAGGTACAATAAGCTCACTTCCTTCAACACCCAGCCACCTAAAGCTGCAAGGCAATTAAATTACCAATCAAGCCAATTAAATGTAACCCTCTATTGAACGGACCCTTTGAATCGCAGTCTACATTAATCCCTTCCGAAAGCATATGCCATGCAAATTCCGAATCATCCCAAATGCCAAAAAGCTTGTCCATCTGAATAATTAAGGACGAAGCCTAGGAACATTCGTATGGCAAATTATTCGCGTGGAAAATTTGTTTAAGCTCATTAAAGCATTTACACTAATCCTTGTAATGAGTTCAAAGATCCCAATTAGACGTTATCCCCATGGGCAATGTAAACGTCTCCTTTGTTGTAATTAAGCCTTGCTAAGGGAGTTTCTTTAAAAAGAGTTTCCCGACGACCATTAACCTCATTGGCAGCATTTTAAAAGAAATGCGTCAGCAATGACCTCTGGATATTCACGGAAGAAGGATATTAGATCCTGACAGTAAATATACCCCTAGGGGTGTGAGGACTTATTTCATTTTCCATCTTTAGTTGAATGCTTATGCGAATGGGACTCATCAGAACTTTTGAACGACAGCTCTTAATTTCCAAGTCAAGTGAATGAAAATACATTTCTAGAGGAACAATCAGAAGGATTCCCTTGTGTTTCCTTCTTTGAATTCACACCGATTTCTGGGATAATCTTTAGCATCTTTGTCGGGTGCTTGGGAATTGGATTTGAAAGCATTTTGGTTGTTGTCATTCAGGTTCTATGGAGAGTTTTGCTGTGCTGGATTTTGAATGGCAGGCTAAGCGGAAGTTGACAGTGATGCGGTGTCCCTTTTAAAAAAGGACTTGCTCAGGAATGTGTTTTTCTTTTGAATTGAATTGATGTGGATTGTCAGAAGCCTTAAATGTGTTTTATAAGACTGACTTTTTGGATACTTTGTGAAGTCTCAAAGCTGTGTTGGCAACATTTAAAACTCTAAGAAGTCCTTCAACACCTTCGTGAAAAGGATTTGTTTTTAGCTGTGAAAACCCCACAAAATAGAAAAGCATTATAGAACCGAAGAGATATCTTTAGAAGTGCTAAAGGTGATCTCCCACTCATGCCTCTAACTATTGCTAAAAATTTACAACAGTTGCCTGGGAGTCTTTTTCAGTAGCTCAGTCTTTATTAGTAGCTCAGTCTTTCTCAGTAGCTGGAAAGACACAACCTCTGGTGCTGCTCAGATAAGTATTTTTTGTATTTGGCATTAAAGGGCCATACAGGGCCTCAAACCAAGCTTATCCCTTCATTTGTGTGTGCGATGTTATTATGTCTGCCACAAAGAAGAGGACCTTTGCTTAACGCTTAACCAGAACCCCAAATTTGAGAAGCTTCTCATGACAACGTTACTCTTGGATGCTTTTTCAGACATTCGCAAGAGTTGGAGCATTGGCAAAAATTCGTTGTTGTCACATTCGGGATCTGAAGCAGAGATCCCGCGCTTAGTAGTCCAAACCACTAGGTCACAGCACCCACACCCAGAAGAGCCCATAAACTCGAAGATATACCGTCAGAAGTTCTAAAGTGCCCTCAAATATTGCCGAATATGTACAACAAGGCGTCACTGTTTAAGGGTAGTGATGCGATTCCATGAGAATACAAGCGTTCTCACTCTCGCGTCTCACTGTCAACTCCACGCTGGTGACTGGTGGGTGTCTAGTACCTCCACTGGAAATGGGGTAACAAACCCTTGTGGAAAGTCGTTAGTGGCATCGAACGAGAGAGAAGGAGGAGTGTCCTTTCACAGAGTTACTCACTCTCAGGCGACAGCGGGGGAATTCCCTAGATGGAATCAACGGTGTCGCCTACATCCCCAGTTAGATCGAACTGGTAAGTGCAATCCCTATATATGAGCTGCTTCGGGATATTTGAACACCAGGTCTATAGGGATTTCCAATACTGAGCCAGGGTGTTGGAAAAGAGTTGGTGGCAGAGGAGCCCTCAATGGGTCAACGGGGGCGCTCTTATCTCAAAATGGGGTCAAAACAAGGGCTTGGCCCTCCAGGTTGGGGGTTGTGCCGTCGGGGTAACTTCCCAATCATGGAAAAGGCCATTAATTATGAGGGAGACGTAACCAGCCTCGGATAATGAAACTCCTCATATGGCCACAAGACCCGGAACGTCAAAGGACTATGATATGAGAGTATGTACCTGGAATGAACGAACACTCTAAGCCCCAGGTGCTACTCAAAAACTTGAATCTGTCCTCATGCGGTACAAGACAGCTATAACCGCAATCAAGGATCAGGATAATGAAGAGAAAAATTTGCGACATTTATTACAGCTGGAGTTCGAGTTCGTCCTTCTTTCAAAATAAATTTATAAACTATGAGTCTACATGGATACCAGCAACAAGGACGAACTATAGGGGTAGAGCTTGAAGGAGGTGCTGATATGGCAGGTATAAGCCGTCAATCAAAGGATCGAATTTGCAACGCTAGGAGTAGGCGGCTAGTGGAACTGTGTGACTCCTTTGGAATGAAGTTGATGAATGGTACCAGCAAGAGTGACGAGTTAGGTGCCTTCACCTTTGTAATAATTCAAGATACATCGGTGATCCACTATAGTTTAATAAGAGCAGAATGGAGTTCATATGTAATAGGCCTGGAAGTGTAACATGTACCATACTCGGATCATCTTCCCATTGTAATCACATTTGGCCATAAGATAGCAGATGATGGAGCAGTGAGGGATATGAATCTCCTCCCTAAGCTGATATGGAATGAGCACATGGCATCCACGTTTAAAAGGCAACTCAATAAACAACCACATATACACAACGAGGCCGATTTCATCCTAATTGAGCAAACAATAAAGGACTCATACCCAAATAACAAACAAAAGGAATAAAAAATGACAATTTAAGGAGCCGTTTGACGAGCTCACCTTAGGCTTATCTCCTTGTTTAACACCATTTTTGAGACAGATGTAACCCCTGGTTTGATGAGGACTGCCGACAGATGCTCGCAGCCAAGAATGAGGCCTACAAGGCTATGCTGCAGGTGAAGACGAGAGCAGCCATTGAGCTCTATAGGCCAAGAAGAAGGGAAGAACATCGACTTTTCAGAAAGAAGAAAAAAGAGTGTGGTAAAAGTTATTTTGACCAACGTCCTTTTTAAAAATGTATGCTGCAATGGCGGCATCCATAGCGGATGTCTTTGTGTATAGCAAGTGTGCGAATGCTTATTGGGTTGGGGATAAAATATCAGATGGGATATTTTTTTGAATTTTTCGTTGGGTTTGCCGCGGATTTTCGAGTAGATCTGTTGCGATGGATTTTATTCAGAAAAATACAAATTATGTAGAAAATTATCTGGAAAAGTTTTATTTAAATTTTAAACTCAAAATTATATATTTCTGAATAAAACTTTTTGTGCTAGATGGAATTGAAAGTTTAGGCCCGGCAAGCCTTACGAATGAGAGAGACCTTTCGGGTTAGTTGGAGTGAGCGAGTAAAATATTCTGATGGTTGATGGTCATACGATTCAGTTTGACGTTTGCTCGCCATTCATTTTTTAGACGTGAAGTCAATCGGACGTGGGTTGTGTGCTAACCGAAGCGCAGTTAAACCTTTGAATAGTTGAATTCGGTAGTGCAAAAACAAGAAAAAACGTAAAGAACACAAGCGCAGGTGACCGTTCGCATATGTGTACACGACATTTATCGAACCACCCTTGCAAAATTGGCTTGTTATATCCAATTAAACTGCGACCCACCCCGTCCGATTGATACAGAGAAGTAACTCTAAGAAACAAACGTATAAAACGCCGCTCTAAGCCAGCAACTTGAAGCCGGCCTCGTGTTCCCAGAACCCGTACTCCGGAACGATACACTTATTCAGTGCCTAAAACCAGCAGAGAGAAATTGTCCCCGTGTTTTCACCACGCTGGAAACAGGGACATGTAACCGATAAAACCACCTAGAATTTTTGCCATTTGTGGGATCCTTGGCCGGACAAGTGAAGGGTAACGTGTGGGGGAAACAAGATCGTTCCAAGGAACATCTTGCAGTGTTTGGTGCAACAAGAGCAAAATTATTAGTCGGCTACATATACTTGTTGCCCAGTGTAGAAGTGCTGTGCGACAAAAAAATTCCCCACCTGCTCTTCACCAAGGCAACATCATTCTTTTCTCGCGCTAAAATAGGAAAAGTTTGCACCCACGATCAGCGCCAACGTTTGCCACGTGTACTGCTTACTCGAAGCACACACCACAGCTTAAGCCAAAACCAGGGAGGCTTAATCGACCCAATACCCCAACCAACAATGAGCGTTTTCATCTATGAGCTATAGAGGGCGTTGTAATTTAAACAAAAGATAAGTAGTGGTCAATTTTGAATTTTTAATTTGTAAACCGTTTCGTTTGAAATGTACCTCATTCTTTTATAGAATAGTTTCCTCGCCAAAAGATACTCAATATATTTAAGTGGTATCACAACCAAGGACGGAACGCAGTGCACTTCGGTCCCCAGCCTTGCGGAACGGGTAAAGTAACCCTTATAAGGGGGTAAGTTATTACTATTTCCTTTTATATGTTGTACATTTCCCAAATGAAAAGGTGATTTAATAGTAGAAGATTGACCTTGAGATTTAAAATTATTTTTTTTGTTACTACCTAAAACAACAACAGAAAGATGAAAACAGAAAACCTTATCTAATTTGAAATAATAAAAAAAAACTGGAAAAAAAAGATAAATAGAAATTAGTGACCGCGGGTAAATCGACATTTTTTTAAATTCATTTGTCGTTGTTATGGTATAATAAACAAACACAAAAAAAAAACGTAGCATACGTAAGTTCTAACATAAAAAAATAGTTAGTTTTATTTTACAATTTTGAAGGGATGAAATAAAAAAAAATCGTTTTAACAACGAAGTTAACCAAATTCATAAATATAACCTTTTTTGTTTTGGAATTGGTTTGGAGTGATTTTCATAACCTTTATGGTTAAATGAGTTGGTTCGTAGCTCGATTCGGTAATTCGTCACTGGTACAAACGACCATGTCGTCAGTTTAATTAGTTTTTCGAGGATGTGTCGGATCATGACAGGATCCTAAGGAGGTAACTCAAACCCGTGGTATTTAACCTTTTCTAAGGGTAAGTACCACTTTTTAAGCTAGGGGCCATTGCTAACCGAGCGCAGCGATGGCCATGGTCGCTAAATTAATTTTTAGTTAGGGGTGGGTCAGCTCTTGGAGAGAATCTCCACCTTAATCTCTCCACCTGATTTTTCACTATGGGGAGGAAAACATGAGCGAATCTAGCGAAACTCGGGCCTCGCATTTTTTTTTTTATTTTGGTGGTTTGGTTACGGATGCTGTAAATGAACATCTTATTACAGTATTCCCTACAGGCATGTAAAACATGAATGTAACCCCCGTCCAGGTCTTGTGGCAAGATCCCATACCCGCCGCTGAGCTAGCGTGGGGATGGACATGCCTGGGCCGCAAGATGGCTGGACACCCCTCCTTCTAGTCTGCCCGGACTGGCCTAAGGGTCCTGTGACCTTGGGTCATAAGGGTGGATAGCGATAGTAGGAGGGCTTAACCCCAACGCCTTAATATGGGAAGTTTTTGTTCATAAACCAGGAACGAGACCTCGGCCAGCACGGGTGATAGTGCCGGAAGAGGGCTGGTGTCATTCGGAGGTGGACAAAGGGTCTTACCTTCATACTCGGCTTCCTGTGGGCGTTCGGGGTACGTTACAAGAGCAAGAAAAGCGCGCGATCGAGGATATTGAGAGGTGCCACTCCAGGAACGATGTTCCAAAGTGTAAAACGTCGAAACCAAGGATAAAACAGAATCCTCTCGAGCTGAACAAGGAAATATTGTAGTTGAGACACAGTCGATGCTGAGGATATGGAAGAACCACTTCTGCAGACTGTTAAACGGCGATGACGAACAACATTCCGCTGTCAGGCAGAACGAACCATTCAATATTGGCAACGACAGCGAAAACTGCCAACCACCCGACCTGAGTGAAGTGAGGATAGCGATATCTAAACTCAAGCTTAATAAGGCTGCCGGAAATGACGGCCTTCCCGCTGAGCTATATAAGGCCGGCGGAGATGACTTGGTAAGTAACATCCACCAACTCATAAGCCAAATCTGGTCGGATGAAAATATGCCTGAAGAATGGAACCTCAGCATCGTTTGCCCGATCCACAAAAAAGGAGACCCTCTGAACTGCGCCAACTACAGAGGCATAAGTCTCCTCAACATCGCCTACAAGATCCTATCTGCCGTAATATGTGAACGCCTGAAACCGTTTACCAACAACCTGATTGGCCCTTATCAGTGTGGTTTTAGGCCAGGAAAGTCCACAACCGATCAAATTTTCACACTTCGGCAGATCCTGGAAAAAACTCAAGAAGTCCAAATCGATACCCACCACCTATTCATCGATTTCAAAGCCGCATATGACAGCATCTATAGAGACGAACTGTATAGAGCCATGTCTAGTTTTGGTATACCGCCCAAACTCGTCCGTTTGTGTAGGATGACGATGGAGAATTCTCGCTGCTCCATCAGGGTCGGAAACGACCTCACCGACACATTCGATACCAAAAAAGGATTTAGGCAAGGCGATGCGCTGTCATGTGACTTCTTTAATCTGATTCTTGAGAGAATTGTGCAAAACTCCAAAGCCAACACCAGAGGCACAATTTTCCAAAAGTCGGTGCAACTACTAGCATACGCTGACAATATTGACATCATTGGCAGGACTCAACGTGATGTCATACCCACGTTTGCTAGTATAGAGAAGGAAGCGGCGAAAATGGGTTTAGCAGTATATGAGGGTAAGACTAAGTATATGCTGTCATCACGAAAGGACTCACAACATCGACGAATTGGACAGAACGTCACCATTGACAGATATAACTTTGAGGTAGTACGGGACTTTGTCTACCTCGGCTCCGCTATTAGCTCTGACAACAACATCTCGTCAGAAATTAAACGAAGAATTACTCTTGCCAACCGCTGTTTCTTCGGGCTAAGAAGGCAATTTAGTAGTAAAGCCCTCACTCGAACTACTAAGGAAACCCTATATAAGACCCTGATCATCCCAGTCCTGCTCTACGGCGCTGAAGCATGGACCGTATCAAAAGCGGATGAAGAAATCCTTGGTAGGTTCGAGAGGAAAATTCTTCGAAAAATCTTCGGTCCCGTTTGCGTTGACGGGCTATGGAGACGAAGATTCAACCAAGAACTATACGAGCTGTACAGCGACATGCCCCTGGTCAAAAAACTCCGCATTGGACGTTTAAGGTGGCTAGGACATGTAGAACGAATGGACACCAATACTCCGGCTCGCAGAGTCTTCGATTCCCAGCCAGACGTCGGACGCAGTAGAGGAAGACCTCGCCTTAAGTGGCGCGCACAAGTGGAAACCGACCTCAACCAACTTGGAGTGCGCAACTGGAGGCAGTTAGCTAAGGACCGGGCTAATTGGAGAGGCATGTTGGTTGAGGCCCAGGTTCATTCCGGACTGTAGCGCCACTTAAGTAAGTAAGTAACGGCAGCGAGAACTGATAACCACCCGACCGAAGTGAAATGTGGATAGCAATATCTAAACTCAAGCTTAATAAAGCCTCCGGAAATGACGGCCTTCCCGCCGAGCTATAGAAAGCCGGCGGAGATGACTTGGTAAGTAAAATTCCACCAATCCATTAGCCAAATCTGGTCGGATGAAAGCATTCCTAAAGAATGGAACCTCAGCATCGTTTGCCCGATCCACAAAAAAAGAGACCCTCCGAACTGCGCCAACTACAGAGGCATAAGTCTGCTCAACATGGCCTACAAGATCCTATCTGCCGTAATATGTGAACGCCTGAAACCGTCAACCAACAACCTGATCGGCCCTTATCAGTGTGATTTTAGACCAGGAAAGTCCACAATCGATCAAATCTTCAGATCCTGGAAAAAACCCAAGAAGTCCAAACCGATACCCACCACCTATTTATCGATTTCAAAGCTGCATACGACAGCGTTTATAGAGACGAACTATACAGAGCCATGACTAGTTTTGGTATACCGCCCGTACTAGTCCGTCTGTGTAGGATGGTGATGGAGAATTCTCACTGCACCATCAAGGTTGGAAACGACCTCACCGACACATTCGATACCAAAAAAGGATTTAGGCAAGGCGATGCGCTGTCATGTTACTTCTTCAATTTGATTCTTGAGAGGATTGTGCAAAACTCCCGAGCCAACACCAGAGGCACAACTTTCCGAAAATCGGTGCAACTACTAGCATACGCTGACGATATTGACATCATTGGTAGGACTCAACGTGATGTCATAGCCACGTTTGCTAGTATCGAGAAGAAAGCGGCAAAAATGGGTTCAGCAGTAAATGAGGATAAGACTAGGTATATGCTGTCCATACGAAAGGACACACAACATCGACGAATAGGACAGAATGTCACCATTGACAGATATAACTTTGAGGTAGTACGGGACTTTGTCTATCTCGGCTCCGCTATTAACTCTGACAACAACATCTCGTCAGAAATCAAACGAAGAATTACTCTTGCCAACCCCTGGTTCTTCGGACTGAGAAGGCAATTTAGTAGTGAAGCCCTCACTCGAACTACTAAGGAGATCCTATATAAGACCCTGATTATCCCAGTCCTGTCTACGGCGCTGAAGCATGGACCGTATCAAAAGCGGATGAAGAAATCCTTGGTCGATTCGAGAGAAAAAGTCTTCAAAAAATCATCGGTCCCGTTTGCGTTGACGGGCTATGGAGACGAAGACTCACCCACGAACTATACGAGCTGTACAGCTACATACCCCTGGTCAAAATACCCCGCATTGGACGTTTCATATGGCTAGGACATGTAGAACGAATGCACACCAATACTCCGGCTCGCAGAGTCTTCAATTCCCAGCCAGACGTCGGACGCAGTAGAGGAAGACCTCGCCTTAAGTGGCGCGCACATGTAGAAACCGACCTCAACTAACTTGGAGTGCGCAACTGCAGGCAGTTAGCTAAGGACCGGGCTAATTGGAGAGGCATGTTGGTTGAGGCCCAGGTTCATCCCGGACTGTAGCGCCACTTCAGTAAGTAAGCCCTACCGACGAGGCTGAAGATCCCATCAAGGAGTATTTTTTTGACCTCCTGGATGGAGCCTACGGAGTCTGTCCGAAGTATGATGCAAAAGTTGTGCTCGGGGATTTCAATACTAACGTCGAAAAGAAAAACAGACGGTCGATCCTCGACGTGCATACATTCCGAGGGGCGAACATCGACTCTTGTCGCGGCTAAATTTAGAGCTCGTCTGTCCAACGAGAAGAATCTACGAACTGCCCAGAAGAAGAAATTCGACGTTGGACGCCTTAGCACACCTGGAGTAGCCAGAGCCTACAGTGTATGAAACTCTCCTCTGTGCACTTACCTACCACAGACGCCAATCAGTGGTGGGTGCCAGTATCGCGACATCAGAAGGTAGCCGAAACCACTGTAGAATACCGGCCACCCCCGAGAAAGAGCCCGTGGTATGATGATGAGTGTACGGTAAAAATGTGACAGAAGATGCACACAAGAAAGCGCTGCAGCGCAAAACAAGGGCAGCGAGAGAAGAGTATCGAGCCAGGAGAAGAAGGGAGGAAAAGAAGACCCTGCTTAGAAAGAAGAAGGTTTACGCAGCTTCCCAGCTCAAAGAGATCGAAGAGTCACGCAATCATAACAGCATCCGGAGATTTTATAAAAAGGATGTCGGGCTCGAGGCCGTTCCACAACATAAGACATAGACATTTGTCTTAGACATCACCATGTGTCTTGTCTCTTATGTCTAGGGCTGCACTGAACAGAGTTAGTACCTCTTCACCATTAATGGACTCCTCTGTCGCACTCGGTAGATTACCTTCTCAGGGTCTGAAGGCAGTGGACCATTGGCTGAAGGGACCATGGCTGCCCACCACTTCCTAAAGATTCTGGGTTTGCGACCATAACTAAAAGAGGGACCCATCCCCTTTAGCTCCGCAAGCCTACGCATCGCACTCTCGTTTATTGCAAAGACCATGTGGGCGACGTCTTTCTCGTCCGATCTTTGCAGAACTCTCCACGTTCTCGTATTTAAGTCTCTGTTTTGACCGTTAATTATTGCCAGTATTCTCTCATTTCTAACTCCGGTACTCTGCGGGAAGAAAGCTCTGACAATATGTGGTTTCGGAAAGTCTTCCTCTCCCACAAGCATTACTTCCAACTCGCATTTCTCCTTTAGTCTGAGGAAGTTTGTTTTCATCCACTCTGAAGTGGTGATGTCCGCACATACTAACAAGAGCCATCCGGCTTTGAAAGTTGTCCCGCGGAAAGCTGGCTTTGCATCCCCGTCGCGCAGTTCGATCGTGATGTCCATAATCCTCTCTTCTATCTGAACCATTTGTTCATTCGTGAGAGGATTGCGATCGATATCGACTGGTACGACACCCAATCTGACATAGCTCGCTATATCTCTATAGGTGGTTCTGTCAGAGGTTGTTTTCCCAGTGCGAGCTCGTTTCGCTTCGGACTGAGGTGGTGTGTTGTCCTCAGATCTCATGCGTTTGGCTTCTTTGGCATCATCTTTTGTTTTTGCAAAGATGCGGGCTTGCTCTATGCTGCTACCCTGTTTCAGCGCTCTGTTGAAACGACGCTGTTCTGCTGGCGTGAACCTGATGCGCTTGGAATCAGTTTGAGCCGTTTTGCCTGGGGTCCCTGGCGCTTCTGTATATTCCGGATGCAATTCATCCGAGAGTATACTGATGCTGTATACAGTACTTGATTCCGAGGCTGAGTCGCTCAGATGAGACAATTTCTCTTCTAGGCTCATCATCTCGAAATCACTGATTTGTGACCCTTCCCGATTGGCAGGTGTCGTGTCGGTTTCGACAGGGTGTTCTGAAACATCCCTAGTTGTTGATGCATTTGTAGAGGCATCATTCTCTATGTTTTTTTCTTTTGGTACTTCAATTTTTCCCACGAGTAGGCGGGATTTATTGGTCGTCCGTGGTCTACCCGTCTAACCACAGGAAGGCTATCTTGAGATCGGAGGTAGCCCGGTATCCGAAATTCGCAAACTAGCGGCTTAAAACTCCCTTTTTAGCCATGCATCCTTCGGCGTTTGCTGTTCCACCTTGGATTTGGGTTTAAGGGTTTTCTCCCACCTCAGACTTATGGTTCCCGCTTGTACATTAATCGTGCGTTGCAACGTGTTACAGCGCACGGTCAATATCCAAGTGGGACCCTTGGCTGACCCTAATCAGGCATGTTGATTAGTCATTTTCAGGTGGGCGCCCGCGAGAAGGACTGAAAGATGAGGATTTTGCCCAAACCCCAAAGGATATTAGGGATGTGTTGTGTTAAAGGATATTAGGGATGTGTTGTGTTAAATCACTACAGATCTGTAGCTGTCGGTTATGACGTTCTGTCCAATTCGCCGGATTTGACAGCATTCGGTATTTACCTTTCAGCCTAAGGTTGGCTCCCTTCTCAAAACCCGCAAATGCTGCAATGACATCTCGTTATGCACGATGAATGATGTCAATATCGAAGGCGTATTCTAGTAATTGCCAAGATTTATTGAAATTCATGCCCCTGGTTTTGACTCGGGAGTTTTCCACAATCCTCTCAAGAATGATGGTAAAAAAATCACACGACAATGTGGCCCCTTGTCAGAATCCTTTTTTTTAATTAAATCTAAAAATGCTGTTGTATGTGGCTTTGAATTCGATGGCAGGTAAAAACGGGACGCCCCTAAACCTGGCTTCAGAATTTTTTATTATTTACTTCGTCAATCCGACAAAAAATCGTCAATTCGCTCATGAGTTCCGTGCATGAACAAATAATTCACTAAAATTGTGTCAAAATGCGGTCCAAAACAGAAAACGTCCAATCGATTGTTTATTCACAAGGAATGGCTCAAGCGTCCAACATCGTCATCACCTATTCCCTTTAACACACGTTAAATCCGTGTTGCCGAGAGCATGCATATCCCTGTTAATCCTCGCCTAATGGCATTGACTGCTAAATGCTAAATCAATAGCCAACAGGATCCTCATTTAACGAGCATAAACGATGCATTTACGTGCTCCACATAAGGTCCTTTCAAATATTTTAGCCAACCGAATCAGTTTTATTGAAGGCCTACACTCCATCATCATCATCAGTAGCAGGAGCTGCACCCCAACCCCTGTAAATGTTGTCACAGCCCTAATTGATTCCTAAACAAGCGCTTCCAACTAAAACAACTTAATACATGTGATATACCCAGGGTGTCAAGGTGTGTGTGTGTACTCTCGTTCACTAGACTTGGGATAAATTAAGGATCACTTGCGCTTCGAGCGTGTATGTAGGAAATGGCAGCCATAAAGCGTGCTACAGTCGTTACCAAGTGTTTGGCTGGAAGCCAACAACCTTTTTGCGAGATGTATCCTCTTGTCGTTGCGCCGCACTGATGTCACCAGTCTTCGCCGGCCTTCGAAGTCGCACATGATTGTATTGTCGAGGATGTCACTCTTGGTTTCGGGGGTGGTGGTTGTTCCCTCTGACGATGGGTTAACAGCGCTAACAGGAGATGTTCTTGCCTTGTCATGTGTCTGGTGCGTTATATTGCCTTTCGGCTCCTGTGTGCAGTGTACACGAGCACAAGGTTGCTGTGCCTTGTTTCTTGGTTTGTTAGCTCCTTTGCATCCGGTGAACTTGGGTGTGTGTGGCTTGATGATGGATGGATGCGTGCATATCAAGTGCTTGAAGGGAATTTATTTAACATTTCACCTACCCTTGGTCGATGGTAGTTCATGATAGTGGTGGTGGTGGTGATGATGGCCATTTTAAATTACCATCCATCCGTGTATGGCATGCGGGGAATATCCCGGCAAACGTTGACCTCTGTTGCTGCTAAATGGAAAACCGCTATACATGTGAGTGGTAATCTGTAATCTTGGCATGGTATGAGTGCGGGTGCAGTTGTTTTGTATCAATGTTGGGTTGATGTGGTTGCACTTAATGGCCATTCGGGTATGCAAACTTATGGAAGTATCTCTCAGCGAGTTACAAGGACGGAATTACTGAACGGCAAGTTGAATAAAAGTGTCCTTGGTTTAGGGAGGTGTTGCAGGATATAGTTTATCCTACAACAGCGCGGTTTATTCTTCCGACAGTTGTCGTTGACTGGCCTTAAATTAATGTGAGTTCCAGAGATGAAGGATAACCGCTGAATGTGAAAAAGTCGCGCTTGGTGAAGGTTTTGGAAATGCAGCCATTGGGAGACATATTGCAACGAAATGTCGTGGTTACTGCAGGGGTTATGTTGCGTGTCGGGGAATCAGTGTCCATTTGCTCTACGGTTCCTATCTTAAACGTTCATTGTGGAGGATTTTTTGACCAGGTCTATGTCGTGTTACAGCTCCTTTGTCTTTTGTTGAATCGTTGCCTTCAAAACACCGTCAACATAAACGTGATCGAAGATTTTCGGAAGGGACAGTAGGAGATTGTCAACATGCCATTTATTGACGCCCAAGTTCCAATTCGAATGAACCGGTTGCAGCTGTAAGAGACTGTATTGCCGAGAACTCACATGTGACGTATCGTTACCGCGCTCTCCATTTTGGCGTCAGTGGAACCACCTTGCGGTGCATTTTGAAGGATGATTTGCACTTGTTTCCGTATGGTGGACGCAGAACCTAATTGTTGGAAAGAAATGTGATGACCCACGAGGCACACTCTCTGGCGCAGTTAATGAGCCGAATTGCCGCATTTAAGGACCAAAATTGACTCTTTGGGCCGGCGCTTGGGGCAAATCTGTCAGTGGACCATTTTTCTTTAGAGAAGGCAAAGCAGTCGATGGAAATCGATATCGGTGGATGTTGGTTTCAATGGGAAGCGATATTGGTGGCACACATGTCTGAAAAAGGCCTGAACGGTTGGTGGTTTCAACAAGATGGTGCGGCATGCTACATTTCATAAAAAAATGCTGTTTCTGGAAAGAGAATTCAATGGACATGGGTGTCAAAAACTTGTGACAATGACTGGCCATCCAGTTCTCCAGATTTTTGTATAGCTATTGGAAAAGCAAAGTGTACGCAAGCAAGGCTATGATCATTGACGAGGTCATGGCAAACATTTGTGCCAAAATCGTTGCTATACCGTGATGGAAGAGGTAGCAAAAATGAAGGCTGTGTTAAACAACTAAACCAAACTATTCCCAATTAAATAAAAATACACCTCATATATGGAATTGGGTAATTCACCATTACTTACTTATCGGGCTCCCGACCCGCGAAGAGTCTCTGCCTGAGACACTGCAGCCTTCCATCGTCTACGACCGACCCTGGGCTCGCTGCTTCCAGTTGTAAAGACCAAGTGCTCTGGCATCCGCGATGGTCTGGTCTTTGAAACGGAGGTTCGGTCTTCCTTGCCTTCTCTAACCTGGGGGCTGGGATTCGAAGATTCCCTTAGCTGGAGCATTATTGTCCATTCGTCCTCCTCGTGCACAGGACCAAAAATCCGCCGAAATATTTTTCTTTCCAAGGTGCCCAGTATCAGCTCTCCCTTCTTGCTTATCGTCCAGCAATCGTCACCATAAAGCAGAACTGGCAGGATAAGGGTTTTGTAGAGCACACCTTTCGTCCTTCGAGGTAAGAGTTTTGAACCCAGTTGTTTCGTCAAACCGAAGTAGCAACGGTTTCCTAGGGTAATTCTTAGTCTCCACTAGGGTGTCATTCGTCGAGTATATGTTAACTCCGAGGTGGGTGAACTCCTTAACTACCTCGAAATTGCCGCTATCAATAGTGACGTTTTGTCCTAGGCGGTGGACAGATGCTTATTTGTTTGTTGATAGCATGTACTTGGTCTTGTCCTCATATACTTCAAGGCCAACGGATTTCGCCTGTTCTTCAATCGCTGTGAACGCTTTTATCGCGGCACGTCGGGAGCGACCGATGATTTCAATATCTTCCGCTTAGTCCAGCAGCTGGACGGACCTGTTGAAAATAGTGCCTTCCGTATTGACGCACCTGCCCTGCGCACTATCTGTTCCAGTACGAGATTGAAGAAGTCACATGATAGCGTCTCCTTGCCGAAATCCGGTGCATGTTTGGAACAGTTCGGAGGAGTTACTCCCAAACCGCACGTTGCAGCGCGTGTTTTCCAGCGTCACGCGACACAGCTGAATCAGTTTTGCGGGATTCCGAATTCGGCCATCGAGAGCTCCTGACGATGTTTGGTATCATATGCGGCTTTGAAGTCGATGAATAGGTGGTGAGTTTCGACTTGAAATTCGTTGATCTTTTCCAGGATTTGCCTCAGTGTGTCCTCAGTGTGAAAATTTGTTCTATAGTCGATCTGCCGGGCCGGAAGCCACAGTGGTACGTGCCGATTAGTGTGTTGCAGAACGGTTTTAGAAGTTCACACAGTCAAAGTTATATCCGTCAATGGTGACGTTCTGTCCAATTCGTCTTGGTTGTGTGTCCTTTCGAGTTTACAGCATATACTAAGCTAAACCCATTTTTGACGCATCCTTGTCTATACTAGCAAACGTGGCTCTCACAACACGTTGAGTCCGTCCAATGATGTCAATATCATCGGCGTATTCTAGTAGTTCCACCCATTTGTGGATGATTTTGCCTCTGGTGTTGGCGCCTGAGTTTTGCATAATCCTCCCAAGAATGAGATTAAAGAAGTCACATGACAGTGCAACGCCTTGCCTAAATGATTTTTTGGTATCGAATGTATCGGTGAGATCGTTTCCGATCCTGATGGAACAGCTACAATTCGATTTTGGGCGGTCTACCAAAACTAGACTTGCTTTGTATAGTTCGTCTCTATAAATGCTGTCTTTGCAGCTTTGAAATCGATAAATAGGTGGTGGGTATCGATTTGGTCTTCTTGGATTTTTTCCAGGATCTGCCAAAGTTTGAAGATTTGATCACAGTTGTGGACTTTCCTGGCCTAAAATCATACTGATAAGGGCCAATCAGGTTGTTGGTAAACGATTTCAGGCGTTCACATAATACGACAGATGGGATCTTGTAGGCGATGTTGAAGGGTCTAAAGCCTCTGTAGTTAGCGCGATTTTTTTGGATCAGGCGAAGAATGCAACGGTTTCATTCTGCACTTTCATCCGACCAGATTTGGCTTATGAGTTGGTGGATGTTACATACCAAGTCATCTCCGTCGGCTTTATTAAGCTCGGCAGGAATGTTCTTATCCTCACTTCACTTAAGTCAGTGGTTGGTAGTTTTCGCTGTCGTCACCAATGCTTCTTTCTGTCTGACAGCGGAATGTTGTTCGTCATCGCCGTTTAACAGTTTGCAGAAGTGGTTCTTCTATATCCTCAGCATCGACTGTGTCCAACTACGATATTTCCTTATTCATCTCGACAGGATTCTGTTTGCGCCTTGTATTCTTGGCTCTGATGTTTTACACTTTGGTAAAACTTGCGAACATCGTTCCAGGAGATGCACCTCTCTATATCCTCGATCGCGCGCTGATCAACTTGATTGACTGTTCGTTGATCTGGAGACCGCCATGTTCCCTTATGGACTTCAAGTTGGTTGATGTCAGTTTCTACTTTTGCGCTCCCCTTAAGGAAAGGTATTCCTCTACCGCGTCCGAAATCTGGCCGGGAATCGAAGAATCTGAGATCCGGAGTATTGGTGTCCATTCGATCTACATTTCCTAGCCATCTTAAACGTCCAATGCTGAGTTTTTTGACTAGGGGTATGTCGCTGTACAGCTTGTATAGTTCGTGGTTGAATCTTCGTCTCCATAGCACACGCAAACGGGACCGAAGAATTTTTGTCTCAAAACGACAAAATATTTCTTCATTCGCTTTTGGTCCATGCTTCAGAGCCGTAGACCAGGACTGGGATGATCATGGTCTTGTATACGATCGCCTTAGCAGTTCGAGTGAGGGCTTTACTACTAAATTGCTTCCTAGCTCGGAGAAGTTGAAGTTGGCTGGAGTTTAATTTCTGACGAGATGTAGTTTTCAGAGTTAATAGCGGAGCCGAGGTAGAAAAAGTTCCGTATTTACTTGTCGGACATCCACCCCGTGAAGAGTCTCTGCCTGAGACACTGCTGCCTTCCATGCTCTACGATCCCTGGCTCGCTGCTTCCAGTTGTTTATACCAAGCGCTCTCGCATCCGCGATGGCTTGGTCTTTGAAACGGAGGTTCGGTTTTCCTTGCCTTTTTGAACCTGGGGGCAGGGAATTGAAGATCCTCTTAGCTGGAGCATTATTGTCCATTGGCTCGATGTGGTGAGCCAATGTAGTCGACGTGTTTTTGGCTTTTTGGACCACATCTTGGTACAGCTCATAGAGTTCGCGATTGTATCTTCTCCTCCATTCGCCCTCCTCGCGCACAGTACCAAAAACCCGCCGAAGTATTTTTCTTTCGAAGGAGCCCAGTATCGGCTCTCCCTTCTGGCTTATCGTAAAGCACTCGGCACCATAAAGCTGAACTAGCAGGATAAGGGTTTTGTAGAGCACACCTTTCGTCCTTCTAGTTAGGAGTTTTGAACCCAGTTGTTTCGCCAAACCGAAGTAGCAACGGTTTCCTAGGGTAATTCTTCTGCGGATCTCCACTAGGGTGTCATTCGTGGAGTTTATGTTAACTCCGAGGTAGGTGAACTCCTTAACTACCTCGAAATTGTGACGTGTTGTCCTACGCGGTGGACAGGTGCTTGTTTGTTTGTTGATAGCATGTACTTAGTCTTGTCCTCATTTAATTCAAGGCCAACGGATTTCGCCTGTTCTTCAATCGCCGCTTTTATCACGACATGTTGGGAGCGACCGATGACACCTGCCCTGCGCACTATTTGCTTCAGCACGAGATTGAAGAAGTCACATGATAGCGCGTCTCCTTGCCGAAATCCGGTGCACGTTTGGAATAGTTCGGAGGAGCTACTTCCCAACTGCACGTTGCAGCGCGTGTTTTCCAGCGTCACGCGACACAACTGAATCAGTTTTGCCGGGATTCCGAATTCGGCCATCGCCATAAAGAGCTACTGACGATGTATGCAATCTATCATACGCGGCTTTGAAGTCGATGAATAGGTGGTGAGTTTCGACTTGAAATTCGTAGGTTTCCACGACTTGCCTCAGTATGAAAATTTGGTCTATAGTCGATCTCCTGGGCCGAAAGCCACACTGGTACGTGCCGATTAGTGTGTTGCAGAATGGTTGGATCGGATCTTGTATGCGACGCTAAGCAGGGATATGCCTCGATAGTTCTTGCAAGACATAGGATCGTCTTTTTTGTAGATGGGGCATATGGAGCTGATAGTCCAGTCATCGGGCATGTTTTCTTCCACCCATACCTGGTTGATGATTCGGTGCATGCTCCCTACATCACCACCGTATTTAAAAAGCTCCGCTGGTAAGCCATCAGAACCTGCGGCCTTGTTGTTCTTAAGCTTTTTTATAGCTAGGCCAACTTCTCCTATACTAGGTTGTGGAACTAGTTTTTCATTGACTGGATGCGGGTTCTCTTCTTGCCCTATCACTCTCTCTATATGATGCCCATTAAGCAGCTGTTGGAAATGCTGCTTAAAAACATCTACTATTCCCTGCGCTTCGGTGACTAGCTGTCTCGAAGAGCCTGCGTTCCATAGGCTCTCTTCTTTCTACGCAGGGTTTTCTTTTCCTCCCTTCTCCTGGCTGGATACTCTTCTCTCGCTGCCCTTGTTTTAAGCTGCAGCGCCTGCATCTTCTGTCGCCTTTTTCTTGTCCTAAATACGATCTTGTCTTGTTCCTCTCGACAGTATTCTGTTAACGGCTTATATCCCAGGCTTGGCCATTAAACACTCTGGTAAAACTGGTGAACATAATTCGTGCAGTGCCATGACAAGGTCGTCGTCCGAGTCCCCTCGGAATGTTAGGACATCCAATGGGTACTCATTCATTAACTTTCAAAACGATAATCGTTGACGTGAAGGAGACTTTTGGGTACTACCGAGTAATTTTTACACATGTGCACACAATCAGTATAAAAATAACACGCCACGTACCTACAAAGTCTCCTGGACTATTGTAAACGATTATCGTTTTTAAGGTCTTCGTCTACTGCGTCCGACGTCTGGCTGGGAATCGAAGACTCTGCGAGCCGGAGTATTGGTGTCCATTCGATCTACAGGTCCTAGCCATCTTAAACGTCCAATGCGGAGTTTTCTGACCAGGGGTATGTCGCTGTACAGCTCGTATAGTTCGTGGTTGAATCTTCGTCTCCATAGCCCGTCAACGCAAACGGGATCGAAGATTTTCCGAAGAATTTTTCTCTCGAAATGACCAAGGATTTCTTCATCAACTTTTGATACGGTCTATACTTTCACGCCGTAGAACCAGACTGGGATGATTAGGGTCTTATATACGATCTCCTTAGTAGTAGTGGTAGCTTTACTACTAAATTGCCTTCTTAGCCTGACGAAACAGCGGTTGGCAAGGGTAATTCTTTGTTTGATTTCTGACGAGATGTTGTTGTCGAGTTAATAGCGGAGCCGAGGTAGACAAAGTCCCGTACTACCTCAAAGTTATATCTGTCAATGGTGACGTTCTGTCCAATTCGTCGATGTTGTGTGTCCTTTCGTGTTGGCAGCATATAGTTAGTCTTAACCTCATTTACTGCTGAACCCATTTTTGCCGCGTCCTTCTCTATACCAGCAAAAGTGGCTATGACATCACGTTGAGTCCTACCAATGATGTCAATATCGTCGGCGTATGCTAGTAGTTGACAATTGTATCTCAGGTTTTGGCTCGGGAGTTTTGCACAATCCTCTCAAGAATCAAATTGAAAAAGTCACATGACAGCGCATCGCCTTACCTAAATCCTTTTTTGGTATTGAATGTGTCGGTGAGGTCGTTTCCGACCCTGATGGTGCAGCTAGAATTCTCCATCGTCATCCTACGCAAACGGACGAGTTTGGGCGATATACCAAAACTAGACATGGCTCGGTATAGTTCGTCTCTATAAATGCTGTCGTCTGCGGCTTTGAAATCGATAAATAGGTGGTGGGTATCGATTTGGACTTCTTGGCTTTTTTCCAGGATTTGCCGAAGCGTGAAAAATTGATCGATTGTGGACTTTCCTGGCCTAAAACCACACTAATAAGGCCGATCAGGTTGTTGGTAAACGGTTTCAGGCGTTCACATATTACGGCAGATAGGATCTTGTGGGCGATGTTGAGGAGACTTATGCCTCTGTAGTTGGCGCACTTCAGAGGGTCTCCTTTTTTGTAGATCGGGCAAACGATGCTGAGGTTCCATTCTTCTGGCATGCTTTCAACCGACCAGATTTGGCTTATGAGTTGGTGGATGTTGCTTACCAAGTCATCTCCGCCAGCTTTATAAAGCTCAGCGGGAAGGCCATCATTTCCGGCTGCCTTATTAAGCTTGAGTTTAGATATAGCTATCCTCACTTCACTTAGGTCGGGTGGTCGGCAGTTTTCGCTGTCGTTGCCAATATTAAATGGTTCGTTCTGCCTGACAGCGGAATGTGGTTCGTCATCGCCGTTTAACAGTCTGCAGAAGTGGTTCTTCCATAACCTTAGTATCGACTGTGTCTCAACTACGATATTTCCTTGCTCATCTCGACAGGATTCTGTTCGAGCCTTGTATCCTTGGCTTTGACGTTTCAAACTTTACTAAAATTTGCGAACATCGTTCCTGGAGTGGCAACTGTCTATATCCTCGATCGCGCGCTTTTCTTGCTCTTTTTTCTTCTTTCTAGAAACCCGATGTTCTTCCCTTCTTCTTTGCCTACAGAGCTCAATGGCAGATCTCGTCTTCACCTGCAGCTTAGCCTTGTAGGCCTCGTTCTTGGCTGCGAGCATATGTCGGCATTCCTCATCAAACCAGGGGTTTCTTGCTGGTGGCCGCGAGAAACCTAGCACAGCACACCTAGCTGATCTAATGGTTTGTTGGCATCGTTGCCATTGTTCTTCGACATTAGATGCTGGTGGTGTGTTGTGAGTCGAGAGGTTAAGGGATCCGCGTTGCGCGAAGGTCTTGGCGGTCTCTGGCGATTGCAGTCTTTCGACATTAATTTTTTTCACAGTATTTCTGTTTTTTTGTGGCGTGGTGGATATCCGCATCCTTACTTTGGCTACAACATGGTAGTGGTCCGAGTCGATGTTAGCCCCTCGGAATGTTCGGACATCCAAAATACAGGATGCGTGCCTCTTGTCTATCGCAATGTAATCAGTTTAGTTGACTTTTCGTTGATCTGGAGACCACCATGTCCCCTTATGTATATCGAGGTGAGGAAACTGTGTGCTGGCTATAGTGGCATTTCGTTCCGTAGCGAAGTTTATTAGCCTAAGTCCGTTACCAGACGTGTTGTCGTGTAGGCTATATTTTCCGACAGTACTGCTAAAGATGTCTTCTCTTCCAACCATTGCGTTAAAATCTCCCAGCACGATTTTAACATCGTACTTTGGTAGTCGCTCATAGGTTTTGTCGAGGAGCTCGTAGAAGCAATCCTTAGTTTTATCATCTTTTTCCTCCGTCGGAGCATGACCGCATAAAGGCTTATGTTGGCGAATTGGGCCTTGATGCGGATTGTTACAATGCGTTCCCTAATGTCTTGGCAACATAAGACTGCTTGCCTAAGTCTGGCACTCATAACAACTCCTCATCCAAATAATCGTTGTTTCTGCTCACTATAACACGGTCCATAGTAGACGTCACAGTTTTTGTGACTCTTTTTGCCCGGCCCATCCCATCGTATTTTCTTGGATGGCAGTAATGTCTGCTTTGTAGCAGTTTAGGGCTTCCGCTAGTTTTTCGCCTGCACCTCTCCTGTTTAATGTTCTCATATTCCAGGTGCAGATACGAACGTCGTTGTCCTTTTTTCGTTTAGCATGGTCGTCAACAATAATATCAGTCCTTTCCGAGGCTATTGGTTGCTTCGTAACAAAAGCTTTTTTCCGTGGATGGGTAGTTAACCCAAAGTACAACCCCCAACCTGGAGGGCCAGGCCCTTGTTTTGACCCAAGGACAGCGGGCCGGAAAAAATACCGATGTCAGTAGCCCATTTTGGGGTATGAGCGCTGCCGTTGACACATTGAGGGCTCCTCCGCCACCAACTCTTTTCCAATACCATGGCTCAGTATTGGAAATCCCTATAGACCTGGTGTTCAAATATGTCGAAGCAGATCATATAGGGATTTCACTACCAGTTCGATCGAACTGGAGCTGTAGGCGCCACCGTTGACTCCATCATTAAATCTATTAAAACACTCAAATTTGCATCAAATATTCAAAATTTTTATGGTAGACGATAGGTTGGCCTTTGCCATTTACGTTTTAAAGACAAATTCATGTAAATGTTGTCCGCGGCTCCAATTCAAATTGTCCATTCGGAAAGTCCAATTTTGCGTCACTTTTTCGAGCACTTCGGCTGTATTCCACGATTTACGCGTGGTATGTTATCCTGTAAGGCTTCAATCGTGTTCGGCCTGTCCACATAGACCAACGACTTTCCATAACCCTGCAAGAAATAATCAAAAGGCGTTAAATCGCATGATCTTGGCGGCCAACTCACAGGACCATTTCGAGAGATAAGCTGCTCACCAAATTCATCCTTCTTGATGAAACCACATGTCAACCAAGTTCAACCCTGGGGCAAAAAAAAGTTGCGTATCATGGCTCGATATCATTCGCCGTTGACGGTAACATATCTTTCACGGTCGTCTTTGAAGAAAAATGGACCGATGATGCCACCAGCAAATAAACCACACCAAACTGTCGTTTTTTTCGGGATGCATCGGTAATTCTTGTATGGCATGTGGCTGTTCATCACTCCAGATATGCGACAGTTTTTCTTATTGACGTATCCGTTGAGCCATAAATGAGCCTCATCGCTGAACACAATTTTTCGATAAAACAGCGGATTTTCATGGGGATGTTCTAAGACACATTCACCAAAAATTAGACGTTGTGGTAGGTCAATCGCCTTCAATTCTTGCACAAGTTGAATTTTATAGGCTTTCAAATCCAAATCGACAGTAAAATTTTCCATGTGGTTGAGTAACACATGCCCAATTGTTGAGAACGGCGACGAATTGACATATCACGATCTTCATTAGCATTGGACGCTACGACTGCCATATTCTCTTCGGTATGCAGATGCACTGTACGCATGCGAGTCTATGGTTTAATGTCCAACAAAGTAAATTTGGTGATAACAGCACGAATTATTGATTCACCAAGTCGATTATGATGACCATAATATGGTCGTAACAAACGGTTCCCATTTTTCACAGAGCACGAAATTTGATTATAAATTTCAATAATTTGCAATCGTTGCTCGTTTGTAAGTCTTTACATGATTAAATGGCAGAGTATACCGAAAACTTTTCACTTTGACAGACGACGTTTGGACATCATTACTAACCAGTGCTGCCAACCTGAAAAACTTAAATCTAAAAAAATCACCCAATAGGTTTTGTCAAGGAACTCGTAGAAGCAGCCTTGCTCTATATCACCAGCGTGAGCGCATAAGGTTTATGTTGGTGAATTAAGCCTTGATGCGGATTGTTACAATGCGTTCGCTAATGTCTTGGAAACATAAGACTTCTTGCCTAAGTCTGGCACTCATAAGAACTCCTCATTTAAATAATCGTTGTTTCTGCTCACTATAACACGGTCCATAGTAGATGTCACAGTTTTTGCGACTCTTTTTGCCCGGCCCATCCCATCGTATTTTCTTGGATGGCAGTAATGTCTGCTTTGTAGCAGTTTAGGGCTTCTGCTGGTTTTTCGCCTGCACCTCTCCTGTTTAATGTTCTCACATTCCAGGTGCAGATACGAACGTCGTTGTCCTTTTTTCGTTTAGTAACGTCGTCAACAATACTATCAGTCCATTCCGAGGCTATTGGTTGCCAATTGGTAGCCCAAAGCACAACCCCCAACCTGCAGGGCCAGCCCCTTGTTTTGACCCTAGGACAGCGGGCCGGAAAAATACCGATGTCAGTAGCCCATTTTGGGGTATGAGCGCTGCCGTTGACCTATTGAGGGCTCCTCCACCACCAACTCTTTTCCAACACCCTGGCTCAGTATTGGAAATCCCTATAGACCTGGTGTTCAAATATGTCGAAGCAGCTCATATAGGGATTTCACCACCAGTTCGATCAAACTGGAGCTGTAGGCGCCGCCTTTGACTCCATCTAGGGAATTCCTCCGCTGCCGCCTGAGAGTGAGTGCCTTAGTGAGAGGACACTCCTCCCCCCCTCTCTCGTTTGCTGCCACCAACGACCTTCCACAGGGGTTTGTTACCCCATCTCCAGTCGAGGTACTAGGCACCCACCAGTCACCAGCGTGGAGGTGAGAGTAGGAGTTGATAGTGAGAGGCTAGAGTGAGAACGCTTGTGTCCTCATGTAATCGCATCACTATCCTTAAGCACCGATCTTTGGAACTCTTGGTTTTGTTAAAAAATTGCCTGCATTTTTTTTTTCTAAGGGTGCATGAAGGCTTGGCTTTCTTATAGGACATGCTGACGATCTCGTATCGCTCAGTGCTGGAGAGAGGGTTTCCAACAGGCTGTCCAATTCTGTCTTGTTATTCGGTTGTACCAAGGAGTCAGAGAGACCGTCGGGTCTGGGGGAATATCATCCAGAGTGAATTGGATGTATCTGTGGTGTGAAAAGCAGTGCTCGTTAGAGTCGTCAGGTCAGGTATGGGAGGCAAGAGTGATGTCTAGCACTTCTTGTTAAATTCTATTTATAAAGGTTTTAGTTGGTTTTTGGTCCGCGATGGTATTTAATATTTCTAACAGCCCTGCGAGTATGCCGGTCATTTACACGCACACAAGGGTCCCCTATCCGCCAGAATAACTAAACTTCCATGGGGATAGTGTGCATTATTCAGTGCATTGTTAAACAGGGTGGTGAAAATATCGACGTATTGGCAGGTATCTCAATACGACGTTTGGGATACCATCCCCTTCCGCCGACTTTTTATTTCTCAACGATACAAAAATGTCCAGGAGTTCATCTTTTTGCACCAACAAATACAACATTTTTATGTCCTTTTTTAAAATCCCATACAACAAGCATTTATTACAATAAACTAGTACAATCGCATAAAATTACCTTCAATAATCATTGATCGATCCGCACGTCCTTACCAAATTTATCGTCGACACGTTAATATCCCACACAGAGTAATTAAACATCCGCACCATTAAATTATATTTATCGCCGGGTACACATCCAGCCGCAAAACTCCCCAGACACTTGACTTTTAATCCTAATTCCAGAATTAATAGAAATTTATAGGACACTTCCACCGCAGTAGTCTTACAACACAAATAAGACAGGCAAGCAAACGGATTAAAAAAAAAAAGAAAAGAATCCTATCACCCAATTTGTTTTCCACTAACACCGAACCGTTGGACTTATTCCGCATCCTGGCAAATGAGAACCAGTGTTCCAACAGACGTAGATACATTATCTCTTGCTCTTCAAGTTTCTAATCTCTTTCGGATCCGTTTTCATCCGCCTTAATGCGAAAGCAAATTAAGCTTTAAAATGTTCCATCCCAATGTGGATGAAATCAATTTTCGCCTTTGAAGCCCGCTTGAGTCTTCCTTTAGATTTGGAGTTGCGAATTTAATGTCACTGATTAACCCCGGCGCGGGAGAGCAGTAGATACTCAAAAACAATATGAAACATGGAATACAAACAAAAAAAAGGACGAACAACATCAATCCTGTAAAAGTGAACAAAAATAGGTTTCCAACTTTTACCAAGGATAATCATGATTGATGGAGTGGAATTTCCTTTTTTTTTTGTCCATTCTATCTCGGTGTTGTGCTCTTCATTTTTGTTCGCTGAATCCTACACCCATACACAGCCAGTCGTGAATGAGTGAACGAGTTGTTGAACTTTCGAGTGGTTGTGTTGACTGGCGAACCGGAAGTAGGGCAAAAGGATTAATGTGAGATATTTAGTACTCTGACTCATTTTTAGTCTGAAATGACGAATTTTGTTTTTTCTGCATAGAAAGGATGTGCGCTTTGGAATGATGTATTGCCTAGGGGGTTGGGTTGGTGCATAAAAAAACAACACAAGCGGAGATTGTGGTAAGCGAGCGTTAAATATCAGCACTGCGATGTGGTAGTGCGATGACTGAGTGGCGTATTCGTCCCTAGTTTGGGTCCCTTTTCAATTATATTTTGTTTGGGATAATGTGCCTTACATGTGTGATTGATAGGCGGTTCTCAATAATTCAATTACGGGACATAATTGAAATGATAAATCCGCTTAGTTGGAGTGGGAAGAACTCCAACGGACATCCGGGAAAGGATAAAATCCAATTCTGTGTAAGAATTGATTGCTTGTACCCTATATCCCATGGGGATATTGTATAAATAGTTTGTAAGGATGGTTGGATACTGTAGGAGTGACACTGATTGGCGGTAAATTGACAATGTATAACCGTTGCAACTTGAACAATTGTCCTTATTCTTCCTCTCAGTGGTAACCATCGGATTTGACCTGCAAAACTTATAAGTGTGAGTGTTGAACACAACAAATTGGCATTCGTATAAATAAAGCATCGATAGAAAGACCGGCAACTAATATCCAGACTGCTGACCTCAGGTCAAAACATGTACCCTTCCGTCCACGTTGGGGGATGTGCTTTTGTTTGCCTAGCGGAAATAGAACAATATTACGAAACAACCAAGAGCCTTGGAAAAAGCTGATTTTATTAATGACTACCATGCCTAACAAAAAAAGGATAATGGCGTTCTTATCTGCACCTGGAATGTAAGAACTTATTTACATTTCCTTAACGGTCTCTCGGATTGTTGAGGGTCTCTGCCTGAGACAAGGTAGGATGTAACGAACCTCCCGGACCGCCCTATGGTAAACATCAAGTATCGATGTAGTTCATCATAAAGGACGAAGTGAAAATCCTCCGACAGTTGAACTTTACGCCATCTGTCAGAATTCGATCTGTTTCGGCACTATCACCCGTACCGATACAGACCATATCCACGGATGTTCGGAAGTAAGGATTCTTCACCAATCCAGGAACCCTCCTACTATATCTACTCACCCTTATGACCCAAGGTCACAGGACCCTTGGTGCCAGTCCGGGCAATCTAGCAGGAGGGGTGATCAGGCCTCTTGCGGCTCAGGCATGCACGCTTCCCGCGCTAGCTCGTCGGATGGTGTGGTTCTTGCCGCAAGCCCCGGACTGGGGTTACATTTTTTTTCCATGCCTGGGAACTTCAAATTCGTAGACCGCTATTAATCCACGACTGCAACCAAATAAAATAAAGAAACCTTGCGAGGCCCGAGTTTCTAACAATTTTTGCATTCTTACGCCTATACATTTTGAGATACCAGTATTGTAAACGGAAAGAAAAAACGAAGAGAAATATTGATGAAAGTCTTCTCTTCAAGCTAGCCATCCCCTAGCCAAACCAATGTTTAACATCCATGGCCCCCGACACGCTCTGTTTACGGAGGCCCCTACGTTAAAGGGAACAGGGGTGGTTACCTCCCTTACCCTGTTGTCTTAACTCATCTTCCGAATCTTCCGGCTAACACATCCTCGAATAAAAACTACCTAAACCAGCATCACGATTGATCTTCAATTTCTGATGAATCGAACTTCATAACTTCCCATCCAACGAATCCAGCAACACAACAACAAAATTAAAATCCTGTAGTTTGGAATTCGTTTATCATAACATTCATTAATTTTATTGAAAAAAAAGTTAGGAATTTCTAGGGTAGGACAATCTATCAATGCTTTGAAATCAAATTACTGTATCGAAATATATCTTCAGTAAATAATTCTATGATAGCCTCTATCATATGAAAAGGGTATCTCTTAGATTGTTTTTTTTGATTTACCTTACGTCTAGGTTAACTAAGGACTAGATTTCGGTCATGTAAACTAGTTATCTTTATTTGTTACAATTACTTCATTTAATTGTCTAACTAACTATGTTCTTGTGTTTTTTTTTTCTCTTGCTTTGTTATCAGTTTGGTTGGTTAATTCGTAACCCTTATTTGATTCTTTAATCTTTTGATTAAGTTTCACTTTTTCAAATTTTTATTTTCAAATTCTATTTTTTTTTTAACTTTGTAAGATTATTTTTATATAACGGGTGATTTTTTAGCTGGTTTGGTCTTGGCAACACTGGTTTTGACAGCTGACGTGTGTTTAGTACCTTGTGTCACTGTCAAACAGCTTCAGTTTGGTTTGCAATTTAACCATGGATCGTCTTACAAATGAACAACGCTTGCAAATTATTGAATTTTACTATCAAAATTCGTGCTCGGTTCGAAATGTTCATCGCGCGCTGCTTCCATTTTATGATCGGCATTCTCGACCTTCTGAGCAGTCTATTCGGAAGATTGTGACCAAATTTCGCACCAAATTTACTTTGTTGGACATTAAACCACCAACACGTTTACGTACTGTGCGTAGTGAAGAAAATATTGCGGCCGTATCAGCTAGTGTAACAGAAGACCGCGAAATGTCGATTCGGCGCCGTTCCCAGCAGTTAGGCCTTTGTTACAGCACTACGTGGAAAATTTTGCGGAAGGATTTGGGCGTAAAGCCTTTTAAGATACAGCTGGTGCAAGAACTAAAGCCAGCCGACCTACCACAACGCCGAATTTTTGGTGAATGGGCTCTTGGAAAGCTGGCCGAGGATCCGCTTTTTTATCGAAAAATTGTGTTCAGCGATGAGGCTCATTTTTGGTTGAATGGGTATGTAAATAAGCAAAATTGCCGCATTTGGAGTGAAGATCAGCCAGAAGCATTGCAACAGCTACCAATGCATCCCGAAAAAGCCACTGTTTGGTGCGGTTTATGGGCCGGCGGCATTATTGGGCCATATTTCTTCAAAGATGATGCGAATCGCAGCGTTACTGTCAATGGTGAACGCTACCGAGCGATGATAACAAACTTTTTTTTGCCCGAAATGCAAGTTCTTGACTTGCATGATATGTGGTTTCAACAAGACGGTGCCACATGCCACACAGCACGCGAAACAATGGCGCAATTGCGAGGCGAGTTTGGTGAACAGTTAATTTCACGTTTCGGGCCGGTCAATTGGCCGCCTAGATCGTGCGATTTGACACCATTAGATTATTTTTTGTGGGGGTATGTCAAGGCTAATGTCTATAGGGACAAGCCCGCTTCGATTGACGCACTGGAAGCCAACATCCATGCATTCATTCGTGAGATACCGGCCGATATGTGTGAAAGAGTATGCCAAAATTGGACTCAGCGGATGGGCTACCTGAGACGCAGCCGCGGTCAACATTTGCATGAAATTATCTTTAAACATTAAATTGCAAGGTTCAAACTATCGATTCAAATAAATATTTCATTCATTTTTTCGAATTTTTTTCGAAAGTTTTAAACCTCTTAAAAAATCATCCGTTATTTATGTGTTTAAATGTTTTTTTTTTTTCATGCGTTTTTTGTATATTCTGTGGTCTACTAATATATCTAAATAGCAATACAAATTCCTAATCATGTGGTCCAACTACCATTTGTTCAACAAAGAATTTGAGATCACTTACCCCATTAAATCCTTGGGTTTATATGTACCTTCAGCGAGATCCAAAGTGTGGGAGCCGGGGTGCACCGCGTTCCTTCCGTGGTCATGTGCTTTCACGTTTTTCTGAAGCATTCGCAACGTATGGCTAAATAGGAAAATTTCAAATTCTTTTGAACACAAACGGTTTACACGGATTATTAACCACAATTTCTATGGGGCAATGGACGAACTACCAAAAATATTTCCTTGATAACCAGGTGGTTGCAAGATTCGATTCGCTTGCGGATGAATATTTGTTCACTGATGCACGGGGATTATTTAATCTCCTTCCTTTTTTTTGCGACTGTCGATGAGTGTAACACTTGCGGCTACTGGTAGAGCTACACTTCCTTCTGGTAGTGAATTAAGCTGGAGTTCTCAACTTAGCAACATCGAGGTGACTTAAGGAGGCACGCAGTATCGTACCCGCAGCAACCGGGGGAGCTACCAATATCGCCAAGACTCACACATCAGCTTATTTCATAAGCGGTTTGTGGATGTAGCTTCAACGCTGAGCACTGCTTCGCTGCTTGTGCGGTACCAATTACCGCCGTGGTCCCACAATTCAATTCGGGTGGGTGTACCTCACTGCTGGAGTGCTATTTTTTTTGTTCGTTGCGTTAAGGGAGTCACGAGCGAACGTGGTGGGGTAAGTTAGCCTTATTTTCTCTGTTAACTCGGAACTCGGATATTTCTTTATTTTTTTTCCTTTTGCGATTTGCAAGTACTTTATAGGAACCGAAAAATAATCCGACGACAACGTTTAATATGGAGAAATTCTAATTTTTGCTAACAACCGTATTATTATACCGCCACCACGTCCGTACACTCGGACATGCTAGGCCCAACTGCCCTAATGTCCCTAATACAGAAATTGTTTCGCGAAAAAAACCCTATACCACCAGCCGTCTCACCACACAGATAGCCTTTCACTCACTCCTGTTAAGAGTATAAGAAAATCGTTGTAAGTTAGCTAGCTCCAAGAATTTTATTCAGAAAATTATGATTCTGGTATTTATTGATTAATTTAGCTTTTCTCTATTTTATGAAACATTAACATAAATAATCTGAATAAAACTTCTGGAGCTAGATGACTACAAAAAATCGCCCGCGAAAGTCCCACATTCAAATATTTCGCTCAATTTAAACCAAACTGTGTCACCCTGTTATTAAATACACAAACCAGTTCAAGGTAAGATCACAGTAACTCGGACGAATTTCAGCACAAAAAAAAACTTCGGAGTAAACCAATAATAAACAGTGGTTTCCTACAAGGAAATGTTAGAAAGGTGCAGTATAACAATAAGCGGAAACCGTAGGCTGCTCCCAAAGAGACATTACTGACATACTGGAAATACGATGGAATGATTCGTGCAAAAGGAGCATCAAAAACTGTGGAATCTACCACGATCCATGTTCCTCACTGGAGCTATTCTTGAAACTCTGGTCGAGCTAGGTATAGAGGAATCTATTAGCCAATTGATAGTCTCAATGCTCGGAATAAGAATTATCCAGGCAAAACTTGAAAATAGCCACTTAACCATATTTGCCCATAGAGGAACGCCACAGGGCGGCGTCATCTCTCCTCTACTCTCGCTAATGGACTGCAAGGCCGTATGGTTAAAGTAACATCCTGTACTCGTTACTAAACGGCATGGTCCCATTTTCAACAGACTACATCACACCTTCACTAAGCTTTAAGAAAGGCTTCCACGTAGGCTTTCCTACCAGAGCTCAGTGGAAGAGGAACGAAGTAGTAAGAGATTTTGACACTGTCGTCTACATCGACGAATCGAAGATGAACTGTGGTGTAGGGTCCGGAGTCTCGGAATCACCGAAAATATCAGTATCATACCGCCTACAGGATTTTGTCAGCGTATTCCAGGCGGAACTACTGGATTTCTGAGAGGATTGCACGCAACTGGGGTGTGACACTACGCAAAAGCAAAATATTGCTATCCTCATAGATAGTCAAGCTGTCATTAAGACCATCAACTCGGCTATCATATCTTCTAAGCTGGTACAGGAATGCCGGAACGAACTCGCATATCTGTGCGAACGCTTCAGGATCACACTTCTCTGGGTTCCAGGGCACGGTGAGATTGAAGGAAACGAGCGTGCAGGCGAGCAAGGCAAGGGTCCATATCCAGCTAAGTGCGGTTAAGGGACAAATCCAATCACACTTCCTGAAGAAGGGTGACTCCAAATGGAGAAGGTTAACCATTGGTGTCATATCGAGGATGATATGGCCTTCCTACGACAAGAACAAAACAAACGACCTACTAAATAGAACACGCCTAGATATCCCAAGAATTACGGCGATAGTCACGGGGACTGGCCAATTGGGATCCCATTCAACCTCCAATGTCGCAGTGTCGGGACCACAAATGACAGAGAAACCCTCTCCCATTTAATCTGCAAATGTCCGGCACTAGCAAGAGCTAGATTGTGTGCCTTAGACCAACCATTCTTCGACAGACTTAGCGATATTTCGGGTCAAAGGATACAATATCTTAACCTATTCTAAACCTCACAGGCTGGATCTAGAGACCTCATGTATCACATCCACAACAATCATAATAAAGTTCACACAAGTCGTGGCAACAAAGAAGGCACACAAGTGCTACTTGGGTTCAGCATGAACCCACCTACAAACGATCCATGTTATAGTGACCCAAAACAGTGGCTATTCCATTGAAGGTTTATTGAAAGCTACATATTTAGGCCAGAAGAAGAAAGGAACGCATATGATCAGCATTAAGGCGAAATTCGCCATTATTAGACTTTATATGCACTCACGCTCCGACGGAGGAAATGGATGATATAGCGCAAGCCTGCTTCTACGACTTCCTTCGCAAAACTTATGAGCGACTATCACGATTTAAAATCGTGCTGGGCGATTTTAACGCAAAGGTAGGAAGAGAAGACATCTTTAGCAGTATTGTCGGAAAATATAACCTACCCGACAACACGTCTAGTAACGGACTTAGGCTAATTGACTTCGCTACGGAACGAAATGCCACTATAGCCAGCACACGGTTTCCTCACCTCGATACACATAAGGGGACATGGCGGCCTCCAGATCAACGAACAGTCAAAAAAATTGATCACATTGGATGTCCGAACATGCCAAGGGGCTAACATCGACTCGGACCACTACCTTGTTGCAGCAAAGAAGGTAAGGATGCGGATATCCACCACGCCACAACAAACCAGACATACTGTGTACAAATTTAATGTTGGAAGACTGCAATCGCAAGAGACCGCCAAGGAATTCGAGCAACGCTTATCCCTTAACCTCTCGATTAACACCATACCACCAGCATCGAATGTCGAGAAACAATGGGATCCATGTCAACAAGCCTGTAGATCTGCCGTAACTGATTTGCTAGGTTTCTCGCGGCCACCAGCGAGAAATCCCTGGTTCGATGAGCAATGCCGACAGATGCTCGCAGTCACGAACGAGGCCTACAAGGCTAAGCTGCAGGTAATGACGAGTGCTGCCATTGAGCTCTACAGGCAAAGAAGAAGGGAAGAACATCGGCTTTCCAGAAAGAAGAAAACAGAGCAAGAAAAGCGCGCGATCGAGGATATAGAGAGTGCCACTACAGGAACGATGTTCGCAAATTTTAGTTAAGTCTGAAACGTCAAAGCCAAGGCTACAAGGCTCGAACAGAATCCTGTCGAGATGAACAAGGAAATATCGTAGTTGAGACACAGTCGATGCTAAGGATATGGAAGAACCACTTCTGCAGACTGTTAAACGGCGATGACGAACAACATTCCGCTGTCAGGAAGAACGAACCATTTAATATTGGCAACGACAGCGAAAATTGCCAAACATCCGACCTAAGTGAAGTGAGGATAGCAATATCTAAACTCAAGCTTAATAAGGCCGCCGGAAATGACGGTCTTCCCGCTGAGCTTTATAAAGCTGGCGGAGATGACTTGGTAAGCAACATCAACCAACTCATAAGCCAAATCTGGTCGATGAAAGCATGCCTGAAGAATGGAACCTCAGCATCGTTTGCCCGATCCACAAAAAAAGAGACCCTCTGAACTGCGCCAACTACAGAGGCATAAGTCTCCCTAACATCGCCTACAAGATCCTATCTGCCGTAATATGTGAACGCCTGAAACCGTTTACCAACAGCCTGATCGGCCCTTATCAGTGTGGTTTTAGGCCAGGAAAGTCCACAACCGATCAAATGTTCATACTTCGCCAGATCCTGGAAAAACCCAAGAAGTCCAAATCGATACCCACCACCTATTTATCGATTTCAAAGCCGCATACGACAGCATTTATAGAGGCGAACTTTACAGAGCCATGTTTAGTTTTGGTATACCGCCCAAAACTCGTCCGTTTGTGTAGGATGACGATGGAGAATTCTCGCTGCACCATCAGGGTCGGAAACGACCTCACCGACACATTCAATACCAAAACAGGATTTAGGCAAGGCGATGCGCTGTCATGTGACTTCTTCAATTTGATTCTTGAGAGGATTCTGCAAAACTCCCGAGCCAACACCAGAGGCACAATTTTCCAAAAATCGGTGCAACTACTAGCATGCGTCGACGATATTGACATCATCGGTAGGACTCAACGTGATGTCATAGCCACGTTTTCTAGTATAGAGAAGGAAGCGGCGAAAATGGGTTTAGCAGTATATGAGGGTAAGACTAAGTATATGCTGTCAACACGAAAGGACACACAACATCGACGAATTGGACAGAACGTCACCATTGGCAGATATAACTTTGAGGTAGTATGGGACTTTGTCTACCTCGGCTCCGCTATTAACTCTGACAACAACATCTCGTCAGAAATCAAACGAAGAATTACTCTTGCCAATCGCTGTTTCTTCGGGCTAAGAAGGCAATTTAGTAGTAAAGCCCTCACTCGAAATACTAAGGAGATCCTATATAAGACCCTGATCATCCCAGTCCTGCTCTATGGCGCTGAAGCATGGACCGTATCAAAAGCGGATGAAGAAATCCTTGGTCGATTCGAGAGAAAAATTCTTCGGAAAATCTTCGGTCCCGTTTGCGTTGACGGGCTATAGAGACGAAGATTCAACCACGAACTATACGAGCTGTACAGCGACATACCCCTGGTCAAAAACTCCGGATTGGACGTTTAAGATGGCTATGACATGTAGAACGAATGGACACCAACACTCCGGCTCGCAGAGTCTTCGATTCCCAGCCAGACGTCGGACGTAGTAGAGGAAGACCTCGCCTTAAGTGGCGCGCACAAGTATAAACCGACCTCAACCAACTTGGAGTGCGCAACTGAAAGCAGTTAGCTAAGGACCGGGCTAATTGGAGAGGCATGTTGGTTGAGGCCCAGGTTCATCCCGGACTGTAACGCCGCTTAAGTAAGTAAGTAAATCAAGATTTTGCAGTTCTTCAAGCACTTCCTCTGGGCTGAAGCCTACACCGAGCAAAAATGTCTGCAACTTTTCATTTTTGTCGGTGTAGGTAAAGAATTCCGACTTTGTTTCCTTTAAACGGCTTTTTACTGTGTTGTAGTCTTTTTTGCTGTTTAAGGTCAAAGACATCTTGTTTTTATTTATTTTGTTTAATAATAAAATTATCGATACCAATTTTGCCTTCAAGTAACTTACTAATGTTGCGACTGTCCTCTTTAAATATATTTATTGGTGGTGGTTTATTTTTTTGCACCACTGTTGTTTTATCATTTTTGTTTGTTTGGTTGCGTTATATTGTTGTTGTTGTTTCTAGTTGTTATCGGTGTCTTCTTTTTGCTTTTTGTTGTTATATTCACTCGCACTCACTTGGAAGAAATTTCGCGACCTTCGCTTACGCTAGCGCGACTAGTTTGTATGTTTATTCTTGTTTGCATCAAGGTCGATGGGAATTTCCCCACAAGCCATGAGGACCACAGTGATTTCTAGTCTCCCCAATGCTTCATTGACTACCAATAGCCAGAGAATTGGAGATGGAACACCCACTGTGGGGTACCTCTTGTCGTTATTATCCTTTTGTTACAATCGCCAAGTGAGGATGTAGTGATGCGTTTTTCATGCAATGATAATGGCCCTATCAATTGCGGGTTTTTCTACACTCGATGGCCTCCGTTTTAACGTTACTGAAGGCCCCGTCTACGTCTGGGGCATAATATAGCTAGCAGTTTTTTGTAGCCTGCTGTTCTGTAGGGCTCAAAGGTCTTAATGGCCCATACAATTTCTTCTTCTTAGACTCTCCGGCAGAAAGGCATTGTTAAACACAGTGACGATTTCATGCACGTTTGTGTCAATGTCATTTTGATCAGCCACAGCACTCTTGAAGGTGTGCGGACTCTTAATTGATTACATTAATTCATTTCTAAATATACTCTCTTAAGAATTCCTCGTCTCATTCCGCCTTCATTCCCCATAAGCCTCAATAAAAATCACAAATTCCTGTTTCATAATATCGACATTCTCATCAATTTGCTTCAGCATATCTCTTCCTACTTAAAGCCATAGTCCCACCCTAATCAATATAAATGTATCGCATAAATCCTTTTCCACGTCAATTCCCCCACCCCTCACTTGTACGCAAACTCATTGAGCTGTAACTTATCTCCTCTAAGCGACTTAATTGTCATCTTAAACAGGATATTCCATCCCGCAGCAACATCACATACGAAAGTCTCTGTAGAAATACCAAATAAGGACAGAAAAAAACAAACTAATCCAAACAAAGCTTCCTAATCGCCTGTGTACGAGTCCTTTTGCGTACGTCACGTACTATAACCCAGATCTAGACTGCTCCATTTTCATCTGTGCGGAATATGCCACTTTTAAGATCGACTATTATATACCAACTTTACACCAACACCACCGATGGTGCTTCCTACATACCACAACCCCACCGCCACTATAAGGGTTCTGTCGCGCGCTTCCTTGCCTCTCTGTTGGAAGGCACTTATACTCTCTAGTAATCGTCATCGTAATAATCATCTTTTTCGTCATCATCATCATCAAGGATACGGTACAGAGTAACACCATTCCACTGGGAAGAAAAAAAAAAAAAGAAGACTTGGTGTACTTTACGATGACGACGAAGCAGGATCCAACCATATGTGAACTCATTTAAAAGGATTCCCCTATGCCCCCTTGGATGTTGGTTTGGTTTTCCGGAATCACTATACCCACCGGAGTGCAATGCACAACGAAACGCCCAACCACAAAGATGGTGGCAGGTCTCATTTTCATCGTGCCACAGAAATCCTGCGCCTCCAGATGTGAGCGCAAAAGGACATGGTGAGAAGATATCTTGTGCTCCATCGGAGCGAGTTGAAATTAAATGCCTTTTTCAATTGAGCGATGATACGGAAGTGGATTTGAAGGGAAATCCTGTTAAATGGATCCATTGCCAGCCGCAGGATATCTAATTTTGTGTTTCCTCTCACCAGGCCAAAGAAGCCACCAACGAATTTCATTAAGGAAAGCGATAGGAGTAGGGAGGGAGAAAGAGGACGTTCCTGATGATTAAATCGGTTCGTTTGGGTCCTTTTCATTGGAGAATTTCTATTGATCCTGCTGAAAGGGTTTTGTACCACCTGTTGTGTTAAGTCTTTCTTGCTTTGTTTTCAAAACGTCTTTTCTAAAATTCGTTCCCTCTTTGAGAGGATGGACAACTTGCCGTTGGCTAAAGGGAAATTTATTTGAAAATAATTGGGCTTCAGCCTACACCAGGGTTATGTCGGAGGGGGTTGCGATGATTTGTGCAACTCTACACAACAATGTGTTTTATTATGCAGAAAGGAGTGTTCCTTTCCCTAACTTACTCTACCATACAATGAAAGGGCTTACTCTTGAAGGGTTATTCACAGTTTTTTGCACACAAACAGAGAAAACTTTTTTCCCCCCCAAACCGACAATGTCAGGTGTTGCAGTTGAGTTTTTCTGGGTTTTTTTCTTCTAGGATCCTTGCATTTATTAGTGAATGGGTGGCAAGGAATACTTCACTGTAGGTGTAGTTCTCATTCAAAAAAAACGGTTTTAATGGATAAAGTGCATCCTTGGAACTAATAAATCTGAGCGTAAATTGAAACTACTTTCCGAAGTTGTAAGGGTTTTCTTTGACAGCCCCAATAAAGGGGCAACCAAAATTCAAGGTAATTTCCCAGCGTGATCTGAATAAGTCTCGAAAGTTATGAAACGGTATTGTAACACTTTGCATGTTCCATGATTTGATTTTATGAATCTTGAAAGTTGAAAAGTCTTTTGAAGAAGTGAGTTCGGAAACTCATGGAATCTGTTCCATGATAGTTTAATTATCCTTCAGGTTAGAGTACGGATTTCCTAGAAATAATGAAATTCCAAAGTGTGCGCTTTGGATCTGATCTTTTATTGGAGTTTACAGGATTTTCGAGAGAACATTGCAATGAGTGCGATTTGCGAGTAAAGTTGATGAGGAATGTTCTTTTACTGCTTTCAAAACCTTCTCCGTATTCAGAGCTGAAGATGGTTTTTAATAAGAGGATGACGGTAAACCCCATGATCCAAGTGTTATTGAGGTATCCAATAACTGCAACTGGCTCTCCAGATTGGCGGTTATGCCTTGGATTAACTACTTACATACTTATTTTAGAAACTGCAGCCTTCCATCCTCAATGATCCCTTGCTCGCTGCTTCCAGTTGTCTAGACCAAGCGCTCTGGCATCCGCGATGGCTTGGTCTTTGAAACGGATCTTTGGTCTTCCTTGCCTTCTCTAACCTGGGGGCTCGGATTCGAAGATCCTCTTAGCTGGAGCATTATTGTCCATTCGCTCGATGTTGCCGAGCCAATGTAGTCGACGTGTTTTGGCTTTTTGGACTGACTACATCCACATCTTGGTACAGCTCATAGAGTTCGCGGTTGTGTGATCTCCTTCATTCGACCTCCTCGTGCACAGGACCAAAAATCCGCCGAAGTATTTTTCTTTCGAAGGTGCCCAGTATCTGCTCTCCCTTCTTGCTTATCGTCCAGCAATCGGCACCATAAAGTAGAACTGGCAGGATAAGGGTTTTGTAGAACACACATTACGTCCTTCGAGTTAGGAGTTTTGAACCCAATTGTTTCGCCAAACCGAAGTAGCAACGGTTTCCTAGGGTAATTCTTCGACGGATCTCCACTAGGGTGTCATTCGTGGAGTTTATGTTAACTCCGAGGTAGGTGAACTCCTGAACTACCTCGAAATTGCTGCTATCAATAGTGATGTTTTGTCCTAGGCGGTGGACAGGTGCTTGTTTGTTTGTTGATAGCATGTACTTAGTCTTGTCCTCATTTTCTTCAAGGCCAACGGATTTCGCCTGTTTTTCAATCGCCGTGAACGCTTTTATCACGGCATGTTGGGAGCGACCGATGATGTCAATATCGTCCGCATAGCCCAGCAGCTGGACGGACCTGTTGAAAATAGTGCCTTCCGTGTTAACACCTGCCCTGCGCACTATTTGCTTCAGTACGAGATTGAAGAAGTCACATGATAGCGCGTCTCCTTGCCGAAATCCGGTGCACGTTTGGAATAGTTCGGAGGAGCTACTTCCCAACTGCACGTTGCAGCGCGTGTTTTCCAGCGTCACGCGACACAGCTGAATCAGTTTTGCCAGGATTCCGAATTCGGCCATCGCCATAAAGAGCTCCTGACGATGTGTGCTATCATACGCGGCTTTGAAGTCGATGAATAGGTTGTGAGTTTAGACATGAAATTCGTTGGTCTTTTCCAGGATTTCCCTCAGCGAGAAAATTTGGTCTATAGTCGATCTACCGGGCCGGAAGCCACACTGGTACGTGCCGATTAGTGTGTTGCAGAACGGTTTTAGACGTTCACACAGTACGTTTGATATGATCTTGTATGCGACGTTAAGCAGGGATATGCCGGGCATGTTTTCTTCCACCCATACTTGGTTGATGATTCGGTGCATGCTCCCTACATCACCACCGTATTTAAAAAGGTCCGCTGGTAAGCCATCAGAACCTGCGGCCTTGTTGTTCTTAAGCTTTTTTATAGCTAGGCCAACTTCTTCTAGCCTAGGTGGGTGAACTAGTTCTTCATTGACTGGACGTGGGTTCCTTCTTGCCCTATCACTCTCTCTACATGATGCCCATTTAGCATCTGCTGGAAATGCTGCTTAAAGACATCTACTATTCCCTGCGCTTCGGTGACTAGATTTCCTTCTCTGTCTCGAGAAGCCTGCGTTCCGTTTTTGCAGCCAGTTGCTTGGCGTTTTTTATAAAATCTCCGGATGTTGTTATGATCGCGCGACTTTCGATCTCCTTGAGCTGGGAGGCTGCTTATGCTCTCTTCTTTCTACGCAGGGTCTTTTTTTCCTCCCTTCTCCTGGCTCGCTTGTGTGCATCTTCTGTCACCTTTCTCTTGTACACGCATGCATCATCATACTACGAGCTCTTTCTCGGGGGTGGCTGGTACCCTACAGTGGCTTCGACTACCTCCTTGATGATGTCGCGATACTGGCGCCACTGATTGTTGGCGTCTGTGGTAGGTGAGTGCACAGAGGAGAGTTGCATACTCAGGCGCTCAATGTAGGCTCTGGCTACTCCAGGTGTGCTAAGCCGTCCAATGTCGAATTTCTTCTTCTGGGTAGTTCGCAGCTTCTTCTCGTTGGACAGTCGAGCTCTGAATTTAGCAGCGACAAGAAAATGCTCAGAGTCGACGTTTGCCCCTTGAAATGTATGCAAGTCGAGGACGTTGAATGTGTGCCTCGCATTGATTAGCACCAGGTTGCGGTGTGAATCCAAAGCCTTGGGAACCCAGTGCTACTTATCACCGTATTACGAGCTGCTGCAAAATCGGTTAGTCGCTAGCCGTTGTCTGTTGTCGTTTTGTGGATTCTGCGTTACCAACAAAACCACCGATGTTTTCCTTTCTGACTTAAGCATTGAAATCCCCGAGTACAACTTTTACATCATACTCCGGACAGGCTCCGTAGGCTCCATCCAGGATGTCTAAGAACTCCTCCTTGATGTGATCTTCAGCCTCGTCGGTAAGGGCGTGTGCACATATAAGGCTTGTGTTTTGGAACGTAGCTTTGATGTAGATCACACGAAGGCGATCACTTATCGGCTTGAAGTCAATTACTCCGTCCTAAGCCGATTTCCCACGACGAATCCGCATCCTAATACATGCAATCTTTTGTTGCAGCTGTAATAAATGTCGCAACTTTTTCTCTTCATTATACCTGATCCTATCCATCGTATCTCCTGGATTGCGGTTATATCTGCCTTGTACCGCGTGAGGACAGATTCAAGTTTTTGAGTAGTACTCTCATATCAAAGTCCATTGACGTTCCGGGTCTTGTTGCCATATGAGGAGTTTCATGATCCGAGGCTGGTTGTGTCTCTCTCATAACTAAGGGTTATTTCCATGGTCGGGAAGTTACCCCGACGGCACAACCTGCAACCTGGAGGGCCAGGCCCTTGGTTTTAGGATATGAGCGCTGCCGTTGACCACTTTAGCGCTCCTCCACCACCAATTCTTTTTCAACACCCTGGCTCAGTATTGGAAATCCCTATAGACCTTACGAAGCAACCAAGAACCCCGAAAAGAACTGATTTGATTCTTGACGACCATGCTAACGTAAAAAGGACAAGGACGTTCTGCACCTGGAATGTAGAACATTAAACAGGGAAGGTGGATGCGAACAACTAGCAGAAGTCCTAAGCTGTTACAAATCAGACATTACTACCAACCAGGAAATACGATGAGCTCAGCAAAAATAGGATGCAAAAGTGGAACATCTACTAGTGACCCTGTTATAGTGATCAGAAACAGTGACTAGAGAAGACATCATTAGCAGAACTGTTGTAAAATACAGCCTACACGACACAACGCCTATAAGCCATGTCTCCATGTCTTCCAGATACTGATCCAGTTAGATGTCAAGGCACTTTACTTCACTTTTACTCGCCAGTGGCTGTCCTTTTGGTCCAACGATCACCAGCTTGCGCCAGTTCTTTCTCGTATCCCTGGAGGTCCTAGACAAAGGTGTCCGAAACAGGATAGTTTCCGATTTCTTAAAGTTGATTTTCAACTTCCAGTCATCACAATATCTCTGGATCTTGTCGAAGTCCCACTGCAAAAGTGTTTGAATGACTTCGACAGTAGGTGCTGTTCTGTACACGATAAGATCATTTGCATACGCAATTGCCTGAGTAAGACTATCTATCGTCGCTGGTGTAAATGTTGAAGAGGATCGGCGAGTTCACCGCTTCCTGTTGCAGACCATTTTTAATGAAAAATTCGGTGTTAGAAGTTACATTGCCACTTTTGACAACAAACGTTCTACCAGTCAACATGTCATGAAGCATATATAGCACTGGTTTTCTTATGCCAAGTCTGGTCAGCTTTAGATAGAGGCCTTCAAACCATTGGGTGTCGAAAGCCTTCTCCAAATCCACCAGACATACACCCGTGCACTGTTGGCTTTGTTCCATTGTATATCAGAGACGAGTTTGGAGGCGGCATGAATACAGTCATGTCCCGCCTTGAACCCAAACTGGTTCTCTGGTATAATACTGTTGTTCTCAGACCAGTTGAACAGAGCCCGATTGAGAATCTTTTCGAATACCTTGCTGATACTCGGAAGGAAACTTATCGAACGGACATTTGCCGGATTGGATTTGTCCTTTCCCTCCGTAGAGGATGAATAACCGTCATCTTCCACCGCACTGGATAATATGCATTATTTAGCGCGTTGTTGAACAGAGTGGCGTGAATGTCCACAGCTTCAAGGGGAAAGTGTCGCAGTACAATGTAGGATATACCATCGACTCCCGGTGACTTCTTTTTCTTTATGGAATCGAAGATGATCTGTAGTTCCACCTTCGAGATTAACAGGGGACAAGACCCACCTCTCGGCGACTATGGCGTTTGTCAAGTTTTTGTCATCGAACCCCGTGAAACCGGTGTTCTCAGATCGCCATTGAGTTATGTCATTTCGGAGGTAGAAGTAATGGAGCAGGGCATTGTTTTCCAGTATGCGGTTCGGGCGAATGTTATTATTCACCTTATACACTTCCTGAAAGACGGCCCCACAGCTTTCACTTTCTTCTGAGGATCTTCATTTACAAAGAAATCGTTGTCGAAGACTGCTTCCCCGGATCGATTAGTCCAACACGATATCCACTAGGCCGTGTTGTAGGGTCTTGCTATGTGCCTCTTCTGCCTCCCCTTTTTTTTGGCAAAAGTCATAAGGGCTATATCGTTGGGTGTGTATATTGATGGTGGGTGATGTCGCAGCTGGCAAACTTTTACTCTTTTGTTCCTTCTAGACTCAGCCTATCTCCGGTTCTCGAAGGCAATCAACGTAAATTTTTTTTCTTCTGTTACCATTCGTAGCTTCTCCTTGTTGGAGGGTTGAGCTCTAAATTTGGTGACGCGGTGAAAATGCTCAGAGTTTGCTCCTCTGAATGTATATACATTCGGAATGTTAAAAGTGTGCCTAACATCTTTGTCCGCGGTTCGATCATGTGAAGATTGCCAGCTTACTTTGGAGATTCAAAATCAAGGAACAATAGTGGTGCTGATCACAGTATTACATGCTGCTGACAAGTCAATTAGTCGGAAGCCATTATCTGTTGACGTATCGTGGAGGCTGCTCCAAAGAGACACTTGACTGGGACTGATATAAGTCGTATCTCGAAACTTCCAAATCTCTTTGAGGAAGGAAAAGATAGCATCTTGGTGCACTTTTTGTGTTAAAAGAGAAGAAATCTAAGTGGCTTCTAGAATCCGCAAAATCCTCTTCACCAATCGAGAAATATTCAGCTTCCTACTTAAACCAGGCAGTCAATGGCACTGGTGGGTCTCAAACAGAATATGGAGTGCGGGTGGTTGTGTTTTCTCCGAATTCTTTAACTCAAGCATATCCTTTTGCTCTCCCGATCATTGCAGCGTTTGTCAGGAGGGAAATCATGGTAATTACGGAGTATATTAGCATCTTCAGTGACAGCCATGCGGCAATCCATCCATCTCATTCAGATTGAAATCAGTTGCCAGTTCAAAGCGTCTCTGTCCAAATTATAGCCACAAACGGAAATAAAGGGAGATAATGCTGAACAAATCATACATCAGTACCATCATCGGTGACTTTACAGGGTACTCCTCCTTAGACCTACAGCCAAGAAGACTAGTCTGCTTTAGCAATTACTTTTGCTTGATGAAGATCCAAGGATCCTCCTCCTGCTTCTCCGTGTATTCATCACCTTCTCTGCTCTTGTCCACCGCTCCCCAACAAAACGAAACTCCATCTAGGAGACTACCTCTAAGTTTCTTCTTATCTGGCAAATATTAATGTTAGATACCTCTTCCGCTTCATAGTTAACTCGGAATCACTAAGGAAAACGAATCTTTATATAAAATTCACAGATTTACGTGGTACCACGCCACAAAACCGCTATAAAAATTCAAAGATTGCATCCATTGGCTACATGTCAGCCACACCATTCTAGTGAATCCTTTAAAAACACACACACACACACATCTGTTTACACATTTGTAGTCCTCAAACAAATTGGGAAACCATTTTTGCATGTTCCTTCGATTTTGCATGTCCTAGTTGGTATACTTGTCAACGATTTACAACATCGTCGCATACGCGACACACGCATCCCTTTTTCGCCTCAATAAGACCGCTGCTTGCAGATCCTATATCGCATTTCAATGTGACGTCTGAACCTAATGGCCCACACATGTACAAAACGAACAACGGCTACGGTCTACGACGACGTCCTGGGAGAGCATAAATTTCCCGAAATTCATAGCTTCCCGTAAATCAACAAGGAAATTATTATTGTTGGCTTGCGGAACAGCAGTTTGGGTCGGCGCAAAACTTTCGGGATTTATGCCGCAATATCCATTCACCAATAGAGAGAGAAAGAGAGAGAGGAAGATGGGTGAGGCTAAACCTCCCCCCTCCCCCCTCCCCCTTTCAAATTTCATGCATGTGTGCAGTTTCCGTTTCCACATCCAAATTGCTCGATGAAGCCGACTTGTGATGTAGTGCCCACAGGATATGTGTTCTGCTGCTGCTCGGTAACCATTCAGCAGTGCACTGCAAAGTTGGAAACAAATTGAGTTGACTCCTCTCGCCAACCGTTGCGATACAGAGCCCGCTAAATACTTTCTAATTGCGTTCAGCATTTGTATGCGCCGGGGGAAATGAAAAATATACCACTGGACGGATGTAAGATGGAATATCCACGAAGGACGAAGGACGTACTTTAACTCGAAGTCAAATTGAGTTCAAAGTTAGTCTAACAAAATGGTAATTAACCACTTTGACCAAGGAAGGATCAAGAATTCGTTAATGTGCAACGCTGTGATTTAGATCCTCCAATCGAGAGGAAAGGAAGGCAAAGTTCCGTCGCGTCGTAAGAAGGCACCAGGACCTGCAACTTTGTTAACTTTTTAATAACCGCTTTTGCTTGCATTAGGTGCGATTTTATAATTTAGGGTTAGGGACCAACGGAAATAAATGATAAGTCTGAGGATGTCCTTGGAAGGAAGTTTTTTTTTCCTGTAAACTTGGCATGCGTTGATGACGCTGTTGGTTGATTGAGATTTAAACTTTTAAATATAAGCGGAGGGGGGTGTTTTTTTCACCAGAAAGGGATACTAGCACTCGTACTCGTATAGGAAGGAGTACATGTCGGTTTCGAAGGAGCTGGTGTGCCGTGAAACTTTTTCGATTTTCTCCCAGCGTTAAGGAGGATTTGGCATGGAAATTTTGAATGAAAAGTTTGTTTTCATCATTTTATCGTACGTTGCGAGGTGGGAACCTACGGTGGCAACAGGGGGTCTTCGTTTCATTGTATGGAAACTTTTAAGCTCAAATGCCATTTTTTCGACACAAAAAGGATCAACCGAAAGTTGAGGTAGAGTTTGCTTGTTATATTTTCGCACAATAACATAATAAGCAGGATTATTATGTTATTTAAGGATTATTACATGATTGGTGCTTTGCACAAAGATTGGATGGTGTCTGTGATCCTTTTTGGTACGGTATTACGAAATGTGTTTTTAATTTTCAATTAAGTGAGGGCATAAGTAGGTCTTAAAGGATTCAAAAAGGGAGTTTAGGAAGATACACAAATAAGAAGAGTTATAGAGGCCTAGTCTCCAAAGTGACGAAGGTGGAAATCTCAAAAGACAGTATGGTGGTATTAGATTTCCATTGGAGTCTGTGACCTGAACACTTCTAAAAAGACCTCCCTTATCAATGTACGCAAGATCGACAAGTGCTGTCTTGGATACAGCCTGATAGACTAGGGCTATCTAGCTAGTAGGGCTTTCTAGAAGCCTTACAATGATGGGATGGAGTGCCAGAAGACGGCGAGGCTATGTAGTCCCCTCGATATTGCTTGTAAGATATTTCTATTGCTGGTTTTTAGTGGTCAAACAGTAGGCAACGCGATTATATGAAACCTTGAGTTTTCACCTAGCTGATGCCTACCAACTCTGATTCTCAGCTTTCAAGTGGCGACCGCGGAGTACCTAGTACCTTGACCGTAGATTGTGCCTTTTGTGCTGGTTCAGGAGTTTTGCATAATCATCTGAAGAATGATGTTAAATCCTTTTTTGGTATCGAATTTAGAAGGGTTAGTTAAGCCCCTTGAGGCTTGGACAGTGATGGCATCAGAAGAGATGAGAGGCCAACGGCAGCGATCAATCCCGTAGCGGATACTGATGGTTCCGTATCCATGGGCTATCTAATAAATTGGAGTTGTGTCTTGGGTTAACTACCTACTTACGGAAAAAAACCATTGTGACGAAGCAACCAAGAGCTTGAGAAAAAAAGGACAACGACGTTCTTATCTACACCTGAAATGGGAGAACAATACGTCCAAGTGAACAACAAGCGGAAGACCTAAGCTGCTACAAAGCAGACATTACTGTCATCCAGGAAATACGACGGGATGGGCTGGGCTGGGCATGGACCGTGTTATATAAGTCCCAGACTTAGGCAAGAAGTAACAATCCGCATCGAGGCCGAATTCGGCAACATAAGCCTTATATGCGCTCATGCTTCGATAGAGAAAAATGATGATATTGCGAAAGATTGCTTTTACGGGCAATCTTTGACATTAGATCTAGGAAAAGAAGACATCTTTTTAGCAGTATTCTCGGAAAATATTGCCTACACGAACACGTTTGGTAACGGTCTTAGGCTAATTAACTTCGTTGCGAAACGAAATCCCAAAATAGCCAGCACATGGTTTCCTCACCTCGATATCCATAAGATGACATAAGGTAAGAACACCGGCTTTCCATAAAGAAGAAAAAAAGGGCAAGAAAAGCGTACAATCGAGGATATAGAGAGCTGCCACTTCAGGAACGATGCTCGCAAGTTTTACCAAAGTGTAAAACGTCAAAGCCAAGGCTACAAGGCTCGAACAGAATCCTGTCGAGATGAACAAGGAAACATCGTAGTTGAGACACAGTCGATGCTGAGGATATGGAAGAACCACTTCTGCAGACTGTTAAACGGCGATGACGAACAACATTCCGCTGTCAGCCAGAACGAACCATTTAATAATGGCAACGACAGCGAAAACTGACAACCACCCGCTCTAAGTGAAGTAAGGATAGCAATATCTAAGCTCAAGCTTAGCAAGGCTGCCAGAAATGACTGCCTTCCAGCCAAGTTTTATAAAACCGACATCAACGCATAAAACAAATCTGGTCGGATGAAAGTATGCCTGATGAATGGAACCTCAGCATCGTTTGGCTGGTCCACAAAAACGAAGACCCTCTGAACTGCGCCAACTTAAGAGGCATACGTCTCCTCAACATCACCTACAAGATCCTATCTGCCGTAATTTGTGAACGCTTGAAACCGTTTACCAACAACCAGATCGGCCCTTATCAGTGCGGTTTTAAGCCAGGAGAGTCCACAACAGATCAAATCTTTACACTTTGGAAGTTCCTGAAAAAAAAACTCCAGAAGTTCAAGTCGATACCCACGACCTATTCATCGATTTCAATCAGGAGCTATACGACATAGATCGACAGCGACATAGGTCTTATCAAAGCACTACCCATTGGACGTTAGTAATGGTTAGGACATGTAGAGCGAATGGACACCAATACTTCGGCTCTAAGATTCTTCGATTACCAGCCAGACGGTGGACGGTGTAGAGGAAGACCTCGCCTTAAGTGGCGCGAAAATGTAGAAACCGACGTCAATAAACTTGAAGTGCGCAACTGAAGGCAGTTAGCTAGGGACAGGGCTGATTGGAGAGTCATGTTGGTTCATTCCGAACTGTAGCACTTCTAAATTAGGTATGTTGCCCGTCTATTACCGGAATTTGGAGACGAAGATTTAACCAAGAAACATAGACGTAGTCAAAAAAAAACTTCCCATTGGATGTGAGGGTCTCTATGCATGAGACCTTTTAGAATCTTCATTTCCAAGTCAAAATACAGCGCTTTAGGCACTCACAAGTAAAAACTAACCTGAACCGCAGCTTGAAGTACGCATCTGAAAGCAGTTGTTACGTACCAGGGTAATTGGAAAGACATCTTCATAGAGGTCCAACTCCACCCCAGACTGTCGCATCCCTTAAGAAATTTCTGTTCTTGTGTCTTCTTTGCTGCATTCAGTGCTGGATTTACGCCTAGGCCCATAAGGCCCGGGCCTAGGGCGGCATGATTTTAGGGGCGGCAAAATTTTGATAACCCTGAAAATCAAGAACCGTAAAATGTTAGAATACAGTCAAAATTCGATAACTCAAACTACTATTATCCACAATAAAAGCTCGACTTATCAAGACTTCGCTTTATCCAAATTGTTCCTCAAAATTAAAATAATCAAACAATTCAATATGTATCTGAAATACATATGCACACACATTTTGTGCTTTTATTAAGTCTAACACATTTTACATTAATGTAGTACATAAGTATTTACAACATACATAAAATTATTGCCTGTATGTACATATATGTATGTACTTACAACTTCCAACCAGCAACGAAACATGTCGGTAATAAAAAAGTCAAATTTCTTAAACCTACATAATTATTTTTGTGTGTATGTAGGTAAGTATCTCGTTTTCTTTTCAAATGAAAATTCGCTTCAAAAATTCGAATTTAAAATGCATACGTGATATTGTTATTTCTTCTCACTAAATGGGAATTCCCCTAAAAAAGTTCGACTTGCTTGATGCATATGCGATTTTTTTGTTCGAGTTATCAGGGAAAAAATGTATGGGATTTGAACTCTAAACGTTGTTGCCACATAATTTTGTTCGAGCTATAAAAAAATAAGGTTGTCCAAGTTTGACTGTAATTTGAAATTGATAATTTTTGTGTATATTTACCTTTATATCTATGAAAAATTTTGAATATAGGTAATTCCGACTTTACCCTTTAATTTGCCGGTGCAATACAATTTATTTTTAAATCAATATTATTGGCCGTTGAAAATAATACACTAAAAAATCGGCAGTGAATTTCTCAGTTTTTTTCAGTGAAGTGATTACGGAATGCAAAATTTTTGTTCATCAGTTTAAAACAAATTCAAATTTACAAGTAAAATTGTCGCAATTCTGATATAAATTCATAATGAAATATGAGTGCATATCGAAATAAACTCAGTGGTGCTGAATATCGTAAAAGAAAGGCAGAAGAATCTACGAAAAAATGTAACTTACTAAAGAAAATCCCAAAAATATCTAATTTTTTAACAAGTTCGTCAAAAACTTCTAATAATGATCAACAGCCATTATGTTCATCTACTGTAAGTATTTTACTATAATTATCAACATTTTTTTTAAATTGAATGTAACGTTGTTCTTAACCTAAGGGCGGAATCACATTTGTAACGTGTGGTTTGTTGCTATCACTCCAATGAATTTCATATGCGTAGAAACATGTTTTTGTCGTGTGGTGCAGTGTGGCGCGTTGAGTCGATATCGCTCCTATTACGACTACGACACACCACAACGATCTATGGAGCAATAAAACGAGACAAATATACTATCTGAAATGGGTATGTGAAAGATCTAGAAATCAGAATTCATTTAAATAAAAACCACAGCACACATTCCAAGTGTGCACAGAACGCGACAGGACACACCACACGTTACCTTTCAAGCGTGGTTCCGGCTTAAGAAAATAAGAGATTAAGAAAAAGAGTTATCAGTTGTTTAAAAATAATGTATTTTTCTTCAGCAGAAAATAGACGAGATTTCAACACCAAATATCGAAGAAAGACAGTTAAGCCCTCCTTCACCAAAAGATACTGAAGAAATACAGTCAAGTTCTCCTTCAACTAATTTATTAGGTGACAGTTCAATTGCAGGTAATGTTTTAGGAATCAGTAGTGATCCCTTCTTATGGAATTTAAACGAAGAAACTCAAGAATATATCATTTTAAACGGTGCACCACAAAATAATATTCATATTATTGATTTTAAAAATTCTAAAAATGTTTATAGTGAACAAGATATTGCTCGAAAAATTTATTTCAACGAACTTTGAAGAATGGAGAGATTCAACGCCGTGAGTGGTTGATGTATTCAGAAACTAAAGGATCCGTATTTTGTATTCCATGCTTAAGCTTAGTACGCAGCTCGCGCTAAATTTTATCTTTGCTAATCTCCACTTGTTTTCTCCAATCCAAAGATAAATGCTCGCTAAATTCTTACACAGCATATAGATGAGTCAGGGAAATGTCATACATTCGCAGATGTCAGTAATATTATTATTTTCTTTGTAAATAAAGATGTCGTCTTCCTCGAGAAATTCTTCCATCAAATATTCGTCTTCATTTTCTTCCATTTTGTTTTTATTTTTCATTAAAATTTCGCCGATTTAAATGCCTCGCACATTAATTTCCCGAGATAAATAAGTGGAGACCTGTCTTCCGCCGAGTATAACACTTTTCGTATAACACATAATATTGTTATACCCTACCTATATTTTGTGTGTCCCATCTTTATGAAGTTAAGAATTTATTTCGCGAGCTGCGTACTGCACTGATAAATTTGCTCGCTAAATTTTATCTCTGTAGAGATTTTTGTATGGGAGACAAAATTTAGCGCGAGCTGCGTACTAAGCTTTACTATTTAGTAGATGTGGTGAAACAAATGATTTCACCTGTGAAGGGTTTCGAGACTGGAAAAACTCAAAAGCACGCGTTGAAGGTCACGAAAACTCTGACGTTCATAAAACTAATGTTAGTAACTTAAAAGCTCGAGCGGTAGCTCAAGGACGTGTTGATCAACATTTATTAAAACAGCTCGACGAAGAAATTTCGTACTGGAAAAAAATATTGTATCGGATAATTGCAATCGTTAAATCACTTGCAATAAGAGGACTGCCGTTTCGAGGGCATTCAGAGAGAATTGGAGATCCCCGTAATGGAAACTTCTTAGCATCAGTAGAACTTGTTGCTGAATTCGATCCATTTCTATCTCAACATTTAAAGTCGTGTGCGCATCCTGGTAGTGGCAACATATCGTACTTATCAAAAACAATCTACGAAGAAATTATATTACTGATTCAAAGTCAAGTATTAAAGCACATTTCTACTGAAGTGCAATCCGCTAAGTACTTTGGTATTATTGTAGATTCTACGCCTGATATTGCTCATGTCGACCAGCTAACTATAATTATTAAATATGTACGTGCAAATGGTGAACCCGTTGAAAGATTTTTAGAATTTATACCTAGTACTGGTCATAAAGCAAAGGATATTGAAGATGCTGTATTAAACTCATTAAAAAAAATGGTTTGGACATTATGAACTGTCGTGGTCAATCGTACGACAATGCAAGTAATATGTCAGGGATATATTCAGGAGTTCAAGCACGAATGAAAACAATCAATCCATTAGCAGATTACGTTCCTTGCGCTGCCCATTCGCTAAATTTAGTAGGCATTTGTGCAGCTGAATCTGTACCTGAAGCAGTTGATTTTTTTTCTACTTTGCAAGAACTGTATAATTTTTTTACGATATCTACACATCGTTGGGAGGTCCTGGCGCAACAGACAAATTTAAGACTCAAAAGCCTTTCTCAAACTCGATGGTCTGCTCGACATGATGCATGCTATGCTTTAGAAAAAGAGTGGTGTGCAATAATTGAAGCATTGGACTTTATTGGAGAAAGCAATGACGAGAAACTGAGTACACGATCTGAAGCTATTGGATTAAAACAGAAATTACAGCATTTAGAAACAGCAACTAGTCATAGTTTGGAATGTAAGTTTAGATCGTTTTAATGCTGTTAGTAAGAAACTTCAGGATTCCCAAATTGATTTATCATCCGTAGTCCGACTCTACGGTTCGTTGGCCTCTTTTCTTCAAGATATGAGACATAAACAATTTTTAGAATATGAAGAAAAAGCTAAAGCGCTGTCTGGAGTTCAAGATTATTATCGCTATGGTACTCGCCGCAGAAAAATCAGAAAACTTCAGCCAGACGAGTCACGGGTAAATGAAAGAGCACCTATTTCTGGCGAAGAAAATTTTCGTACAAATATTTACTACCCTATTTTGGATACTCTAAGTACACAATTAGCTGAACGTAAAAATGTATATGATAAGCTTTATGCACAGTTCAATTTATTTGATAGTCTATCTGAAATTGATACGAATGAGTTGAAAAATGAATCAAATAAACTAGTCATTAAGTATCCTGACGATTTAGAAGAAACATTAGGTAATGAATGTTTTCACTTTCATTATCAACTTAAAGATTCATTGGCAAATTCTGAAAATGTAAGTTCTGCGAAAAATATATGCAATATATTGCATTCACAAAATCTTTGTGATGTTTACCCTAATTTAGATATTGCTCTACGAATATTTTTGAGCATCCCAGCAACAAATTGTTCTGGAGAAAGATCTTTTTCAACTCTGAAAAGGGTAAAAAATTATTTACGTGCAAGTATAGGCCAAGACCGACTTAATGCCCTTGCATTATTATCTATTGAAGCTCAGTTGGTACAAGAACTGGATTACGGTGATATAATTGACGTTTTCGCACGAACTAAAGCCAGAAAGAAGAAAATGTGAACTCAAAAAAGCTATATTCAAATTAATAATTTATATTTAAGACTTTATACGAAAAGTTGTACCTATGTTAACTAATTAAATGTTGTATTGAAGTTAATAAATTTGAATTCATAATAATTTAAATATTTAAAAATTTTATATTTCTTGTTAATAATTTTTTCTCAATACAGCAAAAAGGGCGGCATATCTCACGGGGCCTAGGGCGACATCGAACATAAATCCGCCACTGGCTGCATTGCATGCATTACTGCTTCCAGAATATCTGAACATTTATTTTGAGCTAACTCTGACGGACTAACTACAACAACATCCTCACGTTCCCACCAAATAGCGATGATGCCACCACAAAAGTCCTTTCACAGAGGCAGGTACTTAAGAACCAGAAAATAGGAACCACAACGAGATTTATTAAAAAATCATTAAAATAATTGAACCCAAAGTGGCACGACCTACGCACACCAAGTGGGTGCCTTCCATAAGCCTTGACTTCCTTCCATTTGATTGTTTAATTCCTTGTCGTGTCGAGTCTCTTTTTAATCAAAGCCGACACTAATCCTTGATGGTTACAACAGGACGATATAAGCCAGAAGCAGACAATCAATTCCTTCGTTACATTAAATAGCTTGGGGTTATCGTTTTCCTTTTTTTCTAGGACATCTTCGGTGAGGTTTATTTTTGTTGCCTCTGCCCATTCCACAGGCATGAAGGAGATTATATACCGGAAGGATTGAGCTGAATACTAATAAGCCATGCCATGGAATGTGGCCTCTTTTTGTTTAAGGACCAGCCATTCTTTTTTTGTCCTTTAAAGCGAAATGTTATTGCGGTATAAAAATCGAATGCCTGGCAAATGACAGCCAACTCATCGGTTAAATTGTCAAACGGTTTTTCCCTGCTGACAGCTATACAGGATGAAGGATGAAAAAAAAAATGTTCGTGGGATGTTTTTTGCGATAGTTTTGTCATTTTTTTTTTCAATTTGTTTCGTACGTGCGGTGATTGTTTGCATGTTTTGAATTTTTAATCAGTTTATCCTGCTGGTATAGTCCGAGAGGGAAATAGATGAAGGGATGGATGAAGAGGGATTTTTTTTGTTTGAAGCGGATACTCCTATCGAATGGAAGGAAGATTAATGTAAACCGGCTTGTTTACATCGAACGACTTAATTCGCGTTGAATATGTAAATTTGGCGACAATTTGTTATTTTTTTTGTTTGTTTACAAGAAAGGCAAGGATAATGCGAACAAATTTCATCGAATTGTGCTGATAAATGGATTTTTTTGAGGTTATGGTGTAAACAATGGAAATGTTGCAATTGAGATGAGCTGCAGCATATGCTTGTAGTTGGTAAACAATTTAAAATTAGAAAGAATGTGAAGAGTTCTTTATATGAATCTTAAGGTCTGATCATAGGTCTGCTCCCGTACTTTTGTAGTAAAAATTTTTAAATTTTTTTAAATTTTTTTGGGGTAGGTGTAAATTCAAAAAACTACGGGAAGGTTTAGTAAAACACAGTTAAGTTGTTCGTTTAGCTAATATTTTATAAAACAAATGACAGAAAACACATGACAAAACAAACTATTAGACACCAACTGACAGTTTACTGATTTTTACCTACAGAAATTCCCGCAATGCATTTTTTAAGGCTTTTATGTAGGGGTAGGTTATTTTTTTATCAAAATCTCACTTTTCTACTTGTTTTGCGTACTGCAAAGGCGTTTACAGTAAGAATCAGTAAAATTAATATTGTACCGGAGCAGACCCTAATACTTAGGCACCGACAGAAGAAGGTTATTCGAAAATGTTAGGTCCTGAGTCCTAACAAGTGCCTAGTGTAGTATAGGGTGTTTTTTAGAATCAAATAACTTTTTTTTTTAAAACACAACAAATTCAATGAAAGTCCTCACACTAAGGCACTCACTCTCAGGCGGCAGCGGAGGATTTCCCTAGATGGAGTCAACGGTGGCGCCTACAGCTCCAGTTTGATCGAACTGGTAGTGAAATCCCTATATGAGCTGCTTCGACATATTTGAACACCAGGTCTATAGGGATTTCCAATACTGAGCCAGGGTATTGGAAAAGAGTTGGTGGCGGAGGATCCCTCAATGGGTCAACGGCAGCACTCATATCCCAAAGTGGGCTACTGACATCGGTATATTTCCGGCCCACTGTCCTGGGTTCAAAACAAGGGCCTGGCCCTCTAGGTTGGGGTTTGTGCTTTGGGTTAACTACCCAACCACGGAAAAAAGCTTATGTTACGAAGCAACCAATAGCCTCGGAAAGGACTGCTATTATTGTTGACGACCATGCTAAACGAAAAAAAGGACAACGACGTTCGTATCTACACCTGGAATGTGAGAACATTAAACAGGAGAGCTGCAGGTGAACAACTAGCGGAAGCCCTAAACTGCTACAAAGCAGACATTACTACCATCCAGGAAATACGATGGGATGGGCCGGGTAAAAAGAGTCACAAAAACTTTGACATCTACTATGGAACGTGTTATAGTGAGCCGAAACAGCGACTATTCGGATGCGGATTTTTTATAGGTGCCAGACATAGGCAAGAAGTCTTATGTTTTCAAGACATTAGCGAACGCATTGTAACAATCCGCATCAAGGCCAAATTCGCCAACATAAGCCTTTTATGCGCTCATGCTCCGACGGAGGAAAAAGATGATAAAACTAGGGATTGCTTCTACGAGCTCCTTGACAAAACCTATGAGCGACTACCAAAGTACGATGTTAAAATCGTGCTGGGAGATTTTAACGCAAAGGTAGGAAGAGAAGACATCTTTAGCAGTATTGTCGGGGAATATAGCCTACACGGCAACACGTCTGGTTACGGACTTAGGCTAATTGACTTCGCTACGGAACGAAATGCCACTATAGCCAGCACACGGTTTCCTCACCTCGATATCCACAAGGGGACATGGCGGTCTCCAGATCAACGAACGGTCAACCAAATTGATCACATTGCGATAGATAAGAGGCACGCATCCAGTATTTTGGATGTCCGAACATTCCGAGGAGCTAACATCGACTCGGATCACTACCTTGATGTAGCCAAGGTAAGGATGCGGATATCCACCACGCCACAAAAAACCTGAAATACTGTGAAGAAATTTAATGTCGAAAGACTGCAATCACCAGAGACCGCCAAGACCTTCGCGCAACGCGTATCCCTTAACCTCTCGACTCACAACATACCACCAGCATCTAATGTCGAAGAACAATGGCAACGATGCCAACAACCCATTAGATCAGCCGCAACTGATGTGCTAGGTTTCTCGCGGCCACCAGCAATAAACCCCTGGTTTGATGAGGAATGCCGACAGATGCTCGCAGCCAAGAACGAGGACTACAAGGCTAAGCTGCAGGTGAAGACCAGAGCTGCCATTGAGCTCTATAGGCAAAGAAGAAGGGTAGAACACCGGCTTATCAGAAAGAAGAAAAAAGAGCAAGAAAAGCGCGAGATCGAGGATATAGAGAGGTGCCACTCCAGGAACGATGTTCGCAAGTTTTACCAAAGTGGAAAACGTCAAAGCCAAGGCTACAAGGCTCGAACAGAATCCTGTCGAGATGAACAAGGAAATATCGTAGTTGGGACACAGTCGATGCAGAGGATATGGAAGAACCACTTCTGCGGACTGTTAAACGGCGATGACGAATAACATTCCGCTGTCCGGCAGAACGAAGCATTTAATATTGGCAACGACAGCAAAAACCGCCAACCACCCGACCTAAGTGAAGTGAGGATAGCTATATCTAAACTCAATCTTAATAAGGCCGCCGGAAATGACAGCCTTCCCGCTGAGCTTTATAAAGCTGGCGGAGATGACTTGGTAAGCAACATCCACCAATCATAAGCCAAATCTGGTCGGTTGAAAGCATGCCTGAAGAATGGAACCTCAGCATCGTTTGCCCGATCCACAAAAAAGGAGACCCTCTGAACTGCGCCAACTACAGAGGCATAAGTCTACTCAACATCGCCTACAAAATCCTATCTGCCGTAATATGTGAACGCCTGAAACCGTTTACCAACAACCTGATTGGCCCTTATCAGTGTGGTTTTAGGCCAGGAAAGTCCACAACCGATCAAATTTTCACACTTCGGCAGATCCTGGAAAAAACCCAAGAAGTCCAAATCGATACCCACCACCTAGATATCGATTGCAAAGCAGCATACGACAGCATTTATAGAGACGAACTATACCGAGCCATGTCTAGTTCTGGTATACCGCCCTCACCGACAATTCGATACCAAAAAAGGATTTAGGCAAGGCGATGCACTGTCAGGTGACTTCTTCAATTTGATTCTTGAGAGGATTGTGCAAAACTCCAAAGCCAACACCAGAGGCACAATTTTCCAAAAGTCGGTGCAACTACTAGCATACGCTGACGATATTGACATCATTGGTAGGACTCAACGTGATGTCATAGCCACGTTGGCTAGTATAGAGAAGGAAGCGGCGAAAATGGGTTTAGCAGTAAATGAGGGTAAGCCTCAGTATGTGCTGTCATCACGAAAGGACTCACAACATCGACGAATTGGACAGAACGTCACCATTGACAGATATAACTTTGAGGTAGTACGGGACTTTGTCTACCTCGGCTCCGCTATTAATTCTGACAACAACATCTCGTCAGAAATTAAACGAAGAATTACTCTTGCCAACCGCTGTTTCTTCGAGCCCTCACTCGAACTACTAAGAAGATCCTATATAAGACCCTGATCATCCCAGTCCTGCTCTACGGCGCTGAAGCATGGACCGTATCAAAAGCGGATGAAGAAATCCTTGGTCGATTCGAGAGAAAAATTCTTCGAAAAATCTTCGGTCCCGTTAGCGTTGACGGGCTAACAACCACGAACTATACGAGCTGTACAGCGACATACTCCTGGTAAAAAAAAATTTAAGATGGCTAGGACATGTAGAAAGAATGGACACCAATACTCCGGCTCGCAGAGTCTTCGATTCCCAGCCAGACGTAGTAGAGGAAGACCTCGCCTTAAGTGGCGCGCATAAGTAGAAACCGACCTCAACCAACTTGGAGTGCGCAACTGGAGGCAGTTAGCTAAGGACCGGGCTAATTGGAGAGGCAGCGCCCCTTAAGTAAGAAGTAGAAGTAACGGATCACAGTAAGCTAGTCCAGTTTATTAAGCACCTTGGGTTGGGTTGGGTTTCTGATCTGTGAGATAAGAAGTGCTCCATGAAGTTTTAAAGGCCCAACTCTCGATCCATCCTAACACCGTATTTAAGAATTATACCTAAGCCAAACCTCTTAAAGAAAGTGGATGCTTCAAACTGAACCTAATGGCACTGATATACGTTTTTAGAAACCAACATCAAAGCCGAGTAGTAGTACATGAAAGTAACACACACTTCCTTGTGTACCACTTGTGAACCAATTTGTTCGACGTTTACTTTTCCATTCCCAACCGAATGCTATCCCCCTCTCCATGTGTTTACACGTGTGTGTGTATGCCCAGGAAATCAAATAGTCAAAAGATAGATTCCAGAACACTACAAAAAGCAAACATTCTTTAAACAAGTCCGTAACGGCTGCTCCACATCAAATATACGAGTGCCAGGATATTCGCATACGTGCATCCTATCGCCCCCCCATCGTAACCAAGTAGAACTATGTTACGTTACGCAAAGATAGCTTTTAATTTGGCCGCGAATTTCCTTTTCTTTTACTTCTCGTTCCTTGCAGAAGGATACGAAGTGTGTGCATGAAGGCGAATTCACAGAACAGATAAGGAAAGCCATTATTTACCGCACATACCCACGGTACACGTTTAAGGAGCTGACAGCTCTATACCAACATACAGTGGATGTGGGTATGTATATACTTAAAATCGGATGCAATATAGATGCGATTTACTTTGCGCGGCGATAGCAAGGATGCTGTCTGTAAAGATCTGTCTTGAACACCCTGTTATGCCATCCCATATACCTATAGCATGTCACATAAATTGCATCCTTTTTGTACGGTTTCATAACACCGTACACCGAAAGCAGAGATGGAGATGTTTGTTTTTGGGAATACAGTCGTTTGTGTGTGTTTGCCTTTGACAGCGTAATAATAGATACGATTTTGAATGCCGTTAGACTGGTGAAGGTATTTGTGTTGGAGTGCAGGATAAATATTCCTGACGATTGTGTGATTATTGCGAGTAGATATTATGATAGCAGGTATCAGGAAGGATCTTTATGCAATTATTTTCTGAAAGGAAATGAACTTCATGTCTTTGAGTGTAGAGATGGTTTCATTTGAAGGAAATTAAATCCTGCTACGTACAGCTTTTGATTGACATATAATGCTGAGAAATTCTCCAAAATCGGGTGTGTTCGCAAATGTCAAAGATCTGCGCGAATAAAGGGTTTTCCAATAGGGATTGGTCGATGGTGACAATCTGTGGCGGCCATATTGTTGTGGTGACGTTTATCAAATCGGTTGTTTGTTATTCAGTGAGTGAGGTGGCCAATTATACAGTTGAGCATCAGGTTAAAATGAGTGCAAACGTTGAGCCCATTTGAAGGCAGACATGGTAGCCCTTTAAAGTCAACTCTCAACGCTTGTAGGAAAAATTCCAGAGGACCGAATCGGTAAGCAATCACCATGAAGATGTGTAGGAGAACCCAAGGCAGTCGAATATTCGCCGTCCACAAGAACCCGACTTTAATAGACTTCAACTTGACGTCTTGCGTCTGGACAAAATCCGTTTATTCGCTGCCTGGAATTTGGAGCGTTTGGACGAGGACCCCAATTTTGGATGAAAAATCATCTTTAGCAACGAGATTCGTTTTTGGATGAATGATTATGTTAACAACCAAAATTCAGGTGACAATACATCCACAAAAAGTTACTGTTGGGTGTGGATTTTGTGCTGGCGACGTCATTGGACGTTAGTTCTTCAAAAACGACGTTGCTTAGGCCATTAGCGTTATACACAGGCTATGTGGAATAATCATACTGGACAGAGTTCATGCAATTGCTATGTAAACATCGTTTTTCTTACCGTCCTCTACGAAGACCCTGGAACTCTTGTTAAACACACACTTTCCCGGATGCATTGATACTAGTACGGAACCCGGGAGATTTCAGCAAGTACAAACTGCACCTCACAGTTATATCAATTCAATAGTTTGGGAGGAAAAGGTTTCCTGGGCTATTAACAGCTTCTCTCCGTTCAAGTCTCTGGGACCTGAAGCATACTGCTAGTTGTGCTACATAGAACGCGAGACCTAGCAGTGTCATGGCTGGTGACAATTTTTAGAAGCTGCTTAATACTAAACCACGTACTCGTGAAGACGCGCTCGAGTGGTATTACATAAGGTAGACAAACTTCAGAAAAATCAGTCCAACCTGCTTTGTACTAAAAACCCTGGACGCGTTGTAGACATCAGTTTGCGAAGTTTTCTAGAAGAATCTTCGCTAGCCAAATTCACACCAAGCCTACCTCAAGGGCAGATCAACGGAAACAGCTCCACGAGGTAGTGCGGACAGTCGAAAAATCCTTAGGAATACACTCTAGCCTTCTTCTAAAATATATAGAGGGAGCTTTCAACAACGTCCTCACTGGAGCTATTCTTGAATCTCTGATCGAGCTGGGTATAGAGGAATCGATTAGCCAATGGATAGTCTCTATGCTCGGAACAAGAATTATCCAGGCAACACTGGGAATTAGCCACTAAACCGAAAGCCACAGGGTGGCGTCATCTCCCCTCTACTCTGGCTTAAGGTTATGAACAAAATTTTAGTTACATTAGACGAGGAACGGGTCAAAGTTGTCGCGTATGCGGATGACTTGGTGATACTCAGGAAAATTCCCCTCCGTGATAAGTGAAATCATGGGGTTAGCGTCTGGGCTGCAAGTTGTGGCCTCGGCGTAAACCCGAGCAAAACGAAATTGGTGCTATTTACCACGAAAACCAAAATACCCAACTTCACTCTCCCCCGTCTTAGTGGCAAACCACTCACACTATCTTCCAGTGCTAGGTATTTGGGTATCAAGCTTGACCCAAAACTTAACTGGAAACACAACATCGAACATAGAGTAAGGAAGGCTATGCTTGCAGCAAAACCTTTGGAAAGAAGTGGGGACTTCAACCAAAGATGACCTTGTGGTACGCACTGAGGTACGTCCAATTCTCCCATACGGCTCACTAGTATGGTGGCCCGAATTGAGTAAAGGCTACAACCTCACAAAACTAAAAAGGCTGTAAAGAACAGCCAGTATAGGCACCACGGGCGAGCTGAGGTCAGCGCCAACGGATGCCCTTGCTGTGCCTCTCGACCTAGACATCAGAGATACCGCTTTATGAAGCTCAGTAAGACTCAAGGAGTCAGGATGCTGGAATGCAAGGCCGTAAGGCCACAACAGACTACATAACACCTGTACTAAGCTTCAAGAAAGGCTTCCGCGTAGGATTTCCTACCAGAGCTCAGTGGAAGAGAAACGAAGTAATACGAGATTACGACACGGTCGTCTACACCGACGGATCTAAGATGAACTGTGGTGTGGGGTCCGGAGTCTTCTCGGAAACACTGAAAATATCAGAATCATACCGCCTACGGGATTTGCCAGCGTATTCCAAGCGGAACTACTAGCTATCCGAGAGGCTTGCACGCTACTGGGTCGTGACACTACGGAAAAGCAAAATATTGCAATTCTCATAGATAGCCAAGCGGCCATAAAGGCCATCAACTCTGTTACCATATCCTCCAAACTGGCACAGGAATGTCGGAACGAACTTGCGCACCTTGGCGAACGCTTCAGGGTCACACTTTTCTGGGTTCCAGGGCACTGTGACATTGAAGGAAACGAGCGTGCAGACGCGCTGGCCAGGCAAGGCTCAGCTCTTCACGGCACATTTGCGGCAAGGGTCCGTATCCCCCTAGGTGCGGTTAAGGGACAAATACACTCATACCTTCTGAAAAAATCAGACTCCAAATGGAGAAGGTTGACAAGTTGCGTCATATCGATCCTACGACAAGTCAGAACAAACGATCTACTAAATAGAACCAGTCCAGATATCGCAAGAATTACGGCGATTGTCACGGGACACTGGCCAATTGGAGACCATGCGGCCAAACTAGCTATCCCATAGCACCCTCAATGCCGCAGTTGCAGGAACACAAATGAGAGAGAAACCCTCTCCCATTTTATCTGCAAATGGTCGGCATTAGCAAGAGCCAGATGGCGTGATTTAGACCAACCGTGTTTCGACATAATCTAGAGACCGCCTATATCACATCCACAACAACAATCAGAATAAAGGTCACACGAGTTGTGGTTACAAAAAGGCACACAAGTGCTACTTGGGTTCATGCCGAACCGCCACTTCTACCTACCTACCTAAGAGTTTGCCAGCTACGACGTCCCCCACCACCAATGTGAATATCCAGCGATATAGCCTCTATGACTTTTGCCAAAAAGAGGAGACAGAAGAGGCACATAGCAAGACCCTACAAGACGGGTGGCTGGGAAATAGTAGCCAGAAGAAAAGAAAGTGAAGAAACTTCTTACTTACTTACTTACTTAAGTGGCGCTACAGTCCGGGATGAACCTGGGCCTCAACCAACATGCCTCTCCAATAAGCCCAGTCCTTAGCTAACTGCCTCCAGATGCGCACTCCAAGTTGGTTGAGGTTGGTTTCTACTTGTCCGCGCCACTTAAGGCGAGGTCTTCCTCTACTGCGTCCGACGTCTGGCGTCTGAATCGAAGACTCTGCGAGCCGGAGTATTGGTGTCCATTCTTTCTACATGTTCTAGCCATCTTAAACGTCCAATGCGGAGTTTTTTGACTAGGGGTACCTATGTCGCTGTACAGCTCGTATAGTTCTTGGTTGAATCTTCGTCTCCATAGTCCGTCAACGCAAACGGGACCGAAGATTTTTCGAAGAATTTTCCTCTCGAATCTACCAAGGATTTCTTCATCCGCTTTTGATACGGTTCATGCTTCAGCGCGGTAGAGCAGGACTGGGATGATCAGGGTCTTATATAGGATCTCCTTAGTAGTTCGAGTGAGGGCTTTTCTACTAAATTGCCTTCTTAGCCCGAAGAAACAGCGGTTGGCAAGAGTAATTCTTCGGTTGATTTCTGACGAGATGTTGTTGTCAGAGTTAATAGCGGAACCGAGGTACACAAAGTCCCGTACTACCTCCAAGTCAATGATGACGTTCTGCCCAATTCGTCGATGTTGTGTGTCCTTTCGTGTTGACAGCATATACTTAGTCTTACCCTCATTTCCCGCTAAACCCCTTTTTGCCGCTTCCTTCTCTATACTAGCAAACATGGCTATGACTCACGTTGAGTCCTACCGATGATGTCAATATCGTCGACGCATGCTAGTAGTTGCACCGATTTTTGGAAAATTGTGCCTCTGGTGTTGGCTCGGGAGTTTTGCACAATCCTCTCAAGAATCAAATTGAAAAAGTCACATGACAGCGCATCGCCTTGCCTAAATCCTTTTTTGATATCGAATGTGTCGGTGAGGTCGTTTCCGACCCTGATGGTGCAGCGAGAATTCTCCACCGTCATCCTACACAAACGGACGAGTTTGGGCGGTATACCAAAACTAGACATGGCTCTGTATAGTTCGTCTCTATAAATGCTGTCGTATGCGGCTTTGAAATCGATAAATAGGTGGTGGGTATCGATTTGGACTTCTTGGGTTTTTTCAAGGATCTGACGAAGTGTGAAAATTTGATCGATTGTGGACTTTTCTGGCCCAAAACCACACTGATAAGGGCCGATCAGGTTGTTGGTAAACGGTTTCAGGCGTTCACATATTACGGCAGATAGGATCTTGTAGGCGATGTTGATGAGACTCATGCCTCTATTGTTTTGCGCAGTTCAGAGAGGGTCTCCTTTTTTGTGGATCGGCTAAACGATGCTGAGGTTCCATTCTTCAGGTATACTTTCATCCTACCAGATTTGGCTTATGAGTTGGTGGATGTTACTTACCAGAAGTGCAGAAGTGGTTCTTCCATATCCTCAGCATCGACTGAGTTCATCTCGACAGGATTCTGTTCGAGCCTTGTATCCTTGGCTTTGACGTTTTATACTTTGGTAAAACTTGCGAACATCGTTCCTGGAGTGGCACCTCTCTATATCCTCGATCGCGCGCTTTTTTTGCTCTTTTTTCTTCTTTCTGAAAAGCGGATGTTCTTCCCTTCTTCTTTGCCTATAGAGCTCAATGGCAGCTCTCGTCTTCACCTGTAGCTTAGCCTTGTAGGCCTCGTTCTTGGCTGCGAGCATCTGTCGCCATTCCTCATCAAACCGGGGGTTTCTCGCTGGTGGCCGCGAGCAACCTAGCACATCAGTTGCGGCTGATCTAATGGCTCGTTGGCATCGTTGCCATTGTTCTTCGACATTAGATGCTGGTGGTATGGTGTGAATGTGAATCGAGAGGTTAAGGGATACGCGTTGCGCGAAGGCCTTGGCGGTCTCTTGCGAATGCAGTCTTTCGATATTAAATTTTTTCACAGTATTTCTGGTTTGTCCTTATCCTTATCCGCATCCTTACCTTGGCTGCAACAAGGTAGTGGTCCGAGTCGATGTTGGCCCCACGGAATGTTCGGACATCCAAAATACTGGATGCGTGCCTCTTGTCTATCGCAATGTGACCAATTTGGTTGACTGTTCGTTGATCTGGAGACCGCCATGTCCCCTTGTGGATATCGTGGTGAGGAAACCGTGTGCTGGCTATAGTGGCATTTCGTTCCGTAGCGAAGTTTATAAGCCTAAGTCCTTACCAGACGTGTTGTTATGTAGTACTGCTAAAGATGTCTTCTCTTCTTACCTTTGCGTTAAAATCTCCCAGCACGGTTTTAACATCGTACTTTGGTAGTCGCTCATAGGGTTTGTCGAGGAGCTCGTAGAAGCAATCATTAGTTTTATCATCTTTTTCCTCCGTCGGAGCATGAGCGCATATAAGGCTTATGTTGGCGAATTTGCTCTTAATGCGAATTCTTACAATGCGTTCGCTTGGGCACATAAGACTTCTTGCCTAAGTCTGGCACTTATAACAAATCCGCATCCGAATTGTCGCTGTTTCTGCTTACTATAACACGGTCCGTAGTAGATGTCACAGTTTTTCATCCTCTTTTTGCCCAGCCCATCCCATCGAATTTCCTGGATGGCAGTAATGTCTGCTTTGTAGCAGTTTAGGGCTTTCGCTAGTTGTTCGCCTGCAGCTCTCCTGTTTAATGTTCTCACATTCCAGGTGCAGATACGTACGTCGTTGTCCTTTTTTCGTTTAGCATGGTCGTCAACAATATTATCAGTCCTTTCCGAGGCTATTGGTTGCTTCGTAACAATCGTTTTTTCCGTGGATGAGTAGTTAACCCAAAGCACAACCCCCGACCTGGAGGGCCAGGCCCTTGTTTTGACCCCAGGACAGCGGGCCGGAAAAATACCGATGTCAGTAGCCCATTTTGGGGTATGAGCGCTGCCGTTGACCGATTGAGGGCTTCTCCGCCACCAACTCTTTTCCAATACCCTGGCTCAGTATTGGAAATCCCTATAGACCTGGTGTTCAAATATGTCGAAGCAGCTCATATAGGGATTTCACTACCAGTTCTATCAAACTGGAGCTGTAGGCGCCACCGTTGACTCCATCTAGGGAATTCCTCCGCTGCCGCCTGAGAGTGAGTGCCTTAGTGAGTGGATCTATCATTCTCTAATGATAGATCCATTATAATGCCTTTGCAGTGTGAATTTTATTTAAAACATCCAGCAGATTCAATGAATTTATAAAATACAAAAATTTAAGCGGGATCCTTCTTGATTTTTTTGAAGGAATCGCTTCGCTCAAGAGGTACTGATCATGATAAAACCAAGCAGATATCGTCTTCGCGTTTTTATTTTTGTCTCGTTCTGTATATCTACATCATCGACGCTCAAGGCTCATTCGCAAAGGAATATCTGTAGTAGTTGTGCTGATCCTTCTTTCTTTTGCTCATGCAAGCAAGAGAATAGGTCTGTTCCCGTACTTTTTCAGTTAAAATTGGTAAATTCTATAATTTCTTGGAGTGGGGGTAAATTATCTCAGAAAGAGACAAAATTACCAAAAAGTACGGGAACGCGTTTAGGTAAAAACAGTAAAATTATATATTTTGTATGACTTTTAAAGAACAAATGACATAAATCACCTGTCAAAACAAGCGAGTTGTCACTTTTAGATACCAACTGACAGTTAACTGATTTTTACCAACAGAAATTTCTGAAGTAATTTTTTTTTACAGATTTTTATGGAGGGGTAGTTTTTTGCCCTCTCGTGAGCTGTCTCTTTTACTTATTTTTGCGTACCGGAACGGCAAAAGGTAAAAAATCAGTAAAAATCAGTACGAATCAGTAAGAATCGGTAAATATTATTTTGTACGGGAACAGACCTAATATTTCAAATATTTTCTGAGTGACAGATGTCAAACAAAAAACTTTTTCAAAACTAAAAACTGTCATCAAACACCCTTTTTGAAAAACAAGTCGCAACAAAGTTGTCCTTGCACATGAAAAAATTTCCCATAAAACCACTTTTCGAAGGAAAACTCTATATCCAAACACCAAAATCATCCTTTACTTGCATGTGTGTGTTAAGAGTACATGAAAGTAAAAAAGAGACTCGCTTATCAAGGATATACTTTCCACATGCATCTACTTACGTGATGCTTTGCGACAAAGGCAACACGGAAAAGTTAATCAAACTTAATGGGAGTGTGTGTTTCAGGGAGTTTTAATGGTAGCATTAGGTATAAACAAACCCGCCTTTCGACACTTGCAAAGAGAAAAGTTCCTCTTCAAAGTTCTTACCAAGTTGACGGAAAGGAGACATTTCACACTTGCATTTGAGAGTTTTGAAGCTGACTTTGCCACTTACTTGCACTTCATCTGAGTGTACAAATGTAGGTAGGTGTGCTCTATGCTGGGTTGTGTTTATTTAAACAACTTGCTAAGAGATTTGGCAGTGAAAAAACTAATACCTTGGGGTTTTAACTCATTAACGAGAATAGATGGTGCTTAAAGGATGACTTGACTACTTTTAGAGGGTCAAATTAAGTTTTTATGCATTCATTGTTTCAATGATTGCTCTTCCAAGACGTAGGGTATGAAAGCAGCTCCTGAAACTTTTTCTACTTGCAGCTAACTTAAAAATTGCGCTTTTGTATTTTTTTTAAGAACGTCATCTATTTGTCGGACCTTTAATTTGGACAGCTTTCCATTCCCTTCCGAACACGATTCATGCTGGCATCTGCCTTAAAGTTAATTTACAGCCCGGAACTGATGAGTTTCTATCTGAATATCATATGCCCTTCTAAGTATTCGTCTGAATAAAGACGTTTAAGAAATTGACTATCTTTCTAAAGGGAAGCAGGAAGGCAAAATTCGCCAAGATAAGCCTTATATGCGCTCATGCTCCGAAGGAGGAAAAAGATGATATAACTAGGGATTGCTTCTACGAGCTAGTTGACAAAACCTATTAGCGACTACCAAAGTACGATGTTTAAATCGTGCTGGGAGATTTTAACGCAAAGGTAGGAAGAGAAGACATCTTTAGCAGTATTGTCGGAAAATATAGCCTACACGACAACTCGTCTGGCAACGGACTTAGGCTAATTGACTTCGCTACGGAACGAAAGCCACTATAGCCAACACACGTTTTCCTCACCTCGAGAAATCTGGCGGAGATGACGTGGTAAGTAACATCCACCAACTTATAAGCCAAATCTGGTCCGATGAAAGTATGCCTGAAGAATGGAACCTCAGCATCGTTTGCCCAATCCACAAAAAAGGAGACCTTCTGAACTGCGCCAACTACAGAGGCATAAGTCTCCCTAACAGCGCCTACAAGATCCTATCTGTCGTAATATGTGAACGCCTGAAACCGTTTACCAACAACCTGATCGGCCCTTATCAGTGTGGTTTTAGGCCAGGAAAGTCCACAATCGATCAAATTTTCACACTTCGGCAGAGCCTGGAAAAACCCAATAAGTCCAAATCGATACCCAGCACCTATTTATCGATTTCAAAGCCGCATACGACAGCATTTAAAGAGACGAACTGTACAGACTCAGAGTCATGTCTAGTTTTGGTATACCGCCCAAACTCGTCCGTTTGTGTAGGATGACGATGGAGGATTCACGCTGCTCCGTCAGGGTCAGAAACGACCTCACCGACACATTCGATACAAAAAAAGGATTTAGACAAGGCGATGCGCTGTCATGTGACTTTTTTTAATTTGATTCTTGAGAGAGCCAACACCAGAGGCACAATTCGGTGCAACTACTAGCATACGCCGACGATATTGACATCATCGGCAGGACTCAACGTGAGTCATAGCCACGTTTGCTAGTATAGAGAAGGAAGCGGCAAAAAGGGGTTTAGCGGGAAATGGGGGTAAGACTAAGTATATGCTGTCAACACGAAAGGACACACAACATCGACGAATTGGACAGAACGTCATCATTGACAGATATAACTTGGAGGTAGTACGGTACTTTGTCTACCTCCGCTCTGCTATCAACTCTGACAGCAACATCTCGTCAGAAATCAAACGAAGAATTAATCTTGCCAACCGCAGTTTCTTCGGGCTAAGAAGGCAATTTAGTAGTAAAGCCCTCACTCGAACTACGAAGGTGATCCTATATATATAGTCAGGGTCTTGACTATCCCAGTCCTGGTCTACTGCGCTGAAGCATGGACCGTATCAAAAGCGGATGAAGAAATCCTTGGTCGATTCGAGAGAAAAACTCTCGAAAAATCTTAGGTCCTGTTTTCGTTGACGGGCTATGGAGACGAAAATTCAACCTACTGTACAGCGTCATACCCCTGGTCAAAAAACTCCGCAGATGGCTAGGACATGTAGAACGAATGGACACCAATACTCCGCTCGCAGAAACGATCTCGATGAATCTCTTCTTCTTTGGATTAGTAGTTATCTTTCGAAACGTTCAAAACAAGTTGTTTTGCACGGATTCAAGTCTGTAAAACGCAAAAATAAATACTGGTGACCCACAGGGCTCGGTTTTGTCTCCGAGTCTCTTTCTCAATTTTGTTAATGACTTCCAGTCTGCAACTGCAATCCAGTTTATTCCTTCGTTGATGACAGTACTATGAGAAGTTCATATTCGTTTTTAAATGACAAAATATGTTATCAAATGGGGAATATCCAACAGAATGGAGTTCAAGGCTTCCAAAACACAGTCCTGACTGCTGTCATTAAAGCGAAACATAAACCTACAGCCATTATCCATGCATGGGACTTACGTTGAAGAAATCAAAAAGATGTCTATGCTTGGTATGCTTGTTAGTTACGACTAACGTTGTCCGGCAGCTTGTTAAGCTTGAGTTATTATCTAAACTCAAGCTTAACAAGATGCCAGAAATGACGGCCTTCATAAGTAACATCTACCAACTCGTAAGCTATCCTCACTTCACTAAGGTTGGGTGGTTAGTAGTTTTTGCTGTCGTTGCCAATATTGAATGGTTCGTTCTGCCTGACAGTGTTTAACATTCTGCAGAAGTGGTTTTCCGATATCCCCAGCATCAATTATGTCTCAACTACGATTTTTCTGCGAATGCCTTGGCGGTCTCTAACAGTCTTTCGGCATTAAATTTTTGGCTGCAACAAGGCAATGCTCCGAGCTGATGTTACCCCACGGAATATTCGGACATCGCAATGTGATCGATTTGATTTATCGTTCGTTGATCTGGAGACTGCCATGTCCCCTTATGAATATCGACTTGCCGATAATATATTAAACTTGAGTTCAAAGCCTACATCTAGTCAGGAAAGTACCCCAAAAAACATTGTGAAAGAACTGATACGGGACATAGGAATAGCGAACTTCCTTAAGGCCTGCTCAGAATGCATATTCTGTAGCTTGTATCTTGTATCGCTGGCAAAAGAGAGATACATTTCTTGCATGTAGTTGCCCTCTATTCAACTTCAAGCCACAGATTCACGAAGATACACATTTATTCAGCTACACGCGGTCCTTTAGCTTCGCTTAAACAATGTCGAAATATCTCCCATCTAACTTTCTTGTACTGGTACTTTAACACCAAATGCTCAAGTGAAATAGCAATAGGCTACACGTCCATCTCAACGACTTTCGTTAATATGACCGACGCACAGTGGGGCAAGATACCCCAAAAACCGGAAACAATTCATGTGATGGGCTAGCTATACTGAAAAATATTTTTTTATGTAAGAATCTTTTATTAGTGCATAGAAAGACCATATTTGACTTTTTATCTGGACCATGGATTAGTAGCTTATATACAGTTGGAGGCATATAATACCACGGATAAATATTGACAAAGTATTTGGCAGTATCCAGTGCAAATACTCTGAACTTTTCAGTACTTATATCATAGCCACTTGAAATGGCTACCAGTACAACATGCAGTTTTTCAATCAATGTCTTATCGACACCCAATATTTCAGATGCCACATCTGCGTTGCTAAAAAATCGCCTAGCAGTGTTGCCATCATTGGAGTTCCCAAAACCAGGCTTAGGTTGATCAACAATGAGACCCATTCGATCTCTGAACTTTTTTTGTATTCGAGCCTTATTTGATGCTACAACATCTTTATCCTCTTGACGAACTCTCCATCTTTTAACTGGAAGCTTATAGCCCACATGCAAAAGGCACTCAAAAACTCGAATCCAACAGTGCAGCACTGACAAGCCAAACTGCAATACACTGGGATTGTAGGGTTTTAACAGCAGCTCATCAATATTATTAAAGTCCTTGGAACATGCGCCGCAGATATAACAACGCTGAGATGAGACGGTATCTGTCAAAGCGTTACAAACTTTTCCGTCCACCATTGTAAAGGCGAGTTTATGTGCCACTTCAACAACCTTTTCTTCAACGTTAACTTTTGAATGTCAAAGACTCTGAATTTGAGCATCTATTCTGAGCTTTTCAGATACCGAAACTTGAGCTGATTCTTTCGTATATACAAATTTTATTGGACGGCAGTACCTGGTTGAAGAAGGTCTAGGATTTTGCCATATAACAGCTTTTTCTTCTGAGCTCTCACAAACCAATTGGAGGGGTACCACATAACTTATAAATACACTAGAATCATCAGCATCCTTTCCAACATATTTCTGCTTGTATGAACTGTGCCCAGAACTACCATCAAAGCCCCACTTAGAAATCAAACACAAATTGCTTAATTGCTCATCTTTCAAAGAAAATATTACATCTTTTTGAGCTAATATCAAACGTTCCACAGTATGATTCATCAAAGCTTGAACTGTCACTTCAGCTGATGTATCTGTTACAGTCATGTCTTCTCTTTTCGGATAGCACGTTTTTTGCAGTTTGAACAACTTTGTATGAAGGAAATCTTTCAGGGTCTTTGGCTCTAATAACATCATATTGGTGTCTTGTGAGCTTGGCCTCGACTACGGTTGACAGTGCTTCTTCCCCTGACATCTGTCGAGTTCGTTGTTGTTCTTTATGGAACACATTTTTATAATTAATTGCACGCTGAGGTGAACGCACTAGGTCCTCTACTAATTTTGATGCAACTGGATGACCTGCTGCTCGTAGATTTACCTTTGTCGCAAATCCTAATTGCGAAGTTGACAGCTCCTTTCGCATTGCTTCTGTTTTGAATCGTTTGTTTCTATCGCTGCTTTCTTCAAACGGCTTTTCTGGGCGGCCGCCTCGCTGATTTGGCGGAGTTGCTTTATCAAAGAGTTTGAAGGCTATTGATGTATGCAACCAAATCTCATTTACTTTTTTAAAACGAATATCATTACTAGCAGATTTTAACCACATTTCTCTAAATTGCGAAATTGTATGCTGGAGTTCTTTAACATTTATATTGTGGTGGGCTTCAAGGTGTATCTCCAAAAATTAAATTTTTGTTCTAGGGTTTGAAGCCCCGATTCCTTCATAAGGTTAAACAACTCCATCCTTGTATAAAACACAACATTTGAATGCGAACCTACACGAAAATAAGAACTTTTTAAGAATATGTGTGAATTAATACACCACATTTGTTGAAGTGGTGGATTAGGAAAAACTGAATTAAAAAAAATGGTGTACATGTGAGCACCCGTTTTATTTTGTATTGTATTGTATATTGTATTGCGTCGCGACGTAGCCTCACACGAAAAAGCTTCATTGGAATAAAGTCAACTTTTACAGCTGGAACACGGGTCAGACTTCATATTTTCGTGTCTCTGATGGCTGAAACACAATCATGGCTGAAACACAATCACGCTTTGGTGCGTTGCGTTGGCTGACGCACCTAGTTCCACCATATGAAATCAATGTTACCTATCAGAATTTAGCTTTGCCTGGCGTTGAGTTTCCACCTCAAAATGAAAGACGTAAAATCTTAACGTAACGTTGCTGTAAAGCGCCATGGGCAAAGCTAAGGTTGGAAAAAGTGTGAATTGTCAAAATATTTGTTGTTGTTTTCTGGATTATTTTCTGAGAAGGTTGTGGAATACGATATTTTTAGCAAAGATTTTAATCATTTCCCCCATTTTTGTAGCAGAAGTTGAAACTGCTGAGAAAATAAATATGTCAAAGCGTGCGCAAAGCAGTTGGGCGTAACGTTGGTAAAGCGAAGCTCCAAAGCGTGATTGTGTTTCAGCCATGATACTGCACTCATCGAAGATACATTTTATTTGAAGATTTTTGTCAAAATGAAATGGTTTGGTGGTGAAACGTTCATGCCCCTACCGAGAGCTCAGTTTGAAATATTTTCTCTTCCTTTTTGGGTACCATAAAATAGACCTATTTCATTGGAGATGACTTTTTTCCCCATAAACGTGTATCCAACCACATACATATCAATAATTTAACAAGATTCTTAAAAAATCGAATAGTAAACGAAAATCCCAACCAAACGTTTCTTTCCCCACTGAACGCCCATAGCAAAAACCCTTACAGCGGTTCACGAGCTGCCAACAACCATCACACACCCTACACCAATGATAGCAACTGTCAAAACACACCAATTCACTTGTGTCATAATCGGGGTGCTCAGGCCATATAGTCGTGTGTTGTGTTCATTATTTTGTTCTTCCACCGATGGATTTGTAGGCCAACAAATCTCTAACAGAAAATTGGCAGCTTCCCCCTCAAAAATTCTCAACAAAGATGTATTAAACAATAATCCATATCCAGTAGTGTACGTAACTGAGGCGTTATGGGTCAAACTAAAAGTCAATTTACCGACGAGGAACTTCAAGATTACGAGGCAAGTATCCCACAAAAACCAGAAATCCCATGGCTCGCCCTTTTTGTCTTATCTCGCTTTCTCTCATTATGCAGGACTTGACCTTCTTCTCGAAAAAGGAAATTCTCTTGTAAGTATTCGAAGAATTTCGATGGCCATAACCAAAGTTGTAACCCACCTTCTCCTCCCACAGAGCACATAAAAAGTTCAAATCTCTTGCTCCCGAAAAAGTTGGCCACAACAAGAATGCTAAATTGTCGAAGACCAAGATCCTAGAGTATCCTGAATTGCGAGTGAATCCGTTCGGCGATCGCATCTGTAAGGTGTTCAGCTCCAGCAATGATGGGGATTGCACATTTGAAGACTTTCTCGACATGATGTCGGTGTTCAGCGATGCATGTCCCAAATCACTGAAAGCGGAATACGCTTTTCGGATATTCGGTAAGTCATAGTGGGGCGGTGGGGTACGGTTCGGTCGCAAATTGTTTGTTCTCGCGCGCTGTTGGTTATTAATTAAAGTAGCGCCCGATTGTTTTCGCAGCTAACGTGATTCGCGTATGTGGTGTACTATCTCTGATGGTATTTGTTCGCAATTTATCCACTTAGCAGTGTGTATCTAAATGCATTAAACAGAGATAAACCGAAAACAAATGCGTGACACATTTGCTTAGCAAGTGTTTTCGGTAGGTAGCCTCGTCTCTGGTCAGGGGTGTAGAAAAATTGAAAACTGAATTTAATTTGATTTCCTGAAACGGTTGTTCGTTTGTTTTTTTGTTCGTAGAACACGAAATGCAACGTCAATTGCGCTTTCAGCTTGATGGAGATTGCAAACACGAGTGAACTCCCACGAGTTGTTTGAGAATCTTCGGAGATAAATGGGCTTGAATTACTGCCCCGTTTATGAGATCGTTTAACTCGGTTTATGTAACGGTGAACTTGTGGGAGAAGTGGTTTTTTTTTGTATTGTGATGTCGTGCCCTCGAATATTTTTCTTTCCGCTAGCTTATCATCGAGTATAGGTGATCAGTCGTGGCATCTTTCAACGGAAGTTGACTGATTAGTGGCGAACGAAATGTGTGTGTGGATTTTAAATTGCTTAGCACTTTCTAATTTTAGTTAGATTGAACCGGTCTTAACATTCTAAAACGATTAAATGCTTGGGGAATGTTTTTACAGCCTAGCGCTGCAAATTAGAACGACGGAATGAGTCATTTGCAGCGTTTATGGAGAATATTTCAGAAGAGAACCCATTTTCCTCTCTTTGAAGAGATCTGTCCTTGAGAAAACGTCCCGTATAGCCGCAAAAATTTGAGACGAGCTCTGTGTCAATCTCGATTGAAGCAACTAAGAGCCTCGGAGAAGATTGATTTTAATGTTGACGACCATGCTTAACGAAAAATGGAGAACGTGCTGGAATGTGAGAAAATAAAACAAAAAATATTCGACCAATCCAGTAGCAGAGGCCTAGCTGTAAATCTACAATGTGGGATAGGATGGGCCTGACAGTTAATACGATTCGTGTCAAAGTGGTTTCGGATTTGCGTTAGGCAACTGAAGCGGAGAAGATGTGTCCTTACAATAAGGCACATAGTGCTTTTCCGATACGGCAATAGAAGAGCTCCCAAGATGGAATCAATGGTGGCGATACAGTCCCAGTTAGGATGAACGAAGTAAGAGACCGAAATGGGCTGCTTTCACATATTCGGACTTAAGGTCGTTTAAGAATCTCAAAGGTTAGCCAGGCTCTTTGAACTGACTTGGAGGCGGATTAGCCGTAAGGCCAATGGCAGCGCTCGATTCCGTAGTGGATACTAATGGCTTCGTCTTCTAGGGATATCGAATAAATTGAAACTGGTCCTCCAGGTTGGGGGTTGTGCTTTGGGTTGACTTACACCCATGGAAAAAACCATATGTTACGAAGCAACCAATAGCCTCGGAATGGACTGGTCTTATTGTTGACGACCCTGCTAAACGAAAAAAGGACAACGACGTTCGTATCTGCACCTGGAATGTGAGAAAATTAAACAGGAGAGGTGCTAGCGAACAACTAGCGGAAGCCCTAAACTGCTACAAAGCAGACATTACTGCCATCCAGGAAATACGATGGGATGGGCCGGGCAAAAAGAGGATGAAAAACTGTGACATATACTACGGACCGTGTTATAGTGAGCAGAAACAGCGACTATTCGTATGCGGATTTGTTATAAGTGCCAGGCTTAGTCAAGAAGTATTATATTTCCAATTCATAAGCGAACGCATTGTCACAATTCGCATAAAGGCCAAATTCGCCAACATAAGCCTTATATGCACTCACGCCCAGACGACGGAGGAAAATGGCGATATTGGGAAAGACTGCTTCTACGAGCTGCTTGACAAAACCTATGAGCGACTACCGAAGAACGATGTTAAAATCGTGCTGAGAGATTTTAACGCAAAGGTATGAAGAGAAGACATCTTTAGCAGTATTTTTGAAAAAAAACACAGACTACTCGACAACACGTCTGGCAACGGACTTAGGCTAACTGACTTCGACGCGGAACGAAATGCCACTATAGCCAACACGGGGTTTCCTCACAATCAACCAAATTGGTCACATTGCGATAGACAAGAGGCACGCATCCAGTATTTTGGATGTCCAAACATTCCGAGGGGCTAACATCGACTCGGAGCACTACCTTGTTGCAGCCAAATACTGTGGAAAGATTTATTGTCGAAGGACTGCAATCGCAAGAAACAGCCAAGTGCCTCGCAGAACAACATACCACCAGCATAGAGTGTCGAAGAACAATGGCAACGATGTCAACAAACCATTAGATCAGCCGCTACTGATGTGCTAGATTTCTCGAGCACACCAGCAACAAACCCCTGGTTTGACGAGAAATGCCGACAGCTGCTCGCAGCTAAGAACGAGGACTACAAAGCTAAGCTGCAGGTGAAGACGAGAGCGGTCATTGAGCTATATAGTCAAAGAAGGAGGTAATCACTGCGGCTTTTAAGCAAGAAAAGCGCGCAATCGAGGATATAGTGCGGTGCCACTCCAGGAAAGATGGTTGCAAGAAGTACGAAAGTGTAAAACGTCGAAGCCAGGGATATAGGGAGTGAACAGAATAATGTCGAGATGAACGAGGAAAAATCGCAATTGACACCCAACCGATGCTGAGGATATGAAAGAACCACGTCAACATCCCTGTCATCCAGAACGACCTAAGTGAACTGAGGATAGCAATACCTTAACTTCAGCTTAACAAGGCTGCTGGAAATGACGTCCTTGGTAAGCAACATCCACCAACTCATAAGCCAAATCTGGTCGGATGAAAGTATGTCTAATAAATAGAATCTCAGCATTGTTTTCCCGACCCACAAAAACTTTGCCCTTTTGAACTGCGCCAACTACAGAGGCATAAGTCTCCTCAAAATCGCCTACAAGATCCTATCTGTCTTAACATGTGAATGCCTGAAACCGTTTACAAACAACCTGGTCGTCCCTTATCAGACTTGTTTTAGGCCAAGAAAGTCCACATCTGATAAAACCTTCTCACTTCGGCTGATCCTAGAAAAAAACCCAAGAAGTCCAAATCGATACGCACCACCTATTCATCGATTTCAAAGCCACATACGACAGCATTTATAGAGATGAACTATGCAGAACCATGTCTAGTTTTAGTATATCGACCAAACTCGTCCGTTTGTGTAGGATGACGATTGAGAATTCTCGCTGCACCATCAGGGTCGGAAACGACTTCACCGACACATTCGATGCCAAAAACGGATTTAGGCAAGGCGATGCGCTGTCATGTGACTTCTTTAATCTGATTCTTGAGAGGATTGTGGCATAACTCTTGAGCCAACACCAGTGGCACAATCATTCATAAATCGGTGCGACTACTAGCATACGCCGACGATATTGACATTCACTGCTCGAACTCAACGGGATGTCATAGCCACATTTGCTAGCATGGAGAAGGAAGCGACAAAAATGGGTTTAACAGTATATGAGGGTAAGACCAAGTATATGCTGTCAACATGAAAGAACACACAACATCGACGATTTGGACAGAACGTCACCGTTAACAGATATAACTTGGAGGTAGTACGGGACTTTGTCTACCTCCGCTTCGCTATCAACTCTGACAGCAACATCTCGTCAGAAATTAAACGAAGAATTACTCTTGCCAACCGCTGTTTCTTCGGGCTAAGAAGGCAATTTAGTAGTAAAGCCCTCACTCGAACTACTAAGGAGATCCTATATAAGACCCTGATCATCCCAGTCCTGCTCTACGGCGCTGAAGCATGGACCGTATCAAAAGCGGATGAAGAAATCCTTGGTCGATTCGAGAGAAAAATTCTTCGGAAAATCTTCGGTCCCTTACGAATATTCAACCACGAACTATACGAGCTGTACAGCGACATACCCCTGGTCAAAATAAAACCCCGCATTGGACGTTTAAGATGGCTAGGACATGTAGAAAGAATGGACAACAATACTCCGCCTCGCAGAGTCTTCGATTCCCAGCCAGACGTCGGACGCAGTAGAGGAAGACCTCTCCTTAAGTGGCGCGCACAAGTAGAAACCGACCTCAACCAACTTGGAGTGCGCAACTGGAGGCAGTTAGGCTAAAGACCGGGTCAATTGGAGAGGCATGTTGGTTAAGGCCCAGGTTCATCCCGGACTGTAGGGCCACTAAAGTAAGTAAGTAAGTTGATCCCTAGTGCTGGACATACCCATCTTCTTTTAAAAAATCTGCTGAGCAATTTTTACTCAAGAAGCTCACCATGGTGTCACACCCCAATTACAGCCTACATTTCGGAACTTTCCTAAAGTTCTCCGCTATTTTATTTTCAGACTTTGATGGTGACGATATGTTGGGCGTGTCCGATCTCAAACAGGTCATTGAACGGCTGACCGGCCCGAATAATCTCAACGACAGTGATATCAAACAACTCATACAAAACGTTCTTGCCGAGGCTGACTTGGATGATGACGGTGCTCTTTCATATCCCGAATTCGAGCACGTAATCGATAAGGCATCTGATTTTAGCAAGTAAGTGAAGGCATCGATCGAAAGAATTTCCAAACTAACTAATCTCTCTCTCTCTCATTGCAGCTCATTTCGAATAAGACTTTAAACATGGCAAACAAGAGGCTCAACAAAACACAACAAACACACCGTTATTCTCGAATAACCTTGCATGCATATATATACATTTACAACTAGTTAACTTTTAGGAATCAACTCATACTCACCTCACTATGTATAATACACCTTATTGCAATCGCCTGCCCCTATCATCTCAGTCTGTGTACGCGTACAGACCCTACCTAGTATAACTTCCTCTCTAATTTATTTGGTAGCTCATTAGTTACACAATTCAATCTTGTCACACACGATATATTTATACATTATATACTATACAAACAAATTGTTGTATTTTTGCGTAGACTTATGTAGACTTTGTACTTTTACTTTTATTTATAAACGATATATAACGATGGCATCTCATGTGCGAAATAAACAAACACAAAATGCTACAGAACACAGCCATTTTTGATTACAGACAGACGGACAGATACGACGAAGACACAACAAACAGACAAACAAATGATATTCTCGATGTACGATTAATGTATTTATTGGTAAAATAAAAGAAAAATTATTAAAGCGTGTGGTGTACTATTTATACTGTTTAGGGCTGCAAGTAGCCGGGCAATTTCATGCGCATGAACAGCCAAGTGGTGAAGAACGACACCAGGATGAACACAAAGCCCATGGATGTGATGAGAATGCGATTGAGATTCGTTTTTCCTGGGGTGTGGGTTTGATCCATGATGATGAAACCGAGTCCACCGATGGTGAAGAGGAAGCTACTGGCCAGACCTTCCATAATGTATTGGCCATTGACCCGGTATGGCATAAATGCCACGGGTCTTGAGTGGCCATGTTCGTCGACGGTGGCACCCACGCTCGGCGGTTCAACGATTACGTCGTATATTATGCCTGAAACAGAGAGATTATGCCTTTTTTGGAAAATTTGGGTAAAAAAAATGTAGGATGACCCACCTCCAGTGACCAAGAAGTAGGATAGTAAAATTATGGAGAACATCGTCATGGGCGAGGGCTTTTTGAACCATGATGGCCGGCGAACTTTTATGTTTGGCGGCACCAGGATGGAGAACGGCAAGCTGTATAGAGTTTCGAGCATTTTTTCACCGACTATTTAAATGGTATAGGTCGTGATTTAAGAGTTTTTTGAAAATTTATTTACACGAAGAAAAAAATCAACAACACTCGCCGGGCAACTTGACGTTGACGTGGGATGTGTTTTTTTATTCCTTCAAAAGTGACAGCCGAGCGAACACGATAGATGGGTGTGTTCAAGCTAGGATTTATCTTGATATGTGTAATGAGTAAATTGGAATTCCACTTACGGATTCCGGATTTCTCCGAAAAATTCGCTATAGATTAATTCAGGACATAACATCAGTACCAAATGAAAACTGACATCATCTGCATGAAAACAAACACATTTGACATTTGTATGCTGACAAATTCATTGGCGCGGACAGGGGTTGTTTTTTGGACATTTTTAAAATTTCTTGAAAATTGTGTAAAAATGCAAAATAAGAACAGAACAATTTATAAACAAAAAAAAATATTCGGAGTTGTTGTTGTTTGTGAAAACAAGGACACAATAATCTTTACTACACGAAAACTAATCAACTTCATTTGCACTTGGATTTATGTTCAGATTTTGTAATAGAGTTCTTCATGAAACTATCACGCTCACAAGCGCGTTGTCTCTTTTTGGGGGAAAACAATTTAACAATGAGACGTCAAAATTAATTGGAGGAAAGTTTGTTCTTATCAAGGCCCTATAAAAGAACAGGCAAAATACAAATACAAATTTTTGGCGCAACAGGCTCGTTAGTACCCAGGGCCTAGCTTTCTCACAACCATTCATGTGTGCGTGTGTACTTCTTGCACAATGGCGGGACCTCCTGTTTTATGCCGACTCCGAAACATATCCTTAAGGAGGAGAGCGAAAGAAATGGACGTTACGGCCTACTGCAGTTCCATCGAAATTTCTGAACCTCCCATCTTATATATCGAAGGAACCATCAAAGCCCAGAATGGATCCCAATAAAAGGTGAGAAGAGGTTGTCAAGCGATTCAACGCAGACTATGAATTCCTTTTCAAATGTGATATTTTTCGTTTAATTACAACATATTTATTTTTTCAGTTTTTGTTTTTTTATTAAGAATTCTATTATTAGTATTTTACGAAAAATAAATAGCGTCACTATATTTAAATCAACTTTGTTTCATCTACTCATTTTATACACTGAATCTTGATTATTGTTGCCGACGTTGATGCCATAGTTTATCAACCAACATGCCTCTCCAATTATCCTGGTCCTTAGCTAACTGCCTCTAGTTGCGCACTCCAAGTTGGTTCAGGTCGGTTTATACTTGTGCGCGCCACCTTAGGCGAGGTCTTCCTCAACTGCGTCCGACATCTGACTGGGAATTAAATTGAAGTCACATGACATCGTATCGCCTTGCCTAAATCATTTTTTGGTATCGAATGTGTCGATGAAGTCGTTTCAGACCCTGATGGAGCAGCGGGAATTCTCCGTCGTCATCCTAACAAACGGACGAGTTTGGGCGGTATACCAAAACTAGACATGGCTCTGTATAGTTCATCTCTATAAATGCTGTCGTATACAGTTCAGTCACTAATATCCTCTGATCCAAAATGTGGAGACATATGTATTTCACAGTCGAGTTATTTGAGAAATTCCTTCGTTCCCGTCCGTCTATTGACAAGTCCGCCTATAATTACTTTGTTGATTAAGCACGCACTACTCACTACTTTTGCTAATTAAGTTCTGTGATAGCATAGATTTAGTAGAATTGTAGCAAATGCAAAAAAGGGACAAAGTTGAAGTTCCTATTTTTAATTCATGTGTGAGTCCATAGTACCATAGCTGGAGCACCAAGCTTGTTATCGTCATCCTTAATAAAACAAAAATCCAATGCCAGCAATATGTTGAGAACAATTCTTGCATTCAAAAGCTTGCCTATCTTCAGAATAGCCGAGATGAATGCCTGTGTGGCTGGAAAACTTCTGCCTTTCAATTTAGCGACCCTTCTCTACAGGGAAGAACATGAGATTTGTGCATTGTTGTTTTGATTCAGACGAATAAGTCACGGTATGATTGCATCTACTAGGCGTATTCGGCATTCATGCCAGTTTCGGTGGTGGACACGCAGCGATTGGCTCGGCGAGATTTGGTTCACCAGATTTGGTCACCAATAAAATAACACTCCTTACATACATTTTGATGATTTCAGCATCAAGCCACTTTTTGATAATTTCGCAAATAGCAAAAGACCAGTGCCTTGGAATTAGTATCCCGAGACATCGTAGTTTTTTTGTTTTTTTTTTTACCAGTAAGGGTTTTTGTATCAGAGTTCTCCCTTTGCGAGTACCTGAAATAGAAAAGTTCTTATCAGAAATCATCCAATGGCAGTCAACCATTATGTACCTGTGCTCATTGTAAAGATCGTCTTTTTTGGTCGCTTCCAAGCATAATGGAGCTACAGCTCCAGTTGATACGTCAACTTATGGAGCTTTATTTTTGCAGGTTTGGCTGACATGCATGAAGTTTCCTTTTTATTAGGCACTTGGAAATTTATGTAATTATCTGCTAGTCATAGTTAAAAATCCGTATTTTGATTTCGTATGATAATAAATGAATTGTTATCAGCAACATCAAATTAATCACGAATATTTAATAAACTATAAAATACAATTCACTTTGTTTACACCAATTGAAAAAAAAAGAGAAGCCCTTTGAGAATAATGAATTTGACATTTCGCGGAAGCCTGACGGCCTGTTCTTTTAGAGGGCCTTGTTCTCATACAGATGATGTCAGTTTGTCATTTGACATTTGAAAAATCTTGATTTGAAGCAGCGAGAAAAGCCCATTTATATAATCAATACAAGCAGTGATAAATGCGTTAGAGTACTAAGTGTGAATAGCCCCTTGTTAAAATCTCGAATGTACCAACACCAATGATTTGTTGACTCCCCACCTCTTGCGGAAGTATTACAAAATTCTAATATAAAACTGTCACGAGAAACTATATGCCGTTCGTAGTCTAAAATATATTGCTTAAATATAACAAAAAATCATAAAAGCATTTTCACATACAACGCGTATCCCTCAACCTCACGATTAACACCATACCGACAGCATCAAATGTCAAAGAACCACCGCAATTATAATTTGCCAGGTTTATTGCGCTTACTAGCAAAAAACTTTTAGTTTGATGAAGAATGATGACAGATGCCCGCAAAAAAAAAAAGAGTTCCAAGACAAAGCTGCAGGCCAAGACGAGAGCTAACATTGAGCAAAAAAGGAGAGAACACCGCCATTTCAGATAGTAAATGTGCACGATCATATACATAGAGAGGTGCAATACCAAAAAATGTTCACCAAAGTATAAGAGAGGGCAAAACAAGGGATACAAGGATCGAACAGAATCCTGTCGAGATGAACAAGGAAATATCGTAGTTGAGACACAGTCAATGCTGAGGACATGGAAGAGCCACGGTGGTGACTGCTTCACGGTGATTTGGAAAATAACATTCACCAACTGATAAGCAAAGTATGCCTGAAGAATGGAACCTCAGCATCGTTTGAACGATCTTCAAAAAAGAGGCCATCTGAACTGCGCCAACTACAGAGGCATAAGTTCCCTCAACATCGCACCGTCAGCTCCGTATGTTCGTTATCTTGTGAAAAAAGTGAAAGCAACTGTCATCCTCATCGATAAACCAAAGCATGAAAAGCCAAAAACATTGCGTACACCCGAGAATATTGCTGCTGTGGCAGAAAGTGTGCGTGAAGCACCATCAACATCAATTAACCGGCATTCTCAACAATTGAACATTTCGGAGACATCATTGAGACGAATTTTGCATAAAGACCTTGGTATGACGCCATACAAAATCCAATTGGTTCAGGAGTTGATGCCAACTGACCATCCAATGCGTTTTCGCTTCGCTAAGTGGGCCTGCGATCGACTTAGAGAAGATGCCGATTTTGCCAAAAAAATCATCTTTTCAGGTGAAGCTCCTTTTGATCTTGGCGGGTATGTAAACAAGCAAAATTGTCGCATTTGGGGCTAAGAAAACCCGCATGCATACATTGAAAAGCCGATACACCCAAACCGAGTCACTGTTTGGTGTGGATTTTGGTCCAGAGGCATAATTGGGCCATTTTTCTTCGAAAATGAGCAAGGAGTGGCCGTTACAGTCAATGGCGATCGTTATCGGGCCATGTTGAACGAATTTTTGTTCACAAAAATTGAAGAGGAGGATATTGGCAACATTTGGTTTCAACAGGACGGCGCTACGTGCCACACAGCCGAAGCTACATTCGATGTTTTGCGCCCTGTTTTTGAAGATCGCATTATCAGCTAAATAAATCAGCAAAAGATAAGTGTTACGCCGACAAGCCAGAGACAATTGACGCTTTAAAGGACAATATTCGTGAAGCTATTGGTGAAATACAGCTGCATACAATCGATAATGTGCTTAAAAATTGGGCCGATCGGGTAGGCTACTGCATGGCCAGCCGAGGCAGCCATTTGAATGAAATTATTTTCCATTATCAACCGGAAGGATTGTACTTTTTTTTATAGCATTTTCAAAAAAAAAAGTTATTTGGCGGACCCTTTACATCGCATGGCTTTGTTTTGTAATTTTTGCAGTCTAAAAATCTTACTCTCATTATATAAAAACAAAATAGTGGAACAATACTCAAAACAAGGTTTAACAATGACATTATATATATTTATTGCACTTATAGTTGAAATTTGACTCCTTATTCTTTTCATAAAGCCTTTTTTTGGCTATTTTTTTACAAATGTTCTCAACATGATTTCCAAATGATAATTTTTGGTCTTAAACAACTCCCAAATACTTTATTTCTTTTATTTTATCAATTAAAACACCACCAATCTTGATTTCGTTGTCATTTCTTCTCTCGTTTAGCACCATTAGTTTCGTTTTTTCAATGTTCAACTTCATTTTGTTTTGCATAAGCCACTGATTTATAGAGTCTAAGTCTTCTTGTAGTATTGTTATCATTATCACTTGAGATATATACAAGTGCATTATCCGCGAATAAAGCCAATTTACTGTGTTTTACAACGCTTTTAATGTCATTTATATATATAGTGAAAAAAAGAGTCCCCAAGACAGACCCTTGTGGAACACCGTAGTCTACTTCGATTGTGTCCGACATTTCTCCGTTCACTTTAACTTTCTGCTTTCGATTTTTTAAATATGATTCAAACCACAACAATGTTTTATTTCTACCCCATATTTCTTAATTTTCATCAGTAAAATGTCTCTACTTACACTCTCAAATGCACGTTTTAAATCCAAAAAAAAAAACATAATAAACACTTCTCTTTTTAACGGGTGATCCAAGTAGAGATACTTTTTTCAATAGCGTGAGTCGTGTCATGCTGTCATGTTATTTTTGTTTAGTATTGTTTGGCATTTCATAATGGAAAGACTTACGCGTGAACAACGTTTACAAATTGTTCAACTTTATTATGAAAATTCACGTTCTATGAGGAATGTGTTTCGTGCACTTCGCTCAACTTATGGTCAACATAATCGGCCTACTGAGCGTACATTTTGAGACCCAGCATTCATTATTGGATAATATTCGACCGAATAGACCACGTCCAGCACGCTGTGAAGAAAATATAGCGGCCGTAGCTGAGAGTGTACACGAAGACCGTAGAGAGTCGATTCGGCGCCGTTCGCAGCAACTCGGACTGACGTGCCATGATAACCAACTATTTGATGCCTGAAATTGAAGCTCGTGATCTCGGCGACATTTGGTTTCAGCAATACGGCGCCACTTCCCACACATCGCATCAATCAATTGAGAGAACATTTCGGTGAGCACATAATTTCACGTTTTGGGCCGGTCGATTGGCCACCAAGATCGTGTGATATCACACCGTTAGACTTTTTCCTGTGGGGATATGTAAAGTCAAAAGCTTATGCCGACAAACCCGCTTCGATTCAGGCCTTGGAGGAAAACATCACGCGTGTCATTCGCCAGTTACCAGTCGAAATGCTCGAAATGCTCTTTCCACGATAGAACAGCTACCTATATTGATTGTGGTTTGACACGAGTAGCCCTTTCGAATACCGGATTGTAGGTCCATTATTAAGTTGTTACCTTCAAAATACTGATAAAGATCTTTTCAAACAATGGCATTGCATTAACTGGTCTAAACTCTTCGCATTTCACTTTATTAACAATTTTTTCTACTGGGGTAACTAATGATTTTTTCCAGGAGTCAGGAAACTTGCTTGTAGACAGGAAACCATTAATTATTTTACACAAAATTGGACCGAGTATTTCGAATTCCTCTAAGTAGATACTGGGGCTCATAAATTGGAGATCGCGTTTGTTTTTAATATCTTTTATAGATTGTTTTAAATCATGTAATGAAACAATATAAAATTTGACAACACTTTCCACTTCTTGTACATGGTTCACAAAAGGAGTTAAAGGAATTGTATGTATTATTTGATTTTAAGAGAGCTTTTGAAACGATTGATCAGGAAATACTACTAGAAAAAATGTATCAATATGGTGTCAAACATAAGGAACTTAATTGGTCCAGGTCCTTTATAACAAATAGAATGCAGAGGACAAAAGTTAATAATTCTACATCGGAATATATTAAAGTAGAACAAGGAGTTCCTCAAGGATCAATTTTAGGGGCACTCCTATTTATAATTTATATAAATGATATGCCAAGAACTATACAATTTTGCAAAAGTGTGTTATAGGCGGATGACACTCTTATATATGCTGAAGGAGACGACACTGAGCAATGCAAAAGCATGTTAGACAACGATGTGAAAAATCTAGTCTCATGGCTTAAGATGAATAAACTGAAGCTTAACGAACAAAAAACTAAGTTGATGACAATTAATATAGATAGCGAATTAACTATTGAAATAAATGGAAATACGATCGAAAATGTTAAAAGCATAAAATATCTAGGAATGATAATAGACAAAGAGTTAAAAATGGAGCAACACATCGATTATATATGTAAAAAAATAGGGAAAAAGATTGGATTTTTTAAACGTATCCGAAAAAGAATGGACTATATAACAGCGGTTAATATATACAACACTATAATAAAACCACATTTTGAATATTGTTCTACCGTTTTGTTCTCATGTTGCAATCAAGGTCAAATCGAAAGATTGCAAAAACTTCAAAATAAGGGTATGAGAAGCATCCTGAAATGCAATCGCTTTACACCAATAAGACAAATGTTGGATACACAGAGGTGGTTTGATGTCAAGCAGAGAAAGGAACTGAATGCACTACTTACAGTTTTCAAAATAAAGTATGGCGAAGCACCAGCATATTTAACACGGGAAGTCAGACTTGTGAGTGAAGCTCAACCATACAACCTACGAAACGCGAATGATTTCCGACTGAATTTGCAGTTATCAACACATGGTCAGAAGACGTTACTCTACAAGGGGATAATGCTTTTCAACATGTTACCAACATATATAAAAAATGAAGAGAATTTTAGAATTTTTAAAACTAAAAGTATCAAACATGTAAAGAGATATTTAAAATTACTGTAAAATGAACTGATATAGAAAATTTTTTATTATAAATGTAATTATAAAGTATTTAAAATACTAATAAATATATATACTACTACTAAAAATAAAAATAAAAAAAAAATAAAAATTCGACTATACTTCGAAAAAAGAAACTATTGCACTTTTTAGCTATTATTTTATTTTATTTACACATTTCTAAACCGAATAAAACATTTTTTATTTCGTAGCTTTTTAAGTTTTTCCACATTGATTTTTGATCCACTGAACCAGATATTTTTGACATTACAAATTCACTTTTACGTTTAGATATTTCACTTTTATATCGATTTCACTTTTATATAAATCTAGTAAATCTATTTTCCTATTCCAACAAAAACAAATCAAATTCTTAGAAATAATTCGAATCCAACGTCTAATTCTACCTCCACTCCGAAAACAAATAACCAAATTCTTATTGGTTTCCTCATTTCTCCACTGAACGCACTCCACCAGTCCACCATTGAAATGTCATATGTTCAAACAAACGGAAATGTCAAAAAAAAAAAAAAAAAATTCGCACTCCCCAACAACACGTCAGACATTTGTACTCTCAGAATTTTTCCGAAGGGTTGTTCGACGTTTTGCTTCCATTTTCCGGGGGTTTAGCCTTGTTTAGCGATAATTTCCTTAATCAAAATGTTAATTTAAAAACCACACAATACATTTTAATTTAATTTCGTCTAAATATCCGCCTAAGTTTGTCCACAAAATGCGTTTAAATTTACAACTAACGTATTGGTGTTTAATTTCGATAACAATAATCTCAAGGTAAGTTGAGCAAAAAAGAAAAAAAAAAACACCGTCCTCTTATAAAATTCATCGGCAAAATATTTATAAATGAAAATGTAAATTTAGACAGCCAATAAATATTAATGAACATTTCAATTTGTTTCTTGTTTCTTCCTGTGCAGTTGCTTTTTGTTTTTGGTTGTTGCATCGGAGTCGATCGTTCGGAATGTTGGCGTTGCCGCGAAAGATTCGGTTGCGAGCGCAAATGCGGGCGGCAGTGGAGATGGAGGCACCAATGCAGATGCAGATGCAAGTGGCGTCAAAATCAATTTCGATAATAAATTCGTGAAATTAAAAAAAGAAAATAGTGCGTCGCGAAGTATTGAGGCGAATGTTGTGCATTCGTTACCAAATGTGCCGTCGTCGTTGTCGTTGCCGCCATCGCCATCAGCTGATGGCGGTGCTGAAGGTGAACAACCTTCACCCGCAGCATATAAAAGTGAAGAAGAAATTATATCAAGTGATGGTGGTGTGTTAAGTGATACAGTTGTTGTGCCAATTAGGGAGGGTAATGTTTTACAATTAGAAGCACCAGAAGTGCGTGTACTCCAAGAGGAGGAAGCAAGCGGTAGTAGTATTGCGGATATGGCGGGGAATGCAGTCAATGTGGAACCACCAATAGATGCAACAAGGTGAGTTTTTTTTTGTTATCAAGTGTATAACTGATGGTGTGTGCTAGGAAGAACAGTGTTCTGTTCTTCGTGGCAGAATGCTTCATTGGGTTTTCCATTTTCCATTCCGTGGGCTTACCGGAAATCTATTTTTAAACGCACAACTAGTTACTCCACACAACATCCTTACCAAATCGCATTGTCACTGCAACAACAAACATCATGTGACATCTGTTCGAGTGCTGATACTTGAGTTGGATAAGCGGGACGCCCATTCAATGTTTACTTTGTCTATTGTTGCCAACGTCTTATCTCAACTGGGTGACAGATGCAATGCAACTTTCTTCGTAAATTCCTTAATCTTTCCCACAAATAGCTACAGCATCCATTCGATATAATTATTCACTTTCTGTGTAATTTTTTCCTCATCTCTGCGTGCGTACAATCCAGTTTTCGGCATTTAATTGCAGTCCTGCCACGTACTGTGGTACCCTTCAGGTTTATTAATTACAGAAGAATGTTGTGCACATTATTGTGTGTTTCAATTGTTTAGTCAGTCGATGATGGTACACGAGTATGGAATGTCCGTTGAAAGTGATGGTCAGTGTTACACGAAAGTTGCGGTCTTGATTGGTTAATTAATAATTTGATGGCACACTGTCCTATTTGTTGGTATTTCGAAGGAATTCAGGTCGTTGTTGTGTCTCTGAAGAAATCTTCCTAAATTCCTCGTTTGTAGGTCTTAGAGATTTGTGGAAGCAGGTATGTACCTACGCTGTTGATATAAGCAAAGATTATGAATTCTATACAGATGACGCACTCCATATAAGAAAAATTGTTCTATGGCGGGTCGCGCTGGCACAGCCCGCCATATGATTTTGTTCTTGTTTTTCATGTGTTTTCATGCACACCGCCCGCCCGTACCATGAAGCTACTGAGACAAAGTTTCTGTTTTTGTTCTCAATGCGTCATCTGTATAGAATTCATAATCTTTGATATAAGCGAACTTTTGGAATGTATCTGTAATAGGGAGTCTGGTTTTATCTATTTTGGTTTGCGATTACGATTAGCTTTACTTATACAACCCTGACATAGACTCACTTCGTGGCTTTAACATTCTGAACAGACAACATCCGAAGGAAGTTATTTTGAGATCTTTGCTGAGGGAAACAACTTAACGCAGCTTGTTAATGAGCCGACACCCATACCAGATATTTCGAGACTTGTTTCTTACCTCCTATCCTGAAAAATACACCATCAATGTATTATCGCCTCTAGGTTCGTCGGACCACTGTATCATATCCGCAAATTTCTCTTCCAAAAAAAAAGAAAACGAGAAAGCCAATTGGGAAGCGAGCGCTCTAAGCTTAAATTAATGGTTTTTATTTGCTTTTCAGCTTTAGTCGTTTTTATTTTTATTTTACTATGTAGATCTTTTTTTTTCAAAGAAAAATTTAAAAAACTTTGATCAGTAACATTTTTTTGTTTTATATAAAAAAAAGCTTTATCTAGATTAAAACTAACTTAAGACTACTTAATACTACTTAATACTACTTAAAACTACTTACATCTAACTTCATTATAATCGGGGTGGCGAGCACTAGTTGCAAATGCCCCGAGGGGTCGCCATCCCAATCGATTTTTGGTCCACAGGCAGCATGCAACCAGCCATATTTTACCCCAATATGGTGTACATGCCCCGCCCCAGACCTTTTTTCAAAATTTTTATTTTTCTTTATCATTAAGGAGTGGACTAAAAGTCCGCAAAGACCTGAGGAAGTGCAGTATCACTTCCCTCATGTAGCCACCAGAATTCCGTTCTCTGCCTTTCAGCATCGGTCCTATCGCGATCCGATACCGAAGTGCTAAAGCGGAGGAGCTCCGGAGCATTGTCGACATACCCGTCGCGGATTAGCCGCTTGTCACGCGCGTCACGGTAGCGGTGGTATAAAACCGGGATACCGTTCCTGTCCTGTACCAACCCTAACGAATCGATATAAATAAATGCCTCTGGCGGAAAAAAGCCAGACACAAGCGTACTCTCCATGTATGTATCATTGGGGTAATAAGCCCCGAAGATCAGGCTGTTGTCGCTAGCCATCGCCCTTGCAGCGTGCCTCCGAGTCACCTTAATAAGGAAATTGTCGATTCTGTTCAGCTGGGCCCCATTGTAAAGAACCTCGTTGCGATAATATTTTATGTACTCAGAGTCCGGCGTTCGGTACAATCCTAAGCAGGATCGGAGACAACGCCTCTCAAACAGCCGTATCCTTTCCATGTAGGATGGTGAAATATTGAACCACACAGGACAACCGTAGGCGATGATCGGCCTTATGAGGGCCATGTAGCAAATGACTTTCACCCTTGAATCAAGTTGAATGCTTTGAAACAATCTTCTTGTCAGAGCATAAGCACCCCTAGCCCTAGCCAGACAAGCATCCACATTTTTATTAAAATACAGAAACTTGTCAAGCCAGATGCCAAGGTATTTGACTTCAGTTCTCAGCGCCAACGGCCGTCCATTCTGTCCAATAATGCACAATTTTTTCCAGTTTTTTCTGGTATCGTAAGATGCCCTCTGCACTGGGGTCCTGAACAGAATTGTTTCGGTTTTTTTGGAAATTGATCCTCAATTTCCAATCGTCGCAATATCCCTTGATGTGATCGAAGTCACGTTGCAAAAGTATGTTGATGACTCCGATTTTCGGACCTGATCTGTACGCCACCAGATCATCTGCATACGCTATAGAGTGACTAAGATCACTACAAGATCACTTGTATAAATGTTAAACAATATCGGGCAGTTCACCGCCCCTGTTGTAAACCGTTTTTAATTTCAAAGACTTTACTCGAAGTTACGTTGCCACATTTGACGACGAACTTCTTTCCCATAAGCATTTCATAAATCATATACAGCATGGGTTTACGCATGCCAAGTCTGGTTAGCTTGTAGAAAAGCCCTTCTAACCATACGGTGTCGAAGGCCTTCTCAAAGTCAACCAGACAGGCCCCTGTGCATTGTCCTTTGGATTTATTCCATTGGATGTCGGAGACTAGTTTCGACGCGGCATGAATAGTGTCATGCCTCGCTCGAAAACCAAACTGATTTTCCGGGATAATTTTATTTTCCTCGACCCACTCAAGCAGAGCCCTATTGACTATCTTCTCGAATACCTTGCTTACATTCGGTAGAAGGCTTATTGACCGAAGATTTGCAGGGTTTGTTCTGTCCTTGTCCTTTTTGGGGATAGGATGTACCACCGCCGTTTTCCAGTGCACCGGATAATGTGCATTATTCAGTGCATTGTTAAACAGCGTGGTGAAAATATCGACTGCCTCTATTGGCAGGTGTCTCAACACGACGTTTGGGACCCCGTCCTCTCCCGCCGACTTTTTATTCTTCAGTGATACAAAGATGCCCAGGAGTTCATCTTTTTGCACGAACAGCATTAGGCTATTGGCGACTATGCCATTTGAAGGGTTTTGATCATTGAATACGGTAAAACCGTTATTCTCAGATCGCCAAGCTTGAAGTTCGGTACGTAGATAAAAGTGATTCAGAACGGCTCTCTCCTCAATAACGTGATTTGGGCGAACAGGATTGTTCACCTTATACACGGTCTCGAAGACAGCGCCTATCGAATTCGCCTTCTCCTGAGGATCTTCGATCGTGAAAAAACCATCGTTAGAATCAACACTTTCCGGACTTATACCAGCAGCCGTGAGTGTCTGTCTGTTCTCTGTCGTTTGGGAAATTCGGACACATGGAATGTCGTTATGATCCTTTCGCCTGAAATGCGAAACATGTTCGGGCTACTGGTTTTTATAGCCCGAATTTTCTTGGTCAGTACAAACTTACAGATTGTCTGTAATTCTCCGTGATTAACTGTTTGAGGTTTTTGATCAACGACTTCAATGTCCGAACCTCCGGGTCTTATCTGTCAGTAAATTGCCTCCGCAGCCGTTTAAGCCTCGAGACCAGTCTGCTTTTGTGTTTATGGAGTGCATCGATTGTTGGCGTTCGATACTTCTCCGTCTGGTCGTCAGAACTAGTTACCTTGGGGATAACTCGATCCATTGACCTTTTAATGACCTCATTCATTTTTAATAAATTTTGGTCGATTTCATCGTTCGTAAGGTTTCGGTTTGTCGGAGGTTTGATTTCGCTCAAACGTAATTCTCGCTTTACAACTCTGGCGAAGCGCGGCCAGTTCGTCCTTCGATAGTCGAAAGAACGCACCTGGTCGAACTCCTCCAGTTGAGTTTGCTCGTTTGGGATCCTGAATACGGCATCGATTCCGAGGTGGTCACTATCGTAATCGAATGCTCGCACACAGTTCCGCGCGTGTTCGTTATTTGTCAGTACTAGTCTGTTGTCCAATACGTAGTATGACTTGACCTGCAAATAACCCATAAGATTGAGAGAGACACACTTTTGGTTCTAGAGGGTGTTTTTTTTTTTTTTTTTAGAGATACTGAACTTTGAAATGGAAATAGACATGAGATTTACTTTATTCGAAAGATAATCTTCTGGCATACGAACGCCACGGCTCGCTCGGACGTAGTCTAATCTGGAGTTCCAATTTTCGTTGACTTTTCCAACATTATCCGCAATAGCGCGGCGAATTTTCTCCTCCAAGTGGACAATCGTTTGAGGCTTATCGGCGTAGACCCACAGAAAATAGTCAAGCGACGTTAAATCGCACGATCTTGGAGTCCGCTCCTGCAGATCATGGTTGTTCAATTGATGTACGAAGAAGTCAGTAATCATGGCTCTTTAGCGGTCACCATTGACTGTAACATTCTGGCCAGCATCGTTTTTAAAGAAGTACGGACCAATTATTTCACCAATCTATAAAGCGCACCAAACAGTCAGTTTTTGTGGATGTAACGGTGTCTCAACAATTATGGTGGATAGACTGATTCGGGTCTTCCTCTACGCTATGATCTACAGCAGCAATGACATTTTTTGTACGCACTGTATGACATCTCTGTGGATGCGTATTATGATTTAGAGTGAACGTGGTGCGAAAACGTTTCATACTTAAACGAAATTATTGCTCTGATGAACGATTTTGTTGACTGAAAATGGACGTAATGTGCGATAAACCGTATTTTGAACAAAACCATGATTTTCAGAATAAATTTGCACAATTTGGAAGCGTTGTTCAAACGTCAGTCTATTCATGTTGAAATGCTTGCCGCCATTTTGCAGACATTTCTACATTGCCAGATTTTGCCCCGTCTCCTCCTGTACTTGAGACCGTTGATCATTCTATGAAATATATTTACTTTCGTACTCGTACAGTTGCAAGAGTTTTAACTGATCTCGACATTCCTAAATCCGCTGGTCCGCAGGATGTTCGCACTCATCAGGATTCTTTCCGAGTAGATGGAAAACTGCATTTGTCCAGTTTCTAACAAACAAAGGCAAATCTCTCTCTACTACCGACCAAAAGCACTTACGTCCCTTCTTTCCAAGGTCATGGAATAGCTGATAAATCGTCAGCTTGTGAAACATCTCGAAACATGAAAACTTGCCAACGACCGGCAGTATGGTTTTCGCAGCTGGTACACTGCCGATTTGATGACATATCTCACCAAACAGTGAAACCAATCAATCCACCATGGTGGTAAAAGCAAGATTTCAATGGCATTTGATAGTCTTTGGCATCAAGCCCTTTTGTCGAAAATGCGTGCATTTGGAATCGATGAAAAACTTCTTCTTTGGATTAGAAATTATCTTTCGAACCGTTCAATTCAAGTAGTTTTGTACGATTTCAAGTCTGCAACTAACCAAATAAATGCTGGTGTCCCTCAAGGTTCAGTTTTGTCTCCGACTCTCTTTCTCATTTTTATTAATGACTTCCTTTCTGCAACTTCTGATCCAATTCATTCCCTCGCGAACGCCAGTACTAGTACTCTCAGCTTGACATATTCGTTCTCGAATCCATGCGCTACACCTTCGGACGTGGAATAAAAACGTCAAAATATGTTAAGCTCATTAAATTCCGATCTCGACAGCATAATTAAATGGGGTAAGCTTAATAGAAAGGAATTCAATGCTTCCAAAACACAATGCTGTCTTCTGTCGTTAATGCGAAACCACAAATGGCCCTTACGTCGTTCGACCTACCATGCTAAGTAGGTCGAACGACCACATATTCCAAGTCGCTAAAAACGCAGCAAAATTTCTAGGTTTCCCTAATCGATGTAAAAAATATTTCAAAGCGATTATACGCCCTTAACTTGAGTTTAACGCCCACATCTGGTCGGGTGGACCAAAAACAACATTGCACCTCCTAGGTAGGATTCAAACGCCTGCGAAACAACGTATAGGAGACATTGGAAGAGCGAACTCTTTAGTTTCGCTCGAACTACTTTACCATAAGGGCTCACGATCCCTTGAGGGTCTCTGCCTGAGACAAGGCAGAGCTTTGATCCCATTTGTTTATCTAAACCGAAATAGCATCAGTTTCCTAGGGTCATACCTCGTCGTACATCCACTAAGGTGTCATTTGTGGGGTAAAACATCCGTTGGGATGATCATATCCATTTTTGCATCCTGGGTCACATGTTCCTGTGCGGTCGTTTTCGTTTTTGCACTGTCTGGCAATATGCCCGTATTCAAGGCACCTGTGGCACTGTGAAGGTGTTTGGTGCTCTCGTATTCTGCATCGGACCCACCCTTCATGCAACGCCATGCAGCGATTATCTTGCTTGCTTCGCTCGCTGAAAGGTTGATGAGGCCGTTTGTGTTCCTCGTCTCGTCATCCTAATGGATTTCACTGCACTGCTCGTGATGCTCGTGGATAAGGGAACTGCTTTGCTATGGCGTTGCAGATCTCTTCTGGGGTTGTAACCTCGTCTAGATCGCGACACTCCATGGTGACACAGTGTCTTGATCTTTGGAAAATGTTGGTCATATTTTTCTTTCCCATAAGCTGGAATCTGGGAGATTGAATAAATCCCATGATATCGGGTCTCCTTGTTGTAATCCAGTGAATGTTTGGAAAAGTTCAAATGAGATGCTTCCGAACTGAACGTTGCATCGCGTGTCCCCCACTATTTAGCGACATAGCCACATCAGTTGTGGTGGTATCCCGAATTCCTCCATCGCTTTATAATGCTAGAGCTCTAGCCGATGGATGCTATCATATGCAGCCTTGAAGTCGATGAAACGATTTTGTGTCTCGACTTCGAAATTCGTTGGTCTTTTCCAGAATTATTTCTATGATCGATCTGCCGGACTGAAAGCCACACTGCTACGTTCCGATAGTCTTGAGACTTTCAGACAGTACCTTGGATTGGACCTTTTGACAACTATAGCTAGGATCATGCAGCAAATCACCTTTACCCTGTCAAAAGGCTGCTATTTGGAAGCATTGTCAACAACATACTGGTTTTTGGGTTCTCAAGCGCGTTTGTATATACTTTAACCATCATTTCTGGTCATTTTGACAACTTTTGACATCTATAGCTAGGGTCATGCAGCAAATCACCTTTACCCTGTCAAAAGGCTGCTATTTGGAAGCATTGTCAACAACATACTGTTTTTTTGGGTTCTCAAGCTCGTGAAAGCCACACTGCTACGTTCCGATAGTCTTGAGACTTTCAGACAGTACCTTGGATTGGACCTTATATGCGACATTTAGCAGGGATTTGCCTCGACTGTTGATACAAGACATGGGATGCTCTCATCGATCCAGACTTTGTTGATGATGCATGCACACTTCTAAAGCATCACCTCCGTATTTGAAGAGTTCTGCTAGTAATCTGTCAGAAAAAAACATTAACACCTGCAGACATACTAAAGACCTTTGGCCGGAACTTGGCGATAGTAAATCTAACAAGCTTATAGCTCTGAACAGAGCTTCTATTGCCATAGCGGTGAGAGTCATATAGGCCATAATCTGCTGGATAAACATTCCAACAGGATTAACTTAACTGACTCACACCCACTTTGCAGGAAGTACGAAGACCCGGACGTCGAGGAGGACATCGTCCACCTATTATGTCACTGCTCCGCGATCAGCAACAGCCGTAACAAACTCCTCGGTAGCTTCTACTACGATTACTTGATGGAGCTAGCTACAACACCTACAGCTCGGATCGTCAGCTTCTGCTGCAAGTCGGGTTGGAGCAAATATCTCATTGAAGCTAATGGAGCAGCACAAATAACCAAAGTATAACTCCCTTCACTAACGCAGCTTTCTTTGCAGGTACAATAAAGGGAATCGCTATGGGCCCACGCAGGCCTATGCGAGTTTGACGACTCAATTGGACGTCAACAACCTACCAAACCTAACCTATCAGAACCGGCTGCCTTGTTGTTCTTCAGTTTTTGTATGCCTGCTCTTACTTCTCCAACACTGGGAGGGAGCGTTACCTTTTTGTTTACTGGAAGTGGGCTGGTTTCTTGCCCTATCACTCTCTCGACATTATGCCCATTAATCAGCAGCGAAAATAATGCCTCATACATCTTCAATTCCCTGTGCGTCAGTGACTAGGTTGGCATTGTTATTTTGTAGAGCCTGCGTTCCTTCTTTGAAGCCAGCTTTCAGTTGTTTGGCTTTCTTGTTGTAGAATTGACGGATGTTCTTCTTGTCGCGAGACTCTGCGTGTTCTCTTCACTTCTCCTGGTTCGGTACTCTTACCGTGCGCGTGTTTTGCGTTGTAGCTCCTTGATCCTGTCCAATTTATTTCCTGGGTCGCAGTAATGTCTGCTCTGTAATTCGTGAGGACAGATTCAAGTTTTTGAGTAGAAGCCAGGGTGTACAGCGTGAGTACGTTTCAGGTGCATACTCATAAGTCGTTGTTCGCGAACGTTCCGGGTCTGGTTGGTATTTATCGGGATCTGTTATCCGAGGCTGTTGTCTCGCTCATAACTAACTATTTTTAAGTGGTAAGAAACTTACCCTTTACCAACAACCTGATTGGCCCTAATCAGTGTGGTTTTAGGTCAGGAAAGTCCACAACTAATCAATTCTTCACACTTCGGCAGATCCAAGAAACCCAAATCGATATCCACCACCTGTTCATCGATTTCAAAGCCGAATACGACAGCATTTATAGAGACGAGCTATACAGAGCCATGATCCCATGATCTTGCTGGCCAATTCACTCGTCCGAAGCGTGAAATTGATTGTTCACCGAAGTGGACTCTCAATATGTCCATTGTTTCACGGACTGTGTTGAAAGTAGCGCCGTCTCGTTGGAACCAAATGGTGTCGAGATCTCGGGCTTAAATTTCAGGTCATGATCGCATGATCTTGCTGGCCAATTCACTCGTCCGAAGCGTGAAAATGATTGTTCACCGAAGTGGACTCTCAATATGTCCATTGTTTCACGGACTGTGTTGAAAGCAGCGCCGTCTCGTTGGAACCAAATGTTGTCGAGATCTCGGGCTTAAACTTCAGGTAAGAAATAGTCCGTTATCATGGCGCGATAAGGAGCCCCATTTACAGAAACGTTGGCGCCAGCCTCATTTTTGAACAACTACGGACCGATGATTGTTTTGATTCGATGTAACTGCAGCTCTTAAACCTCTTGCGGTTGTTCTTCGGTCCGGCAATTTTGCTTCTTGACGTATCCATTGAGCCTGAAATGGTCCTCATCGCTGAACAAAATGTTGGCCGAAAGCAGTGGATCTTCAGCAAGTCTTTCGAGAGCCCATTCACCGAACGATTTGCAAACGTTGTTCGGTTGTTAGTCTTACCATGATGAATGCTAAATAAAAAAACACATGGCAACTCGACACGACTCACACTTCATCTGTCAAAAAACCCCTTTTGAAAAAAAGTCAGTCGTTACAAATACAAATTCTCAGGCTCGTTAGTACCCTGGGCCTAGTTTGTATTTCTTGCACGATGGCGAGACCTCCTGTTTTATGCTAAATCCGAACGGTTGAAATTAGCTTTACTTGACAATTGACACTACTCGGAGGATTTGTCAGATTATCAGAATTATCAGATGGCCAGAAAAAAATCATTTATAGGTGTTGCTACGGATGGGAATCAAATCCAGACCTTCCGCGCGGCATTTCGTCGCACTAACCATCTCGCCACTGAGTCCGTCAATGATTTTCTTGATAAATGCTGGGGTGCCACAAGGATCAATTCTCTCACGTAGAAAGAAGGAGCTCGTAGAAGGCGTTGCCATATTGGAAACTCCACAAATGATGGTTGTTGGAGCTGTCGGCTATGTCGACAATGAATTCGGTGTCCGTGCTTTGGTCAATGTTTGGGCTCAGCATTTGTCGGAGGGGTGCCGTCATCGCTTCTACAAAAACTGGTAAAAGAGCAAGAAGAAGGCTTTCTCTAAGTTCAGCAAGAAGTGAACCGATGATGTTGGCAAGAAGAACATTGACTATGAATTAGGTTTTCCCACGGATAGTTAGGAGAATGGACAAGATCCACGTGGTATCACAATGCACCAAAATGGTCTAAGTGTGCTGGCAAACGCTGGCAGCCACTCTAACCCAACCTAACCTATGCATCAGGAAGATGGTCCGCTACTGCAAAGCCATCCGCGTAATTGCCCACTCTCAGATCATTTAGATCAAGCAACGTCAAAAGAAGGCCCATATCATGGAAATCCAATTGAACGGTGGCACCATTGAAGACAAAGTTAACTGGGTCAAGGAACACTTGGAACCGGCCGTGCAAATATCCAATGTCTTCGGACAAGATGAAGTCGTTGACTATGCGTTGGTGTGTTGCCAAGGGTAAGGGTTTCAAGGGGGTGACCGCCCGTAGGCACACAAAGAAATTGCCCCGCATGATGCACAAGGGTCTGCTTTAGGTTGCTTGTATTGGAAAATTGGCTGTTACACATGCCGGTTAGAAGGGTTGCCATCACGCTATCCTGAATACACACCAAGGATGAAGTTCATCAAGATAAACGCCTCCACGGAGTATGACTTCGTAATGATTAAGGAATGTTGTATCGGATCCAAGAAGCGTGTCATCACGCTTAAATCACTGTTGGTGCACACTATCCGCGTGCGCTTCATTGAAACAAATCAAGCTGAAGTTCATCGATACATCTTAAGATGGAACATGGTCGCTTCCAGTCTGCTGCCCACAAATTGACCTTCATGGGACCATTCAAGAAGGATCGTATCAAGGAACAGCAAGTCGCCATTACTGCTGCTCCAACTATAAGGTGGGCCAAGAGACGTCATCCGATGATGTTTGGCCCTCATTTTTTTTTCTAAATGGCTCGCGCAGTGTGTGCCGTTGCTCCGTCCTGTTGAAACCACATGTCCCCCAGTCCTAATTCGTCCGATTGCGGCAGAAAAAACTCGGTTAACATGGCCCTATAGCGCGCACCGTCCACTGTTGTCGTTTGACTAGCGGCGTTCTCGAAAAAAATGGCCCGATGACTCCTCCAGCGTGATCAGCGCACCATGCAGTAACTTTGAGCGGGCGTAATGGCTCCTCGTGCATTACTCGTGGATTTTCGGTGCCCCAGAGGCGTTAGTTTTGCTTGTTCACGTACCCGCTGAGGTGGAAATGAGTCTCATCGTTCATTATGATTATGGTCGAAAAATTGTCCACTTCGTCCTCCAGATTGAGGATGGCTTGGGCGTAGGTTACACGCGTTTGGCGGTCGATGCACGGACTAGACTTTGTCCGGGAACATGGGCAAGTCTTTGACCAAAATTCGCCTTAGGGACGACCGGCTGATGGCTAATTGCGAGGCACGGCGTCTGGTCGATGTTTCCGGCGACAGCTCGACATCATCGGCAACGGCGGCGATATTCTCGGCACAACGGGCGCTCCGGGCCGGTCACTCTTGGCAACGTCTCGTGTGGTCCCATACGGCGCAGTGTTTGCGCAGTCGGTGTGAAACGACCGGGGAATCGGGACGGAATTCGCTCTGTGCCAACACTACAGACGAACTGTTACCCAAAAAAATAGGCACGATTATTCCGCGTTCTTGGGGATTTTATCGCTCCATGGCTTGTTCACTTTAATTCGACATCTGTCTAGTCCACAAATGTCAAAACAGATTTAACATTGGCGGCCATCTGCAAAAATAAGAGCATCTTCCAATAGGGTGATCTCTTTTGGCCCACCTTGTATTTAAAGAGTTCTTACATAGAAATTAGAAGAAGTTAACAGAAAGACCACCTGGTTTTTGATGCGGCTGCTCACTATACATTTAGCCTTACATGGCCTAAACTCATTTACAATAGTATTTCAGGGCGATGATGCATACCTTATCTAACAGAAAATATTGACTTAACTTAATTTCATCAATTTGCGGGATCTTGGTAATGGAAATGTCAATTGTGATTGCGATTATAACTAAAAACATGTGCCAAATGTTAAGGTGCTCCAAAAAGATAAGGGCAACCACCTGATAGTACATTTCGTGTTCGCTGATAACATTTATTTAGCGATACCACGGAACACCTACTCCCTAAAACTTTCCACTTTTATACCCAAATCTGACGAAATCCGTAGACATTTCATATTTTAATTGGAAAATCTCATAAGCCTTCGTTTTGTTTTGAATAATCTCCCCAAGCTTTGGACTCACTCCAGAAATAGACAAAAAAAAAAAAAAACACTCAAGACCCCACACAATACGTAACCTAACCCTCCCCAGCGTATGCTGATAAAGCAAAGACGTGGTACACAACCCTCAGTCGAACTTCCTTGTGTCGCGTTATCTTGACCCAATTCAAATCCAAACTCTCAGCGAACCAACCAACGTATTCACGAGAATTACAAGGCACACTCTGCCTCCACTCGACGACAGCGCCATTCAAAAGTAAAAGTTCTTCTTCTCGACTGAGCAGTGAGCCGTCTAATTTTGTCTGCCTCTTGGTTGATTGCATGACTCGGTCGGTCTATTGATCTTCTGATGACAAATGCCACATTGATGGCGGCGGAAGAGGCACTGGCGGCGGCGGCAGTTGGATTGCGATGCGACGAATTGCCGCATGAATTTAATTTAATTGCATTCTCTTGTTCGATAAGTTCAAGGTTATGGACCACATCACAGATATAGGAACTGAAATGTAGAGCTTTGCCCAGTTCGAGGCCTCCTGATGTTACGAAATGAAAATTACACAAACGGGGAAAATTGAAAAGGAAGAAGCGGCCATTTGTTTAGTTGGAGTGCATTAAGGTTTCGGATTTAAGCAGACGTCGTGTTCACACACAGATACCTGCAGTGGTTGTTGGCGCTATAGCTGTCTGGAAATATTTCGAATTAGAAGTGTGAACTGCGGAATTATAATCTTTTCGGAAATCGTGATTCGTCGCGTCGGCTTCAAGGTGACAAGAGACATTTGATGGGAATCCGGTTTTTGGAAAGAGTGAAAGGGTTGTTGTCTACTCTTGCTGGGGTTTGATTTTAATTTCAAATTGGCATATCTACGTCATGTATTTACGTTGAAACCTTTGAAATGGCGTCAGTGTTAGAATTTGTGAAAAACGTAATTTCATAGAGCAAGCCTTGACAAATGTAGACTAATTGAGGGTCGATGATATACTATGAAGTGTATGTTTGATTGTTTGTTTGTTTGAAGACTATAGCTGGTCTTATAAACTGCAAACATACCTGATGCGACGTTTTGCGCAACCACTGGACAGGTTATGGTGAAACATTCACCAATCGAATGTGGAATGCGTTATTGCACTTACCTCCCTTTTTTTATGTTCAAGGAAACGCTGACAAATGTTCTTATTTACATGACTGGCGCTACTGGATTTTCCTGGGCCCCATCAACATGACGGTCAAATTAGCCCGATCCTTCGCTAACTGGCTCTAGTTGCGCGCTTCAAGGTAGATAGGGTCGGTTTCTACTTGTACGCGCCACTTAAGACGGGACCGAAGATTTTCCGAAGAATTTTTCTCTCGAATCGACCAAGGATTTCTTCATCCGCTTTTGATACGGTCCATGCTTCAGAGCCGTAGAGCAGGACTGGGATGACAGGGTCTTATATAGGATCTCCTTAGTAGTTCGAGTGAGGGCTTTACTACTAAATTGCCTTCTTAGCCCAAAGAAACAGCGATTGGCAAGAGTAATTCTTCGTTTGATTTCTGACGAGATGTTGTTTTCAGAGTTAATAGCGGAGCCGAGGTAGACAAAATCCCGTACTACCTCAAAGTTATATCTGTCAATAGTGACGTTCTGTCCAATTCGTCGATGTTGTGTGTCCTTTCGTGTTGACAGCATATACTTAGTCTTACCCTCATTTACTGCTAAACCCATTTTTGCCGCTTCCTTCTCTATAGTAGCAAAGGTGGTTATGACATCACGTTGAGTCCTACCGATGATGTCAATATCGTCGACGCATGCTAGTAGTTGCACCGATTTTTGGAAAATTGTGCCTCTGGTGTTGGCTCGGGAGTTTTGCAGAATTCTCTCAAGAATCAAATTGAAGAAGTCACATGACAGCGCATCATCCTACACAAACGGACGAGTTTGGACGGTATACCAAAACTAGACATGGCTCTGTATAGTTCGTATCTATAAATGCTGTCGTATGCGTCTTTGAAATCGATAAATAGGTGGTGGGTATTGATTTGGACTTCTTGGGTTTTTTCCAGGATCTGCCAAAGTGTGAAAATTTGATCGATTGTGGACTTTCCTGGCCTAAAACCACACTTATAAGGGCCGATCAGGTTGTTGGTAAACTGTTTCAGGCGTTCACATATTACGGCAGATAGGATCTTGTAGGCGATAATGAGCAGACTTATGCCTCTGTAGTTGGCACAGTTCAGAGGGTATCCTTTCTTATGGATCAGGAAAACTATGCTGAGGTTCCATTCTTCAGGCTTTCATTCGACCAGATTTGGCTTATGAGTTGGTGGATGTTACTTACCAAGTCATCTCCGCCAGCTTTATAAAGCTCAGCGGGAAGGCCGTCATTTCCGGCGGCCTTATTAAGCTTGAGTTTAGATATAGCTATCCTCACTTCACTTAGGTCGGGTGGTTGGCAGTTTTCGCTGTCGTTGCCAATGTTGAATGATTCGTTCTGCCTGACAGCGGAATGTTGTTCGTCATCGCCGTTTTACAGTCTGCAGACGTGGTTCTTCCATATCCTCAGCATCGACTGTGTCTCAACTACGATATTTCCTTGTTCATCTCGACAGGATTCTGTTCGAGCCTTGTATCCTTGGCTTTGACGTTTTACACTTTGGTAAAACTTGCGAACATCGTTCCTGGAGTGGCACCTTTCTATATCCTCGATCGCGCGCTTTTCTTGCTCTTTTTTCTTCTCTCTGAAAAGCCGATGTTCTTCCCTTCTTCTTTGCCTATAGAGCTCAATGGCAGCTCTCGTCTTCACCTGCAGCTTAGCCTTGTAGGCCTCGTTCTTGGCTGCGAGCATCTGTCGGCATTCCTCATCAAACCAGGGGTTTCTTGCTGGTGGCCGCGAGAAACCTAGCACATCAGTTTCGGCTGATCTAATGGCTTGTTGGCATCGTTGCCATTGTTCTTCGACATTAGATGCTGGTGGTGTGTTGTGAGTCGAGAGGTTAAGGGATATGCGTTGCGCGAAGGTCTTGGCGGTCTCTGGCGATTGCAGTCTTTCAACATTAAATTTTTTCACATTTCTGGTTTTTGGTGGCGTGGGGATATCCGCATCCTTACCTTGGCTACAACAAGGTAGTGGTCCGAGTCGATGTTAGCCCCTCGGAATGTTCGGACATCCAAAATACTGGATGCGTGCCTCTTGTCTATCGCAATGTGATCAATTTGGTTGACTGTTCCGTGGTCTGGAGACCGCCATGTCCCCTTATGGATATCGTGGTGAGGAAACCGTGTGCTGGCTATAGTGGCATTTCGTTCCGTAGCGAAGTCAATTAGCCTAAGTCCGTTACCAGACGTGTTGTCGTGCAGGCTATATTTTCCGACAATACTGCTAAAGATGTCTTCTCTTCCTACCTTTGCGTTAAAATCTTCCAGCACGATTTTAACATCGTACTTTGGTAGTCGCTCATAGGTTTTGTCGAGGAGCTCGTAGAAGCAATCCTTAGTTTTATCATCTTTTTCCTCCGTCGGAGCATGAGCGCATATAAGGCCTATGTTGGCGAATTTGGCCTTGATGTGGATTGTTACAATGCGTTCGCCAATGTCTTGGAAACATAAGACTTCTTGCCTAAGTCTGGCACTTTTAACAAATCCGCATCCAAATAGTCGCTTTTTCTGCTCACTATAACACGATCCATAGTAGATGTCACAGTTTTTCATCCTCTTTATGCCCGGCCCATCTCATCGTATTTCCTGGATGGCAGTAATGTCTGCTTTGTAGCAGTTTAGGGCTTCCGCTAGTTGTTCGCCTGCACCTCTCCTGTTAAATGTTTTCACATTCCAGGTGCAGATACGAACGTCGATGTCCTTTTTTCGTTTAGTTTCGTCAACAATAATATCAGTCCTTTCCGAGGCTATTGGTTGCTTCGTAACAATATTTTTTTCCGTGGATGGGTAGTTAACCCAAAGCACAACCCCCAACTTGGAGGGACAGGCCCTTGTTTTGACCCTAGGACAGCGGGCCGGAAAAAATACCGATGTCAGTAGCCCATTTTTGGGGTATGAGCGCTGCCGTTGACACATTGAGGGCTCCTCCGCCACCAACTCTTTTCCAATACCCTGGCTCAGTATTGGAAATCCCTATAGATCTGGTGTTCAAATATGTCGAAGCAGCTCATATAGGGATTTCACTACCAATTCGATCAAACTGGAGCTGTAGGCGCCACCGTTGACTCCATCTAGGGAATTCCTCCGCTGCCGCCTTAGAGTGAGTGCCTTAGTGAGAGGACACTCCTCCCCCCTCTCTCGTTTGCTGCCACCAACGACCTTCCACAGGTGTTTAATACTCCATCTCCAGTCGAGGTACTAGGCACCCACCAGTCACCAGCGTGGAGGTGAGAGTAGGAGTTGATAGTGAGAGGCTAGAGTGAGAACGCTTGTGTCCTCATATGTCTTCGGTGCATGCGGCATATAAAAGAACTGACTCTGGAAAGTAGAATCCTTCTGGCGTATCCAGGTCTACCGATATTAGGCAATATATGCGAGAGAGTTCCCTGTATTTTCGATGCCTTTTGGGATAAAAAATTTCCATGGTTTTTGAACTGAGATTGTTGTCCAGCCTGACTCCAAGATATTTGCCGCTTCTTTTGACTTTATGGCTTGGTTACCAACCTGGAATGTGTCGAATTCAACAGTTTTCATACTGCTTCTGTTCTACGGTCAGTAAGTTCTAGTGCTTTAGGTTCCACCAAACCTTTAACCGGGCAATTGCTTCGTTTGTACCTGATTCTGCGCACCGATATGTTTGGCTACTATCTAGGATCCCTATCCACTAAGCAATGTATATGGCTGTTTTTTTCTCATCCTCATCCCCGGTAAAAATACAGGTCCCGCCATTCGTGCAAGAAAAAAACACAATCACACACAATTGACTGTGATCTACCAGAACCTGGCAACTCCATTTAAACAACTACTCGGGCATACATTCGTAGACAATCCGTTCCCGACAGCGAACAGCAATCACGATTGTACTTAATTTTTGCATAAAATTCGACTTAAAACTTCGGAAACATTCGACATTGTCGCGCATAAATTTACCGCAAATAGCTATTCGCCAACAAAGTTGCATTTATCATCCAGCAAATAAACTTAAAATTAAACGCCCGTTAGAGGCAACACCCCCACACACTCAATTATGTGCGCACACTTTTAATGAGAGTTTATGAATGAAACTCTTTCTTTCGAAAATATGCACGTCCTCCCACAGAGTGGATATAGGCCCTGGACGGAATGCAATAAGGCTTTTCCAGCTTCAACCTTATTTTCCAAAGATGAAAATGATTTACGCCATCGGCAAGCATAGACAACGACGTCTCACACCCACTCGCCCGAACATTAAATCCCGTTCAACGATATGGCTTCCTTCCTTCAACAGCGAATGGCGCCCTCTAACACTTCGATGTTTCAATGATTTATGCGGGACAACAAAACAAGACAGGCGACGACCACAATAAAGAGAGTGAACTTCGACGCCATTTGCAAGTTGCAACGTCCGCCATTAGAATCGTTTATGCGAGAGAGTATTGGATTACATCGGACAGGCCATGCCACGATAGACATCAGACAGATGGAAACAGTTATAAATGCAAATGATTAACCTTTCGCATATCCACTCCATTTCACTTAAAGAATTAATGGCCGCGCGATAAATAAACAGATTATGTGTGTGTGTGTGAGTGTGGGGTTTCCTTATTTTGGTCAAGCCGCGCCAATTGACCAGATGAAAGTGAAAATGTGTTTTTTTTTGTTGTTGTTTTGGTGTGGTGGTGGTGGTGGTGTAGTGAAAAAGTGAAATCACTATTATTACGAGGAGAGAATTGTGTGCAAAAGGACACTCGTTTAATGGGCGAAAGGATTAATTACAGTCCCCGTGGCCTTTGAATTTGATTAACGGAGCAGTTGACGTGCTGAAGTCGCCGCTGTACAGCTGCAGGAGAACATGGACTTAGCCGCAGCTGCCATTAAGGCAATTAGCCGGACGCTCGGTGCGCATAAGGAATAGCATCTCCCACGCTTGTGGCCACATGTGTGTTGGCGTTGGCGGTGTCGGTGGTGTTGTTGAAGCCTTCGGCGTGCACTCGGCCTCCATACTGCTTCATTTCTAGTAAGTGAACTCTCTATAGATACTTTCCCAAAAAAACAATGCCACATGCCACCGTTGCCACACTCTAGAGACTAGACCACCACATTCACTTTTTTGTTCACACAGCAACAGCGCAGCGCAAAACGGTTAAATGCTGGAAAATTCCTTCTGCACAGCATTTCCAATTCACAATGGAAAATGCAGTGCGCGCGCACACACCATCTCAACATGATAAATCGTCGAACAATGTTTATTATCGTGCGGCTTGATCTTTCTCCGGTGAAGAGTTTCGGCTTAGAGTGCCGGCAAAGACCGGTCTTGATGCCGCCGCGCATTGTAGACCTTCGATTGAGCGTTCGCCTGATCGTGGACGGATGATGTTTTAGCGGCGGCTTCGTTGGCGGCGGTCAATTGTGGAGACGCAAACAAATGATGTGTGTATGTGTGTTTTGATGCTGCTGCTGCTGCTGCTGGTGCTGCTCTAGACGGAAAATGATTTGTACTTTCACTTTCGGCGCAGAGACGGGCGACCGTGAGCGGGCGCACAATATATTCGTATGAGTGGTGCCCCTGCGCATTCTAAAAAGTGCGCAGAGTAAAATAATTCAATTTACGGTGCCCATTCAGTCTGGCAGCGCCACCGCTGAGCCGAGTTCACAGCTCATTTGGTAGGGGGCACCACCAAACAGCGAAACACCGATCAGCACCACTTAGAAAGGAAACAAGTTTCTCACGATCAATTAAGCACAGCGCCGTTGTCGTCGACGACGTTGCAGTCGACGTCCAAATCTAGTCGATTGAGCCTTTTCATATTTACGATCGATTGGAGATCAATTAATGTCTTGACCTGCGCGATCAGGTGATGCGAACAGTGTTTGGTTGCTCTCTCGAGCGATGTTTTGGGGCGCAATTTCTTTTCGCCGCCTTTACCGCCGCCATCCTCGTCGTTGTATACAGAGACGGTGTGGGAACAGAAAAACATTTGTTCAACAGTTGTTAGTTCCAGAAATTAGCGTTATTAGCAAGGCTGAACCCATGTGGTATGGTGGTTTCGTGGTATCACGAAAGCGCTGGCACCAGCCGCAGAGAGTAGTTTGTTGGGGCGGTTTGTGCAGCGGCGGCGTACTGCAATTATGTTTGTTTATCTTTTCTTTTGGGTGATTGAGCCGACAACGACGAAGCCGCCGCCGTCACTACAACCGCGCGCCGGCCGCCGCCGACAACGATGTTGTTAGCATTTCCTGGACCGAATTTTTTTTTTTTCACGTTGTCTAGTTTGCCCGCTGAGATATAGGAAAACATCGATTGAGGCTTGCGGAATTCGGTTTGCATACGAGGAGGAGGTATGTGGCCTTTTCAAAAAGGCGAGACCTTTAAACTATCAAGATTGGCAATTAAATAATGAGAAACTTACTTAACGGTAGACAGCTGCGGCAGGATGCGACCGCAGTGTCTGGTTGCGGCTAGTTTTTGTGATTTTGGAATTTTTTCAGCGACTTTAAGGAGAACGAACATATACCTATGACCTGGCACTTGGAGAGATGGGGTGTGAAAATATCACTGCTATGAGACTTTTAGAAGAACGAAGATATACCTATGACCTGGGATTCGGATGGGTGGGTGAGAATATCATTAAAGTGGGGCACGATACTTACTTACTTAAGTGGTGCTACTGTCCGGGATGAACCTGGGCCTCAACCAACACGCCTCTCCAATTAGCCCGGTCCTTAGCTAACTGCCTCCGGTTGCGCACTCCAAGTTGGTTGAGGTCGGTTTCTACTTGTGCGCGCCACTTAAGGCGAGGTCTTCCTCTACTGCGTCCGACGTCTGGCTGGGAATCGAAGACTCTGCGAGCCGGAGTGTTGGTGTCCATTCTTTCTACATGTCCTAGCCATCTTAGACGTCCAATGCGCAGTTTTTTGACCAGGGGTATGTCGCTGTACAGCTCGTATAGTTCGTGGTTGAATCTTCGTCTCCATAGCCCGTCAACGCAAACGGGACCAAAGATTTTTCGAAGAATTTTTCGCTCGAATCGACCAAGGATTTCTTCATCCGAGGACTGGGATGATCAGGGTCTTATATAGGATCTCCTTAGTAGTTCGAGTGAGGGCTTTACTACTAAATTGCCTTCTTAGCCCGAAGAAACAGCGGTTGGCAAGAGTAATTCTTCGTTTAATTTCTGACGAGATGTTGTTGTCAGAGTTAATAGCGGAGCCGAGTTAGACAAGTCCCGTACTTCCTCAAAGTTATATCTGTCAATGGTGACGTTCTGTCCAATGCGTCGATGTTGTGTGTCCTTTCGTGTTGATAGCATATACTTAGTCTTACCCTCATTTACTGCTAAACCCATTTTCGCCGCTTCCTTCTCTATACTAGCAAACGTGGCTATGACATCACGTTGAGTCCTACCAATGATGTCAATATCGTCGGCGTATGCTAGTAGTTGCACCGATTTTTGGAAAATTGTGCCTCTGGTGTTGGCTCGGGAGTTTTGCACAATCCTCTCAAGAATCAAATTGAAGAAGTCACATGACAGCGCATCGCCTTGCCTAAATCCTTTTTTTGGTATCGAATGTGTCGGTGAGGTCGTTTCCGACCCTCATGGTGCAGCGAGAATTCTCCATCGTCATCCTACACAGACGGACGAGTTTGGGCGGTAATCCAAAACTAGACAAGGCTCTGTATTGTTTGTCTCTATAAATGCTGTCGTATGCGGCTTTGAAATCGATAAATAGGTGGTGGGTATCGATTTGGACTTCTTGGGTTTTTTCCAGAATCTGCCGAAGTGTGAAAATTTCATCGATTGTGGACTTTCCTGATAAGGGCCTATCAGGTTGTTGGTAAACGGTTTCAGGCGTTCACATATTACGGCAGATAGGATCTTGTAAGCGATGTTGAGTAGACTTATGCCTCTGTAGTTGGCACAGTTCAGAGGGTCTCCTTTTTTGTGGATCGGGCAAACGATGCTGAGGTTCCATTCTTCAGGCATATTTTCATCCGACCAGATTTGGCTTATGAGTTGGTGGATGTTACTTACCAAGTCATCTCCGCCGGCCTTATAGAGCTCAGCGGGAAGGCCGTCATTTCCGGCAGCCTTGTTAAGCTTGAGTTTAGACATTGCCATCCTCACTTCACTTAGGCCGGGTGGTTGAAAGTTTTCGCTGCCGTTGCCAATATTAAATGGTTCGTACTGCCTGACTTCGGAGTGCTGTTCGTCATCCCCGTTTACCAGTCTGCAGAAGGGGTACTTCCATGAACTCAGCATCGATTATGTCTCAACTACGATATTTCCTTGTTCATCTCGACATAATTCTGTTCGGGCCTTGTATCCCTGGCTCTGACGTTTTAAACTTTGGTAAAACTTGAGAACATCGTTCCTGGAGTGGCACCTCACTATATCCTCGATCTCGCGCTTTTCTTGCTCTTTTTTCTTCTTTCTGAAAAGCCTGTGATCTTCCCTTCTTCTTCGCCTATAGAGCTCAATGGCAGCTCTCGTCTTCACCTGCAGCTTAGCCTTGTAGGCCTCGTTCTTGGCTGCGAGCATCTGTCGGTATTCATCATCAAACCAGGGGTTTCTTGCTGGTGGCCGCGAGAAACCTAGTACATCAGTTGCGGCTGATCTAATGGCTTGTTGGCATCGTTGCCTTTGCTCTTCGACATTCGATGCTGGTGGTATGGTGTGAATCGAGAGATTAAGGGATACGCATTGCGCGAAGGTCTTGGCGGTCTCTGGCGATTGCAGTCTTTCAACATTAAATTTTTTCACAGTATGGTTTGTTGTGGCGTGGTGGATATCCGCATCCTTACCTTGGCTACAACAAGGTAGTGGTCCGAGTCGATGTTAGCCCCTCGGAATATTCGGACATTCAAAATACTGGATGCGTGCATCTTGTCTATCGCAATGTGATCAATTTGGTTGACTGTTCGTTGACTGTTACAATGCGTTCGCTAATGTCTTGGAAACATAAGACTTCTTGCCTAAGTCTGGCACCTATAACATATCCGCATCCAAGTAGTCGCTGTTTCTGCTCACTATAACACGGTCCATAGTAGATGTCACAGTTGTTCATCCTCTTTTTGCCCGGCCCATCCCATCGTATTTCTTGGATGGCAGAAATGTCTGCTTTGTAGCAGTTGAGGGCTTCCGCTAGTTGTTCGCCTGCACCTCTCCTGTTTAATGTTCTCACATTCCAGGTGCAGATACGAACGTCGTTGTCCTTTTTTCGTTTAGCAGGGTCGTCAACAATAAGATCAGTCATTTCCGAGGCTATTGGTTGCTTCGTAACATATGGTTTTTTCCATGGCATGGGTGGGTAGCAATTGGTGGAGCAACTTATAGTCCATATAATCAGCCTAAGGAAGCTACAATTTGATAAACCCCCATTAATTATTGCATAATTCGCAAACAGACCACATTAAGCACGAAGTGATGAAATTATAGCGATAGAATTTGATTCGTCGCTGTACTAACAAACTTGGCTTGTCGTCTGCAACAACTTGTACTATTTTTCGTACCTTTACGTCATCTAAAATTTAACTCGTGCCAAATACCACTTGAAACTATCGAACATCTTTATATTCCAAATTGGAACTTCCGAACATGAGCTGAACATGAAAGAAATATTTTTTTAAAAAATAAATAAAAGAATCGATCTTTTGCGATAAAAAATACTACCCTGACACTTTTATGTTATTTTAATTCTTTTTTTTAAATACCTCTAAATAAATGGTTTATTAATCACACAAATTTAATAGAAACAGAGAGACAGGCAGGCATGGCTAGATCGACTCAGAATTCGATTCCGATTTAAGCATCTACACTGGCGATCACTAAGATGAGGCCACATACATTTTGTAACCGATTTTTACTCATTAAACCTGTTGGAAATTGATACTACTCGGATGATTTGTCAGATCATCACGAGATGAGGGCCACAGAAAAATCATTAAGGTGTTGATCGGGATAGGATTAAGGCAGTGGCATACGCGGACGACGTGGTGATCCTAGTGTCAGGAAAGTTTCTCCCAGTGATTAGCGAAATCATGGAGTACGCTCTGGGTTCTGTGAGCACGTGGGCTACAAGCTGTGGCCTGGGTGTTAATCCGAGCAAAACGGAAATGATGCTCTTCACCACGAAGACCAAAATATCAGCCTTTAATCTCCCCCGACTTAATGGACAAGCGCTCTCACTCTCATCCAATGCCAAATATCTAGGGACTATCCTAGATACTAAGCTTAATTGGAAAACCAACATAGAACAAAGGGTCAAGAAAGCATGTATAGCTTTCTATGCCTGTAGAAAAACATTCGGCAAAAGATGGGGCCTACAACCAAAGATGACACTTTGGATGTACACTGCTGTTGTTCGGCCGATACTCACCTATGGGGCACTAGTCATTTGGCCTTCTGTGAGTAAAGGGTATATCATTGACAAACTTAAGAGGGTACAAAGAACTGCTTGTATCGGCACAACTGGGGCAATGAGATCTTGTCCCACTGATGCCTTAACGGTTCTTCTCCACCTTCTCCCTCTAGATATCCATATCAAAGACATTGCAATGTGCAGTGCAGTCAGGCTCAGAGAATCTGGCTGCTGGTTCAATAAGCCCCATGGGCATAGCAATATCCTAGATTCAATTCCAGCAGGTCTAGCTGACCATCATACCGACTACATGATACCCAAACTGACCTTCCACAAACACTTCACCGCAGTGGTTGAAAAAGATTTTGACACACTTATATACACCGACGGCTCCAAAATGGACCTGCGGAGTGGGCGCAGGTGTCTACTCGGACACACTAAAAATAAAAAAATTGTTTCGCCTCCCTGATTCCTCCAGCGTATTCCAGGCGGAATTGTTGGCTATTAGGGAGGCTTGTCACACGATTAGACACGATAGTACTCCAAAGCAAAATATAGCTATTTTTGTCGACAGTCAAGCCGCTATTAAGGTGATTATTTCGGTATCGACGTCATCAAAACAAGTACTTCAATGCCAGAACGAACTGGCCTCCATTGGGAGTCGGTACAGTATCACTCTCATATGGGTTCCAGGCCACATTCCAGTGACATAGATGGAAATGAACAGGCTGATGCCCTAGCCAGGTTGGGCTCGTCCCTTCCCAGCTCACGTGCAATCGGCATTCTCACTCCTTTAAAAACTATCAATGAACAGTGGGTGCGCCTTTTCAAGAGATATGTGGCCTCGCTACAACAAGACAAAAACACGCGACTTCTTAAGCAGATCCCGTAAGGAAGTCTCCAGGGTGATAGCAATTACGACTGGACACTGGCCCATCGGTGATCATGCTGTTAGAATGGTTATACCCCACAACACCAACTGTCGCAGCTGCAAGGAGGTGGGGGAGAAGGAAACTTAAACTCACTTTCTGTGCAAATGCCCGGCTCTGTCAAGAGCAAGACAACGAACTCTAGGCAAACCTTTCTTTGACAATATCCGCGACCTCTCTGATAAGCACATCAAAGAACTTATCGCCTTCCTTAATGTCACTGGTTGGATTTAGTACACCCCAACTAACAACAGGACATAACATTTAACCGCGCGAGTAATTGGCATCAAAACGGCGCACCTCAGCGCTAATTGTGTTTCGTCTTGAACGAACAGCCAATCTAACTAACGAACCCAGACCTTCTGCGCGTCAGTTCATCGCGCTAACCATCGGGCCACTGAGCCCGTCAAGCTATTCGTGATGCCGGTCCCACATTTCCCGTGATGACCATGCTATTCCAAACCGTCTTATAAAGTTTTTTGTTTTTTTTCACGCATGTGGCCGCCGCGGCTGGTTCTTAGTTATCGGGCTCCCGACCCGTGAAGAGTCTGCCTGAGACACTGCAGCCTTCCATCCTCTACGATCCGGGGCTCGCTACTTCCAGTTGTCTAGACCAAAGGCTCTGGCATCAGCGATGGCTTGGTCTTTGAAACGGAGGTTCGGTCTTCCTTATCTTCTCTAACCTGTGGGCTGGGATTCGAAGATCCTCTTAGCTGGAGCATTATTATCCATTCAATCGATGTGGCCGAGCCAATGTAGTCGACGTGTTTTGGCTTTTTGGACTACATCCACATCTTGGTACAGCTCATAGAGTTCGCGTTTGTATCTTCTTCTCCATTCGCCCTCCTCGTGCACAGGACCAAAAATCCGCCGAAGTATTTTTCTTTCGAAGGAGCCAAGTATCAGCTCTCCCTTCTTGCTTATCGCCCAGCACTCGGCACCATAAAGCAGAACTGGCAGGATAAGGGTTTTGTAGAGCACACATTTCGTCCTTCGAGTTAGGAGTTTTGAACCCAGTTGTTTCGCCAAACCGAAGTATCAACGGTTTCCTAGGGAAATTCTTGGATGTTGTTATGATCGCGCTACTCTTCAATCTCCTTGAGCTGGGAGGCTGCGTAGGCTCTCTTCTTTCTACGCAGGGTCTTCTTTTCCTCCCTTCTCCTGGCTCGATACTCTTCTCTCGCTGCCCTTGTTTTGCGCTGCAGCGCTTTCTTGTGTGCATCTTCTGTCACATTTGTCCCGTACACGCATTCACCATCATACCACGGGCTCTTCCTCGGGGGTGGCTGGTATCCTACAGTGGCTTGTCGCGATACTGGAACAACTGGTTGTTGGCGTCTATGGTAGGTGAGTGCACAGAGGAGAGTTTCACTGAACGCTCTGGCTACTCCAGGTGTGCTAACGCATCCAACGTCGAATTTCTTCTTCTTCTCGTTGGAAAGTCGAGCTCTGAATTGAGCCACGACAGGAAAATGGTCAGAGTCGACGTTTACCCCTCGGAATGTATGCACGAGCTGCTGCAAAATCGATTAGTCGGTAGCCGTTGTCTGTTGTCGTTTCGTGGATTCTGTGCTTACCAACTAAACCGCCAGAGATGTTTTCCTTTCCGAATTTAGCATTGAAATCACCGAGGACAGGCTCCGTAGGTCGCATCCAGGAAGTCATCACATTCCTCCATTTACGTTCCGGGTCTTGTTGCCATATGAGGAGTTTCATTATACGAGGCTGCTTGTGTCTCTCTCATATCTAATGGTTTTTGCCATGGTCGGAAAGTTACCCCGACGGCATAACCCCGAACCTGGAGGGCCAGGCCCTTGTTTTTGACCCTAGGACAGCGGGCCGGAGATACCGATGTCAGTAGACCATTTTGGGATATGAGCGCTGCCTTCGACCCATTTTTCTTTTCCAACACCCTGGCTCGGTATTGGAAATCCCTATAGACCTGGTGTTCAAATATGTCGAAGCGTTCATATAGGGATTACACGACCAGTTCGATCTAACTGCATCTGCAGGCGCCACCGTTGACTCCTTCTATGGAATTCCTCCGCTGCCGCCTGGGAGTGAGTGCCTTAGTGAGAGGACACTCCTCCCCCTCTCTCGTTTGCTGCCACCAACGACCTTCCGTAGGGGTTTATTACCCCATATCCAGTCGAGAGGTACCAGGCACCCACCAGTCACCAGCGTTGAGTTGAGAGTGGGAGTTGATAGTGAGAGGCTAGAGTGAGAACGCTTGTGTTCTCATGTAATCGCATCACTACCCTTAAACACCGGCAAAGCCATGTCTACAGGTCCAATTTCCTACCATTTTTTCGAGCATTTGAGGTCATATGTCGAATGTTGGCTTGCAAGTCCCCTAACGTTTCTGGTTTGTTGGCATAGAGCGACTTCACATATCCCAAAAGAAAATAATCCAATGGTGTCAAATCACACGATCTTGGTCCCCAATTGACAGGTCCATTCCGCGAAATTATGCACTCATCGAATGTTTCCTTCAATAAATCGATTGTGACGTGCGCTGAGTGGCATGTAGCGCCGTTTTGTTGGAACCACATCTCATCCACATTAGTACCATCCAATTCGGGAACAAAATAGCCGGTTATCATGGCTCTAAACCGGTCTCCATTAACGGTAACTGGCTCTCCAGCATCATTTCGGAAGAAGTATGGCCCAATGACTTCCACTTCACCAGCCCATAGAGCACACCAAACAGTCAGTTTTTGTGGATGGAATGGCGTCTCAAGGGTCCCATGTGGATTCTCTTCACTCCAAATGCGGCAATTTTGCTTGTTGACGTAGCCATTCAACCAAAAATGAGCCTCATCACTGAACAACATTTTGCGATGAAAAACAGCATCAAGATGAATCTCATTTTCGGCCCATACACCAAAATCACGACGCATTGCATGGTCTCGCGGCTTTAATTCATGCACAAGCTTGGATCTTGTAAGGTCGTAAGCGAAGATCTTTGCGCAAAATCATCCATAAAGTTGATGGACAAATTGTTCCAATTGTTGAGTACGGTGGCGAATCGATTCATTCGGGTCCTCTTCAACACTTTGCTCTACAGCGGCCATTCTTTCTTCCGTGCGCCCTGTTCGACGTCTCTGCGGATGCGTATTATCAAATAGAGTAAACGTAGTGCAAAAACGATCCATGGTTAACCGAATTAATTGCTCTGATGGACGATTATGTCGACCATAAAATGGACGGAGCTTGCGGTACCCTTCGCGAACTGAACCACTATTTTCGAAATAAATTTGCACGATGTGCAAGCGTTGTTCATTTGTCAACCTGTTCATGATGAAATGGCAAACCAAACTGAACATAAATGACATTAGAGTTGCCCGATTTGACCACAAGATGTCAGTTTTATCTCTATTCGAAATACCAACCTCTAGAAGTCTTATCGAAAAATGGCGTCCGTACTCGGTATACTCATTATAATTGGAGAAAAAACGTTATAAATAAATTAGAACCATAAAATTTAAACATTTTATTAATTTTTCCCTTTCTTTAGAAGATTTTGCATGTGGCATCATCCTAGTGGCGCATCTTTTCATACGCTTTTCAAGCAGTTTATTGTTTGGTCTCGGGAAATTCCAACAGGTAGTAGGTAGTAAACGTTTCCGGGTACAAAATTTCCAATAGGTAAAGGGTCCGCAAAATAATTTTTTTGAAAATGCTATAAAAAAAGAACAATCCTTCCGGTTAATAATGGAAAATAATTTCATTCAAATGGCTGCCTCGGCTGGCCATGCAGTAGGCTAAACGATCGGTCCAATTTGTAAGTACATTATCGATTGTGTGCAGCTGTATTTCACCAATGGCTTCACGAATATTGTCCTTTAAAGCGTCAATTGTCTCTGGTTTGTCGGCGTAACACTTATCTTTTACGGCACCCCACAAATAATAGTCCAACGGTGTCAAATCGCAGCTCCGAGGTGGACAAACGACATCAGCTCTGCGGCTGATAATGCGATCTTCAAAAACAGGGCGCAAAACATCGAGTGTAGCTTCGGCTGTGTGGCACGTAGCGCCGTCCTGTTGAAACCAAATGTTGCCAATATCCTCCTCTTCAATTTTTGTGAACAAAAATTCGTTCAACATGGCCCGATAACGATCGCCATTGACTGTAACGGCCACTCCTTGCTCATTTTCGAAGAAAAATGGCCCAATTATGTCTCTGGACCAAAATCCGCACCAAACAGTGACTCGTTTTGGGTGTATCGGCTTTTCAATGTATGCGTGCGTGTTTTCTGTGCCCCAAATGCGACAATTTTGCTTGTTTACATACCCGCCAAGATCAAAATGAGCTTCATCTGAAAAGATGATTTTTTTTTGGCAAAATCGGCATCTTCTCTAAGTCGATCGCAGGCCCACTTAGCGAAGCGAAAACGCATTGGATGGTCAGTTGGCTTCAACTCCTGAACCAATTGGACTTTGTATGGCGTCATACCAAGGTCTTTATGCAAAATTCGTCTCAATGATGTCTCCGAAATGTTCAATTGTTGAGAACGACGGTGAATTGATGTTTTTTTTTATTATTTTTTCAAAACGTTATAAATTGATTTGGCTACCTGCGAAGCATATAGCTTATCTGCAGGTGGGGAAAAAGTTATAATTGTTTATTATTTAGAAGTTTATATATAAATTTAAAGATACGATATCTAGTGGTGTGATTTAAATTTTTCGAATTCTATGTTTTAGTTAACATGGCTTATAGTTTTGAAGTTTGCAATATTTTTTTAAGGTTAATGGTAGTGTATTATATATTTTTGGAATAACGTATTTCAGTTGTCTCTTTCCATATGTATTAAACGTTTCAGGGATTTCCAAGAGTCCTTGAGCTCGTCTTCTTCTGTTGTCGTCATAATACTCCAACATACTTGTCATCTTAAAAACGCCATTTACATCTAGATCTAGAAAATTTATATTAGAGGTATTGATTATTTTAACTATTCTATGTTGCAGACAAATTATTTTGTCTAAAAGTGTCATTGAACCATTTCCCCACGATAATATTGCGTATCGTATACGCAATTCAACTAGTGAATAATAAACCTGCTTCTGGACATCGACGTTGGTGTATTTATTCAGATGAACCATCGCGAAAACAGCACTTCTTAGTTGGATTTGCAGCTTATTAATTTGGGCGTGTCAAATAAAGTGATCATCAATTATTACACCCAGATATTTTATGGTTTTAACAACATCGATTACTTTATTTCGAGCTGTTGTTGGGCAGCCATCGTTTTTGTGGTAGATATTTATAATAGCTTCGGATTGATATGGTGTCCGTTTATGCATAAGTTTAGGTTTTTCGGCGTTTATTACTAACCCATTATCATGGCACCATCTGGAAACTCTGTCGAATTCATCCTGCATTATTGCTGTTGCAGTGTTCAAGCATCTATGTTTTACAACAATTGCAATGTCATCAGCGTATGCAAATGTAGTACTTCATTGAAATACTCTTAAAAGTTCATTGGTGAAGAGAATGAATAAGATTGGTCCCAATTTCGAGCCTTGTGGTACCCCAAACTCAGTGGTTGTTTCTTTACTTATTTCATTCCCTACTTTCACCTTCATACTTCTTTCTGATAGGTAATTCGTTATCCAGATTTTTTTTGGATTATTTTGTGTTTTTTAATGAATTTGGTTAATCGCGTTACTACAATTTCCTCCAAACATTTTTCTACAACTGGCAAAATTGCAATCGGTCTATAGTGTCCAGTATCTTTTTTAGATTCGCCTTTGTATACAGGTCGAATTAAGGAAGTTTTAAGTACCTTTGGGATTGAGCCTTCAAAGATGATTCGATTAATGATCATTGTGATTACAGGTGCTAGATATACAGCATTCATTTTAAGGTCCATTGGTCTAATGTTGTCTGCTCCTGGTCCCTTTGTGGTATTTAAACTACTCAGCATCCAAAAAACTTCAGAAACGCTTGCTTCTTCCATATATATATAGAGGATGCAACGTACAAATTCACGTGATTGGATGTTATATGGTTACATTGGTGTATTATTTTCTGTACCTGGTTCGAAAATTGATCAGCAAATTGATTAACAATGTTTGTTGACTGTGAAATTGTTTATAATAATTTCATCAATTGTTTGCTTCTTTCGGCCCATAAGTTCATTTAACACATTCCATGTTTTTCGTGGATCATTTTTGGCATTTGTGAATTGTTGTTTGCAGAAATTTGATTTCATATTCAAAATAAAGGGTGATCCATTTCGAGATTCCCTACTTTTTTAAAGAAAAAAACACAGAAAATTCAAATTCAATGGAGAATGTTTATTATCATCATTTGAAAGAACATTCTTTGGCATTTATTTTTTGAAGATTATGTCTATCAAATGTTGGCCGTTGCTACGTCGCAGATGGTCCATCCGTTCAATTTTCGATCACTCGTTCGAGCATTTCGACTGGTAACTGGCGAATGACACGCGTGATGTTTTCCTCCAAGGCCTGAATCGAAGCGGGTTTGTCGGCATAAGCTTTTGACTTTACATATCCCCACAGGAAAAAGTCTAACGGTGTGATATCACACGATCTTGGTGGCCAATCGACCGGCCCAAAACGTGAAATTATGTGCTCACCGAAATGTTCTCTCAATAAGTCCATTGATTGATGCGATGTGTGGGAAGTGGCGCCGTCTTGCTGAAACTAAATGTCGCCGAGATCAGGAGCTTCAATTTCAGGCATCAAATAGTCGGTTATCATGGCACGGTAACGGTCGCCATTGACGGTTACGTTCGCACCGGCATAATTTACGGTCTTCGTGTACACTCTCAGCGACGGCCGCTATATTTTATTCACAGTGTGCTGGACGTGGTCTATTCGGTCGAATATTATCCAATAATGAATGCTGGGTCTCAAAATGGGTGATGGTGTTGCGAATAATACGCTCAGTAGGCCGATTATGTTGACCATAAGTTGAGAGAAGTGCACGAAACACATTCCTCACAGAACGTGAATTTTTATAAATAAAGTTGAACAATTTGTAAACGTTGTTCACGCGTAAGTCATTCCATTATGAAATGCCAAACAATACTAAACAAAAATAACATGACAGCATGACACGACTCACACGTGATCTGTCAAAAAAGGCTATTGAAAAAAGTATCTCTACTTGGATCACCCTTTACAAATAATTCACGTTTACTTTGCAGGTTATTGTCCAATTCATAAATAAACTCAGTAATACTGGACTTTGGTGGTCTATAAATAGCGTAAACATATACTTTTCTACTTCCAGATTCAACCTCTACTTGAATATTTTCATAGGAATAAGAATTTACAAATATTCTTTCATATCAAATGTTGTTTTTAATAAAAATTGCAATTCCTCCACCTTTACTTTCTTTTCTATTGTTAAATGCAGCATTAAATCCATCAATGTTATATAAATCATTTTCTTCTTTTTTTATGTTGATCTCATTTAAAACTATGACATCAATATGACATAAAACATTCTTAATTTCTGCTATGAACGTTTTCCAATTTTTTCTTATTGATCTGATGTTTAAACAAACACAACAAAAATTCAAATTTTTAAAGAAGTCTGCATCGATGCCGATAATGCCATGCATTACCCTAAAATCAATGTCAGCTTCACCGTACTCGTTTTCTAACATTGTTTTTTTTCGGCATATTGTTATTGATGGCGCTTCACGCACACTTTCTGCCACAGCAGCAATATTCTCGGGTGTACGCACTGTTTTTGGCTTTTCACGCTTTGGTTTATCGATGAGGATGCCAGTTTCTTTCACTTTTTGCACAAGATAACGAACATACGGAGCTGACGGTGCTTCTCTTCTTCCAAAATCCGTACGCAATTTTCGCACACATTCTGCAACATTACCAAAGTAATGTCGCAATATTTCCCAGCGTTGTTCAAGCGTATCCACAACCATATTCGTTCAGCGGAAGGATAAAACTAATTATCTGTCAAATCAGACATGAGCCAGTGTTACCATTCACGAAATAAGCACTAGTTGAAAAAAAAAACGTTAGATGGCGGACCCGCTATAAAGATTTAAAATCAATTACAAAATGTATGGGCACTCATCCCCAGCAGTGTACTTTGCGATGTCACAAACCTATACCACAATAAGATGAGTCTTGAAACCCACTTGAATAGACTTAAACAGCTTAACACTTCTTCGCAAAAAGAAGACCATCCATCATTTGTAAAATTCCATTCTAAACACATTTTAATACTTAAAAACAGAAAACGAATATTTTAAATTTCAAAAACATTGAATAAATTAATTTTTCTTGTATATGAAGTCGAACGACTAATGAGATACATCGAAGCAGATGTTTACACGAAAATATGATTAATTACCTATCAGGAGGTAATGCGTTACCTACTCGTGTGGCTTTTGCCAATTTGTTAATCTACAATATGTGAACAGACAAATTTGCTAGCAGCCAAAAAATCCATAAATCATTTAAACAATATGTTTGTTGTTTTTCAATATTTAGAGATACAAATACTTTGAATAGGAAGCAAGGAAACGAATAAGTAGAAGGTGAACCCAAGATTGGTGGTGAAAATAAAATTCTAGCATCTCGCTATAGAATAAGATTAAAAGTACAAATAATAATTAACGGGTCTTTCATGACTTGCCAACTTCTTTTTTTTTTTTGTAAATAAAATGCAAAGTTCTTGAGATATCTTAAAAAAAAAAAAGTTGATTGCCTTGAATTACTATCAAAACATTTATGAATGGTATTTGGCTTCTTACTTACTTACTTACTTACTTACTTACTTACTTACTTACTTACTTACTTACTTACTTACTTACTTACTTACTTACTTACTTACTTACTTACTTACTTACTTACTTACTTACTTACTTACTTACTTACTTACTTACTCACTTACTTACTTACTTACTTACTTACTTACTTACCTACTTACTTACTTACTTACTTACTTACTTACTTCCTTACTTACTTACTTACTTACTTACTTACTTACTTACTTACTTACTTACTTACTTACTTACTTACTTACTTACTTACTTACTTACTTACTTACTTACTTACTTACTTACTTACTTACTTACTTACTTACTTACTTACTTACTTACTTACTTACTTACTTACTTACTTACTTACTTACTTACTTACTTACTTACTTACTTACTTACTTACTTACTTACTTACTTACTTACTTACTTACTTACTTACTTACTTACTTACTTACTTACTTACTTACTTACTTACTTACTTACTTACTTACTTACTTACTTACTTACTTACTTACTTACTTACTTACTTACTTACTTACTTACTTACTTACTTACTTACTTACTTACTTACTTACTTACTTACTTACTTACTTACTTACTTACTTACTTACTTACTTACTTACTTACTTACTTACTTACTTACTTACGTAGGTGGCGCTACAGTACGGAATGAACCTGGGCCTCAACCAACATGCCTCTCCAATTAGCCCGGTCCTTAGCTAACTGCCTCCAGTTGCGCACTCCGAGATGGTTGAGGTCGGTTTCTACTTGTCCGCGCCACTTAAGGCGAGGTCTTCCTCTACTGCGTCCGACGTCTGACTGGGAATCGAAGACTCTGCGAACCGGAGTATTGGTGTCCATTCTTTCTACATGTCCTAGCCATCTAAGACGTCCGATGCGGAGTTTTTTGACCCGGGGTATGTCGCTGTACAGCTCGTATAGTCCGTGGTTGAAACTTCGTCTCCATAGCCCGTCAACGCAAACGGGTTCGAAGATTTTTCGAAGAATTTGTCTCTCGAATCGACCAAGGATTTCTTCATCCGCTTTTGATACGGTTTATGCTTCAGCGCCGTAGAGCAGAACTGGGATGAACAGGGTCTTCTATAGGATCTCCTGAGTAGTTCGAATGAGAGCTTTACTACTAAATTACCTTCTTAGCCCGAAGAAACAGCCGGTTGGCAAGAGTAATTCTTCGTTTAATTTCTGACGAGATATTCTTCAGAGATAATAGCGGAGCCGAGTCCTGTCCTACCTCAAAGTTATATCTGTCAATGGTGACGTTCTGTCCATTTTGTCGATATTGTGTGTCCTTTCGTGTTGACAGCATGTACTTGGTCTTACCCTAATTTACCTCTAAACCCATTTTTGGCGCTTCCTTCTCCATACTAGCAAACGTGGCTATGACATCACGTTGATTCCTGTCAATATCGTCGGCGTATGCTAGTAGTTGCACCGATTTGTAGAAGATTGTGCCTCCAGCTTGGAAGTTTTGCACAATCCTCTCAAGAATTATGCTACAGAAGTCACATGACAGCTCATCGCCTTGCCTAAATCCTTTTTTGGTATCGAATGTGTCGGTGAGGTCGTTTCCGACCCTGATGACAAAACGGACGACTTCGGGCGGTATACCAAAACTAGACAAGGCTCTGTATAGTTTGTCTCTATTAATGGTGTCGTATGCGGCTTTGAAATCGATAAATAGGTGGTGGGTATCGATTTGGACTTCTTGGGTTTTTTCCAGGAAATGCCGAAGCGTGAAAATTTGATCGGTTGTGGACTTTCCTGCCCTAAAACCACACTGATAAGGGGCGATCAGGTTGTTGGTAAACGGTTTCAGGCGTTCACATATTACGGCAGCTAGGATCTTGTAGGCGATGTTGAGCAGACTTATGCCTCTGTAGTTGGCGCAGTTCAGTCTCCTTTTTGTGGATCGGGCAAACGATGCTGAGGTTCCATTCTTAAGGCATACTTTCGTCCCACCAGACGTGGCTTATGAGTTGGTGGATGTTACTTACCAAGTCATCTGCGCCAGCTTTATAAAGCTCAGCGGGAAGGCCGTCATTTCCGGCAGCCTTGTTAAGCTTGAGTTTAGACATTGCTATCCTTACTTCACTCGGGTCCGGTGGTTGGCAGTTTTCGCTGTCGTTAAATGGTCGTTCTGCCTGACAGCGGAATGTTGTTCGTCATCGCCGTTTAACAGTCTGCAGAAGTGGTACTTCCATATCCTCAGCATCGACTGTGTCTCAACAACGATATTTCCTTGTTCATCTCGACAGGATTCTGTTCGAGCCTTGTATCCTTGGTTTTGGCTTTTTAGACTTCGGTAAAACTTGCGAACATCGTTCCTGGAGTGGCACCTCTCTATATCCTCGATCGCGCGCTTTTCTTGCTCTTTTTTCTTCTTTCTGAAAAGCCGATGTTCTTCCCTTCTTCTTTGTCTATAGAGCTCAATGGCAGCTCTCGTCTTCACCTGCAGCTTAGTCTTGTTGGCCTCGTTCTTGGCTGCGAGCATCTGTCGGCATTCCTCATCAAACCAGGGGTTTCTTGCTGGTGGCCGCGAGAAACCAAGCACATCCGTTGCGGCTGATCTAATGGCTCGTTGGCATCGTTGCCATTGTTCTTCGACATTAGATGCTGGTGGTGTGGTGTGAATCGAGAGGTTAAGGGATACGCGTTGCGGGAAGGTCTTGGCGGTCTCTGGCGATTGCAGTCTTTCGACATTAAATTTCTTCACAGTATTTCTGGTTTTTTGTGGCGTGGTGGATATCCGCATCCTTACCTTGCCTACAACAAGGTAGTGGTCCGAGTCGATGTTAGCCCCTCGGAATGTTCGGACATCCAAAATACTGGATGTGTGCCTCTTGTCTATCACAATGTGATCAATTTGATTGGAGACCGCCATGTCCCCTTATGGATATCGAGGTGAGGAAGCCGTGTGCTGGCTGTAGTGGCATTTCGTTCCATAGCGATGTCAATTAGCCTAAGTCCGTTACCAGGCGTGTTGTCGTGTAGGCTATATTTTCCGTCAATACTGCTAAAGATGTCTTCTCTTCCTACCTTTGCGTTAAAATCTCCCAGCACGATTTTAACATCGTACTTTGGTAGTCGCTCATAGGTTTTGTCGAGGAGCTCGTAGAAGCAATCCTTAGTTGTATCATCTTTTTCCTCCGTCGGAGCATGAGCGCATATAATTCCTATGTTGGCGAATTTGGCCTTGATGCGGATTGTTACAATGCTTTCGCTAATGTCTTGTAAACATAAGACTTCTTGCCTAAGTCTAGCACTTAAAACAAATCCGCATACGAATAGTCGCTGTTTCTGCTCACTATAACACGGTCCGCAGTCGATGTCACAGTTTTTCATCCTCTTTTTGGCCGGCTCATCCCATCATATTTCCTGGATGGCAGTAATGTCTGCTTTTAAGCAGCTTGGGCCTTCCGCTAGTTGTTTGCCTGCACCTCTCCTGTTTAATGTTCTCACATTCCAGGTGCAGATACGAACGTCGTTGTCATTTTTTCGTTAAGCAGGGTCGGCAACAGTAATATCAGTCCTTACCGAGGCTATTGGTTGCTTCGTAACAATAGTTTTTTCAATGGGTGGGTAGTTAACCCAAAGCACAACCCCCTACCTGGAGGTCCAGTTCCAATTTATTAGATACCCCTAGGACACGGGGGCATCAGTATCCACTACAGAATTGAGCGCTGCCCTTGACCATTCGGTTCATCCGCCACCATCTCTGTTCAAGGGGCCTGACTTACCCTTGAAATTATTAGATAACCTGTTGTCCGAATATGTCGAAGCAGCTCATCTTGGTTCGCCTGTGACGGCAGACCGGGTATTCATTCCGCGCCATTCTGACCAGGATGGTTATAGTGCTGCTGTTTTTCGTCTTGTTATCAACACTCGCACTTGATATTTAGCAAGTAAAATTCGGTTGGATGAGACCAGTACCCGATGGTTACAACTTGGAGGTAAAAAAATAAGCACATTTGATGTGTAGTCAGAGTTGCGAGCACTGGGCATTGCCAAGTTAAAGCCAATCAGAGTCTTCCCTCGTTCTACAACACGCAACCATCTGAAATCGAGTATCACCCCAAGGTATTTGGCACTTGGTGATAGTGAGAGCAAACTCTGTCACGCAAAATCTCTCACCACCCATGTGATCCATGTACTTATACCACCAGTGTGTCAAAGGTATTAGTCATCCAGATGACCGAGTTGGTCATCCGAATCTTATTTTCAAAGCAATACCCTATACCAAGTCCAAATCCTTTGATCGTTGAGTCCCTCTGAGTCTAAAGTGACGATTGCCCAACAAGCATTAATCATTCTTTCACACATTACTTGTCCAACAAAAAATTTCAATTTGAATTGTGCTAATAGAATTCGGTCCACCTGTCATCCGTTATCACGAGATCTCAATTAGTACCGTTTCGAAACAACACGACCCGTACTTGTTTTCGACTTTTCAACAATTTATCCCCCAATCGCCTAATTTATAACCAAAGAAAAAAAAAATTGAAGAATTCAATTAAATTTCCCAACAAAGTTATATCGCACGAATGTCGTCGCAGTCTGTGGAAACCTAAACCTACATCACGTAAATCATTCATTCACAGATACATTACTGCTTTGCCATTTGCATTGTTTTTCCTTTCATCCGAAACGACCACGACATGGTGGCATGGTGTTGCAGCGGCTCGGCGGCCTGCAAAATACTTCCAAGCAAATACTGCCCACTTGCACTTTTCCTCGGTGGCTGTTGGAACACCCCTTGGACCCCCCCCCCTGATAATAAAACCAAAACATAAATAATAACAAAAAGCAATAACAATCTTAATGAATTGCACAAACCCGTAGACACCTTGCAGCCTATATGTACACACACATGGAATTGGAATGGCGCTCGGAAAGGCGGGGAGTCACTCTTGCAGGCTTTCAGCTTTTTCAGCAGCGCCTGTAAGACATTCCCCGTTCCAGTGTCTGTTGTGTCTATCGTGTATCTATCGCGCGTCTAGCGCTTGACTAGAGGCACGATTTCTTGGTTCGCGAAAAAAAAAAAACGTATCATGTCGGTCCCACTTCTTCTTCTCACATTTACCCACTCGGCAAGCTTGAAGCCGGCAAACCGGCTTTTGTCTTACCATTGTCTGGAGGTGGCAATCTATAGGTACCTCGGAAGAATTAATTTTCGATCGCCAGCTAAAGAGCTATGTGTTGCACAGAGTGGTTGCGCCACCCCTCTCCTTGCACATTCATCAAATATCATCCAGCTTGACACTCGGTGCATGCAACATATGGAATTGATTTTGGTATGGTCTGGTCACCCCTCCCCAAAGTCGCTAGCTCTCTCTCTCTTTCTATCTTTCTCTGGCTTGACAATTGTTGCTCGAAATGCAATTGCGTCCTACACTCTTTGGAAGTGCAGTGGAACGCGTGAATTGCGAACGTCGTCGTCGTCGTCGTTGTCGTAGTCGTTGTCGTGAACGTGAGGCAGTTTGCGATGGAGAAGGAAGGGTTTCCGAGTATGTGGCAGCGGCGGCAACTCCATACATGCCCCTCATCCGTGCTATATTTAAAAAAAAAAAAAAAAAAAAACGATTTTTAGTTTTTAGTTTGCTTTTCATTTTTATTTGCAAATCATTTAATGCCACTCTCCTCAGTTGACGTTGAGATTTGCTCACGGTCTGACGTCGAAGTATGGATACGGAGTTGTGAAGTTTTGGTGTTGGATCGCGTGACGTCTTAGCTGGGTACGAAAGTGAATTCGGTTTCTGTTTTGCGGCATATCCTCCGAAGTGATATGCGTGTCCAACTGGTGCGTGCTCACACGTAAGGATCTCGGTGTTTGGTGGTTAATTAGGAGCAAAAACCGTGTCATCGTTGAAAGTCGGCCGAAAGAAAGCGGCCACGAGATCAATTTTTATATTTCGCGGTCAAGATCGCGTTTTTGTTGTTGTTCGAGTTGATTGCGGCGCGCGTTAAAAAAAAAAACACGGAAGACGACACCACACACGAGGGAAGGAAGGAAGTGTGGAGATTTCTCTCGATCGGGTGTTGTTACCCTTAGCGGACAAAAATGTTGCGAGGGAAATGCGATTAAATTTTTGTTTTCCAAAAAAAAAAGTGATAAGCGTCTGGGGGTTGGAATCCCCATTTAAGGGGTCACAACATGTGTCGCAATTAGTGTCATTGTCAATCGTTTTTCCATGTTGACACACGAGAATGACAATGAAATGTGTGTTAGCTTGAATGTCATCATCAACAAAATGTTGTCTCCGGTATTATTCATTTTGTCAACAAATTTTTGGCGTTCTTTTTGGAGAACAGTTCCTTATCATGTGTGTTCTAGAGTGATGTGCTTTATCTTAACTGGGTTTGACTAAACGTTACTCACGGAGGGAGGTTTTTTTTTTTTTTTTTTAGATAAAAAGTAGAACGCCCTACTGCTATAGCAAATTTGACAAAATAGGGCGTAATTGCACCCAGCCTAAGTAGGAAACCAAGTTAATTATTTCTGATTTGTGAACAATGCGTCTGTTGTTTAATTGCAGAGACAATGTACTCCTACTGATGGCAAAATTGAGTGCAGTCCACCCACATAAATGGGTGTTCCATGGCATGTGTCTCTGCGTGGCCTGTGCAGGTTTATTTATGTTCTTGTGTCAGTCAACTTCGATGTGCAATCTGTTTCTGTGCAACATGTAGGCTAGAGGAGTGAATGATAATAAAATACTCGGAACAGTCAAATGTAGGGTAGACTTGCAAAGTTGATAAATGAAAGGCTAACTTAAGCATTTCATTATAAGCGAATACAACCTTTTAAGTAAAAATGAGAAAAACAACGTTTTTGTGCAATAAGATTATATAAAAAACAATGTGAACATATTTTAGCATTCTCTAGCATTTAAATGCGTTCCCTAACTCCCTTTGAGCTAGGCAGGGTTCTTATTGTGGTAGCAAAATGCGTTCTCCCCGGAATAACTAAACCCACAGAATATTTTAGAAAAAGGGCCCGAAAGTGTTCTGAATACATTTTGAAAAAAAAAAAAATCCCGGAATTTGAAATGGAAATTTAGGCCCATGTTGCCAGTGTCGCCGTGTGTCGATGATTTTAACTTTTTGGATTGTGCAAGAGAATCGACAAACATCTGGACGATTGTGAATAAAAATTTGTTATTGTGAATGCCAACAGCTTTAACAGTTAATTTTCAGATATTTTTAATTTTTTGTGGAGGTTTGCTAGGAGGAAAAATCATCGAAAGGCGTTGCAGAGTGTTATTGCGAGGGAACCTAATAGTGAGGGACTTCCTCCCGAAGACTGACTTTTGTATGTCTTCCAGGAATTAGCTAACTAAGGTTAGCTCTGTGTCTTAGAGATACTTTTTTAGCTTCAATTTCGTAATTACTTAAATGAGATGCGCTACAGTACGGAATGAACCTGGGCCTCAACCAACATGCCTCTCCAATTAGCCCGGTCCTTAGCCTAACTGCATCCAAATGCGCACTCCAAGTCGGTTGATATTGGCTTCTAAAGGGTGATCCATTTCGAGGTTCCCTACTTTTTTAAAGAAAAAAACACAGAAAATTCAAATTTAATGGAGAATGTTTCTTATCATTTGAAAGAACATTCTTTGGCATTTATTTTTTGAAGATTATGTCTATCAAATGTTGGCCGTTGCTACGTCGCAGATGGTCCATCCGTTGAGTCCAATTTTCGATCACTCGTTCGAGCATTTCGACTGGTAACTGGCGAATGACACGCGTGATGTTTTCCTCCAAGGCCTGAATCGAAGCGGGTTTGTCGGCATAAGCTTTTGACTTTACATATCCCCACAGGAAAAAGTCTAACGGTGTGATATCACACGATCTTGGTGGCCAATCGACCAGCCCAAAACGTGAAATTATGTGCTCACCGAAATGTTCTCTCAATAAGTCCATTGATTGATGCGATGTGTGGGAAGTGGCGCCGTCTTGCTGAAACCAAATGTCGCCGAGACCACGAGCTTCAATTTCAGGCATCAAATAGTCGGTTATCATGGCACGATAACGGTCGCCATTGACGGTTACGTTCGCACCGGCATAATTTTTAAAGAAATATGGACCGATGATTCCACCGGCCCACAAACCACACCAAACCGTTGTTTTTTCTGGATGAAGTGGCAGTTCTTCAATCTCTTCAGGTTGCTCTTCGTCCCAAATGCGGCAATTTTGTTTGTTTACATACCCATTGAGCCAGAAATGGGCCTCATCGCTAAACAAAATTTGCCTCGAAAACGTCGAATCTTCTTGGAACTTTTCAAGAGCCCATAGAGCGAAGCGATGTCGCTTGGGAAGGTCGAGCGGCTTCAGTTGTTGCACAAGCTGTATTTTGTACGCTTTCAATTTAAGATCTTGACGTAAAATGCGCCAAGTCGATCCATACGTCAGTCCGAGTTGCTGCGAACGGCGCCGAATCGACTCTCTACGGTCTTCGTGTACACTCTTAGCTACGGCCGCTATATTTTCTTCACAGCGTGCTGGGCGTGGTCTATTCGGTCGAATATTATCCAATAATGAATGCTGGGTCTCAAAATGGGTGATGGTGTTGCGAATAGTACGCTCAGTAGGCCGATTATGTTGACCATAAGTTGAGCGAAGTGCACGAAACACATTCCTCACAGAACGAGAATTTTCATAATAAAGTTGAACAATTTGTAAACGTTGTTCACGCGTAAGTCTTTCCATTATGAAATGCCAAACAATATCTACTAAACAAAAATAACATGACAGCATGACACGACTCACACGTGATCTGTCAAAAAAGGCTATTGAAAAAAGTATCTCTACTTGGATCACCCGTTAGAAAAGCATTTCACGCGGAATCGAATCAAAAGCAGCTCGAAAATCTACAAAAAACGCGTAAAGCTTTTTTTTCTTCTTTTTATAAATTTCACTTATGTTGATCAGCGAAAATATTTGGTCAACCGTTGAATAATTTCTCCCGAAACCCGCTTGAAACTCCAAGAGAATCTTCTTATTTTCCACCCAGTCGGTAATTCTACTAAAAATTAAACTGGCAAACAGCTTGGCAGATGTGTTAAGAAACGAAATCCCCATATAGTTTGCTGGGTCGTCGTAGTTTCCTTTTTTATGTAGTGGAAAAATAATCGCTTTCTGGAAAGCCATTGCCACATCAGCTGTTTCGAAAATTCGGTTGAATTCCATGGTAAGAGCTGATCGGAATTCCAATGTGGAATTCTTATAGAATTCAAAAGGAATGCGATCATTTCCTGGTGCTTTATTATCCTTGGAGTTCCCAATAACGAAGTCCACTTCAGCCACCGTAAACGGTTCATCCAAAAATACATCAACTATCATGGGTGCTGCATATTTTGGGGATGGAGATATCTGTGCTGAGTTGAGAAGAGTTTTAAAATGGTCTCTTAACTGCTCTGCTTCCAATCCTAGTCCTAATCGGTTCGTTTTGCCATTAATAGTTTTAACAGCTTTCCAAAAGTCGGCTCATGATCTTGATCGGTTAATCAAGGCAATTTGTCGTAGATCGAATGAAATATTTTTTGTATAGCAAAGTTGTTGTACTTCTTATTTGCTTCCGTATAGAGAGCTTTGAACGTGGAACTATTGTAAATTCTTATCAATTTTAAAAATGAAAATGATCTGCTCCTGGCTAACATACATTCCCTATCAAACCACTTTTTTTTTTGGTTGATTTAGCCGTTTGCGCTCGTGGGTGTGTTTGGTGGTGCAGCCTTTTTAACCATCTCCGTTAAGTCATCGATTCCAGGAAGAATATTCAACTCGTGCAATTTGCGCAGTTCTATGTTAAGGTTGTGTTGGTATGCGTCCCTATAACTGTGTCTCCAAAGCAGCTTCTTGAGTGGCCTCGCTGGAAACCTTGAGCAAAACTTCTAAAGGCATATGGTCGGAAAACGTTTTCGTTGCTACTTGGAAATTACTTAGTTGCGAACAACAGCATCCTGATAGAAAGCAATAATTAATAACTGAATTTGCTGTGGCACGAATAAAGGTGAATTCCCCACTTGCGTCGCCTTCAGAGCACCCATTTAAAATTTTGCAGTCCCAAGCATCTGCTAGTTCGAGAATTTTATCACCTTTGACATCGCGGATTTCATCCTTAGACTTTCGGGTTGAGTTATTCGACAATGAATTATACGCGTTTACAAAATTATTTTGAGCTAAACCGATTCTCCCATTAAAATCTCCAATAAGTATCAGTTCGGTTGAACGCAGGTTATTTAATAAATCGTTTAGTCTGTTAAAATCATGAATCCAATTATTACAATTTAAATATATTGGCACTAAGTATAACTTTAATAGCTATGAGACGCAATGTTGTGTGGCACGTTCTATGAAAAATTTGTAATAATGTAGCTTTTTTCTATTTTTAATTTACCGTTCTTTAAACACGATATCACTTTGACAGTTATCGAATGTCAAACTCAATGGCAGGCTAACTTAAGCTTTTCATTTTAAGGGAATACAACCTTTTAAGTAAAAATGAGAAAAACAACGCTTTTGTGCAGTAAGGTTATATAAAAAACAATGTGAACATATTTTAGCATTCTCTAGCATTTAAATGCGTTCCCTAACTTCCTTTGAGCTAGGCAGGGCTCTTATTGTGGTAGAAAAAAGAGTTCTCAGAAATTACCCCGGAATAATTAAACCCACAGAATATTTTAGAAAAAGGGCCCGAAAGTGTTCTGAATACATTTTGAAAAAAATCCCGGAATTTGGAAAGGAAATTTAGGCCCATGTTGCCAGTGTCGCCGTGTGTCGATGATTTTAACTTTTTGGATTGTGCAAGAGAATCGACAAACATCTGGACAATTGTCAATAAAATTTGATTATTGAGCATTGACAGTTGATTTTCAGATATTTTTTTTAAATTGTTGAAGACATATTTAAGGTTGATATTTACATGTTTTTTTGTTGAGGTTTGCTAGGAGGAAAAATCATCAAAAGGCGTTGCAGAGTGTTATTGCGAGGGAACCTAATAGTGAGGGACTTCCTTCCGAAGACTGACTTTTGTATGTCTTCCAGGAATTAGACTAATCCGTAATTTATTTTTCAATTGTGATACACTATATGTAAATAACAAAAATTAAATTAAAAGCCGCCATTGATCGGGTTTTTCTTAGTTTTGCTTGAAAATGTTTTTGAGTATCTTTAGCTGCAGAGCCTTGACCCTTCTTAATCTCCTGACTATATTATCAGTTCTTAAGCAGTGATATTTCTAAATGTGCATGCCTTAGAAGTTTAGCTCTGTGTCTTAGAGATACTTTTTTAGCTTCAATTTCGTAATTACTTACATGAGATGCGCTACAGTCCGGAATGAACCTGGGCCTCAACCAACATGCCTCTCCAATTAGCTCGGTCCTTTGCTAACTGCCTCCAGTTGCGCACTCCAAGTTGGTTGAGGTCGGTTTCTACTTGTGCGTGCCACTTAAGGCGAGGTCTTCCTCTACTGCGTCCGACGTCTGACTGGGAATCGAAGACTCTGCGAGCCGGAGTATTGGTGTCCATTCTTTCTACATGTCCTAGCCACCTTAAACGTCAAATGTGGAGTTTTTTGTTTGACCAGGTGTGTCTCGCTGTACAGCTCGTATAGTTCTTGGTTGAAACTTCGTCTCCATAGCCCGTCAACGCAAACGGAACCGAAGATTTTTCGAAGAATTTGTCTCTCGAATCGACCAAGGATTTCTTCATCCATTTTTGATACGACCCATGTTTCAGCGCCGTAGAGCAGAACGAGGATGATCAGGGTCTTCTCTGGGATCCCATTAGTAGTTCGAATGAGGGCTTTACTACCAAAGAAACAGCGGTTGGCAAGAGTAATTCTTCGTTTAATTTCTGACGAGATGTTGTTAATAGCTGACTCGAGATAGACAAAGTCCCGTAATACCTCAAAGTTATATCTGTCAATGGTGTCCTTTCGTGTTGACAGCATGTACTTGGTCTTACCCTCATTTACTGCTAAACCCATTTTTGCCGCTTCCTTCTCCATACTAGCAAACGTGGCTATGACATCACGTTGAGTCCTACCAATGATGTCAATATCGTCAGCGTATGCTAGTAGTTGCACCGACTTTTGGAAAATTGTGCCCCTGATGTTGGTTCTCTCAAGAATCAAATTAAAAGTCAGATGACAGCGCATCGCCTTGTCTAAATCCTTTTTTGGTATCGAATGTGTCGGCGAGGTCGATTCTAACCCTGATGGAGCAGCGAGAATGCTCCATCGTCATCCTACACAAACGGACGAGTTCGGGCGGTATACCAAAACTAGACATGGCTCTGTATAGTTCGTCTCTATAAATGATGTCGTATGCAGCTTTGAAATCGATAAATAGGTGGTGGGTATAGATTTGGACTTCTTGGGTTTTTTCCAGGACCTGCCGAAGTGTAAAAATTTGATCGATTGTGGACTTTCCTGGCCTAAAACCACACTGATAAGGACCGATCAGGTTGATGGTATATGGTTTCAGGCGTTCACATATTACGGCAGATAGGATCTTGTAGGCGATGTTGAGCAGACTTATGCCTCTGTAGTTGGCGCAGTTCAGAGGGTCTCCTTTTTTGTGGATCGGGCAAAAAGTTCCTGGGGTTCCATTCTTCAGGAATGCTTTCAACCGACCAGATTTGGCTTATGAGTTGGTGGATGTAACTTACCAACTCATCTTCGACAGCTTTATAAAGCTCAGCGCGAAGGCCGTCATTTCCGGCAGCCTTGTTAAGCTTGAGTTTAGACATTGCCATCCTCACTTCACTTAGGTCGTGTGGTTGACAGTTTTCGCTGCCGTTGCCAATATTGAATGGTTCGTACTGCCTGACTTCGGAGTGTTGTTCGTCATCGCCGTTTAACAGTCTGCAGAAGTGGTTCTTCCATATCCTAAGCATCGACTGTGTCTCAACTACGATATTTCCTTGTTCATCTCGACATGATTCTGTTCGAGCCTTGTAACTTGCGAACATCGTTCCTGGAGTGGCACCTCTTTATATCCTCGATCGCGCGCTTTTCTTGCTCTTTTTTCTTTTTTCTGAAAAGCCGGTGTTCTTCCCTTCTTCTCTGCCTCAATGGCAGATCTAGTCTTCACCTGCAGCTTATCCTTGTAGGCCTCGTTTTTAGCTGCGAGCATCTGTCGGCATTCCACATCAAACCAGGGGTTTCTTGCTGGTGGCCGCGAGAAACCTAGCCCATCAGTTGCGGCTGATCGAATGGCTTGTTGGCATGTTGTTGGTGTTAATCGAGACGTTAAGGGATACACGTTACGCGAAGTTCTAAGCGGTCTCTTCATTTGCAGTCTCTCGATGTTAAATTTGTTCGCAGTATTTGTTGTGGAGTGGTGGACATCCGCATTCTTACCTTGGCTGCAACAAGGTAGTGATCCGAGTCAATGTTAGCCCCTCGGAATATTCGGACATCCAAAATACTGGGTACGTGCCTCTTGTCTATCGCAAAGTGATCAATTTGATTGACCGTTTGTTGATCTGGCGACCGCCATGTCCCTATATGAATATTGAGGTTAGGAAACCGTGTGCTGGCTATAATGGCATTTCGTTCCGTGGCGCAGTCAATTAGCCTAAGTCCGTTGCCAGACGTGTTGGCTGTGTATTCCGACAATACTGCTAAAGATGTCTTCTCTTCCTACCTCTGCTTTAAAATCTTCCAGCACGATTTTAACATCATACTTCGGTAGTCGCTTATAAGTTCTGTCAAGGAGCTCGTAGAAGAAGTCTTTAAGTCTTCTCCTTCCTCCGAAGGGGAGTGAGCGCATATAAGGCTTATGTTGGCGATTTCGGCCTTGATGCGGATCGTTAAAATGCGTTCGCTAATGTCTTGGAAACATAAGACTTCTTGCCTATGTCTGGCACTTACAACAAATCCGCATATGCTGTTTCTGCTCACTATAACACGGTCCATAGTAGATGTCACAGTTATTCATCCTCATTTTGCCCGGCCCATCCCATCGTATTTCCTGGATGGCAGTAATGTCTGCTTTTTTGCAGTTTAGGGCCTCCGCTAGTTGTTCGCCTGCACCTTTCCTGTTTAATATTCTCACATTGCAGGTGCCGATACGAACGTCGTGGTCCGGTTTTCGTTGAGTTGAGTCGTCAACAGGAAAATCAGTCCTTTCCGACGGTCTTGGTTGCTTCGTAACATTGGTTTTTCTACTAAAACACAACCCCCAACCTGGAGGGCCAGTTCCAGTTTAGTAGATACACCTAGGACACGGGTCCATCAGTATCCATTACTGGATTAAGCGTTGCCATTGACCTGTCGGTCTATCCGCCACCATCTCTGTTCATGGGGCCTAACCTACCCTTAAAATTCCCAAATAACCTGTTGTCCGAATATGTCGAAGCAGCTCATCTCGGTTTACCTGGTACAGTGACTGTCTGTTGACAGTGTTGCTGTTTCTCGTCTTGCTATCGACACTCGCACTTATAAGTTTTGGAAGTCAAATCCGGTTGGATGAACCTGTTATCCGATAGTTAGCAGAATTAATGTGAAGTCGAGGGCCGCTCAGAATGCGTATCTGTAGCTGATGCATGTAGCTGACTAAAAAGTTACAAATAAGTCAACCCGCAAGGGCTTACACGATGTTTATCTTCGTGAATCGGTAGCTTGAAGTTGAATAGAGGGCAACTTCATGCAAGAAATGTATCTCTCTTTTCACAGCGATGCAAGATACAAGCTACAGATTTGCATTCTGGACAGGCCTTCAAAGCTTCACAGACTGGGAATCGCCAAGTTAACCCCAATCAGAGTTTGCTCTCGCTCTACAACCTCTAACCATCATACTACGTATGCTAGGGAAGTAAAAATCTAGTCGGCATTGCTAACAAAAGAACGGTAGTCTCCTCCGTCTTTTAGGAAGCTAGGGTTTCACATAAATTGGAATTGGAAAGGCCGTTTCTTAGTCTAAGCGTGTACATTGTACACGTATTGTGCTTTGACACATTTCAACCGACTTAACCTGTCTCCTTTCTATATAGCTGGGCTGGATTGAATTGCTTTATACTTTTGGAGCGTGGGTCATATATAGATCTGCGGAGGACCCCAATATTTAGAAAGGAATGGCTGAACGCTTTGTTTAAAGTCTTGGAGTCTTTTACAACAAAAAAATAGACGAACAAATGGTAGTTCTTCGCCGTACTAGTTCCTTATGATCCAACTCGGAGATTTTTTCTGATCTCCGTTCATATGTGTGTGTGTACTTTTCGCACGATGGCGGGACGTACACTTTAATGCTGAATCTAAACGGTAAAGCTGAGATATGTTTTTTCGTGACCATTTAACGGGTGATTTTTTAAGAGGTTTAGAACTTTTTTTTAAAAAAAAAAAAACACAAAAAATTCGAAAAAATGAATGAAATATTTATTTGAATCGATAGTTTGAACCTTGCAATTTAATGTTTAAAGATAATTTCATGCAAATGTTGACCGCGGCTGCGTCTCAGGTAGCCCATCCGCTGAGTCCAATTGTGGCATACTCTTTCACACATATCGGCCGGTATCTCACGAATGAATGCATGGATGTTGGCTTCCAGTGCGTCAATCGAAGCGGGCTTATCCCTATAGACATTAGCCTTGACATACCCCCACAAAAAATAATCTAATGGTGTCAAATCGCACGATCTAGGCGGCCAATTGACCGGCCCGAAACGTGAAATTAACTGTTCACCAAACTCGCCTCGCAATTGCGCCATTGTTTCGCGTGCTGTGTGGCATGTGGCACCGTCTTGTTGAAACCACATATCATGCAAGTCAAGAACTTCCATTTCGGGCAAAAAAAAGTTTGTTATCATCGCTCGGTAGCGTTCACCATTGACAGTAACGCTGCGATTCGCATCATCTTTGAAGAAATATGGCCCAATAATGCCGCCGGCCCATAAACCACACCAAACAGTGGCTTTTTCGGGATGCATTGGTAGCTGTTGCAATGCTTCTGGCTGATCTTCACTCCAAATGCGGCAATTTTGCTTATTTACGTACCCATTCAACCAAAAATGAGCCTCATCGCTGAACACAATTTTTCGATAAAAAGCGGATCCTCGGCCAGCTTTCCAAGAGCCCATTCACCAAAAATTCGGCGTTGTGGTAGGTCGGCTGGCTTTAGTTCTTGCACCAGCTGTATCTTAAAAGGCTTTACGCCCAAATCCTTCCGCAAAAATTTCCACGTAGTGCTGTAACAAAGGCCTAACTGCTGGGAACGGCGCCGAATCGACATTTCGCGGTCTTCTGTCACACTAGCTGATACGGCCGCAATATTTTCTTCAATACGCACAGTACGTAAACGTGTTGGTGGTTTAATGTCCAACAAAGTAAATTTGGTGCGAAATTTGGTCACAATCTTCCGAATAGACTGCTCAGAAGGTCGAGAATGCCGATCATAAAATGGAAGCAGCGCGCGATGAACATTTCGAACCGAGCACGAATTTTGATAGTAAAATTCAATAATTTGCAAGCGTTGTTCATTTGTAAGACGATCCATGGTTAAATTGCAAACCAAACTGAAGCTGTTTGACAGTGACACAAGGTACTAAACACACGTCAGCTGTCAAAACCAGTGTTGCCAAAACCAAACCAGCTAAAAAATCACCCGTTATAAAGCTAGGAGTACATTTTCAGAGAGGAGGGCCTGGTGGAAAATAAAACTCTTACCTGCAGCAGTTGAAAACTGGACCTCTGAGGGATCTACAAAAATAAGCAAGCATGTCAATTCATCCATTATGTTGGGTATAAATGCTTTGCGTACAGGCTTCACTTTTTCACGATTTTCGACGTCAAAGTGTTCCATCGACTATAGTTGTTCTAACTATTGGTGTGTGAACGCACGCGTCCCGCCCTTTAATGAACATAAACACCAACTCTCCATAGTTCCTTCAGAGTCTTAAGAAGACGAGAATGACTTACGTACAGGCTTCACTTTGCGTACAGGCTTCACTTTGCGTGCAGGCTTTACTTTGCCTACAGGCTTCACTTTGCGTACAGGCTTCACTTTGCGTACATGCTTCACTTTGCTTACAGGCTTCACTTTTTCACGATTTTCGACGTCAAAGTGTTCCATCGACTATAGTTGTTCTAACTATTGGTGTGTGAACGCACGCGTCCCGCCCTTTAATGAACATAAACACCAACTCTCCATAGATCCTTCAGAGTTTTAAGAAGACGAGAATGACTTACCACATCATAGTGACATTTAAAGCCGCCATCTGTGCAAGTTAAAAGCTGCTAAAAAAAATTCTGCAAAACAAGCACCTCTGCCCATTACTTTGTGTTCCTCTACCACTAGAAACATCTTCATTCCCACGCGCACTCCAAAAGACTTGCATTTGCATGGTTCCCATTTGCATGACAGAATGCATACCTCCTCCTACCACTTACCAAGTACCAGAGAGTAAACAAAAATCCAAACAATCCATGCCAAGTAGTATTCCAAGACTGGAGGAACACAACGTAACTTTTAACCCGAGGCGGTTTTTTACCGTTTTTTTTAAATTTTTTTTTTATTTTTTTATTCAGCTTCCCAATCCCCATTGACTTACATAAACATTCGTGTTATCGCCGCATGGATGCTCGAGGAAGTGTTGTCGCGCGCGGGCTGATTTTTGTTTCCTTAAAACCTTTGTTGTTGCATAAAAGCCATGCTCTGACACATTATGCTCGACGATAAGATACCACTTTAGGCTGCCCCTGTCATAATTCAGCTCAAAAACTTACAAAACCTGACAGCTCTTCCATTAAGTAGTTGAAGTTAACCATTTCGAATTGAATTTCAATCACTTCGTGTGGCCGGGCCTGTCGGTGTGTGGGGGGGCCTCAAGTGAGTTGGCCTCTTGTGTCACTTTTACTTTCATCGTTACCACCAGAAGGTAGTTGGCGATTTATGCGCCTTACAACTCAATATTTATTGCGTTTGTTTTCATTTTCGACAATCATTATGTCAGCCCATAAAGATTTACTGGCGTCCATTTTGGGAGACGGGGGGGCGGGCGCATACCTACCTACTTTCGTGTGTTAAAGACTTTTCCAAATGGAGACAGGCTGGTGACATTTTCGTGGCTTGGCGTTGCGATGTTTTATGATTTAAAAGTGGACTCGGCTTGTGTTTCAAATAAGTTGTCCAAATAGTTATGGCGGCGATGGCTTTGTGAAAGGGCGGTTACAAAAGTCGGTAAATATTGAATAGATTTGACGGTGCCAAATAGGTTTGATTTACCTGCTTCTAAGGCGGAAATGGCTTTATGATGTTTGGCTTTTCCACGGCTTGAGAGGCTGCAATGTTAGCCAAGCTTTAAAGGGTGTAAAATCATTATGTTTGGGATGTAAAGAGTATTATTGATTGCAACAGCTTTGGTATATGAGGGGCTGTGGTTAGTTTGTGGGGGTTTTGCGCGAAAGGTCACAGCTCTCAACCACACCAATGTTTGTTTTTCAAATTGGGAACCATGTCAATGCCTAAAACGCTTTTTTTAAAAGATAAAATCGTGTAGAGCTCTTGAGTTATACCAATCTAATGGCTGGAGAACCCAATAAAATTCGTAAACCCTGTAGTGTCTTAAGCCCTTTGCTATTTATCATAGGCCATGTCCATTATTGAATTGCAAAAAAAAAGTTTTTAGCGCATGATGTAACCATCTCCAGGAGGGATCATGTTCGACTCAATTATTAATTCCAAATCCTACAATTAATACTCCAGGATCATGCTCTTTGATGACTGAACCCTTCTCGGAAGCACTTGGATGGTAAAATCAATTACACTCTCGTTCTACAGCTGTGCTTGTCCAGGTGCAGCTACTGGCAGTGAATCATGTCGCCTATATAATCCCACAATGCCTGTGATATTTAGTATTTCAGCAGGTTCTTGACACACAGCTTTAGCCGAAAATATGCAGTGTGTCAAGCCACTAGTCTGGATCGAGAGAAGAAACGTCCTTTTAAACCTGTTGAAAAACCAACTCCCGGATGCACTCCTGGTCAGCTAAAGTAAGCTAAACCAGAGACACAAATTGGAATACAATGACTACCATGTCTGTCCGACTACCATGTGACCTCCCAAGGGGTTGGGTCGCTGTCTTTACACGGAAAGGCTTGCGCCATAATATAATATACAGTGGGGAAGTAATGAGGTTCCAGAAGGTGTTAGAAGCACCTTAGAAGTACCTGAAGTACCTTAAACAACTCAACTAACGAAGCTTGAAACACGTTTTCGTAGCCTACAGCTTCAATTGGTTGAAAATTATTACTTGTTGGCCGGTGATCTTAACGCTGGGGCAATACAATCTCGAACACCAGAGGTCGACTGTTCCAAATTTGGAAAGATGCAAACATGATTGAGTACAAACTCAGTTTGTAAGCGACGGATATCCCGTCTTACCCGAGAAGAAATTCTTTACTTTGAAGTCCCAGAAATTTTATAGACTCCAGACTAGAACTGACAAATAACGAACACGCGCGGAACATTCGAGCATTCGAGTACATTAGTGAACACTTCGGACTCGCTGCAGTATTCAGGATTCCAAACGAGCAAACTCAGCTGGAGGAGTTCTACCAAGTTCGTTCTTTCGACTATCGGAGGAAGAACTGGCTGCTCTTCGCCAGAGTTGTACAGCGAGAATTACTCGACTAACAGAAACCTGACAAACGACGAAATTGCCATCATTTAACCCAGATGAATGAGGTCATCACTTCCAAAACGTAATGCTGTCTTCTGTCATCCAAGTGAAACCAAAATTTACAGCCAAAATTTACTTGCATCGTGGAAACCAAGAACCTTTCCACGCTTCGTTGGAACGACCACATATTTTAAATCGCTAAAAATGCAGCGAAATGTCTGGGTTTCCTTAACCGATTTCACCCCTTCTGATCTGGCCTCAATATATAAATCGTACATATGCCCCAAACTTGAGTTCAACACCCACATATGGTCAGGTGCAGTCAAAACATTGCACCTACTTGTTAGGATACACAAGCGTGTGATAGGTTAGGTTTATGGGTTGGTGGAGTAGAGGATCCTCTATTCCGCCACACTTAGGTCCATGTGGACGCATTGTGATACCCTTGGTGGGATTACGTCCTTCCTTATTGTTACTTTGGGTTACTCCACTTTATCCAGCCATCCTGATGTTCGTAGGAACCTGTAAAGATAGGGTAATGGAATTTCGGAAAGTTCTTGAATGTCTTGGAAGTAGTAGCTTCCGAGTGTTCTGTTCCTCAGGTGACAGAGACTCGGGCAGTGACAGAGGAAATGAGGTGTATCCTCGTGTGTTTCTTCATCACTACATCCTCTACAGATGTCGTCATCCTTGAGATTTAGTTTCATTGTGTGGGTTCTGAGAAAGTTGTGACCAGTGAGAGCCCCTACCAGTTTAGACAAGGAGATTCTGTCGTACCGACAAAGTTTTTTGGTCCGGTTCCCCTTGTATTCTGGCCAGAGCTTCCGAGATATTTCGCAGGTAGCCAAGTACTTCCACCTGGTATTGGCTTTCATTCGGGTCTCGTATTTCACTCGTTCTCTGAGGTAACAAAGTGGTGGTTCGACCGCTTTTACTGCCTGGTCATGATCTGTACCAGATCCATTTCTTGCCAGTTCGTCGGCCATCTTGTTGCCGTCCATGTCCCTGTGACCAGGAACCCAGCAGAGATCAGCATTATGCTATGAGCAGAGAACCTTGAGCTCTTCGCGACAGCGGCGAACTAGCTTTGATTTAATTTCGATAGCAGATACTGCTTTTATAGCCGCTTGGCTGTCAATGAATTTGGTGATATCACTGTGTGGTATTTCCATTATTGACACCAAATGAGCCGCTTCAGCGATTGCTAGCACCACAGCCAGGAACACACTACTATGATCAGGAAGCCTGATTGATTTGTGTATTACTAATTCCTCTGAGAATATGCCAACACCTGTTCCACAGTCCATCTTTGATCCATCTGTGAAGATGAATATCGATTTCCTTTTTGTGGGTTCACTCTTGTCCCATTCGTCTCTGCTCGGAAACGAGCAGTTGAAGGGTCGATCAAAGTCTAGGAGAGATAGATAGTCAGAGTTTACTACGCTCCCTTTGTATTTCTTTAGGACCTGCGCATGCCCAGTGGGGCTCGGAAAGCCTGCAATAAAAATGATAGGAGATCCAAGCATAGCGAACTCCATAGTTTCGCTCGAACATTGTAGGAATGTTTCCTGCCTTCAGGCCTGCCCATAATGTTTATTTGTAGCTTGTGTCTTGCATCTCTATCTAAAGAGAGATACATTTCTCTCATGAAGTTGCCCCCTATTCAACTTCAAGCTACAGATAGCAGTATTTTGGTTTTGCGTAGTGTCACGCCCCAGTTGCACCTGGAATACGCTAGCAAAAACCGGCGGTATGATACTGATATATGCGGTGATTTCGAGTAGACACCGGACCCCACACCACAGTTCATCCTAGATCCTTCGGTGTAGACTACCGTGTCGAAATCCCTTACTACTTCGTTTCTCTTCCACTGAGCCCTAGTAGGAGAGCCTACGTGGAAGCCTTTCTTGAAGCTTTGTGTAGGTGTGATGTATAGTCAGTTGGCCTTTAATATGTAGGTCGAGAGGCAAGAGATGCAATAGCTCAGTAAGGGCATCTGTTGGCGCCGACCTCATTGCGCCAGTGGTGCCTATACTGGCTTTTCTTTGCAGCCCTTTTAATTTTGTGTAGTTGAAGCATTTACTCAACGAGGTCCATTATACAAGTAAGCCGTATGTGAGTATGGGACTTACTACAGCTCTGTACATCCACAAGGTCATCTTTGGTTGAAGTCCCCACTTCTTTCCAAATGTTTTGCTGCAGACATAGAAGGCTACACACGCCTTCCTTACTCTGTGTTCGATGTTGTGTTTCCAGTTCGATGTGTGTTTCCAGTTATAATGATACCCAAATACCCAGCGCTGGAAGATAGTGTGAGTGGTTGGCCATTTACACGGGGGAGGTGGGTGTATTTTAGTTTTGGCGGTGAATATTGCTCTCCTCACCTCACTTAGGTCGGCTGGTTGGTCGTTTTCCCTGTCGTCGCCAATATTAAATGGTTGGTTCTGCCTGACAGCGCAAGATTGTTCGTCAACAATCTGCAGAAGTGGTTCTTCCATATCGTTAGCATCGATTGTGTCTCCACTACGGTATTTCCTTGTGTATATCGACAGAATTCAGTTCGAGCCTTGTATCCCTGGCTTAGACGTTTTACACATTGCTGAGACTTGCGAACGTCATTCCGGATGTGGCACCTCTATATATTTTCGACATATTACAATGCGTAATGTTTTGAAAGCATAAGACTTCTTGTCTTACAAATGCCAACATTGAGGGCCAATTCCAATTGATTTGATTCATTAGGATACGAAGCCACGAGTTGCTGCCCATCCACCACCATCTCTGTCAAAGGGGCCTGACTAACCCTTAAGGATCATAGATGACTTGTTGCCCGAATATGTCGGAGGAGCTCATGCCAGTTGTTCACTATAGCGGGACTGTAGACGCCATCGTTGACTCAAATTTGGCAATTATTTACAAACAAAAAGACGAGGCCCCTTCTGCAATGACTTCTGTAGAAGCTACTTAGACGAAGAAGAGGAGGACGTATTACTCACCTTCTATGCTCTTGTCCAGCTCTCTCAGTAAAAAGGAAGCTTTACCTGGGGGAGTACTTCTTCGATAATCTAGGTGAGCTGGCCAATATTAATGTCAGAAACCTCCTTCACTACATTCTTAGCTCTGAATGCTTCAATTAGGCGAACGAACATAGAAAAGTCGAGGAAGCTTCACCTGGGGGAGTACTTCTTCGATAATCTAGGTGAGCTGGTCAATATTAATGTCAGAAACCTCCTTCGCTACATTCTTAGCTCTGAATGCTTCAATTAGGCGAACGAACATAGAAAAGTCGACAGATCCTCAGTAAAAAGGAAGCTTCACATGGGTGAGTACTTCTTCGATAATCTAGGTGAGCTGGCCAATATTAAAGTCAGAAACCTCCTTCGCTACATTGTTAGCTCAGAATGGTTCAATTAGGCGAACGAACATACAAAAGTCGACATATCCTCAGTAAAAAGTAAGCTTCACCTGGGGGAGTACTTCTTCAATAATCTAGGTGAGCTGGCCAATATTTATGTCAGAAACCTCCTTCGCTACATTGTTAGCTCAGAATGGTTCAATTAGGCAAACGAACATAGGAAAGTCGACAGATCCTCAGTAATAAGGAAGCTTCACCTGGGGGAGTACTTCTTCGATAATCTAGGTGAGCTGGCCAATATTAATGTCAGAAACCTCCTTCGCTACATTCTTAGCTCTGAATGCTTCAATTAGGCGAACGAATATAGGAAAGTCGATAGATCCACGTGGTACCGCAACGGACCTTTATGGCCCAAGTGTGCACGCGCATCGCGTACAGCCACTACAACCTAACCTGACCTAACCTAAAATATTTAGTTCCGCCCCAAATATAGTCCACGGTGTAAACGTAGCTGTTTTTGGCATTAACTTTGACAGCAAATGATATTATTAGTCCTGGGCAATCGACCAGCCTATGCAAAACAAATAAAATTTGCAAAATCCTCCTCTCCCATCAACGTTCACAATTTAACTTTGAAAATTTGTTATGCACACTCTGGCGTATGTGTAATCTTTTTTTTTTACGCTGTCATCTGTCAATTATGATTTTTTCCAGCCGCCTTTTTGAGACAAACATAGTCAAGGTCGCCTCTAGTATACATTTCAATAAATACGCCGCAAATGTTTAGCATGCTTAATTGTTTTTTTTTCTAGAAAAACTAGTGCGCCTTTACAAAAAAAAAAAAAAAAAAACATTGTCATTAAAATTCCGTTGTGTAGCGTAAAAAAGAAACGTCAACGATAAAGCGAACAAGCGCCTTTTATTAACAGCAACGTGATTGCTCTTAATCGGTTTTCTTTTCTCGTTTTCCATGCAATCGTCGGAACGCGGGTCGATAACCTCCATTTTTATTTTTTTTATTTTTTATTGATATGCACCACATGTGACATAACGAAAAATTTACGCGAGTGGGCGCCACACAACCAAGCATCCATTCAAACACACACAGTCACGCAAATCAATTTATGTTTATCTGAAGATGTCATTGAATTTCAAATGAATGAATTAACTCGATGACAGCGCCGCATTTGTTTATATGTGCGTTCTCTGCAGGTTGAAATAAATTTGTGACAGATATTCGCTTCGTGACACATCATCACGGCGATTTATGCGAAATTCGTTCCGTATTCGATTTTTTTTTTCGAACAACCACATGTTCGACATTCTAGTTAACAACTTGAACGCGAATTGCGAATATGTAGGAGAAGTTGTATCGATTACTATCGACGAGCTGGTATAGGGGTACCCATCATACACCGTGTGGCTTAGAATACACCAACGTGACGCAAGCATACCGTAAGACAAAAAAAATGACTTATGAGACTGACATAGATTGCGTAATGAAACTTGAGATATCGAATGCATCCGAGGAGGGTAGTTTCTCTTTGCGAATTACAATGAGTAAACATAGGTTATGCAGTGACGACGAAGACGACGACAACTACTACGATGCTTGGAATTGCTCCTTCGAACCAATGGCTCCACTGTGGAACTGATATGGCGCATACAGTGGCTACCAGTTTCGCTTATGCAATTTGCGTGAATCAAACGCGGAGTGTATTGAAATCTAATTAGTTCAATGGATTAGGTGTCACCACGAGCGGAGTTTCCATTTTCCACCGCCAGAGGTAACTAATTGCGGTTGTCACTTGTGCGTCTATCTGCAACCAGCAAATGGACAAATTCTAGACTCCTGAAGGGTTTTTTTTTGTCTCACCGCCAAATCATTCCATTGCACAACATGGCTGCTGATTCCTGGTGTGTATCCAACCATAACCACTTGACTTGAGCCGATTAGAACAAGTTATTCAGGAGAACAAAATAAATTGCACTCCAATCAGAGCCCGCCAGGGATTTTGCCCCATGGGTGACACAGGCAATTATTTTCAGTCGCACTCAAGATCACTTTTAACACGGTTTCTGTATTAAATGGAAAGATATCACCTGCGGGGGAACTAACCGGTACATGTGAGAGTTAAAATCCTGCAATGGGTCAGTAGTGCGCGACAACAAATCTAAAGCCAAGTGCTACTTTATTTGCGCACTATTTGTGGACTGCATTCTTGGCGGTATTTGCAACTAGGCTTTGGATAAATAAGTGTTTCCTGTGTCACCTCACCGATACGCGATGTTGTTAAAAACGTGTAATCGTAGCGCTTGGATTGCTTTGTGGAATTTCCGTGCCACTTAATTGGGGGGCCGATTTCTTGGGTTAACCTACATGATAGGCAACTAATTGTGTCCCAACTTTAGTAGAAGATAAATTGGCAGACAACTGGTTGCTTTGTTTGGTAATAAGTGTCGCTTGTACAAAAATTTCTCTCTCTCTCTCTCTCTCTCTTAAAAATTCTGCGGTCCTCATGAGGTGAGGTGTTAGCTAAAATTTATTTTAAGTACGTCCGTGGTAATCGATTTATTTACTATGATTCATGGAGTTATGATCTGGACATAAAGATCATAAGCCCACACTTTCACAAGGAAACACATTTTTGGAGTGACGAAATCATCTCAAAAACTGCATTTCCGAGCTCCGATTTGTTAGCAAAGTCCAGCGACTCCAGATCAAAAAGTCCATAGACGTCAGATATGAGGAACGCTACTGATCCATTCCTGCAGATAATCAGCCCTACCGTTCGGAGTAAAATTTTACCTTGGAATAAAATTTACCTCGAGGTATCCGTTCCTATTAGCATTCCGAACAGATCTTCCGATGAAATATATCACACATGATCGCTTGGCGGCGTAATGCGCTGAATTTCTGCCGAAGTTGTCCGACGAAGAATTGTCGAGGAATTAAGAAGCGAAAGCGTTTGTATGGTTCATTTATATTGCTCCGCTTGGATACCTGGAAAGCAAACTGAGTTCCGAGTGGAACTGACTTTCATTTCGGAATTCTTTCGAACGGATATCTCGATAAAGCTGAATGTTTTCCACGGACCATTTAATAACTCAAAGGATTTCCCTACTCGGTGTGCCTTGTGAGACCATCCTAATATCCTGCATACCATGTTCTTCTTCTTTTCTTTTGTTAGCGCTAAAAAGCGTGGTGCTCCTTGGCCACAAGTAATATGCTTCTCCAGTCATGCCGTCTCCAATTTTGTACCCCAAATCGTTGGTCGTCTCCCTCTTACTGGTCACTGAATCAATGATAAGGTCTGCCTTGGCTTCTTCTTTCCTCTGGTATGGCGTCGATGACTTTAGAGGCTGGAGCCCACATTGTCCAGCCAACAGTTGGATACGTAATTTCCTGACTAGGTTTGTGTCGCTGTACAGAAAGTATAGTTTGTCGTTGTAAAGGGTCTGTCGCAAAGCGCTTCCTATGTTTGTCAGAAATGTCCAATTTTCCATGACTGCTGCATAAATCAGGCTGAATTTGATCGATGGCATGTGCTAAGTTGGCTATGAGGGTCGCTGTGGTTTGTGGCTAATTCGCAAAGACTTGCCACTTCAGAAAACCCCACAAAAAAAAGTCTAACGGGGTCAAATCGTACGATCTCGGTGGGGAGTTTACAACACCTCCAGGTGGATGATCAAACCTGTGAATCGCTCGTGAAGAGTTGCCAATGGAGTGATCTGTGTGGCACGTAGCACCGTCCTGTTGATACCACATGTCGTTTATGTCCATATCATCCAATTCAGGCCAAAAGAAGTTGGTAATCGGCGACCTATAGCGCTCGCCTTTGGAGGTAATGATTTGGCCAACGTCTTCCATAGAGAAATATGGACCGATGACGCGCCAGCCCGAAATTCACACCAAGGAGTGACTTTTTGCGTATGAATTGGATCTGTGTGGCACGTAGCGCCATCCTGTTGATACCACACGTCGTTTGTGTCCATATTATCCAATTCAGGCCAAAAGAAGTTGGTAATCGTCAACTTATACCCTCGCCTTATGAGGTAATGGCCTGGCCAACGTCTTCCTTAAAGAAATATGGACCGATGACGCGCCAGCTTGAAATTCACACCAAGCAGTGACATTTTGGTTATGCATTGGAGTTTTGGACGGTCTTAGATCCCATGTGCATCTGTTTCGTCCCAAATTCGACAATTTTGTTTGCTGACGTACTAATTCATCCAGAAATGACTTGACGATGAAAATTACCGTCAGTTTCCAACTGCTCCAGAGCCCATTCAGCGAACATTCGTCGTTTTCTATGATCGTTGACCTTTAGGCAGGCTCAAGTCCCGATGCGAAATTTGCCTAGTTTTGGTCTGCGAGAGGCTGAGTTCTTGTGAGCTACGTGAAATCATCCTTCAGTACCTTGGTCATTTGAATCTTGTACGGGTGCAAGCTCAAGTGACGACGCAAAATTCGCCTAGTTGTGGTCTTCGAAAGTTCTAGTTCTTGTGAGCAATGCGAAATCGAGTGTTTTGAATTCTCCAGCACACTCTCACGGACAGCGGCGATGTTTTCGGTTATTGGTTTATCATCTACTGAACCAGTGGACTCAAATATTCACCACACTGCGAATAGTTCTCTCTGTAGGACGGTAGAAGAGTAGGAGTTGGTAGGATTAATTCTTCGCTTACTTTCTGACGAGATGTTTTTGTCAGAGTTAATAACGGAGCTGAGGTAGACAAAGTCCCGTACGACATCAAAGTTATATCTGTCAATTGTGACGTTCTGTCTAATTCGTGGATGTTGTGTGTCCTTTCGTGTTGACAGCATACACTTAGTCTTTCCCTCATTTACAGCTAAATCCATTTTTGCTGCTTCTTTCTATAAACTAACAAACGTGGCTATGACATCCCGTTGAGTCCGACCAGTGATGTCAATATCTTCGGGGTCTGCTAGTAGTAGTTGGACCGATTTATGGAAGATTATGGCTCTGGTGTTGGCTCGGGAGTTTTGCACAATCCTCTCAAGAATGATGTCAAGAAGTCAAATGACAGTGCATCGCCTTGCCTAAATCCTTTTTTGGTATCGAATGTGTCGGTGAGGTCGTTTCCGACCACAGACGGACGAGTTCGGGCGGTATACCAAAACTAGACATGGCTTTGTATAGTTCGTCTCTATAAATGCTGTCGTATGCGGCTTTGAAATCGACGAATGAACCACTTATTCATCGATTTCAAAGTATTGATTTGGACGTCTTAGGTTGTTTTTCAAGGATCTGCCGAAGTGTAAAGATTTGATGAGTTGTGGACTTCCCTGACCTTAACTCACACACTGTAAGGTTCGATCAGGTTTTTGATAAACGGTTTCAGGCGTTCACATATTACGGCAGATAGGATCTTGTAGGCGAAGTTGAGGATACCTATGCCTCTGTAGTTGGCGCAGTCCAGAGAGGGTCTCCTTTTTTGTGGATCCGGGTAACCGATGCTGAGGTTCCATTCTTAAGGCGTGCTTCCATAAAACTTATTAGTTGGTGAATGTTACTTACCAAGTCATCTCTGCAGGCTTACACAGCTCGGCGGGAAGACCGTAATTTCGTTATTTCAGCCTTGTTAAGCTTAAGTTCAGATTTTGCTATCCTCACTTCACTTAGGTCGGGGGTAGTTGGTAGTTTTCGCTGTCGTCGTCAATATTAAATGGTTCGTTCTACCTGTCAACTGAATATTGTTCGTCATCGCCGTTTTTTTAGTCTGCAGAAGTGGTTCTTTCATATCCTCATCATCGACTGTGTCTCAACTACGATATTTCCTTGTTCATCTCGACATGATTCTGTTCGCGCCTTGTGTCCTTGGCTTTGACGTTTTACACTTTGGTAAAACTTGCGAACATCGTTCCTGGAGTGGCACCTCTCTATATCCTCGATCGCGCGCTTTTCTTGCTCTTCTTTCTTCTTTCTGAAAAGCCGGAGTTCTTTCCTTCTTCTTTGCTTATAGAGTTCAATGGCAGCTCACGTCTTCACCTGCAGCTTAGTCTTTGAGGCCTCGTTCTTGCCTGCGAGCATCTTTCTTCATTCTGGCAGTCGGCATTGGCTGCAATGTGATCAATTTGATTGACCACTCGTTGATCTGTAGACCGCCATCCATGTCCCTTATGGATATTGCGGTGAGGAAATCGTGTGCTGGCTATAGTGGCATTTCATCTGCATTTGATACGGTCGATGCTTAGCGCAGTAGAGCAGGACTGGGATGATCAGGGTCTCATATAGGATCTCCTTAGTAGTTCCAGTGAGGGCTGTATTATTAAACTGCCTTCTTAGCACGACCGCTGCGGAACGGAAATGTCACTATAGCCAGCACACGGTTTCCTCACCGCAAAATCCATAAGGGGACATGGAGTTGCCAGAAGTGTTGTCCAGTAGTCTGTGTTTTTCGACAATACGCTCATAGGTTTTGTCAAGGAGCTTGTAGAAGCAATCTTTAGTTATCTCATCCTTTTCTTCCGTCGGAGCGTGAGTGCATATAAGGCTTATGTTGGCGAATTTGGCCTTCATGCGGATTGCTGAACTGTGTGCGCTAATGTCTTGAAAACATAAGACTTCTTTCCATAGGCTGGGACTTATAACAAATCCGCATCCAAATTGTCGCTGTTTCTGCTCACAATATCCGTCCGTCACAGTTTGTCATCCTATTTTTGCCTGGTCCATCACATCGTATTTTCTGGATGGCAGTATCTACTTTGGCTTAGGGCTTCCGCTAGTGTTTCGCATGCACCTCTCCTGTTTAATGTTCTCACATTCCAGGTGCAGATACGAACATCGTTGTGCTTTTTATCGTTTAGCAGGGTCGTCAACAGTAAAATCAGTCTTTTCCGAGGCTATTGGTTGCTTCGTAACAATGTTTTTTTTCCTTGGGTTGGTAATTAACCCAAAGCACAACCCGCAACCTGGATGGCCGGTTCCAAAATATTAGATACCCCGAGGACACGGGGCCATCAGTATCCACTACGGGATTGAGCGCTGCCGCTGACCTTTCAGTTCAGCCACCCTCATCTCTGATAAAAGCAATCAGAGTGTGCACTCGTTCTCCAATATCCAAAAATCATTCATGGCTATAATTGTACTGAATTGACGTTTAAAAAACATGTCTACATGTCCATTGGATGATAAATGTCAAAGTTATTCATGGTTACACACCGACATGAAACACGGTCTATATAACATTTGAAACCATTTCAAATTGTTAAGGATGCAATGGCATAGTTTACTAAACCATTAGCACTGGGGATTGTGCCTGCCCACATGTTTTTTAATTAAATGATTTTAGACGTGTCAAAGTACTGTATTTGAATTAGGAAAACACAAAAGAACGTTCTCAAAAGTTTACACGTTTTGCCAATTGCCACATTCGTCAAAATACAAATTTTAGCTTTACCGAATATATTCAGTTCAAAAAAGTCCAGTGTTTATGAAAATAACGATGAACTTCCAAAGGTAACCCAGAGGGAATCAGTTTATATAGACCCCCACGCCACTGGTAGACACCTCTTGAATTGCGGGTCAGTAATTCTCAAAATGATATCCAGTGCAAATCTTATCTGAATATCTCCCCACAAATTAAATTAATTTGAATGAATAAAAAAATAAATAAGTTATCTTAGGCTAGATCCAAGCCTCACCAAGACGCAATTTTCATACCTCCTTAAAAGTCAAAAAATTTAATTACATTATAAACCTATATCATCCGAGCATCTGCCACTCATCGACCAATGTTCTATTATCACCTCTTATCTAGATTCCGTGTCAGCAAACAAAAATATCAAACCCGTTGTATACACACACGCCTACATTCACGGGGGCGGACTCGTGCCTATAAACCAGCGCTTATCACTCGTATAATTGGCATACCCACTGACGTGGACTTGTCGTGTCAAACTTGTCGCCGTGAATTAATTTAATTGCCCCAATTCAAACAATTTACCCGAGTCTTGTGTGTGTTTTGCTTTGTTGTTGTCGTTGGCCTTTGATTTAAATAGTTCTGATAGCGCGAACCTGAACGCCGACTGACGTGGTTTAAATAATGTTTACGTTTGCATTTAAGGTAGTTGCCGATTTGACAGGTTCGTCAACTCTCAAAATTAATAATTAAACAATCGGTGATTAACGAAATTCACAGTGCCAATTAAATGTTAATACAAATGATATACATTGTCAAGTACTTGTGGTGTGAGGTGAAAAAAGGACAAAATTTCACGTTGTTCCTGTTGTTCTTTTGGATACTATGGTTCTCGCAGATTCTAAGCATATCAACAATGTTCATGGGGTAAGAATTTATTTATGACAAGATTTTTGAATTCAATAATGGTGATTGGTTTTTTTTTTTAAATTTAAAGTTGATAAGGTTGTTTGTTAGGTTTATTGATGGGGAATGACCTCACAGTTCGGGAAGACTACATCAGGTTTTCTATATGCGGGGTTTGTTCTATAATTGCAGAGAGGGCGTAATTTTCCTGGATGTGCAAGTATAGTCTGACAAACATTAAGGAGTACACAACTGTCATGAGGAGCTTCTCAGAATTGCCGTTCGGAATCGGCGTTGATGCGGAGGTCCCATTCTCTGTGGAAAATTAATAAAATAATAAAAGAGTTTGAGGTCCTCTATAGGCCTATCTATGAGTCTTCTAGCTACTTCTAGTTGTTTAGAGCGCAGCCAGCTGTCCTCATTTTTGCGACGTTTTCAAAAAGAAATATTTTATAGAAAAAGTTGTTTTTAAGAGAAAAAGACCACTTAAGTCGTCCGCATAATCGCGTTACGATCGAAGATGTGCAGAACTAATACCCAATCATCCACAAGGTGTTAGGATATGGGCTGTAGGTACACTCCGTCACAACTCTCGAAGATTGGTTGACACATCATCAAGAGTGCAGGAAAACTCTCATTAACCGTCAATCGTTTTGCCATTATTTACTTGGATATTGAAGGCCATTGTTACGAACCAACTAATAGCCTCGGAAGGGACTGATATCACTGTTGACGACCCTGCTAAACGAAAAAAGTACAACGACGTTCGTATATGCACCTGGAATGTGAGAACATTAAACAGGAAAGGTGCAGGCGAACAACTAGCGGAAGCCCTAAACTGCTACAAAGCAGACATTACTGCCATCCAGGAAATACGATGGGATGGGCCGGGCAAAAAGAGGATGAAAAACTGTGACATCTACTATGGACCGTGCTATAGTGAGCAGAAAAAGCGACTATTTGGATGCGGATTTGTTATAAGTGCCAGACTTAGGCAAGAAGTCTTACGTTTCCAAGACATTATCGAACGCATTGTAACAATCCGCATCAAGGCCAAATTAAGCCAACATAAGCCTTATATGCGCTCATGCTCCGACGGAGGAAAGGGATGATATAACTAAGGATTGCTTCTACGAGCTCCTCGACAAAACCTATGAGCGACTACCAAAGTACGATGTTAAAATCGTGCTGGGAGATTTTAACGCAAAGGTAGGAAGAGAAGACATCTTTAGCAGTATTGTTGGAAAATAAAGCCATCCGGCATTAGGCATATTGACTTCGCCACGGAACGAAATGCCACCAGTACTAGGTTTTCTCACCACGATATCCATAAGGGGACATATCGGTCTCCAGATCAACGAACAGCCAACCATATTGATCACATTGCGATATACAGGAGGCACACATCCAGTATTTTGGATGTCCAACCATCCGAGGGGCTAACATCGACTCGGACCACCATCTTGTTGCAGCCAAGGTAAGGATGCGGATATCCACCACGCGACAAAAAACCAGAAATACTGTGAAAAAATTTAATGTCGATAGACTGCAATCTCCAGAGACCGCCAAGACCTTCGCGCAACGCGTATCCCTTAACCTCTCGATTCACACCATTCCACCAGCATCTAATGTAGAAGAACAATGGCAACGATGCCAACAAGCCATTAGATCAGCTAGGTGTGCTGTGCTAGGTTTCTCGCGGCCACCAGCAAGAAACCCCTGGTTTGATGAGGAATACCGACAGATGCTCGCAGCCAAGAACGAGGCCTACAAGGCTAAGCTGCAGGTGAAGTCGAGAGCTGCCATTGAGCTCTATAGGCAAAGAAGAAGGGAAGAACATCGGCTTTTCAGAAAGAAGAAAAAAGAGCAAGAAAAGCGCGTGATCGAGGATATAGAGAGGTGCCACTCCAGGAACGATGTTCGCAAGTTTTACCAAAGTGTAAAACGTCAAAGCCAAGGATACAAGGTTCGAACAGAATACTGTCGAGATGAACAAGGAAATATCGTAGTTGAGACACAGTCGATGCTGAGGATACGGAAGAACCACTTCTGCAGACTGTTAAACGGCGATGACGAACAATCTTCCGCTGTCACGCAGTACGAACCATTCAATATTGGCGACGACAATGAAAAAAACCAACCACCCGACCTAAGTGAAGAGAGGGTAGCAACATCTAAACTCAAGCTTAACAAGGCTGCCGGAAATGACGGCCTTCCCGCTGAGCTTTATGAAGCTGGCGGAGAGGACTTGGTAAGTACCATCCACCAACTCATAAGCCAAATCTGGTCGGATGAAAGTATGCCTTTCGTTTGTCCGATCCAATTCAAGGAGAACCTCTAAACTGCGCCAACTACAGAGGCATAAGTCTCCTCATCATCGCCTTCAAGATCCTATCTGCCGTAATATGTGAACGCCTGAAACCGTTTACCAACAACCTGATCGGCCCTTATCAGTGTGGTTTTAGGCCAGGAAAGTCCACAATCGATCAAATTTTCACACTTCGCAGATCCTGGAAAAAAGCCAAGAAGTCCAAATCGATACCCACCACCTATTTATCGATTTCAAAGTCGCATACGACAGCATTTATAGAGACGAACTATACAGAGCCATGTCTAGTTTTGATATACCGCCCAAAGTCGTCCGTTTGTGTAGGATGACGATGGAGAATTCTCGCTGCTCCATCAGGCTCAGAAACGACCTCACCGACACATTCGATACCAAAAAGGGATTTAGACAAGGCGATGCGCTGTCAAGTGACTTTTTTTAATTTGATTTTTGAGAGAGCCAACACCAGAGGCACAATTTTTCAAAAATCGGTGCAACTACTAGCATACGCCGACGATATTGACATCATTGGTAGGACTCAACGTGATGTCATAGCCACGTTTGCTAGCATACAGAAGGAAGCTGCAAAAATTGGTTCAGCAGTAAATGAGGGTAAGACTAAGTATATGCTGTCAACATGAAAGGACACACAACATCGACGAATTCGACAGAACGCCACCATTGACAGATATAACTTTGAGGTAGTACGGGACTTTGTCTACCTCGGCTCCGCTATTAACTCTGACAACAACATAGCGTCGGAAATTAAACGAAGAATTACTCTTGCCAACCGCTGTTTCTTCGGACTAAGAAGGCAATTTAGTAGCCCTCACTCGAACTACTAAGGAGGTCCTCTTATATAGGACCCTGATCATCCCAGTCCTGCTCTACGGTGCTGAAGCATGGACCGTATCAAAAGCGGATGAAGAAATCCTTGGTCGATTGGAGAGAAAAATTCTTCGAAAAATCTTCGGTCCCGTTTGCGTTAACGGGCTATGGAGACGAAGATTCAACCACGAACTATACGAGCTGTACAACGACATACCCCTGGTCAAAAAAAACTCCGCATTGGACGTTTGATATGGCTAGGACATGTAGAAACAATGGACACCAATACTCCGGCTCGCAAAGTCTTCGATTCCCAGCCAGACGTCGGACGCAGTAGAGGGAGACCTCGCCTTAAGCGGCGCGCACAAGTAGAAACCGACCTCAACCAACTTGGAGTGCGCAACTGGAGGCAGTTAGCTAAGGACCGGGCTAATTGGAGAGGCATGTTGGTTGAGGCCTAGTAAGTAAGTAGATATTGCTGTGTGGTGCAGTTTTTACTTGCCGAGATCTCCCGGGTTTCGTACTAGTATCACTGCATCGGGGAAGTGTGTGTTTAACAAGGTTCCAGGGTCTCCGCAGAGGACTCGGTCTCCACCTTCATCTGATATTCTCAGAAAAATTATTCTAGGTATTTCTATTGCTATATACAAAAGCTTACTAGCGTAACATGCTTACCGCAAATTAAATCTCGGATGGAGTCTTGGTACGACGTGTCAAGTCACCAAATAAATTTGGCCAAAGCTGAATTTAAGAAGATCCAAGGCATTGATTTCGCTCGCTAGACCAGAAATAGGTGTCATCACTGGACACTGTCCAATTGGTAGGCACGCAGAAAGGCTAGGCCTTCACTCAAACGACTTCTGTAACAGGAGCGATAGTTCGATCATCATCGTAGTTTTACAGTCTGCTGAAATATTATTCCGAAGAATTGCATTTCATCCGGAGGCTTTACTACAAGCCAAGTGGCACAACAAATGCCCGGGTTTATAGTGGTAGTTTACTCCATTTATTCCTAAATTCGATGCTTTTCCCTTTTGCTTATATAATTTCAATTTCCTGGATAACAGTGAGGTCTGCTTTGTTTCCCTAACTGTCTACCTACAGATGTCAGAAGTTTCTGCAAGAGTAACACTCGTTCTTTGGAAGGCTGATAGTTGTTTCGTTACCCTCTTGTTATAGATGTTGAACACGCAACGCCTTGCATCGGGAATTAGCCATATGATTCCAACGATATAGGTAATGTTCCTGTAAAAATCATCCACTGCCAGCCAATCGAATTGATTCATTGCATGCCGCTCAATTTCGCCCTGTCGAGCTTCTCCAAAAAAAAAAGTTCCCCCAGTGTAGGCACATGAGTCACCTCTACCTAATAGGAGGCCATACATTCCAGAGAATTTAAATTCTAGAATGTACATATGACCGTCCTTGTAATCTCCTTAATTTGATTTTCGGTGTCATGCTCTCCACCCAGCTCAAAAATGTTTTTTTTTTGTTTTTGCGAAGACGTCATCATTGCGAGCTGCCTAATGCTTTGCAGTGACTTATTCCCCCCATATTAGTCACATAAACGATTTTCTTATAAAGAAGCCCTACTATCCCTATCAATGTTGTCATCTCCATGACATTCAATCATTCCCCAAACAAAGCGGATCCCCCACTAACCCGTTCTCATTTCTCTTTCTAACAGCTTGCCAGACATTGCATCAGAGAATCCTACAGTAATACCACTCAATGAAATAACATCCACAGACCTACCACTGGGCGGCGGTGGCGGTGGCCTTGAGCAGCACACACTCGATCCGGTGATAATTTCCAAACCAGAAACGATTTCCACCAATCAGACAACAGAAGGCGACGATGATGCCGCCGCCACAAAAACCACTCAAGACGATCTGAAAGGTAATGCCCGCAACAATAAAATTCTCTAACCACTAACTCTGAATCGAATTCCACTTCCTCCTGTTCTAGAAGATGATCAACTTGAGAAGATAAACGATTCTGGAGGATCAATTCCACCGCAACCGCCTGATAGCGAAGATGCCGCTTCTGCACCTGTAGACACTGGCAGTGACATTCCATCACAAATGCCTAGAAAAGCAAATGCGACCATTACCCACGAGGTGAATCTTACTGCCGAAGAAGTACCGATACCGGTTTTCTCTGAATGGGCGCAAAAACAAATGGAAGCTGCCGAGAAACAGCAGCTCGAACAAGACGTTGTCAATTCGGCGTCCGCCCAAAAGAAGAACCTCACAACAGGTTCCAAGCAAACATCAGCAAAACTGCGCACGAAAAACTACGCCTCACCCGATTGTGGGGCAAAGATAATCGCATCCAACTCGGATGCACAAAATACCGGCGCTGTGCTCACCTCGTCGAAGGATGAATACATGCTGAGTCCGTGTATAAATCGCATATGGTTCGTTGTAGAACTCTGCGAGGCCATACAGGCGGAGAAGATTGATTTGGCCAACTTCGAGTTGTTCTCGTCGTCGCCGAAGAATTTTACCGTCGCGGTGAGTAATCGATTCCCGACCCGCGACTGGTCGAATGTTGGCCGCTTCATTGCGGACGACAAACGCACGATACAGAGCTTTGAACTGCATCCGCATCTGTTTGGGAAATTTGTGCGCGTCGACATCCATTCGCACTATAACTCGGAGCACTTTTGTCCGGTGTCGCTGTTTCGTGTCTTCGGCACATCGGAGTTCGAAGCCTTCGAGACAGAGGATCGTGCCGCCGATGACATCGACGAGTATGACGATGATGATGCGCTTGATCGGGCACATCAGAAGAATGAGAATAATCTCTTCAAATCCGCCAGCGATGCGGTTCTATCGATTGTAAAGAAAGCCGCTGAGGTCTTGGTAAAGACGAACTCCAATCGTACGACGATTGAGAGCAAGAGTGAGTTGGATTGCTTCACACCTTCGACGGGCGAATTTGTGTGCACCCAGTGCAAAGATGCATCGCTTGCGGTTAAAGTCAATTACATGCTGTCGTGCAGACATACGCAGCTGAGAAATCTGCTATCGATCGAGCGATTGCGCAACGACATCCTCACGACGCAGATATGTGCCAAAAGATTTAGTGTTAACCTTGATAGCCATTTAGATTGTAAGACGAGCAGCATAAGCTGGGCGGATGAGCGGAGCAGCTACTTTTTGAGCCTGCTGCCGGAGGATTATATCGGAGCACTGTGTCAGCTGCTAGCTGGCAGGGAGAATAAATCTCAAAACGACACGTTGGATGTTGGCTCCGACACGGAGCAGAGTGGCGAGGTGTCGCTTAATCTGACAATAGACAAGGGAAACGGCGGCGCCTTTGGGGCGATAGAAAAATTGCCAGACGTTGCCGAAGAGGTGAAGAGAAAACCAAGGGACGATTTGGTGATCAAGGAGGATTCCAAGATTCCGGCGCAGATACCACCACCACCGCATGGTGATGAAGATGTGTCAACGTCAACTGAACGGATAGAAACGGCGACACCAGTCCCGGAAACTCTTGATATAAACATTTTCAATTTGCCAGAGACAGGAGAAGACAAGGGAAAGGAGGCACCTGTCTTGGAGGGTGTTTCGACAGAAGAAACAAAACTCGAAGAGCAAGCTGGAGAGCTGATGCCACCAGCCAAACTAGAGGGTGAGGCGACGCCTAGGACATCTCCGTCAGCCAATTCAGCGGAAAATGATCCATCCTCGTGGGACAATTTGGACACACTGTTGTCGGAGGTTGTAGCCACTGGTGCGGCGACAACACTGGGCGGCGGTAGCCAGGGCATCCAGCAGAGGATACCCAGTGGACCACCCTCGGAGAGTGTATTCATAAGACTGAATAACAGAATCAAAGTGAGTATTGAGAAGAAGAAACCCTTCTGCGGATGTGTGTGTATATTAGCGAACCTTCCCTGCCCCCCGCACCTTGTTCTTTCATGTCTCGGTGTGCTTTCCCATTCCGATTGCTAAGCAAACTATCATCCGTCTCAGTCTCATTTCCTAACTTCCTTTATACCATCTCCTCACGCTACATGTAAGGGAAAGTTCAAACGCTTCCGTCCCGAAAATTCCTTTCGCAAAATCATTTGCCTCCAGAGACCTCAATCTAAATGCTAAACAATATTTCGACACGGTTGCGGGCTCCAATTATCCTCATTTGCAATCGAAATTCGAAGGCTAACTGGCGGCATTATCACTGTGCAACATAAATTCCAACAGTGAGCCATCAAACATTCCACCCAAAGACCCTGAAAAACACATGTAAGACAGTCAATAAATCGTTGCACTGCAACCGGGTGATACCACCCTCTCACGATGAGGTTACTTGGGCGGAAATGAGTTCCAATTTTCCTCCAACCACACTGAAGGAAAATCAATGTCCTTAGACGTCACTGGCGGTGGTTGGTTGCGCTGCGCCTCTTTATTTTTATTTGAAATTTGCGTGAGGCATTTCGAAAGACCACACAACCGAATCGTAATCTGATAAGGATGGGCATGGCAACCACCATCAGCTATCGACTAAACATTCGCCCACTCCAATCCAAGTAGTTCGCACTTGGTCGCTGCCAAATTCATTTTTTTAATCGCAAGTGTTTCTCTTATTTCTTCGCAGGCACTCGAGCGCAACATGTCGCTGTCCGGTCAGTATCTGGAGGAGCTCAGTCGGCGCTACAAGAAGCAGGTCGAGGAGTTGCAGTTGTCGCTAACAAAGACCGTACGAGCTTTGGAGGACCAAAATCGCCGACACTCGGAGCAAGAACGTGACCTTCTCGAACGGAATGCCATCCTGAAGGATGAGTTAGACGATGTGTCACTGCAAGTGCACGCCTGCATTGTGCTCATCATATTTGTTGGCTCGTTTATGATTCTGCTCACCGTGCTGGGAGTGGTTTTCTACCGTTCAATGGCAAGGAATCTCTCCCCCCGACAATCGGACAAACGAAAAGCAACGCAGAAGAAGCTCAATCGGCGCAAGTCTTTCGATGATTTCTCCGATGCTTCGACGGGAAAGCAGAAAATTCGACGTCCCAGCGAGGAGGCGATGTTGATACTGAAAGACTGTGCAGCAGAGAACTCTGCGCCAGAGAGTGAAGTTTCCAGTGCTAGTAGGGTAAGGCAGCGTAAGATATCCGTGTTCTATGGCAGAAAAGCGTCTCGGAAGGGGGAGAAACGTTCATGGCCCGAAGTATCGCAACCGGGTGAGTTCAATCCCGGACTTGAGGACCTCCCACCAACTGACCCTGCCTCCGCCTCCGTTCTAGAAGACGAGGAGTACGACCAGTTCAACGCGAGTGAATCAGACTCGATTTGCACCACCGACGTGCCGCCATCGAGTGGTAAATCCGCTTCGCAGAAATTCACCAGCATTTTCAACGGTAAGGTGGGTAAGAAGTCGAAAAAGAACAACCCCTCGTACAAACGGCAAGAGTCCTCGCCCGCAGACATATGCTCCACCAAACTCAGCACAACGGACTCCTTCGACGAAAAGATAATCCTCGATGAGGATGACATCGGGAACTTCATCCCCGGAGCAGATCTTGCCTACAATGAGTTCATGCCTGATGGACCGTCAGGCTATCAAATATCAGACCAAGCCACCAAGCCTGAGGAGGCGCGGAAAAATGGCAAAAAATCCCGAAGACTGTCATCGCCAGCGTTCTTCAAGTCACCGTTCGGCAAGAGTAGTAAAAAGTCCCCACCACACGAGCCCACCAGCTGGGAGTGGTATCGTTCCAAGAAGTCATCGGCCACATCAACAACATCTAGTCAGCAAAGCGGCCCCAGCACCAACAAGTCAAGCAAAGTAAACGGCTTCGGTTTGAGTGCGACGGCGGTTCATCATGGTCAACCATCACCGGCGTCATCGCTATCAGAGATTCTACCAAACAGTGGTCAAGGCAGTAGCGATAATTCGTTTCGCATCTTGGAGGAGGCTATCAATACGTCAACACTAGCGACAACGACGACAGCGTCATCGAGCAGCACTGGTAATAGCGGGGGTGGGAGCAGCAACAGCGGCAGTAGTGCGGGTAGTGGTAGAAGCACGAAAAAGAATCGCAGTTTCAATCGAATATTCAAAAAGGTGTTTTGAAAGAGACTGACAGAGAGAGAGAGAGAGCGGATGGGATGCATACATAGTGAGTGTGGGTGTGTGTAGTGCTGAATGTGTGTGTTTGTTTAATGCAGATGTAAGGAAGTGTTATGAGGGAGGATACCTTTCAGATGTCTTTTGTTGGGGCGCTTTTTATTTTGTATGGCGAAGCAGGATTTTTGTTTAACACGCAAAGTTGTTGGGTAGTTGTATGGACTGGATGGTGAGAGTGAGAGTGCTGTTTGTGTACCTGGTGGCATTTGCCCCGCTTTTGTGAATTTCCTGGCAACAGCTGCTGTTCCTCTGTTTTAGCTTAAGAACATTCAACAGGGGGTTGTAGACTTGGATTAATAAAATCGAAGCTGGTTAAGCTCGGATCAGGGAGGTAACATTGAAGAGACGGTGTTTGAATTTCACTTGAAGATCTTTTTCAGTGGCATACTGGTTTGTGTAGCATGAGTCATCTAATCGAGGGCTGATTGATGTAATCCGGAGGTGGTGACATCGGTTTTGTCAGATAACGTGGTCTAAATGGCAGATCATCACGCTTTGATTGGTTGTCCGTGGAGTTAGGACCTGGGTAGGGGAATCAAAACTGATTTTACAGCCTTTCTACTGGCTCGGGTGCAATTTGCCGGCAGGAGCTCAAAAAGTGTCCTGATTTCGAAGAAGCAATTCGACCAAACAAATGCTATTGCATTTGATTGTCCAGGAGTGAGGTCTGCCTTCTTTCCAGATTGTATGGGGACTCTGATACAAAATGCCTCCTGTCTGGTATATTCTTTGAACCTGATACAACACTAACCGAGTCAGTTACCATCCTTGAGATGAGTTTTAGTTATAAGGCTGGAACTCCTGCTGCCATACGAACCATATTCATCCCATCCGCAGAATATGAGTGCGGGGTAGGGCATTCCTTTCAGATTATGGGGTATTCGTCGGACCAACTTGAAAGGATTGCGACTGGATGTCCAATCAAGGCTCATTGCCAGCTGCTTTAAGTTTCATTTCCCAAGAATATCAAGAACAGTCTCTTTCAGCTCCTGCAGAAGTCATTTGCAAGGCCAAGACTTGTTTACTTGCCTATTATCCGTTGTTCATGATGCCACGTATGGTGACACTGTTGTGCGGTCTATCTAGCGAGATCTATTTCACAGAACTTCTCTAAACCAGCATTTGGCAAATTTGTTTGGTGAATATAGTCCGGTGTTCCATCCAATCTGCTGATATCATATTGCGATAGAATACGCTTTCGTGTAGGGATAGGTATACCAAGTATTTCCTTTCCGGGAGTTCATCCGCCTTTTAATTCCCTAGAATGCCTTTAAGCGAAGGCACCCAACAAAATCGAATATTAAACTGCTCTGACATCTTTGGAATAGATAAGCGGAAGTCAAGCACTCCTTTTGAATTTAATGAGACCAATCCCAGAGATTTTATAGCCGGCTTGGCTGTCCGATATCCCTGGCAGCTATGACATTCCGCTTCACCTAAGCCAAGACCTCTTTAATTGCCATGAATTCCACCTGGAATAACGCTGCGATGATCGGGAAGACGGGCAGATAGACTAAATTTAGTTTGTCGGAAAAATGCCATCATCATCGTTTATCCTGGAGCAGCCGGTATAAATACGAATCGAACCGTTGCACAAGTTCTTCGGATGACCATGGTGACCTGGAAATTTGTATCAAGGATTAACCTGGTAAGTCGTTTCGTTAAATCAAATCGCCATTGTTACGCATACAAAAGTATCCCCAAATCCCCAACTGAATTGATTCAACTTGCTTACCTAAGTAGCACTTCAGTCCGAAGTGAACTTAGGCTTCAACTTACTTGCCTCTCCAAGTAGCCTGGTTCCTAGCTAACTGCCTCCCGTTGCGCACTCCAAGGTCGTTGAGATCGGTTTCTACTGGATTGCGCCACTTAAGGCAAGAGGTCTTCCTCAACCGCGTCCGACATATGGCTGGGAATCGAAGACGGAGTCTTCATATCCAATCGTTCTACATGTCCTAGCCATCTTAAACGTCCAATGCGGATAGTGGCATATCGCTGTTAGCTGTACAACGAATCTTGGTTTAATATTTGTCTCCATAGCTTGTCAACGCTTACATTTCTTCATCCACTTTGGGTACCGTACATGCTTCAGCGCTGTAGAGTGCTAGGATGATCAGGGTCTTATATTGAATCCCCTACCAAGTTAGGGCTTTTCTACTTCTTAGCCCGAAGAAACAGCGGTTGGCAAACGTATTTTTTCGTTGAATTTCTGACGAGATGTTGTTGTCAGAATTATTCAGGCTCATCACGAATAAATATTCCCGGGAAACTGTTCCCATTCAGCAATCTGATTTACATTGCTGACGAGGGAAAAAAATCCTCTGAATTTGTTCACGAATAGCAGAGCCGAGGTAGACAAGGGCCCCTACAACCTCAAAGTTATATCTGTCGATGATGACGTTCTGCCCACTTCATCGATGCTGTGTGTCCTTTCGTGTTGACAGCATATATTCAGTCTTAGCCTAGCCAATTTGTGTCGCTTCCTTCTCTATACTAGCAAACGTGGCTATGCCATCCCGCTGAGTCCGACCAATGATGTCAATATCGTCAGCGTATGCTAGTAGTTGCACCGATTTTTGGAACAATGTGCCTCTGGTGTTCTATCGGGAGGTTTTCGCAATCCTCTCAATAATCAGATTAAAGAAGTCACATGACAGTACATCGCCTTGCCTAAATCCTTTTTTGGTATCGAATGTGTCGGTGAGGTCGTTTCCGACCCTGATGACAAAAACGGACGACTTTGGGCGGTATACCAAAACTAGACATGGCTTTGTATAGTTCGTCTCTGTAAATGCTGTCGTATGCGGCTTTGAAATCGATAAATAGGTGGTGGGTATCGATTTGGACTTCTTGGGTTTTTTCCAGGATCTGCCGAAGTGTGAAAAGTTGGGGACTTCCCTGGTTGGTAAACGGTTTCATGCGTTTACATATTACGGCAGATAGGATCTTGTAGCCGATGTTGAGGAGACTCATGCCTCTGTAGTTGGCGTCTCCTTTTGATCGATTGTGGACTTTCCTGGCTTAAATCCGCAATGATAAGGGCCGATCAGGTTGTTAGTAAACGGTTTCAGGCGTTCTCATATTACGGCCGATAGGATCTTGTAGGCGATATTGTGCAGACTTACGTCTCTGTAGTTGGCGCAGTTCAAAAGGTCTCTTTTTTGTGGATCGGGCAAACGAGGCTGAGGTTCCATTCTTCAGGCATTCATTCATCCGACAAGATTTGCTTTATGAGTTGGTGGATGTTATTTACCAAGTCATCTACGCCGGCTTTATAAACCTCGGCAGGAAGGCCGTCATTTCCGGCAGCCTTGTTAAGCTTGAGTTTAGAGTTTGCTACCCTGTCTTCACTTAGGTCGTGTGGTTGACAGTTTTCGCTGCCGTCGCCAATATTGAATGGTTCGTACTGCCTGACTGCGGAAGATTGTTTGTCAACGCCGTTTAACAGTCTGCAGAAGTGGTTCTTCCATATCCTCAGCATCGATTGTGTCTCAACTATGATATTTCCTTGTTCATCTCGACAGGATTCTGTTCGAGCCTTGTATCCTTGGCTTTGACGTTTTGCACTTTGGTAAAACTTGCGAACATCGTTCCTGGAGTGGCACCTCTCTTTATCCTCGAGCACTCGCTTTTCTTGCTCTTTTTTCTTCTTTCTGAAAAGCCGGTGTTCTTTCCTTCTTCTTTGCCTATACAGCTCAATGGCAGCTCTCGTCTGCACCTGCAGCTTAGTCTTGTTCTTGGCTGCAAGCATCTGTCGGCATTCCTCATCAAATCCAGGGTTTCTTACTGGTGGGCGCTATAAACCTAGCTCATCAGTTGCGGCTGATCGAATGGCGTGTCGACATCGTTGCCATTGTCCTTCGACATTAGATTCTGGTAGGATGGTGTTAACCGAGAGGTTAAGAGTGCTGCGAAGGACTTGGGGGTATCTTGCAATTGTAGTCTTTCTTATTGGCTGTGGCGTGGTGGATATCCACATTCTTTACTTGGCCGCAACAAGGTAGTGGTCCGAGTAGATGTTAGCCCCTCGGAATGTTCGAACATCCAAAATACTGGATGTGTGCCCCTAGTCTATCGCAATGTGATCTGGAGACCGCCATGTCCCCTTATGGATATCGAGGTGAGGAAACCGTGTGCTGGCTATTGTGGCATTTCGTATAATGCTGGAAACTCCAGCATTAATAAAGACGAATACAAATTGTTGTCCCAACTACGTTAAAGCATCGCCCCTAGCTTTTTTCGTACAACCATTCAGGCGTACTATGTGTATTCCTTGCACGATGGCGGTGCCTTCTATTGCATTCCAAGTCCAAAAGGCTCAGTTGAGATCCCTATCATTGTGGCATTTCGTAGCGAAATCGATTAGCCTAAGTCCGTTGCCAGACGTGTTGTCGTGTAGGCTGTGTTTTCCGACAACACTGCTAAAGATGTCTCTCTTCCTGCAATTACGTTTGAATCTCCCAGGACGAACTTGTCTTAATTTTTATTTAAGGCCTGTATGCCACACCTTATCAAAAGCTTGCGATACGTCAAGAATTACGGTTGAGCAAATTTTCTTTGCTTTCTGAATCACATCAGTACTTGATCGATTGTCGAATGCTTACTTCTGAGCCCAAATCGATGGTCAGGTAGGACATGACAAGTCTCTGGTCCCACTCCCAATACTACATTCTGTGTTCCAACGCTATAATTCCTTTGGCGCCTGTCAGCATCGATATGACGTCCACTTCAATGAGGATCTCAACTCCTGGTTCATTTTTTTAAGTGATTGTTCTGTTTTATAAATTGTCCTTGCCACTCCCTTTAAACCTACATGATGTGTACAGTTTTGTTATCCTTTCCATTGAAATATCCTAAATCGTATCTTTAAACCAGCCTCAGGGTCTTCTGTTTTGTATGCCAAGAGACTTATCGAGATCACTTTTGTACACTCCTTAAATACATATTTTGAAGGTCGGCGTTTAAGGATATTCAACGTTACATAACGGTTCTTCATAGTGTATAGTTATACTTTATACATGTTTTTGTTAACCACAGCCATCTAGGTGTGAACCTGGATCTCAATCAACAGATGCCTTTTCAGTTGGCCTAGTTCGTAGCATTTTGCCCCCAGTTCCGCACTTTACCAGGTCGTTTTCTATCGCCCCGCTTTTCATGTCCTTGTCATATCAGATTCCCAATCGATTGTTTGTTTAACGTACGGTTTGTGATCCTCGTCGTTGAATCTTCGCCTCGAAAACTCCGAAGATTTTTCTTCGTGAAATTAAAAATGAGAACAGCATTCAATGTCTGGTCGAGTTTGTGCCTTTGAGAGGAGTAGGAGCTGTTGTCAACTCTAAAAAGGTTGCCCTAGCTTAGAAGAATATTTTCAAATGTTCAAACCCACTTTTGCAGCAAGTGGTTTATGGACTGACTTGGGTTCCATCACTGAAAATTAAATTAGAAATTCGGTGAGGGAATCGAGCATTGGAATCTCCAGCATTTATAAAGAAGAATACAAATTGTTGTCCCAACTACGTTAAAGCATCGCCCCTAGCTTTTTTCGGACCACCATTCAGGCGTACTTTGTGTATTCCTTGCACGATGGCGGTGCCTTCCATTGCATACCAAGTCCAAAAGGCTCAGTTGAGATCCCTATCGAGGTATCCGTTCGGAACAATTTTCGAATCGAAAGTCAGTACCAATCGGAACTCAATTTGCTTTCGAGGAATAATCCATTGCGGAACCAAATTCCGTAGCAATCCTTTGTCGGACAACTTCGGAGGAAATTCAACGCATAGCTGTCAAAAATTGTCGACTTAACGCATATCGCCGATGCTCGATCATGTGCGTTACATTTCGTCTGAATCTCTGTTCGAAATGATAATTGCAACGGATACCTCGGTAGAATATTCTCCGATTCCGAGAAAATTTTATTCCGAACGGATAGCTCGATAGGGGTGAAAGTTTTCTTGAGAAGAGTTACTACTTGAAGATTTGTCAACTGATTGCCAGAGGATGGCCACTGAAACCAATAATTGGTGTTTCAGCGGTTGCTTTTTGAACCACTCCATCATCATCATCATCACAACCATCTACTTCAACTTAAAGAACGCAATCTTTATGAAAACATTGCATCAAGCAAGACATTTAGCTTCACAACGTTCGATGCCATACTAGATCGAATGTCCTTGTGCGAGAGCTCTCTACAACATGGGCATCCATACCCAACAGACTCTCAATTTGAGAATAATATTTTCGGAATATAAAGATCGCGAGTTCTCTGGTTGAATTTTAGATCATATTTTCAGAGCGTACTCTCATAATCGCGATCACTCCCGACATATCGTGAATAAAGAGACAACTATCCGCAATGTACTCTCAAAACGGTGTCCACTAGCTAGTTAGCTCTCGATAGCTTGAATGCTGTTCGGGGCATTTGTACTCCCAAATCAAATCTCAGTAATCGGTACCTTACCGAGAGCTTACAATATCGCCTCTGTCTCCTCACATGTCGGTTTATTTTCAGGGTTCAAGCGTCAACTTTGCAGAGGTATCCAACGGAGCGGAAAATTCTCCCATTTTATCCGTATCAGAGAATTTTTGCTCGTGATGATCTAACAAATCATCCGAGTAGTACCACTCGTCAAGAAAAGCTTATCTCAACTAAGCCGTTCGGAGTCGGCATAAAACAGGCCTTCAAACGTGCGAAGAAGTTGGAGCCTGTTGCACCATCATTTTTTTTTTAGATAATTTTTGCCGGGAGGTAATCATCTGCGACACATAACGTACACCGGCGATAAGCTTTGCAGTGCGATGAAGTGAATTTTTAAATGTTCCGAAGTTCTCCAACAAAATCGGCCCTATCGAGGTATCGGTCGGAGCGGAAAATTCTCCGATTTCGTACGATTCGGAGGATTTTTGCTTCGAGGTATTCCTCCGAAGAGCTGTTCGGAATATTTCTCCGACACTTTGTAACGCACTCCGGCGAATTGCGTTGAGGTGCATTTTTCATGCGATTTTTGACAACTAAGTGCCATTCTTTCTCCGATTTCCTCCGACACAAATTCTTTGCGGAATTTGTTTACGAATTGTAGTGAAGTGAACCCGCCGCATTTGGGAAGATTTTTTTTCCGATGACACATACCTCGAATGGAATTTTAACCTCCGACGAAGTATGCGTTGCGGAAAATTGTCCGCTCCGACGGATACCTCGATAGGGCTGAATTCCTTCTCGGAATGTGTCGACAAATCGCAGTGTATTGTCCGATTGCAGACACATCGAATGCAATTTGAACCTCCAACGGAATATGCGTTGCAAAACATTGTCCGCTCCGACCGATACATCGGCAGTGCCATGACACAATTGTCACTATCTACAGACGACCCTCAGTACATAGCTACCGAATTCTTATGTTCGTACTGATATTTGGTGTATCGTTGTTATACCTTCCATTTCCCGCACATACTGCAGCTAAAACATTTGGTGCCGCATGTGTACCGTGGTGGACACTGACGGAAACAATTCGTGCAGAGAAGTCAGGGAGTAGCCCTAGGCTTTTGCTGGTGCATTTGGTCATGACATACAGCCCACGTTTATTGTGTTTTGAATGTTGTATCAATGAACCTAGGACCCAACCAACATGCCTCTCCAATTAGACCGGTCCTTAGGTAAGGCGACGTCTGCCTCTACTCCTTTCGACGTCTGAATGGGAATCAAAGACTGCGAGCCGGAGTATTGGTCCAAAGCCGAGTTTCTTGATCAGGTCTATGTCGCTGTACAGCTCAGTGTTGTTCTTGATTGCATTTCCGTCTCCATAGCCTGTCAACGCAAATGGGACCCGCTTTGGATGTCCATGCTTTAGCGTCATAGAGCAGAAATGGTATGAGCTGGGTCTTATACCTTCCACATGGGGGTTTACTAGTAAATTGCCTTCTTAGCCCGAAGAAACAGCGGCTGGCAAGAGTAATTCTTCGTTTTATTTCTGACGAAATGTTGTCAGAGCTAATAGCGGGGTAGACAAAGTCCCATACCACTTCAAACTTTTATCTGTCAATGGTGATGTTCTGTCCAATTCGTCGATGTTGTGTTTCCTTCCGTGTTGCAGGATATACTTGGTCTCTCCCTCATTTACTGCCAAAATCCATTTTTTGCCGCTTCCTTCTCTGTACTAGCAAACGTGGCTATGACATCACGTTGAGTGCGGCCAATGATGTCAATATCGTCGGCGTAGGTGCACAGCTTATGGAAGATTGTGCCTCTGGTGTTGGCTCTGGAGTTTTGCAAAATCCTCTCAAGAATGATGTCAAAGAAGTCACATGACAGTGCACCGCCTTGTCTAAATCCTTTTTCGATATTAAATGTTTCTGTGAGGTCGTTTACGACTATGACGGAGCAGCGAGAATTCCCCATCGTCATCCTGCACAGACGGACGAGTTTGGGCGGTATACCAAAACTAGACATGGCTCTGTATAGTTCGTCTCTATAAATGCTGTCATATGCGGCTTTGAAATCGATGAATAGGTGGTGGGTATCGATTTGGACTTCTTGGGGTTCTTCGAGGATCTGCCGAAGTATGTAGATTTGTTCAGTTGTGGACTTTCCTGGCCTAAAACCACACTCATGAGGGCCGATCAAGTTGTTGGTAAACGGTTTAAGCCGTTCACATATTACGGCAGATAAGATCTTGAGGGGACTATGCCTCTGTAGTTGGTGCAGTTCATAGGGTCTCCTTTTTTGTGGATCGGGCAAACGATGCTGGGGTTCCATTTTTCAGGCATACTTCCATCAAACTTATGAGTTGGTGAATGTTACTTGCCAAGTCATCTCTTCCGGCTTTAGACAGCATGGCGGGAAGACCATTTTTCCGCCAGCCTTGTTAAGCTTGAGTTTCGATATGCTATCCTCACTTCACTTAGGTCGGGTGGTTGGTAGTTTTCGCTGTCGTCGCCAATGTTCAATGGTTCGTTCTGCCTGTCAGCGAGTGTTGTTCATCAACACCGTTTAACAGTCTGCAGAAGTAGTTCTTCCATATCCTCAGCAAATCCTTTTCTTGCCAGTTCGTCAGCAATTTCATTGCCCTGTATGCCTCCGTGTCCGGGGACCCAGCAGAGCTTAACATTATGTTGGACGCCAAGAACCTTTAGCTCTTCACGACAACGTTTCACAAGCCGAGATTTTATTTCGACAGCAGAGATAGCTTTTATTGCAGCCTGACTGTCAATAAAGATGGTGATATCATCTGGTGGTATCGCCAGCATTGAGGTCGCTTTGGCTGCCTCTGCTACTGCCAATATTTCGGCTTGGAAGACACTGCTGTGCTCAGGGAGACGAAAGGTGCTGTTTAGCTTAAGTGTTTCTGAAAACACTCCAGCTCCAACGCCTACATCCATTTTTCAACCATCAGTGTAGATGGATATGGTTTCGGGGCCCAATTCGTTCCTCTCCCACTCCTCTCTGCTTGGGAGGATGCAGGAGAATGGTCTTTGAAAGTCATGGTGAGGCAGCATGTAGTCAGAGGATACAGATGAGCCCAGATATCTGTGTAGAATTTGGGCATGGTCTCATGAGTTCGATTTCCAGCAGTTGAGCTGGCTGATTCTTAGAGCACTTTTGGCTGCAGATTCTTGCATGTAAAGGTCTAGCGGTAGCATGTTAAGGATGGTTTCCAGTCCCGCTGTTGGTGTGGTTCTCATTGCGCCCACACATGCTATCCTTTGTACCTTTGTCAGATGGGTGACTTTATTTGTGGATTGCCACCAGACAAGCCCCCCCCCCATATGTTAATATAGGTCTTACAATGGCCGTGTACATCCATAGGATGATCTTGGGGTTCGGACCCCAGTTTTTTCCGAATATTCGGTTACACGTATAGAAAGCGACTGTGGCCTTTTTAATGCGCTCGCGCACATTTAGGTTCCAGTTAAGTTTTCTATCAAGAATGACACCCAGATTTTCGCACTATCGGCTAGTTTGAGGGTAGTCCCATCGATAGCCGGTAGGTCGAATATTGGTATCTTCCTCTTGTTCGTAAAGAGAACGAGTTCCGTTTTCTGGGGGTTGATGCCAAGCCCACATTGTTTTGTCCACTCGTTGAGAGTTTTCAATGCCCGCTCGAGTAGTAGTAGGGTAGGAATTTCCCTTTTACTAGTATCGCTACATTGTCTGCGTAGGCTATGACTTTTACCCCCATTTCGCTGTAGCTTGATGAGTATCTCATTGATGACTATGTTCCACAACAGAGGTGAGATAACGCCTCCATGTGGTGTGCCTCTTGATGCTATTACTTTGCGATGGGTGTCTCCCAGATTCGCATTTATATTTCTGTGGTTGAGCATACTTCCAATCGTGTGCTGGCTATAGTGGCATTTTGTTCCGTAGCGAAGTCAATTAGCCTAAGTCCGATGCCAGACGTCTTCTCTTCCTGCCTTTGCGTTAAAATATCCCAGCATGGTTTTAACATCGTACTTCGGCAGTAGTCTCTCGCTTATGTTGGCGAATTTGGCCTTGATGCGTATTGTAACAATGCGTTCACTTAAGTCTTGGAAACATAAGACTTCTTGCCTAAGTCTTGCACTTATAACGAATTCGCATCCAAATAGTCGCTGTTTCTGCTCACTATAGCAGGGTCCGTAGTAGATGTCACAGTTTTTCATCCACTTTTTGCCCGACCCATCCCATCGTATTTCCTGGATGGCGGTAATGTCTGCTTTATAGCAGCGTAGGTTTGATCTGGAGACCTGCATGTCTGGATATCGAGGTGAGGAAACCGTATGCTGGCTATAGTGGCATTTCTTTTCGTAGCGAAGCCAATAAGGCTAAGTCCGTTGCTAGACGTGGTGTCGCGTGGGCTGTACTTTCCGACAATACTGCTAAAGATGTCCTTTCTTCCTAACCCTATGTGAAAATCTCTCAACACGATTTTAACATCGTACTTCGGTAGTCGCTCATAAGTTTTCTCGTCAGGGCGTAGAACGAGTAAATGTCCTCAATATCATCGTTTTCTTCCATCGGAGCATGAGCGTATGTTGTTGTCACAGTTTTTCATTTGCCATCGTATTTCCTGGATGGCAGTAATGTCTGCTTTGTAGCAGCGTAGGTTTGATCTGTAGCCCTGCATGTCTGGATATCGAGGTGCAGAAACCGTATGTTGGCTATAGTGGCATTTCTTTTCGTATCGAAGTCAATTAGGCTTATTCCGTTGCTAGACGTGGTGTCGCGTGGGTTGTACTTTCCGACAATACTGCTAAAGATGTCCGTTCTTCCTAACCCTATGTGAAAATCTCTCAACACGATTTTAACATCGTACTTCAGTAGTCGCTCATAAGTTTTGTCGTCAGGGCGTAGAAAGAGTAAATGTCCTCAATATCATCGTTTTCTTCCATCGGAGCATGAGCGTATGTTGTTGTCACAGTTTTTCCTTGCCCGGCGGCCCATCCCATCGTATTTCCTGGATGGTTGTAATGAGGCATTCCACTGGTTGTTCGGCTGCACATCTTCAATTGACCAACTCTGGTAGTTCCTCTTTGAAAAACACCTTTCAACACGTTTGTCAACCTAAAACTAAATCCTTGCGACTTGCTTCTATCAACACCAAGCCAATTTTATTGTCATGTACCATCGATAGTAATGTCTGCTTTGTAGCAGCGTAAGTTTGATCTGGAGACCTGCATGTCTGGATATCGAGGTGAGGAAACCGTATGGCTATAGTGGCATTTCTTTTCGTAGCGAAGTCAATTAGGCTAAGTCCGTTGCTAGACGTGGTGTCGTGTTGGCTGTACTTTCCGAGAATACTGCTAAAGATGTCCTTTCTTCCTAACCCTATGTGAAAATCTCTCAACACGATTTTAACATCGTACTTCAGTAGTCGCTCATAAGTTTTGTCGTCAGGGCGTAGAAAGAGTAAATGTCCTCAATATCATCGTTTTCTTCCATCGGAGCATGAGTGTATGTTGTTGTCGCAGTTTTTCATTTGCCCAGCGGCCCATCCCATCGTATTTCCTGGATGGCGGTAATGTCTGCTTTGAAGCAGATAAGACATTTCACTGGTTGTTCGGCTGCACATCTTCAATTGGCCAACTTCTGTAGTTCCTCTTTGAAAAACACCTTTCAACACGTTTGTCAACCTAAAACTAAATCCTTGCGACTTGCTTCTATCAACACCAAGCCAATTTTATTGTCATGTACCATCGATAGTAATGTCTGCTTTGTAGCAGCGTAAGTTTGATCTGGAGACCTGCATGTCTGGATATCGAGGTGAGGAAACCGTATGGCTATAGTGGCATTTCTTTTCGTAGCGAAGTCAATTAGGCTTATTCCGTTGCTAGACGTGGTGTCGCGTGGGCTGTACTTTCCGACAATACTGCTTAAGATGTCCTTTCTTCCTAACCATGTGTGAAAATCTCTCAACACGATTTTAACATCGTACTTCGGTAGTCGCTCATAAGTTTTGTCGTCAGGGCGTAGAAAGAGTAAATGTCCTCAATATCATCGTTTTCTTCCATCGGAGCATGAGTGTATGTTGTTGTCGCAGTTTTTCATTTGCCCGGCGGCCCATCCCATCGTATTTCCTGGATGGCAGTAATGTCTGCTTTGTATCAGCGTAAGTTTGATCTGGAGACCTGCATGTCTGGATATCGAGGTGCGGAAACCGTATGCTGGCTATAGTGGCATTTCTTTTCGTAGCGAAGTCAATTAGGCTAAGTCCGTTGCTAGACGTGGTGTCGTGTTGGCTGTACTTTCCGACAATACTGCTAAAGATGTCCTTTCTTCCTAACCATGTGTGAAAATCTCTCAACACGATTTTAACATCGTACTTCGGTAGTCGCTCATAAGTTTTGTCGTCAGGGCGTAGAAAGAGTAAATGTCCTCAATATCATCGTTTTCTTCCATCCGAGCATGAGCGTATGTTGTTGTCACAGTTTTTCATTTGCACGGCGGCCCATCCCATCGTATTTCCTGGATGGCAGTAATGTCTGCTTTGTAGCAGCGTAAGTTTGATCTGGAGACCTGCATGTCTGGATATCGAGGTGCGGAAACCGTATGCTGGCTATAGTGGCATTTCTTTTCGTAGCGAAGTCAATTAGGCTAAGTCCGTTGCTAGACGTGGTGTCGTGTTGGCTGTACTCTCCGACAATACTGCTAAAGATGCCCTTTCTTCCTAACCCTATGTGAAAATCTCTCAATACGATTTTAACATCGTACTTCGGTAGTCGCTCATAAGTTTTGTCGTCAGGGCGTAGAACGAGTAAATGTCATCAATATCATCGTTTTCTTCCATCGGAGCATGAGCGTATTTTGTTGTCGCAGTTTTTCATTTGCCCGGCGGCCCATCCCATCGTATTTCCTGGATGGCGGTAATGTCTGCTTTGAAGCAGATAAGACATTTCACTGGTTGTTCGGCTGCACATCTTCAATTGACCAACTCTGGTAGTTCCTCTTTGAAAAACACCTTTCAACACGTTTGTCAACCTAAAACTAAATCCTTGCGACTTGCTTCTATCAACACCAAGCCAATTTTATTGTCATGTACCATCGATAGTCAATGTAATGCGTCGTCTAGTACTCTCACCAAGACATACATTTACCACAAAACTGCCATTGTCCCTTCACACTAGAGGGCGCTTCGTACATCTAAGTGTTATTTGTTAATTTATTTGTCGCATTGTTTGCTTTTTTGTTTTCTAAACTTCAAACCCATTTGTTAATATCACGCACTAAACGCAAAACAAACTTCGTAACGATGACAAGATTGATATTATTTTTTATTTTATTTTCAAAAATCACTCTTCTTTTCTTCTCGCTCTAGATATACAAAGAGAGAAGGTCTTGGGCCACTGAAACGCCTCTGACAAAATGTGATTCGATTTCTTTTTTTTTTCGTCAAACAAATTTTTCAACAAAATGTAGAGACAACTCGCATGATAATAAAAAGAAAAAAAGAAAACAAAATCATAGCATAATTAGATAGTTAAGTGTAGAATAGTGTAAAACGAATTAAAAACTGTTAATTGTTAGTTGACAAGTGAAACAAATTGTAAGAAATGTAAGAAGACCCCGAGCAACAACCAGACTCTGCAGAGCCGTTGTTCTAATTAATTTCTTTTGCAATTAAGCAGCGCAGATATAAACGATTACAAACCGGTTGTTTGTAAAAGATACACAAACACACATACATAGATATCATAAAGTATATTTCAATTATGTATAAAATTTATTTATTACCTTAATTTAGTTTAATTTAATTTAATTAGTTTTTATTTGAATTTATTTAAGTTGTTATAGCGTTTTTTATTTTATATTTGTAAACTAGAATTGTATACACAACATCGCGCAGGCAAACCAATTTTGTGTGGAGGAAATAAAATTGCAAACTTTGTTTTTATCTTTTAAAAATTAAATAACGACTGTGGCGCTTTTTATTTTTCTTGTGGTTCATTCGTTGGGCCATGTTTTTCGTTGATTTTTTGGTTGGTGAATTACAGCTTGAGGTCGTTTAGGAATTCGGTAACATCGATCATGTCGTCGGTGCAGAGTTTCGATTGCTTTGTTGAGGTGTTGAGACTGCGGCCTGACGTGCCGAGTATCTTTTTCCAGTCTGTTAGGTTTTTGAATTTATCATCGTTGGTGCAGTAGATGACTTCGTTGATATCTTCGTCCAGTTTGTAACAGCAGCAGGAGGTGAACACTTGTTTGAGATCGCTGACGGCTTGATCGCGCAGTTGGTCGTCACGGCAGACTAGATTGAGGATGAACATTCCCTTGGCACCGATGATGTGTTTGAGATTTTCGAGCACCTGCGGTTCGAGGAAGTTCTTCGGCGGGCAACTCATGCCGAGGGTGAGATCTTTGCTGTCTACGTCGAAGAGGACAGCATCGAATTTTATGTCTGCCAAAGGAAAATTAAAAACAAAAATTAAGTTCGTTTTGAAGACATTAACGGACGCAATCCGCTTCAAGGCAATTCGCTAATACGGGGTTTTTCAACAGGGACGCTACAAAAGTAGAGCGACAGGGACAGCAAACGACGCCATATTTCTTGCCGCTCTTTAGACATTTCTCTTCAGTAAGGAAAGGTTTGCCATTTCATGATGGAAAGATATACGAGCCAACAACGAGTCGAAATTATTAAAATTTACTACCGAAATTCGGAGTCAGTGGCCTCAACGTTAAGAGCGCTAAGTCCAATTTATGTTCATCATAATCGTCTTAGCAGATCAAGAACTGAGCGTCTAGTGGAAAAATTTGAATCCACAGGCACAGCACAAAAAGCTCCCGTGCCAGTGAGACAAAGAAGTGCCCGTAGTGTCGAGAATATTGCTGCCGCCGAGGCTTCAGTTGAAGAAAGCCCAAATGTTTCTTTCACACGTCGTTGTGGCGAATTTTGCGAAAAGATCTTGGCCTACATCCTTACAAGATTAAATTGACGCAAGAACTGAAGCCACTTGACCACCAGAAGCGTCGTATATTCATGAATCGGGCTGAGAGCAATAACTTGAAAATGATTTGGATTTTCATCGAAAAATCATCTTCAGCGATGAGGCTCATTTCTGGCTGAATGGCTTCGTCAATAAACAAAATATGCAGTATTGGTCAGGCAGCAATCCAGCGATGAGGCTCATTTCTGGCTGAATGGCTTCGTCAATAAACAAAATATGCGGTATTGGTCAGGCAGCAATCCACACGTACTCCATGAGTCATCATTGCATCCCGAAAAAATTACGGTTTGGTGTGGTTTATGGGCCGGCGGCGTCATTGGGCCGTACTTCTTCCGTGATGATCAAGACCGGCACGTTACTGTGAATGGGAATCGCTACCGTTCAATGATAACCGAATATTTTTGGCCCCAATTGGATGATATGGACTTGGAGGACATGTGGTTCCAACAGGACGGCGCCACAAGCCACACAGCTTTGGAGAACGTGTTATCTCACGAAATGGTCCAGTCGCTTGGCCGCCTCGGTCGTGCGATTTGACACCGTTAGACTATTTCCTGAGGGGCTTCGTCAAGTCTATGATCTATGCCAACAAGCCAGCGACGATTGATGAACTTCGTACGAATATCGAACATGAAATTGCAGCAGTATCGGCCTATTTATGCTTGAAAACCGTCGAAAATTGGGTTCAGCGTCTGGACTTCTGCAAGCATGCCCGTGGTGGCCATGCAAAAGAAATCGAGTTCCATACATAATGGCATCGAACGTACTTTCACAGGAATAAAGAATTTCATTGATATCCAAAACCGCCTTATATGAACTCACGCTCCGAAAAAGGGAACAGATGACATTACGGAGTATTGCTCTTGGACAAAACTGATGAGCGACTACCGAAATACGATGATAAAAATGTGCTGGGAGGATTAAACGCAAAGGTAGGAAGAGAGAACATCTTACTGATGGAAAATATAGCCTACCCGACCCGAAACCAATTGCCTTCGCTCTGAAACGAAATGCCAGCATAGGCAGCAGCACCCGTTCACCTCACATCGATATCCATAAGGGCAGATGGCGGTCTCCAGAATAACGAACGGTCATTCAAATTGGTTACATTGCGATAGACAAGAGGCACGCATCCAGCATTTTGGATGTCCTAACATTCCGACGAGCTAACATCTGCCTTGTTGCAGCCAAGGTCAGAATGCGGATATATAACCATATCGAGGTATCCGTTCTGAATAAATTTTTCTACCAAGGTTGCCGTTTCGATTAGCATTTCGAACAGATATTCCGACGAAATGTAACGCACATGATCGTGCATTGGTAATATGCGTTGATTTGACAATTTGATAGCTATGCGTTGAAGTTGTCCGACGAAGAATTGCTGCAGAATCAAACGAACGCGATTGTATTTTTTTTTTGTTTTATTTTGTTCCGCAACGGATACTACGAAAGCAAATGGAGTTTCGATTGGAACTGACTCTCGTTTCGGAAATTGTTTCGAACGGATACCACAACAAATGCGAAATACTGTGAAAAAGTTTATTGTCGACAGACTACAATCGTAAAAGACCGCCAAGTGCTTTGCAGAACGCATGTCTCTCGAATAACACCATGCCACCAGAAACTACTGTCAAAGAACAATGGCGACGATGTCAACAAGCCATGCGATCAGCAGCAACTGATTTGCTAGGTTTCTCGGCCTACCAGCAAGAATCCCTGGTTTAATGAAGAATTCCTACAGATACTCGCACCCAAAAACGAGGACTACAAGGCTAAGCTGCCGGTGAAGACGAGAGCTGCCATTAAGCTCGATAGGCAAAGATGGAGGAAAGAACACCGACTTTTCAGAAAGAAGAAAAAAGAGCAAGAAAAGCTCGCGGTCGAGGATATAGAGAGGTGCCCCTCCAGGAATTATATTCGCAAGTTTTAGCAAAGTGTAAATGGTCAAAGCGAGGGACACACGACTCGAACAGAATCCTGTCGCGATGAACAAGGAGAGATCGTAGTTGAGACACAGTTAATGCTGAACCCGACCCGAGTGAAGTAAGGATAGCAATATCCAAAAATTATCTTACCAAGGCCGCCGGAAATGACGGCACTCCCGATGAGCTTTACAAAGCTGGCGGAGATGACTTGGTAAGTAACATCCACCAACTCATAAGCCAAATCTGGTCGAATGAAAGTATGCCTGAAGAATGGAACCTCAGCATCGTTTGCCCGATCCACAAAAAAGGAGACCCTCTGAACTGCGCCAACTACAGAGGCATAAGTCTGCTCAACATCGCCTACAAGATCCTATCTGCCGTAATATGTGAACGCCTGAAACCGTTTACCAACAACCTGATCGGCCCTTATCAGTGTGGTTTTAGGCCAGGAAGGTCCACAACCGACCAAATTTTCACACTTCGCAGATCCTGGAAAAAAACCCAAGAAGTCCAAATCGATACCCACCACCTATTTATCGATTTCAAAGCCGCATACGACAGCATTTATAGAGACGAACTATACAGAGCCATTTCTAGTTTTGGTATTCCGTCCAAACTCGTCCGTTTGTGTAGGATGACGATGGAGAATTCTCGCTGCCCCATCAGGGTCGGAAACGACCTCACCGACACATTCGATACCAAAAAAGGATTTAGGCAAGGCGATGCGCTGTCAGGTGACTTCTTCAATTTGATTCTTGAGAGGATTGTGCATAACTCCCGAGCCAACACCAGAGGCACAATTCTCCAAAAATCGGTGCAACTACAAGCATACGCCGACGATATTGACATCATTGGTAGGACTCAACGAGTCATAGCCACGTTTGCTAGTAAGGAAGCGGCAGTAATGGGTTTAGCAGTAAATTAGGGTAAGACTTAGGATATGCTGTCAACACGAAAGAACACACAACATCGACGAATTGGACAGAACGTCACCATTGACAGATATTACTTTGAGGAAGTACGGGACTTGTCTACCTCGGCTCCGTCATAACTCTGACAACAACATCTCGTCAGAAATCAAACGAAGAATTACTCTTGCTAACCGCTGTTTCTTCGGGCTAAGAATGCAATTTAGTAGTAAAGCCCTCACTCGAACTACTAAGGAGATCCTATATAAGACCCTGATCATCCCAGTCCTGCTCTACGGTGCTGAAGCATGGACCTATCAAAAGCGGATGAAGAAATCCTTGGTCGATTCGAGAGAAAAATTCTTCGAAAAATCTTCAAAGATTCAGCCACGAACTATACGAGCTGTACAGCGACATACCCCTGGTCAAAAAAAAACTCCGCATTGGACGTTAAAGATGGCCTGGTACATGTAGAACGAATGGACGCCAATACTCCGGCTCGCAGAGTCTTCGATTCCCAGCCAGACGTCGGACGCAGTAGAGGAAGACCTCGCCTTAAGTGGCGCGCAAAAGTAGAAACCGACCTCAACCAACTTGGAGTGCGCAACTGGAGGCAGTTAGCTAAGGACCGGGATAATTGGAGAGGCATGTTGGTAGAGACCCAGGTTCATCCCGGACTATAGCGCCACTTAAGTAAGTAAAATACCCTGTCTGACAAGCAAAAGTCATCCGCCTTGTATTTCCCTGGTATGTGTCTGTGGTCAGGCACCCAGAAAAGGTGAATTGGGAAATGCTCTGTCATCTCATTAAGAGATAGTCGGCATTCGTGCTCTGATTTTGATTTGAACGATGTGGATTCCAGGGATTTGATTGCCACTGTCACTGAAGACGTTAATATATTTCGTGGATATTACATTCATAATCAGCCAGGACAAGGCTTCTTTAATTGGAATGATTTCCGCCTGGAAATCGCTACAATCGCTAAGCGTCTCGGAGAAAACACCTCCACCCACTCCAGATTCTGTTTTAGACCCATCCCCGTATATATGTGAATTGATATTGATATTTGGCTTACTCTGAGGATTAGGATTTATTTTAAGAGCGTCATTGATCTTGTGCGTTTGTGCAGTGGCCTAATGGTTAGTGCGTTGGGCTACTAAGCGTGGGATCCCTGGTTTAAATCCCGAAAGTGACAACTCCTAAGTTTCATTCTCTTGTCATTGATCCTAGCCGAGGCGATGTTGTTTTTTTTTTTTTAATGAAAAAGTAACAGTCCAACAGGCGTTTGCTTAAAATATTCTGATAGAGTCGTTGGCTCCACAAGCATCCACGTCACATACTGCATCCTCTTTGTTTTAAGCAAAATCATTGGCCGTGTTCCGGATTTAAGATTTTGTAAGATATCTTTGTAAGATGACCAGTGAGAGCAGAGCTTCATCTGAGATATCTCACGAAATCTTAAATCCGGAACACGGCCATTTACAAATAGGTTCCAGAGGAAAGTTGATAGCATACCTCCTTGTGTTGTGCACTTATGTGGCTTCCTTCTAGCTAAGCTGCTGGCGAAACTGCCCATGACAACTCTGATGTTCAGTTTGTGGTATATGGGTTACAGATTGTGTCGGTGATGCACAAGTCCCTTAGACCGTCTTTGATCCCAAGGGTTTCTACTTTATCCAGAAAGGGTATTACAATGTGGGAATTACACTGATCGACTTGACCTTTTTTTTAAAAAAAAAAGAAAAGGACTCTCCCCCCCAACTACAAACTAAGCTTTCACATCTCAGTTGAAAATCATCTGAAAACGTATTGAATGTGCTTTCCGTCGAAATTTTGGTTTTTTTAATAGAATTCGTGTACTTTTTTGAAAATGCCGCGCAATGTTGGAAGAAAACTGTCAACAGTTGATTTGACAGAAGTTTCTGCTAAAAGACCATCCAACCACCCCTATAATTTACGACCAAGAAGAAACCCCATTAACTATACGAGAAAACCCGTTTCAAATCTTCAAGCTCCCTTAAGTATTTCACAGGATAACGCTGGACGGTTGCATGAAAGTGGAGAAGACATATCTTGCTGCAGCAGCATAATTGAAGAAAGTCGAAGCCATAGTCCTGACGAAGATGCAACGACTCTGTATGTAAATGATAATTTCCATAACTCGGATGAATCTTCGTCAATTGATGTCAACGAAAACGAGGGAAGCGATGAAGATGCGCATTCTGAGGCAGAGTCCATTTCAACACCGCCAACCGACGAGGAAGAGAATGGAGGCAACATTTCAGGAGATAATGACTTAAGCGATGTTAGCTTCGTGGAAAACTATTCAGCTAGCGCTTATGGCCACGAAGAACTAGTTAATCCGTCGAACATAACACACTCAGCCTCTGAATCGGCATTGCGCAATCTAAGTGGTTTGGGACCGAATGTGCGGGGCGTTGATTCTCTAGCAACGGGCGATGGTTTACATAATGGTTTGACGATGTATTTTGAGTTTATAATAGAATCGCCCGAAGAGGAGTAGGTACATCAGATGTGAATAAATTTTGTTTTAAATTAGCGTTTGCAGTTTTTTTTCTTATTGGCGAGGTTATGAACTGGATAGAGGATTCAAACTTTGGCTTAGGTGACGAACAACCAACTTTGTATCAAATACATTGACAAACTCTGTTTTTCTACGGTCAATGAGTTTTTGAGCGAGGTAAGGAAGCAAGGCATTCCAAACGAATAGAAAATAGAGCTGAGTCTCAAACTCAGGCAGAGTTTCGAAACTCAGATTTAGCAAGGTTTCATACCACTTAATTGGTCAGTTAATCAATGAGAGTGGAGATTCATGTTGATATCTTAAACAAAATCGGAATGCATCCACTTTTATTCCTGGGTATGGAATTAGGACTCACATCGGACGCGTCCTCGAGTGTCGGATAGAGAAATTCTCTGCAGATATGCGGTGTATTTGGGAAATAAAATACCACTAGTGGACCAAAACTAGCAAGGCGTAAGGTCCCCAATCAGAAGAACTCCCCAGACTGTAGGTGAAGAATTTCCAATATGGAGTCAACGCACAGTAGCGTCTACAAGCTCACTTAGGATGTACAGATTAAACAACCGACATAATTGGACAACAAGGAATCTCTAGGAATCTCAAGGGTTAGTCAGGCTTCTTGGTGGCGGAAGAGCCGAGAGGCCAACGGCAGCGCTCAATCCCGTATTAGATACTGATGGCCCGTGTCCTAGGGGTATCAAATAAATTGGAGCTACCCTCCAGGTTGGGCGTTGTTCTTTGGATTAACTACCCACTCACGGCAAAAATTGTTGTTACGAACCAACCATGAGCCTTGGAAAGGACTGATTTTATTGTTCGTATCTGCACCTGGAATGTGAGAACATTAAACAGGAGAGGTGCAGGCGAACAGCTAGCGGAAGCCCTAAACTGCTACAAAGCAGACATTACTGCCATCCAGGAAATACGATGGGATGGGCTAGTAGATGTCACAGTTTTCCATACTCTTTTTGCCCAAAAGAGTATGGAAAACTGTGACATCTACTACGGACCGTGCTATAGTGAGCAGAAACAGCGACTATTCGGATGCGGATTTGTTATAAGTGCCAGACTTAGGCAAGAAGTCTTATGTTTCCAAGACATTGGCGAACGCATTGCAACGATCTGCATTAAGGCCAAATTCGTCAACATAAGCCTTATATGCGTTCATGCTCCGAAGGAGGAAAAGGATGATATAACTAAGGATTGCTTCTACGAGCTCCTCGACAAAACCTATGAGCGACTACCAAAGTACGATGTGAATATCGTGCTGGGAGATTTCAACGCAAATGTAGGAAGAGAAGACATCTTTAGCAGTATTGTTGGAAAATATAGCCTACACGACAACACGTCTGGTAACGGTCTTAGGCTAATTGACTTCGCTACGGAACGAAATGCCACTACAGCCAGCACACGGTTTCCTCTCCTCGATATCCATAAGGGGACATGGCGGTCTCCAGATCAACGAACAGTCAACCAAATTGATCACATTGCGATAGACAAGAGGCACGCATCCAGTATTTTGGATGTCCGAACATTCCGAGGGGCTAACATCGACTCGGACCACCACCTTGTTGCAGGCAAGGCAAGGATGCGGATATCCACCACGCGAAAAAAAACCAGAAATACTGTGAACAAATTTAATGTCGATAGACTGCAATCTCCAGAGACCGCCAAGACCTTCGCGCAACGCGTATCCCTTAACCTACCGATTCACACCATACCACCAGCATCTAATGTCGAAGAACAATGGCAACGAAGCCAACAAGCCATTAGATCAGCCGCAACTGATGCGCTAGGTTTCTCGCGGCCACTAGCAAGAAACCCCTGGTTTGATGAGGAATGCCGACTGATGCTCGCAGCCAAGAACGAGGCCTACAAGGCTAAGCTGCAGGTGAAGACGAGAGCTGCCATTGAGCTCTATAGGCAAAGAAGAAGGGAAGAACATCGGCTTTTCAGAAAGAAGAAAAAAGAGCAAGAAAAGCGCGCGATCGAGGATATTGAGAGGTGCCACTCCAGGAACGATGTTCGCAAGTTTTACCAAAGTGTAAAACGTCAAAGCCAAGGCTACAAGGCTCGAACAGAATCCTGTCGAGATGAACTAGGAAATATCGTGGTTGAGACACAGTCGATGCCGATGATATGGAAGAACCACTTCTGCAGACGGTATAACGGCGATGACGAACAACATTCCGCTGTCAGGCAGAACGAACCATTCAATATTGGCAACGTCAGCGAAAACTGCCAACCACCCGACCTAAGTGAAGTGAGGATAGCAATAGCTAAACTCAAGCTTAATAAGGCCGCCGGAAATGACGGCCTTCCCGCTGAGCTTTATAAAAATGGCGGAGATGACTTGGTAAGCAACATCCACCAACTCATAAGCCAAATCTGGTCGGTTGAAAGCATGCCTGAAGAATGGATCCTCAGCAACGTTTGTCCGATTCACAAAAAAAGGAGACCTTCTGAACTGCGCCAACTACAGCGGCATAAGTCTGCTCAACATCGCCTGGAAGATCCTATCTGCCATAATATGTGAACGCCTGAAACCGTTTACCAACAACCTGATCGGCCCTTATCTGGTTTTTGGCCAGGAAGGTCCACAACCGATCAAATTTTCACACTTCGGCAGATCCTGGAAAAAACCCAAGAAGTCCAAATCGATACCCACCACCTATTTATCGATTTCAAAGCTGCATACGACAGCATTTATAGAGACGAACTATACAGAGCCATGTCTAGTTTTGGTATACCGCCCATACTCGTCCATTTGTGGAGAATTCTCGCTGCACCATCAGGGTCGGAAACGACCTAACCGACACATTCGATACGAAAAAAGGATTTAGGCAAGGCGATGCGCTGTCAGGTGACTTCTTCAATTTGGTTTTTGAGAGGATTGTGCAAAACTCCCGAGCCAACACCAGAGGCACACTTTTCCAAAATTCGGTGCAACTACTAGCATACGCCGACGATATTGACATCAGTGGTAGGACTCAACGTGATGTCATAGCCACGTTTGCTAGTATAGAGAAGGAAGCGGCAAAAATGGGTTTAGCAGTAAATGAGTGTAAGACCAAGTATATGCTGTCAACACGAAAGGACACACAACATCGACGCATTGGACAGAACGTCACCATTGACAGATATAACTTTGAGGTAGGGCGGGACTTGTCTACCTCGGCTCCGCTATTAACTGTGACAACAACATCTCGTCACAAATCAAACGAAGAATTACTCTTGCCAACCGCTGTTTCTTCGGGCTAAGAAGGCAATTTAGTAGTAAAGCCCTCACTCGAACTACTAAGGAGATCCTATATAAGACCCTGATCATCCCAGTCCTGCTCTATGGTGCTGAAGCATGGACCTATCAAAAGCGGATGAAGAAATCCTTGGTCGATTCGAGAGAAAAATTCTTCGAAAAATCTTCGGTCCCGTTTGCGTTGACGGGCTATGGAGACGAAGATTCAACCACGATCTATACGAGCTGTACAGCGACATACCCCTGGTCAAAAAACTCCGCATTGGACGTTTAAGATGGCTAGGACATGTAGAAAGAATGGACACCAATACTCCGGCTCGCAGAGTCTTCGATTCCCAGCCAGACGTCGGACGCAGTAGAGGAAGACCTCGCCTTAAGTGGCGCGCACAAGTGGAAACCGACCTCAACCAACTTGGAGTGCGCAACTGGAGGCAGTTAGTTGAGGCCCAGGTTCATCCCGGACTGTAGCGCCACTTAAGTAAGTAAGTAAGAAGCAACCATGAGTCTTTGAAAGGACTGATTTTATTGTTCGTGTCTGCACCTGGAATGTGAGAACATGAAACAGGAGATGTGCAGGCGAACAACTAGCGGAAGCCCTAAACTGCTACAAAGAAGACATTACTTCCATCCAGGAAATACGATGAGATGGGCTGGACAAAAAGAGGATGGAAAACTGTGACATCTACTACGGACCGTGTTATAGTGAGCAGAAAAAGCGACTATTTGAATGAGGATTTGTTATAAGTGCCAGACTTAGGCGAGAAGTCTTATGTTTCCAAGACATTAGCGAACGCTTTGTAACAATACTCATCCCGATAGAGGTATCCGTTCGGAATAAATTCCGAAACGAAAGACAGTTCCAATCGGAACCCATACAATTGCGTTCGGTTGATTCCGCAGTAATTTTTCGTCGGATAACTTCGGAAGAAATTCAAGGCATAGTTGTCATTGTTAGCTTACGGCATATCACCGATGTGCGATCATGTCCGTTACACCACGTCGGAAGATCTCTTTGTAATGCTAATCGGAACGGATAACTTGGTAGAAAATTCTCCGATTTCGAACATATTGTAGAAAAATGTCTTGCGACTCTGATTTAATGTCAAAAGACTGCAAATGGCAAGAGACCACCAAGTCGTTCGAAGAATGCGTATCTCTTAACCTCTCGAATAGCGCCATACCACCAGCATCTAATGTCGAAGAACAATGGCAACGATGTTATCAAGCAATTAGATCAGGCGTAACTCCCACCATCAGATGGCCTACGATGATAAGCTGCATGTGAAGACGAGAGCAGTCATTGAGCTCTGTAGGCAAAGAATGAGGGAAGAACACCGGCTTTTCAGAATGAAGAAAGAAAAAAAGAAAGAAAAGCGCGCGATCGGGGATATAAAGAGGTGCCACCGATGAAAGTGGAAAGAACTGCGCCACCTACAGAGTCTAAGATGAGTTCTAAAGCTCCCCCTATCAATCCCACCCCAACTGTCTAAATATTATCCGACTTGCTTCCATACCTGTCTGTCCGTTTGAGGATACGCATCTTTCCAAGGTTAAAATTGGTACCGTACGTATAGCTGAACAGCCATTCGTATCTGAAAGGGTGGTCTAACGTTTGGGTTGTCTTTGAAGTGGGATGGCGGGAACATCTTGCACTGGCTTATTGTGATACCAAATTTGTTGACGAAGAATTTCGTAATCCAAGAAACACCAGCGTTACAAGGGGCACCTTTGATGACACCTCGTCATTTTCTGATCGCAGATTGTCTAACCTTTGCTGCCACTCGGAGCATTGTCCATGTTGGTCCAAAGTGTATCATAGGCTTATATAGGGCGGTTTGGGGAGTATTTAGTGTTAATGCAATTTCGACTCGTAGATTGAAGGGGCATGCTGAACCGTCTCATTCGGACAGTTTCCAGTATTTCGTCGAATATTGATGTATTGTTGTAGACATTTCGATTTTGTTGGGTAGATCGATGTTGGTATGGGTAGATCGTCAGTATTGTTGCTAATCGCTACGGCGAGATTTGGAATGTTAAGCGTAATCGAGCGTATCGACATGTGTACATCTCCTACTCCGTTGATTTTACCGAATATAACTTCGAGCATGAGCTCAGGCTGGAGATGGATGTCGTGATGATTGAAGATGATTGAATCAAACATTTGTTTATTTGACGTTGTTTGCACGGAAAAGTTTTGAGACTACTTATCGATGTATTTGGTTGGTGCGACGTCGCGTCGTTTCATTGACCTAGTTGTTGTCATCTTGGGCAAGCTGGATATTTGCTTTTGAATTTTGACTTGATAAGGAACCGAATTTCTTAAGCCAGATCAATCCCGCCCCTTCAACAATACAACCTATGAATCAATATTTTTGGACGGACTAAGACAAAAAGAGAGTCATTCCTAAACCGCACAACACGAATGTGGAACGCTTTACCAAACGCAGGCATTCGATATAAAAAAAAGGAAAACACATCTAGAGCTAATGTAAACCTATCCTCCTACGTATGTCCCAGTGGTCAACGCAGTAGAGAAAAACCTCCCCTTGAATGCTAAAAGCCTCCTCGAGCAATTTGAAATGCATTACTGAAGGGAGCTAGCTAAGTGCCGTGATAATTGGAGAGACAAAGTATAAAGATTGGCAATATCATGTCTCTTGCAAAAGTCTGACAAACATCCTGCTACTCTTGGATGTTTGTCAGACTTTTGCAAGAGACATGATATTGCCAATCTTTATGTCCATGAGAAGCTTCTTATAAATTTGACGTCCGGTTAAGCGTTAAGCAGGAGGTCCTCTTCTTTGTGGCAAAAATAATAACATCGCACACATAAATAAAGGGAGAAGCTAGGTTTGAGGGCTTTACTACTAAATTGCCTTCTTAGCCCGAAGAAAAAGCGGTTGGCAAGAGTAATTCTTGGTTTGATTTCTGACGAGGTGTTGTTGTCAGAGTTAATAGTAGAGAAGAGGTAGACAAAGTCCCGTACCACCTCAATCTTTTATCTGTCAATGGTGATCCAATTTTTCGATGCTGTGTGTCCTTTCGTGTTGACAGCATATACTCAGTCTTAACCTCATTTACTGCTAAACCCATTTTTGCCGCTGCCTTCTTTATACTAGCAAACGTGGCTATGAGATCACGTTGAGTCCGACCAATGATTTAAATTGTGGGAAACGCGAAAAAAAAATGTTATTTTCTTCGGAAGTTAATGGTATCTTGTTATATGTTTTTATGTCTGTTTTACCCTAAATCTATCCTTTTTACCTTGAACAACTCCTTAAGTGAATATTCCTATGTACCTACACTCTCCTGCAAGAAAAAGGTATCACGACATAAAAATATGAACCGAATAAATTCCGTGCAAGAACCTAGCATGGGAGAAATCGGCTATACGTGCGATTTTTTTCTCGCAGAGAGGAAAAATGGAGGAAAGAGATACAAGCTGCCAATAGAAAGAGATAGAAGGAGTTCGGCCGCTCACAATTACCGCGAACAAAGGAAAAAAATACGGTACCGCGTAATGTGATGCGGTCGAACAAAGGAATTGTGGGAGTACCACTCATTGAAGAGCGAGAAGTCTGATAGAAGAAGGGAGAAAAAACCGTAGTCGCCGTGATAGAAAATCGGTCAAAAACGGACAAGACGACAGTTGATCTTCGGAGAGCTACGAAACACGACGTCGTTTCAAAACACAGACATAAAACGTTCGTTCGAGAAAAAAAAAAAACGAAGACGTTCGGTTCCAAATACGTAAAAGTGAAAAAAAAAAGAAAAAAACGTGTGTTCAAAAGCAAAAAAAAAGAAACAAAAGTGAGAGGACGACAAAAATAACCTCCAATTGTTTGAGAAGTGGAAAACCCTCAATAAAAAGCCCCGACGATTCACCCCCACCGAAACACCAAGGGAAGTGCTCCGGCACCCAAAGAAAGTGCACAGGCACCCAAAGAAAGTGCACAGACACCCAAAGAACGTGCTCCGACCGACGCCCAAAGAAAGTGCTCCGACCGACACCCAAAGGAAGTGCAAGAAAGGCTCCCAAAGGGCAAAGAAACTCCGCACTGAAGACTCGAATACCCCAAGAAAGACACAAGACACCCAAGGAAGATACCCTATACCAACAAGAAGACATCTAAGGAAGATACCCTATACCAACAAGAAGACATCTGAGGAAGATCCCCTTTACCACCAAGAAGACACGGACGTGAAACGAAAACCGGAATCAACACCCTTAATCCTTCCCAATCCCACCCTTAATCCATCATATTTAAATATACTGGGAGCTCAAAAAGACAAAAAAAAAAGCGAAGTATATAAATTGTTGAACCAAAAAACAAAGAAACAAAATCCTAGCTGTTTCACTATATATATGTATAATTTAAATTTCGAACAGGAACGTAATCGAGGTTACCCCATCGCATCGGACCGGACGTGTGCACATCTCCGGACCAACCACCTCCAGAAAGAGGGTTTATCAACAAAAATAATTTGGTAAAATTGTAGTTTGCCAAAAATCGGTGAGTGAGAAAATTATCTCTTAATATATTATACCTATAAAACAAAATCGTGAACCAGCTATAGTACCATCTAAAGAAACAGAAACAAAAATAAATCGCGTAGAACTTATATAATTTTTTTGATTTCCCAAATACAGTGAGCAAAAAAAATAAAACAAAACATATATGTATGATCCATTCCCCCTCCCTTAGTATTAAGAAACTGGACATTTATAATGAATTCAACATACCACATTGAAGTAAATTAAACATTTGAATTCTCCTTCAATGAAACTAAATCGCTCGTATTTATCTTTTTCCATTCGGAGTCGTAAGACCATGGGGTGCTAAGCGACATATAAGACGGAGATGATATGGGCCTAAGGGTAGCGACCAGCCAAGGGGACTTAGACGTCCCGTAGGACATAAGGGGTAGCTACTCGAAAATGAGTGACCGTAGCTACCAAGGTGCCGGTAACACTAGTTACTGACATAGAGGTGGGTACACGAGGAGAGAACGTCACCATCTAGTTCTCTCCAACGGCCAATAGCAATCCTTGTAGATTCTCTTCCCTTTTTTTTTTTGTTTGAATGTAGATACGTGTTAGGGATGAAATTTCGGGTTTCCTTTTTTTTCTGAATCTCGATTACCACCTGAGAGAAGGCATGTAAGCATGGTAACACAGTTCGCTAATAGGTAGCAAGATCCCCCCCCATTCCGACGAGCTGAGGACGGAGCTCCACTAGCATGCCTACCGCTGCTAATTGGTCGAACGCCCTCCCACTTTGCCCGGACTGGCCTCTTGCGATGCCTGTGGTTAAGAGGTCATATGGGTGACAGACGGTGGGAGGTTTATCTATCTTTGTTACCGCGGGACTATTTGAATATCAAGTTCGCATTAACAAATATTTCGTTACAAAATATTGTCGACGTATGCTAGTAGTTGCACGGTGGTTTTGCACAATCCCCTTAAGAATCAAATTAAAGAATTCACATGACAGCGCATCGCCTTGCCTAAATCCTATTCTTGAATCTCAATATGTCGATGAGGTCGATTCCGACCCTGATGGAGAAGCAAGAATTCTCCATCGTAATCCAGCACAGACGGATTGGTTTGCGCGGTATACCAAAACTGGACATGGCTCTGTATAGTTCGTCTCTATATCGATCGATGAATAGCTGGTGGGTATCGATTGTACATCTTGGGTTTTTCCCAGGATCTGCCAGTGTGAAAATTGGATCGGTTGTGGACTTTCCTGTCCCAAAAGGACACTTATAAGGCCGATCTAGGTGTTTTTAAACGGTTTCATGCGTTCACATATTACTGCAGATAGGATCTTATGGGATATTGAGGAGACTATGCCTCTGTAGTTGGCGCAGTTCAGAGGGTCTCCTTTTTTGTGAATCGCTGGAGGATGTTACTTACTAAATCATCTCCGCCGACTTTATAAATCTCGCTGTCGCCGCAAATATTGAATGGACATCGGAAGATTTGACGTTTTACACTTTGGTATAACTTGCGAACATCGTTCCTGGAGTGGCACCTCTCTATATCCTCGATCAAGCGCTTTTCTTGCTCTTTTTACTTCTTTCTGAAAAGCCGGTGTCTTCCCTTCTTCTTTGCCTATAGAGCTCAATGGGAGCTCTCGTCTTCACCTGCAGCTAAGCCTTGTAGGCCTCGTTCTTGGCTGCGAGCATCTGCCGGCATTCCTCATCAAACCAGTGGTTTGTTGCTGGTGGCCGCGAGAAACCTAGAACATCAGTTGTGGCTGATCCAATGACTTGTTGACATCGTTGCCATTGTTCTTCGACATTAGATGCTGGTGGTATGGTGTTCTTCGAGAGGTTAAAGGATACGCGTTCTGCAAAGGCCTTGATGGGCTCGTGTGATTGCAGTCTTTCGACATTAAATTTGTTCACAGTATTTCCGATTTGTCGTGGTGAATATCTACAATCTGAACATGCCTGCAACAAGGTAGTGGTCCGAGTCAATGCTAACCCCTCGGAATGTTCGGACATCCAAAATACGTGCATCTTGTACATCGCAATGTGATCAATTTGACTGGCTGTTAGTTGATCTGGCGACCGTATGTCCCCTTTTGAATATTGAGGTGAGGAAACCGTGTGCTGGCTAAAATGGCATTTCGTTCCACAGCGAAGTCAATTAAACTAAGTCCGTCACCAGACGTGTTGTCGTGTAGGCTATATTTTCCGACAATACTGCCTAAGATGTCTTCTCTTCCTACCTTTGCGTTAAATTCTCCCAGCACATCGTACTTTGGTAGTTGCTCAGTCACACACTGCGTGACCTGGGTCCAGGAGTGATAACAGGTCTTAAGCTGTTTAGTTCAAAGAGAATGAGTAGCGTGCATCATGCAGCGATCCTGACGTCGAAGTGGACATCTCACTGCAATGCGATAGACAACAGCTAAAGAGGTAATAGCCTATCAACCATTTCTACAAATGGTCATGCTTCAGGGATTATCTCTTTCGAGCACCCGGAGCACCAATCCTTAACCCCACTTAAGTATGAATCCTCCCACATTGTTATATCTCCGTTGAAGGTAATCGCGCAGGCCTATGCCAACTTAACTCCGCATCTGAGCATTAACAACCCAACCCCCGTTGAGTAATAGAAGGCGTGGTGGATGTAGGCAAATAAGGAACATAACATAGCTCACCCCCAAGCACAGCTGCCCTCTAGAATTCACACAAATCTTACCTTCTTCCTTGCATTTGTTAATGAAATGAATGCCATCATCGATTACCACATGCAGTAGTGTATCCTGCTTCAGTTCGAAGTACTGTTCAGCCACTTCCAGCATAATAGGATCGATTTCCACAGCAGTGACGCGAACGTTTCTAAAATTTTAATGAAACCAATGACCATTAGGAATTCCAATCACCAACAGTGTAACTCACTTCAAAGCAGTTCGCATAAAGGTACATAGGCCACCTCCACCCAATCCCACAACAAGTACATTCCTCAAGTCATCTGCACTACTAGAACCCGCAGTAGCCATCTGAACGCCCACTGTCATGTACAAATGATGCTGGCAAGCCAAGTAGCCGACATCGATTTTCTGTCGAGACTTGTTCTTCGCTTTTACTAAATTAAGCGCAAACTAGAGTCAATGGATCGCTCAGGAGATGTGGTTACTCACTCGTTTTAACCAACGCCTCCGATTGCACTACATTCTGATTGGACAAGAATATAAGTCGTCTGAATACCTTGCCATCCTGTCCTTCGACTTCTTCGATTCGGAAATTACCCGAGATGTTTGAGAACCCGCTCACAAGAGTTTCCCGCTTACCAACGTCTTTGCCAAGCGACAGGTATGGAATCTGAAAAGGGGAATAGAGGACGTGTTTTCAAAATTCTCTTAGATTTGGTGTCACCTGATCGACAAGTCCTTTTGGCGCCAAGTTCTTAACACTTTCACTCAGTTCTGCTTCGACAGATTCCCACGAACCGTACACCTGATCACGATGCATGGTTACTATGGCTAGGCGGTTGTAATGAGCGTTTTCGAGGAGTTTTTTGCGACCTTGCTGTGTGGAGAAAAGCCATTCGATCTCTCTGGAAGTTGAACGGATATATTGCAAAACTGTTGAGAGGTGAGTGGATTGATTTACCTTCCTTGAGGCACAATGAATGCGGCGTACTTTCCATTTGACCTGGCAGGCGGTTGGTCGATAACGTGTATCGTGTAGCGTGGTGTTTCTTCTCCCGGCTTAAACAAATCCATTGTAACCTCATTCAGGCCTAGATTGAAGGATTCATTCAAGAGCCTTGAAAGAAGGGAAGATGTCCTTACCAATGATGTTACTCCGTGACAATCCATTACACACCATAGTTGCTTTCTGTGTGTCAGTGACTGCTTGTATCACATCGTCTGTGTTGGATAAACGTTGCATTTTTGTCCCACCCATGCAGACCTCAAGAATCTGAAAGACGACATTTCTACATAAAGTTTGGGAAACTTATTAACTTCCTACCGGTGCCGGTAAAGCCTTAAATTTAGTGGCAACCACAGCAAACACCGGCATAGAGAGGGAGTCGACATCACTTTCTTCCGAGCACTGTTCAGTTTCATAGCACCGCACAATGCGCAACATGCACGAATTCTTTGGAAAGTACTCGAGGACATATTTCAAAATGTGCTCCTGAAGCAGTGATATACACACATATCGCCCTCCATTCCTGAAAGACAAACCAAGTTACACAACCGAACACTTAACAAACCACCCCTCCATACCTCATGGTTCGTAATATCTCATCGAAATACTTCTGCACTGTTGCACGGACCTCCTCAGAGTTGTCTGTCATTAGAGCATCCAGTGTACCTTTGTCAAAGATGACCGAAAAAGCCTCATCGCTAAAAGACATCGCTGTTGCATCCATTTGAACGAATTTCATATCTGGGCGCTGTTTCTCGTTGAGATCATTCATCTTTCTAATGGCCACTGGTGATATATCGATGTTGATGATATCTCTGCCAGATAAAGAACGTTAATAACTCTGCCAACAGCATGAATAACCACCGACTTACTTGAATCCAGAGTCATACATATCCATGCTGAGTCTAGAGTTACCACATCCCACCATCAATATCTTGTCCTGATGCTTTACATACTTGTGAATTTGCCCAATGAGATGGATGTACTCTCCATACCTAGGAGTTGGAATCAGTGTCGTTAGCTGTCTTCCTGGATTGTATACAAATCAAAACTAACCATTCAAATGCTTTGGTTCCACGTTTCTTGAAAAATGTGTTCCAATATTCGGTTTGATTGAATTCGTGGTGGGTTTTTGGCAGCAAATCCATTGCGGTTTATTTGGGAGTGAACAAGTACTGAATTTAAGTCAGTAATTCAGTTAAATTATAATAAGTTCCCTGCGCCGTTTTGGAAAAGCACACAAGTTGTGGTTGACAGCGCCGAAATCAGTCAAACTTTGACAAATGGTTCAGCAACAAGTTTCTGATTTGAAGTGTGGCCTATTCACAATTGGGGATTGGACGAGGGAGGCGTTCAACGAGTCGATTGAATTGGGAAAGATAAAATAGGGAATGTGACAGCAAATAATGGGAAAATATTGGATTGCGATTTACGGAAGTCAAATAAAATTACGTTGGGGCAAAATTATAGAATTTAAAATTAAGAAGATATAAGGTATATTCACGTAAAAAATAGTTAGATAAAAGGAAATAAATTAAATGTCAAACAAGACTTGCATAAATTTGGCTCGGAATTTTGAAAAGTGTTATGTTTTAGTTAGATGTTGTAGAACATGGGCGAACCCACCTAAGCGGCGGAAACTTGGCAAGGCCCAGACGTTGTAACTTGGACTTTACATAAATCCCGGTATTAATAAACGCTGATTAGCTAAACAATGGCTTACTTGACAGTTTTCCCCATAAGAAATACTCGCGCAAATGTTAAAAGTTAGTTACTGATTAGCTAATCAGCGTTTAATAATAAGGGGGTAATTGTGTTTATTTACATCCAAGTGGTAACCATCGAATAATGCTCTCAGCTAGCCGGATTCGACTTGCTAAACTTACAAGCGCGAGTGTTGATACTTACATACTTAAGTAAGGTCCGGGATGAACCTGGGCCTCAACCAACATGCCTCTCCAATTAGCCCGGTCCTTAGCTAACTGCCTCCAGTTGCGTACTCCAAGTTGGTTGAGGTCGGTTTCTACTTGTGCGCGCCACTTAAGGCGAGGTCTTCCTCTACTGCGTCCGACGTCGGGCTGGGAATCGAATACTCTGCGAGCCGGAGTATTGGTGTCCATTCGTTCTACATGTCCTAGCCATCTTTAACGTCCAATGCGGAGTTTTTTGACCAGAGGTATGTCGCTGTACAGCTTGTATAGTTCGTGGTTGAATCTTCGTCTCCATAGCCCGTCAACGCAAACGGGACCGAAGATTTTTCGAAGAATTTTCCTCTCGAATCGACCAAGGAGTTCTTCATCCGCTTTTGCTTCAGCGCCGTAGAGCAGGACTGGGATGATCAGGGTCTTATATAGGATCTCCTTAGTAGTTCGAGTGAGGGCTGAACTACTAAATTGCCTTCTTAGCCCGAAGAAACAGCGATTGGCAAGAGTAATTCTTCGTTTGATTTCTGACGAGATGTTGTTGTCAGAGTTAATAGCGGAGCCGAGGTAGACAAAGTCCCGTACAACCTCAAAGTTATATCTGTCAATGGTGACGTTCTGTCCAATTCGTCGATGTTGTGTGTCCTTTCGTGTTGACAGCATATACTTAGTCTTACCCTCATTTACTTTCGTATCGAAAGTGTCGGTTAGGTCGTTTCCGACCCTGATGGTGCAGCGAGAATTCTCGATCGTCATCCTACACAAACGGACGAGTTTGGGCGGTATACCAAAACTAGACATGGCTCTGTACAGTTCGTCTCTATAAATGCTGTCATATGCGGCTTTGAAATCGATGAATAGGTGGTGGGTATCGATTTGGACTTCTTGGGTTTTTTTCCAGGAACTGCCGAAGTGTGAAAATTTGATCGACTGTGGACTTTCCTGGCCTAAAACCGCACTGATAAGGGCCGATCAGGTTGTTGGTAAATGGTTTCAGGCGTTCAATAATACGGCAGATAGGATCTTGTAGGCGATGTTGAGCAGACTTATGCCTCTGTAGTTGGCGCAGTTCAGAGGGTCTCCTTTTTGTGGATCGGGCAAACGATGCTGAGGTTCCATTCTTGAGGCATACTTTCAACCGACCAGATTTGGCTTATGAGTTGGTGGATGTTACTTACCAAGTCATCTCCGCCAGCTTTATAAAGCTCAGCTGGAAGGCCGTGATTTCCGGCAGCCTTATTAAGCTTGAGTTTAGATATTGCTATCCTCACTTCACTTAGGTCGGGTGGTTGGCAGTTTTCGCTGTCGTTGCCAATATTAAATGGTTCGTTCTGCCTGACAGCGGAATGTTGTTCGTCATCGCCGTTTAACAGTCTGCAGAAGTGGTTCTTCCATATCCTCAGCAACGACTGTGTCTCAACTACGACATTTCCTTGTTCATCTCGACAGGATTCTGTTCGAGCCTTGTATCCTTGGCTTTGAAGTTTTACAATTTGGTAAAACTTGCGAACATCGTTCCTGGAGTGGCACCTCTCTATATCCTCGATCGCGCGCTTTTCTTGCTCTTTTTCTTCTTTCTGAAAAGCCGATGTTCTTCCCTTCTTCTTTGCCTATAGAGCTCAATGGCAGCTCTCGTCTTCACCTGCAGCTTAGCCTTGTAGGCCTCGTTCTTGGCTGCGAGAATCTGTCGGCATTCCTCATCAAGCCAGGGGTTTCTTGCTGGTGGCCGCGAGAAACCTAGCACGTCAGTTGCGGCTGATCTAATGGCTTTTTGGCATCGTTGCCATTGTTCTTCGACATTAGATGCTGGTGGTGTGTTGTGAGTCGAGAGGTTAAGGGATACGCGTTGCGCGAAGGTCTTGGCGGTCTCTGGCGATTGCAGTCTTTCGACATTAAATTTTTTCACAGAATTTCTGTTTTTTTTTGTGGCGTGGTGGATATCCGCATCCTTACCTTGGCTAAAACAAGGTAGTGGTCCGAGTCGATGTTAGCCCCTCGCAATGTTCGGACATCCAAAATACTGGATGCGTGCCTCTAGTCTATCGCAATGTGCGTTGATAACAAGACAAAAAACCGCAGTAATATTTACAGCCTAGTCAGAATGATTGGCATGGAATATCCAGCCTCTAGGCGAATAGATGACCCTGCTTTGGGCTTACTACCCACTCATCTCGGATTGACTTTATTTTTAAAGTCCATGCTACACAAAAACAAAGGACAACAACGCACATATGTCGAACATCTAGCAGTTGCCCAAAGCTGCTACAAAGCAGAGATCACTGCCATCGAGTAAATAAGATGTAATGGGCCAAGTAAGAGTTGAATGGAAAAATGTGACATTTACTACGGCCCGTGTTATAGTGAGCTGAATCGGTGAGATTTCGGGTGTTGATTTGCTATAAATGTCAGACTTAGACAACAAGCCTTATGCTTTGCAGACATTAGCAAATGCATTGCAGCAATCCGCAGACTAATAAATAGCGATGACGAACAATCTTCCGCTGTAAGGCAGACCTTCAGACTCTGAAGGCAATCTGTAGTAAAGCACTCACTCGAACTACTAAGGAGATCATATACAAGACCCTGATCATCCCAGTCCTACTGTAAGGCGCTGAAGCATGGATCATGTCAAAAGTGGATGAAGAAATCCTTTGTCGATTTGATAGGGAAAATCTTTGAAAAATCTTCGGTCCCGTTTACGTTGGCGGGCTATGGCGACGAAGATTCAGCCAAGTACTATACCAGCTGTATATCGACATGCCACTAGCCAAAAAACTCCGCATTGGACGTGTAAGAAGGCTAGGACATGTAGAGCGAATGGACACCAATACTCCGCTGGCAGGGTCTTCGATCCCCAGCCACATGTTGGACGTAGCTGAGGAAAACCTCGCCTTAATTGCCCGGACGACTAAAAACCGTTCTCAACCAACTTGAAGTGCCCAACTAGAGGCAGTTACCTAGGGACTAGGCATGTTAGTTGAGGTCCAGGTTCATTCTAGATTGTACCACTACATAAGTAAGTAAGTATGGGATAGGGTATAAACACACAGCATTCAGACAGGATTTTGGCTGACGTTTATCCTTAAAAATATCGAGTTCCCAACCAGCATAATAACTGATATAGCTGCAACAAAATGGTGGAACTCTGCACGGATTGCGGCGCCATCTAGGGTGGTGAATAGTTGGTATAAACCTTGCCCAGATATATTGAATCATAGCTGTCAGAATATTGCTTTCCTTTCTCATAACACAGCTTTAATCTTGTAGCAGAAAGGTTGAGGAGGCCAAACAAATTGTAGTTATCAGCAAATTGAAAAAAAATCTCCAGATTTTCTTAGATCTCTGATGGATCCGGGTTTATTTAAATTTTTATAAATAATAGTTTCCACGGAAATGTTATTATTTTCCTCACTAAAAAGTTCAATTCTTCTCCAACCACTCGTAGATTTTATCAAATCCATCCTTATGAATGGAGCTCACTTCTACAATGGTCACGCTCTGCTTAATCTCCTTCTTAAGTTTTGACATTTGTATCATGAGCAGGGCTTCGTTTCTCATCTGACGGTAGGCATAGTCCATTTTCGTGAGGACCAAAAGAAATTTCGCTTTCTGCAACTTGGGCTCGGCAAGAATTGAATACAACAGGACACCTACAATGGAAGCGATTACTACGAATCTTTATGATTTCATTCATCAAAACAGTACCTGCTGCAGAAATTTGACACAAATTTGACGTGTCAATCACGTAAATTATTTTCACCACATTGGTGAAGAATTTATTCCACATCGGTGCCATGCCACCACCAATTTCGATTATGTCGATACTGGTTCTGGCATCCTTCTTCTTTTTCGGTACCACTGTGGTTTCTGGAACACTTCCAGTTGGCTTGGGTGGGAATTTTATGGTGTAAATGCTGGTACCTACTGTTGGCATGGAATATGTTGTGAAGTCTACAGTTTTTTGATCTTGTAGGGCTTTCAAAAGATGTGTTTTTCCAGCACGTTTAGGACCCAAACAGAGACAGGACATTTCTTTTCTTCTTGGATAGGACACAGACTGTTGGTAGTAAACAAAGTAGATTGCCACTGGCAACCAAGAGAGAAGTATTTATTGATTCACTATTTTCTAATAAATGTTTTCTGAACTTACAGGGTGATTCAAAAAATTCAATTTATCATGACTACGGAAAATTGGATACCAAAAAAAAAACAATTATAAGGCACTACAGGAATCAATTGATTTGGAATGAAGTTATATGCTCCTGCCATTGTTTTAGTAAACGAGACTCTGTTCAAATTTTCATTTTCGATTAGCACACGATTTTAAGCCAATAAGTGTGAACATTTGGTTTGGTTGCACGTATAGGTCCTAGCACAACACTTAACCCCAAAGATCCAAAGGATCTACATAAATAAAAATCAATTTTGTTTTTAATTTTCGTCAAAACCCAACTTAGGATTTGACGGAAAGAAAAATTGACCACGCCCACTTTTTTTGATTTATCTAAAAATCGGAGAACGGCTGGACCGATTTGTCAAATTTTTTTTAATGTTCGTAGTAATCCAATTTAAGTTTTTAGGGGAAAACAATTTACCACGCCCAGTTTTACGCCCACTTTTTTTGATGCACCTAAAATCGATGAACTCCTTGACCGATTTGGCTAAATTTTTGTAATGTTGTAATAGTCCTCACGAAACGACGAGGGTTTCTATTTGCGTTTACTTTTAGTCAACGTTCGTGACCCAACATTATTCCAAGATTTGCGAACTATAAATGGTGGAATGTGTAGCACGTATAGAGAAGCGTGCTAACGTTTGCAACTGAGAATGACACTCATTTTGATTATACCCTTGGAGATGCTGTACTATGGTCAAATACGAACATGTTTCCCATCCAAAGATGCCATGTGATGCGTATTACAACATTAAATCCAAATTTGGTACTAAGCGAGGCAATTTACAACACAACCTTACTTACTTACTTAAGTGGCGCTACAGTCCGGGATGAACCTGGGCCTCAACCACCATGCCTCTCCAATTAGCCCGGTCCTTAGCTAACTGCCTCCAGTTGCGCACTCCAAGTTGGTTGAGGTCGGTTTCTACTTGTGCGCGCCACTTAAGGCGAGGTCTTCCTCTACTGCGTCCGACGTCTGGCTGGGAATCGAAGAAAACACAACCAGGCTTTAATATTAATTGGGGACATGAGCTTGATGAGATGGTTGGGATTTGTAGAACGAGGGTAGACTCTGATTGACTTTAACTTGGCAATGCCCAGTGGCTGCAACTCTGACTACACATCAAATGTGGTTATTTTTACCTCCAAGTGGTAACCATCGGGGACTGGTCTCATCCGACCGGATTTGACTTGCTAAACGATAAGTGCGAGTGTTGTTAACGAGACGTAAAACAGCAACACTATAACCACCCTGGTCAGAATGGCTTGGAATGAATACCCGGTCTGCGTCCCAGGCAAACCTAGATGAGCTGCTTCGGCATATTCGGACAACAGGTTATCTAGGAATTTCAAGGGTAAGTCAGGCCCCTTGAACAGAGATGGTGGCGGATGAACCGAAAGGTCAACGGCAGCGCTTAATCCCGTAGTGGATACTAATGGCCACGTGTCCTAGGGGTATCTAATAAATTGGAACTGGACCTCCAGGTTGGGGGTTGTGTTTTGGGTTAACTACCCATCCATGGAAAAAACATGGTTACGAAGCAACCAATAGCCTCGGAAAGGACTGATATAACTGTTGACAACCCGGCTTAACGAAAATAGGACAACGACGTTCGTATCTGCACCTAGAATGTGAGAACATTAAACAGGAGAGGTGCAGGCAAACAACTAGCGGAAGGCCTAAGCTGCTAAAAAGCAGACATTACTGCCATCCAGGAAATACGATGGAATGGGCCGGGCAAAAAGAGGATGAACAACTGTGACATCTACTATGGACCGTGTTATAGTGAGCAGCAACAGCGACTATTTGGATGCGGATTTGTTATAAGTGCCGGACTTAGGCAAGAAGTCTTATGTTTGCAAGACATTAGCGAACGCATTATAACGATCTGCATCAAGGCAAAATTTGCCAACATAAGCCTTATATGCGCTCATGCTCCGACGGAGGAAAATGATGACACAACAAAGGATTTCTTATACGAGTTCCTTGACAAAACCTATGAAAGACTACCAAAGTACGATGTTAAAATCGTGCTGGGAGATTTTGACGCAAAGGTAGGAAGAGAAAGCATCTGTACCAGTATTGTCGGAAAATATAGCCTACACGACAATACGTCTGGTAACGGACTTAGGCTAATTGACATCGCTATGGACCGAAATGCCACTATAGCCAGCACACGGTTTCCTCACCTCAATATCCATAAGGGGACATGGCGGTCTCCAGATCAACGAACAGTCAACCAAATTGATCAACTTGCGATAGACAAGAGGCACGCATCCAGTATTTTGGATGTCCGAACATTCCGAGGGGCCAACATCGACTCGAACCACTACCTTGTTGTAGCCAAAGTAAGGATGCTGATATCCGCCACGCCACAAAAAAAACAGAAATAATGTGAAAAAATTTAATGTCGAAAGACTGCAATCGCCAGAGACCGCTAAGACCTTCGCGTAACGCGTATCCCTTAACCTCTCGACTCACAACTTACCACCGGCATCTAATGTCGAAGAACAATGGCAACGATGCCAACAAGCCATTAGATCAGCCGCAACTGATGTGCTAGGTTTCTCGCGGCCAACAGCAAGAAACCCCTGGTTTGATGAGGAATGCCAACAGATGCTCGCAGCCAAGAACGAGGCCTACAAGGCTAAGGGCCACCCCAGGAACGATGTTCGCAAGTTTTACCAAAGAGTAAAACGTCAAAGCCAAGGATACAAGGCTCGAACAGAATCCTGTCGAGATGAACTAGGAAATATCGTAGTTGAGACACAGTCGATGATGAGGATATGGAAGAACCACTTCTGCAGACAGCGATAACGAACAACATTCCGCTGTCAGCCAGAACGAACCATTTAATATTGGCAAAGACAGCGTAAACTGCCAACCCGACCTAAGTGAAGTGAGAATAGCAATATCTAAACTCAAGCTTAATAAGGCCGCCGGAAATGACGGCCTTCCCGCTGAGCTTTATAAAGCTGGCGGAGATGACTAGGTAAGTAACATCCACCAACTCATAAGCCAAATCTGGTCGGATGAAAGCATGCCTGAAGAATGGAACCTCAGCATCGTTTGCCCGATCCACAAAAAAGGAGACCCTCTGAACTTCGCCAACTACAGAGGCATAAGTCTCCTCAACATCACTTACAAGATCCTATCTGCTGTAATATGTGAACGCTTGAAACCGTTTACCAACAACCTAATCGGCCCTTATCAGTGTGGTTTAAGGCCAGAAAAGTCAACAATCGATCAAATTTTCACAATTCGGCAGATCCTGAAAAAAACCCAAGAATTCCGAATCGATATCCAGTACCAATTTATCGATTTCAAAGTCGCATACGACAGCATTTATAGAGACGAACTATACAGAGCCATGTCTAGTTTTGGTATACCGCCTAAACTCGTCCGTTTGTGTAGGATGACGATGGAGAATTCTCGCTGCTCCATCAGAGTCGGAAACGACCTCACCGATACAAAAAAGGATTTAGTTAAGGCGATGCGCTGTCATGTGACTTCTGCAATTTGATTCTTGGACAAAACGTCACCATTGACAGATATAACTTTGAGGTAGTACGGGACTTTGTCTACCTCGGCTCCGCTATTAACTCTGACAACATCTCGTCTTAAATCAAACGAAGAATTACTCTTGCCAACCGCTGTTTCTTCGGGCTAAGAAGGCAATTTAGTAGTAAAGCCCTCACTCGAACTACTAAGGAGATCCTATATAAGACCTTGATCATCCCAGTCCTGCTCTACGGCGCTGAAGCATGGACCGTATCAAAAGCGGATGAAGAAATCCTTGGTCGATTCGAGAGAAAAATTCTTCGGAAAATCTTCGGTCCCGTCGTTGACGGGCTATGGAGACGAAGATTCAACCACGAACTATACGAGCTGTACAGCGACATAGCCCTAGTCAAAAAAAACTCCGCATTGGACGTTAAAGATGGCCTGGTACATGTAGAACGAATGGACACCAATACTCCGGCTCGCAGAGTCTTCGATATCCAGTCAGATGCCACCCGCAGTAGAGGAAGACCTCGACTTAAGAAACCGAATTCAACAAACTTGAAATCCGCAACTAGCTTCCATTCTTTCACAAGTTGCATTTTATAGGCTTTCAAACCCGAATCGACATGTAAATTGTTCCATGTGGTTGAGTAACACATGCCCAATTGCTGAGAACGGCGACAAATTGACATTTCACGATCTTCATTGACATTGGACGCTACGACTGCAATATTCTCTTCGGTATGCACTGTACGCATTCGAGTCGATGGTTTAATGTCGGCGTGAGAGTGGGCGGATTTTGAATTTTTTTACATTTTTCGAACAGCTCGTACATACAACGATCCCATATACCAAATTTCAATATCAGCTCAAAATTGAAATCCTAAAAATTGGTAACGTACAAGGTGGCGCAAAAATAACCTCCGATGTTTTTTGGCTGTAAATTAAAAATAAAATCAAAAACTTTGATTCTTCTTGTGGATTATTTTTATTTGGTCTTTTAATTTTTTTTACATCAAGTCGAGAATATGATGTCATGTAAATGGCCGCCGCCACAGTTGATTGTCATTTGAGCCCTTTTTATGGCATTTTCCATCACTTTGGCGAAAACTTCCGGCGATAGGTCCTCACATTCTTGACGGATATTGTCTTTAAGAGCTGCAAGAGTCTGAGACTTGTTGACATAAACCCGCGACTTCAAAAAGCCCCACAAAAAGAAGTCTGGAGCAATCAAATCGCCAAAACGGGAGATTAGGCGCCCGTGAAATGCATCCTTCAGCATATCGGTTGTGGCACGTGCAATGTGTGCCGTTGCATCGTCCTGTTGGAACCACATGTTTTCCAATCCCAATTCATCAAGTTGCGGCAAAAAGAACTCGTTGATCATTGCTCTGTAGCGCTCACCATTCACAGTAACCGTTTGGCCCGCGACTTCTTCGAAGAAAAAAAGGTCCGATGACTCCTCCAGCGAAAACAGCACACCATACAGTGACTTTGATCGGTTGTAATGGCTCTTCGTGGGTTACACGCGGATTTTCAGTGCCCCAGAAGCGTAAATTTTGCTTATTTACGTACCCGCTATGATGGAAATGGGCCTCATCACTCATGATTACTTTTGATGAAAAATCACCTTCCTCTTGGTGGTGATTAAGGATGGCTTGAGCGTATGTTAGATGCGATTGGCGGTCAGCAGCTAACAGCTGATGCACCGTCTGGACTTTGTACGGAAACATCTTCAAATCTTGTACCAAAATTCGCTGTAAAGACCGTCGACTGATACCCATTTGCGTGGCACGTCGTCTGGTCGATGTCGACGGCGCTTCCATGACATCTTCGGCTACAGCAGCAATATTCTCTGCAGAACGGCTACTCCGGGGTCTGCCACGCCTGGCAGCATCTCGTGTTGTGCCAGTCTCTTCGAGGCGAGCGGCTAAACGTCGCAGTGTTTCACTAGTAAGCGTTGGACGGCTAGGAAATCTGCGACGAAATTCACGTTGGGCCAAAGTCACCGACCGCTTACTGCTCAAATAAATAGTCACTAATATTCCGCGTTCTGGAGCAGTGTAGCGTAACATTGTTTATTAACGTGTATTTCGCATGTGTTTACTACACAAATGTCAAAACAGAACTGACATTAGGGGCCAATCGCAAAATTTATAGCATTTTCTGATAGGAGGATTACTTTTGCGCCACCTTGTATAGATAGACGGACGGACGGACCGACGGACGGACAGACAGACATGGCTAAATCGATTCAGCTAGCGATTCTGAGTCGATCCACATACTTTATTATACCACAAAAAAGTGAAGTTATTTCCCACTTGAGGTAAAGTTATTTCCCAGCACCGCCAATTCCAACCCTGATTTCACAATGGAACTGCCATTGATTTGGAACTACTGGTTGTAGGTGTTGGTTGTAGTACTTATTCATTGTCATAGTTACACATTCATAGTTTCCTGCCATAACAGAATTCTAGGAAAATATGAAAAATCGAAATCAAAACAAGGAGTGCAATAATTTTGTGGTGTTGATTTAAATAAAATTTCTCTTGTGTAGCGAAAAGGTATGCAGTTGTCATTGATATTTTCAGTTAAATATAATTATTTGCTATTTCCAACTTTACGAGTGTCTAAAATCCTTAACAGATATCAATAACATTTTGCTTTACGTTTTGCCTTGCATTGGAATTTACGTTTTTGTTTCAGTTAATATTTATTAAGAGTGCTGCACAACTTGGAAAATCACACTCGATGTGAATTGATTGATTCTTTATCTATCAATTCACATTTTCAAAATATGACAGTGACATATTTGTCGTGACAATTTTCACTTTTTTTTTCAGATTACGACAAATATGTCACTGTCGTTGAATTTAAGTGAACATTTTGTCATCTGTCAATATCTTATGAAATGAAAATATGGCAGACAAGTAGGAAAAATTTGTAAAATTGTCACCTGTCAATGTTTATGAAATAGGGCACAGGCAGTTCCCAGACAGTTTTATACTGTTGGATGTCCGTCAGACTTTGACAAGAGGTGGGCCAGTTAAAAAAGCAGAGGTGCTGTCACTTTTAGATTTAAACCAAGGACGCGGCGAGTAGAATTCTAATGAACTAATGAACCAGTGTATGATCTGATGGGAGAGCAAAAATCTGGCTTGCCAGCTTACTTATCGGGCTCCCAACCCGTGAAGAGTCTCTGCCTGAGACACTGCAGCCTTCCATCCTCTAAGATCCCTGGCTCGCTGCTCCCAGTTGTCTATAGACCAAGCGCTCTGGCATCCGCGATGGCTTGGTCTTTAAAACGGAGGTTCGGTCTTTCTTGCCTTCTTGAGCCTGGGGTTGTGAATGGACATTATTGTCCATTCGCTCGATGTGGCCGAGCCAATGTAGTCGACGTGTTTTGGCTTTTTGGACTACATCCACATCTTGGTACAGCTCATAGAGTTCACGGTTGTATCTTCTCCTCCATTCCCCATTCTCGAGGGAGCCCAGTATCAGCTCTCCCTTCTTGATTTACGTCCAGCACTCGGCGCCATAAAGCAGATAAGAGTTTCGTAGAGCACACATTTCGTCCTTCGAGTTAGGAGCTTTGAACCCAGTTGTTTCGCCAAACCGAAGTAGCAACGGTTTGCTAAGGTAATGCTTCGCCGGATCTTCACTAGGGTGTCATTCGCGGGGTCTATGTTTACTCCGAGGTAGGTGAACTCCTTAACAACCTCGAAATTGTTGCTATAGTGAAGTTTTGTCCTAGGCGGTGGACAGATGCTTGTTTGTTTGTTGATAGCATGTGCCTTGTCCTCATTTACTTCAAGGCCAACGGATTTCGCTTGTTCTTCAATCGCCGTGAAATCTTTTATCACGGCACGCTGGGAGCCACCGATGATGTCAATATTGGTCGCATAGCCCAGCAAGTAGATGGACCTGTTGAAAATAGGGCCTTTCGTGTAGACACCTGTCCTGCGCACTATCTGCTCCAGTACGAGATTGAAGAAGTCACATGATAGCGCGTCTCCTTGCCGAAATCCGGTGCATGTTTGGAACATTTCGGAGGAGCTACTTCCAAACTGCACGTTACAGTGCGTGTATTTCAGCGTCACGTGACACAGCTGAATCAGTTTTGCCGGGATTCCGAATTCGGCCTTCGCCATATAGAACTCCTGACGATGTATCATACGCGTCTTTGAAGTCGATGAATAGGTGGTGAGTTTCTACTTGAAATTTGTTGGTCTTTTCTAGGATTTGCCTCAGCGTGAAAATTTGGTCTATAGTCGATCTGCCGGCTGGAAGCCACACTACTGATGCCGATTTTAGAAGTTCACACAGTACGTTGGATAGGATCTTGTATGCGACATGAAGCAGGGATATGCCTCGATAGTTCTTGCAAGACATAGGATCGCCTTTTTTGTAGATGGGCCATATGGAGCTGATAGTCCAGTCATCGGGCATGTTTTGGTTGATGATTCGGTGCATGCTCCCTACCAAAACATCACCTGGTAATCCATCAGAACCTGCGGCCTTGTTGTTCTAAAGCTTTTTTGTAGCTAGGCCAACTTATTCTATACTAGGTGGTGGAACTAGTTCTTCACTGACTGGACGTGGGTTCTCTTCTTGCCCTATCACTCTCTCTACATGATGCCCATTTAGCAGCTGTTGGAAATGCTGCTATTCCCTGCGCTTCGGTGACTAGGTTTCCTTCGCTGTCTCGAAGAGCCTGCGTTCCGCTTTTGTAGCCAGCAGCCAGTTGCTTGGCTTTTTTATAAAACCTCCGAATGTTGTCACGATCCCGCGACTCTTCGATCTCATTGAGTTGGGAGGCTGCGTAGTCCCTCATCATTCTACACAGGGTGTTCTTTTCCTCGCTTTTCTTGGCCCTATACTGCCCTTGTTTTGCAGCGCTTTCTTATGTTCATCTTCTGTCACCTTTTTCCTGTACACGCATTCATCATCATACCACGAGCGCTTTCTCGGGGGTGGCTGGTACCCTACAGTGGTTTCGGCTACCTTCTTGATGATGTTGCGATACTGGCACCACTGATTGTTGGCGTCTGTGGTAGGTGAGTGCACAGAGGAGAGTTTCATACGCTGTAGGCTCTGGCTACTCCAGGTGTGCTAAGGCGTCCAACGTTGAATTTCTTTTTCTGGGCATTTCGCAGCTTCTTCTTGTTGGAGAGTAGAGCTCTAAATTTAGCCGCGACAAGAAAATGGTCAGAGTCGACGTTTGCCCCTCGGAATGTCTGAAAGTCGAGGATGTTTGATGCGTGCCTCAGTTCGATTAGCACATGGTCGATTTGGTTGCAGTGTGGATCCTTAGCCTTGAGAAACTAGTGCTACTGATCACCGTATTACGAGCTGCTGCAACATCTGTTAGTCGGTAGCCGTTGTCTGTTGTCGTTTCGCGGATTCTGTGCTTACCAACTAAACCGCCAAAGATGTTTTCCCTTCCGACTTAAGCATTGAAATCCCCGATTACAACTTTTACATCATACTCCGGACAGGCCCCGTAGGCTCCATCCAGGAGGTAATAAAACTCCTCCTTGATGGGATCTTCAGCCTCGTCGGTAATAATGTGTTCACATTATGTTTTGGAATGTAGCTTTGATGCGGATCACAGAAAGGCGATCACCTATTGGCTTGAAGTCAATGACGTTTGTCCTAAGCCGGTTTCCAACGACGAATCCACATCCTAATACATGCAATCTTTTGTTGCAGCTGTAAATGCCGCAACTTTTTGTATTCATTATACCTGATCCTATCCATCGTATCTTCTGGATTGCGGATAAATCTGCCTTGTACCGCGTGATGACAGATTTAAGATTTTGAGTAGCACCCGGGGTGTAGAGTGTTCGTACATTCCAGGTGCATACTCTCATATCATAGTCCATTGACGTTCCGGGTCTTGTTGTCATATGAGGAGTTTCATTATCCGAGGCTGGTTGAGTCTCTCTCATAATGGTTTTTTCCATGGTCGGGAAGTTACCCCGACGGCACAACCCCCAACCTGGAAAGCCAGGGCCTTGTTTTGACCCTAGGACAGCGGGCCGGAAACACCTATATGTCAGTTACCCATTTTGGGAAATGAGTGCTGCCGTTGACCCATGAATCCGCCACCAACTCTTTTTTCAGAGAGAGCTCAGTATTGGAAGTCCCTATAGACCTGGTGTTCAAATATGTCGAGGCAGCTCATATAGGGATTACACTACCAGTTCGATCTAACTGGAGCTGTAGGCGCCACCGTTGACTCCATCTAGGGAATTCCTTCGCTGCCGCCTGAGAGTGAGTACCTTAGTGAGAGGACACTCCTCCCCCTTCTCTCGTTCGCTGCCACCAACTACCTTCCACAGGGGTTTGTTCCTCCATTTCCAGTCGAGGTACTAGGCACCCACCAGTCACCAGCGTGGAGGAAGTAGTAGAGTAGGAGTTGATATTGAGAGTGAGAACGCTTGTGTTCTCAGTAACATTCACCAACTCATAAGCCTCTACATCCCAGTGTACGACTTCTGTAGCACTGCTATAAATAAACGGGAATCTCTCATGCGATTTCACTATCCAAGTCTCTGTCACTTGAGGAACAGAACTCTTGGAAACTACTCGGTATATCCAAGTCTCCAAAATCCCATAGCAAACTTCTCTTAAAAGGTTTCTGAAGACATGGAGATGCCTGTATATAGTTCAATGATTAGTTGAGAAGGAAGGAATGATTGGAACTAACCTCCAGTCAAAGGTATAACGATGGTTCCAAGAAGATCTTTAAGTTTGACTGGGTACAGAACATTCTAATACTTCATCGACCTGTTAATCTAACCCTAAAGGGGGGATTTCAAAGTATTTTGAAGAGGTTCTATATACTCTGAAGTTGGTTGCTATATGGGAGTAGCCCGGACACTGTTTTTTTGTACCAGGAGGGGGCATTAGGGTTAGGGTACCATAGTCTTGCAGGGACACAAATATAAATGAAAAACGTTTTCCACAACTGGCTTGTTAGTACTTAGGTCCTTGCTCTGCGTGTGTCCTTCTTGCACTATTGTGGGACCTTCTGTTTTTTCCCGGATCCGAACGGCTGAGTTGGGATAAGCTTTTCTTGGCATTTCAACCAGCTTGACTATGATTTGTCAGATCAGCCAAAATATTTAAGTCAACTTGCCCGCATAGTTCCTTAGGACTGTGGCTTTAGCTTTTCCGGGTGGTATAAGTCAGACTTTTAAGCCTGTCTTGGTATTAGAATGAAATATGAAATAGCTAGGATTAACGGCCCACACTAAAACCTAGCTTCTCCATTCATATTTGTGTGTGAAGTTTTATTTTTGCCATAAAGACTGAAACGTTCGTTCAAGTTCGATTTTATACGGCAAATTCGAGAAGTACCTCTTGTCAGACTTTAACAATAGGTGGGCCAGTTAAAAACGCGTATGTATTGTCACGTTTAGGATTTAAACCAGGGACCCAGCCGGCCGACGCGTAGAATTATAATGAACTTACCACGCACACAGTGTATAATCTGATGTGATCTGGCTTGAAAGCACCTCTAGCTTAATGCCACTTGCTGTTCAGTTCTACTATCTCTTGGTTCCGCGATTTGTTGAAACCACAAGGCTTTAATTGTAAAATAAGCTCCATTATCCTAATTTTTTAAAGGCTCTTAAATAAAACAAGAACAGCAAATTCTATGACCTCCTTCTGCAACTATGGTGATGAATCCGTGGTCTGAAAAAGGGATTCATCACCCTAGTTGCAGAAGGAGGTCATAGAATTTGCTGTTCTTGTTTTATTTTAGAGCCTTAAAAAATTAGGATAATGGGGCTTATTTTACAATTGAAGCATTGTGGTTTCGAAAGATGTTGCTTTAGGTAGGTTCGTTGGGACAGTAATGAACCTACCAAAAGCAACATCATCTAGCTCTAGCTCTTCTTGGATTGGAAAACTACTTACAAGGGTAATCCTTAGTTGGCGTCGGAGTTGTGTTTTATATAGTTTTGAAAATTGTAATGGATAGGAATTTTAGAGTAGACGTTAGCAATATTCGTGGGTTAAGGTCGAATCTCTTTTCGGCTTACGTCCACATTTCGAAATAAAAAACCAGCTGTTTTGGCGCTTTGTGAAACACAGGTGGGCGAAAACTCTGATACTTCAGATCTTAGTCTACCGGGATATAATTTTTCTCATCGCGGCTCGCCATTTATATACGTAGTGATGTAGCCTACCAATTTCAACAGCAATACGGCCAATGTTCCAATCCGGAATTTAATTTTAGATGGCTGAAATTCCATGTCCGTAGGCATTTAATCCACTACTGTTTCATTTATAGAAGCCCAAACCTGGATAGCAAATCAACTTTTAACGAGTTTGATGCGCTATCTGACTCCATCTCAAGAATTGTATCCATACACCCTCGCACTGAAATCGTCATTACGGGCGATTTCAATGTACACAATTCTTCGTGGCTTCGACATTCTGGACAGTCAACACCCGAAGGAAGGTATGTCGAGATCTTTGCTGACATAAACAACTTAACTCAGCTTGTAAATGAGCCAACGCGCATTCCGGATATTGATAGTCAAGCCGCCAACACCCTGGACTTGTTTTTAACATCTCACCCCGACAAATACACCATAAATGTATTATCGCCTCTAGGCACGTCAGACCACTGTATCGTATCAGCTAATTTCTCGTACTCCAACCACATAGCTAAATACGATAAAGCCAACTGGGAAGCTCTAAACGGTTTCTTTCAGAATTTTAACTGTTCATTATGCTTCCTCGATAACGACGTGGATGCTACGGCTGATGCGATAACTAATATCATTCTCCTTGGTATGAAAACCTGTATCCCTCACCGGATAAAGAGTATCAAACCGAAGGTAAACGGGTCGTATGACTCGACGCTGTAAAGAGGTTGTTAGGGTGAAAGAGTTATGTTTTCGGTCATATAAAGCCAACCCAACTGAGGAAAACCGTTTAAAATTCAAACGAGCCAGAAATGACTGCAATGCCCACATTAAGCGTGTCAAATTCTTCCACGACCAAAAGTTGAGGCAAAAAATTCTACTATGTCCCAAAGGTAGTAAAAACTTTTGGTCGTTTGTAAAAAACATTAAGAATTCGACCTCATCTTCCATCCCAACGCTCATTTACAATGACATTCCAGCTGTCACCTCTCTAGACAAAGCCAATCTGCTCGCTGCTCATTTTGCAGCCAATTCAACGCTGCCAGATTGTGCCCAGTCTCCCCCTGTACTAGAGAACGTAGAACATTCTATGGGATCAATCCACTTTCGTACTCGTACAGTCGCAAGAGTATTAATCGATCTTGACATACACAAATCGTCTGGTCCAGATGGTATCTCCCCCATAATTCTGAAGAGGTGTTCTTCAACGCTGGCAAGACCACTGCGTAAGCTTTTCGATCTTTCCCATTCATCAGGACTCTTTCCGAGTCGTTAGAAAACTGCATTTGTACAGCCCGTCCCCAAAAAAGGCGAATCTTCTTCTCTCTCCAACTACCGACCAATTACACTTACCTCCCTTCTTTCTAAGGTCATGGAAACGCTGATAAACCGTCAGCTTATGAAATATCTTGAATCACGAAAACTCCTCAATGGCCGACAATATGGTTTTCGTAGCAACAGGTCCACTGGTGATTTGATGTCATATCTCACCGAAAAGTGGAACGAATCAATCCACCTTGGTGGCGAAAACAAGATCGTTGCACTTGATATTTCAAAGGCATTTGACAGGGTTTGGCATCATGCCCTTTTGTCGAAAATGCGTGCTTTTGGTATCAATGATACTCTTCTTCAATGGATTAGAAACTACCTCTCGAAACGTTCAATTCAAGTAGTTTTGGACGGTTTCAAGTCTGCTACTCACCAAATAAATGCTGGTGTTCCCCAAGGCTCAGCTTTATCTCCGACACTCTTCCTCATTTTTATTAATGACCTATTGTCTGCAACTTCTAATCCAATCCATTCTTTCGCTGATGACAGTACCCTCAGCTTTTCATATTCGTTCTCGAATTCACGCCCCTCACCTTCGGATGTGGAAGAAAAACGAAAAAATATGTTAAGTTCATTAAATTCCGACCTTGACAGCATAATTAAATGGGGTAAATCTAATCGAGTGGAATTTAATGCTTCCAAAACGCAATGCTGTCTCCTGTCATCCAAGCGAAACCAAACTTTACAGCCACTATCCATGAGTGGCACTTGCATCGTCGAAACCGAAAAACTTTCCATGCTCGGTATGTGTGTTAGTAACGACCTTCGTTGGAACGACCACATATTCGAAATCGCCAAAAATGCAGCAAAATGTCTAGGTTTCCTCAATCGATGTAAGAAATACTTCACCCCTTCTGATCTGGCCTGAATATATAAAACGTACATACGCCCCAAACTTGAGTTCAACGCCCACATATGGTCAGGTGCAGCCAAAACATCATTGCACCTATTAGATACTTTACAAAAGCGTGCGATAAAATTGATAGGAGACCCAACCATAGCGAACTCCATAGTTTCGCTCGAACATCGTAGGAATGTCTCCTGCCTTACACTCTTTTACCACTATTACAACAACAAATGCTCTAACGAAATAGCCAGCTGCATTCCGCCCCTTCAACAATTCAAACGTAATACCGCTAATCAGTTCACCCTAAAGCCTATCTTCGGACGTACTATGAAATATAGAAATTCATTCCTTAACCGAACAACACGAATGTGGAATGCTTTACCAAACTCAGTTTTTCCTCTCCATTACAATTTACAGAAATTCAAAACCAACGCACATCGGTATCTCCTCTTCTCTACTCCTCTATTTCCTTAATGCCCGCGCTGTGCTTAAACACCATAAGGGTATCAATAATCCCTTTAACGCGTGCCAATTATAAAAAAAAAAATAAATCCCAATTATGGACCCTACTCCTACGTCATTTCAGTAATAGTGTGATCCTACATTAGGAATCATTCCATCTAGTGACGATACGGCTTGTAGGAGATCCTCGCCTCATCAGTTCATCCATGTAGTGCCCCAATCAGTTGCCCACGGGTCAAGGTATTCAGCTATACAATTATTGGTCTACAACCGCTTGAATCATCCACGAGTCATGGAATTAGGGCTGTTTGAGGATGAATATCACCTGCACAGATGGAATCCTTCGACCGCTGTTCGCGCAAAATATGTTCCAGATCAACTGCTCCAAAAAGCTGCTCTTGTTGATTCACTCCCTACCCAAACAAGATCATAAAGACTTGCGTAACGCTTGTATAGTATGGCAACATCTATCTTCAACTCGTGTAGGGCTTGCGTTTGGAAATCCTGTCCCTCTTAGTGGCGGCTTTATATTCCTCGTGTGTCTTTAGTAGCTCCCAGGTATACAGGGCTACTGGGCTACCTGGCTCTTGTTTGATATCGTTATTCCCTGCACTCCTTGCTTTATTTCTGCACTTCCTTTCCCAAATTTGGTCATCTCGCAAAATGAATCCCCAAAGCAGGAATGTTTTCATATTCGGTGTTGAAAACTCGTGAAAATCCTGTGCCTTGGTCTATGTTCGATCTAAGGGCGGTTAAAAAACCACATTTAGCTGATTTACAAGTATTAACATCCCTTTCACTCCTTTCATCCTTTCCACAGATCCTTCTCCATCATGGAATTTCAATATTTCAAAGCCGTCTCGCTCTACCGACGTCGAAACTATGAAAAATGTGTCGAGACATGCAATGCCATATTGCAAATGGGCCACGAAAACAATGTCCAAATGTTTGCCAACGATGACGAGGACAACAAAAGTATTGGCAGCCGTAGCAGTGGCAGCAGCACCAACAACCACAACAGGGATACTGACAGCAAGAAACCAACGTCAATGCCCACCTGGATGATGGAAGGTATTTGGCAATTAAAAATGCGTGCTCTCACTCAGAGGATTTTCATCGATGACCTGGAGGCAAACGATGATATCGGTGCAGGTGAGTAACCGAGATTCTTTGGTGCATTCCTTGCTGGTGTGCGTGTGTGTGTGTACCTTTTTGTTTTGGACATTCCATTGTAATCGCTGCAATCTGTTCTGGGTGCAATCAACAGAGAATGAGGAAATCGAATTTGAACGGATTGCAACGGCTGCCAGGCCAGGGACCTCACTAAAGACTGCATTTATACCGCGACCAAGTAGCAGTTTAATGATCAGTGGTATGCGACCAACAACGCATTTGGGATCAAGACCGACCTCTGGAATGGTATGGAGTTGCACTTTGTCCCTTATCGGTTGCATAGATAATAATTTCGAGGGTTTTTCAGGCACGTCCTGGCACATCGACGGCTAGACCTGGCTCCTCGATGGGTGGTCGACCTGCATCACGATGTGGAACGGCTCGACGAATTCGCATCACCTCGGCGGCAATATTCAGTTTGGGCGATGAAACGTCAGCATTGTATCAAGCCTCTCGCATGAATCCCACCATCTATGCGGAACGACAAAACATCATCAAGCCTCTGTTTCAGTTTCTCTTCTATCACGAGGGTGAACCGAATAAGGCGTTTAGTTTGTGTGAAGCTGTAGCTGATACACAGCGACAAAAACTCGACTGGTGGTGGGATCAGCAACGTGGGCGTTGTCTAATCGCACTAAATTATCCTCGAAAGGCTGAGAGTTTTCTGCGCCGCTCATTGAGTAACTTTCCTCATCCTGATACGTACCTTCTGCTGTCAAAAATGTATCAGAAGTTAGATCAACCTGAGAGAGCGCTACAACTTGTTACCGATGCGATAGAAAAGCATTCCTACGACATAGCTCTACGGACCGAACAAGGACGAATCTATGAGGCTATGAACAAGGCGGAACAATCTGTTCAAGTTTATCGAACAATCGTCAACATGAATCCGATTAATATCGAAGCTTTGGCTAGTATTGCGGTTAATTACTTTTACGACAACAACCCAGAGATGGCGCTGATGTATTATCGGTAGGTGAGATGGCATATATTAGGTCTGATCGCGTACTTTTGCAGTAAACAAATAGTAAATTCTAAAATTCGTTGGAGTGGAGGTAAATTCTGTCAGAAAGGGACAAATTTACTCAAAAGTATGGGAACGTTTCGTTCGGTTTGGGTGGTTTTTAAAGAACAAATGGAATACAACACATGTCAAAACAAACGACTTGACACTTTCTGATACTAACTGACAGTTTTCTGATTCTTACTAAGAGAAACTTTTGCAATTAATTATTTTACAGATTTTTATGGTGGGGTAGTCTTTTCATCTGTCATTAGCTCTCTCTTTTACTAATTTTTGCGTACGGGAACGGCAAATAGTAAAAAATCAGAAAAATTCAGTAAATATCGGTAAAATTAATATTGTACGGGAACAGACCTACTATGTGCGACGTAATTTATTTCGATTTCATTTATATTTGTCGATATTCTTATTTTCTTAATTGAAAACAATTAAGGTGTTTAAGGATGGTGGGTGTCTAGTACCTCGACTGGAGATGGGGTAATAAACTCCTGTGAAAGGTAGTTGGTGGCAGCAAACGAGTGAGGGGGAGGAGTGTCCTCCCACTAAGGCAGTCACTCTCGGGCGGCAGCGGAGGAAATTCCTAGATGGAGTCAACGGTGGCGCCTACAGCTCTAGTTTGATCGAACTGGTAGTGAAATCCCTATATGAGCTGCTTCGACATATTTGAACACCAGGTCTATAGGGATTTCCAATACTGAGCCAGGGTGTTGGAAAAGAGTTGGTGGTGGAGGAGCCCTCAATGGGTCAACGGCAGCGCTCAAAATGGGCTACAGACATCGGTATTTCCGTCCCGCTGTCCTAGGGTCAAAACAAGGGCCTGGCCCTCCAGGTTGGGGGTTGTGCTTTGGGTTAACTACCCATCCATGGAAAAACGCTTATGTTACGAAGCAGCCAATAGCCTCGGAAAGGACTGATATTACTGTTGACGACCCGGCTTAACTAAAAAAGGACAACGATGAACGACGTTCGTATCTGCCCCTAGAATGTGAGAACATTAAACAGGAGAGGTGCAGGCAAACAACTAGCGGAAGGCCTAAGCTGCTACAAAGCAGACATTACTGCCATCCAGAAAATACGATGGAATGGGCCGGGCAAAAAGAGGATGAAAAACTGTGACATCTACTATGGACCGTGTTATAGTGAGCAGAAACAGCGACTATTCGGATGCGGATTTGTTATAAGTGCCAGACTAAGGCAAGAAGTCTTATGTTTCCAAGACATTAGCGAACGCATTGTAAAAATCCGCATCAAGGCCAAAATTCGCCAACATAAGCCTTCTATGCGCTCATGCTCCGACGGAGGAAAAGGATGATATAACTAAGGATTGCTTCTACGAGCTCCTCGACAAAACCTATGAGCGACTACCGAAGTACGATATTAAAATCGTGCTGGGAGATTTTAACGCAAAGGTAGGAAGAGAAGACATCTTTAGCAGTATTGTCGGGAAATATAGCACAACAACACGACTGGTAGCGGACTTAAGCTAATTGACTTCGCTACGGAACGAAATGCCACTATAGCCAGCACACGGTTTCCTCACCTCGATATCCATATGGGGACATGGCGGTCTCTAGACCAAGGAACAGTCAACCAACTAGATCAAAAATACGCATCCAGTATTTTGGATGTCCGAACATTCCGAGGGGCTAACATCTACTCGGACCACTACCTTATTGTAGCCAAGGTAAGGATGCGGATATCCACCACGCCACAACAAACCAGAAATACTGTGAACAAATTTAATGTCGGAAAACTGCAATAGTTTAAGACCTCCAAGGCCTTGCCGCAACCCGTATCCCTTAACCTATCGATTAATACCATACCACCAGCTTCGAATGTCGAGGAACAATGGTTACGAAGCCAACAAGCCATTAGTTCAGCCGCAACTGATGTGGAATGCTAAACTGCAAGTGAAGACGAGACGTGCCATTGAGCTCTATAGGGAAAGAAGAAGGGAAGAACATCGGCTTTTCAGAAAGAAGAAAAAAGAGCAAGAAAAGCGCGCGATCGAGGATATAGAGAGGTGCCACTCCAGGAACGATGTTCGCAAGCTTTACCGAAGTCTATAACGTCAAAACCAAGCATACAAGGCTCGAACAGAATCCTGTCGAGATGAACATGGAAATATCGTAGTTGAGACACAGTCGATGCTGAGGATATGGAAGAACCACTTCTGCAGACTGTTAAACGGCGATGACGAACAACATTCCGCAGTCGGGCAGAACGAACTATTTAATATTGGCAACGACAGCGAAAACTGTCAACCACCCGACCTAAGTGAAGTGAGGATAGCTATATCTAAACTCAGGCTTAATAAGGCCGCCGGAATGACGGCCTTCCCGCTGAGCTTTATAAAGCTGGCGGTGATGACTTGGTAAGCAACATCCACCAACTCATAAGCCAAATCTTGTCGGATGAAAATATGCCTGGAGAATGGAACCTCAGCATCGTTTGCCCGATCCACAAAAACTGCGCCAACTACAGAGGCATAAATCTCATCAGCATCGCCTACAAGATCCTATCTGCCGTAATATGTGAACGCCTGAAACCGTTTACCAACAATCTGATCGGCCCTTATCAGTGTGGTTTTAGACCAGGACGGTCCACAACCGATCAAATTTTCACACTTCGGCAGATCCTGGAAAAAACCCAAGAAGTCCAAATCGATACCCACCACCTATTTATCGATTTCAAAGCCGCATACGACAGCATTTATAGAGACGAACTATACAGAGCCATGTCTAGTTTTGGTATACCGCCCAAACTCGTCCGTTTGTGGAGAATTCTCGCTGCTCCATCATGGTCAGAGACGACTTCACCGACACATTCGATACCAAAAAAGGATTTAGACAAGGCGATGTGCCAACACCAGAGGCACAATTTTCCAAAAGTCGGTGCAACTACCAGCATAAGCCGACGATATTGACATCATTGCTAGGACTCAACGTGATGTCATAGCCACGTTTGCTGGTATAGAGAAGGAAGCGGCAAAAATGGGTTCAGCAGTAAATGAGGGTAAGACTAAGTATATGCTGTCAACACGAAAGGACACACAACATCGACGAATTGTACAGAACGTCACCATTGACAGATATAACTTTGAGGAAGTACGGTACTTGTCTACCTCGGTTCCGCTATAAACTCTGACAACAACATCTCGTCAGAAATCAAGCGAAGAATTACTCTCGCCAACCGCTGTTTCTTCGTGCTAAGAAGGAAATTTAGTAGTAAAGCCCTCACTCGAACTACTAAGGAGATCCTATGTAAGACCCTGATCATCCCAGTCCTGCTCTAAGGCGCTGAAGCATCGACCGTATCATAAGCGGATGAAGAAATCCTTGGTCGATTCGAGAGAAAAATTCTTCGAAAAATCTTCGGTCCCGTTTGCGTTGACGGGCTATATGGAGACGAAGATTCAACCACGAACTATACGACCTGTACAGCGACATACGCCTGGTCAAAAAACTCCGCATTGGACGTTTAAGATGGCTAGGACATGTAGAACGAATGGACACCAATACTCCGGCTCGCAGAGTCTTCGATTCCCAGCCAGATGTCGGACGCAGTAGAGGAAGACCTCGCCTTAAGTGGCGCGCACAAGTAGAAACCGACCTCAACCAAGTTGGAGTGCGCAACTGGAGGCAGTTAGCTAAGGACCGGGCTAAATGGAGAGGCATGTTGGTTGAGGCCCAGGTTCATCCCGGATTGTAGCGCCACTTAAGTAAGTAAGTAAGTAATGTCTGCTTTGTAGCAGCTTAGGTCTGTTTAAAATTCTCACATTCCAGGTGCAGATACCAACGTCTTTGTCCTTTTTTCGTTTAAAAGGGTCGTCAACAATATAAATCTGTCCTTTCCGAAGCTCTTGGTTGCTTCGTTACAATAATATTTTTTCAATGAGTAGGTAGTGAACCATAAGGCTTAACCTCCAACCTGGAGGGCCAATTCCAATGTATAATAAGGTAACCCCAGGACACGGAGCCGTCATTATCAACTACGGGATTGATCGCTGCGTTGGCCTTTCGGCTCATCCGCCAATATTTCTTTTCAACAGACCTGGCTTACCAATAAGATTCCTAGATGACCTGTTGTTCGAATATGTCGAAGTAGCTTATCTAGGTTATTCACTTTGTCCATACAAACTGGGACTGTAGACAGCACCGTTGACTCCAGCACTTGGGAGTTCTTCCGCTGCTGCCTGGAATGGAATATCTGCTTGAGTGTGATTACACGTCTTCTCCTTGCTCTCATCTGCTGCTTCCAAGGCTTTACACTGGGATTGAGGCCCTATGCACTGTCTGACTCCATCTCTAGAATTGTATCCCTGCATCCTCACACTGAAATCGTCATTGCGGGCGATTTCAATGTACACAATTCTACGTGGCTTCAACATTCTGGACAGACAACACCCGAAGGAAGGTATGTTGAGATCTTTGCTGAGGTAAACAACCTAACCCAGCTTGTAAATGAGCCGACACGCATACCGGATATTAACAGTCAAGCCGCCAACACCCTGGACTTGTTTCTTACCTCTCACCCTGATAAATACACCATCAATGTATTGCCTCTAGGTTCGTCAGACCACTGTATCATATAAACAAATTTCTCGTACTCCAACCACACAGTTAAAGAGCAAATTCCCAAAAAAAAAACTGTTTATACGAGAAAGCCAATCGGGAAGCATTAAACAGTTTTTTTAGGAATTTTAACTGGTCACTATGTTTCCTCGATAGTGACGGGGGTCCTGCTGCTGATATGATATCAAACATCATTCTCCTTGGTATGAGATCCTTTATTCCCAACAGAATTAAGAGTATCAGACCAAAGGCAAAAGGGTGGTATGACTTGAGCTGCAAAGAAGCTATCAGGTTGAGAGAGACAAACTTTCGGTTGTACAAGACCAACCCAACAGAGGAAAACCGAGCAAAGTTCAAACAAGCCAGAAACGACTGTAATGCCCATTTAAAGCGTGTCAAATTCCTCCATGACCAAAAGTTGAGGCAAAAAATTCTACAATGTCCCAGAGGTAGTAAAAACTTTTGGTCATTTGTTAAAAAAATATAAAAAAAATCGGCCTCATCATCAATTCCGACGCTCATTCACAATGACATTCCAGCTGTCAGCTCTTTAGACAAAGCCAATCTGCTTGCTGCGCATTTCGCAGCCAATTCTACATTGCCAGATTGTGTTCAGTCTCCTCCTGTACTTGAGAACGTAGATCATTCTATGGGACAAATTCTACTAGTACTAGTACAGTAGCAAGAGTCTTATTTAATCTTGACCATCTGGACCAGCGGATTTGTGTATATCCGCTGGTCCAGATGGTATATCCCCCATCATTCTGAAGAGGTGTTCTTCTACGCTAGCAAAACCACTGCGTAAGCTTTTCTATCTATCCTACTCATCAGGACTCTTTCCGAGTAGATGGAAAACAGCATTTGTCCAGCCTGTACCAAAAAAAGGCGAATCTTCTTCTCTCTCCAACTACCGACAAATTGCACTTACGTCCCTTCTCACCAAGGTCATGGAAACGCTGATAAACCGTCAGCTTATGAAATATCTCGAAACACAAAAACTTCTCAATGACCGGCAATATGGTTTTCGCAGCAACAGGTCTACTGGTGATTTGATGACATATCTCACCGAAAAGTGGAACCAATCAATCCACCATGGTGGCGAAAGCAAGATTGTTGCGCTTGATATTTCAAAGGCATTTGACAAGGTTTGGCATCAAGCCTTTCCGTCGAAAATGCGTGCATTTGGAATCGACGAAAAACTTCTTCTATGGATTAGACATTATCTTTCGAAACGTTCAATTCAAGTTGTTTTGGATGGTTTCAAGTCTGTAACTCACCAAATAAATGCTGGTGTCCCTCAAGGCTCAGTTTTGTCTCCGACTCTCTTTCTCATTTTTATACCCTATCCCATAGGGGTATATCAGTTTTGATACTTAGTTTGTAACATAGATAACTAATTTAGCCACATATACCTCAAAGTATATGGATCGACTCAGAATCGCGTAGCCATGTCTGTCTGTCCGTCCGTCCGTCCTTCCGTCCGTCCGTCACCGATTTTGGGCCTTAAATTTTGAGCTAGGATAATGAAATTTGGTATATAGGATCCTTGGCCAAGTCACCAGAACAAGTGTAAACATTTTTAAAATCCGCCCACTGCCACGCCCTTTTTTAAAAAAACGTAGTTTTAAGCCAAACCGTAAGGAATTTCAAAAAAGTGTGTTAACAACATATTTAGACATTCCTAATATCTATATTTCGTCCATACAAAGTTTTTTGCCACGCCCACTTTTTGGGGGCGTTTTTTAGTAAAAACCGTTTTTTGTCCAAATTTTAAAACTTTCAAAAAAATTTTTGATGCAAATACTTCCGAAATATAAACATTTTGTCCATATATCATTTTCACCTACGCCCACATTTTGGGGGCGTTTTCTTACAAAAACCATTTGTATACCCCATCCCAAGGCATTAGCAATGGAAATACGTTGTTTTTTGTCGAACCACAAAAGATTTTGATAAACTGTCTGAGCAATATATTGTGACAACGTAATTTTCTGTATTTCATCGCCATAAAGCCTATATTTTGAGGATATTAAATTTAAGGATGGGATGGGATAGGATATTCAACGATCCGCACAGCGGATTGTAGCCTCTCATATGTTTATAAATGATCTCCTGTCTGCAACTTCTAATCCAATTCATTCCTTCGCTGATGACAGTACCCTCAGCTTCTCATATTCGCTTACAGGTCCTCGTCCCTCACCTTCGAACGTGGACTCTAAACGCCAAAATATGTTAAGCTCGTTGAATTCCGACCTTGACAGCATTATCAAATGGGGTTAATCCAATAGAGTGGAATTCAAACACAATGCTGTCTTCTGTCATTAAAGCGAAACCAAAATCTAGAGCCATTATCCATGAATGGCACTTACGTCGAAGAAACCGAAAAGCTTTCCATGCTAGGTATGTGTGTTAGTAACGACTTACGTTGGAACGACCACATATTCGAAGTCGCTAAAAACGCAGCGAAGTGTATAGGTTTCCTAAATCGATGTAAGAAATATTTCACCCCCTCTGATCTGGCCACAATATATAAAGCGTTTATACGCCCTAAACTTGAGTTCAACGCCCACGTCTGGTCAGGTGCACCAAAATCAACATTGCACCTACTAGATAGGATTCAAACGAGTGCGAAAAAACTTATAGAAGACATAAGAATAGCGAACTCCTTAGTTTCGCTCGAACACCGTCGAAACATCTCCTGCCTTACCTTGTTTTATCGCGATTTTAACAACCAATGTTCAAATGAAATAGCCAGCTGCATTCCTCCCATTCAACAATTCAGCCGCAATACTCGTTACGCAATGAATGCAGATCAGTTTACCCTCAAGCCTATCTTCGGACGTACGATGAAATACAGAGATTCGTACATAAACCGAACAAAACGAATGCGGAATGCTCTACCAAACTCTGTTTTTCCTTTCCATTATAACTTACAGACATTTAAAACCAATGTGCATCGGTATCTCCTTTCTTCTTATCCCTAATTTCCTTAACGCCCGCACTGTGCTAAAACATATAAAGGGTATTCGCAACCCCTTGAGTGCGTGCAAATTACAAAAAAAAAAATCTACGGTCAAGGTACTAGGCACTCAGCGGTCAACACGGGATGGCTGAGAGTCGGATCAGCTTGGTTAAAACCAAAGATTATGAAGTCTATACAGATAACGCATTGAGAACAAAAAACAGAAACCTTTGCTCAGTAACTTCATGGTAATGGCGGGCGGTGTGCATGAAAACACACGTAAAACAAAAACAAAAACATATGGCGGGCTGTGCCAGCACGACCCGCCATAGAACAATTTTTCTTATATGGAGTGCGTCATCTGTATAGACTTCATAATCTTTGTTAAAACTCAAGGTTTCATATTTTCGTATTTACTACCACCCAACTAGGGTCAAAAGCCTATGAAATAAGCGGTAAATTGTAAGAATTTGATTAGCCGTTCTCTGGTTATACGAGTCACAATGATGACAGAGTGTCCAAATTGTCGGAGCTCCTTCTCTGGTCGTAGGTTTGATTGAAATCTCAAGTTTGATTTTTTTTATGAAGCTAACACATTCCCTCTATAAACTTCATTCTTTTTATTTACCACTTGTCACTTTTTTAGACGAATTCTATCGATGGGCGCCCACAACGCAGAACTCTATTGCAATATTGCACTCTGCTGTTTATACGGCGGACAAATTGATCTAGTGCTGCCGTGTTTTCAAAGAGCTCTGATGTTGGCAACAACTGCTGAACAGCGATCTGACATTTGGTACAACATAAGTTTTGTTGCATTGGTAAGTATATCCATTTGCAAGACTAATGAAACTGACTTGACGTTAAACATTTGAGCAACCAATATATTTGACGCTATTTCTAGTTTCTGTTTCTTTAATTTTTATTTCATTCCATTAAATGTTTTTTCCATAACAAATTAAATGTCATTTATGACATTTCACTCACTTTGGACAACATCTGCAAATGAGTTAAATCAATGTCTGCAATAAATTTTCTGATGACAAAGAAATCTGATAAGAAAATAAATGTTTCCTTTTATCGGGGCATATTTATTAAACAATATTTAAGTCAGAAATTAATTCCGTATCACGCTTGAGAAATTCCAGGCATTACGCCAGGGTGAATCACCCATTTGACTGACACTTGATAACTGCGTTAGTCACTTCCATTAACATTTTTTTCTTCATTTCTAAACACCTGAATACTGTTACATTTCTATTCAGCAACATTGAGATAAAGTAATAGCAACCAAATGACAAAAGCAGAAATAAAAACGCCTTAATTAAACCAACTGACCCACTAAAAATGTTTACACGACTTTTTTAATGGTCTTGAGACTGAGAGGTGATTCATTATTCCATTCGGAGTTGGTTTTTGTGTTTCGAGTCGTTCTGAAAGTTTAACTGTCAGTGGTTAACATATTTTAAGAGATTACACACTCTTGTAAATAATTTAGTTTTGACTTAAGTGGATTATTTTATTGTTTATTATTATTTTATTGTTTGCTTTTAGACTACTGGCGATTTTAATCTGGCACGTCGTTGTTTGAGGCTTTGTTTGACATCGGACGCTACAAATGGAGCAGCGCTCAACAATTTGGCAGTTCTATCCGCTCATGGTGGAGATTTGGCGAAAGCCAAATCATATTTATCAGCTGCCAAAGAAGTATTGAGTGATTCTGTAGAGATAAATCAAAATTTAAAATTCATGGAAAAACATTATAAGCTTTAAAGTGAAGAAGAAGAAGTAGCAAATAAATTAGAATATTGTTATACATTTTGTCAGAGTATATGAATTGGATTTATTTATTTATTTATTTAACCCTCTAAGACCCAATTGAAGAATATTAGCAGAAACAAAGTTTTATAATATTTTTTGGGGTAAATTGTAGCTCCTAAGTTCAAAAATGACCTCAAAAATTGTGTACTAATTTTAGTTTACCTATAAATGGGGAAAAAGTAAATAAGTGCCTCAAGGCACTCTTGGGGTTTTAAGTGAATTTTTACATATCTGAGTTTATTTTTATTTTTGATTATGATACTCAAAGAAACAATTTTTATTTGCCGTACAGCATAAGTGCAGATTACATTTTGTGCACATACATTGTGTTTGCGATTTCTTACAGTGCTTGCACCATCTCTTGCCACTATCTCGACTCATCCAAACAGGAAAATGGTTGACTCCATTAAACCGTATATCTGAAGTTGGATGCTTTGATTTTTCACCAACTGTGAGCGATGGCTTTGAAGATCTCGGCGTGGATGGAGATTGCATTGTCCAACCGGGTTGTGCAGTTCGTTTTTTCGGAATTCGGAATTTTCCGATCATAATCACGGAATGGGCGACCGCGTTTATGCTTGCTTTGAAATGTCACCAAACCAGCAGCAATTGATTCGCGAAACTCCGGAAGGTTCAACAATTTTTCTGTGCTCTTGTTTTCCTTTTTGATGCGCCTGTATAAAACATAGGCATTTGTCGTTGCCATATCAACTAAATGGTAAAAAAATTCGAGTCATGGCATCCCTTGTTTTTGTTCGAATATGATAACGACCCATAAGTCCATCCATGAGGTCTACACCGCCCATGTGGGCATTATATTCCCGAATAATTTGGGGACAATCAACCTCTATGTGTCTTTTAGATTTCCTGTCGTAACGAGCTATCTTTGCTATTCCTTCATTTGCATTTAATTTCAAAAACGGCTTAACACCCACATAAGTGGACAGCAAGCAAACGGCTTTATTGTCTTTCCATAATACATTTGCTATATCGACGCCATATGACGAACCGACATACTCAGTTGAAAAACCCTGGCTTTTTCCTGATCGTAATGTCATTCGGTAGCTTGCAATTTGGAATGCGATTAACACGCACTGTACCAAGGCTATATATCCCTTTGGCACGCAAATAAACCATCAAAGGAAAAGACGTGTAAAAGTTGTCGAAATAAATGATGTGGTTTTTGAAACTTTGTACCGTTTTTGTCAGGCGTACAACAATGTTGGCCGCAGCTCCAAGATCTGGATGATCAGGCAAGATCACGTTGTCACCTGCACCACTATAGATTTCAAACCGGTAGGCATAACCAAATGAATCGCAGAACACAAACAGCTTAATGCCCCACTTATGAGGCTTATTGGGCATATACTGCCAAAGGTGGTGTCGCATTTTCGTGCTGCACATTTGTTCATCGACACAGAGTCTCGCTTGCTTTCGTACGGAATCAAATCTATGGTTAAGATGATCTAAAAATGTACGCGTTCGATACAGTGAATCGTATCCTGGTTCACCCTTCTTGATTCGCTTACTCTCATCCCGCAATGAGAAGTATCTTTTGATTTCTTCAAACTTGTTTCGCGACATGGAGTGTTTTACAGGTCCAAATGCATTTATACCCCAGTAGCTTTTTATATTCGGGTACCGATAAATTGACATGTAGATCAAAATTCCAATATAGTGATGGATATCGTCAATGCTGAATTTGAACTGACTAGCGATGTTTTCCTTTAGTGATGACCGAATGGTTTCTTCAACAATCATATTCATAATCTCTGAATCGAAGAAGTAACAGAAAATCTCCAACGGTGTTTCAAGTTCCTTTATACAACCTGGTAGTGAAGAATCTCCCCGAAAAGCTACGTCGTTGACATGCAACTGCATCGATTGCTGCCGCCATATTACCTTAGTCGGCACCTTGTTTATGGATTCAACACCTATTCATAAATTAATTAGTTATTTGAATACCATTCTATAATTTGGTTTTCTTACCGGCACAATTGAAACCACCAGAAGAAGGCTCAGACATACACGCTAAATATTCAATTGTTGGCAGTGGTGAACGAGGTCTCTTTACAGGATTTTGGGAAATTTCCAGCTCCTGTACCTTATCTTTGACATTTTCAGCGGTATTGTCTATAAATGAAATAGTTTCGGCGTCCTCCAAGCTGTGTTCAGTGCTTCTAGAAAATCCAAGCTGCCTTCATCGTCATCACTAGAGTTACTCAAGAGTTCATCGTCCGACTCAACTTCATTGAACAAATCCAGCAACTGTTCATCGGTCAACTTGGACAATTTAAAACGTTTACGCATTTGGTCTGCCATTTCGATTTTATTTCAATATGTCTAAAGAATATAATAAGAAACAAACACGAAAATTGCATGCAGTTGTGAAATAGGCGCTGCTAGTAAAAGATATAAAGAGTGCCTTGAGGCATAGCTAAGCGGGAAGAGGCTTTATTTATAGTTGAGTTGATATGCAACTTAAAGTCCAGTTTAGGGTCAAAAATTACTCCGAGGTCAAGAAAATGATTCACTCTTTCAAGACATGCGCAACTAATAAAATAGTCAATTAGATGAAAACTTTTGGTCCTAGCAAAAGTCATAATTTTACATTTATTAGTGTTTAGTGAAAGATTATTATGATTGCACCATGATGATAAATTATTTAAATCTGATTGTAGTATTTTATGCTCGTTCATATTTTTGTACGTTAAAGATATTTTTTCGAGGGCTCAGTGGCGCGATGGTTAGTGCGATGAACTGCCGCGCAGGAGGTCAGGGTTCGATTCCCAGCCGTAGCAACACCTAAATGATTTTTCACTGGCCCTCCTCTCGTGATGATCTGACAAATCATCCGAGTAGTATCAACTGTCAAGAATAGCTTATCTCAACTTAGCCGTTCGGAGTCGGCATAAAACAGGAGGTCCCGCCATCGTGCAAGAAGTACACACGCACACATGAATGGTTGTGAGAAAGCTAGGCCCTGGGTACTAACGAGCCTGTTGCGCCAAAAATTTGTATTTTTTTTTTTTGTAAAGATATTTTTGCATCATCAGCATACGTCACTGTATTTTATCACAGAAGGTAAATCGTTTATGAACAGGAGAAACAAAAGAGGTCCCAGGTGACTACCTTGTGGAACTCCAGACTTGACATTGATAATTCCAAATACGTGACATTTAAATTTAACGAATTGTATACGAGACGACAAGTAACATTTAATCCATAAAATGTATTTCAGAGACAGGCCAGTACAATGAAGTTTATTGATCAGCATGCGATGATTTATTTGATCAAAAGCTTTCGAAAAGTCAGTATAAACGACATCGGTTTGGAGTCCATTCTTAAATCCACCAGAAACATGCGTGGAAAACTCAAGAAGATTTGTTACAATTGATCGACCTTTCACAAATCCATGTTGACAACTTGATATAATTGATTTCGTTTTGTGTGATAAGTCTTCAGTTGTTATTGCCTCAAATAATTTAGGAATCACACTAAGTTTTGCAATGCCTCTATAATTACTTATATTCAGCCCTATCGAGGTATCCGTCGGAGCGGACAATTTTCCGCAACGCGTACTTCGTCGGAGGTTTAAATTCTATTCGAGGTATGTGTCATCGGAAAAAAATTCTACAAAAATGCGACGGCTTCACTTCACTACAATTCGTAAAAAAAAATCCGCGAAGAATTCGTGTCGGAGGAAATCGGAAAAAGAACGGCACTTAGCTGTCAAAAATAGCACGATAAATGCACCTGAACGCACTTCAACGCAATTCGACTGGATGCGTTACAAAATGTCGGAAAAATATTCCGAACAGCTTTTCGGAAAAATACCTCGAAGCAAAAATCCTCCGAATCGTACAAAATCGGAAAATTTTCCGCTCCGCCGGATACCTCGATAGGGCCGATTATTTCGTAGGCCTTTTTTAAATAAAGGACTTATATAAGAAGATTTCCAAACTTCCGGGAATTTTGATTAAGTTAGAGATAAATTAAATAAATAACATAATGGACGAGCTAATATATCACAGCAATTCTTAAGAACACAAGACTGGATGTTGTCGGGACCAGATGAACACGAATATTTCAGCTTCTTAATAGCGTTTACAATGTCAGTTAACATTAAATCAGGTACTTCAGCATATGCACATAAATTGGACTTCACATAAGTATCACAGATGTTCTCACAGTTTTTGGTGGTGTCATCAGTCAAATTCCATCAGGTACATCAGTTAATACTAGGTCGAGAATTCTATCCAATGAATTCATTAAAGGGGTTTATCTGACTTAAGGCACAAGCAGATATTGATATATTTTCAATAAATGTAGCACTTTTTTCTGAATGGTTTGAAAGCGCTGTTAGAAATTCGTCATCTTCGTTCAGATACCCCCAAACAAGCACCTAGGGATATCATAGAATTTGCAGAAAGTCGACATGTTACCCATCACCAAAGCTCTCTTTAAAACTCAGATGACAGCGTGTTATATTCATGGATCTGTCACAGATCTACAACAGATTCGATTCCTCAGTAGAAAAAGTGGAGATTTTCGGTAATATGCTAAGACTACGATTTGGTGGATTCAAGTCCTCACCCACTCTCCTAAAAGAGTCAAGCTGGTTATTTTGTATGTGTCATGAAGCAAATTCATTATTATTAAAGGCTGCGAAGTAAGAAAACTGTTGTTTTGGCAGAAAAAGCTCCCCTCTGCTGAGAATATTGTTCCAATGAATTAATTAAAAATCTCAGCTGCGCTTCGGAGGAAATCGCAGATTGATCTGTAAGTGGAACACGACTATTCTTGTTGTTACTGGGTGTTTATTATGATGGTTTAGATGGTTGGGTGTTGTAGAACGCGGGTAGACCCTGATTGGCTTTAACTTGACAATGCCCAGTGGCTGTAACTCTGACTACACATCAAATGTGCTTATTTTAACCTCCAAGTGGTAACCATCGGGAACTGGTCTCATCCGACCGGATTTGACTTGCTAAACGATAAGTGCGAGTGTTGATAACAAGACGTAAAATAGCAACACTATAATCACCGTGGTCAGAATGGCGCGGAATGAATACCCGGTCTGCCGTCCCAGGCGAACCTAGATGAGCTGCTTCGACATATTCGGATATCTAGGAATTTCAAGGGTAAGTCAGGGCCCTTGAACAGAGATGGTGGTGGATGAACCGAAAGATCAACGGCAGCGCTCAATCCCATAGTGGGCCCCGTGTAATAGGGGTATCTAATAAATTGGAACTGGCCCACCAGGTTGGGGGTTGTGCTTTGGGGTAACTACCCATCCACGGAAAAAAGGATTTGTTACGAAGCTTCGACGAGCTCCTTGACAAAACCTATGAGCGACTACCGAAGTACGATGTTAAAATCGTGCTGGGAGATTTTAACGCTAAGGTAGGAAGAGAAGACAGCTTTAGCAGTATTGTCGGAAAATATAGCCTACACGACAACACGTCTGGTAACGGACTTAGGCTAATTGACATCGCTATGGACCGAAATGCCACTATAGCCAGCACACGGTTTCCTTACCACGAAACACGAAGGCCGCATAAGGCCTTCGCTGAACGCGTATCCCTTAACCTCTCGATTCACACAATACCACCAGCATATAATGTCGAAGAACAATGGCAACGATGCCAACAAGCCATTAGATCAGCCGCAACTGATATGCTAGGTTTCTCGCGGCCACCAGCAAAAAACCCCTGGTTTGATGAGGAATGCCAACAGATGCTCGCAGCCAAGAACGAGGCCTACAAGGCTAAGCTGCAGGTGAAGACGAGAGCTGCCATTGAGCTCTATAGGCAAAGAAGAAGGGAAGAACATCGGCTTTTCAGAAAGAAGAAACAAGAGCAAGAAAAGCGCGCGATCGAGGATATAGATGAGGAACAACATTCCGCTGTCAGGCAGAACGAACCATTTAATATTGGCAACGACAGCGAGAACTGCCAACCCGACCTAAGTGAAGTGAGGATAGCTATATCTAAACTCAAGCTTAATACGGCCGCCGGAAATGACGGCCTTCCCGTCAGCAACATCCACCAACTCATAAGCCAAATCTGGTCGGTTGAAAGCATGCCTGAAGAATGGAACCTCAGCATCGGTTGCCCGCTCCACAAAAAAGGAGACCCTCTGAACTGCGCCAACTACAGAGGCATAAGTCTACTCAACATCGCTTACAAGATCCTATCTGCCGTAAAACGCTTGAAACCGTTTACCAACAACCTGATCGGCCCTTATCAGTGTGGTTTTTGACCAGGAAGGTCCACAATCGATCAAATTTTCACACTTCGGCAGATCCTGGAAAAAACCCAAGAAGTCCAAATCGATACCCACCACCTATTTATCGATTTCAAAGCCGCATACGACAGCATTTATAGAGACGAACTATACAGAGCCATGTCTAGTTTTGGTATACCGCCCAAATTCTCCGTTTGTGTAGGATGACGATGGAGGATTCTCGCTGCACCATCAGGGTGCGACAGCGATGCTCTGTCATGTGAGTTTTTCAATTTGATTCTTGAGAGAGCCAACACCAGAGGCACAATTTTCCAAAAATCGGTGCAACAAGCATACGCCGACGATATTGACATCATTGTTATGACTTAACGTGATGTCTTAGCAACCTTTGCTAGTATGGAGAAGGAAGCTGCAAAAATGGGTTTAGCAGTAAATGAGGGTAAGACCAAGTATAAGCTGTCAACAGGAAAGGACACACAGCAGCAATAAATTGGATCATTTTTGACAGATACAACTTTGAGGTAGTACGGGACTTTGTCTACCTCGGCTCCGCTATTAACTCTGACAACAACATCTCGTCAGAAATTAAACGAAGAATTACTCTTGCCAACCGCTGTTTCTTCGGGCTAAGAAGGCAATTTAGTAGTAAAGCCCTCACTCGAACTACTAAGGAAACCCTATATAAGACCTTGATCATCCCAGTCCTGCTCTACGGCGCTGAAGCATGGACTGTATCAAAAGCGGATGAAGAAATCCTTGGTAGATTCGAGAGGAAAATTCTTCGAAAAATCTTCGGTCCCGTTTGCGTTGACGGGCTATGGAGACGAAGATTCAACCAAGAACTATACGAGCTGTACAGCGACATGCCCCTGGTCAAAAAACTCCGCATTGGACGTTTAAGATGGCTAGGACATGTAGAACGAATGGACACCAATACTCCGGCTCGCAGAGTCTTCGATTCCCAGCCAGACGTCGGACGCAGTAGAGGAAGACCTCGCCTTAAGTGGCGCGCACAAGTGGAAACCGACCTCAACCAACTTGGAGTGCGCAACTGGAGGCAGTTAGCTAAGGACCGGGCTAATTGGAGAGGCATGTTGGTTGAGGCCCAGGTTCATTCCGGACTGTAGCGCCACTTAAGTAAGTAAGTAAGTAATCGGTCGGTGACTTTGGCGCAACGTGAATTTCGTCGCAGATTTCCTAGCCGTCCAACGCCTACTGGTGAAACACTGCGACGTTTAGCCGCTCGCCTTGAAGAGACTGGCACAACACGAGATGCTGCCAGGCGTGGCAGACCCCGGAGTAGCCGTTCTGCAGAGAATATTGCTGCTGTAGCCGAAGATGTCATGGAAGCGCCGTCGACATCGACCAGACGACGTGCCACGCAAATGGGTATCAGTCGACGGTCTTTACAGCGAATTTTGGTACAAAATTTGAAGATGTTTCCGTACAAAGTCCAGACGGTGCATCAGCTGTTAGCTGCTGACCGCCAATCGCGTCTAACATACGCTCAAGCCATCCTTAATCACCACCAAGAGGAAGATGATTTTTCATCAAAAATAATCATCAGTGATGAGGCCCATTTCCATCTTAGCGGGTACGTGAATAAGCAAAATTTACGCTTCTGGGGCACTGAAAATCCGCGTGTAACTCAAGAAGAGCCATTACACCCGCTCAAAGTCACTGTATGGTGTGCTGTTTTCGCTGGAGGAGTCATCGGACCTTTTTTCTTCGAAGACGTCGCGTGCCAAACGGTTACTGTGAATGGTGAGCGCTACAGAGCAATGATCAACGAGTTCTTTTTGCCGCAACTTGATGAATTGGGATTGGAAAACATGTGGTTCCAACAGGACGGTGCAACGGCACACACTGCACGTGCCACAACCGATATGCTGAAGGATGCATTTCCCGGGCGCCTAATCTCCCGTTTTGGCGATTTGCACTGGCCAGCAAGATCGCCTGATTTGACCGCTCCAGACTTCTTTTTGTGGGGCTTTTTGAAGTCGCGGGTTTATGTCAACAAGCCTCAGACTCTTGCAGCGCTTAAAGACAATATCCGTCAAGAATGTGAGGACTTATCGCCGGAAGTTTTGGCCAAAGTGATGGAAAATGCCATAAAAAGGGCACAAATAACAATCAACTGTGGCGGCGGCCATTTACATGACATCATATTCTCGATTTGATGTAAAAAAAATTAAAAGACCAAATAAAAATAATCCACAAGAAGAATCAAAGTTTTTCATTTTTTTTTAAATTACAGCCAAAAAATATCGGAAGGTTATTTTTGCGCCATCTTGTATATGATTGGAGATAATTCGGTGGATTTAGTTGAGCGTTAACGCAAGACTGGAGACTCACGACTCAAAACACCAGCCTCCAGACTTCGGATGGCACACATAAAAAAAAAACATTTTTTTTAACTCTGGGTACCCCAAAACATGAAAATTTGTCTAAATCTGAATTTTGCATTTTTGCGCAATCGGTCCCCTATACTAGTATACTGGGAAAGTAAAAAGTTGAAATCAATTATTCATACAAAAAGTTGCTCGTTAGGGTTATGACATCTTATCGCGGACGTCTGTTTGCATAGATAATGATTAAATTCTAATCCAATCCGTTTTTCATTGGAAGATAATTCAGTACGAAGCATCGGTGGTTCAGTGGTAGAATGCTCGCCTGCCACGCGGGCGGCCCGGGTTCGATTCCCGGCCGATGCAGCTTTACTTTTTTTTTGTATATTTTGAAATAAAGCTTAGTACGCTGCCCGAGCTAAATTTTAGCTCCCATACAAAATTCTCTCCAAAAATTAGCTGAGCTTAATTTAAGCGAATCCATTTGGCCTAGCGGTACGCTGCTTCAGCTAAAAAATAAAACTATCATTTCAGACTGTACTAAATGTATCTGTCATAATTTAGCTAGCCCAATAATAGTTCGGGACATTTTCTCAAGCTAAATTTTGACACATCATATTGTTTTTTCTGTGCTTTTGAGTTTGAACAAGGCAAAAATGTTTAATACTGAACACCTCGACGAGGAAAACGAAGAATTAGAAGAGCATAAACTAAAAAAAAGAAAACGGAATACCAAGAGAACTGTGTTTAGGGTCGAAGACAAAAAAAAGTTGGCGATGCTGGTGGAACAACATCCTTCCATATGGTGCTTGCAAAATAAATTGCACAGCAACTTGGACGCAGTCAACGCTGATTGGAGAGCAGTCTCGGTAGCACTAGGGAAAACAGGTAAGTTCTGTTAACTGTTTATGAGAACATAACACAAATGTATTTTTTTCTAGTCGATGACTGTAAACTACATTGGAAATCTTTGCGGGATAGTCACCGCTATCATAAGACATCCAAAAAATTGGAAGAGTCAGGGAGTGCCGCAAACAATACCTGGGAATTCTCCACGAGTCTATCCTTCCTCACGCCGGCGTCCAGCAAAAGAAGGTAGGTGTGACTGTTGAATATACCTAGGCCTGCCATAAGTTCTGTTACAACTTCAAAGTCCCATAGAAAAAAAACGAGTAAACATATCGAATTAATTTTTTTTTTAATTATTAGCCCACATTATTGGCTATTTGAAACAAATTGCTTCATTCAAAATGGGCGCCGTTTGCTTTCACACAATGCTGTTTTCAGGTTTTCCAAATTTCTGTGGGGAGTCTTGCAGGCCATGTTTTCCAGTTCTGACCACAAACCATAATCCAGTGGATTCAGATCTGGACTCCCCGAGGGCCAATCTTCAGCTGCTATGAAGCCAGGAATGTTGAGCCTGAGCCACTCCTGCGTGGTTTTGGCTTTATGCGCTGGAGCAGAGTCTTGCTGGAAGATCCACCTATTTCCTTTGAATAGGGTATTGGTCAAGCCTTTAACAAGACCCTCTAGCACGTATTCTTGATAGACCTTTGCCCCAGTTTTCACGCCTTTTTCACAGAAATGGAGGGATGTGACACCTTGGTGGGACACCCCCCACCAAAACATCACGGACGCTGGATGATGGCCTCGTTGAACCCTAGGAACATTTTTTTCGCTTCCTTAGATGAAGTGGCATAAATCTTATCATTTTGCTTATAGAAAACTTCTTCAACGGTAAAAATGTTTTCATCCGTAAACAAAATGTTTTCATGGCCATTGGCCGCGTGCCACTGCAGAAGTCTCTTGCATCTTTCCAGGCTAATTTTTTTCAGTTGGGGAGTTAAGAGATGACCAGTGGACCGACGATAGGCTTTCATATGGAGATCGTCCCGAATCAACCTTGACATCGATCTGGTTGATATCTCCAACTCGTTGGACATTATTTTCTGTTTTCTAAGGGGATTTCTCCGAATTCGCTAACGCGAATTCGCTGGACGCGTAGCGATACCCTTCGAAGAAGTATCCTGAAAAAGAGAAAGAGGATACCTGGTTAAGTTCGCTTGTGATACTTCTGCGGTGCTGGTCTGTGTTGCTCCTTCAGCCTCAAAAAGGTAGTTTCTCCATCCTGATCTGCAACAAAAATGGACTATCAGCGCTATTGGGATAGTCGTTAGGTCACTTAGGTCATCGAAGTAAAGGCTGCCTAGTATTTTAAATCGACTGCGACTGATCGCAGGGCAGTGGCATAGCAGGTGTGAGACATCTTCTTCGACGTCAGGGTCGCTGCATTTCCTGCCGCTTGACTATCCACGTAGATGGAGATATCCTCATGTGATAAGTCCAATAGACCAGCCGATTCGGCAGCTTCGAGTATGGCCAGGATCTCAGCTTGGAATACCCTTCACGAGTTTGCTAATCTTAAGGATGTAGCTATCCCGATCTTTTCAGAGTAGACACCAGAGCCCACTCCGACTTCCATTTTGGATCCGTCGGTATAGATTGCTATTTCTGTGTTAGATGACACATTGGTTGAAGACCATTCGTCTCTGCTTGGTATTCTGATGGAGTAATTAGTATCAAAGTCGTGATATGGGATCATGTAGTCAGATGCTACATCCGCATATGCTATTGAGTTTAATATTGAGCTGCGGCCAAAAGGCTTCGTAAGTAGATTGCCCGTTTCTTTGAGTCTTGCTGCGCTTTTTGCTGCTGTGTCATTGATTTGTAAGTCAATTGGTGTTATGTTTAGGATTGTTTCTAACCCTACTGTGGGGCTAGTGCGCATGGCTCCTGTCGTGAGTATGCATGCTGTCCTTTGAACTTTCGTAAGCTTGGTCATATGTCTTGCTTTTTTCATAGCATTCCACCAGACCAAGCAACCGTATGTTAGGATTGGTCTGACAATGGCTGTGTATAGCCATTTTGTGACCTTTGGGGATGGGCCCCATTTTTTGCCGCAGATTCTGTTGCAGCTATAGAGGGCAATTTTTGCTTTCTTTACTCTTTCTTCAACGTTTAGATTCCAGTTCAGTTTACTATCGAGTATCACCCCCAGATATTTCGCGCTTGCTGACAATGAGAGAGTCGAATCTTCCAAAGACGGTGCCGGAAATGCTGGGATCGATCTCCTGTTAGTAAAGAGAACCAGTTCTGTTTTGTTTGGATTTACACCCAGCCGCAAGACTTTGCCTACTTGCTGAGTATATTGAGACTATTTGCATAATTTCACTCAGTGTCGGTGGGACTTTACCGCACGCCATGAGGACTACGTCATCAGCGTATGCCACTGTTTTTATTGCAGTGATATCCAGCTTCTTAAGTGCCTCGTTGACTACTAATAGCCAGAGGAGTGGGGATAGTACGCCTCCCTGGGGGGTACCTCTTGACGTTGTGATCCTTTTGGTACAATCGCCTAGTGTTGACGAAATGATCCGGTTATTGAGCATGGTTAAGATCCAATTGCTAGAAACCGTGCCTATTGCAGCTTTGGTAAGTGCCTCAGCAATTGCTTCAGTTGTAACGTTGTTGAAGGCTCCTTCTTTATCTAGAAAGGCTGCTAGCGTATATGCTTTGTAGTGCAGTGAATTTTCGACTGTGCGAACTACTTCGTGTAGAGCCGTTTCCACCGATTTACCCTTTATATAGGCGTGTTGGCTTACAGATAGGTAACCTGGATTCAGGTTGCTACGTATATGGATGTCGAGTAATCGTTCCATCGTTTTCAGTAGGAAGGAGGACAGGCTTATGGGTCTGAAATCTTTCGCTACGGTGTGGCTGCATTTACCTGCCTTCGGTATGAATATAACTGTAACTTCACGCCACACTTGTGGTATGTGGTTTAGTTTTAGACATCCACGGAAGATGGTAAGCAGTGTTGGCATTATGTGATCAGCAGTTTTTTGTAGCATGATAGGGGTTATGCCGTCAGGGCCGGCTGATTTATGGGGCTTGAATGAATTAATGGCCCATGCAATTTTTTCCTTGCACACTATCGTATTAATGAGAGAGAGAGAGAGTTGTCACCCATGTTGTCCGTTGTGTGGTCTGATTTTGTATTTACGATGACATTTTCCTCTACCGTTTTGCAGTTCGGAAAGTGTGTGCTTAAAAGAAGGTTTAGGGTATCAGCGGTTGATTCCGTCCATTCATTTGCTGAATTTTTGAGAAAACCTGGGCTGCTTGCTTCTTTCGATAGTATCTTCCTCAATCTGGCAGATTCATTGTTATCCTCGATACTGCTGCAGAATTCTTTCCAAGCCTTTCTTTTGGCCGTTCTGGTCTCTTTTTTGAATTTGCAGAGGCTGGTTCTGTAAGAGTGCCAGTCTGTTTCTGCGTTTGAATTTTTTGCTAATTCCGTTTTGCTATTTTTTGATACCGTCCGCATGCTTCAGCGCCGTAGAGCAGGAATGGGATGATCAGGGTCATGTATCTGATCTCCTTGGTAGCTCGGGTGAGGCCTTTAATAGCAAACAGCCTTCTTAGCCCGAAGAAACAGCGGTTGGCAAGAGTAATTCTTTGTTTGATATCTGACGAGATGTTGTTCTCAGAGTTAATAGTGGAGCCGAGGTAGACAAAGTCCCGTACTACCTCAAAGTTATATCTGTCAATGGTGACGTTCTGTCCAATACGTCGATGTTGTGTGGCCTTCACAGCATATACTAAGTTTCACCTTTATTTACTGCTAAACCCACTTTTGCCGCTTCCTTCTCTATACTAGCAAACGTGGCTATGACATCACGTTGAGTCCTACCAATGATGTCAATATCGTCGGCGTATGCCAGTAGTTGCATATATTTTTGGAAAATTGTGCCTATGGCTCTCAAGAACCAAATTGAAGAAGTCCCATGACAGCGAATCGCCTTGCCTACATCCTTTTTTGGTATCGAATGTGTCGGTGAGGTCGTTTCCGACCCTGATGGAGCAGCGAGAATTCTCCATCGTCATCCTACACAAATGGACGTTATTCCAAAACTAGACATGGCTCTGTATAGTTGTCTCTATAAACGCTGTCGTTTGCGGCTTTGAAATCGATAAATAGGTGGTGGGTATCGATTTGGACTTCTTGGATTTTTTCCAGAATCTGCCGAAGTGGTATGGTGTGAATCGAGAGGTTAAGGTTTTGGCGGTCTCTGTTCACAATATTTCTGGTTTGTTGTAGCGTGGTGGATATCCGCATGCTTACCTCGGCTGCAACAAGGTAGCGGTCCGAGTCGATATTAGCCCCTCGGAATGTTTGGACATCCGAAGTCAATATGCCTAATTCCGTTACCAGACGTGTTGTCGTGCAGGCTATATTTTCCAACAATACTGCTGAAGATGTCTTCTCTTCCTAGCTTTGCGTTAAAATCTCCCAGCACGATTTTAACATCGTTCATAGGTTTCGTCAAGGAGCTCGTAGAAGCAATCCTTAGTTATATCATCTTTTTCCTCCTTCGGAGCACGAGCGCATATAAGGCTTATGTTGGCGAATTTGGCCTTGATGCGGATTGTTACAATGCGTTCGCTAATGTCTTGGAAACCTAAGACTTCTTGCCTAAGTCTGGCACTTATAACAAATCCGCATCCAAATAGTCGCTGTTTCTGCTCACTATAACACGGTCCATAGTAGATGTCACAGTTTTTCATCCTCCTTTTGCCCGGCCCATCCCATCGTATTTCCTAGATGGCAGTAATGTCTGCTTTGTAGCAATTTAGGGATTCCGCTAATTGTTCGCCTGCACCTCTCCTGTTTAATGTTCTCACATTCCAGCTGCAGATACGAACGTCGTTGTCCTTTTTTCGTTTAGCATGGTCGTCAACAATAATATTAGTCCTTTCCGAGGCTATTGGTTGCTTCGTAACATAAGCTTTTTCCGTGGATGGGTAGTTACCCCAAAGCACAACCTGGAGGGCCAGGCCCTTGTTTTGACCCTAGGACAGCGGGTCGGAAAAAAATACCGATGTCAGTAGCCCATTTTTGAGGTATGAGCGCTGCCGTTGACCCATTGAGGGCTCCTCCACCACCAACTCTTTTCCAACACCATGGCTCAGTATTGGAAATCCCTATAGACCTGGTGTTCAAATATGTCGAAGCAGCTCATATAGGGATTACATTACCAGTTCGATCAAACTGGAGCTGTAGGCGCCACCGTTGACTCCATCTAGGGAATTCCTCCGCTGCCGCCTGAGAGTGAGTGCCTTAGTGAGAGGCAGGAACGACCTTCCACAGCGGTTTAATACCCCATCTCCAGTCGAGGTACTAGGCACCCACCATCCACCAGCGTGGAGGTGAGAGTAGGAGTTGATAGTGAGAGGCTAGAGTGAGAACGCTTGTATTCTCATGTAATCGCATCACTATCCTTAAACAAAATGTTCAACTATTGAGTTTGAACATGATCCAAGGCGTTCTAACGGTGCAAGGATTTGAAATTCTCGTCGATCTACCCACTGCTCCAGGTCAGATCATTGAAAGTATGACAACTACGGGGAATCAGCGGCATATCCTATTTTTCCTTTGACTCAGAAACCCATCATGCAGTACTATGCCAGTTTAAGTCGAAACTGTACGAGTCAAACGTGTCCGACTTGGTGCTAGGTGATCTTCTTGTTCTCTCGCAACTTGATGATGATGAGTGATGAGACTCTCGGTAGATTTTAAAAAATCTCTGGATGAATGAAATGCTTGCAACAGCGGATTAAAGGCGCGCAAACTCCAAGCAACGCGACGATAGGATTCAACTTTCTTCGACTGAAGTTGTCAGTTCGGCGGCAGTGTCCTCTCTATACGCCATCTATTGGTGGGAGGAATGTGCACCCACTTATCGCGTATTCTACCATCAATTAACCGGTTCCACTTAGAGTACCTAGTCCATGAACCAAGTGAAGAGCGGTGTAGAGTACGAGTATCTACATCTATTCCGGACCACAGACTATCGTGTACACCAGAACATGCCTTGCGCTAAGCTATTCGGATTTGCTACTTGCGCGTGCGCACCCCTCTTTGGTCTCCCACTCCTTTATTATCCGCTTTTATTGAGGTCTTTTGTGGTCCATTCTTTGTGTAATTGTATTCTGTTCGGACATTTAAAATAATCTGAAGCTCTCTAGCTGGCGAATGGTTTAATGAAGCTCAACAATGAAGGCTGGCTACATCCACAGCAGCGGAACGCGATCACGAATGATGATGAAAGATGATGACGATGATGGTTGTCGTGTTGCTCTTGTTGGACGGTGCGGCTGTCTGTTTGCACTGGGCATTCTGTTTTGGCCAAAATGGTGATGATGTTGATGGAAGTGGAAGCATGAAAGCGTAATCTCAGTTTAAGTATGAATTGGAATTTTAAGATTGTTTTGTTTGTAGATACATTTTTTTTGCTTTGCTTTGCCTTTTGTTCATGTTGTTCCTTTCTTTTCGAACAATAACAACAAAGTTCGCTGGCGTGAGTCCATTGTATTCCTTTCCCCACCGGGGCTTATCGTTACTGATCGGTGATCGTCTTCCATAGTCCACTTGGATGGGAGTGAAAAGTGTGGAGGTGAGCTGTGAGTAAATCGTTTTAAATGTGTGTTGGGAATTTGGAATATGTTACGGAGTTGGTTGTCAAATATTGACATATTCGCGATTGGAAGATGTTTTAGTGACATCTGGTGGTGTCGTAGTCCTTACCTTAGGTTAATCTGAAACTTGATGTGAAATTGACTGGAGATGTGACAATTTGCTGGTTGTTGGGTCTTTTAGTGTAAAAATAGAATCCTTTCACTAATCGATGCTGAAATTGTGGCAACTTATTTTGAAAAAACTTTAATTGCCATACCCCGGATATCCATATTGCAGATCTTGACTCCAGAATTGAACTGTCGGAACTGTTAACATGTCTTAAAATAATGAAACAGAATAAGGCTTTGGTCCTGGTGGTATACCCCTTGAAATCTGTACGCACTTTACTCACAAGGGTATGTCAGGCCCCTTGAACAGAGATGGTGGCGGGTGCCGAAAGATCAACGGCAGTGCTCAATCCCGTAGTGGATACTGATGGCCCCGTGTCCTAGGGGTATCTAATAAATTGGAACTGGCCCTCCAGGTTGGGGGTAGTGCTTTGGGTTAAATACCAACCCATGGAAAAGAACCATATGTTACGAAGCAACCAATAGCCTCAGAAAAGACTGATTTTATTGTTGACGACCCTGCAAAAATAAAAAAGGACAACGACGTTCGTATCTGCACCTGGAACGTAAGAACATTAAACAGGAGAGGTGCAGGTTTACAACTAGCGGAAGCCCTAAACTGCTACAAAGCAGACATCACTGCCATCCAGGAAATACGATGGGATGGGCCGGGCAAAAAGAGGATGAAAAACTGTGACATCTACTATGGACCATGTTATAGTGAGCAGAAACAGCGACTATTCGGATGTGGATTTGTTATAAGTACCAGACTGAGGCAAGAAGTCTTAGGTTTCCAAGACATTAGCGAACGCATTGTAACAATCCGCATCAAGACAAATTCGCCAACATAAGCCTTATATGCGCTCATGCTCCGACGGAGGAAAATATTGACACAACCTATGAGCGAATACCGAAGTACGATGTTCAAATCGTGCTGGGAGATTTTAACGCAAAGGTAGGAAGAGAAGACATCTGTAGAAGTATTGTCGGAAAACATAGCCTACACGACAACACGTCTGGTAACGGACTTAGGCTAATTGATTTCGCTACGGAACGAAATGCCACTATAGCCAGCACACGGTTTCCTCACCTCGATATCCACAAGGGGACATGGCGGTCTCCAGATCAACGAACAGCCAACCAAATCGATCACATTGCGATAGACAAGATGCACGCATCCAGTATTTTGGATATCCGAACATTCCGAGGGGCTAACATCGACTCGGACCACTACTTTTTTGCAGCCGAGGTAAGCATGCGGATATCCACCACGCTACAACAAACAAGAAATACTGTGAACAAATTTCATGTTGAAAGACTGCAATCGCCAGAGACCGCCAAGACCTTAACCTCTCGATTCACACCAAACCACGAGCATCTAATGTCGAAGAACAATGGCAACGATGCCAACAAGCCAATAGATCAGCCGCAACTGATGTGTTAGCTGCTAGGTCTCTCGCGGAAATCAGCATGAAAATGGTTTAATGAGGAATGCCGAGAGATGCTGGCAGCCAAGAACGAGGCCTACAAGGCTTAGCTGCAGGTGAAGACGAGAATGGCAGCTCTCTATAGGCAAAGAAGTAGGGAAGAACATCGGCTTTTCAGAAAGAAGAAAAAAGAGCAAGAAAAGCGCGCGATCGAGGATATAGAGAGGTGCCACTCCAGGAACGATGTTCGCAAGCTTTACCAAAGCGTAAAACGTCAAAGCCAAGGATACAAGGCTCGAACAGAATCCTGTAGAGATGAACAAGGAAATATCGTAGTGGAGACACAGTCGATGCTGAGGATATGGAAGAACCACTTCTGCAGACTGTTAAACCACGATGACGAACAATATTCCGCTGTCAGGCAGAACGAACCATTTAATATTGGCAACGGCAGCGAAAACTGCCAACCACCCGACCTGAGTGAAGTGAGGATAGCAATATCTAAACTCAAGCTTAATAAGGCCGCCGGAAATGACGGCCTTCCCGCTGAGCTTTATAATGCTGGCGGAGATGACTTGGTAAGCAACATCCACCAACTCATAAGCCAAATCTGGTCGGTTGAAAGCATGCCTGAAGAATGGAACCTCAGCATCGTTTGCCCGATCCACAAAAAAGGAGACCATCTGAGCTGCACCAACTACAGAGGCATAAGTCTACTCAACATCGCTTACAAGATCCTATCTGCCGTAATATGTGAACGCTTGAAACCGTTTACCAACAACCTGATTGACCCTTATCAGTGTGGTTTTAGGCCAGGAAAGTCCACAACCGATCAAATTTTCACACTTCGGCAGATCCTGGAAAAAACTCAAGAAGTCCAAATCGATACCCACCACCTATTTATCGATTTAAAAGCCGCATACGACAGCATTTACAGAGACGAACTATACAGAGCCATGTCTAGTTTTGGTATACCGCCCAAACTCGTCCGTTTGTGTAGAATGACGATGGAGAATTCTCGCTGCAGCATCAGGGTCGGAAACGACCTCACCGACACATTCGATACCAAAAAAGGATTTAGGCAAAGCGATGCGCTGTCATGTGACTTCTTCAATTTGATTCTTGAGAGGATTGTGCAAAACTCCCGAGCCAACACCAGAGGCACAATTTTCCAAAATTCGGTGCAACTACTAGCATACGTTGACGACATTGACATCATTGGTAGGACCAAACGTGATGTCATAGCCACGTTTGCCAGTATAGAGAAGGAAACGGCAAAAATGGGTTTAGCAGTAAATGAGGGAAAGACCTCCTTTCACACACAACATCGACGAATTGGACAGAACGTCACCATTGACAGATATAACTTTGAGGTAGTACGGGACTTTGTCTACCTCGGCTCCGCTATTAACTCTGACAACAACATCTCGTCAGAAATCAAACGAAGAATCACTATTGCCAACCGCTGTTTCTTCGGGCTAAGAAGGCAATTTAGTAGTAAAGCCCTCACTCGAACTACTATGGAGATCCTATATAAGACCCTGATCATCCCAGTCCTGCTCTACGGCGCTGAAACATGGACCGTATCAAAAATTGATGAAGAAAACCTTGGTCGATTCGAGAGGAAAGTTCTTCGAAAAATCTTCGGTCCCGTTTGCGTTGACGGGCAATGGAGACGACGATTCAACCACGAACCATACAAGCCGTACAGCGACATACCCCTGGTAAAAAAACTCCGCATTGGACGTTTGATATGGCTAGGACATGTAGAGCGAATGGACACCAATACTCCGGCTCGCAGAGTCTTCGATTCCCAGCCATACGTCGGACGCAGTAGAGGAATACCTCGCCTTAAGTGGCGCGCACAAGTAGAAACCGACCTCAACCAACTTGGAGTGCGCAAGTGGAGCTAAGGACCGGGCTAATTGGAGAGGCATGTTGGTTCAGGCCCAGGTTCATCCCGGACTGTAGCCCCACTTACGTGAAGTAAAGTCCACGTCCGACTTGCAATTAATTTTACAAGCGATACCTGCACGAACATATATTGCCGCTCCACCAACTCTCCTACGATGTCTATCAGCCCGAAAAAGTCACCCAAACGATACAGTGGGTCACTATTTTTGTCAGAGAACCATGATTCCGTTACACAGATTATGTCAATATTTGATTCCTCGAACACATCCATAAACTCATCGATATTACGATACAAACTTTGTGCGTTTAAGTGACATATCCGTAGACCTTCCGTCTGATCCAAACCCACGTCAAATAGTCTGATTTCGAAATGCATTCACACCGCAATGTCACGTTAGCCTTGGGAATTCTCTATCCTAAAGAGTGCTGCCAAATAGGCGAAGAATTCCGTCATCACGACCGACTGCAGAAACACCAAATTCGTTAGGATTCATAACTATCACGCAATAGCAGAAAAAAAGCGAATGACACGTTAAGTCCAAGAGATGGCTCCACCAGAATCAAAAGCACAAATCTATGTACAAACAAACAAATATACAAAACCGGTACTTAACTGAACCAGTGTGACCCTTCTTTGCTTCGATAATTTCTTATGTGTCCTGGTTTGTAGTTTTTTGTTTCTGAGGCTGGGGCATTAGAAGTCTATCATTGTCAATTCGGACGCTTCTTTTTACCAATCGATTATGCCATTAAATTGTATTTTTCTAGCTAAGGAGCATAGCCATAGGAGTTAGGAAGCATTCCCATTAGTATAGGTCCATCCACATCTCCTCCTCAATTATTTGAAATCCAACTTTACCACTTCAGCTGAAAATAATCCACAGTTCCGGTCACACATTCCCAGACAGAGTCCGGGAGTCTTTCCAGAAATACCAGGTATAGACAGGGGAATTAAATTTAAATATTTAACAAAACCTATTCTCTGTGGTTACGCCGAATTTTGTATCCAGCCGAAGCCAATTATATACTTTTCCCTTTTTTTTACAAAGGATAAGCAATAGAGAAGTCTCTTCCTAGCAATGCCATCTAATAAAACCTAATTATAGATCATTCCCATCGAAAAGCCAAATGGAACAGGGTTTCTTCACACCACAGCGACGAAACATAAAAAGGTCGTTAAAATTTGTATTTTGTTGGAACCTAATTATACAGAACCACCGCTCAAATAGGGTCGCCTCCACTGGACCCAAGATAGAGGCTAAAAATTGATTCATTTCCCCGTTTTCCGTTCTTCCAGATATTTACCCCGAATACTTCTGGGTAATTATAGATACTTTCTCAGATGCACAATGTATCTACCTATAGGAACGCATGAATCAACATTTGTTGGATTGATTAGTGGCTTTGGGTGTATGGGACACTGCAAGCGGACGGGATGCATTATGGGAAAAATGTTTGTGTTTGTGTGTACATATACATAAACGAAGAGAGAGAGAGTGTGGGACTACCGAGGAAGAACTCGGCGGGACATTGAATATAGTTAGAGTAGGAGGATATAGCTGAAGAACTCGAGAAATCTTTGACAGAAGGTGTTCACTGTAAATTAGCGTGATGGCACAACTCTGGAGGTAACCTTGTTCCCCCATTTCGGGAGGACTGTTCCAACGTGAAGATCATGGCAATCGAAAAAAAAAAAACAATCTTGTGATTGAATTCAGGAACATTCGATGTCTGGTATATACCAACGCCAATGTCCACTGATTGAATCAACAATGGGAAATGCCACACATTTTAGTCCTGATACAGACATAATGACGAATCAATCATACTTTCGCGGCCCCGACTAGGTAGTCTATGTTAGGTTTTCCAATGCGGAGTTTTTTGACCAGGGGTATGTCGCTGCACAGCTCGAATAGTTCGTGATAGTTCCTTCTCTATGCTAGCAAACGTGGCTATGAAATCACGTTGAGTCCTACCAATGATGTCAATAGCGTCGGCGTATACTAGTAGTTGCACCGATTTTTGGAAAATTGTGCCTCTGGTGTTGGCTTTGGAGTTTTGCACAATCCTCTCAAGAATCAGATTAAAGAAGTCACATGACAGCGCATCGCATTGCCTAAATCCTTTTTTGGTATCGAATGTGTCGGTGGGGTCGTTTCGACCCTGATGGTGCAGCGAGAATTCTCCATCGTCATCCTACACAAACGGCCGAGTTTGGGCGGTATACCAAAACTAGACATGGCTCTGTATAGTTCGTCTCTATAAATGCTGTCGTATGCGGCTTTGAATTCGATAAATAGGTGGTGCGTATTGATTTGGACTTCTGGGGGTTTTTTCCCGGATCTGCCGAAGTGTGAAAATTTGATCGGTTGTGGACTTTCCTGGCCTAAAACCACACTGATGAGGGCCGATCAGGTTGTTGGTAAACGGTTTCAAGCGTTCACATATTACGGCAGATAGGATCTTGTAGGCTATGTTGAGTAGACTTATGCCTCTGTAGTTGGTGCAGTTCAGAGGGTCTCCTTTTTTGTGGATCGGGCAAACGATCATGAGGTTCCTTTCTTCAGGCATGCTTTCAACCGACCAGATTTGGCTTATGAGTTCGTGGATGTTGCTTACCAAGTCATCTCCGCCAGCTTTATAAAGCTCAGTGGGATGGCCGTCATTTCCGGCGGCCTTATTAAGCTTGAGTTTAGATATAGCTATCCTCACTTCACTTAGGACGGGTGGTTGGCAGTTTTCGCTGTCGTTGCCAATATTAAATGGTTCGTTCTGCCTGACAGCGGAATGTTGTTCGTCATCGCCGTTTAACAGTCTGCAGAAGTGGTTCTTCCATATCCTCAGCATCGACTGTGTCTCAACTACGACATTTCCTTGTTCATCTCGACAGGATTCTGTTCGAGCCTTGTATCCTTGGCTTTGACGTTTTACACTTTGGTAAAACTTGCGAACATCGTTCCTGGAGTGGCACTATATATCCTCTATATCCTCGATCGCGCGCTTTTCTTGCTCTTTTTTCTTCTTTCTGAAAAGCCGATGTTCTTCCCTACTTCTTTGCCTATAGAGTCTAATGGCAGCTCTCATCTTCACCTGCAGCTTAGCCTTGTAGGCCTCGTCGTTGTCATTTTTTCGTTAAGCAGGGTCGTCAACAATAATATCAGTCCTTTCCGAGGCTATTGGTTGCTTCGTAACATAAGCTTTTTTCCGTGGATGGGTTGTTACCCCAAAGCACAACCCCCAATCTGGAGGGCCAGGCCCTTGTTTTGACCCTAAGACAGCGGGCCGGAAATACCGATGTCAGTAGCCCATCTTTGGGGTATGAGCGCTGCCGTTGACCCATTGAGGGCTCCTCTGCCACCAACTCTTTTGTAATACCATAGCTCAGTATTGGAAATCCCTATAGACCTGGGGTTCAAATATGTCGAAGCAGCTCATATAGGAATTTCACTACCAGTTCGATCAAACTGGAGCTGTAGGCGCCACCGTTGACTCCATCTAGGGAATTCCTCCGCTGCCGCCTGAGAGTGAGTGCCTTAGTGAGAGGACACTCCTCCCCCCTCTCTCGTTTGCTGCCACCAACGACCTTCCACAGGGGTTTAATACCCCATCTCCAGTCGAGGTACTAGGCACCCACCAGCCACCAGCGTGGAGGTGAGAGTAGGAGTTGATAGTGAGAGGCTAGAGTGAGAACGCTTGTGTCCTCATAAAGGGTGATCCATTTCGAGGTTCCCTACTTTTTTAAAGAAAAAACACAGAAAATTCAAATTTAATGGAGAATGTTTTTTATCATTTGAAAGAACATTCTTTGACATTTATTTTTTGAAGATTATGTCTATCAAATGTTGGCCGTTGCTACGTCGCAGATGGTCCATCCGTTGAGTCCAATTTTCGATCACTCGTTCGAGCATTTCGACTGGTAACTGGCGAATGACACGCGTGATGTTTTCCTCCAAGGCCTGAATCGAAGCGGGTTTGTCGGCATAAGCTTTTGACTTTACATATCCCCACAGGAAAAAGTCTAACGGTGTGATATCACACGATCTTGGTGGCCAATCGACCGGCCCAAAACGTGAAATTATGTGCTCACCGAAATGTTCTCTCAATAAGTTAAGAAGTGGCGCCGTCTTGCTGAAGCCAAATGTCGCCGAGATCACGAGCTTCAATTTCAGGCATCAAATAGTCGTTTATCATGGTCCGAGTTGCTGCGAACGGCGCCGAATCGACTCTCCACGGTCTTCGTGTACACTCTCAGCTACGGCCGCTATATTTTCTTCACAGCGTGCTGGACGTGGTCTATTCGGTCGAATATTATCCAATAATGAACGCTGGGTCTCAAAATGGGTGATGGTGTTGCGAATAGTACGCTCAGTAGGCCGATAATGTTGACCATAAGTTGAGCGAAGTGCACGAAACACATTCCTCACAGAACGTGAATTTTCATAATAAAGTTGAACAATTTGTAAACGTTGTTCACGCGTATGTCTTTCCATTATGAAATGCCAAACAATACTAAACAAAAATAACATGACGGCATGACACGACTCACACGTGATCTGTCAAAAAAGGCTATTGAAAAAAGTATCTCTACTTGGATCACCCGTTATATTCGCATCACTATCCTTAAGCACCAGCATCCCGTGTCCTATAGGTATCGGAAAAATCTAAACTGGCCCTCAGGTTGGGGGTTGTGCCTCAGTTTAACTCAATAATGCAAAAAATTGTTACCAAGCCTCAGAAAGGACTGATCTTGTTGTCGACTATCATGCAAAACAAAAAAAAAAACGACAACAACGTTCTTATCTGCACCCGTATTGTGAGAACATTAAACAGTCCTAAGATTCTTCATAGGAGACATTACTGCCATCCAGGAAATACAATGGGAAGTCCCAGAAAAAAGCAGAGGAGTGCGCAGAAACAGCGACTTTTCGGATGTAGATTTGTGCCAGAGTTAGTAAGTGCCAGACTTAGGCAAGAAGTCTTATGTTTTCAAGACATTAGCGAATGCATTGTAACAATCCGCTTCAAGGAAAAATTCGCCGACATAAACCTCATATGCGCTCGCTCCAAGACGGAGGAAAAAGAAGATTTAGAGAAAGACTGCTCCTACGAGCTCCTTGACAAAACTTACGAGCGACTACCGAAGTAAGATGTTAAAATCGTGCTGGGAGATTCTAACGCATAGGTAGGAAGGGAAGACATCTTTAGCAGTCCAACTTATCCAACCTCATTCTTGAGAGGATTGTGCAAAGCTCCCCTCGACCCAACACAAGAGGCACAATCTTCCATAAATTGGTGCAACTGCTGGGATACGCCGACGATATTGACATCATTGGTCGGAGTCAACTTGATGACATAGCCACGTTTGCTAGTGAAGGAAGCGGCTAAAACGGGTTCACCAGTAAATGAAATGAATGAACATCACCATTGACAGATATAATTTTGAGGAAGGACTGGACTTTGTCTACCAAGGTTATGGTAAACAAATTCCGAAAGGTTTTTCCTTCTCAGCAATGTAAATCAGATTGCTGAATGGGAACAGTTTCCCGGGAAATTTTATTCGTGAAAGGCCTGAATAATTCTGACACCAACATTTCGTCAGAAATTAAACGAAGAATTGCACTTGCCAACCGCTTTTCTTCGGGCTAAGAAGGAATTTCAGTAGTAAAGTCCTCACTACTAAAGCGATTCTATTCAAAGCCCTGATCATCCCAGTCCTGCCCTACGGCTGCGATGAAGCATAGACGGTATCAAAAGTGTATGAAGAAATGCTGGGTCCTTTTGAGCTAAAAATTATTCGGTCCCGTTTGTGTTCAAGGGCTAAGGAGACGAAGATTCAACCAAGAACTACACAGGGACTTGTATGCGATCAAAAGCTTTGCATCGGACGTTTAAGGTGGCTAGAACATGTCAGGAAATAGCATACCAAAATTAACAGACGAAGACCTCGCTTTAAGTGGCGCACACGAGAAGAAACTGACCTCATCCAACTTGAAATGCGCAGCTGTTGGTATTTTTCAGGAAGCGGTCTAATTGCAGAGGCATATTGGTTGAGACCCAGGTTCAGTCCGGACTGTAGCGCCAATTAAGCAAGCGAGCGAACATTCTCCTGCTTTTTTTTCAAAACAGTGCATGAATGTCTGCTTTCCACCAGAAATGGTGATTGCGATCTCTGAACATCATAACGGGACATGAGTTTTGAAAGAATTTCTGGGACATGATTCCCTGATTTAGTTCAGACTGTAAGACTGTTGTGGGACTGTACCACTGGATTGTACAACTGCTACCAGCTTACCGAAATCAAAGTCAAGACTGTGACACACTCAACAGCTACCAGCTTATGCAAGTTGTTTTGCTTAACCTGGTTGATGTCCACGATAGGAGTGACATCAACATCATATAACGGTCTTTTAACAGTCTCATCAATTATCGTCCATAAATATTTTGACATTTCGTTGACAGTTTCCAAGGTGTGTGCAACGTGCTTGATCTACCCGTTTAACGATTTACCATTTTTGAAAGCTCCATCCAAAACGGGTGCAACTATTTAATCTTTACGCGGAATGTCAAAGAGAGTTTACCCCGCCTTTTAAAAATCCGCATTGTAAATTTGGATATTGGAGATATCACCCTATAAGGCAAATCAAACAAATCACGGGAATGCCTGATGCCATTTGTCATATGTTAAGCACCCGTAATGCCCATTAAATATCGGTGAGCGTGGGCTTTCCCTAACTGATGGAAAATAAAACCAAATACCACCGAAGAATACCAACAAAGCGCCTAAGAGAATTTCCATTCCATTGCCCCTAATCAGTTAATGACCTGCAAACGTGCACCAGGTTCACCTCTCAAATTGGACTGTTAACTGCAAACACCGCCTCCACACGTTGCGGTCGTTAAACTATCACCGGCAATGGCTGCCACTGCCTGCACATAGACTCTGGAATTGACCTCAACCTATGGGCAATCCAAGTTTGGTTGCAGCTATTTGACTGGTTGGAGCACCTGTAAATTAGCCCACAGACTTAATGCTTTAATGTCTGGGTGCTGGAACAATATGTGGGCGACCACAACAACGACATCGACGACACGACAATGATGGCAGTTGGCGTGTGCCTCCTCATGGGGTCAAGTGATGAATTTTTTAACAACACACACCAACGAGATCCAAAGCGTCCACATTCCTAGGCGAACGCTATTGGGAAACGGATTTCCGGCTTGGATTTGAATTTAAATGAACCCCTAGGTGGAGAGAGGACATAACATGCGTTGCGTTGTGTTGCATTTAGGTCACAGGAAGTGGAGGGATCGTAGGATGCGATAAAGACATCGAGATAATCGTTCAATAATAATAGAGAGCGAGTGCACACCATGAATGGGAAATTCAGTGAGAATGGCAGGAGGGAATTGTTATGGGTGTAGGAAATGTCGGAACTGATGTAGGTACACAAGTGGGTATGTTCTTCGGAATTTTAACATGACATCTGTCAAATATTAGGTTCGTTCGGGGAGATTTGTGAAAAGAAAAATAAGAAATGTCAAATCTTCAATATCAAGAGAGAATTCTCTCATTTTGCTAGGAAACATGAAAAACGTCAAATTTTGAAGTGAAAGAGACGATAAACAAAAACATCCCTCCACTTAAGTGTTTTGCTTATAAAACCTTCGAAGATTAGTCAAAGAGAACTCAAATATTACATTTAACCTACAAAATATAATCATTTTCGCGTATATTTAGAATAAAAGGAATTTATGTTGTTGGCATCTGTCAAACTCCAGGGCTGTCATACTTTGGCATACTTTTCATTTTCTCTACATATGGTAGAATGATACATACAAATTGTAACTTGGAATGCAAGAGGAATTCGTAGCAAAACTATTGAATTTATAAACTTTTTAATAAATAGCAACATTGACGTTGCATTAGTTACTGAGACATGGTTAAAGCATGATATAAACATAACAACACCTGATTTTAAATGCTATCGAAATGATAGAACCGAAAGACCAGGTGGGGGTGTTGCGATCCTGATTAGAAGATCAATTCAACATTCGCTTTTACCTATTACTAGAACACGATTTGTGGAGAATGTAGGCATTAAAATTAATTTGAGAAACCAACAAGAAATAAAAATATTTTGCGTGTATTTCCCAGGAGGTACATCATCAAATGAAAAAAGAATTGGCCTTAAAAATAATCTTAGAAGATTGTTTACTATCAACAATGAATTCTTAATTGGAGGTGATCTAAATTGTAAGCATAGAGATTGGGGTTGCCTAAGAGCAAATGCGTGGGGAAACTTACTTTCTAGCCTTTCTGTTACGTTATCCATTTCTGTTTTATTTCCATCTAGTCCCACCTATGTTCCATCGAGTTCTCGTGGTAGTCCTTCTGTGCTTGATTTGTTTGTTACTAATGTGTCAACGTATATAACCCAACCAATTTCACTAAACGAGCTAAGCTCTGATCACAATCCGGTTATCTGCCGACTCATGTGGTCGGGGGAAAAGAAAGTGCAATATTATCAAGATTTAAAAAATACAAACAAACAAAATACAACAAACTTGGACAGTATTTCAAGTAAAGAACATATTAACTCTATTGTTACGAATTTCACAACCAAAATTATAACTGCTGCTGAAACGTGCGTTCCAAAAGTTCCTAAAAAACATCCTCATTAAAGCTTTCTCCTCAAATATTGGAGTTGATTAAGTTGAGAAACATTTATAGAAGATATTGGCAGAGATATCGTCAACCTTTATTCCGATTTAAGGTTTCGTATCTAAATAAGTTGATATCCGAACACATTTCACGCCTTCGTAACATGGAATGGAATAAAAAATTGAAGAGTCTAGATAAAAATAAAAAAAACCTTTCTGGAACATTGTTAAGGTAATTAAAAATAAGCATGAACAACTACCTAAATTAAAAAATTCTACAAGTAAAGGGTCCGTCAAATAACTTTTTTTTTTTGAATATGCTGTAAAAAAAAAACTACTGCATATTTTCTCAATTTTTTTTTTTTGAAAGTACAATCCTTCCAGGTAATAATGGAAAATAATTTCATTCAAATGGCTGCCTCGGCTGGCCATGCAGTAGCCTACACGATCGGTCCAATTTTTAAGCACATTATCGATTGTGTGCAGCTGTATTTCACCAATGGCTTCATGAATATTGTCCTTTAAAGCGTCAATTGTCTCTGGCTCGTCGGTGTAACACTTATCTTTTACGGCACCTTACAAATAATAGTCCAACGGTGTCAAATCGCAGCTCCGAGGTGGCCAAACGACATCAGCTCTGCGGCTGATAATGCGATCTTCAAAAACAGGGCGCAAAACATCGAATGTAGCTTCGGTTGTGTGGCACGTAGCGCCGTCCTGTTGAAACCAAATGTTGCCAATATCCTCCTCTTCAATTTTTGTGAACAAAAATTCGTTCAACATGGCCCGAGAACGATCGCCATTGACTGTAACGGCCACTCCTTGCTCATTTTCGAAGAAAAATGGCCCAATTATGTCTCTGGACCAAAATCCGCACCAAACAGTGACTCGTTTTGGGTGTATCGGCTTTTCAATGTATGCGTGCGGGTTTTCTGTGCCCCAAATGACCCACCCGCCAAGATCAAAATGAGCTTCATCTGAAAAGATGATTTTTTTTGGCAAAATCGGCATCTTCGCTAAGTCGATCGCAGGCCCACTTAGCGAAGTCAAAACGCATTGGATGGACAGTTGGCTTCAACCAAGGTCTTTATGCAAAATTCGTCTCAATGATGTCTCCGAAATGTTCAATTATTGAGAACGACAGTGAATTGATGTTGATGGCGCTTCACGCACAGTTTCTGCCACAGCAGCAATATTCTCGAGTGTACACACTGTTTTTGGCTTTTCACGCTTTGGTTTATCGATGAGGATGCCAGTTTCTTTCACTTTTTTCACAAGATAACGAACATACGGAGCTGACGGTGCTTCTCTTCTTCCAAAATCCGTACGCAATTTTCGTACACATTCTGCAACATTACCATGATTTTCAAAGTAATGTCGCAATATTTCCCAGCGTTGTTCAAGCGTATACACAACCATATTCGTTCAGCGGAAGGATAAAACTAATTATCTGTGACTACTGAATTATTTGTCACTAACACTATCCACACCCTTGCTACAAATAGTTCTATCGATGAAAATTCGATGCAGGCATTTTCGCAGATGATACTGCAATACTTTCATCCCATAAATTCGCTCTTAATATTGAGAGGAATCTAAAAGATGCGATGGAAATATTAAAAAGTTATTTCACAAAATGGAAAATAAAACTATACGAAGGGAAGATGCAAGCGATCTTTTTCACTCGAAAAAGAAATCCTTGCTTCCTTCCTAGTACAAATTTACAGGTAAATGGAATAAATATTAGTTGGGAACCTTCCTTAAAATATCTGGGTATATAAAGGGTGATCCATTTCGAGGTTCCCTACTTTTTAAAGAAAAAAAAACACAGAAAATTCAAATTTAATGGAGAATGTTTATTATCATTTGAAAGAACATTCTTTGGCATTTATTTTTGAAGATTATGTCTAAAAATCGTTGAGTCCAATTTTCGATCACTCGTTCGAGCATTTCGACTGGTAACTGGCGAATGACACGCGTGATGTTTTCCTCCAACGCCTGAATCGAAGCGGGTTTGTCGGCATAAGCTTTTGACTTTACATATCCCCACAGGAAAAAGTCTAACGGTGTGATATCACACGATCTTGGTGGCCAATCGACCGGCCCAAAACGTGAAATTATGTGCTCACCGAAATGTTCTCTCAATAAGTCCATTGATTGATGCGATGTGTGGGAAGTGGCGCCGTCTTGCTGAAACCAAATGTCGCCGAGATCACGAGCTTCAATTTCAGGCATCAAATAGTCGGTTATCATGGCACGATAACGGTCGCCATTGACGGTTACGTTCGCACCGGCATAATTTACACAATCTCAGCTACGGCCGCTATATTTTCTTCACAGCGTGCTGGACGTGCTATATTCGGTCGAATATTATCCAATAATGAATGCTCGGTCTCAAAATGGGTGATGGTGTTGCGAATAGTACGCTCAGTAGGCCGATTATGTTGACCATAAGTTGAGCGAAGTGCATGAAACACATTCCTCACAGAACGTGAATTTTCATAATAAAGTTGAACAATTTGTAAACGTTGTTCACGCGTAAGTCTTTCCATTATAAAATGCCAAACAATACTAAACAAAAATAACATGACAGCATGACACTACTCACACGTGATCTGTCAAAAAAGGCTATTGAAAGAAGTATCTCTACTTGGATCACCCGTTAGTATCACCGATTTATTGTGCCTCTAGTGTCGACTCGGAAGTTTTGCACAATCCTCTCCAGAATGATGTTACAGTAGTCACTTGACAATACGTCGCCTTACCTAAACCTTTTTTTGGTATCGAAAGTTTCGGTGAAGTCTGATGGAGCTGATTGTGTTTGGGCAGAATACCAAAACTAGATATGGCTCTGTATAGTGCGTCTCTATAAATGCTGTCGCATGCAGCTATGAAAGCGATGTAGGTGGTGGGTTTCGATTTGGACTTCTTGGGTTTTTTTTTCCAGGATCTCCAGAAGTGTGAAGATTTGATCAGTTGCATACTTTCCAGGCCTAAAACCACACTGATAAGGGCCGATCAGGTTGTTGGTAAATGGTTTCAGGCGTTCACATATTACAGCAGATAGGATCTTATAGCCGATGTTGAGGAGACTTATATCTCCGTAGTTTGCGCAGTTCAGAGGATCTGTTTTTTTCCGGATCGGGCAAAAGATGTTGAAGTTCCATTCTTTAGGCACCCTTTTATCGGGCCAAATTTTGCTTATGGCTTTATGCAGCTCGTCGCGAAGGCTATTATTTCCAGCAGCCTTGAAAAGCTTGAGTTTAGATATTTCCATTATCACTTCACTTAGGTCGGGTGGTTTTAGTTCTTAATGTCGTCGCCAATATTGAATGGTATGTGTTGCCTGACGTCATCGCCGTTTAACAGTCTGCAGAAGTGGTTCTTCCATATCCACAGCATCGACTGTATCGTATCCTTGGTTTTGATGTTTTAGACTTCGGTAAAACTTGCGAACATCGTTCCGGGAGTGGCACCTCTCTATATCCTCGATCGCGCGCTTTTCTTGCTCTTTTTGTTTCTTTTTGAAAAGCCGGTGTTCTTCCCTTCTTCTTTGTCTATATAGAGCTCAATAGCAAGTCTCGTCTTCACTTGCAGCTTAGCACTCCACATCAGTTGCGACTGATCTAATGGCTTGTTGGCATCGTTGCAATTGTTCTTCGACATTAGATGCTGGTGGTATGTTGTTAATCGATAGGTTAAGGGATACGGGTGCGGCAAGGCTTTGGAGGTCTCATACTATTGCAGTCTCCCGACATTAAATTTGTTTAGTATTTCTGGTTTGTTGGCTGCAACAAGGTAGTGGTCCGAGTCGATGTTAGCCCCTCGAAATGTTCGGACATCCAAAATACTGGATGCGTGCCTCTTGTCTATCGCAATGTGATCAATTTGGTTGACTGGAGACCGCCATGTTCCCTTATGGGTATCTTTTTTGAGAAAACCGTGTGCTGGTTTTAGTGGCATTTCGTTCCGCAACGAAGTCCGTTGCCAAACTTGTTGTCATGTAGGCTGTGTTTTCCGAAAATACTGCTCTTCCTACCTCCACATTAAAATCTCTCAGCACGATTGTATCACCTTACTTGTCAAAGAGCTCGTAGTAGCAATCTTTAGCTATATCGTCCTTTTTTCCTCTGTCGGGGCGTGAGCTTATTTTATCAAATTTGGCCTTGATGCGAATTGTTACAACGTGTTCGCTAATGTCTTGGAATCAAAAGACTTCTTGCCTAAGTCTGGCATTTTAAAGAAATCCACATCCGAACAGTCGCTGCTTCTGCTCACTTTAACACCGTCCGTAGTAGATGTCACCTTTTCGCCCGGTCGTATTTCCTGGATGGCAGTGATGTCTACATTGTAGCAGGTTAGGGCTTCCGCTAGTGGTTCGGCTGCACATCTTTTGTTTAAAATTCTCAAATTCCAGGGGCAGATACGAACGTCGTTGTCCGTTTTTCGTTCAGCATGGTTGTTCACATAAAAATCAGTCCTTTGCGAGGCTCTTGGTTGCTTCCATACAATTATTTTGTTCTATGAGTGGGTTTTCGGGCTAACTCGAAGCACAACCCCTAACCCTAGGACACAGGGCCATAAGTATCCACTACGGGGTATTTCAGCTAATCCGCCACCATCTCTGTTCTAGGGGCCCTGAGATTCCTAGATCGGGTGTCCGAATATGTCAAAGCACCTCATTTAGGTTATTTACTTTGTCCATCCTAGCTGGGACTGTAGACACCACCGTTCATTTCATCTTGGGAGTTCTTCTGCTCCTGTCTGGAATGGAATATGTGAATAAGTACACGGGGTTGAGACTCTATCTACGGTCGAGGTAATAGGCACTCAGCGATCGATCGCCACTGGAAGGCTGAGAGTTGGTGTTGGTAAGCATCAGCTAGGTGATAACTCAAGGTTTCATATAATCGCATTGAATACCATGATGGAGTTCTTTGACGTTTACATTGTGGTCGGCTTCAAGGTATGCCTCCTTCTTTCGGTGTTTGAAGCCCCGATTCATTCATGGTGTCGTCGTAATTTTTTTCAAAATCTAGTGGCTGATTCCTAATCGATCTTGATGGCTTCCAACAAGAGGTTCAAGAAGTCATGAAATATATCTTATGGCACTGCCATGCAATTGAAACTAAAAATCTAGCAAACTGACACTTTATGCCACGTTAGTGACCACATGCCTTAAATCCCATTTCCACTTCTGACACAATTTCGTGGCTTACAAAATCCGAGATTTCCAAAGTGACTTTCCCTTACAAAGATCTAACATTCCATAATTCCTTAAGACCCTGTTTCATAAAAAAAAATACCCACCTCATAAGAACAAAATTTTTATTGAAATAAGAGAGGCCCAACAACAGGAATGAATTGAAATCAACAACAAGGCTTAAGAGGTTTTTATCACGGATTATTTCATCTATCTATTGCACCCTCTATTCGTATCTCATTGCCTCCTCGTCCAATTCATATCGCATTCCATATCGGAAACGAAGAAAAATGCATTCCATCGAGGCCAGGTGTTACTCTTTTCAGTGCACGTTGCTGGTGCTCAGTGCGTTAAAGGTCGACAATCTGTCAAAAATAATGAGAAACGCATCTATTGTGACCGCAGGACATAAAAGATTAATGATTTCAGAGTCCTTCAACCCCGAATTCTGGTCGTCGTCGTTGTTGTTGGTGTTTTTTTTTTGTACCTTTCCGAAAGCATGTATTTGAACAAAACCCACTTAAGTTACAGACACACGCACACAATCAACCACGAAAGCAGCAGTAGAAAGAGAGAGAGAGAGAGAGAATTTTTCTGATGCAATCTCGCGTATGGCATTCCAAGGCACTCAACCTGAATGCCTTTCATGGTTCCTGTTTTCTGGCTATATGATGGCAGGCCAGGCTACCACACATATATGTGCATATATACCACACCTCTCGAAGAATGCAATGCACCAGAACGCGCGCGAGATACTTGTTGCATAGAGAGTTATAGATACAAGTATATATGGGTATAGATGTAACGTGTCCCAAAGGACGAATATCCAAAGCAAAGATGCGAAACGAAACTCTGAATGATTCCACCTTGGGGCCGATAAGCGGCTCTGTGTAGCTCTGCTGCTCCTTCCTCCACCGAATGTTCAAGTCGTTGTTGCATTCCTCATCGAGTTTGGTAGAGTAGAATCTTCTTCTCCTGCTTCGTCCATCGCCTGTGGAAAATCAAAAGTATTAAATGGTAGCCCCTTCTAAAAAAAAAAAAAAAATCAAAAAATAGACGCATTCCGGGCCGCACAAACGGTGTAACAAACTGATCCCGCTGCTGCCACATTGCCGCCCTCCGAAAAGACCAGCAGCAGTTAATAACAACCGGCTCTGGTGCAACCTCTACACAGGGAGACGAGGGACCGTATAGTAGTGGAGCACACTCTTGGATTATGCGGGAATGCGGTAAGGTGCTTGGAATTCCTTTTTTATGTTTTTTTTTGTAAGTTCTCCTTCTTTTTTTTTGTCGTGCCAAGCTTATAGTTTGGTTAGGTTTGAGGGAAGACCAGAAAAGATTTTTCGACCGATCCCTCCATGCTTTGGGAAATATTTTGTGTTCATGCGTTTTGAGTTGGGATTTTGGTTTTATGCCTTTTGTTTGATGTGAGTGTGTGGTGGAGTCTCTTTGATTCGCGTGATTCCTTGACCATCTGGCAGTGTACTCTTGCATGCAGCATCCTTAGCCGCGAGTGCTGAAGCAGCAGATGCTTACTGGAATAATTTCTTTTCCTTTATGGGTGCACGGCGCGGCGCACACTGATGCAGCACATACGCCAAAATCTCTGATGCATCGGGAAGATGAATTCAAAATTTTTTATTGGAATTTTGATGTTGCAACTCGGGTTGATGACATTTGTAATTTTTTTTTTTAAACAAATTGGAAATCTGTAATTGTGTCCTTAAAAGTTCTTCTTATTGTGAATATGCACAGGATAAGGGAGAACAGATTATAATTTCCACAAAATATTTCCTTTGAATATTGTTAGCGACCCCTTATTTAATTATGCAAACGACAAACAATTGCGAGGCTGGATGTGTCCATCGCAGACCACGAACAATCGGTGGCTGAATGCAGTTCTGAACAAGATTTTGACAGTTAGCACATGTGATGGTAGGAAATAATAAAATGTGAATGAATCCAAGTGATTCATTGACTCATTGAGACTATTTATTTGATAGATACAGCTCAATCAAACAATTACACCTCCAACAACTAGTGTCTAAGAAATATGGCAAAGTTTTCAACTGCTCATGCTTGCAGTCAAAAATGAGTCCTTGAAGTCAGCTTTCATTGAACTAGCTATAGATATTGATAGCATTCAGTGAAGAACATCGGCATTTCTGAAAACAGCAAGAAAGGAGAGCAATCGAAGATGTAGAGAGGTTCTACCCCATAAATGATGTTCGTAAGTCTTCACGTTGCGAATCACGGTAGGCCCACGGAGGCATCATTGATGCTGGCTAGAAGGGCATGCGATCTTGCGAGTGGTAGGCTTAACTACTCGTAGGGGGGTAGTTCTTGCCCTCTCACCAAGATGTAGAGAAGTTCTACTCCATAAATGATGTCCGTAAGTCTTCATGTTGTAAATCACGGTAGGCCCATGGAGACATCCTTGATGCTGGCTAGAAGGGCATGTGATCTTGCGCGAGTGGTAGGCTTAACTACTCGTAGGGGGTAGTTCTTGCCATCTCACCAAGATATAGAGAAGTTCTACTCCATAAATGATGTCCGTAAGTCTTCACGTTGTGAATCACGGTAGGCCCATGGAGCATCCTTGATGCTGGATAGAAGGGCACGCGATGGTCGGCTAAACTCCTCGGATGGGGGTAGTTCTTGCCCTCTCACCGTTTGGTGACCTCATCAAACATTTTTTTGTCGTCCCAGTATTAAATAGAAAAAAATAATAAAGAAGAAGAAATTTACTCTACGTTCACCACGGACGGTCTTCGAAGACTCTCAAAGGAAAAGGATAGATTCTAGAAAAAGCTGAAAAGAAATTATCAAAAACCTTGTCTATACCACTGAAAAAGGACTACGAAGACTTGTTTTCAATATTCCTCAGCAGTACAGACCTCCTCAATCCCAAAATATGCCGGTTGTTATTGACAAAGGCTGGCTTTTCCGACCTTCATGTCCCGAGCCACTCCATATGGCTATCCCTCTGGCCATGTCTATGAGAGAAAGCTCCTTATTCACCTCCCACTCAAATGCAAATACAATTTATTGGCGCAACAGGCTCGTTAGTACCCAGGGCATAGCTTTCCGCCATCTTGCACAATGGCGGGACCTTCTGTTGTATGCCCACTCCGAATAGCTAAGTTGAACAAAGCTTTTCTTGCCAATTGATACAACTCGAATGATTTATCAGATCATCACAGATAATGTAAGATGGCTTTACGTGAGCACCTAGCCTTTACGGCTCTTATCTCACGGTGGGCCTACCCACATTACGCAACCATTTTTAAGTGTGGTCAGCACCCCGGTGCAGTTACCATCAACCTGGTAGTAATTGATGGCAACAACAAGTTGCTTTCCCACTTCATGCACCATTTACTCTAGTTGCTTATTAAACACACTTTTGTTTATTTAGCAAAAAGAGCTTGACCACATCGCCTTCTCGATCAAATTTATGCTAGTTTCCTAGCAGAAAATGTCCTTACGGCAAATTTATAGCAGCCAGATGGTTGTGGATCAACATGAAGTGGGCTTGGATTGGTTCACGATGGGCTTTCACAGTAAACTGCTATGACCACATTCGCCGCAGATCACTAAGTGCGAAGCTTAGCTTTACTGCGGCTCCCTCTATCCACCACCTGAGGACGCGCCCAGTAGGGGCCCAACCCCGCTGGGCAGATCATCACAAAAGGAGGACCAGTGAGAAATCATGTAGGTGTTGCTACGGCTGGGAATCGAACGCAGAGATTTTGCGCAGCAGTTCATCGCACTAGCCATCGCTCCATTGAGCCACTCAAAAGTAAAATTCAGGGATACAAGGCCTGAACAGCATCATGTCGAGATATACAGTCCTATCGAGGTATCCGTCAGAGCGGACAATTTTCCGCAACGCATACTTCGTCGGAGGTTCAAATTCCACTCGAAGTATGTGTCACCGGAAAAAAATACTCGACAAATGCGACGGATTCACTTCACTACAATTCGATAATAAATACCGCAAAGAATTTGTGTCGTAGGAAATCGGAAAAAGAATTCCACTTAGCTTTCAAAAACGCACTGAACGCACTTCAATGCAATTCAATGCAATTCGCCGGAATGCGTTACAAATTGTCGGAGAAATATTCCGAACAGCTTTTCGGAGGAATACCTCGAAGCAAAGATCCTCCGAATCGCACAAAATTGGAGAATTTTCCGCTCCGACGGATACCTCGATAGGGCTGAAAGTCCGGAATGATACCTGGAACTCAACCGACATGCCTCGCCAATTAGCCCGGTCCTAAGCTTACTGCCTCCAGTTGCGCACTCCAAGTTGGTTGACGTCGGTTTCTACTTGAGTGCGCCACTTAATGCGAGGTCTTCCTCTAATACGTCCAACTTCTGGCTGGGAATGGTAGACTCTACAAGCCGGAGTATTGGTGTTCATACGTTATATATGCCGTAGCCATCTTAAATGTCTAATACGGTGTTTTTTTGACATAGGGCATGTCGCTGTACAGCTCGTATAGTTCATGGTTGAATCTTCGGGACCGAAGATTTTTCGAAGAATTTTTATCTCGAATCGACCAAGGATTTCTTCATCCATTTTTGATACGACCAATGTTTCAGCACCGTAGAGCAGTACTGGGATGATCAGGATCTTATACAGGATCTCCTTAGTACTTCGACTGATGGCTTTCCTACTGAATTGCCTTCTTAGCCCAAAGAAAAAGCGTTGGCCGGAGTAGATATTTCTTCGTTTGATTTCTGACGAGATTTTGTTGTCAAAGTTAATAGCGGAGCTGAGGTAAACAAAGTCCCGTACTACTCAAAGTTATATCTGTCAATGGTGTCGTTCTGTTGACAGCATTTACCTACTTGAGGGAATCTTTGCCGTTTCCTTCTCTGTACTAACAAACTTGGCTAGACATCACGTTGATTCCTATCGTGCCTCTGGTGGCCCGGGAGTTTTGCTTCATCACATGACAGTGCATCGCCTTGCCTAAATCCTTTTCTGGTATCGAATGTGTCGGTGATGTCGTTGCCGACACTGATGGATTAGCGAGAATTCTCCATCGTAATCCTACACAAACGGACGAGTTTGGGCGGTATACCAAAACAGGACATGGCTCTGTATAGTTCGTCTCTATAAGTGCTGTCGTATGCGGCTTTGAAATCGATAAATAGGTTGTGGCTATCGATTTGGACTTCTTGGGCTTTTTCCAGGATCTGCCGAAGTATGAGAATTTGGTCAGTTGCATACTTTCCAGGCCTAAAACGACACTGATAAGGGCCGATCAGGTTGTTGGTAAATAGTTTCAGGCGTTCACATATTACGGCAGATAGGATCTTGTAGGCGGTGTTGAGGAGACTTATGCCTCTGTAGTTGGCGAACTGTAGAGGGTCTCCTTTTTTGTGGATCGGGCAAACGACTCTGAGGTTCTATTCTTTGGTCACACTTTCATCCGACCAAATTTTGCTAATAAGTAAGTGGCTGATGCTTACCAAATTATCCCCACCGCCTTTATAAAGCTCAGCGGATGGTCGCCCTTTCCGGGGCCTTTTAAAGCTTGAGTTTAGATATTGCTGTCCTCACTTCACTTATTTCGAGAGGTTGGTTGTTTTTGCTGTCGTTGCCAATATTGAATTGTTCGTTCGTGGATTATTCGTCATCGCCGTTTAACAGTCTGCAGAAGCGGTTCTTAAAAATCGTCAGCATCGACTGTGTCCCAACTACGATATTTCCTTGTTCATCTCGACAGGATTCTGTTCGAGCCTTGTAGCCTTGGCTTTGACGTTTTACACTTTGGTAAAACTTGCGAACATCGTTCCTGGAGTGGCACCTCTCTATATCCTCGATCGCGCGCTTTTCTTGCTCTTTTTTCTTCTTTCTGAAAAGCCGATGTTCTTCCCTTTTTCTTAGCCTATTGACCTCAATTGCAGCTCTCGTCTTCACCTGCAGCTTAGCCTTGTACGCCTCGTTCTTAGCTACTAGCATCTGTCGGCATTCCTCATCAAACCAAGTATTTCTTGCTGGTGATGGCGAGAAACCTAGCACATCAGTTTCGGCTGATCTAAAGGTTTGTTGACATCATTGCCATTGTTCTTCCGCGAAGGACTTATCGTTCTATTGCGATAGCAAACTTTCTGAATTAAATTTTTTCACAGTATTTCTGATTTATTGTGCCGTGGTGGATATCCGCATTCTTACCTTGGCTGCAACAAGGTAGTTGTCCGAGTCGATGATAGCCATTCGGAATGCTCGGACATCCAAAATAATGGATATGTGCTTCTTGTCTATCGCAATGTGATCAATTTGATGGACCGTTCGTTGATCTGGAGACCCCTTCTCAATATCGAGGTGAGGAAACCGTATGCTGGCTATAGTGGATTTCGCCTCCTTCGGGGTGTAAGCGCATATAGGGCTTATGTTGGCGAATTTGGCCTTGATGCGAATTGTTCCAATGCGTTCGCTAATGTCTTGGAAACATAAGACTTCTTGCCTAATTCTGACACTTAAAACAAATCCGCGTCCGAATAGCCGCTGTTTCTTCTCATTATAACACGGTCTGTAGTAGTTGTCACAGTTTTTCATCTTTTTTTAACCCGGGCCATCCCAGCGTACTTCCTGGATGGCAGTAATGTCTTCTTTATACCAGATTAGGGCTTCCGCTAGTTGTTCGCCTGCACCTCTCCTGATTAATGTTCACAAATTCCAAGTTCAGATACGAATTCAACTTGTGAAAGAATTGAAGCCGAATGACCTACCACAACGTCTAATTTTTGGTGAATGGGCCTTATAACAGCTCCATGAAAATCCGCTGTTTTATCGAAAAATTGTGTTCAGCGTTGAGGCTCATTGCGGATACGTAAATAAGCAAAACTGTCGCATCTGGAGTGATGAACAGCCCCATGCCATACAAGAATTACCGATGCATCCCGAAAAAAGACAGTTTGGTGTGGTTTATGGGCTGGTGACATCATCGGTCCATTTTTCTTCAAAGACGACCGTGGAAGAAACATTACCGTCAACGGCGAACGATATCGAGCCACGATACGTGACTTTTTTTTTGCCCCAGTTGGCTGAGTTGAACTTGGTTGACATGTGGTTTCATCAGACGGTGCCACATGCCACACAGCTCAATGGAAATGTTGAAGAATGAATTTGGTGAGCAGCTTATCTCTCGAAATGGCCCTGCCAGCTGGCCGCCAAGATCATGCAATTTAACGCCTCTTGATTATTTCTTGTGGGGTTATGTAAAGTCGTTAGTCTATGTGGACAAGCCGAACACAGGATACAAAGGATAACATAATACGCGAAATTCGTGGAATACAGGCCGAAATGCTCGAAAAAGTGACGCAAAATTGGACCTTTCGAATGGACCATTTAAAACAGAGCCGCGGACAACATTTACATGGAGTTGTCAGTTGCCAGTAAATGGCAAAGACCTATTTATGGTCAAGTGAATCTTCGAAACCCAGTCTTCAGGTTCAGGTGAAAAGAAAGACCGATCCTCTGGTTTAAAGATCAACCCATTTATATAGCCATCAAGATGTTGTTGCAAACCTGAAGCGATTACAGAGAGGGATTTCGGACAGATCCGTGAGGTCATGGAAAAAGTATTTTCCTAAGGTTCTCATTCTTAATTGACTGAGGCCTGGACAGTGGCACAGAAAGAAGAGGGTATCCTCGTGTATTCCTTCATCAGCGTAGCCTCTGCAAAGGTTATCACTTATAAGATGGATAAGATGGTGTCCAGTAAGAATCCCTAATGTCGAAACATATTTCCTGTTTCTTCGAAGAAGTTCTGGCTTTGCCATACTTAGGCCACATCCTTTTGGATGTTTCACAGGTGTGAATGGAGTGAATGAATTTTAGCGATATTCAGTGTTTTCTGTCCCACCCATGATTTGAGGTCACATAGTGGCGGTTTGACAGGCTGGTCTGACTGATCAATGCTGATGGCAGATTCTTTCCTCGCCAGTTCATCAGCAATTTAATTGCCCTGTATGCCTCTGTGTCCGGGAAACCAGTAAAGCTTAACATTATGGCAACGCTTCACAAGCTTAGACTTTATTTCGAAAGCAGAGATTGGTTTTATTGAAGCCTGACTGTCAATGAAGACGGTGATAACACCTAGTGGTATCACCAGCATTAAGGTCGCTTTGGCTGCCCCTGCTACTGCCAATATCTCAGCCCCTGAAAGACACTGCTTTGCTCAGGGAGGCGAAAAGTTCTATTTAGCTTTAAACGCCTACGTCCATTTTCGAACCATCAGTATAGATGGATATGGTTTCAGTGTCCATCTCCCTCTCCACTTTTCATGACAAGATGCAGTAGAATGGTCTTTGAAAGTCATGGTGGGGAGCATATAGTCAGAGGATAAAGCTAAACCCAGGCATCTGTTTAAAATTTGAGCACTTCCTCCTGAGTTCATTTTCCAGTAGTTGAGTTGGCTGATTCTGCTGGAGAAGCTTGCATGTAAAGGTCTAGCGGTAGCATGTTGAAGATGGTTTCCAGTCCCACTGTTGATGTGGTTCCCAATGCACTAGTAGTTTATATGTAGATTGTCACCACCATACAAGAAGGTGAAAGGCTGCAGACACCCTTAACAGCTTGGGGTTAAGTAAACTAAGTAAAACAATCAGAAATCATTTTTCAGATTAAAAATCTCCCTAACTCCTGCTAACTCAAAAACGTAAAAAAATATTTAAAATGCTTAACCCCTGGCAGCACCACACCGAGAGCCAAATTCAGCCTTGATTCGCGGAATTTTCTATGACGTCGATGTTAATCAAACAAAAAAAAAATTGTGTTCCACGTTTTGCGCCATATGTCTCGCTTCTAACCTACACATCTGCGACTATTGACTCAATTAGGTGGTTCCAGCTGCTTTATCACTTTGCACGCATTTATTCCGCCCAGATACTACACACTCATACGAAACGCAGCCGTGTTTACCTTAGGAAATGCCAGAACATAGGAATCATCACCCGGCATGATATTGACAGCAGAAAAAAACTTCAAGACCCGCCTAATCACTACGCAAACACCAGCAAACTGTTTAGACGAGTAGCTCAGCCATGGTGACTGGTCTGCGAGTGTCTTCGTCGTCGATATCGTTCGATGTCTCTTGATGAGCTTCGGGGGGAGGTTTGAGTTTCGCCTGGGTTCTCTATTATGCGGCAGCGAAGAGCCCGCGAAGGTGGGTACCCTTGTACTCCGACTCGTGCATTTTCGAAGCGATCGACACGGGAAGGTGCCTGGCGTGGTGCGGGTTAGTGTGCCGCACTGGAATGCGATCAGGCGAGCATGTGTCTATAAATTCGAATTAAATTTGAATAAAAAATTGGAAATTATGTGCGTCCGCGGCGCGTTCTTCTATTTGTTCGACGTGTTGTGGTGTAGTCGGTGCGGTGGGGCAGAGAACGCTGATAATAATTTTATATGTCTTACGGGGGAGTTGCGGTCGAAATGTACTGTTAAATCGTTTTATTGGTACCTAATATGAATTAATTTTTAGCTTTTAAACGTTGAAATGAGGTGCCATAATGGCGAGGTATGTTTGCCCAGATTTTGGGTAGTGGTAGGAATATAGGTGTAGGTTTGATAGGAAGACCCAATTCGTATTGAAATGGGAAATTCGAGAATTTTTTATTCACATTCGTCAATTCGTCTGTAATTCGTAAATTTTATGTCAGCGAAAACCGAAGGAGACATATTTTTCAAGGTGTTTACTCATTTAATTGATTTGCAAAGAGACACGACAAACATTTGAAGGCAACAATTTGAATCTGACACTACAGATAAACAGCTGATATTTGACCTGTCATTTCGCTTTGTAATTATGAAAGTGGTTGGTCAAGTTCGCACACTTTACTTACTTACTTATCGGGCTCCCGTCAAGAGTTTCTTGCTGAGACACGGCAGCCTTCCATTCTCTTCCATCAGTTGTCCAAACCAAGCGCTCTGGCATCCACGATGGATTGGTCTTTGAAACGGAGATTCGGTCTTCCTTGCCTTCTCGAACCTGAGGGCTGGGATTCGATGATCCTCTTAGCTGGAGCATTATTGTCCATTCGCTGGATGTGGTCGAGCCAATGTAGTCGACGTGTTTTGGCCTTTTAGACTACATCCACATCTTGGTACAGCTCATAGAGTTCGCGGTTGTATCTTCTTCTCCATTCGCCCGCCTCGTTCACAGGACCAAAAATCCGCCGAAGTATTTTTCTTTCGAAGAAACTCAGTATCAGCTCTCCCTTCTTGTGCTTATCGTCCAGCACTCGGCACCATAAAGCAGAACTGGCAGGATAAGGGTTTTGTAGAGCACACATTTCGTCAAACCGAAGTAGCAACAGTTTCCTAGGGTAATTCTTCGACGGATCTCCACTAGGGTGTCATTCGTGAAATTTATTTTAACTCCTAGGTAGGCGAACTCCTTAACTACCTCGAAATTGCTGCTGTCAATAGTGACGTTTTGTCCTAGGCGGTGGCTTGTTTGTTTGTTGATAGCATGTACTTGGTCTTGTCCTCTTGGCCTTCAAGGCCAACGGATCTCGCTTGTTCTTCAATCGCCGTGAACGCTTTTATCACGGCACGTTGGGAGCGATCGATGATGTCAATATGGTTCGCATAGCCGAGCAACTAGATGGACCTGTTGAAAATAGGACCTTTCTTGTAGACACCTGTCCTGTGCACTATCTGCTCCAGTATGAGATTGAAGAAGTCACATGATAGCGCGTCTCCTTGCCGAAATCCGGTCCATGTTTGAAATAGTTCGGAGGAGCTACTTTTAAACTGCACGTTGCAGCGTGTTTTCCAGCGTCACGCGACACAGCTGAATCAGTTTTTCCGGGATTCCGAATTCGGCCATCGCCATATAGAGCTTTTGACGATGTTTGCTATCATACACGCCTTTGAAGGCGATGAATAGGTGGTGGGTTTCGACTTGAAATTCGTTGGTCTTTTCTATGCTTTGCCTCAGCGTGAAAATTTGGTCTATAGTCGATCTGCCGTCAGGAAGCTACACTGGTACGTGCCGATAAGTGTGTTGAAAAACGGTTTTAGATGTTCACACAGTACGTTGGATAGGATCTTGTATGCGACATTAAGCAGGGATATGCCTCGATAGTTCTTGCAAGACATAGGATCGTTTTTTTGTAGATGGGGCATATGGAGCTGATAATCCAGTCATCAGGCATGTTTTCTTCCACCCATACTTGGTTGATGATTCGGTGCATGCTCCCTACCAAAACTTCACCTCCGTATTTAAAAAGCTCCGCTGGTAAGCCTTCAGAACCTACGGCCTTGTTGTTCTTAAGCTTTTTTATAGCTAGGCCAACTTCTTCTATACTAGGTGGTGGAACTTGTTCTTCATTGACTGGACGTGGGTCCTCTTCTTGCCCTATCACTCTCTCTTCATCATGCCCACATCTACTATTCCCTGCGCTTCGGTGACTAGGTTTCCCTCGCTGACTCGAAGAGCCTACGTTCCGGTTTTGTAGCCAGCAGCCAGTTGATTGGCTTTCTTATAAAACCTCCGGATGTTGTTATGATCGCGCGCCTCTACGATCTCCTTGAGCTGGGAGGCTGTGTAGGCCCTCTTCATTCTACACAGGGTGTTCTTTTCCTCCCTTCTTTTGGTTCGGTACTCTTCTCTAGCTGTTTTGCGGTGCAGCGCTTTCTTATGTGCATCTTCTGTCACCTTTTTCCTGTAACCGCATTCATAATCATACGACGGACTCTTCCTCGGCGGTGGCTGGTACCCTACATTGGTTTCGGTTACCTCCTTGATGATGTTGCGATACTGGCACCACTGGTTGTTGGCGTCTGTGGTAGGTGAGTGCACAGAGGAGAGTTTCATACGCCGTAGGCTTTGGCTACTCCAGGTGTGCTAAGGCGTCCAACGTCGAATTATTTTTTCTGGGCAGTTCGCAGCTTCTTCTCGTTGGACAGTCGAGCTCTGAATTTAGCCGACATTTAGACAAGAAAATGGTCAGAGTCGACGTTTGCCCCTCGGAATGTGTGAACGTCGAGGATGTTGGATGTGTGCCTCGCATCGATTAGCACATGGTTGATTTGGTTTGCGGTTCGACCGTCTGGAGAGCGCCAGGTTGCTGTGTGGATCCTTAGCCTTGAGAAACTAGTGCTACTGATCACCGTATTACGAACTGCTGCAACATCTGTTAGTCGGTAGCCGTTGTCTGTTATCGTCTCGCGGATTCTGTGCTTACCACCTAAACCGCCAAAGATGTTTTCCTTTCCAACTTTAGCATTGAAATCCCCGATTACAACTTTTACATCATACGCCGGACAGGCTCCATCCAGGAGGTCATAAAACTCCTCCTTGATGGGATCTTCAACCTCGTCAATAAGGCCGTCTGCACATATTAGGCTTATGTTTTGGAACGTAGCTTTGATGCGGATCACAGAAAGGCGATCACTTATAGCCTTGAAGTCAATGTCTTTTATCCTGAGCCGATTTCCATGCAATCTTTTGTTGTAGCTGTAAATGTTGCAACTTTTTCTCTTCATTATACCTGATCCTATCCATCGTATCTCCTGGATTGCGGTTATATCGGCCTTATACCGCGTGAGGACAGATTCATGTTTTTGAGTAGCACCCGGGATGTAGAGTGTTCGTACATTCCAGGTACATACTCTCATATCATAGTCCGTATACCCTACGGTGACGAAAAGTATTTGAGAACTGCAAGTCTTATTCAATTCGAGAAATATCGGATATCCTAGGTTCAGGATAAATCTAAAGTAACCTCCAGAAACACATTTTTCATTCAATCATAATCCAGAGTTACCCTAACCGATACATTCCGGGAATTAGCTCAGAATTGAGTTTTCCTTTCTTGTTTTCTTTTAAGGGGCGCTCAGTCCGGAAAGAATGAATGGGCCTCAACCAATATGCCTATCCAAGTAGCCCGGTCCCTATCTAACCGCCTCCAGTTGTAGCCTAAAGTTGGTTGAGGTCGGTTTTTACTTGTACGAGCCACTTAAGGCGAGGTTTACTACCTGGGAATCGAAGTCTCTGCGAGCCGGAGTAGTAGGTTCCATTCGCTCTACAAGTCCTAGCCATATTTAACGTCCAATGCGAAGTTTTTTTTGACTAGGGGTAGTCGCTGTACAGTTTGCTTGAATCTTCGTCTCCATAGCCCGTCAACGCGGTCCCATTCTTCTCTTAAAGCGACCAAGGATTTCTTCATGCACTTTGGATACAATTCATGCGTCAGCAACGTAGAGCACGACTGGGATGATCAGGGTCTTATATAGGATCTCCTTAGCTTTACTACTGCCTTCTTAGACCGAAGAAACAGCGGCTAGTAACAGTACTTACTTCGATGGTTGGGTGTTGTAGAACGAGGGTAGACTCTGATTGGTAAGAGTTGTTCTTCGTTTAATTTCTGACGAGTTGTTGTTGTCATCCAACACAAACGGACGAGTTTGAGCGGTATACCAAAACTAGACATGGCTCTGTATAGTTCGTCTCTATAAATGCTGTCGTATGCGGCTTTGAAATCGATAAATAGGTGGTGGGTATCGATCTGGACTTCTCAAGTTTTTTCCAGGAAGATTTGATCAGTTGTGGACTTTCCTGGTCTTAAAGCACGCTGATAAGGGCCGATCAAGTTGTTAGTAAACGGTTTCAGGCGTTCACATATTACGGCAGATAGGATCTTGTTGGCTATGTTGAGGAGACTTATACCTCTGTAGTTGGCGCAGTTCAGAGGGTCTCCATTTTTGTGTATCGATTAAATGATGCAGAGGTTCCATTCTTCAGGCATACTTTCATCCGACCAGATTTGCTTTTAAAGTTGGTGGTTCTTACCTACCAAGTTTTCTCCGCCGGCTTTATAAATCTCTACGGGAAGGCCGTTATTTCCAGCAGCCTGGTTAAGCTTATTTATCCTCTCTTCACTAAGGTCAGGTGGTTGGTAGTTTTCGTCGTCGTCAATGTCGAAAGATTCGTTCTGCAGAAGTGGTCTTTCATATTTTCCGTATCGGCTGTGCCTCAACTACGATATTTCCTTGTTCATCTCGACAGGATTCTGGTCGAGCCTTGTATCCATGGCTTTGACGTTTTACACTTTGGTAAAACTTACGAACATCGTTCCTGGAGTGGCACCTCTCTATATCCTCCATCGCTCGCTTTTCGTGTTCTTTTTTCTTCTTTATGAAAAACCGGTGTTCTTCCCTTCTTCTTTGCCTATAGAGCTCAATGGCAGCTCTCGTCTTCACCTGCAACTTAGCATTGTAAGCTGCTAGCATCTGTCGGCATTCCCCATCAAACCAGGGGTTTCTTGCTGTTGGCCGCGAGAAACCTAGCACATCAGTTGCGGCTGATCGAATGGCTTGTTGGCATCGTTGCCATTGTTCGTCGACATTCGATGCTGGTGGTATGGTGTTAATCGAGAGGTTAAGGGATACGCGTTCCGCAAAGGCCTTGACAGTCTCCTGCGATTGCTGTCTTTTAACACCAAAGTTATTCACAGAATTTTAGGTTTGTTGGGGCCTGTTGGATATCCACATTCTTACCCCCATTCTTGGCTGCAACAAGTTAGTTTTCCGAGTCAATGTTGACCTCTCGTTGACGTCCAAAATACTGTATGCGTGCCTCTTGTCTACCGCAATGTGATCAATTTGGTTGACTGTTCGTTGACCTGAAGACCTGCATGTCCCCTTCTGGATATCGAGGTGAGGAAACAGTATCCTGGCTATAGTGGCATTTCGATCCGTGGCGAAGTGAGTTAGCCTAAGTCCGTTGCCAGACGTGTTGTCGTGTAGGCTATATTTTCTGACAATACTGCTTAAGATGTCTTCTCTACCTACCTTTGCGTTTAAGACTCCCAGCACGATTTTAACATCGTACTTCGGTAATCGCTCATAGGTTGTGTCAATCTTTTTCCTCACTCGGAGCATGAGCGCATATAAGGCTTATGCTTGCGAATTTATCCTTGATGCGGATTGTTACATTGCGTTCGCTAATGTCTTGGAAACATAAGACTTCTTGCCTAAGTTTGTCACGTATATTCAATCCGCATCCGAATAGTCGGTATTTCTGCTCACTATAGCACGGTCCATAGTAGATGTCACAGTTTTTCATCCTCTTTTTGCCCGGCCCATCCCATCGTATTTCCTGGATGACAGTAAAGTCTGCATTGTAGCAGTTTAGGGCTTCCGCTAGGTGTTCGCCTGCACCTCTCCTGTTTAATGTTCTCACATTCCAGGTGCAGATACCAATGTTGTTGCCCTATTTTTCGTTTAACATGTTCGTCAACAATAAAATCAGTCCTTTCCGAGGCTCTTAGTTGCTTCGTAACAATAATTTGTTTCCATCAGTTGGTAGTAAACCAAAGCATAGCCTTCAACCTGGAGGGCCAGGCCCATGTGTTCACCTGAGGACAACTGGGCGGATATTCCGCACCTGTCCTGACTCCTGATGAGGCTTTTTATATTGTTGTTGCTTTTCGTCTTTTTATCAACACTTGCACTTATAAGTTTAGCAAGTCAAATCCGGTTGGATGAGACCTGTATACGCACAATTGATGTGATGGTCAAATGTTACAACGACTGGGCATTGCCAAGTTAATGCCGATCACAGTTTGCCATCGTTCTACAACACATCCAACCAAACCTTAACGAAGGCAGATTTATTCCATCCCATGGCGCTCATAGAGTGATATAGATTCACCTCACCTGAAGAAAGTTTGAAATCGAGATCCAAGTTAACACAAACAAAAGACTAGATAACTGCCATAATGTATCCACCTTGAATAGTTTAACATATCTTTTGTAGGCCTGCTGACTACAACAATACATCTTACAACGCCCACCATCATCCATTTCCATTTGGCACTTTGCATGCCAAGCCACTTAATCTTGTCTCGTACAATGACGTTTATTATGAAATCCTCTTTAGCAGCGACATTCCCACAATCTTAGCCCTAAAAAAATCAAAATAAAACTCATCGTTCCCGACAGTAAATATATTCAAATTTTTCGCGTCAAAAATAACGCTTCGCGTCCATTTTTGATGCAAATTCGTCCAAATGAAATTCTTTGTGGATCCTCCTCAGTATGAATTATTTTTTTGTTCCTTCTCCTCACACACAGGCAAGGGAAAAACTCCAAAAAAAACCTTTAAGTGGGCATAATAATTTAAAAAAAAAAAGTAAGCCGGCTGAAGGCCATACCCAGGCTGAAGCAGCAGCAGTTCCATGATAGAAACAACCCAACAGGCGACAAACAAAAATCTGGCTGCCATATGAGTTGCAACGAAATTCACGTAGCTCCTGCGTTGCCACTGTGCTGCGCAGCCGCCGCGTAGAATCAGTAGTACGATCGCAATGTGAATGCGCTTCCACGTTGCCTTCACCCTCTTTTCAAGCCTCTCTTGCTCACTCTCTCCTTCGTTTGTGTTTTGTCTTTTCTCTCCCCAACAACAACAAAAAAGCGAAACAACACACTTTTTTACAAAAAAACAAAATCAAACGCCAAAAAAATGTTCTTTTCATATTTTTCTGAACGTCGCGTCGCGTCGTTGTCAAGAACCAAAGACGAAGGCCCGCGCGTTTCAAAGCAACGCGATCGCCTCGTACAGATACGAAGGATATTTCGCCGTCGTGTATCTGTGTGTAAATCGTATCTGCGTGAACTGGAAAGGAATTCCAAAAACAAGAAAACAAATATCGAACATGTTCTTGCTTCGTGCTGTTGATAGTCGCATTGAATTTTAGAAATTCCTTGCATTGCATTGCAGCGATTGCACTTGGTGGAGCGGGATTATGGACTCGGTGTTGGGATGAGAAATTCCGGAATGTGGATGAAGATCATGAGTGTTATGGATGATGACATGGGGTCGTAAGGAATTTCACGTTACTTTGTGTGGATTGGGTTGATAGTTTGTAGATATTTGTTGAGACATTTTTTTTTTTCAAAAGTAGATCTGAGCTTTGGAAGAGCCTTTTTGGAAGCATGTTTTATGAGTTGGGAATAGGTTGGAGTATATCATGGAACGCAGTCAGTTTGAACAATTGTAAATTTACGATGAATGGTTTAAGAAAACCCTTCATGCATATATTCCATAAATTTGTTCGGTTTTTTAAATTTTGATAAGAAAACCATTTCAAAAGTTTACAACATTCACCATCTCATCTAAAGGGTGATTTTTTGGCTGGTTTGGTTTTGGCAACACTGGTTTTGACAGCTGACGAGTGTTTAGTACCTTGTGTCATTGTCAAACAGCTTCAGTTTGGTTTGCAATTTAACCATGGATCGTCTTACAAATGAACAACGCTTGCAAATTATTGAATTTTACTATCAAAATGTGTGCTCGGTTCGAAATGTTCATCGCCCGCTGCCTCCATTTTATGATCGGCATTCTCGACCTTCTGAGCAGTCTATTCGGAAGATTGTGACCAAATTCCGCACCAAATTTACTTTGTTGGACATTAAACCACCAACACGTTTACGTACTGTGCGTAGTGAAGAAAATATTGCGGCCGTATCAGCTAGTGTGACAGAAGACCGCGAAATGTCGATTCGGCGCCGTTCCCAGCAGTTAGGCCTTTGTAACAGCACTACGTGGAAAATTTTGCGGAAGGATTTGGGCGTAAAGCCTTTTAAGATACAGCTGGTGTAAGAACTAAAGCCAGCCGACCTACCACAACGCCGAATTTTTGGTGAATGGGCTCTTGGAAAGCTGGCCGAGGATCCGCTTTTTTATCGAAAAATTGTGTTCAGCGATGAGGCTCATTTTTGGTTGAATGGGTACGTAAATAAGCAAAATTGCCGCATTTGGAGTGAAGATCAGCCAGAAGCATTGCAACAGCTACCAATGCATCCCGAAAAAGCCACTGTTTGGTGCGGTTTATGGGCCGGCGGCATTATTGGGCCATATTTCTTCAAAGATGATGCGAATCGCAGCGTTACTGTCAATGGTGAACGCTACCGAGCGATGATAACAAACTTTTTTTTGCCCGAAATGGAAGTTCTTGACTTGCATGATATGTGGTTTCAACAAGACGGTGCCACATGCCACATAGCACGCGAAACAATGGCGCAATTGCGAGGCGAGTTTGGTAAACAGTTAATTTCACGTTTCGGGCCGGTCAATTGGCCGCCTAGATCGTGCGATTTGACACCATTAGATTATTTTTTGTGGGGGTATGTCAAGGCTAATGTCTATAGGGACAAGCCCGCTTCGATTGACGCACTGGAAGCCAACATCCATGCATTCATTCGTGAGATACCGGCCGATATGTGTGAAAGAGTATGCCAAAATTGGACTCAGCGGATGGGCTACCTGAGACGCAGCCGCGGTCAACATTTACATGAAATTATCTTTAAACATTAAATTGCAAGGTTCAAACTATCGATTCAAATAAATATTTCATTCATTTTTTCGAATTTTTTGTGTTTTTTTTTTTAAAAAAAGTTCTAAACCTCTTAAAAAATCACCCGTTATAAGCCCAAGTCGTGTGTCACGTTTCCCATGTTGTTGTAAAAGATTTTCCATAACTATTTTGGCAATTCATTACCACGTCGCAAATTTACGACAACTTTCCGACGTTACATGAGCAACCTTGCCCGGAGATGATGGTTGGTTGGGTGGATGTTGTAGACCGAGGGCACCCTCTGATGGCAATGCCCATCTTAGTGCTCAATTGTGTTTTATTTACGTCCAAGTGGTAACCATCGGGTACTGGTCTCATCCACATAGGTTAGACTTGCTTAACTTATAAGTGCGAGTATTCTTAACAAGACGAAAAAAGCATCACTGTGGCAGTCACGGAATATCCAGCCTGTTGTCCTTAGGTATAAACATGTGCCTGACCCTCCAGATTGGGTGTTGTGCCAACTCATGGAAAACCATTGTTACGTAGCAACCAAGAACCTCGAAAAGGCCTGATGTTATGTGTTGACGACCGTGCTAAACGATAAAAAGGACAAAGACGTTCGTATCTGCACCTGGAATGTGAGAAATTAAACAGGAGAGGTGCATGCGAACAACTAGCGGAAGCCCTAAGCTGCTGCAAAGCAGACATTACTGCCACTCAGGAAATACGATGGGATGGACCGGGCAAAATGAAGCTGAAAAACTGTGACAGATCATGTTACAGTGAGAAGAAACAGCGACTATTCAGATTTGGATTTGTTATAGTCCCAGACTTAGGCAAGAAGTCTTACGATTCCAAGTCATTACCAAACGCATTCTAACAATCCGCATCAAGGCCAAATTCGCCCACATATGCGTTTATATGTGCTCACGCCCCCACGGAGGAAAAATATGTTTTAGTGAAAGACTGCTTCTACGAGCTTCTTGACAAATCCTATGAGCGACTACCGAAGGACGATGTTAAAATCGTGCTGGGAGATTATAACGCAAAGGTAGGAAGAGAAGACATCTTTAGCAGTGTTGTCGGAGAACACAGCCATCACGACAACACGTCTGGCAACGGATTTAGGCTAATTGACTTCGCTGCGGAACGAAATGCCACTATAGCCACTATGGCGGTCTCCAGATCAACGAACGGCCAAACAAATTGATCACATTGCGATAGACAAGAGGTACGCATCAAGTATCTTGGATGCCCGAACATTCCGTGGGGCTAACATCTACTCGGACCACTACCTTGTTGTAGCCAAGGTAAGCATGCGGATATCCCCACGCCACAACAAGCCAATATTGAAAGACTGAAATGGCAAGGGACCGCCAAGGCCTTCGCTGAACGCATATCCCTTAACCACTCGATTGACACCATACCACCAGCATCGAATGTCGAAGAACAATGGCAACGATGCCAACAAGCCATTAGATCAGACGCAACTGATGTGCTAGGTTTCTCGCGGCCACCATCAAGACACCCCTGGTTTGATGAGGAATGCCGACAGATGCTCGCAGCCAAGAACGAGGCTTAAAAGGCTAAGCTGCAGGTGAAGACGAGAGCTGCCATTGAGCTCTATAGGCAAAGAAGAAGGGAAGAACATCGGCTTTTCAGAAAGAAGAAAAAAGAGCAAGAAAAGCGCGCGATCGAGGATATAGAGAGGTGCCACTCCAGGAACGATGTTCGCAAGTTTTACCAAAAAGTAAAACGTCAAAGCCAAGGCTACAAGGCTTGAACAGAATCCGGTCGAGATGAACAAGGAAATATCGTAGTTGGGACACAGTCGATGCTGAGGATATGGAAGAACCACTTCTGCACTGTTAAACGGATATGACGAACAACATTCCGCTGTCAGGCAGAACGATTCATTTAATATTGGCAACGACAGCGAAAACTGCCAACTACCCGACCTAAGTGAAGTGAGGATAGCTATATCTAAACTCAAGCTTAATAAGGCTGCCGGAAATGACGGCCTTCCCACTGAGCTTTATAAAACCGGCGAAGATGACTTGGTAAGTAACATAAACCAACTCATAAGCCAAATCTGGTCGGATGAAAGCATGTCTGAAGAATGGAACCTCAGCATAGTTTGCCCGATCCACAAAAAAGGAGACCCTCTGAACTGCGCCAACTACAGAGGCATAAGTCTACTCAACATCGCCTACAAGTTCCTATCTGCCGTAATATGTGAACGCTTGAAACCGTTTACCAACAACCTGATCGGCCCTTATCAGTGTGGTTTTAGGCCAGGAAAATCCACAATCGATCAAATTTTTAAACTTCGGCAGATCCTGGAAAAAAACCCAAGAAGTCCAAATCGATACCCACCACCTATTTATCAATTTCAAAGCCGCATACGACAGCATTTATAGAGATGAACTATACAGAGCCATGTCTAGTTTTGGTATACCGTCCAAAGTCGTCCGTGTAGGATGGCGATGGAGAATTCCATACATTTCTATATCTGTCGACTCTTTTAAATGTACATACAGCACTAAAGGTAGTCCCATGGCCAATGTCACCTAACCAGTAAAAAAAAACACCAATCTGTCATATCGAAGACAACTAGCCTATAGCCTTGATGGTGGTGTCAGTGACGAATGTCAACTGATTCAGCTATCCCACGAGTACCAAATGTCAACATCGGAATGTGCCGCACAGGAGTACAAGTACTCCGAGGGTCTATCACCCGTTCATTCTTTCCATTTCACCCAAAGTGATTCTTTGGTTAAGATAATTTTTTTTTTAATTTTTTTTGTGCTCCAAATTCCCAGAAGATACGAAATGGAAGTCTCTATCGTCCACTTAATCGCGCAATAATCTTCCATCAGCTTATGTTCCCACTTTGGCAGTGTTGCTGATTTTCCTTATTAAGAAATTCAGCGAGTTGCTTTACCTTTGATGGCTGGGGCACATTGCTTTTTGGGGTTTCGGTTCGTCAGTTCGTCAATTAAAATTTGATTAGGCAATTAATTAACGGGAAAAAGACTTGATTTTCGATTCGCCATCAAAAGTCGGTGAATGATGATGTTCCCTCGTTAATTGGAACAAACGTTTGCGGATTTGTTTGTCGATTTCGTGAAATCATTTCTAATCGGGGTTAGGGAATGTGTTGAGCTGAATAGAATTCAATTTGAGGTACAAAGAGGTTAATCGAGGTCCGAAAGAGAAAGTCCCACAAAACTCCTGCTATAGGTATTTCCCAACAATCTGATAAGATTTGTCATTTATCTTCGTTTGTTTTTTTTTTTTCATCCAAAAAATAATCTCTTCGAGGGAAGGAAAGAACGACAAAAAAAAAGGTTCAACCTCAGAGATAACAGAAAAAGACTGGTGACAATGCTGTAATGTTTGGTGACGCTCTGTCTGGCCGAACGCATTGTTAAAGGGCTACCAGTTTACGCAGCCGACTTTGGGTTAAGGCCGGTGGAACACACATGGGAACATGAACACAATGGAGTCATTCGGTGCTCGATTAGAGTTAATATTGTTCTGAGTACTTAGATGAAAGATAAATGTTTGCTTAATGAATTCGAGATGGATTCTGGGCTTGAAGCTGGGATGTATGCATTGGAATGTGAGAGGTTGACGTAGGTCAACTGTGCGCGGTGTAATTTGTTCCCATGCGACACCGGGCCGGGGGAGAGGGGGGAGTTTTTTTTTGTGTTCCTTCTGTTTCCTGTGAGAAATTCCTTTAATCGTGTTATCTGTGATTAAAACAGAAGCTTATCTCTGGTGGTTATCTTTTGTTGAAGGTTTCTGGAGGATCACGTACGTGACTCAAGTGGGAAGAATGCAGAACAACTTTTCACCTTTTAAGCGGCTAGACGTTGATGTTGACGCGGAAATGCTCTACACGTTACCGGTACTAAGTGAGTGTGTCATGGGATTATCACCATTTGACGTAATTTCCCTTTTAAGTGTCTTGAGAGTGAAGTGTAGATAAATGTGAATAGATACTGAAACGCTTTGGGTAAATATGTCAAAGACGACATTCGCAGTTAAATAAGAAACAGAACCAGGGAGGGTATTTGAAAGCTTTTTGAAGAAAACTCTCAATTTGGTGGGCTGTAATCTGAAGCAATGTAAACGTGCCTTCGATACACAGACTGAGTTGGAATTATAGAGACTTTATCGGGCACTGGTCTCTTCCAACCGGATTTCACTTGCTAAACTAATAAGTGCGAGTGTTGATAACAAGACTGTAGGCATTTCTTTTATTATCACTTTGTTAGAGTTCAAGCGATTCAATAGTAAATATATAAGAAATGTTCACTTATCGAATTACCAAATGAAAGCATATATATTTAAAAACAGTAATGTCTAGACAACTCGATTATACCGTATGATTTAAGAGAGGCAACTGAATTTATATACATTACATATTATGTACACGGTTACGATATTCATGCATAATGTCGAACCGATCAGTTCTTGTGTTATCGTCATTGAATAAAGATCTTTTATGTTTAATGTTAAATTGAGTTTCGTTGATATCTTTATGTTCTTTGCTTGATTATTGCCGTCCTACAAATTCAGAAGTGGGATCAAGAAACGAAAAAATAGAAAAAGTATCAATTGTGTGTGTTATACGTTTGAATGTTTCTAATTTCATATGGGAATTATAGTTACAAGACGAACTAATTAAAAATAAATGTAAAAATGGATAGTGCTATCGCAACTCGTGTACAAGCCATTTTAGAAAAAGTAACTGTTAATGAATTAAAAGAAAAGTTAGCAGATTTGAAACTATTGACTACGGGTACAAAACCCACACTCTTACTTCGTCTCCAAGAAGCATGGGAGAAGCTACCAATCACCGAACTAAGCCAGCACGTGCCTGAACTCTCTACAGATGTCGACGCATCGTTTTCCATGTCTTCGTCTCCCGAAAATATCCAAGATAACATCCAGCTAGATCAGGAAATTGAACATCTAAGACAGCAAGTACTCAAAAAACAAGAAATTGCTAAATTGAGAAAACAGTTAGCCGACCTTACACATGATGCTGATTCATCGAGAGCAAAACCGCATTTTTTTCATTTTAAGGATCTCGAGGAATCTCTTCAAAGTTTCTCTGGCGACAATAACTTTTCTATAGAAAAATGGCTTCATCAATTTGAGGAATGTGCCGAAATCATGGAATGGGACTCGAGAACATGTTTTATGTATGGTAAGCGGCTACTTAACGGGACGGCAAAACTGTTTTTAAGAACTATTTGTGTGAAAAATTGGAATGATTTAAAATCAGCATTGCTTAAGGAGTTCTCCCAAAATGTAACTATAGCTGATATTCATAATCAGCTACGAACTCGCAGAAAAAAACGGGATGAATCCTTCCAGCAGTATATTTTTTCCATGCAAGAAATTGCATCTTTGTCGCATGTGGATGAAGTTGATTTACTACATTACATAATAGATGGCATACCCGATTCGCATACCAACAAGATGATATTATATAACGCTGACAACATGAACGAGCTCAAGGCTTTAGTGAAGAAATATGAAAAAATGCGTGCTACAATCCCATCAGTTAGCAACACATATCACACAAAACCTCGGACTACAGAGTTGAAAACTATTCCATCGACAAACATCAAGTGTTACAACTGCAACGAAGTAGGTCACTACAGCAGCAATTGTTCTAAGCCGAGGCGTATAAGGGGATCATGCTTTCAATGTGGTAATCCTGGACACCACGTGACTGAATGTAAAGCAAAGCCAGCAGTTTTGACACTAGAGCCGTCCAATAATACAACCGAGATGCACTACCAGGATGACGAACAGGTGGAATCCAGTATACACAAATCTAATTTGTATAATAAAAATGAATTTGAACACCAAATCAGGTACTGTTTTAACAAAAAAGAAGATCCAGCAACATCCTACTCAACAACACTGATGACATTAATGGATTCGGGAAGCCCTATTAGCTTCGTCCAGCAGAGCTTTATACCAACGTTCCTGTCAAATTCTTTGGATACAAACGCCTTTAAATACTCTGGTATTAATAATAGCCCATTAGAAGTTCTTGGTAGTGTATGTTCTAAAATATATTTTGCATGCAATTTTGTTAATTTAAATTTAATTATAGTAAAAGATTTAAGTATGAAATATCCTGTTGTTTTAGGCCGTGACTTTTTGAGACTTAATAATATGGAATTGACGAAAACAAAGAGTAGTAATGATGATGTAAATGTGGTAAATAACCAGGTTCAAACAGGTAATGAATATGATTATAATTTAATTGAACATTTCGAACGACAAATTCTTAATATCGATGTTTCAAATGGTAATAATATTATTAACGCGAATTTAAATATAAATGAAAATTTACCTTATGAAATTAAAACAAAAGTAACCCAGATAGTCTCAGAAGCTTTCCAAAAAAGTATAACTAAATTGGTGATAGAAGAAAATAATAACATTCAGATGGAGATCAGATTGAGCAAAGATGACCCTTTTTTTTGTACTCCTAGGAGGTTGCCATATGCACACAAAATTGAGTTAAAACAAATTATCGACGATCTTTTAGAAAGAAAAATTATTCGTGAGAGTGATTCACCCTACTCATCTCCTATTGTCCTAGTTCGAAAAAAAAATAATGAACTTCGTCTGTGTATAGATTATCGTACCTTAAACAAATTAACATTAAAAGACAATTACCCACTTCCTTTAATTGAAGATTTAATTGATAGACTAAGAGACAAAAAATATTTTACGGTGTTAGATTTGCGCAGCGGTTTCCATCATGTTACAGTAGCTGAAAACTCTGTAAAGTTGACTTCATTCGTAACACCAGTAGGCCAATACGAATATCTAAAAATGCCATTTGGCCTAAAAAATGCACCGTCAGTGTTTCAAAGGTTTATCAACAGTATCTTCAGGAAATTGATCGATGAGGATAAGGTACTCATTTACATGGACGATATTTTAATAGCTAGTGACAACATTGAGCACCATATGGAAATCCTTAAAATTGTCCTTTCCTTGGTTGCAGAGAAAAATCTGGAGTTGCGATTGGATAAATGTAAATTTGTTTTTGACGAAATATCTTATTTGGGATATACTGTAAACTCAGCAGGTATACGTCCAAATTCCGAAAACCTGCGCGCTGTTAGTGAGTTTCCTTTGCCTAGATGTGTTAAAGATGTACAAAGTTTTGTCGGACTTTGTTCATATTTCAGAAAATTCATTATGAATTTTTCTGTTATTACAAAGCCACTTTACGATCTTTTGCGAAAGGATGTTCTTTTTCGGTTTGGATCTGAACAACTGCATTGCTTCGAAACCCTTAAGGCTAAATTATTGGAAGCTCCTATATTAGCTATTTACAGCCCATACAATGAGACCGAATTACACTGCGACGCAAGCAATATCGGGTACGGTTCAATACTATTACAACGCCAGAAGGATGGTGTATTTCATCCGTGTTCATATTTTTCAAAAAGAGTTGCGGATGCCGAGTCAAGATATCATAGCTATGAGCTTGAAACGCTTTCAATAATTTATGCATTAAGAAGATTTCGGATCTATCTCACAGGCATCCAATTTAAAATTGTTACTGATTGTCAGTCTTTGACACTTACCCTCAACAAAAGAGTACTAAATCCCAGAATATCTCGATGGGCTCTTGAGCTTCAGAATTATGACTATTCTGTTCAGCATAGAAGTTCAACTCGAATGTCTCATGTGGATGCTTTAAGCAGATGCACAAATGTGTTGGTGGTCGAAGATGATTCCTTTGATTTCGCTTTAGCAGCTGCTCAAAAGCGGGACCCCATAATATCAAACATTATATCCGACTTAGAAAAGAAAGGAAGTAGAATTTTTGATTTAGTAAATGGATTAGTTTATAGAAAGGTTCATTCTGGAATTCGATTTTATGTTCCAAGGCAAATGGAGCAACAAGTTATTCAAAGGCATCATGACCATCTATGTCATCTTGGCGTCGACAAATGCTATGAATACATAAATAAAACATATTGGTTTCCAGAGATGAAAAATAAAATCAAAATATACATCTCTAACTGCTTAAAATGTATTCATTTCTCACCCAAGTCGGGCAAAGTTGAAGGAACTCTACACAATATCCCGAAGGGCAATCTTCCCTTTGATGTCATACATATAGATCACTATGGTCCACTAGCTACAACACGCAGTAATAAAAAGCATATATTTGTAGTAATAGATGGTTTTACGAAATTCGTTAAGCTATACGCTGTAAGCTCCACAAAAAGCTCTGAGTCTATTACATGCTTGAAATCATTCTTTTGTACATATAGTAGACCTAATTCTATTATATCTGATAGAGGAACGTGTTTTACATCAGAGGAGTTCGCTGACTTTTTAGTTAACTGCAATATTCGACATATTAAAATCGCAACACTATCACCACAATCCAACGGACAGGTTGAGAGAATTAATAGGATTCTAACCCCTATGTTCTCCAAAGAATGCGAAGAGAACTCGACAAGTAACTGGTCTGAAAAATTAACTAAAGTTGAATTCGCGTTAAACAACACAGTTAACAGGAGTACAGGATTTACACCAAGTGTACTTCTTTTTGGAATCAATCAAAAGGGTGATCTTTGCGATAAAATATACGAACATTTGGTAAAAAATAATGAAACTCATGCTGATTTAGTTAAAATTAGGGAACAAGCTTCTGAGACTATACAAAAACATCAAAATTATAACAAATCGTATTATGACAATAAACACAAACCTCCACATTCATATAAAGTAGGAGATCTCGTTATGTTAAAGAATATTGTTACCACACCAGGAGTGAACAAGAAGTTTTTAGCTAAATATCGAGGTCCTTATGAGATTTTCAAGATAATCGAAAATGACAGATATTTAGTTAAAGACATCGATGGTATTCAGATTTCTCGTGTTCCTTATACTGGAGTGTGTTCTCCTTGCAACATGAAACCTTATGCATCAGAAATATAACTCATATTGAACTTGGTTATTACACATCTAAGAAAGTATATGTATGATTTATTAATAATTCTCATTAATCTATGATATCGCATGCATAGTTAAGTATTAGTTAGTTAAAAAAAAAAATCATTTTATTTGATAATCGAGACGATTATATGTCAGGAATGGCCGAATTGTAGGCATTTCTTTTATTATCACTTTGTTAGAGTTCAAGCGATTCAATAGTAAATATATAAGAAATGTTCACTTATCGAATTACCAAATGAAAGCATATATATTTAAAAACAGTAATGTCTAGACAACTCGATTATACCGTATGATTTAAGAGAGGCAACTGAATTTATATACATTACATATTATGTACACGGTTACGATATTCATGCATAATGTCGAACCGATCAGTTCTTGTGTTATCGTCATTGAATAAAGATCTTTTATGTTTAATGTTAAATTGAGTTTCGTTGATATCTTTATGTTCTTTGCTTGATTATTGCCGTCCTACAAGACGAAAAACAGGAACACTATAAACAGGCTGGTCAGACTGGAACAAAATACCCGGCCTGCTGTCCTAGGCGAAACGATTTCCGCACGTTCTGCGGGGCTTGGATCACTGCCTTGTTGCAGCCAAGGTAAGAATTCGGATCTCCAACACGCTAAAACAAATCAGAAATACTGTGAACAAATTTAATGTCGAAAGACTGCAATCGCAAGAGACTGCCAAGGCCTTTGCGCAAAGCGTATTCCTTAACATCTTGATTAAGACCATACCACCAGCATCGAATGTCGAAGAACAATGGCAACGATGTCAACAAGCCATTAGATCAGCCGCAACTGATGTTCTAGGTTTCTCGCGGCCACCAGCATTAAACCCTTGGTTTGACGAGAAATGCCGACAGATGCTCGCAGCCAAGAACGAGGCCTACAAGGCTAAGCTGCAGGTGAAGACGAGAGCTACCATTGAGCACTACAGGCAGAGAAGAAGGGAAGAACACCGGCTTTTCATAAAGAAGAAAACAGAGCAAGAAGAGCACGCTATTGAGGATATAACGTAAAAAGTCAAAACCTGTAGAGATGAAGATGGAAATTTCGTATTTGGGACATAGTCGATGCTGAGAATATTGAAGAACCACTTCTGCAGACTGTTAAACGGCGATGACGAAGAACATTCCGCTGTCAGGCAGAACGAACCATTTAATATTGGCAACGACAGCGTAAACTGCCAACCACCCGACGTAAGTGAAGTGAGGCTAGCAATATCTAAACTCAAGCTTAAGAAAGCTGCCGGAAATGACGGCCTTCCCGCTGAGCTTTATAAAGCTGGCGGAGATGACTTGGTAAGCAACATCCACCAACTCATAAGCCAAATCTGGTCGGTTGAAAGCATGCCTGAAGAATGGAACCTCAGCATCGTTTGCCCGCTCCACAAAAAAGGAGACCCTCTGAACTGCGCCAACTACAGAGGCATAAGTCTCCTCAACATCGCATACAGCCTGAAACCGTTTACCATACAGCCTGAAACCGTTTTAGGCCAGGAAAGTCCACAATCGATCAAATTTTCACACATCGGCAGATCCTGGAAAAAACCCCCAGAAGTCCAAATCCACCACCTACTTATCGATTTCAAAGCCGCATACGACAGCATTCATAGATACGAACTATACAGAGCCATGTCTAGTTTTGGTATACCGCCCAAACTCGTCCGTTTGTATAGGATGACGATGGAGAATTCTCGCTGCACCATCAGGGTCGGAAACGACCTCACCGACACAGTCGATACCAAAGAAGGAAATTGATTCCAGCCAAATTGATTCCAGCCAACACCAGAGGCACAATTTTCCAAAAATCGGTGCAACTACTAGCATACGCCGACGATATTGACATCATTGGTAGGACTCAACGTGATGCCACGTTTGCTAGTATAGAGAAGGAATCGGCAAAAATGGGTTTAGCAGTAAATGAGGGTAACCCTTAGTGTATGCTGTCAACACGAAAGGACACGCAACATTCACGAATTCGACACAACCTACATTGACAGATATAACTTTGAGGTAGTACGGGACTTTGTCTACCTCGGCTCCGCTATTAACTCTGACAACAACATCTCGTCAGAAATCAAACGAAGAATTACTCTTGCCAACCGCTGGTTCTTCGGGCTTAGAAGGCAATTTAGTAGTAAAGCCCTCACTCGATCTACTAAGGAGATCCTTTATAAGACCCTGATCATCCCAGTCCTGCTCTACGGCGCTGAAGCATGGAACGCAACAAGTGCGAATGAAGAAATCCTTGGTCGATTCGAGAAAAAAATTCTTCGAAAAATCTTCTGTCCCGTTTGCGTTGACGGGCTATAGAGACGAAGATTCAACCACGAACTATACGAGTTGTACAGCGACATGCCCCTGGTCAAAAAACTCCGCATTGGACGTTTAAGATGGCTAGGACATGTAGAACGAATGGACACCAATACTCCGGCTCGCAGAGTCTTCGATTCCCAGCCAGACGTCGGACGCAGTAGAGGAAGACCTCGCCTTAAGTGCCGCGCACAAGTAGAAACCGACCTCAACCAACTTGGAGTGCGCAACTGGAGGCAGTTAGCTAAGGACCGGGCTAATTGGAGAGGCATGTTGGTTGAGGCCCAGGTTTATCCAGGACTGTAGCGCCACTTAAGTAAGTAAGTAAAAAAGTACGTTCGATGCCATTATGTATGGAACACGATTTCTTTTGCATTACCACCACGGGCACGCTTGCAGAAGTCCAGACGCTGAACCCAATTTTCGACGGTTTTCAAGCATAAATCGGCCGATACTGCTGCAATTTCACGTTCGAAATTCGTACGAAGTTCATCAATCGTCGCTGGCTTGTTGGCATAGACCATAGACTTGACGTAGCCCCACAGGAAATAGTCTTTTTCCACTAGACGCTCAATTGCTGATCTGCTAGGACGATTATGCCGACCATAAATTGGACGTAGCGCTCTTAACGTTGAGGACACTGATTTCGGTTGTAAATTTTAATAATTTCGACTCGTTGTTGGCTTGTATATCTTTCCATCATGAAATGGCAAACCTTACTGAAGAGAAATGTCAAAAGAGCGGCAAGAAATATGGCGTCGTTTGCTGTCCCTGTCGCTGTACTTTTGTAGCGTCCCTGTTGAAAAACCCTGTATTTGAATAATTCTTGCCTTTTTTTTCCCAATATCGTGAATTCCAAAGTTGTCAAGAATTTAATTCATGACCTGATCGCAGAGATCCATTGTTTTTTGAAAGTTATAATGTTATGCACATGTGATTTAATAATCTTTAGGTGGAGCGTCTACCTACGTCACAACACTCAAATTTATTGATTATGTTTATTTTTTCGTGGCATAAATATGAATAATTTTCATTATGCACAGATGCCCACGCCATTTTTTGTTGCCAAATAAATATCTTTTTGATGTTTTAATCTTGTTTATCTCTCATTCATTATGCTATAGGTGCACAAACATCGCTCCGATGAGATAGATATTCAACATAATCATCTGCGGCTGATATGTCACCTCTTGGTGTGGAAGTTGGTTGCGAAACACCATGGGTTCGATATCCCTTAGAATGTAAGTAAGATCCCTCGATATTAGAGGTCTTTTTTTATGTTTTACGGTTGACTATTGATATTTTTTTTTTATTTTATTTATTTATTTTTTTTTATCAATAACATATTTAAATATACTATTAATAAATTGTAAATAAGAGCACTAGCAGCATAAACTATCGGCTCTTTTGTAAGGAATAGAAATTATAATTTAATTTGAAGAAGATATAATATTTTACTTATAATGTAGATATTGGACTGAGTAGGTTCTTTTAATAAGTCTATAATTTTTGATTTTGTATTTACTATGGTTAGCAATTTGTTTGAAGAGAGAAAACAAGGGCCAAGCAGGTGTCTGATGGTGATAATACTATGGCAGGTGGGGCAAGATGGTGGTGATTCTTTTTAAGAAGATATTGGTGCGTAATACAGGTATGACCAAGTCGGAGACGGACAAAATTCGTTATCATTTCCTTTGAGGTGTGGGTCGGATATGCTGGGGGTATTATGTTGGTGTTGATGGATGTGTAATGATGGTGGTATTCGTTCCATTCTGTGATTTCATTTTCATGAAGTTTAATTTGTATCGACCTTTGTAGGTCACGTTGGGAATATTGTTCAAATGTGTAGACTGGAGCAGTATGAACGTCGTTAGCAGCTTTGTCAGCCAGTTCGTTGCCCCTTATTCCAACATGTCCAGGAGTCCATAATAACTTAAGTTTGGAGGATTTTGAAATTAAAATGTCTCTTATTTTGGAAATGGTGATAGACGTATGGAAAGGGTTGATGACGGCTTTTATGACTGAGAGGCTATCAGAGCAGATCGCCCATTTGCCTGATGTATTTGAGCATTTCTTCATCGCTTCATATATTCCCACAGCTTCTGCTGTGAAAATTGATGTTATGTCAGATAAGATACCTTGTATAAGTGTATTTCCTTCTTTTGGTTCGAAGAACCGTCAGTGAATACAAATTTCCAACATTTGTCGGAAAGTTTAGAAGCAGTTTCAGAAAACATTTGTCTGTAGATTTCTGGGCTGGTATTTTGTTTTTTTAAGTCGCATAGGTTGAGTAGTATGGAACTGGGATCTAAAAACCAGGGTGGCTGCGATGGTGTGTATTTCGGGTAACGTTTTAGGTGTATATCCATTTTTTTTCCTAAATCCAAAATGTTGTGAATTGCTGAAGGGATTCGTCTTCTTCTTTTGTGGGATAGAGCTTGAGTTGTGTCTTTGTCTATCACTGATCCAGTTTGGAAGGCTAGCTTCGGTAGCAGAGAAGTTGTAATTTTTAAATAGCGTTCTTCTATTGTCGGTAGTCCAGCTTCAGCAAGGATGTTTTTAATTGGACTAGTTGGAAAAGCACAAATACTCCTTCTTGCAGCTTGATGATATGTAGGTTTAAATACGCTTTTGGTTGACTTTGGACAGGATCCATATATAGCTAGGCCGTAATCAATTTTACTTAGAATGAGCATTTTTGTAACATAGCAAAGAGAGTTGATATGAACCTTACTCTTTTTAGATGAAAGGTACTTAATGATACTAAGCCTTGCTGCTAGTGAGTTTTTTAAGTTAGTACAGTGATTTTTCCAATTGTATTTATTGTTAAAAAGTAGACCAAGGATATTAAGATTAACAACATTTTCTATTTTTATATTATTAAGCTCCAGTTCAAAATTATTACAATGTTTTTTCCTGCATACATGAAGCATTTTGCATTTATTTAAAGATAGTTTAGATCCAGAGATATTGGACCAGTCATTTATTTCTTTGAGCAAATTTAAGAACAAAATTTTAGTTTTATCTTGGTCATTCTGTTTACAAAGGATATATGCATCATCTGCATAGACACAATGATCTAGATCTTTGTATTTTGAAATAATTATATTTAATTCTTCAAAAGCAATTGAAAATAAGATTACAGATAGCGGTGATCCTTGAGGGATACCGTTATCGCATGGAACGGTTTTAGAGAAAGTGGTTTTAATTTTCACAGAAAATTTTATGTTTGTTAAAAACGCTTTTATGTATTCAAAAATTTTGGGTCCGATTCCCCATTCTTTTAATTTGCTTAAAACGAGTTGAATACCTATGCGATCAAATGCTTTTTCGAAATCAAGTGCTAAAATTGAGACGTGGTTTCGAGCAGAAAGGGCGTTAGATATAACATAATCGAGATGAAGCAGAATATCCGTGCATCCTTTTTTTGGTTTGAAGGCTACTTGATGGATACTTAAAAGTTTCTTAAATTCAGTGAACCACAAAATGCGATTTGCTATTATTTTCTCAAGGACTTTGGATGTACATGGTAGCAAGGATATGGGGCGGTAGCTATCAATGGAGACAATATCTTTTTTAGGTTTAGCAATGGGAACAACGTTCCCTTCCCGATTTCCTTCACGAATGATTTTCTATCATTTTTCCAGGTTGACAGCACTGGTTAGTAATGGCGTCCGAACGTCATCTGTCAAGGTGAAACGTTTTTTTTTTTTTTTTAAATTAATTTTTATTTTTTACTTCAACTTAGAACTAACTTACATGCTAGACAAAAGTTAATGAAAAACTAGCCTATCCACAGTTCGTCGGAAGACGTGGTAGATTAGCGGAACCGCCGATCTGTCCTGTATCAGCCCTCGACTATCCAAAAATACGAAAGCTTCAGGCGGAATAAAGCTGCTTAAACGCGCACTTTCAAAATATTCATCATTGGGGTAGAAGTCCCCAAAGATGAGACTATTGCTCGAGGTCATCGCTCTTGCCGCGTAATACCGAATGAGTTTCACCAGAAAATTGTCTATCCTGTTGATGTTGGCCCCGTTGTATAGGACCTGGTTGGAATAATATTTTGTGTAGTCAGATACTGGTGTTCTGTGAAGTCCAAGGCAGCTTCTCAAACACTGCCTCTCAAACACCCGTATCTTTTCCATTTGAGATGGTGCAACGTTGAACCACACCGGGCACCCATAGGCAATCATCGGTCTGATAAGAGACATGTAGCAAATCACCTTCACCCTGCTGTCAAGACGGCTGCTATAAAACAATCGTCTTGTCAGGGCAAATGCTCCCCTAGCTCTCGCCAGAGCAGCATCTACATGTCTTCCGAAATATAGATACTGATCCAGCCAGATGCCAAGGTACTTTACTACACTTTTACTCGCCAGTGGATGTCCGTTTGGTCCAACGATCACCAGCTTGCGCCAGTTCTTTCTTGTATCCCTAGAGGCCTTAGACAACGGTGTCCTAAACAGGATAGTTTCCGATTTCTGAAAGTTGATTTTCAACTTCCAGTCATCACAATATCTCTGGATCTTATCGAAGTCCCGCTGCAAAAGAGTTCGGATGACCTCGACAGTAGGTGCTGTTCTGTACGCGATAAGATCGTCCGCATACGCAATTGCCTGAGTGAGACTACCTATCATATCGCTGGTGTAAGTGCTGAAGAGAATCGGCGAGTTCACCGCTCCCTGTTGCAGACCATTTTTAATGAAAAATTCGGTGGAAGAAGTTACATTGCCACTTTTGACAACAAACGTTCTACCAGTCAAGATGTCATGAAGCATATATAGCAGTGGTTTACTTATGCCAAGTCTGGTCAGCTTAAGATAGAGGCCCTCTAACCATACGGTGTCGAAAGCCTTCTCCAAATCAACCAGACATGCACCCGTGCACTGTTTTTTCGCTTTGTTCCATTGTATATCAGAGACGAGTTTGGAGGCGGCATGAATACAGTCGTGTCCGGCCTTGAAACCAAACTGGTTCTCTGGTATAATATTGTTGTCTTCAGACCACTTGAACAGAGCCCGATTGAGAATCTTTTCGAATACCTTGCTGATACTCGGAAGGAGACTTATCGACCGGAATTTTGCCGGATTGGAGTTGTCCTTTCCCTTTTTCGGGAGAGGATGAACCACCGCCGTCTTCCAACGCACTGGATAATATGCATTATTCTGCGCGTTGTTGAACAGCGTGGCGTAAATGTCCACAGCTTCAGGGGGTAAGTGTCGCAGTACAATGTTGGATATACCATCGACTCCCGCTGACTTCTTTTTCTTTATGGAATCGAAGATGGTCTGGAGTTCCACCTTCGAAATTAACAGGGGACTAGACCCACTTCGCTCGGCCGCGTGAAACCGCTGTTCTCAGATCGCCATTGCGTTATGTCATTTCTGAGGTAGAAATAATGGAACAGGGCATTGTTTTCCAGGATGCGGTTCGGGCGAATGCTATCATTCACCTTATACACTTCCTGAAAAACAGCCCCCACTGCCTCCACTTTCTCCTGAGGATCTTCAATAACATAGAAATCGTCGTTGAAGACGGCTTCCCCTGGTCAAGGTGAAACGTTTTCAGTATACTCTGCCATTGAATCATGGAAAGACTTACAAACGAGCAACGATTGCAAATTATTGAAATTTATTATCAAAGTTCGTGCTCTGTGAAAAGTGTACACCGTTTGTTACGACCATATTATGGTCGTCCTTATCGACCTGGTGAATCAACAATTCGTGCTGTTATCACCAAATTTCGCACCAAATTGACTTTGTTGGACATTAAACCATCGACTTGCATTCGTACAGTGGGTACCGAAGAGAAGATTGCAGTCGTAGCGTCCAATGTTAATGAAGATCGTGAAATGTCAATTCGTCGCCGTTCTCAGTAATTGGATATGTGTTACTCAACCACATGGAAAATTTTAAGTGTCGACTTGGGTTTGAAAGCCTATCAACTTCAACTTGTGCAAGAAATGAAGCCGCATTGGGCCTTAGAACAGCTCCATGAAAATCCGCTGTTTTATCGAAAAATTGTGTTCAGCGATGAGGCTCATTTCTGGCTCAACGAATACGTAAATAAGCAAAACTGTCGCATGTGGAGTGATGAACAGCCACATGCCATACAAGAATTACCGATGCATCCCGAAAAATGACAGTTTGGTGTGGTTTATGGGCTGGTGACATCATCGGTCCATTTTTCTTCAAAGACGACCGTGGAAGAAACATTACAGTCAACGGCGAACGATATCGAGCCACGATACGCTACTTTTTTTTTGGCCCAGTTGGCTTAGTTGAACTTGGTTGACATGTGGTTTTATCAGACGGTGCCACATGCCACACAGCTCAATGGAAATGTTGAAGAATGAATTTGGTGAGCAGCTTATCTCTCGAAATGGCCCTGTGAGTTGGCAGCCAAGATCATGTGATTTTAGCCGGACACAATTGAAGCCTTAATCGATAAAGTAATTACTTAAGTGGCGCTACAGTCCGGGATGAACCTGGGCCTCAACCAACATACCTCTCCAATTAGCCCGGTCCTTAGAGAACTACCTCCAATTGCGCACTCCAAGTTGGTCGAGGTTGGTTTCTACTTATGCGCGCCACTTAAGGCGAGGTCTTCATCTACTGCGTCCGACGTCTGGCTGGGAATCGAAGACTCTGCGAGCCGGTGTCCATTTGTTTTACATGTCCTAGCCATCTTAAACGTCCAATGCGGAGTTTTTTGACCAGGGGTATGTCGCTGTACAGCTCGTATAGTTCGTGGTTGAATCTTCGTCTCCATAGCCCGTCAACGCGAACGGGACCGAAGATTTTTCGAAGAATTTTTCTCTCGAATCGACCAAGGATTTCTTCATCCGCTTATGATACGGTCGATGCTTCAGCGCCGTAGAGCAGGACTGGGATGATCAGGGTCTTATATAGGATCTCCTTAGTAGTTCGAGTGAGGGCTTTACTACTAAATTGCCTTATAAGCCCGAAGAAACAGCGATTGGCAAGAGTAATTCTTCGTTTGATTTCTGATGAGATGTTGTTGTCAGAGTTAAAGCGGAGCCGAGGTAGACAAAGTCCCGTACTACCGCAAAGTTATATCTGTCAATGTGACGTTCTGTCAAATTCGTCAATGTTGTGTGTCCTTTCGTGTTGACAGCATATACTTTGTCTTACCCTAATTTACTGCTAAACCCATTTTTGCCGCTTCCTTCTCTATACTAGCAAAGGTGGCTATGACATCACGTTGAGTCCTACCAATGATGTCAATATCGTCGGCGTATACTAGTAGTTGCACCGATTTTTGGAAAATTGTGCCTCTGGTGTTGGATTTGGAGTTTTACACAATCCTCTCAAGAATCAGATTAAAGAAGTCACATGACAGCGCATCGCATTGCCTAAATCCTTTTTTGGTATCGAATGTGTCGGTGAGGTCATTTCGACCCTGATGGAGCAGCGAGCATTCTCTATCGTCATCCTACACAAACGGACGAGTTTGGGCGGTATACCAAAAATAGACATGGCTCTGTACAGTTCGTCTCTATAAATGCTGTCATAAGCGGCTTTGAAATCGATGAATAGGTGGTGGGTATCGATTTGGACTTCTTGAGTTTTTTCCAGGATCTGCCGAAGTGTGAAAATTGGATCGATCGTGGACTTTACTGGCCTAAAACCACACTGATAAGGGCCGATCAGGTTGTTGGTAAACGGTTTCAGGCGTTCACATATTACGGCAGATAGGATCTTGTAGGCGATGTTGAGGAGACTTATGCCTCTGTAGTTGGCGCAGTTCAGAGGGTCTCCTTTTTTGTGGATCGGGCAAACGATACTGAGGTTCCATTCTTCAGGCATACAATCATCTGACCAGATTTGGCTTATGAGGTGGTGGATGTTGCGTACCATGTCATCTCCGCCAGCTTTATATAGCTCAGCAGGAAGGCCGTCATTTCCGGCGGCCTTATTAAGCTTGAGTTTAGCTATTGCTATCCTCATTTCACTAAGGTCGGGTGGTTGGCAGTTTTCGCTGTCGTTGCCAATATTAAATGGTTCGTTCTGCCTGACAGCGGAATGTTGTACGCCATCGCCGTTTAAAAGTCTGCAGAAGCGGTTCTTCTACATCCTCAGCATCGACTGTGTCTCAACTACGATATTTCCTTTTTCATCTCGACAGGATTCTGTTCGAGCCTTGTAGCCTTGGCTTTGACGTTTTACACTTTGGTAAAACTTGCGAACATCGTTCCTGGAGTGGGACCTCTCTATATCCTCGATCGCGCGCTTTTCTTGCTCTTTTTTCTTCTTTCTGAAAAGCCGATGTTCTTCCCTTCTTCTTTGCCTATAGAGCTCAATGGCAGCTCACGTCTTTACCTGCAGCTTAGCCTTGTAGGCCTCGTTCTTGGCTGCGAGCATCTGTCGGCATTCCTCATCAAACCAGGGGTTTCTTGCTGGTGGCCGCGAGAAACCTAGCACATCAGTTTCGGCTGATCTATTGGCTTGTTGGCATCGTTGCCATTGTTCTTCGACATTAGATGCTGGTGGTATGTTGTGAGTCGAGAGGTTAAGAAATAAGCGTTGCGCGAAGGTCTTGGCGGTCTCTGGCGATTGCAGTCTTTCAACATTAAATTTTTTCACAGTATTTCTGGTTTGTTGTGGCGTGGTGGATATCCGCAACCTTACCTTGGCTGCAACAAGGTAGTGGTCCGAGTCGATGTTAGCCCCTCGGAATGTTCGACATCCAAAATACTGGATGCGTGCCTCTTGTCTATCGCAATGTGATCAATTTGGTTGACCTTTTGTTGATCTGGAGACCGCCATGTCCCCTTGTGGATATCGAGGTGAGGATATGCTGGCTATAGTGGCATTTCGTTCCGTAGCGAAGTCAATTAGCCTAAGTACGTTACCAGGCGTGTTGTCGTGTAGGCTATATTTTCCGACAGTACTGCTAAAGATGTCTTCTCTTCCTACCTTTGCGTTAAAATCTCCCAGCACGATTTTAAGATCGTACTTTGGTAGTCGCTCATAGGTTTTGTCGAGGAGCTCGTAGAAGCAATCCTCAGTTATATCATCTTTTTCCTCCGTCGGAGCATGAGTGCATATAAGGCTTATGTTGGCGAATTTGGCCTTGATGCGGATTGTAACAATGCGTTCGCTAATGTCTTGAAAACATACGACTTCTTGGGTAAGTCTGGCACTTATAACAAATCCGCATCCGAATAGTCGCTGTTTCTGCTCACTATAGCACGGTCCATAGTAGATGTCACAGTTTTTCATCCTCTTTTTGCCCGGCCCATCCCATCGTATTTCCTGGATGGCAGTAATGTCTGCTTTGTAGCAGTTTAGGGCTTCCGCTAGTTGTTCGCCTGCACCTCTCCTGTTTAATGTTCTCACATTCCAGGTGCGGATACGAACGTCGTTGTCCTGTTTTCGTTTAACATGGTCGTCAACAATATTATCAGTCCTTTCCGAGGCTATTGGTTGCTTCGTAACATAAGCTTTTTTCCGTGGATGGGTAGTTAACCCAAAGCACAACCACCAACCTGGAGGGCCAGGCCCTTGTTTTGACCCTAAGACAGCGGGCCGGAAATACCGATGTCAGTAGCCCATTTTTGGGGTATGAGCGCTGCCGTTGACCCATTGAGGGTTCCTCCGCCACCAACTATTTTCCAACACCCTGGCTCAGTATTGGAAATCCCTATAGACCTGGTGTTCAAATATGTCGAAGCAGCTCATATAGGGATTACACCACCAGTTCGATCAAACTGGAGCTGTAGGCACCACCGTTGACTCCATCTAGGGAATTCCTCCGCTGCCGCCTGAGAGTGAGTGCCTTAGTGAGAGGACACTCCCTCCCGCCCCTCTCTCGTTTGCTGCCACCAACGATCTTTTACAGGGGTTTAATACCCCATCTCCAGTCGAGGTACTAGGCACCCACCAGTCACCATCGTGGAGGTGAGAGTAGGAGTTGATAGTGAGAGGCTAGAGTGAGAACGCTTGTATTCTCATGTAATCGCATCACTATCCTTAAACACCGGCCAGGATTAAACACAGGATAACATAACACGCGTAATTCGTGGAATATAGGCCGAAATGCTCGAAAAAGTGACGCAAAATTGGACCTTCCGAAGGGAACATTTAAAACGGAGCCTCGGACAACATTTACATGAAGTTGCCTGTAAAACGTAAGTGGCAAAGGCCTATTTATCGATTACAATAACAATTTTGAATATTTAATTCAAATTTGAGTGTTTTATTCGACTTTTAAAACAATACGCCTAAAAATTCACCCGTTATGATCAACTGAGGCTGATGTCTGACTAATCCCAACCGCTACTGTCACTTTCACTTACATTATCGGAAGATGGTAAAAAAGATATCTTTTCTTGGCGATAACTGGATGCAGTAGCCTCTCGATTAGTGGCCAAGTACAATCGGTCATCGACTATTGTGCGTTTTCTGGAGAATTGTTTAATGTGGTAGGACTTTCAGATACTTATGGCTAGTTTTTCAGCTCATATGCCATTAAAAGTCAAAGCTAATTTTAAGAAGAATGTTGATCATAGTAATCCAGATAGCCTTCGAAAACTGAGGTGGGTGGAGAATACAGCTCCTCGATACAAAACACTTTTAAATCAACACTGTCATCTTCTTCCACTTCAATCTGCGAGCTTTGTTGAACAAATTGAGAACAGTATCACAAGAGTGGTTTACGTCTCCGATTTACCTACGAATAATAACAACACGTTCACATCCAAAAGTAAGTGGTTCGACAGGGATTGCTACAACCTTCGCAAACTCTCTTTTAAGCTCTTGAAATTGTTCAGATCGACAAACTCTGTAGCATTCAAAACTATGTACCTACGTGCCAACAAAGAGTTTAAGCAACTATGCACCCAGAAACGAATGCTCTACCTTAAGAGCCTTGCAACCAGGTTACAGCACGCCAAAAACTGTCAAAGAATTCTGGTCTAACGTTCTTGAGCTGGGTGGGTGCAGCCGAAGTATGAAGATTGCTCTCGAAGCGGAAACTTTAGCAGCTCATTTAAAAACACTACTGTCAGCGGAGGAGAATCTTCATACTTTTAGCAATGCATTACAGAACGAAGCTTGACCTGTGCTTGATCGTCCAATTTCTTTAAGAGAACTCGAATCATCTCATGACAAAGCTCCAGGAAGTGACGGTATCCCTATTGAATTCTTTAAAAATGCAACAGATCAACTGAAAAACTACATCGTGGAGTTTTTCAACCTAATCTATAACAATGCTTGTGTCCCTTGTTGTTTTACCAAAGCGCTTGCGTTTCCTTTTTTAAAAAAAAGGAACGCGAGTTTGGCAGAGAATTATAGAGGAATCTCCATTCTCAATTCTCTCAGAAAGATTCTTGCTACGATCCTGTATTCAAGACTGTCCATTTGGATTGAAGACAACAATCGTCTGAGCAAGTATCAAGATTCCGTGCAGGCTTTTCTACTATTGATCACATTTTTGCATTGACTAGTATCGCTACAAAATATATTGAAAGGAACAAGCAGCTGTATGTATGCTTTGTAGACTTTAAAGCAGCGTTTGACACCGTCAACAGACAAGCTTTAATCTACAGACTGGCATCGCTTGGAGTAACAAGAAAGTTCCTTTTAGTATATGAAAATTTTTTGTCGTCATCAAGTGCAGCTGTGTGGGATGGATCTAAGTTGTCTGAATGGTTTGACACGTCTGCAGGTGTTCCACAGGCTTGCATTATAAGCCCAGTTCTGTTCGCCTTGTACATTGATGCCATATCAGATATTCTGCCTGGAGGCGTAAGCTTTGCGGGCAATCACAAAAAAGTACTCCTTTATGCAGATGACTTTATGTTGCTGGCGGATAATCCATTTGCGCTCCAACTGCAAATAAATAGACTTCAGTCGTTTTGTGAAACTTGGGATCTCAAAATCAACGTCATGAAAACAAAGGTCATGATCTTTGAGAACCGACAGAGAGCAAGACGTCGTGAAGAATCCTGGCGACTCAACAACACGCGGATTGATGTGGTTCATGAATTTAAGTACCTCGGTGTGCTATTAACAAACAACTTAAACTTCCACAATCATGCGAAGGAGAAAAGCAGCGAGGCAAAACTGGCACTAAGCATGATGTGGCCGAAATTCTTCGCAAACCAAAACATTGATCAGTCATCTAAGTATCAAGTATTCAACGCTGCAGTTAACACCTGCATGTGTTACGGTGTGCAGGCCTTTGGTGTGTGTCCCTTTGAAGAATTTGAAGCCGTTCAAAGATTTTTCTTTAAGCGTCTATTTCGACTACCGAACGTGACACCAACCTACGCTATCCACGTGGAATCGGGCTTACCACCCATTTACTTGCAAAACCTAAAAGCTCATTCAGATTATCTAACAAGATTGATGAAGAGAAGTGGAAACAGTCTTCATAGGTCAATATTAATTAGATTATTGCAAACAAATTCTTCACCTTTCAGAGATTGGAACCAACTGGCGTTATCGCACGACCTCAATATTTCTCTATCAGAGAGCAACGTTACTGAATGGCAGAATATATTTACAATGATCATCGCTAAGGTCGATGAACAAATATATGACCAACATTTTACTAGAGCATCTGCCTCGGCGTCCAGATTATTGTACAGAAATTTAAACCATCAAATCCTCTCCCAAGAAAGCCATTTCAACATCAAATATTCGTCGGAAATTATTAGCACCATTTTCAGAGCCAATCTCAAATACCAGAAGTCCTTCCTTATCAAGTCACATCAAGTGACTGGTTAATCGAGGATTTTTAGTCACGTGACGTGGTCGATTGACCAATGACAACAGTGACGGCAAAGTTATATTGGGAAATTTAAACCCGTACCTAATACGGCATATTTTTTATGATCGGCAAACTGAAGCTTATGTGTAAGTGTATTAAGAGAACAACATAGAGACAGAGAGAGAGAGCACAAAAACATACTAGGCTGCTTTGGCCGTAAAATTCGTACATTCACTACAGAGAGCTATTTTGTCTGAAACAATTTTCGCATGTTGTTGTTCGTCGCACATTTGTTCTGTCCGCTCTTGCCCCCCTATCCATTCAATTTTCTGATGTACATGCCTTGGATTCACTGCAGAGTGCTCTCTCATGCTTACGCTCTCGCTCTCTTTTGCTGAAACAAATGTTTGCTTATTGTTGTTGATTGCCCGCCTTTCCCCATCCTTTGACTTTTCGTGTTCAAATTTCGTTTCATGTGAGTTCTTGGATTTACCCCGACGAGTCCAAAGAAGTTTCGCTTCAAAAACCTTTTTCTATTGATGAAGTGTGGCTGTAAGTGTGAAACCTATTCCCAGAAGGCTGAGCTGGCTGAACTCCATTTGTATCCATTTCTACAATCAACCTATTCATCATTTAGATCTATATATCCACATGACAGGCTCTTTGCAAATATGGCTCTTAGCGACTTTCCGCATTTCAGCTTGTTCTGAATTCCAGACAATTTCGAAATGTTCGTCATGTAATATCGGTCAAAAACTGCTTTATATTCCTCGGACTAATAGACCTTTGCATTAAGTTCAACTAAAGTGCGATATATGCAAATGATATTCAATACCCCTCCCAACTTCTAATGCCAATACTCGCCCCCCAAACGCCTTCAAGTTGTGTGACCTATTCCACTAACTGACTTAATCGTTTCTAAACACTTTTCGATGTGAAAATCGCCTGCTTGCTGTTAAGTGTAATTAAGCCCTCTTGCTTGGAACTAATTAGCAGGCACACCAATTCCCGCGGCATACCTTAGGAATGTCTCTATGAGCTATGACCACATATGCAGTGGGGTAAATGAAATATCACATGATCGCGATAAGTCAATAAAAATGTGGTCAGGTTCCAATGGTTGTTTTGTATTTTTTTTTTTTGGCAGCCATACCGATTCGGACTTAACAGACCTACTATAAGGCACGTTGAACGCACGCGTCCTCGTCACCATTCAATATCTGTGTGCTTAGCCAGTGTATACTGCCTTTGTGTTGCATAATTCAAGTCGTTTGTATGCCAGATTTTGTTTTTTTTTTGGAACTCTCCCTCTATACATTTCGGTCGAAATTTTAAAGAAAAAAAAATAATCAAACAGAAATAATACAATCCGCGAATAAATTCCTAAACTCGAATATTACGATCGATAACATTGAGGTGGGAATTACAATGATTGACACAGAGAGCCGACACAACGACTAGCGAAGACAGTAGGCATTTGCAATGTCTTTCGTACAGTGTGTGCCAAAAGTATTGAATCATCGGAATTTTTATGATATTTGATGCTGAGGATATGGAAGAACCACTTCTGCAGACTGTTAAACGGCGATTGAGAACAATCCCACTGCCAGGCAGAATGAACCTTTCAATACTGGTAATGACAGCGAAAACTACCAACCACCCGACCTAAGTGAAGTGAGGATAGCAATATCTAAACTCAGGCTTAATAAGGCCGATGGAATGACGGCTTTGTAAAGCCGGCCGAGTTGACTTTGTAAGTAACATCCACCAATCATAAGCCAATTCTGGTCGGATGAAAGTATGCCTGAAGAATGGAACCTCAGAATCATTTGTCCGATACATTTCAAAGTAGATCCTCTGAACTGCGCCAACTACAGAGGCATAAGTCTACTCAACATCGCCTACAAGAGTCTATCTGCCGTAATATATGAACTCTTGAAATCGTTTTCCAACAACCTGATCGGCCCTAATAAGAGTGGGTTAAGGCCAAAACACAAAACAAAACAACTGATCAAATCATCACACTTCGGCAGATCCTGGAAAAAAGCGAAAAAATCGATAGCCACCACATATTTATCGATTTCAAAGCCGCATACGACAGCATTTATAGAGACGAACTATACAGAGCCATGTCTAGTTTTGGTTTAACGCCCAAACTCGTCCGTTTGTGTAGAATGCTTCATCAATTTCGGAAACGACTTCACCGACACATTCGATACCAAAAGAGGATTTAGACAAGGCGATGCGCTTTCATGAGAATTCTTAAATTTGATTCTTGGGAAGATTGTGCAAAACTCCCGAGCTAACACCAGAAGCACAATCTTCCAAAAATCGGTGCAACTACTAGCATACGCCGACGATATTGACATCATCGGTTGGACTCAACGTGATGTGACGGCCACGTTTGCTAGTACAAGGTGGGCCAAAAGAGATCACCCCATTGGAAGATGCTCTTATTTTTGCAAATGGCCGCCAATGTTAAATCTGTTTTGACATTTGTGGACTAGACAGATGTAGAATACAAGTGGACAAGCCATGGAGCGATACACTCCCCAAGAACTCGGAATAATCGTGTCTATTTCTTTGGGTAACAATTCGTCTGTAGTGATGGCGCAGCACGAATTCCGTCGCCGATTCCCCGGCCTTCCGACACCGACTGCGCAAACACTGCGCCGTTTGGCCACCAACCTTGAAAAGTATGAGATCACACGAGAAGTTGCCAAGAGTGGCCGGCCCCAGAGCGCCCGTTGTGCCGAAAATATCGCCGCTGATGCCGAGAATGTCGAGCTATAGCCGGAAACATCGACCAGACGCCTTGCCTCGCAATAAGCCATCAGCCGGTCGTCCCTAAGGCGAATTCTGATCAAAGGTTTGCGCATGTTCGCGTACAAAGTCCAGTCCGTGCATCAGCTGCTGCCTGTCGACCGCCAAACGCTTGTAACCTACGCCGAAGCCATCCTCAATCTCGAGGACGAAGTGAACGATTATTCGACCAAAATCATAATGAGCGATGAGACTCATTTCCACCTCAAGGGGTACGTGAACAAGCAAAACTATCGCTTCTGGGGCACCGAAAATCCACGAGTAATGCACGAGGAGCAATTCACCCGCTCAAAGTTACTGCATGGTGCGCTGTTCAAGCTGGAGGAGTCATCGGGCCATTTTTTTTTTAGAGAACGCCGCTGGTCAAACGACAACAGTGGACGGTGCGCGATTTAGGGCCATGTTAACCGTGTTTTTTCTACCGTAATTGGATGAATTAGGACTGAAGGACATGTGGTTCCAACAGGACGGAACAACAGCACACACTACACGAGCCACACCGATATTCTGAAGGGCCAAACAACATCGGATGACTTCTTTTGGCCCACCTTGTATATATAAGGAAGCGGCAAAAGTGGGTTTAGCAGTAAATAAAGGTAAAACTATGCTGTCAACACGAAAGGACACACAACATCGACGAATTGGACACAACGCCACCATTGACAGATATAACTTTGAGGTAGTACGGGACCTTGTCTACCTCGGCTGCGCTATCAACTCTGAAAACAACGTCTCGTCAGAAATATAACGAAGAACTACTCATTCCAATCGCTGTTTCTTCGGGAGAAGAAGGCAATTTAGTAGTAAAGCCCTCACTCGAACTACTAAGGAGACGCCCTTACTCTGCTATTGCGTCTCTTGTCTCTCGACCTACACATTAAAGATACCGCACTTTGCAGCGCAGTAAGACTCAAGGAGTCAGGATGCTGGACTTCAAGGCCGTATGACCACAGTAACAAACTGGACTAGTTACCAACCGACATGGTCACGTTTCCAACTGGCTAGTATACACCCACACTAAACTTCAAGAAAGCCTTCCACGTAGGCTTTCCTACCAGATCTCAGTAAAAGAGGCACGAAGTAGTAAGAAATTTCAACACGGTGGTCTACACCGACGGATCTAAGATGAATCACCGAATCTACTAGGAATCACCGAAAATATCAGTATCATACCGACTACTGGATTTTGCCAGCGTATTCCAGACGGAACTACTTGTTTCCCCCGAGACATGAACGCAACTGGGGCGTGACATTATGAAAAAGCAAAATATTGCTATCCTGTCATTAAGGCCATTAATTCGGCTACCATATCCTCTAACAGGAATGTCGAAACGAACTTGCCATCCTGAGCGAACGCTTCAGTGTCACTCTTCTCTGAGTCCCAAGGAACAGTGACATTGTAGGAAACGAGCGTGCAGAAGAGCTGGCCAGGCAAGACTCCGCTCTACATGGGTCCAGATCCCTTTTGGTGCGGTTAAGGGACAAATCCGCACTTATACTTTCTGAAGATGGCCGACTCCAAATGGAGAAGGTTACCATATTGTGTCATATCGAGACAAGAACCTACCTGGCATATCTAAGACAAGAACAGAACAAACAACCTACTACATAAAACCCGCTCAGATATCGGCAATAGTCACGGCACACTGGCCAATTGGAGACCATGTGGCCAAACTAGGGATCCCATACAACCCCCAAATGGGAACTGAAATGTCCGGCACTAGTATGAGCCAGATTGCGTAGACCAACCATTCTTCAACGACCTTAACGACATCTTTTGTAAAAGGATTCAAGATCCTACCCGTTTTCTAAACTCCACATGCTGGGTCTAGATGCGGATTATTCACACCCTCAACAATCATCTTACGAAAAAGGTCACACGAGTCGTGGTAACAAAAAGGCACATCAGTGCTCCTTGGGTTCATGCTGAATTGCCACTTCTATCTACCTACCTACCTAAGGAGATCCTATATAAGACCCTGATCATCCCAGTCCTGCTCTACGGCGCTGAGGCATGAGACCTAATCGAATGTGAATGAAGAAATCCTTGGTCGTTTCTAGAGGAAAATTCTTCGAAAAAACGTCGTCAACGTAGACAGGAACGTTGATGGGCTGTTGAGATGAAGATTCAACCAAGATCTATACGAGCTATACAACGACATACCCCTTGTCAAAAAACTCCGCACCAATTCTCAACTGGAGGTGGTTAGCTAAGGATCGGGCTAATTGGAGAGGCATGTTTGTAGAGGCCCCTGGTTCATTCCGCACTGTAGTGCCACTTAAGTAAGTAAGTTGCGGCTTTGAAATCGATGAATACGTGGTGGGCATCGATTGAGACTTCTTGAGTTTTTTTTCCAGGATCTGCCGAATTGTCAGTCGTGGACTTTCCTGGCCTTTAAGACTCGTACTTGGCTGCGAGCATCTGTCGACATTCTTCACCAAACCAGAGGTTTCTTGCTGGTGAGCAACCTATCACATCAGTTGCAGCTGATCTAATGGCTTGTTGGCATCGTAGCCATTGTTTCTCGACATTCGATGCTGGTGGTATGGTGTTGACGGAAAGATAAAGGGATACACGTTGCGCGAAGGCCTTGGCGGTCTCTTTGGATTGCAGTCTTTCGAGATTAAATTTTTTCACAGTATTTCTGGTTTGTTGTCGCGTGGTGGACCACTACCTTGGCCGCAACAAGGTAGTGGTCCGAGTCGATGTAGGCCCCTCGGAATGTTCGGACATCCAAAGAACTGGATTCGTGCCACTTGTCTATCACAATGTGATCAATTTGGTTGAGACCGCCAAATTGGCCCATATTGGCGTGTAGGCTGTATTTTCCGACAATACTGCTGCCAAAGATGTCTTCTCTTCCTACCTTTGCGGTAAAGTCTCCCAGCACGATTTTAAAATCCAACTTCGGTAGTTCGCAATATCATCTTTTACCTCCACCGGGGAGTGTGTGCATATAAGGCTTATGTTGGCGAATTTGGCCTTGATGCGAATTATTACAATGCGTTCGATAATGTCTTCGAAATATAAGATTTCGTGTGAAAGTCTTGCGCTCATAACAAACCCGCATCGTCGCTGTTTTTGCTCACTTTTTCAAGGTAAGTAGTAGATGTCACAGTTTTTCATCCTCTTTTTGTCCGGTTCATTCCATCGTATTTCCTCGATGGCAGTAATGTCTTCTTTGTAGCAGCTTAAGGCGTTCGGTAGTTGTTCGCCTGCACGTTTCCTCGTGGGTCTTAATGCCGGCTCTCCACTGACAACCACAAGCGTGGCCTTAAATGCTCTATGCTCTGCAATGAGGACTGTTGACACTTTAGAAATGAAATAAAGGTCATTCGATGTAACTTCCTTTTGCTTGGAAATAAGACCCCCCTGTGATTTATTTTCTTGTCCCGAAAGTCTGTACAGATATTGTCATTCCTGAGATTTAGTTTCATCGTGTGATTCCTTAGGGAGTTACGATCCAACCTTTACGAACAAAAACAGCGATGTACTCGTGACCAAGCTCTTGATTCGATTCCGTTGAAATGCTTTTCTACAAGCTGGATGAATATAACGGGTCCGTTTTTTAACGTTTTTTTTTTCAACTAGTGCTTACTTCGTGAATGGTAACACATAGCTCATGTCTGATTCGACAGATAATTAGTTTTATCCTTCCGCTGAACGAATATGGTTGTGTATACCCTTGAACAACGCTTGGAAATATTGCGACATTACTTTAAAAATCATGGTAATGTTGCAGAATGTGTGCGAAAATTGCGTACGGATTTTGGAAGATTTGTTCGTTATCTTGTGAAAAAAGTGAAAGAAACTGGTATCCTCATCGATAAACCAAAGCGTGAAAAGCCAAAAACAGTGCGTACACTCGAGAATATTGCTGCTGTGGCAGAAAGTGTGCGTGAAGCGCCATCAACATCAATTCACCGTCGTTCTCAACAATTGAACATTTCGGAGACATCATTGAGACGAATTTTGCATAAAGACCTTGGTATGACGCCATACAAAGTCCAATTGGTTCAGGAAATGAAGCCAACTGACCATTCAATGCGTTTTCGCTTCGCTAAGTGGGCCTGCGATCGACTTAGAGAAGATGCCGATTTTGCCAAAAAATCATCTTTTCAGATGAAGCTCATTTCGATCTTGGCGGGTATATAAACAAGCAAAATTGTCGCATTTGGGGCACAGAAAACCCGCACATATACATTGAAAAGCCGATACACCCAAAACGAGTCACTGTTTGGTGCGGATTTTGGTCCAGAGGCATAATTGGTCCATTTTTCTTCGAAAATGAGCAGTGAGTGGCCGTTACAGTCAATGGCGATCGTTATCGTGCCATGTTGAACGAATTTTTGTTCACAAAAATTGAAGAGGAGGATATTGGCAACATTTGGTTACAACAGGACGGCACTACGTGCCACACAGCCGAAGCTACACTCGATGTTTTGCGCCCTGTTTTTGAAGATCGCATTATCAGCCGCAGAGCTGATGTTGTTTGGCCACCTCGGAGCTGCGATTTGACACCGTTGGACTACTATTTGTGGGGTGCCGTATAAGATAAGTGTTACACCGACAAGCCAGAGACAATTGACGCTTCAAAGGACAATATTCGTGAAGCCATTGGTGAAATACAGCTGCACACAATCGATAATGTGCTTAAAAATTGGACCGATCGTGTAGGCTACAGCATGGCCAGCCGAGGCAGCCATTTGAATGAAATTATTTTCCATTATTAACCGGAAGGATTGTCCTTTCAAATAAAAAAAAAATTTGAGAAAATATTCAGTAGGTTTTTTTTTACACCATTTTCAAAAAAAAAAGTTATTTGGCGGACCCTTTATAACCTCAACCTGGTTTATAAACGTGTTAAGAGCTGCGTACAATAATGATTCAGCTTATATTTGAAACGGGAGCCATTTGTCAGAGGAATGAGAGTCATCAATGGGAAGATCGTTGGGGGCAGCAAACGAGAGAGGGGGGAGGAGTGTCCTCTCACTAAGGCACTCACTCTCAGGCGGCAGCGGAGGAATTCCTTAGATGGAGTCAACGGTGGCGCCTACAGCTCCAGTTTGATCGAACTGGTAGTGAAATGCCTATTTGAGCAGCTTCGACATATTTGAACACCAGGTCTATAGGGATTTCCAATACTGAGCCAGGGTATTGGAAAAGAGTTGGTGGAGGAGGAGCCCTCAATAGGTCAACGGCAGCGCTCATACCCCAAATGGGCTACTGACATCGGTATTTTGCCCGGCCCGCTGTCCTAGGGTCAAAACAAGAGCCTGTCCCTCCAGGTTGGGGGTTGTGCTTTGTGTTAACTACCCATCCACGGAAAAAAGCTTATGTTACGAAGCAACCAATAGCCTCGGAAAGGACTGATATTATTGTTGACGACCATGCTAAACGAAAAAAGGACAACGACGTTCGTATGTGCAGCTGGAATGTGAGAACATTAAACAGGAGAGGTGCAGGCGAAAAATAAGCGGAAGCCCTAAATTGCTACAAAGCAGACATTACTGCCATCCAGGAAATACGATGGGATGGGCCGGGCAAAAAGAGGATGAAGAACTGTGACATCTACTATGGACCGTGTTATAGTGAGCAGAAACAGCGACTATTTGGATGCGGATTTGTTATAGGTGCCAGAATTAAGCAAGAAGTCTTATGTTTCCAAGACAGGAATTGTAACAATCCGGATCAAGGCCAAATTCGCCAACATAAGCCTTATATGCGCTCAAGCTCCGACGGAGGAAAAAGATGGTACAACTAAGGACTGCTTCTACGAGCTCCTTGACAAAACCTATGAGCGACTACCAAAGTACGATGCTAAAATCGTGCTGGGAGATTTTAACGCAAAGGTAGGAAGAGAAGACATCTTCAGCAGTACTGTCGGAAAATATAGCCTTCACGACAATACGCCTGGTAACGGATTTAGGCTAATTGATTTCGCTATGGACCGAAATGCCACTATAGCCAGCACACGGTTTCCTCACCTCGATATCCATAAGGGGACATGGCGGTCTCCAGATCAACGAACGGTCAACCAAATTGATCACATTGCGATAGATAAGAGGCACGCATCCAGTATTTGGGTCTCCGAACATTCCGAGGAGCTAACATCGACTCGGATCACTACCTTGTAGCAGCCAAGGTAAGAATGCGGATATCCACCACGCCACAACAATCCAGAAATACTGTGAAAAAAATTTAATGTCGGAAGACTGCAATCGCCAGAGACCGCCAAGACCTTCGCACAACGCGTATCCCTTAACCTCTCGACTCACAACATACCACCAGCATCGAATGTCGAAGAGCAATGGCAACGATGCCAACAGGCCATTAGATCAGCCGCAACTGATGTGCTAGGTTTCTCGCGCCCACCAGCAAGAAACCCCTGGTTTGATGAGGAATGCCGACAGATGCTCGCAGCCAAGAACGAGGCCTATAAGGCTAAGCTGCAGGTGAAGACGAGAGCTGCCATTGAGCTCTATAGGCAAAGAAGAAGGGAAGAACATCGGCTTTACAGAAAGAAGAAAAAAGAGCAAGAAAAGCGCGCGATCGAGGACATAGAGAGGTGCCACTCCAGGAACGATGTTCGCAAGTTTTACCGAAGTCTAAATCATCAAAGCCAAGGATACAAGTCTCGAACAGAATCCTGTCGAGATGAACAAGGAAATATCGTAGTTGAGACACAGTCGATGCTGAGGATGTAGAAGTACCGCTTCTGCAGACTTTTAAACGGCGATGACGAACAACATTCCGCTGTCAGACAGAACGTTCCATTCAATATTGGCAACGACAGCGAAAACTGCCAACCACCAGACCTTAGTAAAGTGAGGATAGCAATATCTAAACTCAAGCTGCCGGAAATGACAGCCATTCCTCTGAGCTTTATGAAGCTGGCGGAGATGACTTGGTAAGCAACATCCACGAACTCATATGCCAAATCTGGTCGGTTGAAAGCATGCCTGAAGAATCGACCCTCAGCATCGTTTGCCCGATCCACAAAAAGGAGACCCTCTGAACTGCGCCAACTACAGAGGCATAAGTCTGCTCAACATCGCTTACAAGATCCTATCTGCCGTAATATGGGAACGCTTGAAACCGTTTACCAACAACCTGATCGGCCCTTATCAGTGTGGTTTTGGGCCAGGAAAGTCCATAACCGATCAAATTTTCACACTTCGGCAGATCCTGGAAAAAACCCAAGAAGTCCAAATCGATACCCACCACCTATTTATCGATTTCAAAGCCGCATACGACAGCATTTATAGAGACGAACTATACAGAGCCATGTCTAGTTATGGAATACCGCCCAAACTCGTCCGTTTGTGTAGGATGACGATGGAGAATTCTCGCTGCACCATCAGGGTCGGAAACGACCTAACCGACATATTTGATACCAAAAAAGGATTTAGGCAAGGCGATGCGCTGTCATGTGACTTCCTTCAATTTGATTCTTGAGAGGATTGTGGAAAACTAATCGCCAACACCAGAGGCACAATTTTCCAAAATCGGTGCAACTACTAGCATATACCGACGATATTGACATCATTGGTAGGACTCAACGTGATGTCATAGCCGCGTTTGCTAGTATAGAGAAGGAAGCGGCAAAAATGGGTTTAGCAGTAAATGAGGGTAAGACCAAGTATATGCTGTCAACACGAAAGGGCACACAACATCGACGAATTGGACAGAACGTCACCATTGACAGATATAACTTTGAGGTAGTACGGGACTTTGTCTACCTCGGCTCCGCTATTAACTCTGACAACAACATCTCGTCAGAAATCAGACGAAGAATTACTCTTGCCAATCGCTGTTTCTTCGGGCTAAGAAGGCAATTTAGTAGTAAAGCCCTCACTCGAACTACTAAGGAGATCCTATATAAGACCTTGATCATCCCAGTCCTGCTCTACGGCGCTGAAGCATGGACCGTATCAAAAGCGGATGAAGAAATCCTTGGTCGATTCGAGAGGAAAATGCTTCGAAAAATCTTCGGTCCCGTTCGCGTTGACGGGCTATGGAGACGAAGATTCAATCACGAACTATACGAGCTGTACAGCGGCATGCCCCTGGTCAAAAAACTCCGCATTGGACGTTTAAGATGGCTAGGACATGTAGAAAGAATGGACACCAATACTCCAGTTCGCAGAGTCTTCGATTCCCAGCCAGACGTCGGAAGCAGTAGAGGAAGACCTCGCCTTAAGTGGCACGCACAAGTAGAAACCGATCTCAACCAACTTGGAGTGCGCAACTGGAGGCAGTTAGCTAAGGACCGGGCTAATTGGAGAGGCATGTTGGTTGAGGCCCAGGTTCATCCCGGACTGCAGCGCCACTTAAAAAAAGAAGAAGGAATGGGTATCTAACCAGCGTGCGTTTTATGTAGATACATTGCTTGCTATTTATTTTTTTTTATTCCAAAAATTTATAAAGAAAGGAATTTTGTTGAAATTCTGTTGGGAAATTGTTGAAAATAGTTTTGAAATAATAGTGACATAGCAAAAATTCCAAATTTTGTTATTTACCCCTAACCCGTAACTCGTCCCCAAATTAAATATCAAAAGGTGATGGAATACTTCTCTGACACAATGTCAACTTGAAGTGATATGGCTCTGACAATCGATCGCCAACGTGCCAAATGCGGGTTAAACACATTTCGTAGTCCGTATATCCATTCCATTAACCGTTTTCGCTACATGCGAGTCAACATATGTGTTGACGTATGAACCGTGCGGATATCTACACGTATCTAAACGTATCTAAGTATCTAAATATCTATCGCGACCGCGAGCATTCAGCAACGTTCCGCGTTCGTCGTAGTCGTCGTCATTTCGAATTGGGCACCTATCTCGGGTTAGATATTTACAAAATGGGATTGGCCAATTGTGAAATGGTGTTCTATTGAAATTTCAATGAAAGTATTATGTTACCGAGTTTTTGTTGTTGAAGTTTTTTTTCTCGTTTTTTTGTTCTCCAATTTTGTTTTTGGTTTTTTTTTTGTATCTATGGTTCACTGACAGAATTTGAATGCCGGCTGATTGTTTTGTTGATTTAAACACATTCCGTCAGATGTTCCTCATCGAGGCGTTATCAATGCGGGGTCTTTGGTGGGGATTTTCGTATCTTAAATTGCTTTTCCGTTCGATTTTGATCGACACTCTGGAGGCATTTGAATAAGAGAACAGAATATTCGGATTGACGACAAGTCAAGCTGAGTAATCGTAATGGGATAGTGCGCGGCTCAGCGACGAGGGTGCCCCCGACGGTGCTAAAGAATTTGCCAGGCATTATTGGGTTAGGTTTTTTTTTTTTTTTTTTTATTTTTTGTTGTCTTCGTCAAACGTGGGCAGAATTTTCGAGTGAACGACTTGTGTGAGGAGAGGCACCGGTTTTGTATTTTTGTTTTTTAATTGAAGCCCTTAAGAGACGCATTGCGTGGGCCTTTATTTTGGAAGAGTTCGATTTGTCATGTCGGAGTTTGTATTTCTGGGAATAGAAGTTTTGTTGTTTGGTCATGAGTTCTCTGAATCGGAGCGAGTAGAAAACACAAGAAGGAGGATACCAACACAAGGTTTCTTTGGTTAAGTTTGATATCTTATCGAAAGTAGGCTGTATTTTATCAACATTTCTGGGTAGATATCGCCAAGGTCGCTTGACACAGAGAGCTAAAGAATGAGTAGGTAGATACATATATCTTGGTGGTAGATAAATTTTTTCGAAAGATTACGATTAAGCGAGTAATGGAAAATATTGCATCAGTAAATCCAGATGAATCTGGAAAGAGGTGCCAAATATTTTTGAGTGGCACTTAAAAAATGTATTTAAGGGGTTGAAACCTGGTTATACTTACATCAAGCAAGCACCAGAAGTCACCTGAATATGGCCGTATTTCTGTCGAATTCTAGGAGTTTGTAATAACTAGCACTGAAAACGCCACAATTGACTCCATCTTTGGAATTCTTCAACTGCCGCCTGAAGAGTTTTGGTCCATTGGTGGTATTTTATTTTCCACCTAGCCGGCATATCTGGAAGAATTCCTTTATCCGTAACACAAGGAGGCATCCGATGGGAGACTAGCAACTCCACACGAAGTCATCGATCACCGCAAAATGAGACCTTGGAGGACTGAAGTGGAGAAGGGTTTCGTGTGAACAGTGGTTGATCACGAGTTAGTCGGTCCTAAGTTCAAGGCGAAAGCCGAAAATTTTCAAAGTGAATATAAAGGACATCTTGCAGTAACCATTAAAATCCGGACGTCGTTACTTCAGCATAAGGGCAGAATTCAAGGCTTTCTTTTCAGCAATATAAGCTAAAAGTTGATAGCGACCATTCTAGAGGCTGGTCGAAGAAATTAGTCAGTGGTCGACCGAGTCGAACGTATTTAATACCAACGGAACAACCGTCCTTTAGATGTTGTAGAATGAAGGTAGACTCTGATTGGAGTTAACTTGGCAATGCCCAGTGATTGTAACCCCTGGTTTGATGAGGAATGCCGACAGATGCTCGCAGCCAAGAACGAGGCCTACAAGGCTAAGCTGCCCAGTGATTGTAACTCTGGCAACATACCAACTGTGCTTATTTTTACCTCCAAGTGGTGACCATCGGGTACTGGTCTCATCCAACCGAATTTAACTTGCTAAACTATAAGTGCGAGTGTTGTTAACGAGACGAAAAACAGCAACACTATCAAGAGCCTGGTTAGCCTGGCACGGAATTCCCGGCTTTCTGTCCCAGGCAAACCTAGATAAGCTGCTATAACATATTCGGACAACAGGTTATTTAGGTATCTCAAGGGGTACGTCAGGCCCCTTGAACAGATATGGTGGCGGTTGAACCGAAAGGTAAACGGTAGCGCTCAATCCCGTAGTGGATACTGATGGCCCCGTGTCCTAGGGGTATCTAATAATTATGAACTGGCCCTCCAGGTTGTGGGTTGTGCTTTGGGTAAACTACCCACCCATGGAAAAAAAAACATTGTAACGAAGCAACCAATAGCCTCGGAAAGGACTGATATTACTGTTGACGTCCCTGCTAAACGAAAAAATGACAACGACGATCGTATCTGCACCTGGAATGTGAGAACATTAAACAGGAGAGGTGCAGGCGAACAACTAGCGGAAGCCCTAAACTGCTACAAATCAGACATTAGATACTGCCATCCAAAAAATACGATGGGATGGGCCGGGACAAAAAGAGGATGAAAAACTGTGACATCTACTATGGACCGTGTTATGAGCAGAAACAGCGACTATTTGGATGCGGAATTGTTATAAGTGCCAGACTTAGGCAAGAAGTCTTATGTTTCCAAGACATTAGCGAACGCATTGTAACAATCCGCATCAAGGCCAAATTCGCCAACATAAGCCTTATATGCGCTCATGCTCCGACGGAGGAAAAAGATGATATAACTGAGGATTGCTTCTACGAGCTCCTTGACAAAACCTATGAGCGACTACCAAAGTACGATGTTAAAATAGTGCTGGGAGATTTTAACGCAAAGGTAGGAAGAGAAGACATCTTTAGCAGTACTGTCGGAAAATATAGCCTACACGACAACACGTCTGGTAACGGACTTAGGCTAATTGACTTCGCTACGGAACGAAATACCACCATAGCCAGCACACGTTTTCCCCACCTCGATATCCATAAGGAGAATTGGCGGTCTCCAGATCAACGAACAGTCAACCAAATTGATCACATTGCGATAGATAAGAGGCACGCATCCAGTATTTTGGATGTCCGAACATTCCGAGGGGCTAACATCGACTCGGACCACTACCTTGTTGTAGCCAAAGTAAGGATGCGGATATCCACCACGCCACAACAAACCAGAAATACTGTGAAAAAAATTTAATGTCGAAAGACTGCAATCGCCACAGAGCGCCAAGAGCTTCGCGCAACGCGTATCCCTTAACCTCTCGATTCACACCACACCACCAGCATCTAATGTCGAAGAACAAGTCGAAGCCGCAACTGATGTGCTAGGTTTCTCGCGGCCACCAGCAAGAAACCCCTTGTTTGATGAGGAATGCCGACAAATGCTCGCAGCCAAGGCTAAGCTGCAGGTGAAGACGAGAGCTGCCATTGAGCTCTACGACAAAGAAGAAGGGAAGAACATCGGCTTTTCAGAAAGAAGAAAAAAGAGCAAGAAAAGCGCGCGATCGAGGATATAGAGAGGTGCCACTCCAGGAACGATGTTCGCAAGTTTTACCAAAGTGTAAAACGTCAAAGCCAAGGCTACAAGGCTCGAACAGAATCCTGTTGAGATGAAGAATGAAATATCGTAGTTGAGACACAGTCGATGCTGAGGATATGGAAGAACCACTTCTGCAGACTGTTAAACGGCGATGACGAACAACATTCCGCTCTCAGGCAGAACGAACCCTTTAATATTGGCAACGACAGCGAAAACTGCCAACCACCCGACCTAAGTGAAGTGAGGATAGCTATATCTAACTCAAGCTTAATAAAGCCGACGGAAATGACGGCCTTCCGCTGAGCTTTATAAAACTGGTGGAGATGATTTGGTAAGTAAGATCCACCAACTCATAAGCCAAATCTGGTCGGATGAAAGCATGCCTGAAGAATGGAACCTTGTCCGATCCACAAAAAAGGAGACCCTCTGAGCTGCACCAACTACAGAGGCATAAGTCTGCTCAACATCGGCTACAAGATCCTATCTGCCGTAATATGTGAACGCCTGAAACCGTTTACCAACAACCTGATCGGCCCTTATCAGTGTGGTTTTAGGCCAGCAAAGTCCACAATCGATCAAATTTTCACACTTCGGCAGATCCTGAAAAAAAAAACCCAAGAAGTCCAAATCGATACCCACCACCTATTTATCGATTTCAAAGCCGCATACGACAGCATTTATAGAGACGAACCATACAGAGCCATGTCTAGTTTTGGTATACCGCCCAAACTCGTCCGTTTGTGTAGGATGACGATGGAGAATTCTCGCTGCACCATCAGGGTCGGAAACGACCTCACCGACACATTCGATACCAAAAAAGGTTTTAGGCAAGGCGATGCACTGTCATGGGACTTTTTCGATTTGTTTCTTGAGAGGATTGTGCAAAACTCCCGAGCCAACACCAGAAGCAGAATTTTCCAAAAATCGGTGCAACTAGCATACGCCGACGATATTGACATCATTAGTAGGACTCAACGTGATGTCATAGCCACGTTTGCTAGTATAGAGAAGGAAGCGGCAAAAATGGGTTTAGCAGTAAATGAGGGTAAGACTAAGTATATGCTGTCAACACGAAAGGACACGCAACATCGACGAATTGGACAGAACGTCACCATTGACAGATATAACTTTAAGGCAGTACGGGACTTTGCCTACATCGGCTCCGCTGTTAACTCTGACAACAACATCTCGGCAGAAATTAACCGAAGAATTACTCTTGCCAACCGCTGTTTCTTCGGGCTAAGAAGGCAATTTAGTAGTAAAGCCCTCACTCGAACTACTAAGGAAACCCTATATAAGACCCTGATCATCCCAGTTCTGCTCTACGGCGCTGAAGCATGGACCGTATCAAAAGCAGATAAAGAAATCCTTGGTCGATTCGAAAGAAAAATTCTTTGAAAAATCTTCGGTCCCGTTTGCGTTGACGGGCTATGGAGACGAAGATTCAACCAAGAACTATACGAGCTGTACAGCGACATGCACCTGGTCAAAAAACTCCGCATTGGACGTTTAAGATGGCTAGGACATGTAGAACGAATGGACACCAATACTCCTGTTCAAAGAGTCTTCGATTCCCAGCCAGACGTCGGACGCAGTAGAGGAAGACCTCGCCTTAAGTGGCGCGCACAAGTGGAAACCGACCTCAACCAACTTGGAGTGCGCAACTGGAGGCAGTTAGCTAAGGACCGGGCTAATTGGAGAGGCATGTTGGTTGAGGCCCAGGTTCATCCCGGACTGTAGCGCCACTTAAGTATTGAAGTTAGTATATGTTGAGTATGCAATGACAACAAGTGAATTATTTCGAGGATCTACAATCCGCGATTAAGGTTCAGCTACCGGTTTCTTCTCTCTAAGAATGGTATGACGAAATGGAAAGAGGTATTCCGTCATCTTAAAGAAAACCCAAAACTGATGTGTATCCTGTTGTGTCTTGCTGCCATTAAATTGAAAACATTACTCATCCACTGGGAGTATATGACTTAAAAATTCCGAGCTCCCAAATATTCTTGTCGGAACCTGGTGGGTGGTGTTGTTGTTTATGAACATTCTTGGGAATTTTTTGATTTAGGAATTCAAAACCTCACCACAGGTCGGGTTTCTCTGTTCGAATGTGACAGGAGTAGCCTGACATTAAATTTACTTTCGGAAGCAATGAAGGATTCAAACCATGGTTGCTATACTTTGGCTGAGGATTCGATTTCAATTCAGATGCCTTTTGCAAATCCCAGGAGTGAATCTCCTTATCTTCAGTTGGCGCAGTTCAGAGGGTCTCCTTTTTTGTGGATCGGGCATACGATGCTGAGGTTCCATTCTTCAGGCATGCTTTCATCCGACCAGATTGGGGCTTATGAGTTGGTGGATGTTACTTACCAAGTCATCTCGGCCGGCTTCATAAAGCTGAGAGGAATGGCCGTCATTTCCGGCAGCTTGAGTTTTGATATTGCTATCCTCACTTCACTTAGGTCTGGTGGTTGGCAGTTTTCGCTGTCGTTGCCAATATTGAATGATTCGTTCTGCCTGATAGCGGAATGTTGTTCGTCATCGCCGTTGAACAGTCTGCAGAAGTGCTTCTTCCATATCCTTAGCATCGACTGTGTCTCAACTACGATATTTCATTGTTCATCTCGACAGGAATTTGTTCGAGCCTTGTATCCTTGGCTTTGACGTTTTACACTTTGGTAAAACTTGCGAACATCGTTCCTGGAATGGCACCTCTCTACATCCTCGATAACGCGCTTTTCTTGCTCTTTTTTCTTCTTGCTGAAAAGTCGATGTTCTTCCCTTCTTCTTTGCCTATAGAGCTCAATGGCAGCTCTTGTCTTTACCTGCAGCTTAGCCTTGTAGGCCTCGTTCTTGGCTGCGAGCATCTGTCGGCATTCCTCTTCAAACCAAGGGTTTCTTCCTGGTGGCCGCGAGAAACCTAGTTGCGGCTGATCTAATAGCTTGTTGGCATCGTTGCCATTGTTCTTCGACATTAGATGATGGTGGTATGGTGTTAGTTGAGAGGTTAAGGGATACGCTTTACGCGAAGGCCTTGGCGGTCTCTTGCGATTGCAGTCTTCCGATATTAACTTTGTTCACGTATTTCTGTTTTTTTGTTCCATGGTGCCTAAATCTGACACTTTTAACAAGTCCGCATCCAAATACCCGCTGTTTCTGCTCACTATAACAAGGTTCGTAGTGGATGTCACAGTTGTTCATCCTCTTTTTAGCCCGATCATCCAATCGTATTTCCTGGATGGTTGTAATGACTGCTTCGTGGCAGCTTAAGGCTTCCGCTAGTTGTTCGCCTGCACCTCTCCTGTTTAATGATCTCACGTTCCAGGTGCTGATAGGAACGTCGATGTCCTTTTTTCGTTTAGCATGGTCGTCAACAATAAAATCAGTCCTTTGTGATGATCTTAGTTGTTTTGTTACAATGGTTTGATAACATGAGTTGCACAACCCCCAACCTGTAGGGCCAGGCCTATGTGTTCACCTGAGGACAGCAGACCGTGCCAATTATTTCGACCAGGCTGTTTGACATTCGCTACTATACGATTAGCAAGTCAAATCCAGTTGAATGAGATCAGCATTGATGTGTAGTCAAAGTAACAACGTTGGCGATTGACAAGTTAACGTCGATCAAAGTTTGCCCTCGTTCTACATTATCCAACCATCCATCGATGCGGCCTTAAAGTTACAAATATTCACCACCGTCACGTTAGCTTCAAAGGCGAAGGTCGTATCTGTACTTTAGCGATAAAGATGGCATGCGGTATTAATCGCCTATATCAGCAAACAACAGAACTGTATGTTCGATAAGGTCTCAGGACTCAGTGGCCAACGTTCGGTTGTACCTAAGCCCCATTGTTTCTTGTGAGACTAACTATGTCAGATATTTAGCTGACATGGTCTTCCTTACCTATATCCTAGGATCCAATTTAACATTCATTACCACAAATCCATTTTGGTTCCATTTCGGATAAAGTTGTACAAATCCTCTCCATTCATTGTAACTTAAGAGACTACAACACCTCGTTGAAATTCCTTCCCAAGCCAAAAGGAAACCTCCAAAACCACTCATAATTTCTGTCGACCAAACGACGACGCAATCATTTATTTCCCAAAATGTCAATTGAAAACCGTTATTACGGACATTTTTCAAAAGATAAATTTAAAACGAATTCCATCGAAAAACCAACGAATATCCGTTGCATTTAGCACTTAACCCGGACCAAGCCTGGTCCAAGGCTGGTCCAGAATTTATGCACGCCATTAAGGAGTCCTACATTTGCCTTCTTGCCCTCTTTGCCCACAAAAGAACACAAAATATCTGCATACATACTGGCAGTAGTAGCTAGTGGCATAGTGAGGTAAAAAATTCCTGCGAATACCGCAAAAATTTTGTCATACCAATTTGGAAACAAACAAAATCCCTCCACAAAAAAAAAAAAAAAAACAAAGCCCTCCTCAACGAAAAAACCGCGCAAAACCAAAGAATTCCATAGCACGCTTTGGTTTCTCGATGTTTGTTCCTTCAAAGTATCTTTGGGCATTTCTTCAACGTTCATCCGAAGCATTTCTTGTTTGCAGCCCAAGATGGGAGCAAAAAGTTGAAAAACAATCAAAAGACTCGCAACAGATATCTAACCATACCTACCTACCCTACTTTCACTCGATTCAGCTGTCCGATTTCTTCGATTCCACTCGATTTTTTTTTTGTTTGTTTGCGTTAGTTTGCCCGCATCATACACCAAATCGCGAATATGCATAAAGCGACAAATGGAGAGGCAGCAGCAAAGGCGAGGAACAGCACACTATACACACCAGGAGGCGGCAAACTCGAAGACGTCCAGGAGGGCAAGAAGACGACACACAGCATACCGTCCGTCGCTCTAATCGAACGCTCGATTACACACACTTCAAAATTCAATTGGGTGCAGATGGTGGAGCCCCTTGTGGAATCCATGGAATCATCTTAAAAAAAAAAAACACACATACACCCCAGAAACACACAACACACCAGCGGTACATGTATGGAACAGCATGAGCGAAAAAAAAAAGAAACGCAAGACCAAAACAAATTCAATTCCAAAGCAAAAGCAATACAGTAGCCGTCATGCAACATAACCACCTCCACCTGCACCACGACCCCCCCTTGAACAATCGCCTACGGTCCTGCCACAGCCACCGACGTATGTACTTACACACAGGTTATACCCAGAAGATAGTCAAACATTAGCAAGAGGCCAAGATCGAGATCCTCCAACTCCAATCGCGGAGTGAGAGTTCGATGAGAGGCGCAGAGGTATGCGACACTGTAATTCTTCGCAAATAGTGTGTGATAAAAGCGAGGAGACACATGGAGTTCCCAAATGGAGACCTGTGGTAGCAGTAGGGTGGTCCAACCAAGGTACACCTCAATTTCCAGTTGTGACCTCAGTTGAAAGTAGGGTCGAACTATTTGGTTGACACCTTGCTACTTTGACGTTTAACGGTGACGGACTCTCAGACATCCATTGACGACCACTGAGTGCCTAGTACCTTGACGGTAGATAGGGTCTCAAACCATGTAACGGGTGATTTTTTAAGAGGTTTAGAACTTTTTTTAAAAAAAAAACACAAAAAATTCGAAAAAATGAATGAAATATTTATTTGAATCGATAGTTTGAACCTTGCAATTTAATGTTTAAAGATAATTTCATGCAAATGTTGACCGCGGCTGCGTCTCAGGTAGCCCATCCGCTGAGTCCGATTTTGGCATACTCTTTCACACATATCGGCCGGTATCTCACGAATGAATGCATGGATGTTGGCTTCCAGTGCGTCAATCGAAGCGGGCTTGTCCCTATAAACATTAGCCTTGACATACCCCCACAAAAAATAATCTAATGATGTCAAATCGCACGATCTAGGCGGCCAATTGACCGGCCCGAAACGTGAAATTAACTGTTCACCAAACTCGCCTCGCAATTGCGCCATTGTTTCGCGTGCTGTGTGGCATGTGGCACCGTCTTGTTGAAACCACATATCATGCAAGTCAAGTACTTCCATTTCGGGCAAAAAAAAGTTTGTTATCATCGCTCGGTAGCGTTCACCATTGACAGTAACGCTGCGATTCGCATCATCTTTGAAGAAATATGGCCCAATAATGCCGCCGGCCCATAAACCGCACCAAACAGTGGCTTTTTCGGGATGCATTGGTAGCTGTTGCAATGCTTCTGGCTGATCTTCACTCCAAATGCGGCAATTTTGCTTATTTACGTACCCATTCAACCAAAAATGAGCCTCATCGCTGAACACAATTTTTCGATAAAAAAGCGGATCCTCGGCCAGCTTTCCAAGAGCCCATTCACCAAAAATTCGGCGTTGTGGTAGGTCGGCTGGCTTTAGTTCTTGCACCAGCTGTATCTTAAAAGGCTTTACGCCCAAATCCTTCCGCAAAATTTTCCACGTAGTGCTGTAACAAAGGCCTAACTGCTGGGAACGGCGCCGAATCGACATTTCGCGGTCTTCTGTCACACTAGCTGATACGGCCGCAATATTTTCTTCACTACGCACAGTACGTAAACGTGTTGGTGGTTTAATGTCCAACAAAGTAAATTTGGTGCGAAATTTGGTCACAATCTTCCGAATAGACTGCTCAGAAGGTCGAGAATGCCGATCATAAAATGGAAGCAGCGCGCGATGAACATTTCGAACCGAGCACGAATTTTGATAGTAAAATTCAATAATTTGCAAGCGTTGTTCATTTGTAAGACGATCCATGGTTAAATTGCAAACCAAACTGAAGCTGTTTGACAGTGACACAAGGTACTAAACATACGTCAGCTGTCAAAACCAGTGTTGCCAAAACCAAACCAGCTAAAAAATCACCCGTTATAAGGTCTTGGTGGCATCAGATGACAACGGGGGCTGAAGACGTGTACTCACACTAATATGCCATTCCAAGGAAGGGGAAGAAATCCTAAAATGAAGCCCCAGTTAGGATGGACAAGGTGAATAACCTAAATGGGCTGCTTCGACACATTCGGACAACTGGTCATCTTAAGGGTAAATCAGCTCAAAGTAAACGACAGCGCTCAATCCCGTAGTGGATACTGATGGACCCGTGTCCTAGGGGTAACTAATAAATTGGAATTGGACCTCCAGGTTGAGGCAACAGTCTCGGATAACAGATCCCCCTTCAAATATCAATCGGAAGCATCCACAGACGCTACTTAAAAACTAGAATCTGTCTTCGCGCAGTACAGGGCAGACATTACCACTATCCAGGATATACATATGTTGGACAGGATCAGGCTGCTACCCAAGGCTGCGGATATTAGCATGTGGATTCGTTGTCCGAAACGGAGTTAGGTCATGGTTGGGGTTTGTGCCGTTATGGTATTTTCCTTACCAAATACAATATCAGAAAGGCAACAGCCTTGGATAACAGATCCCCCTTCAATGTCAATCGAGAACGTCCACAGACACCGGGAATGTGCACACCCCGGGTGCTACTCAAAAACTAGAATCTGTCCTCGCGCGGTACAAGGGAGACATTACCACTATCCAGGAAATATATTGGGTAGGATCAGGCTGCCACCCAAGGCTGTGGATACTAGGATGCGGATTCGTTATCCAAAGCGGACTTAGGTCAAGAATAATCGACTTTATGCCTGATAGTCATCGCCTGGCTGTGAGCCGCATCAGCTAGCAACGTTTTGCAACATCAGCCTTATATGTGCATACGCCCCTATCCATGAGACTGAATACCCTATCAAGGGGGAATTTTACGACCTCCTGGAAGGAGCCTACGCAGCCTGTCCGTAATACGTGGAATCGTACTAGGGGACTTCAATGCAAAAATCTTTAAGGAAAACCACAATCTTGGTTGGAAAGCACAGCACTAGATTCCCACGACTTCGATTCCACAAACTAACCTGGGCATCTTCTGAGTGTCGAACCGTCAACTAAATCGACTATATGTGCTCAGCTCATAGATGCAAGAGAAGCATCCAACATCCTAGATCTACACACATACGGAGGGGCAAATGTCGACTCTGACTATTTTCTCGTCGCAGCCAAATTCAGAGCCCGACAGTACAACGAGAAGAAGCTGCGAATGATGCAAAAAAAAAAAACAGACTTCACGTTGGACGCCTTAGTCAGCCGGAGATTGCTAGAGTCTACAAACAAAACCTAAGTGAGAGACTACCTGCTGTGCACTTATCCTCCACATATGTCAACGCCCAGTGGATACAGTACCGCAATGTCATCAAAGAAGTAAGCGAAACCTCCATAGGCTTACAGCGACCACAAAAAGATGGCGTGAGATGACAGAAGAGGCAGATGTCAAGGCGCTACTATGCAAAACACGTCCCGCACGGGAAGAGTACCAAATTAGAAGAAGGAAAGAGAGAAAAATCTTGCGTAGGAAAAAAAGGGAACATGCAGCAACCCAGCTCAAGGAAATTTAAGTGTCTCCCGACAAGAAGAACATCCGTCAAATCTGTAAGAAAGCCTTACAACTGCTAGCTTGCTTCAAAGTACATAAGGAACCCAGGGTCTACGATATACCAGTGGGAACCTAGTCACTGACGTGCAATGAAGGGGGTTTCCGAACCTTTTCTGGCTAGTTCATCAGCTTTTTCGTTACCTTCAATCCCCTTAAGTCCGGGGACCCACCATAGTCTGGTTTTGTTCCTGGAACTGAGTGTTTAGAGGGAATTGAAGCAGTGTAGTACTGATTTGGAGTCAATAATGTGTGAACTAAGGGCTAAGGTCTTTGGTAAGCGGTCTGTAACCGCACAGAACATGTCAGGTTGTGGAAGTTCGGATAGAAGTTCAATTAGTTTTAGGTGTTCGCTAATGTTTAACTCTTCCGCTTGTGTCAAACTTGCTAAGCTGTGAACTGCCACTTTTTTTATATAAATGTGGAGGGGCGTTAGTCCTATTAAGGCTTCTATAGCCGCTGTGGGACAGGTACGCATAGCTCCGGTAATGCCCAGACAGGCAAGCCGTTGTACCTTGTTTAACCACTATAGGGCATTGGAGTAATTTTTACTAGAAATTTAAAAAAACCGACAATCACACAAATATCGCCCTTAGTCCCTTCTGCTAGAACTCCAGGGTGAGGATATGCTCTCTTTATTGTAAACAACTTAGACAATTCAACCCAAAGCTTCGTGTTCCAACTTTCGGAAAGACTCAACAAATTTCGATAAAACCGTCAAAGCTATCCTTGAGATACAGAAGCATTCAAAAGGCAATCTTTGCCAAAAGTACCTTATACAACTGAATACATCATCAAATTGGAATACGTCATCTCATCCGAACCAATCATCTTCATATTGCAGCCTCTCTCGTTCAATATGTTCTTTGTAAAGTACCGTCATTTGTATTTACAACCACAAATGTCAGAGGCGGTTAAATTTTGTTTTAAAAATGTCGTCATATGAGAAACACCGTCATTCCTGGAGGCAGCACTCCGATTCCAGAAATACATCTTCAATATGACTAACCACAAACATATCCAAAACTCAATCAAATCCTCCTGTTTGGATTCAAGCTTTAATTACAGACTTCAGACGTCAACCAAAACAAATTTGTGACAGACCAAACCCTCAATCAGCTGTCATTTCAAGATTCAGAGAAAAATAAGCATTTTTGGCATCTACCCTCAAACCTTCCTGAGAACAGAATCTTTTTCACACCATGTTACCAAATGTCGCATCCATATATCTAGGAACTTTAATTTAATTCCTTGCAACTAAGAATATTGCGTTCCTGGACTCACTGATGAGTTTCATAAGTCGTGTTTTCTTGAGATGTCAGTGAAGTAAGATTTCACTTACTTACTTACTTCTTAAGTGTCGCTGCAGTCCGGGATGAACCTGGGCCTCAACCAACATGCCTCTCCAATTAGCCCGGTCCTTAGCTAACTGCCTCCAGTTGCGCACTCCAAGTTGGTTGAGGTCGGTTTCTACTTGTGCGCGCCACTTAAGGCGAGGTCTTCCTCTACTGCGTCCGACGTCTGGCTGGGAATCGAAGACTCTGCAAGCCGGAGTATTGGTGTCCATTCTTTCTACATGTCCTAGCCATCTTAAACGTCCAATGCGGAATTTTTTTTTTGACCAAAGGTATGTCGCTGTACAGCTCGTATAGTTCGTGGTTGAATCTTCGTCTCCATAGCCCGTCAACACAAACGGGACCGAAGATTTTTCGAAGAATCGACCAAGGATTTCTTCATCCGCTATTGATACGGTCCATGCTTCAGCGCCGTAGAGCAGGACTGGGATGATCAGGATCTTATATAGGATCTCCTTAGTAGTTCGAGTGAGAGCTTTACTACTTAATTGCCTTCTTAGCCCGAAGAAACAGCGATTGGCAAGAGTAATTCTTCGTTTGATTTCTGACGAGATGTTGTTGTCTGAGATAGCGGAGCCGAGGTAGACAAAGTCCCGTACTACCTCAAAGTTATATCTGTCAATGTGAGTTCTGTCCAATTCGTCGATGTTGTGTGTCCTTTCGTGTTGGCAGCATATACTTGGTCTTACCCTCATTTACTGCTAAACCCATTTTTGCTGCTTCCTTCTCTATACTAGCAAACGTGGCTATGACATCACGTTGAGTCCTACCAATGATGTCAATTTCGTCGGTGTATGCTAGTAGTTGCATCGATTTTTGGAAAATTGTGCCTCTGGTGTTGGCTGGGGAGTTTTGCACACTCCTCTCAGGAATCAAATTGAAGAAGTCCCATGAGAGCGCATCGCCTTGCCTAAATCCTTTTTGGTATCGAATGTGTCGGTGAGGTCGTTTCCGACCCTGATGGTGCAGCGAGAATTCTCCATCGTCATCCTACACAAACGGACGAGTTTGGACGGTATACCAAAATTAAACATGGATCTGTTTAGTTCGTCTCTATAATGCTGTCGTATGCGGCTTTGAAATCGATAAATAGGTGGTGGGTATCGATTTGGACTTCTTAATTTTTTTCCAGGATCTGCCGAAGTGTGAAAATTTGATCGATTGTGGACTTTCCTGGCCTAAAACCACACTGATAAGGGCCGATCAGGTGTTGGTAAACGGTTTCAAGCGTTCAAATGATACGGCAGATCGGATCTTGTAAGCGATGTTGAGTAGACTTATGCATCTGTAGTTGGCGCAGTTCAGAGGGTCTCCTATTTTTGTGGATCTGGCAAACGATGCTGAGGTTCCATTCTTCAGGCATGCTTTCATCCGACCAGATTGGGGCTTATGAGTTGGTGGATGTTGCTTACCAAGTCATCTCCGCCAACTTTATAAAGCTCAGCGGGAAGGCCGTCATTTCCGGCGGCCTTATTAAGATTGAGATAAGATATTGCTACCCTCACTTCACTTAGGTCGGGTGGTTGGCAGTTTTCGCTGTCGTTGCCAATATTGAAAGGATCGTTCTGCCTGACAGCGGAATGTTGTTCGTAATCGCCGTTTAACAGTCTGCAGAAGTGGTTGTTCCATATCCTCAGCATCGACTGTGTCTCAGTGACGATATTTCCTTGTTCATCTCGACAGGATTCTGTTCGAGCCTTGTAGCCTTTTGACGTTTTAGACTTTGGTAATTCTTGCGAACATCGTTCCTGGGGTGGCACCTCTCTATATCCTCGATCGCGCGCTTTTCTTGCTCTTTTTTCTTCTTTCTGAAAGCCGGTGTTCTTCCCTTCTTCTTTGCCTATAGAGCTCAATGGCAGCTCTCGTCTTCACCTGCAGCTTAGCCTTGTAGGCCTTGTTCTTGGCTGCGAGCATCTGTCGGCATTCCTCATCAAACCAGGCGTTTCTTGCTGGTGGCCGCGAGCAACCTAGCACATCAGTTGCGGCTGATCTAATGGCCTGTTGGCATCGTTGCCATTGTTCTTCGACATTAGATGCTGGTGGTGTGTTGTGAGTCGAGAGGTTAAGGGATACGCGTTGCTCGAAGGTCTTGGCGGTTTCTGGCGATTGCAGTCTATCGACATTAAATTTTTTCACAGTATTTCTGGTTTTTTGTGGCTTGGTGGGTATCCGCATCCTTACCTTGGCTGGCCTCAGAATGTTCGGACATCCAAAATACTGGATGCGTGCCTCTTGTCTATCGCAATGTGATCAATTTGGTTAACTGTTCGTTGATCTAAAGACCGCCATGTCCCCTGATGGATATCGAGGTGAGGAAACCGTGTGCTGGCTATAGTGGCATTTCGTTCCGTAGCGAAGCCAATTAGCCTAAGTCCGTTACCAGACGTGTTGTCGTAATGTTCTCTTCCTACCTTTGCGTTAAAATCTCCCAGCACGATTTTAACATCGTACTTTGGTAGTCGCTCATAGGTTTTGTCAAGGAGCTCGTAGAAGCAGTCCTTAGTTATATCATCTATTTCCTCCGTCGGAGTATGAGCGCATATAAGGCTTATGTTGGCAAATTTTGCCTTGATGCAGATCGTTACAATGCGTTCGCTAATGTCTTGAAAACATAAGACTTCATGCCTAAGTCTGGTACCTATAACAAATCCGCACCCAAATAGTCGCTGTTTCTGCTCACTATAACTCGGTCCATAGTAGATGTCACAGTTTTTCATCCTCTTTTTGCCCGGCCTATTCCATCGCATTTCCTGGATGGCAGTAATGTCTGCTTTGTAGTAGTTTAGGGCTTCCGCTAGTTGTTCGCCTGCACCTCTACTGTTTAATGTTCTCACATTCCAAGTGCAGGTACAAACGTCGTTGCCCTTTTTTCGTTTAGCATGGTCGTCAACAATAATATCAGTCCTTTCCGAGGCTATTGGTTGCTTCGTAACATAAGCGTTTTCCGTGGATGGGTAGTTAACCCAAAGCACAACCCCCAACCTGGAGGGCCAGGCACTTGTTTTGACGCTAGGACAGCGGGCCGGAAAAAATACCGATGTCAGTAGCCCATTTTGGGGTATGAGCGCTGCCGTTGACCCATTGAGGGCTCCTCCGCCACCAACTCTTTTCCAATAGCCTGGCTCAGTATTGGAAATCCCTATAGACCTGGTGTTCAAATATGTCGAAGCAGCTCATATAGGGATTTCACTACCAGTTCGATTAAACTGGGGCTGTAGGCGCCACCGTTGACTCCATCTAGGGAATTCCTCCGCTGCCGCCTGAAGAGATAGGGCCTTAGTGAGAGGAAACTCCTTCCCCCTCTCTCGTTTGCTTCCACCAACGACCTTCCACAGGGGTTTAATACCCCATCTCCAGTCAATACAAACGATAAAACAGCCACAACGCTCCATAACCAGCTGCGGATTTTTATTACTCTTTTTCGTTTCATAAAATCCAATTCACACCGTCCCAAGAGAAGTTTCTCTTTAAAAAGAAAAGCTGATACTTCAAAATGTGTTCCCCTACAACCGTTCAATGCACACGATCAAACGGGCACAACACTTCAGAACCAGCTTCGAATCTTTTTATACCCTATCCCATACGGGGGTATATTAGTTTTGATACTTAGTTTGTAACATAGAGAAATAATTTTGCTACATATACCTCAAAGTATATGGATCGACTCAGAATCGCTAGCTGAGTCGAATTAGCCATGTATGTCTGTCCGTCCGTCCGTCCGTCCGTCCGTCCGTCTGTCTGTTCGTCACCGATTTTTGGGCCTTAAATTTTGAGCTAGGATAATGAAATTTGGTATATAGGATCCTCGTCCGTGCCACCAGAACAAGTGTAAAAAATTTTGAAATCCGCCCACTGCCACGCCCCCTTTTTAGGAAAACGCATTTTTTGGCCAAACCGTAAGGAATTTCAAAAAAGTGTCTGAGCAGCATATTTAGACAATCTTAATATCTACATTTCGTTCATACAAAGTTTTTTGACACGCCCACTTTTTGGGGGCGTTTTTAGTAAAAAACGCTTTTTGTCCAAATTTTAAAACTTTCGAAAAAATTTTTGATGCAAATACTTCCGCAATGGTAATATAAACATTTTGTCCAAAGATCGTTTTCACCTACGCCCACATTTTGGGGGCGTTTTCTTACAAAAACCATTTGTATACCCCATCCCAAGGCATCACAATAGAAATACGTTGTTTTTTGTCGAACCACAAAAAATTTTGAGAAACTGTCCGAGCAATATATTGTGACAATGTCATTTTCTGTATTTCTTCGCCATAAGGCCTATACTTTGAGGATATTAATTTAAAGGATGGGATGGGATAGGGTATTCAACGATCCGCATAGCGGATTGTAACCTCTCATATGTTTATACCCTATCCCATAGGGGGGTATATTAGTTTTGATACTTAGTTTGTAACATAGAGAAATAATTTTGCTACATATACCTCAAAGTATATGGATCGACTCAGAATCACTAGCTGAGTCGAATTAGCCATGTCTGTCTGTCCGTCCGTCCGTCCGTCCGTCCGTCCGTCCGTCCGTCTGTCTGTTCGTCAGCGGTTTTTGGGCCTTAAATTTTGAGCTAGGATAATGAAATTTGGTATATAGGATCCTCGTCCGTGCCACCAGAACAAGTGTAAAACTTTTTGAAATCCGCCCACTGCCACGCCCCCTTTTTAGGAAAACTTATTTTTTGGCCAAACCGTAAGGAATTTCAAAAAAGTGTCTGAGTAGCATATTTAGACAATCCTAATATCTATATTTCGTTCATACAAAGTTTTTTGCCACGCCCACTTTTTGGGGGCGTTTTTAGTAAAAATCGCTTTTTGTCCAAATTTTAAAACTTTCGAAAAAAATTTTGATGCAAATACATCCGAAATGGTAATATAAACATTTTGTCAATAGATCATTTTCACCTACGCCCACATTTTGGGGGCGTTTTCTTACAAAAACCATTTGTATAACCCATCCCAAGGCATTAGCAATAGAAATACGTTGTTTTTTGTCGAACCACATAAGATTTTGAGAAACTATCTGAGCAATATATTGTGAGAATGTCATAAGGCCTAAATTTTGAGGATATTAATTTAAAGGATGGGATGGGATAGGGTATTCAACGATCCGCATAGCGGATTGTAGCCTCTCATATGTTTTTATTTATTTTCGTTACTATTTTTCGTTTCATCAAATCCAATTCACACCATCCGAGAAGTTTCTCTTCAAAAAGAAAAGCTGATCCCCCAAAATGTGTTCCCCACGATCAAACAGCCACAACATTCCAGAAGTTGCGGATTTTTTTGTTGCTCTTTTTCGTTACACTTTTTCGTTTCATAAAATCCAATCCAAAGTTTCTCTTAAAAAAAACCCGATCCCCCCAAAATGTGTTCCCATTTCTTGTCACACACTCTGTTGAGCGTACCTGTGATGCCGCATTTAGGCGGCATGCCTATCTACTGCTATCTTCACTGCATCTTTGCAATGCGAAAAAGAAAGCTCACAAATTCCAGCACCCGCAGAGCAAGGGGAGAGGTTAAGAACTTGATGATCGTCATCATGACGCTGGGCTGCTGCTGCCTGCTGGCCACGATGACGATGATGATGATGTTGATGGTGATGCGGTGATGGTGATGGTCCACCAACCGGCTTGGACCGGGCGGCAAGGCGATTCGGTGTCGCTGTTGAATGCTTGACTTCAAAATTCCTCAAAAAAAACAAAAAAAAAAGCAAAACAACTCGAAACCCAATAACAACGACATGGGGGCTTTCAGATTGTTATTTTGATGGTGAGCTCCATTTTTTTTTTTTTTGTGTGCTGTTGTTGTTTCTCCACTGGACTGGCATACTGCAGGCCATGTCTTCGCCATCGCACACGGCACAGCCATAGCCAGCCATCTTCTTGTCCATTGGACTCTGAGGTCTGAGCTGAGATGGAATTTCACGTTAATGCTGTCGTAATTTTCTACTTTTGCCCATGCCACCATATAATAATAATAAATTCTTGTGTTCTTTGGCGTTCATTTTTATTTTGTTTTTGTTTTTTTTTTGTGTTTTTCGTTCGTGTTCGCTTTGTGCCTTTGCCTGGTGTACGTACGAGTATTTTCGATTCGCTTGCTCCTTTTTGCATTATTCGCGCGTATACCTACATGCCAAGCTGGTGCGGCGGAAACCTGTAATACCTGATGGAGCCGTGCCAGAGAGACCCCAAAATATACGATGGTGCCGCAGCGGCGAGGGTCGGCTGCGTCTCTCGCAGCCTTAAAATTCCTTGCACCGAGCTGAATTCTTTAGCCTAAGCTGTGCTTTGGCAGTCGCCAGAGTTCCTTTTTTTTTTGTGTCAGTGCAGCAAAAACAAAACAAAAATGTATCTCGTATCTCCATCGTCAGTGGGATACGCTGACTTTCTGGGGTAGAGATACCACTCTCGTGTGCTTTTGATTATTGAAACGGACTCACGGCGAAGCTTGCTAAAGCCGCTTCAATGGGCTCGGTGGGCTGCTCCAGCAACAACAATGACAACGCGACGCGCGAATACTTTTGCGCTGAGTTGTGACTTGTAGTCAGTCGAGTCGAGAGAGCCAGTTGTGTGCGCGCAAATCGCATACGCATTTCGCATTCGCATTCCCATTCGCTCTTCGCATCTAGTGTTAGCTATGCCTATGGATGTCAGTCATTCGGTCGAGGAGCGGTCGCAGCAAAGTGGACACCACACCATCGAATCGTCCGGTGGGCAGTCATGGAGTCGTAGTGGACAAGCAGAACAAACGATCGTGTACCAGCCCAGTAAACACTCTGGAATGCGCCCTCCGATGAGCTGGTGTAGGTTAGTTAGATCGCGTTCGCCGGAGTTTATTTTTCTTTTCTGATATTTATTTGCCTTTCATCTGATTCTCGTTCTCTTCGCCGATGGATGGATTTAGGTGCACATGTGTGTGTGTACATATTCTTGAATTTCACATACAATTAACTTTATATGAACATATTTTTATGATTCGCAAATGCTTAACGTTGCCAGATCGGTGGGGTTTAAGGCGGCTCCAAAATGCAGCTTAATAGGGTTTGCACACCAAGTTTTCGCTAAAACAGGCGAAACCTTCATTGGAAACGTATGTTTTCCAGTCCATTTTATGTTTTCTAAAACTTTTCAGCTATGACGCGAACGTCTCAAAGTCGTATCGAAGAAGTAATTTTTTAAAGGTTATTGGAGCAAACAAGCCTCTTGACACATTCCCCACGATCCAGAACAATTTTTATATTCTCAACAACATTTCTGTGTCAGTGTCAACTGTCAGTTACTTGTCATTTTTTTAAATCGCATTTTAATGGGTGAATTCCTGATTATGAGATAAAGTCTATTGGAAAATCCAATGGCTGCATAAATCTGTTTGAACGGAGTCCATTTTCTTTTTTAAACGTCAAACGAAACCTGGTTGGGGTTTGGTGTGAAAGTGTCAAGTAGTTTTCGAAAACATTTTGTTGAAATGTTAGTTTTCGCTATATGAGCTGCTTCGACATATTTGAACACCAGGTCTATAGGGATTTCCAATACTGAGCCTGGGTGTTGGAAAAGAGTTGGTGGCGGAGGAGCCCTCAATGGGTCAACGGCAGCACTCATATCCCAAAATGGCCTACTGACATCGGTATTTTTTCCGGCCCGCTGTCCTAGGGTCAAAACAAGGGCCTGGCCCTAGGTTGGGGGTTGTGCTTTGGGTTAACTACCCATCCACGGAAAAGAGATTATGTTACGAAGCAACAAATAGCCTCGGAAAGGACTGATTTTATTGTTGACGACCATGCTAAACGAAAAAAGGACAACGACGTGGCCTACAAGGCTAAGCTGCAGGTGAAGACGAGAGCTGCCATTAAGCTCTATAGGCAAAGAAGTAGGGAAGAACATCGGCTTTTCAGAAAGAAGAAAAAAGAGCAAGAAAAGCGCGCGATTGAGGATATAGAGAGGAGCCACTCCAGGAACGATGTTCGCAAGTTTTACCAAAGTGTACAACGTCAAAGCCAAGGCTACAAGGCTCGAACAGAATCCTGTCGAGATGAACAAGGAAATATTGTAGTTGAGACACAGTCGATGATGAGGAAATGGAAGAGGCACTTCTGCAGACTGTTAAACGGCGATGACGAACAACATTCCGCTGTCTGGCAGAACGAATCATTTAATATTGGCAACGACAGCGAAAACTGCCAACCATCCGACCTAAGTGAAGTGAGGATAGCAATATCTAAACTCTAGCTGCCGGAAATGACGGCCATTCCTCTGAGCTTTATGAAGCCGGCCGAGATGACTTGGTAAGTAACATCCACCAACTCATAAGCCCCAATCTGGTCGGATGAAAGCATGCCTGAAGAATGGAACCTCAGCATCGTTTGCCCGATACACAGAAAAGGAGACCCTCTGAACTGCGCCAACTACAGAGGCATAAGTCTCCTCAAAATCGCTTACAAGATCCTATCTGCCGTAATATGTGAACGCTTGAAACCGTTTACCAACAACCTGATCGGCCCTTATCAGTGTGGTTTAAGGCCAGGAAAGTCCACAACCGATCAAATTTTCACACTTCGGCAGATCCTGGAAAAACCCCAAGAAGTCCAAATCGATACCCACCACCTATTTATAGATTTCAAAGCCGCATACGACAGCATTTATAGAGACGAACTATACAGAGCCATGTCTAGTTTTGGTATACCGCCCAAACTCGTCCGTTTGTGTAGGATGACGATGGAGAATTCTCACTGCTCCATCAGGGTCGGGAACGACCTCACCGACACATTTGATACCAAAAAAGGATTTAGGCGATGCGCTGTCATGTGACTTGTTCAATTTGATTCTTGAGAGGATTGTGCAACAGCAGCATTTATAGAGACCGACTATTCAGAGCCATGTACCGCCCAAAATCGTCCGTCTGTCTCGAATTCTCTCTGCTCCATATGTTTTGGAAACTATCTCAAAAAAGGGATTTAGGCAACCCACTGACATGTGACTTCTATAACACCGCGAAGCATGGACCGTTTTAAACTAAGATGAAGAAATACTTGGTCGTTTGGAGCGAAACGTTTTCGATCCCGTTTGTGTTAACTTTGCTATGGAGATGAAGTTTCAACAAAGAACCTTACGAGCTGTATAGAGCAATAGACTTGAGCAAAAAAAAAACTCCCAATTGAAGCTTAAGATGGCTAGGACATGTATAGAGTTCAGATCGCAGAGTCTTCGTGTCCCATCCAATCGTGCGTTGGAGGCAGTGGAGAGGGAGAGAGAGAGAGCTCGGTTGGCGCAGAAGTAGAGACCGACCTCATTCAACTTGAAGTGCCCAAATGAAGCTAGGTACCGGGCTAATTTGAGAGGCCAGTAGGTTGAGGACGAGGCCATTTACAGATATAACTTTGATGTAGTAAGGGACTCTATCTATCTCGGCTGCGCTTTGACGACGACACCTCGTCAGAAATTAAAAGAAGAATTACTATTGCGAAACGCTGTTTTATTGACCTAAGAAAACCGAAAGCGATCCTATATAAGACCCTTATCAGAACATGTATACCGATACGGACACCAGTACTCCAGTTCTTGGAGTTTTCAACTACTAGCTAGACCTCGGACACAGCAGAGTTCCACCTCGCCTGAAGTGGAGCGCACAAGTAGAAACCGACCTAAACCAAATGAAGACAGCTAGGGGCCGGGCTAATTTGAGAGACATATTGATTGAAGACCAGGTTCATTCCGGACCCTAGCATAACTTTAGTATGTTGTCATTTTGGGGACTTGACCCAGGAACTCAACGCTTTGTAGTTTAGCGCATTAACCACAAGGATACCTCCACCCACATAGGCATTAATGTACTTAAACGAAAAAATCGTGACAAATCTATAGCGAGCCCTCAGTCGTAGCAACAGTTAAATGTTTTTCACAGATCCTCCTCTTCTGATGATCTCACAAATCGTCCAAGTAGTGCCAATTGTCAAGAAGATGTTATCTCAACTGGATTCGACATAGAACAGGCGGTCCCGCCGTCGTGGGCCAAAAGAGATCACCCTATTGGAAGATGTTCTTATTTTTGCAAATGGCTGCCAATGTCAAATCTGTTTTGACATTTGTGGACTAGGCAGAAGTATAATACAAGTGAACAAGCCATGGAGCGATTCACTCCCCAAGAACTCGGAATAATCGTGTCTATTTTTTTGCGTAACAATTCGTCTGTACTTTGGCGCAGCGCGAATTCTGTCACCGATTCCCCGGCCGTCCGACACCGACTGCGCAAACAATGCACCGTTTGGCCACCAACCTTGAAGAGTATGGGACCACACGAGACGTTGCCAAGAGTGGCTGGCCCTGGAGTGATCCTTGTGCCGAGAATATCGCCGCTGTTGCCGATGATGTCAAGCTGTTACCGGAAACATCGACCAGACGCCGTGCCAATTAGCCATCAGCCGGTAGTCCCTAAGGCGAATTTTGATCAAAGACTTGCGCATGTTCCCGTACAAAGTCCAGTCTGTGCATCAGCTGCTGCCTGTCGACCGCCAAACGCGTGTAATCTACGCCCAAGCCATCCCCAATATCGTGGATGTAGTGGACGATTTTTCGACCAAAATCATAATGAGTGATGAGGCTATTTCCACCTCAGCGGGTACGTGAACAAGCAAAACTATCGCTTCTGGGGCACCGAAAATCCACGAGTAATGCACGAGGAGCAATTCATCCGCTCAAAATTACTGCATGGTGCGCTGTTCACGCTGGAGGAGTCATCGGGCCATTTTTTTTCGAGATGGCCAGTGAACAGTGCGCACTATAGGACCATGTTAACCGAGTTTTTTCTATCGCAATTGGACGAATTAGGTCTGTAGGACATGTGGTTCCAACAGGACGGAGCAACGGCGCACACTGCGCGAGCCACAACCGATATTCTGAAGGGCCAAGCAAAACAACATCGGATGACTTTTTTTTAACCCACCTTGTACAAACGCACACACGAGTGGTTGTGAGAAAAAGACGGACCCTGGATACTAACGAGCGCCAAACAGTTTTTTTTATATTTATTAACCTGAGGGATCGAAATTTTCAAATGTCCATCGTTGGGCGCCAGTCTGTGAATTGTAAGCCTCGTCCCGATAATGTGTAATTACATAATGTAGACCGTCTATAATGTGTTCCCAATCGTCACGTCCTATCCAACCCTTTCCCTGTTTCCGCCCCAAACATTCTTCCCTCGAACGGCGTCAAAATTTTCAAATTGGATTACCGCTCACTGCTCAGTGTAACCACCTTCGACACGTTTTCTCGATCGAGATATGCTCATCCATAAAACAAATTCCAATCCAACCCCTGTCTGCATTCATGATCACTAAACCATGAACACGATCCATTAATTGCCTTCTCTCTCTATTGTCATCGGAGAGACCCCTAACGAAACTCAACGAACCGAACACCTGGCAATGCTATCCCGCTGAGACCTCGCCAGATTCCAGATACTCGCGCCAGCACACGACTACAAGAAACGATTAAGCTGCGAATGCTGCTCACTCACCCAGCATTGCTCGAGTATTAGTGACATTCCAATCTCTTCAACCATGTAGTAGTGTAGCAGAGATTTTGTAATCGTATTGGTGTTGTACTTGTGCGATGGTGAGCATAAACTCAACACACAGAACCGAAAGACCTATCTACGGGTGCTCACTTTTCGATTACGATTTCTAGTTAGTTTGGTTTTCGGTGCTGAGCATTCCGCAGTGTTGGCTCCCGACGAGCGTACACCTATCTATTAAACACGCCATCTCTCCCGCACATAATATCGAAACGAAACGCAACGCGCCGCATAGACGCGATAAACGAGCGCGAATATCATCAAGAAATCTGTCGATTTCAAAACGCGAACGTGGCTTTGAATATCAATTCGCTCGTCGAAAAAAAAAACTGATACAAAAATTTGCATAAAAATATTCAAATTTCCCTTCGACAAGAAGCTTTGCAGGCTTTTGGATTAGAAACCGCGCTTATAAGTGAAACTCCACTGACAAACAAACCTCACCCGCAGAGGGCGGCGAATTGACCGAATCATTTTTGATAGTGTACCAAGGAATTTCATTACACACAAAGATACAGTTTGTTTTTTTTTTTTAGTTTTTGTTTTGTTTTTAATCTATGAAGATCTATAGATATTGTATCTCAGAAACGAAATAGTGTATCTCTCTCTACCTACATACCAAATCAAAACGATCGGTTGTTGGTTTTGGATTGGATTTATACTTTACCTGCGCTGCATGTGCTCTTCAACTGCTGCTGGAACTGTGAAAGAAACTAAAACTACCTAACTCTCTCGGTCTTTCTCACTCTCTCTCTCTCTCGGCTCCTCGTATCTATGGATTTTTCGAGTATTTCGACGACGGTACACTTAATTTTTTTTTTATTCCTCCTCCATTCGTTTGTATAAAATGAAATAATAATAAAAGATACTCGAATACACAACAAGACGAAAAAAAAAATACTTCGCGTATCTAGTAACACTACTTGTGTTTACATTTGTGTTGGTTCGATCGGGAGTAAAACAAAAAAATATATAAAAATTTTCATAAGAAAAAAAAATCAATTTTTTTTTTTTGAACTCGTTGGAATGCAGCACGATCAAGTCTAGAGAGGTCAAATTTTTCTACACACAAACGGTGACCAATAGATCGTGTTTTACACACCAAAAAAAAAGTATCTGCTCAGATGAAAATCCAACTTTAAAGTGAATTCAAAGTTTTTTTTTAATAAAAAAAAAAGTGCAAACCCTCGCGATATCTCTTTTTTTATTGCAAATTTTATCAATCGGCACGGTATCCCCCCAACAGAAAGATAACCATCCAATAGATAAATATTCAGTGAAATTCGCTCTATCCAAATGGTTGATGAAAAATTAGAAATTCAATGGAAAAAAAAAATTCATTTCTGATCGTATACGAGTTTAAAAGTGATATTCTGCATCCCATTACTACAACCACATTCCGCGCTATATCTCGGTTATAATTTTGTGCATTTGGTTCGTTATCACGTGGAAAATAAGTGCAAAAGAAATAAAAATCTCTCCATATATGCAAAAGTATATATGTATCTTCTTCTTGTTGAAGTATAAAGTGCAGTGTGTGCAGTGTGTGACCGTCACCAATTGGGAATTTATTTAAAAAAAATTAAAAAAAAATAAAATCATCATCATAATCGTCATTTCTGCTTATGTAGATAAAATTATTTAAAAAAAAAATACGAGGAGTACACTTTTATTTTTGAGTCGTTGGTTTTGTTTAAACGATTTGTCTACTGGATTTTTTTTTGTCAAACATTTTATTTGTATTTCACGGATTAACTGGGAGACATATGGACTAACATATGGACACAATGTGTTAGTACAGTGTGCAGGTAAAGATTTTCTTTGGTATTATTGTTTTTTTTGTTCTTTTTTAGTATGTTAGATACGAGGTTTGAGAATGTTTGAAACCCCTGTCCGATGGCGTTTAAAAATTTTGTTACATTGGGAACTAATCAGGCCTATCGCGAATAAATTTTCCCGGGAAACTATTCCTATTCAGCAATCTGATTGACATTGCTGACAATGTAAACATTCCCGGGAAAATTTATTCGCGATAGGCCTGAATTTAAATGGAAATTTATCGTTAAGTATACGGATCCACTGAGAATCGGTAGCTCAGTCGATGTAGCCATATCTATCGGGTTTTTCAATAAGAGCGATACAAAAGTTTTTTTTTTAAATAAAACAAAAACGGTTTTGGATATCAATGAAATTCTTTATTCCTGTGAAAGTACGTTCGATGCCATTATGTATGGAACTCGATTTCTTTTGCATGGCCACCACGGGCACGCTTGCAGTCCAGACTTACTTACTTAAGTGGAGCTTCAGTCCGGAAGAACCTGGGCCTCAACCAACATGCCTCTCCAATTAGCCCGGTCCTTAGCTAACTGACTCCACTTGCGCACCCCAAGTTGGTTGAGGTTGGTTTCTACTTGTGCGCGCCATTTAAGGCGAGGTCTTCAACTACTGCGTCCGACGTCTGGCTGGGAATCGAAGACTCTGCGAGCCGGAGTATTGGTGTCCATTCGTTCTACATGTCCTAGCCATCTTAAACGTCCAATGCGGAGTTTTTTGAATAGAGGTATGCCGCTGTACAGCTCGTATAGTTCGTGGTTGAATCTTCGTCTCCATAGCCCGTCAACGCAAACGGGACCGAAGATTTTTCGAAGAATTTTCCTCTCGAATCTACCAAGGATTTCTTCATCCGCTTTTGATACGGTCCATGCTTCAGCGCCGTAGAGCAGGACTGGGATGATCAGGGTCATATGTAGGATCTCCTTAGTAGTTCTAGTGAGGGCTTTACTACTAAATTGCCTTCTTAGCCCGAAGAAACAGCGATTGGCAGGAGTAATTCTTGGTTTGGTTTCTGACGAGATGTTGTTGTCAGAGTAAATAGCGGAGCCGAGGTAGACAAAGTCCCGTACTACCTCAAAGTTATATCTGTCAATGGTGACGTTCTGTCCAATTCGTCGATGTTGTGTGTCCTTTCGTGTTGACAGCATATACTTAGTCTTGCCCTCATTTACTGCTAAACCGATTTTTGCCGCTTCCTTCTCTATACTAGCAAACGTGGCTATGACATCACGTTGAGTCCTACAAATGATGTCAATATCGTCGGCGTATGCTTGTAGTTGCACCGATTTTTGGAAAATTGTGCCTCTGGCTCTCAAGAATCAAATTGAAAAAGTCACATGACAGGGCATCGCCTTGCCTAAATCCTTTTTTTGGTATCGAATGTGGCGGTGAGGTCGTTTCCGATCCTGATGGTGCAGCGAGAATTCTCCATCGTCATCCTACACAAACGGACGAGTTTGGGCGGTATACCAAAACTAGACATGGCTCTGTATAGTTCGTCTCCGTAAATGCTGTCGTATGCGGCTTTGAAATCGATGAATAGGTGGTGGGTATCGATTTGGACTTCTTGGGTTTTTTCCAGGATCTGCCGAAGTGTGAAAATTTGATCAATTGTGGACTTTCCTGGCCTAAAACCACACTGATAAGGGCCGATCAGGTTGTTGGTAAACGGTTTCAAGCGTTCACATATTACGGCAGATAGAATCTTGTAGGCGATGTTGAGTAGACTTATGCCTCTGTAGTTGGCGCAGTTCAGAGGGTCTCCTTTTTTGTGGATCGGGCAAACGATGCTGAGGTTCCATTCTTCAGGCATGCTTTCAACCGACCAGATTTGGCTTATGAGTTGGTGGATGTTGCTTACCAAGTCATCTCCGCCAGCTTTATAAAGCTCAGCGGGAAGACCGTCATTTCCGGGGGCCTTATTAAGCTTGAGTTTAGATATAGCTATCCTCACTTCACTTAGGTTGGGTGGTTGGCAGTTCTCGCTGTCGTTGCCAATATTAAATGGTTCGTTCTGCCTGACAGCGGAATGTTGTTCGTCATCGCCGTTTAACAGTCTGCAGAAGTGGTTCTTCCATATCCTCAGCATCTACTGTGTCTCAACTACGATATTTCCTTGTTCATCTCGACAGGATTCTGTTCGAGCCTTGTAGCCTTGGCTTTGAACTTTTACACTTTGGTAAAACTTGCGAACATCGTTCCTGGAGTGGCACCTCTCTATATCCTCGATCGCGCGCTTTTCTTGCTCTTTTTACTTCTTTCTGAAAAGCCGGTGTTCTTCCCTTCTTCTTTGCCTATAGAGCTCAATGGCAGCTCTCGTCTTCACCTGCAGCTTAGCCTTGTAGGCCTCGTTCATGGCTGCGAGCATCTGTCGACATTCCTCATCAAACCAAGGGTTTCTTGATGGTGGCCGCGAGAAACCTAGCACATCAGTTGCGGCTGATCTAATGGCTTGTTGGCATCGTTGCCATTGTTCTTCGACATTAGATGCTGGTGGTGTGTTGTGAGTCGAGAGGTTAAGGGATACGCGTTGCGCGAAGGTCTTGGCAGAAGTCCAGACGCTGAACCCAATAAATCGGCCGATACTGCTGCAATTTCACGTTCGATATTCGTACGAAGTTCATCAATCGTCGCTGGCTTGTTGGCATAGACCATAGACTTGACGTAGCCCCACAGGAGATAGTCTAACGGCGTCAAATCGCACGACCGAGGCGGCCAAGCGACTGTGCCATTTCGTGAGATAACACGTTCTCAAAACTTGGTTTCCAATAAATTGATTATGACATTCGCTGTGTGGCTTGTGGCGCCGTCCTGTTGGAACCACATGTCCTCCAAGTCCATATCATCCAATTGGGGCCAAAAATATTCGGTGTCTCGAAGATCCTGCGTTCCAATTTTGTAGCCAGCAGCCAGTTGCTTGGCTTTTTTATAAAACCTCCGGATGTTGTTATGATCGCGAAGTCTTCGATCTCCTTGAGCTGGGAGGCTGCGTAAGCTCTCTTCTTTCTACGCAGGGTCTTCTTTTCCTCCCTTCTGCTCGCTCTATACTCTTCTCTAGCTGCCCTTGTTTTGCGCTGCAGCTCTTTCTGGTATGCATCTTCTGTCACCTTTTTCCTGTACACGCATTCATCATCATACCACGGGCTCTTCCTCTGGGGTGGCTGGTACCCTACAGTGGTTTCGGATACCTTCTTGATGATTACGCGATACTGGCACCACTGATTGTTGGCGTCTGTGGTAGGTGAGTGCACAGAGGAGAGTTTCATACTCAGGCGCTCACTGTAAGCTCTGGCTACTCCAGGTGTGCTAAGGCGCCCAACGTCGAATTTCTTCTTCTGGGAAGTTCGCAGCTTCTTCTCGTTGCACAGTCGACCTCTGAATTAAGCCGACATTTAGACAAGACAATGGTCAGAGTCGACGTTTGCCCCTCGAAATGTGAGAAAGTCGAGGATGTTGGATGCGTGCCTCAGATCGATTAGCACATGGTCGATTTGGTTGACGGTTCGACCGTCTGGAGAGCGCCAAGTTGCTGTGTGGATCCTTAGCCATGGGAACCTAGTGCTACTTATCACCGTATTACGAACTGCTGCAAAATCGATTAGTCAGTTACCAACGAAGCTGCCTTTCCAACTTTAGCATTGAAATCCCCGATTACAACTTTTACATCATACTCCGGACAGGCTCCGTAGGCTCCATTCAGGAGGTCATATAGGGATTACACTACCCGTTTGACCTAACTGGATCTGTCGGCGCCACCGTTGACTCCATCTAGGGAGTACCCTAGTGGGAGGACACTCCTCCCCCCTCTCTCGTTTGCTGCCACCAACGACCTTCCACAGCGGTTTCTTTTTACGCAGCCAATCCTACATTGCCAGATTGTGCCCAGTCTCCTCCTGTATTTGAGAACGTAGATCATTCTATGAGACAAATTCACTTTCGTACTCGTACAGCTGCAAGAGTTTTATTTGATCTTGACATTCACAAATCCGCTGGTCCAGATGGTATATCCCCCATTCTTCTGAAGAGGTGTTCTTCTACGCTAGCTAGCTCTCACTGCGTAAGCTTTTCTATCTTTGCTACTCATCAGGACTCTTTCCGAGTAGATGGAAAACAGCATTTGTCCAACCAACATGCCTCTCCAATTAGCCCGGTCCTTAGGTACCTGCCTCCAGTTGCGCACTCCAAGTGGTTGAGGTCGGTGCCTACTTGTGGGCGCCACTTAAGGCGAGGTCTTCCTCTGCGACGTCTCGCTGGGAATCGAATACTCTGCGAGCCGATGCGCGATCATTTGCGTTACATTTCGTCGGACGATCTATTCGAAATGCTAATCGGAACGGAAACCTCGGTAGGAAATTTTCCAATTTCGAACAAATCGTAGAAAATTCTTTTTCGAACGGATATCTCGATAGGGGTGAATGTTTAGCCCAGCTGGATGACCGGACAGACGAGGCAAACAGAGCAATGAAATTGCTGATGAAAGGATCTGCCACCAGCATTGGTCCAGTCTGTCAAACCGCCATATGTGACATCAAATCACGGATGGGACGGAAAACACTGGATATCGCCAAAAATAGGTGGAATTCACTCCCCACCTGTGAAACAAGAGGATGTGGCCCGAGTATGACAAAGCAAGAACCCACAAACTTCTTCGAAGAAACAGGAAATATGTTCCGACATCAGGGATTCTTACTGGACACCACTTACTCTAAAGCCACAAACTGAAAATTCATCTTATAGCTGATGCTGATGACCTTTGCAGAGGCTGCGAGAATGAAGAAATACACGAGGATGACCTCCACTTTCTGTGCCACTGTCCACGCCTCAGTCAATTAAGAATCTGAATCATAGGAAATCACTTTTTCCATGACTTCACGGATCTATCTGAAATCCCTCTCTCTAATATTTTCAGGTTTGCACCAACATCTGGATGGCTGGAAAGGCACTAATAATGGACAGCTACGGGACAAATGAAAAAACAAACCACATACGTGGACCCCCAACGGGCATAACAATGGGTCTATGTGATGAGGGAGAACGTACACCGCCTACCTAACCTAACCTAAGTCCGATAACCTTGAGCTTGGATCAAGAAATTATACTTCTGTCTCTACTTACTTACTTACTTAAGTGGCGCTAAAGTCCGGAATGAACCGATGCCTCAACCAATATGACTTTCCAATTAGCCCGGTCTTTAGCTTACTACCTCCAGTAGGGCCCTTCAAGTTGGTTGTGATCGATTTTCACTTGTGCGCGCCACGTGGCTATGACACATCTAGTTTAGTCCGATCAATGATGTCAATATCATCGGCGTATGCTAGTAAATGGTTGCACCGATTTATAGAAGATTGTGCCTCTGGTTTGACTCTGGAATTTTGCACAAACCCCTCAAGAATGATGTTAAAGATGTCACACGACTTCGCGTCATCTTGTCTAGATCTCTTTTTGTTGTCGAATGTTTCGTCGATTTCAATTTCGACCCTGATGGAGCAGCGAGAATTCTGCATCGTCATCCTGCACAGACGGAGTAGTTTCGGCGGTATACCAAACCTAGACATGGGTCTGTATAGTTCGTCTCTATAAATTATGTCGTATGCGGCTTTGAAATCAATGAATTGGTCGTGGGTATCGATTTGGACTTCTTGGTTTTTTCCACCATCTGGCGAAGTTTGAAGATTTGGTCATTTGTGGACTTTCCTTACCTAAAACTTTAAAAACTGATAAGGGCCTATCAGGTTGTTGGTAAATGGTTTAAGGCGTTCACATATTACGGCCGATAGGCTATGTTAGGGAGACTTATGCCTCTATTGTTGACGCAGTTTAGAGGACCTTCTTTTTTATGGATTGGGCAAACGATGCCGAGGTTCCATTCTTCAGGCATTCTTTCATCCGACCAAGATTTGCTTATGAGTTGGTTAATGTTATTTACCAAGTCATCTCCCCCGGCTTTATAAAGGTCGGCGGGAGGACCGTCATTTCTGGCAGCCTTGTTTAAAAAGCTCAATGGTAGCTCTCTTCTTTATCTGCTTTGCAGTTTTGCGTTGTAGGCCTCGTTTTTGGCTGCTGGCATCTGTCTTTTTTTGGCCCAACATATGTGTCAGATGTCAAAATTCATAAATTTTTAGAAAATCTTTTTGAAGTTTTTCATTACAAGCGATGTTTCCTTAAATGCCAAACGAGACTAACGCCCTCACGCTGTCAGTTAAAAAACTGTAGTTATACGGTCTGTATACTTAACTCAAAATCGCCATATTTTGACTTATGTCAGATTGCTTTTGAAACGACGATTATGTAGTTTATCAACAACTTCTTAAATAGATCTCTTCTTGACTAAGCATTTCCTTTAGCCACAGAGAATTACGGTTAGTCCGTAATCCCTAATTACTCGAATCTAAGGAAGAAACCTAGGTTCACCGAATTGCCCCATTGTTGGGGCTCTATTATATAATACGAAACGAGCGGCCAGTAAACGATAGCGATTGTGTAAAACATAAAATATTTATGACAGCTCAACGAAAACGGAAGCTATGCGACTGCCAAATGGAAGTCATAAGAAGTAACGATTATCGTAAAACCTAGAACTATACTCGGTTTATGTAATCAAGTTTCAACGAGAACCGGTGATTTCAACGATATTCGATTTATAAAATGTGGCCCTGATGTGCATAATTAGACTTGACAGCTCAGGTTTAGGTCCCTAGCGGTGGATGCAGTGACCTACTGGTTAGTGCGGGGCAAGAAATGGATCTGCTACAGATCATGACCAGGCACTACAAACGGTCGAACCACCACTCTGTAACCTCAGAGAAAGAGTGGAATACAAAACCCGAATAAAAGCCAATACCAGGTGGAAGTCATTGACTACCTGCGAAATATCTCGGAAGCTCTGGCCAGAATACAACGGAAACCGAACCAAAAAACTTTTGCGGTACGACACAAGCTCCTTAACTAAACTGGTAGGGGCTCTCACTGGTCACAACTTTCTCAGAACCCATACAATGAAATAAAATTCAAGGATGACGATATCTGTAGAGGCTGCGGCGATGAGGAAACACACGAGGATACACCTCATTTCCTCTGTCACTGCCCGAGTCTCTGTCACCTGAGGAACAGAACACTTGGAAACTAACGGGTGATTTTTTAAGAGGTTTAGAACTTTTTTAAAAAAAAACACAAAAAATTCGAAAAAATGAATGAAATATTTATTTGAATCGATAGTTTGAACCTTGCAATTTAATGTTTAAAGATAATTTCATGCAAATGTTGACCGCGGCTGCGTCTCAGGTAGCCCATCCGCTCAGTCCAATTTTGGCATACTCTTTCACACATATCGGCCGGTATCTCACGAATGAATGCATGGATGTTGGCTTCCAGTGCGTCAATCGAAGCGGGCTTGTCCCTATAGACATTAACCTTGACATACCCCCACAAAAAATAATCTAATGGTGTCAAATCGCACGATCTAGGCGGCCAATTGACCGGCCCGAAACGTGAAATTAACTGTTCACCAAACTCGCCTCGCAATTGCGCCATTGTTTCGCGTGCTGTCTGGCATGTGGCACCGTCTTGTTGAAACCACATATCATGCAAGTCAAGAACTTCCATTTCGGGCAAAAAAAAGTTTGTTATCATCGCTCGGTAGCGTTCACCATTGACAGTAACGCTGCGATTCGCATCATCTTTGAAGAAATATGGCCCAATAATGCCGCCGGCCCATAAACCGCACCAAACAGTGGCTTTTTCGGGATGCATTGGTAGCTGTTGCAATGCTTCTGGCTGATCTTCACTCCAAATGCGGCAATTTTGCTTTTTTACGTACCCATTCAACCAAAAATGAGCCTCATCGCTGAACACAATTTTTCGATAAAAAAGCGGATCCTCGGCCAGCTTTCCAAGAGCCCATTCACCAAAAATTCGGCGTTGTGGTAGGTCGGCTGGCTTTAGTTCTTGCACCAGCTGTATTTTAAAAGGCCTTACGCCCAAATCCTTCCGCAAAATTTTCCACGTAGTGCTGTAACAAAGGCCTAACTGCTGGGAACGGCGCCGAATCGACATTTCGCGGTCTTCTGTCACACTAGCTGATACGGCCGCAATATTTTCTTCACTACGCACAGTACGTAAACGTGTTGGTGGTTTAATGTCCAACAAAGTAAATTTGGTGCGAAATTTGGTCACAATCTTCCGAATAGACTGCTCAGAAGGTCGAGAATGCCGATCATAAAATGGAAGCAGCGCGCGATGAACATTTCTAACCGAGCACGAATTTTGATAGTAAAATTCAATAATTTGCAAGCGTTGTTCATTTGTAAGACGATCCATGGTTAAATTGCAAACCAAACTGAAGCTGTTTGACAGTGACACAAGGTACTAAACACACGTCAGCTGTCAAAACCAGTGTTGCCAAAACCAAACCAGCTAAAAAATCACCCGTTACTACTTCCAAGACATCCAAGAGCTTTCCGATATTCCATTACCCTATCTTTACAGGTTCCTACGAACATCAGGATGGTTGGATAGAGTGGAGTAACCCGTAGTAACGATAAGGAAGGACGTAATCCCACCAAGGGTTCCACAATAGAGAATCCTCTACTCCACCAACCCGTAAACCTAACCTAACCTGGTGCGGGGTTTCTTGTCCATAAATCAAAAGTGACAAAATCTAATTTTGTTTTTCACTGCCCTACCTCTTGTTACAGTCCGACAAACATTCAGGAGTACACTGGAGCTTCTCCTATTTGCCGTTACGAGTCGGCTTTAAACAGAAGGTCCCATTCTTTGAGACAAGAATAAAAATTCGCACAAATGAACTGAGGAGGTAGGTTTGTGGTCCTGCATGGTCCCCAGCATTTGGATTTTTTTTTAACATTTTGATTTATTTTTTCAAGTAAGCATAAGTCTTTCAGTAAAACAATTGAATCACCAGTTGGAAGAGGTTAATAAATTCATCTGACCTTACTTTTGGGAAAACGCAAGAACCTGGATTACTTCTTTATATGAAGGTTCTCAAATTTTTGACATATGGGTACAATAAGGTTCTCAATGTTTTCGATTAGAAAAAAAAACGAGTATCGTGCGATTTCTAACGATATCTACTCGTAATATCTTACGACTGGCATTTGGCAGTCACATAGCTTTCATTTGCGTTTAGCTGTCATAAATTTTAAATCGTTTTACACAATCGCACATTTTTGTGACTATCGTTTACTTCGGTATCGTTTACTAGCCGCTCATTTCGTTTTTGAGTCGCATGAGATATTTTTAGATGACATTTGCATCAAAATTTCATTGGACTTATTCCAACTGGTGATTCAATTGATCCCAGGTTTTACAGCGTGATTAACAAAAAATCACACACATAACCCAAAGTATCTACACATCTAGGCCTGATCACGAATGCCAACTTGACGTCCATTGAATACCTTTGATGGTAATTTGATATTTTCCACAAAACAGAAAAATTTAGTCTCACTCAGGGTCATTAAAATATGAAAACTGTTCAACAGCCTATCAGCATAGACAGGCACGACTTCCCAAACGTGGCATAGTACTTAAGTTATCCATCACTCAGACCTTTGATTTTGTTTATAATTATTTTTCCGCGTTGTTAAGAATGTGTTGAAAAAAATCCACTCAAGGTTTTATTTTTTATTGATTTGGTTTTCTATAAAAATCCAAAAATTACCGAAAAATACCAAAAAAAAAAAAAAAAAAAAAAAACCTCTCGAAAATGTATCATTTAGATACAGTCCAAACGCGTGCGTGTGTGTGTGTTCCTAAATGCCAAGACTCCAAGAGTCCAGAAGTCGACGAGGCGTATAATTAACCGAGTAATTACATCCGCAACAGGTTATAACGCACGCAAACTTTGGTGGTAGTATGCTGGAGGCAGGTACACCGAAATATACTCGTACGAATATTTTTTTGAGTTCCCGTTTTTTTTTTTTTACTATTTAGATACTTTTTTTTTTGAAATTCTTCTTAGAATCTTGCCGGCAAAAGAGATACAAAGATAATTAAATTTAATTTCATAGTGCGGCAGATGAAAGATAGATAATATGGCGCATAAAAAAGAAATCACAATTAAATCTTAAGAAAGATAAATAAATTCTTTTTGTGGGTGACATTAAAACAAAATTAAGATGTCACGAGATGACATTTAAGACGTCTATTATGGGCCTGACATTTCTGGGTGATCTTGGTTGTTAAGATCTCCACATTCGGCGAAAGAACAATTAAACGTTTGTGGGTTCGTTCATTGTTTCGTTGAGTTCAGGTTTGTAGGTTACTGAAGTTTTTGACATTTTCGACAAATGACAGCGTGTTTATTATTTAATTCATATTTTTTTGTTTTTGTTTTTCATGAAGATTTTGTAATATTTAATAGATAGACAGCTTAAATGATTTATGAAAGTAAAAAAATACAATCTTCGTACATACAGTCCAAAAACAAATTAAGACGGATGTTACTTCCGATTTCACATTTTTTTACGGTTGAGTAACTATTCGTAACTCTTTTTTTCAACATTGATAAATTAACTTAAAGATCCCTCCAATATCTTTGAAAAATCCGTAACTGAAACACGATTCCTCACCAGAGGGACCTGAGATTTTTTTTTTGTAATTTTTATTTTATAAACCTTTCTCAGGTCAGCTAACCTATATGACTCAAGGGGTGCCCTAAGATGATGGTTCCATATTTAACCCTGCTATTGGATTATTACAGCTTAAGCTTAGTACGCTGCTCGAGCTTAATTTTAGCTCCCATACAAAATTCTCTCCAAAAATTAGCTGAGCTAAATTTTAGCGAATCCATTTAGCCGAGCGGTACGCTGCTTCAGCTAAAAAATCAAACTTTCATTTCAGACTGTACTGGATGTATCTGTCACAATTTAGCGCGCTCATTATTAGTTCGGGACATTTTCTCAAGCTAAATTTTGACACATCGTATTATTTTTGTCTGTTGTGCTATTGAGTTGTTGAAATAAACTTATTTTTCAAAGAACAGCTGTTTGTTGTAACACTTATCCACAAAGCACTCTGTGTCAAAATTTAGCGAGGATTTTAGCTAGTGTTTGGAGAGAAATAATGGAGAGCAGCTAAAATTTAGTTTCGCTCGAGCAGCGTACTTAGCTTTATACAGGAAATTTTATATATAGTGGATCGATCGATTAAAAAAAAGTGCGCCATCTATTGAAAAAAATGTTTATTACTTAAAAAAGTACACAATTTGAGTATATTTAGGGTGCCCTTACAAGAAGGTAGACATCTCTGTAGTCCACCTTGGCACCTTTGGTACTGCTTATCCGCAAGTTTTTGTTTGGAAGGAGCTGTTAACTCATATTTTAATACAGGGTGCGCCATCTTTTATGTGGGCAGGGGAATATCGAATAACTTAAAACAAAGGCAACCGATTTCCAAATGTTAGGTATTTTTATTTAATTTCGTTCTTTACAATTTATTCGGACTAGACCTCTTGAATACAACATCAGTGAGCACCTCAATTGACCAACACAAAATGTAACCTCTTTGCTACGTTTTCCATCACTATTTCTGGCATCTCGAGCGGTATAGCCACGATTTTGGCCCAAATGTTTGCCTCCAGCTCGTCAATAGTCTAAGGTTCTCTGGCGTAAGCTTTGCTTTTCATATAATACGACAAAAAGAAGTCCGGAGTTGACTTCTGGAGATCTGGGTGGCCAGGTAATGTCGCCATTTTTTGACAGCACTCTAAAGAATTTTCGTTGCAGGCACTGCATTGTTTAATTGCAATGCACCGTCTTACTGAAACCAGTAAGTATTTCAGACCTTTTTCACAGACATAATGAACCAACATTTACCGATATAGATTTCCATCGCCTTCTCTGAAGAAAAATGCTCCAATGACAGTTTTGACGAAAACGCCGGCCAGCCCAAACGATCACTTTTTGATCAAGCAATGGTGTGGATTCTCATTCCTCAAATGCGGCAATTTTGCTAGTTAATGGCGCCAGAGAGTTAAAAATGGACCTCAAATGGTCCAATGACGGTTTTGACGAAAACGCCGGCCAGCCCAAACGATCACTTTTTGATCAAGCAATGGTGTGAATTCTCATTCCTCAAATGCGGCAATTTTGCTTATGGCGCCAGAGAGTTAAAAATGGACCTCATGCTGAAGAAAAATGGTCCAATGACAGTTTTGACGAAAACGCCGACCAGCTCAAACGATCACATTTTGATCAAGCAATGGTGTGGATTCTCATTCCTCAAATGCGGCAATTTTGCTTGTTAATGGCGCCAGAGAGTTTGAAATGGACCTTATTGGTCATCATCTTCGGTGCTACAGTCCGCAATGAACCTTGGACTCAACCAACATGGCTCTCCACTTGGCCCTATCCTCTACTAAGCCCGACTTCTGTCTGTGAATCGAAGACTCTGTTGCTGACCACTCGCTGTCCTAGCCATCTTAAATGTCAAATCGGGAGTTTTTTTTTTGACTACGGGTATGTCGCTGTACAGCTCGTATAGTTCGTGGTTGAATCTTCGTCTCTATATAGCCCGTCAGCGCAAACGGGACCGAAAATCATTCGAAATATTTTCCTCTCAAAACGACCAAGGATTTCTTCATTCGCTTTTGATACAGTCCATGCTTCAGCGCTGTATAGCAACACTGGGAGGATCAGGGTCTTATATAGGATCTCCTTAGTAATTCGAGTGAGGGCTTTACTACTAAATCGCCTTCTTAGCCCGAAGAAACAGCGATTGGCAAGAGTAAATCTTCGTTTGATTTCTGACGAAATGTCGTTGTCAACGTTAAAAGCCGAGCCGAGGTACACAAAGTCTCGTACTACCTGAAAGTCATACCTGGCAATGGCGACTTCTGTCCAATTTGCAGCTTAACCCATTTTTGCCGCTTCCTTTTCTATACAAGCAAACGTGGCTATGACGTCACGTTGAGTCCGACCAATGATGTCAATATCGTCGGCGTATGCTTTTGTAGTTGCACCGATTTAGAAATGATTGTGCATCTGGTGTTGGCTCTGGAGTTTTGCACAATCCTCTCAAGAATCAGATCAAAGAAGTGCATCGCCTTGCCTAAATCCTTTTTTGGTATCGAATTTGTCGGTGAGGTCGTTTCCGACCCTGATGGAGTCGAATGCGGCTTTGAAAACCATGAATAGATGGTGGGTATCGATTTGAACTTCTTGGTTTTTTTTTTCCACAATCGGTCGAAATGTGAAGATTTGTTCATTTGTGGACATTCCTGGCCTAAAACAACACTGATAAGGCCCGATCAGGTTGTTGGTAAAAGGTTCCAGGCGCTCACATATTACGGCAGATAGGATCTTGTAGGCGATGTTAATGAGACATATACCTCTGTAGTTGGACCTGTTCAGATGGTCTCCTTTTTTGTGGATCGGGAAAACGATGCTGTTGTTCCATTCTTCAGGCATACGACCCAATTAATAGGTTGGTGAGCCTAATCATCCCCGCCAGCTTTATAAAGCTCGGCGGGAAAGCCGTTCACCGGCACCTAAACCCACTTAGGTCGGTTGGTTGGCAGTTTTCGCTGTCGTTGCCAATATTAAATAGTTCGTTCTGCCTGACAGCGGAATGTTGTTCGTCATCGCCGTTGAACAGTCTGCAGAAGTGGTTCTTCCATATCCTCAGCATCGACTGTGTCTCAACTACGATATTTCCTTGTTAATCTCGACAGGATTCTGTTCGAGCCTTGTATCCTTGGCTTTGACGTTTTACACTTTGGTAAAACTTGCGAACATCGTTCCTGGAGTGGCACCTCTCTATATCCACGATCGCGCGCTCTTCTTGGTCTTTTTTCTTCTTTCTGAAAAGCCGATGTTCTTCCCTCAGCGACTATAGAACTCAATTGCAGCTCTTGTCTTCACAAGCAGCTTAGCCTTATAGGCCTCTCCCAGTACGATTTTAACTTCGTACTTTGGTAGTCATTTTGTCCAGGAGCTCGTAGAAACATTCGTACGCAATATCATCTTTTTCCTCCGTGTCGGAGCTTGAGCTTAAATAAGACTTATGTTGATGTATATGGCCTTGATGCGGATTGTTGCATAGTATCCGCTAATGTCTTGAAAGCATAAGACTTCTAAGTCTGGCACTAATAGCAAATTCACATTCGAATAGTCGTTTCTACTCGCCATAACACGGTCCGTGGTAAATGTAACAGTTTTTCATAATCATTTCCCTGGCTCATCCCATTTTATTTCCTGGAAGGTCTGTTTTGTAGCAGCTAAGGGCTTCCGCTAGTTCTTAGCCTCTTCCTCTCCTGCTGAGTAGGATAGATAGAAAAGCTTACGCAGTGGTTTTGTAAAAGAACACCTCTGCAAACCAATGGGGGATATATGATCTGGACCAGTGGATTTGTGAGTGTCGATGTCAAATAAAACTCTAGCACCTGTTTGAGTACGAAAGTGAATCTATCTCAATCAATGATTTACATTCTCAAGTACAATGGGCACAATCTGGCTCCGAATTGCACAACAACCAGATTGGCTTTATCCAAACAGCTGACAGCTGGAATGTCATTGTAAATGAGCGTCGGAACTGATGATGTGACCGAATTTTGTATATTTTTGACAAATGACTGAAAGTTGTTACAACCTCTGGGACGTTGTAGAACGTTTTGCGTCAACTTTATGTCATAAAGTATTTGACACTCTTTTAATTGTCATTACTGTCATCTCTGGGTTGTTTGAATCTTTTTCGGATTTTCTCTGATTGGTTGGTCTTATAAGATTGAAAATTACGCAGCTCAAGTCATAGCACCATTATGCATTTGGTTTGATACGCTTTATCCTATTGGGAATAAAATATCTCATGACAAGTAGAATGATGTTTAACGTCTTGTCAGCAGCAGCATCCACGTCACTGTCGAGAAAATGTAATGACCAGTTAAAGTTCCTGAAAAAACGATGTTTTTTGGGGGATTTGTTGATATGATACAGTCGTTTGACGGACTTTTCAGGTTGTGCGGTTAAAACCAAACATAATTATTCACCTGCTAATAGATGGCGCTTATAGCTTTCTCAATAAAAATCATTATACACCTATGGATATAATTTTTTTTCCTATACAAAATTAATTTAAATTAATTTATGTTTTTAACTTAAAAACACTTTTCTAACGACTTTCAACTATAACTCACTCACTTAAACTGACCACCACCTATAACTTAGCTACACCCAACATTTATCTACCTGTCAGTTCGCATACTTCTAGCATAATGTCATCAAATTCTCCACAACACAAAACTGACTGACTAAACAGCATATTTATGCTGTTCGACCTCAACGTGGTTAAAATTCCATGAAAAACCCGCCGCCGCCATTCAAACTCGCTGAATATTTTTCGAATGAAAATTTATACTCACGACAAGTAGGTATGTTAAAACGAAGAGAAAAAAACTCGCGCGCCGCCATTAATCATAACAAGAAAGTCGCACGCATGCCATTGCACTTAACTCATGCTCAGCAGTCAGCAGTCAGCACTGCTTGTTTCATTGCTGAACGGTCACAGTCTGATTGCGCGATATATTTTCAGCTGTTCAGCTGTCACGCGTAATTCGGCGACGTTCAAATGCAAGAATTCGCATAAAGCGCTTAAAAGTCAGAATGCTCGTTAAAAACAAATCTGTGTCTGGTAGACCTTTCGTTTGTTTTTGTTTTTTTTTTTTAAATTAGAAATCGTTTCGTTTTTAATTTAGTGATACACTTTTCAATTTTTAAAAACTCAATCGTATGATGGTCGCCATCATGAGTCATGCGTCAATCATGAGAAATCTCACTTGACGTTGACGTATAATGAAGCACAGTCTCGTACTAACAACAACCAGTTGCATGGGAGTATAGCTATATAAAGCGCCGCTTATACTTAGGTTACCTGTCGGAGGCTCATTAACATTATTTGTTAATTAATTTTAAATTCGACGGTATAATTATAGATGGTTTGGTTTTTTTTTTCTTTTTGGTTCGCGTCTGCAGTTATGTGGCGCCTCTAAAACGAGGGATATAGCAACTTTTACTGACCTTGATTTCAAATTTGACAGCTGTATGCTGTACAGGGTGTTATGGAGAAAGAGTTCCTTTTAAATGTTAGGTGTTGACAAATTGTAGAAAAAGGTTTTTTAAATATTGTTTATGCCAACTTTATACTTTTCCTGTTGCAACGGGACTTCCTTACTTACTTTAGTGGCGCTACAGTCCGGGATGAGCCTGGGCCTCAACCAACATGCCTCTCCAATTAGCCCGGTCCTTAGCTAACTGCCTCCAGTTGCGCACTCCAAGTTGGTTGAGGTCGGTTTCTACTTGTGCGCGCCACTCTACTGCGTCCGACGTCTGGCTGGGAATCGAAGACTCTGCGAGACGGAGTATTGGTGTCCATTCTTTCTACATGTCCTAGCCATCCTAAACGTCCAATGCGGAGTTTTTTGACAGAGGTATGTCGCTGTACAGCTCGTATAGTTCGTGGTTGATTCTTCGTCTCCATAGCCCGTCAACGCAAACGGGACCGAAGATTTTCCGAAGAATTTTCCGCTCGAATCGACCAAGGATTTCTTCATCCGCTTTTGATACGGTCCATGCTTCAGCGCCGTAGAGCAGGACTGGGATGATCAGGGTCTTATATAGGATCTCCTTAGTAGTTCGAGTGAGGGCTTTACTACTAAATTGCCTTCTAAGCCCGAAGAGTAATTCTTCGTTTGATTTCTGACGAGATGTTGTTGTCAGAGTTCATAGCGGAGCCGAGGTAGACAAAGTCCCATACTACCTCAAAATTATATCTGTCAATGGTGACGTTCTGTCCAATTCGTCGATGTTGTGTGTCCTTTCGTGTTTACAGCACATACTTAGTCTTACCCTCATTTACTGCTAAACCCATTTTTGCATCTTCCTTTTCTATACTAGCAAACGTGGCTATGACTTCACGTTGAGTCCTACCAATGATGTCAATATCGTCGGCGTATGCTAGTAGTTGCACCGATTTTTGGAAAATTGTTCCTCTGGTGTTGGCTCGGGAGTTTTGCACAATCCTCTCAAGAATCAAATTGAAAAAGTCACATGACAGCGCATCGCCTTGCCTAAATCCTTTTTTGGTATCGAATGCGTCGGTGAGGTCGTTTCCGACCCTGATGGTGCAGCGAGAATTCTCCATCGTCATCCTACACAAACGGACGAGTTTGGGCGGTATACCAAAACTAGACATGGCTCTGTACAGTTCGTCTCTATAAATGCTGTCATATGCGGCTTTGAAATCGATGAATAGGTGGTGGGTATCGATTTGGACTTCTTGGGTTTTTTCCAGGATCTGCCGAAGTGTGAAAATTTGATCGATTGTGGACTTTCCTGGCCTAACACCACACTGATAAGGGCCGATCAGGTGTTGGTAAACGGTTTAAAGCGTTCACATATTATGGCAGATAGGATCTTGTAGGCGATGTTGAGGAGACTTATGCCTCTGTAGTTGGCGCAGTTCAGAGGGTCTCCTATTTTGTGTGGATCGGGCAAACGATGCTGAGGTTCCATTCTTCAGGCATGCTTTCAACCGACCAGATTTGGCTTATGAGTTGGTGGATGTAACTTACCAAGTCATCTCCGCCAGCTTTATAAAGCTCAGCGGGAAGGCCGTCATTTCCGGGGGCCTTATTAAGTTTGAGTTTAGATATAACTATCCTCACTTCACTTAGGTCGGGTAGTTGGCAGTTTTCGCTGTCGTTGCCAATATTAAAAGGTTCGTTCTGCCTGACAGCGGAATGTTGTTCGTCATCGCCGTTTAACAGTCTGCAGAAGTGGTTCTTCCATATCCTCAGCATCGACTGTGTCTCAACCACGATATTTCCCTTGCTCATCTCGACATGATTCTGTTCGAGCCTTGTATCCTTGGCTTTGACGTTTTACACTTTGGTAAAACTTGCGAACATCGTTCCTGGAGTGGCACCTCTCTATATCCTCGATCGCGCGCTTTTCTTGCTCTTTTTTCTTCTTTCTGAAAAGCCAATGTTCTTCCCTTCTTCTTTGCCTATAGAGCTCAATGGCAGCTCTCGTCTTCACCTGCAGCTTAACCTTGTAGGCCTTGTTCTTGGCTGCCAGCATCTCTCGGCATTCCTCATCAAACCAGGGGTTTCTTGCTGGTGGCCGCGAGAAACCTAGCACATCAGTTGCGGCTCATCTAATGGCTTGTTGGCATCGTTGCCATTGTTCTCCCACATTAGATCCTGGTGGTATGGTGTGAGTCGAGAGGTTAAGGGATACGCGTTGTGCGAAGATCTTGGCGGTCTCTTGCGATTGCAGTCTTCCGACATTAAATTTTTTCACAGTATTTCTGGATTGTTGTGGTGTGGTGGATATCCGCATTCTTACCTTGGGTTGCTACAAGGTAGTGATCCGAGTCGATGTTAGCTCCTTGGAATGTTCGGACATCCTAAATACTGGATGCGTGCCTCTTGTCTATCGCAATGTGATCAATTTGGTTGACTGTTTGTTGATCTAAAGACCGCCATGTCCCCTTGTGTATATCGGGGTGAGGAAACCGTGTGCTGGCTATAGTGGCATTTCGTTCCTTAGCGAAATAAATTAGCCTAAGTCCGTTACCAGACGTGTTGTCGTGTAGGCTATGTTTTCCGACAATACTTCTAAAGATGTCTTCTCTTCCTACCTTTGCGTTAAAATCTCCCAGCACGATTTTAACATCGCACTTCGGTAGTCGCTCATAGGTTTTGTCAAGGACTCAAGGAGCTCGTAGAAGCAATCCTTAGTTATATCATCCTTTTCCTCCGTCGGAGCATGAGCGCATATAAGGCTTATGTTAGCGAATTTGGCCTTGATGCGGATTGTTACTATGGGTTCGCTAATGCCTTGGAAACTTTTTGCCTAAGTCTGGCACTTATAACAAATCCGCATCCGAAAAGTCGCAGTTTCTGCTCACTATAAAACGGTCCGTAGTAGATGTCACAGTTTTTCATCCTCTTTTTGCCCGGCCCATCCCATCGTATTTCCTGGATGGCAGTAATGTCTGCTTTGTAGCAGTTTAGGGCTTCCGCTAGTTGTTCGCCTGCACCTCTCCTGTTTAATGTTCTCACATTCCAGGTGCAGATACGAACGTCGTTGTCCTTTTTTCTTTTAGCAGGGTCGTCAACAATAAAATCAGTCCTTTCCGAGGCTATTGGTTGCTTCGTAACAATATTTTTTTCTGTGGGTGGGTAGTTAACCCAAAGCACAACCCCGAACCTGGAGGGCCAGTTCCAATTTATTAGATACCCCTAGGACAAGGGGCCATCAGTATCCACTACGGGATTGAGCGCTGCCGTTGGCTTTTCGGTTAATCCGCCACCATCTCTGTTCAAGGGGCCTGACTAACCCTTGAAATTCCTAGACAACCTGTTGTCCGAATATGTCAGAGCAGCTCATCTAGGTTCGCCTGGGACAGCAGGCCGGGTATTCATCCGTGCCATTCTCACCAGGGTGTTTATAGTGTTGCTGTTTTTCGTCGTGTTATCAACACTCGCACTTATCGTTTAGCAAGTCAAATCCGGTTGGATGAGACCAGTACCCGATGGTTACCACTTGGAGGTAAAAATAAGCACATTTGATGTGTAGTCAGAGTTACAACACTGGGCATTGCCAAGTTAACGCCAATCAGAGTCTACCCTCGTTCTACAACACCCACCCGTTTTCGTAATCTACCTTTATCATTTATGAATACAGGTATGTGCTGAACATTTTTATTTGTAAAATTTATATGGACCGATTTTAGGTCATTTAGTTTAATTTGCCAATTTTTTGTCCATTTTGTTATATTGTTCACTGCCTTCTGTAGTTTTTTTGTCGCTACTTCGACAGTTTCTCCCACAGCAAGTACAGCTGTATCATCTGCAAATGTTGCCACAGTTGTTTCATCACTGTTCGGCAAGTCGCTAGTAAATAAGAGATATAAAACAGGACCTAACACACTTCCTTGTGGTACACCGGCTTTTATTTCTCTTAATGTGGAGTAGTCATTTCCTAGTTTAATTCTAAAGAAACTCTCTAATCTAGATGCTGCCTGAAGTAGCTCCAGTCAGTCAGCTTATTTCCTAGCCTTGCGCTATTTTCTTTAATAGTGATTTTATCGCCAAGTGTTCAAAGTATTGTGGAATGATCTGAGTCAAGATCAGGCCCTTCTTCTACCTTTATATTGTTAGACGAGATATTCTTTGTTACGAAGAAGTCGACAAGATCAGGGATTTTGTTTCTATCTATTGGCCAATACGTAGGTTTTCCCGTTGAGTGATACTTGCCGCTAATTTCGTTTACCTATTGCTTCATAGAGTTCCCTTCCTTTTGTATTTGTCAATCTATATCCCCAGTACTGGTTTTTGGCATTAAAATCTCCCCCTGCAATAAATCTATTGCTAAATATTCGGAAGAGATCTAAAAAGTCATTTTTCTTTAGATTGTAACTGGGAGAACAGTAAATTGATGCAACTGATATAGTTTGTCCACTTTTCGTTCGAATGTTAACAGAAATTCCTTGTATCGCGCATGATTGGAACTTGGCTTCTATATTATGGTGATCGATCGTATTCTTTACTATAACTGCAGCCCCGCATTTTGCTGATTTATGGGGATGTGGGGAGTGATAGTTTGTATCGAATTTTAAGTGCGTCTCAGAGACAAGACTATTTGGTTCATGTCGAGGGCTACTTGGATTTCATCCTTACGGTTCTCGATACCATTAGCATTCCATTCCAGGATTTTTAAACTATCCATCATGGTCTTCTTTTTTCTGCAGCCTTGTTATTGCTGCTTTTTTTCTCAAGGAGCGAGATTCTTTCTAATATAGCTTTATTGCTTTTATCCATGCTATTCTACTTGGGATTTTTTCCATGAACGTTTCCATATTATTATTTAATCAAATAATGACCATTTTTCTACTACAATCAGATGCTTTCCTTGGAAATACCTACATTAACTCCCAAAGAACTACCGTAAAACCTTCTTCATACAATAATTCCAATCCCTAACATCAAACCTAACCTCTTTGTGAACTAAATTCCTAAGCGCATGATTCATTGACATCATTCTCGAAACCCTAAAGACCACAAAGTCCAAAACAATTTGACCACAATCGAATGGCCATTACGTAGCTACACACAAAAAAGCATAAGGTATGCTCTAAAGCTCGTTAATAGTCCGCCGCGAAGTTCACTTGCAATCGGCAAAAGATTTTTTTTTTCCTTTTTTAACCCACAAGCATTGTATCTAACTATTTTTAGCGAATGCTATCATTTGTGGTCTGACTCGATTTTAAATACAAAACACATACCACCAGCCAGACACATACGTGCCTTGACGTCTTGCTGCGCAACCTCTTATGGCTTCTAATACTGCGCTAGTTAGCTCCAGCGAATCGCATTTTTTTTCTATCTCTCGACTCTAATTGATTACCAACAAAACAAATGACAATGCGGTCACAAAGGTGTGTCGCTGCCGCTGCCGCCACACTGGGCACAAACAGAGCGTAGCGAGCTCGCGCGCGCATTTCATTCCACCAAACAAGGCATAGCCATTGTAAGGCTATCCTATCACCTCACCCCAAAAGCCAAAATGTAAATCAAACATTGCATGCGAGGTGTAGGAGGCTTCGAGAGACTCTTCGGGTTTCTATTGCCAGGAATTTCTACAAAAGATCCGTTTGTGTACCATTAAGTTGACAGATAGTTGGGTGCATATCTATCGTTCTTTCATTATATTCGGTTAATATAAATAAAATTTAAAATAGTTCAGTCAGGTTAATGACTGTTGTGGTTTTGGTTGGAAATTTATTTAAATGTCAAATGTCAATTTCTGAAGCTAATTTACTGTGGATGATATTGGATCTGACTTTTTGAAGCGTGTTTGCAAGATTCTGTATTGTTGACATGCGTACTTTTATGAAAGGTTTACAGAATTATGTTTAAATAGAGGTCTGTTCGCGTACTTTTGCAGTAAACATTAAAATATTCTAAAATATCTTACAGTGGGGTAAATTATCACGTAGAGATACAAATTTACGAAAAGGGAACCCAGGTTGGAAAATTCAGTAAATGTATTCCGCTTATTTGCCTTTTCACGTTGTGCCCCATGTGACCACTGGTGGTACATTTGTGTCTACTTAAATGGACCGTCGTGTCCACTGGTGGTACATGTGGGTATATGGCTTCAGCCCTGTGTGTCTATCGGTGGACACGAAATGTTATGCATTTTGCTTATGCCAAGCGAGTTGTCGGTCCTATGCGGTACTAAAAAAATTGTCGGGCTTAGCAAATTAAGGATTTTTCGTATAAAAAATTAACAATTTGTATGTGTACTATTAAATATCACTTTTATTCGACAGTATGTCTAAGAAAAAAAAAACATTAACATTTCATTCGAAATTCACTTTTTAAACTTAAAAATAAAAAAAACAATCAATTCACAGTATGTTTCATTTATGTGATCGCATTGATCGCAGACAGTATTCACTCTTTTAGCTTTCTTTCTTGCATATTCACTTCCTTGTTCTTTTGACATATTGTTATAGCACATTGTGCATCTTTTCCGAGTCAATCTTTTCTGCCCAGGTACTTCTTGAAGGTAGTGCTTTCGCTTTGTTGTTGAAGAAGGTGGGGGAGACATTAGCGCTTGCCTCTCCTCGCAGTTTTAACGCACTAGCCCTTCAACGATCTTTTCCTTAAACTTAGTAATTGTCGTTTTCGAGTTATTTATTTTATTGTATAAAATCAAGGCGTTTACAATAGTGGTTGTAGTCAAAAGGTGAAATGCTACCCTTTTATACCACTTTAGTGTACGGCGATATGGTGAATAGGCAGCCATTTGGTCAGACAGATCTATGAACGCTTTTCCTTTATTATAATCAACCACCATACTAGGCTTATTTGTAATTTTTCTTCCGCTTGTAATGGACTGCATTGAGCTGTCATGTTTGGTACTTAGCATAAGAACATCCCTTTTATCCTTCCACTTCAGAACAACAATTCCAGCCTCGTTTTGCTCAGCGCAAATCTCACCTTTCTTTAGCTTAGATTTGATGACATTAGGGGGATTTTTTTTTGGTTAATTCGAAGAGTGCCTACCAAATGTGTTCGTCTCCTCAGCTAAGTTTCAGCCAAGGAAACACTTGTATACCAGTTATCAGTGTATAAGATCCTTCCGCAATCCAAAAGACCTTCCATCAGATTCATGACTACCTTTTCTGATACAGATATGTTATCTGCCCTTTCTTTTCCGGTATAAACCTTGAATGCCCATGTATACCCGCCTTGGGCACAAAGTTTGAATAGTTTAATGCCGTATCTATGTCTTTTGTTGGGAATGTCCAACACGTCCGACCACGAAATGGAACATTACTCTCATCAATGCAAATTTCTTGTTCGGGAGTTTAGGCTTCTTTGAATTTTAATTCCAGCATTTTTACCAGTTCCGAAATTTTTGACAAGCGATCATTTGATTCGATACTGTTATCCGCAAAGTGAAGCATACTGAGTATCATTTCGAAGCGGTTTCGGCTCATAATTTTTGACATTTTGTTTTCATAGAGTACGTTTCTTGACCAATAGTCTCTCAATTGGGGCAAACGAACAAGGCCCATCCACAAAATTAATCCGAAAAATGTTCGAATTTCTTCAGAGTTTGTGTCAGTCCATTGCGATGATTTCAGTTTTTGACGTGAAGTACTTGTACTATGTACTATGACATCACGTTGAGTCCTACCAATGATGTCAATATCGTCAGCGTATGCTAGTAGTTGCACCGACTTTTGGAAAATTGTGCCTCTGGTGTTGGCTTTGGAGTTTTGCACAATCCTCTCAAGAATCAGATTAAAGAAGTCACATGACAGCGCATCGCCTTGCCTAAATCCTTTTTTGGTATCGAATGTGTCGGTGAGGTCGTTTCCAACCCTGATGGAGCAGCGAGAATTCTCCATCGTCATCCTACACAAACGGACGAGTTTGGACGGTATACCAAAACTAGACATGGCTCTGTACAGTTCGTCTCTATAAATGCTGTCATATGCGGCTTTGAAATCGATGAATAGATGGTGGGTATCGATTTGGACTTCTTGAGTTTTTCCAGGATCTGCCGAAGTGTGAAAATTTGATCGGTTGTGGACTTTCCTGGCCTAAAACCATACTGATAAGGGCCTATCAGGTTGTTGGTAAACCGTTTCAAGCGTTCACATATTACGGCAGATAGGATCTTGTAAGCGATGTTGAGTAGACTTATGCCTCTGTAGTTGGCGCAGTTCAGAGGGTCTCCTTTTTTGTGGATCGGGCAAACGATGCTGAGGTTCCATTCTTCAGGGATATTTTCATCCGACCAGATTTAGCTTATGAGTTGGTGGATGTTACTTACCAAGTCATCGGCCTTATAAAGCTCAGCGGGAAGGCCGTCATTTCCGGCGGCCTTATTAAGCTTTTGAGTTTAGATATTGCTATCCTCACTTCGCTTAGGTAGGGTGGTTGGCAGTTTTCGCTGTCGTTGCCAATATTAAATGGTTCGTTCTGCCTGACATCGGAATATTGTTTGTCATTGCCGTTTACAAGTCAGGAGAAGAGGTTCTTCCATATCCTCAGCATCGGCTGTGTCTCAATGACGATATTTCCTTGTTCATCTCGACAGGATTCTGTTGGAGCCTTATATTTAGCATATCAGTTGCGGCTGATCTAATGGCTTGTTGACAACGTTGCCATTCTTCTTCGACATTAGATGCTGGTGGTATGGTGTGAATCGAGGGGATAAGGGATACGCGTTGCGCGAAGGCCTTGGCGGTCTCTTGCGATTGCAGTCTTTCGATATTAAAAATTTTCACAGTATTTCTGGTTTGTTGTTGCTTGGTGGATATCCGCATCCTTTCCTTGGCTGCAACAAGGTAGGGGTCCGAGTCGATGTTATCCCCTCGGAATGTTCGGACATCCAAAATACTGGATACGTGTCTCTTGTCTATCGCAATGTGATCAATTTTGTTGACCGTTCGCTGATCTGGAGAACGCCATGTCCTCGCCCACCAGCGTACCGAATACATGCAACCCCTGTCGGCCTCGGTCCAATGCTGGTGAAGGGGAGCGAATTCCGTTCGACGTTGAGCCTGGGTTGTGGGCACATGAGCTGGTCTCCTTGCTTTCAGGTCACTTTCCACTAATCAACGTTTGCTGTGTCTCTAACGACAGGGAAACCGCTGTTTGGTGACAATTTCGGAGGTTTTGAAGCACCAAATGTCGATCATTCCTGGCAGATTTGGTTCCGGTGCGATCTGACAACTGGCTCGAGTTTGTTTCCTTTGTACCTATGAATGACACTTCTAACGGAAGCCCAAACTGGTAGAAATATATAACGATTATGCAAACAATCACAAATAAACCTGTAAAAAATTAAACAGAGTATTTTCGACCTCAGTTTAGTTCACAATAATCGTATTTTCAAACTAAAAACAAAATTATTGTGAACTACATTGTATTTCAACCTTAATACTTCGTTTTATTGATGCTGTATAATCATTCAACCCACAAACATGTCAAACAGATTATGCAAAGTGTGTGACCTCTTGGCTCGATCACATCACTTTGACATTTCAACAAAGATCAAGAATGTTAATTCAGAATGCATTTTACAAAACACAAATACATTGTTAACGTCAGACAACCTCATTCTTCGAAATCAATCATCCGTCCTAATACAATATCCCATGTGGGATAATCTCTCTAAATTGATGTTCTCAATTTATTTAGTGGTCATCGTCTAAATTGTTTTCCATTTAGTATTTTATTTCCACTCAATTTAGAGATATTATCTTGACTTACGAGTGACTTTATCTACGACGACCTAAATATTGATCGATGACGTTACCATCCAGCCTTCAGTTGATGCTGCTGTTGTTGCAACGGATTTTTCTACAGATACATTAAATTGGAATTCCATAAATTCCATCAGATAGATCAAAATTAATTTATTCAAGGTTCTCCTTTCGGTTCGGTTTATTTTATGTTTAAAGTGTTTTTTTTTTTTCACTTTTTTTTGTTACTTCGAGTTTTTTTTTTATTTCAAAGACCAAGTGTGGAGGTTATAATTGATTACATCAATTAATAAATTATAATTTCCTCTGGGACAAGTTTTAAGTTTGTTTTTTTACACGACGATCTGAGTTTTTCATCATATCTGTCAAACCAGTCTTAAACAATTGATGCATTTAAAAAGCTGTCGTTAGTGGTCCGCAGAAAAACAATTTGTTTTACAAAGTTTTTTTTTTTTTGTAAATTAATTATAACGTTTATGGTCAATTGATAATAACGGAGTGCTGTTTATTATAAGCATGCTAATTGTGATTGAAATGCATTGAGAGACATTCCACATTGAGTGAATCACTGAACTGTAAGAGGATATTTCAATTTATTTGACAGTTGACACCTTACTGTCAAAATGCAGCATTTGATGCATGTTGTTGTTGATGCTAAAAGAGCTTTTATTTGATCGGTTGAATTGGATGTTGGAATGCATGAAAGTCATCCAAGGTTTGAATGGATTCGGATTGTGTTTGGGTGTGATTTTGGTTGTTAAAAATGATCAAGTGTCAGTTGAATGACATTCTCACATCTGATAAAGTCAAATTTTGTATTCAGTTATGAAAGGAATTTATTTTATTTGGGAAGCATCGTTTATTATTTATTTGATTGATTCATTGTTTTAGAGATGGTCTTTCGATTTGTTGCTGTCAAGAGTAAATGTTTGACGTTTACACTTTGTGGAAGATATTTTGTGGCGGGTGACATATTTGTGTTATGCAATTTGTTGACCTTTTTGAACTCTTCTTAACAACGATTAATCAATGATTCTAAACTTTTTAACTTTCAATATGACTGCAATGACGTTTGACATTTACCGAATGTAGTTGTCAACATTGACATTATGGCATATCAGGATTGTGCAGTAAGAATTGGAAAGGTGGAATATAAGCAAAATGCCTGTTATCGCATATAAAACGCAAAAAAATATTTCACTTTAGGCCGAAACAACTTGGTTTACTACGCTTAATTATGACATTTATTGAAAAATCGCCGAACTTTCTCCACCATTGACATTATCAAGAATATATACGATCATTTGGTCATATTATGTTGTCATGAAAGGAAAAGCATTGTCACTTAAAAGGCAGAGTCATTCATTAGGTCTGTTCCCGTACTTTTGCAGTACAAATTAGTAAATTCTCAAATTTCTTGGAGTGGGGGTAAATTATCTCAGAAAGAGACAAAATTACCAAAAAGTACGGGAACGCGTTTAAGTAAAAAACAGTAAAATTATATATTTTGTATGCCTTTTAAAGAACAAATGACATAAATCACCTGTCAAAACAAGCGAGTTGTCACTTTTAGATACCAACTGACAGTTTACTGATTTTTACCAACAGAAATTTATGCAGTAAATTTTTTACAGATTTTTATGGAGGGGTAGTTTTTTGCTCTCTCGTGAGCTCTCTCTTTTACTTATTTTCGCGTACGGGAACGGCAATAAGTAAAAGTCACTAAAAGTCAGTAAGAATCAGTAAATATTATTTTGTACGGGAACAGACCTATTATATTGGCAGTACCGTCTTTTCACACATCGAGATCTTAAGTCATTTCTGTCAGATATGGAGAATCCTATATTTTTTGACAAAGTCACTCCTGGGTGGCTCCTAATCGGTAAATGACATAAGTTGACTTTGATTTTAATGATTTGCGAGCATCTAAAGGGGTTATCAATACCATTTATCTGTCTTAAGACGGTGTGGGCGTTTAGAGAAGGGAATGAGGCAGAGAAACTTCGGGGAGTCGCACAATTTTTGTTTTCGTTTTTAGTTGCAAACTCTTGAAGGAGATGCTTGCTTCGTAAAATATGTTTTTTTTTTTCATGGGTGGGTAGTTATCCCTAAGCAGTTCCAAGTTCCAGTTCCAATTTATTAGATACCCCTAGGACACCGGGCCATCAGTATCCGCTACGAGATTGAGCGCTGCCGTTGGCCTTTCGGCTCATCCGCCACCATTTCCGTTCAAGGAGCCTGACGTACCTTTGATAACTTTGCTCCGAATATGTCGAAGCAGCTCATCTAGGTTCGACTTTGACAGCAGGCCATTCTGACCAGGCTGTTTATAGTGTTGCTGCTTTACGTCTTGTTATCAACACTCGTAGTTACCGGTTTGGAAGTCAAATTCGGTTTACTGACACCAATATCCGATGTTTACCACTTAGAGGTAAAACTGAGCACTCTTGATGTGTCGTCCGTAAAATTGTGGTTGGTTCGGTTCCAGTTGTATTCTGTCGACAGCTTTCGGGATTTTTCAGGTGGTCGGTGACTTTGACTTCCTATAACACTTGTACTCTGTGATTGAAGAGCGGTGGGTGTCCCGTTCGATGTGCCTGATGCACTTTTTGCCTGGTCGTCGGCTATCTCGTTGCCAGCTATATTCCTAAGACTAAAAATCCAGCAGATCATTAACTCGTTATTTAAGACTAGCTTGCTTGGATTTTGCTGCTAATGGTCTCAGTGGGTGCGATAGTTAGAGCAATGATCTGTCTTGCAGGTTTGTATTTGATTCCCAGTATATCGTCCCATAATTCACGCAAAATGTAATTTGATAGAAAATACAGATTTTTAATAAGAAAGATTAGACATTTTATTGAATCATAGAGTATACAGATTGAGGTTATGTATGGAATAGCACACCAGATAAATGACAGCCACGGCTTTGCTGGCAAGTACGTAATGTTTTATTAAAATTTTCTTTTCTTTTCTTTCTTTCGTATAAATGTGGCTGGATTTCATTAATACTCCGCCCAATTTCCTCTTTCAAGGTGTTGGTAGTCAAAGACTTGTTTGCATAGACCTTTGACTTAAAAAAAAAAACCCAAAGAAAAAAGTCCAATGGAGCTCAATTGCAAGATCTCGGTGGCCAAATTTTGATCGCAAAAACGGCCGATTACACGATTAGGAAATGACTTATGCAGTAATTGAATTATTTCTCTGGCAGGACCTATGGCATGTGGCAACGTCTTGTTGAAACCAAATGTTGGTCACATCCATATCTTGTAATTTAGATACTAAAACCTGGATCATCAAGTCACGATAACGAACACAATTAATTGTTGCTGCCTGACCAGCCGCATTTTCGTAGAAGAATGGTCCGAAAATGCCTTCAGCCCGAAATCCGGACCAAACAGTCCTGCATTTGTTTCCCAACAATGGGTTTTCTGAACTCCAAATGCCACAATTGTGACGATTAACGAAGCCATCAAGATACAAATGAACTTCGTCCCTGAAGATGAGTTTGTTCGAAGAATCAGCATCCACTTGTTGTTGTTGCAAAATCCATTCAACGAACACTCTTTGGATGATCAATAGCCTTCAGTTCTTGAGTCAATTAAACTTTGTAAGCATGAAGTTTGAAGTCTTTTAGTGAGAATTCGCTGTAAAGGCCTTCTCGAAGTGTCCAATTCTTGACTACGGTGCAGAATTAAAGTTCCTGTACTGTCAGCAATAATCTCGCGAAATGCTTCGATTTTTTCTATTAAACCTGTGACAGGGCATTCAAAGTGTCTAAGATCACTAATTGATCCAGGCTCTCTGAAGTTTTCAAATATTCTCTTCACAATTGATGATTTTAAATCACTATGGCGGCCATATTTTGTACGGAAATTGCGGACTGTATAGCTGACAAACCTTGATTATCTTTAAAATATTGCTGAATAATGAAAATGCTTTATTCTTTCGTATGACGCACCATTTTTACTAACCCCGAACTGTCAGCTGTCACATTGTTATAATTTTTACCGTTGGCAACACTGTACTATTAAATGGCGCAAAATTCAAATTTTGCGTGGATTGTGGGACACACTTTATCTATTGTCCACCACGTTCCGCAGTTGAAAAAGCTGATTTCACACACGTTCTGCGGTTCTAGATACATCATCACTATCCTCTTTCTAAACTACATCGCATGCTCTTACATAGCTCGGTTTGCTGGTGTAGACTCTTCTTGTTATACGCCATGGATACCCATTGGCCATGTAAAAACCCGCCACTCTCCAGTTGATTCCCCGAAGACAGTTTATCTCTACATCTCTTCCCAAGGTACCTACACGGTAATAATTCACAATGGCCATCGTAAAGTCAAATTTCCAACGTCAAATCGGAAGTCACGTAATATAGTACGTAAACAAACAAAAGAGTTGAACAACGAACTTGTGCAAGTGGGCACTAAATCCACAGACAACTACGTTGTGGGTTGTCACACATTTTTCGACAAAGAGTTTCGTTGAGACATGTGTTCGCCTGAGTCATTTTACTGTCCACTCCGAACTGTGTACCCTTGCATTTTTGTGTCCCAATTTCAAGCTGTCAATTTTAATTTAACCCGTTCATTGTCATCTTTCCGTTATTAATTGAAATATTCGCCTTTTTTTTGCAGAAAATATTTCCGACAGCAATTCGCAGTTAGTAATGATGCAGCATGCGAGCTTTTTGTACCGTCAGCGCGCCACTAGAAGTATGCGCGTCATCAGCCGAACAACTATCACCGGGCTCCCGATTTTTAGCTCTAAGGTAAGTTCCCCAAACCCCCACCCATTCCACCATACAACAGTAATTACATTTTAAATTTAATTTCATGTTCCATTGCAGATTATTAGGAACGCAACAACCCAGAACACTATACTTCCTAGTCGATGCCAAGAGTCGAGTCAGAGAAGTGTACACACAAACATGCCTGCATTTTGCAACTCAAGGAATGCTAGACACCGAACTCTTCGGTTTAGCAGTACTAATAGGTGAGTTATTCCCCCCAGATACAGATGACCATATAATTTAATTAATGAATAGTGTTAGGCATGCTATCAAGGCTTGATCATCATTGTGCGTGCGTGCTCTTGTAAGCTCTCGCATGAAATAATTAACCCAAGAGGAAATGGCCAGAGAAAGTTTCACACACAATGCTCGTGCGCACACAAAATGCCAAATGTCTATGATTGGGGATTGGGGCTGGGGACTGGGACTTTTCTACGCGCCAACACCGCGCGAGTTCGTAGCTGAACTCTTTCGTTTTTCTTCTCTCAACGCGAATTCATTGCTTCACCATCGCGCTATGGTCGTTATCGGTCAGTTTTATGTTAAAAAAATAAAAAAAAAAAAACCCGCGTGTATGTGCATGCTTGCAAACGGCTGAATGTGTGCTTGTAACAAGTTACGAGCGGATGTACTAAGTGGAAATTATATGCATATTTTATTGGGGCTAATGGCTGTCGGATCGGGCTATAGGTGGAGCTGAAAGGTGGAATTTAGCGAGCTTTTCAATGAAGTTAATGGCTGTGGTGTTGCTGAAGGTTTGTGACTTTTTTTTTTTTGATTACTTAACGGGTGAAGAGTGAAATTTCATCAAAGTTCGAGGGACCTATTTTTGTTCAGCTGAATTGGAAATTTATTTTGCTACTAGTGGCAACGATGTGATTAATGGTCATGGTGGCTCATGGCTGTTGGGGGCCAGGGGAGTTAATTAAATTGGTATTAAGAAAGTCTTTCGATTTGCTACGCAACGATGAAGGATCCCAATTTGCAAATCGATTTGAGATGCAACACTTAGATACTCTTACGAGGCTTGGAGAAAACAGAACAAATTTATTTATGAGGCCCGGACTAGTCAGGGTCTGAATATGGAGAGACTGGCCTTACAATCAGTCCTATCCGTCGGAGTGGAAAATTCTCCGATTTTGCACGATTCGGAGGATTTTTGCTTCGAGGTATTCTTCCGAAAAGCTGTTCGGAATATTTCTCCGACAATTTGTAACGCATCCCGGCAAATTTCGTTCAAATTTTGACAGCTAAGTGGAATTCTTTTACCGATTTCCTCAGACAAAAATTCTTCGCGGAATGCATTTGCAAAAAAATGGATACCTGGTAACTCTGGAGTGTTGCACACAGAATGCAAACTTTTCTGGTAGGTTTAAGGGAGAGGAGTTCTACTCTAAATTCATCAAAGTCTAACAGAATTCGGGAGAGAAATATCTTTTGAATTCGATATGACGTCCTCGGCAATGGGAAATATCCACCCCGGGGAATTGTCAATGGCCACGATGGCTCATTATGGAACCTGCGCTAGGCTCAAGCTATCGGCGATTGGCATCAAGAGTGTGCAATCCCCATTGAATAAGCTGGCGTTGGCAGAGACCTCAATCAATACATGCGAGTGTAAGCATACTCGATTCATCTAGTTTCGGTGCCTACCCTTAATAGTAGAAGTAACGAGAGTCTCATGATCCGTGGTAAGGAGCAACGTCATGAGCTCGCTAGTGCGATTGCCTCGATAGGTCTGCAATATCTCAACTCGACATATGCAAGTGTAAGCAGACTCTATTCATCTAGCTTCGGTGCTAACCCTAACCAGAAGAAGTAACGCGAGACACGTAATCCGTCGTAAGGAGCAACTTCATGAGCTCGCTTGCTTGCAATATCTATGAGAGACTACTTCTTCAAGTTTCATTTATCTGAAGATACATTGGGCGTTGGTGCAGATTTGATGATGATACCGATATGTCTCTCTATTTCTGCTTTTCGGTTTCCCATTTGCTGCAGGCGAAGAAGGTGTAGTGCACTTCGTCAGCTTAAAAATCCCCGTCCTGGAAGGCTGAACTGTCCGTTTGGCCGATCTTATATAGAAAGTTGAAGAGTCCGTGCCCAGTCAGTCTATTTAGGCACTAGCTGTCCATCGTCCCCTGCCTTCTGAGTTCCAGTGTTCTTGCCACTTCAGTTTTATGAGCTTTTTAGAGTCATTCGTTGTCGTTTCCACTCCAACTTGCAAAAAAAAGCCTTTGTCTGTTGGTCGTTAGCCTGCCTATGTTCGCGAACGTGGTCACTTTTGACGTTTGTTCCGTCGCATTCTTTATCTGGTAAAAGAAAGTAAGTTTCGTGTTGATTGTCACACCTAAGCACTTCACAGCGTCTTTGCTTCTTATTACCTCTTGAGACCGTGTTTATACATCCAGTAGCTTACTCGTCGCAAAACCTGGTTTAGATTTCTTTGCACACTTACGGCTCTTAACACCGCGGCGATACCATCAGCATACCCCACCAGAAGGGTATCTTTCGGCATCTCCTTGCAAAGGATGCCATTATAGGAGAATTTCCGAAGGCAGGCCCCAAGATCGAACCTTGCGGTGATCCGCAGGTGACCTGCATAAATTCCTGCCTATAAAATTCAACTTGTGCAAGAATTGAAGCCGAATGTCCTCCCACAACGTCTAATATTTGGTGAATGGGCCTTAGAACAGCTCCATGAAAATCCGCTGTTTTATCGAAAAATTGTGTTCAGCGATGAGGCTCATGTCTGGCTCAACGAATACCTAAATAAGCAAAACTGTCACAACTGGAGTGATGAGCAGCCACATGCTATACAGGAATTACCGATGCATCCAGAATAAATACAGTTTGGTGCGGTTTATGGGCTGGTGGCATCATCGGTCCATTTTTCTTCAAAGAGCCATGATACGCGACTTTTTTTTTGCCCCAGTGGGCTGAATTGAACCTGGTTGACATGTGGTTTCATCAAGACGGTGCCACATGCTACTTACTTACTTACTTATGTGGGACTACAGACCCAGTTGGCTGAATTGAACCTGGTTGACATGTGGTTTCATCAAGACGGTGCCACATGCTACTTACTTACTTACTTATGTGGGACTACAGACCGGGATGAACCTGGGCTTCAACCAACATGCCTCTCCAATTAGCCCGGTCCTTAGCTAACTGCCTCCAGTTGCGCACTCCAAGTTGGTTGAGGTCGGTTTCTACTTGTGCGCGCCACTTAGGGCGAGGTCTTCCTATACTGCGTACGACGTCTGGCTGGGAATCGAAGACTCAGCGAGCCGGAGTATTGGTGTCCATTCTTTCTACATGTCCTAGCCATCTTAAACGTCCAATGCGGAGTTTTTTGATCAGGGGTTTGTCGCTGTACAGCTCGTATAGTTCGTGGTTGAATCTTCGTCTCCATAGTCCGTCAACGCAAACGGGGCCGAAGATTTTTCGAAGAATTTTCCTCTCGAATCTACCAAGGATTTCTTGATCCGCTTTTGATAGGTCCATGCTTCAGCGCCGTAGAGCAGGACTGGGATGATCAGGGTCTTATATAGTATCGCCTTAGTACTTCGAGTGAGGGCTTTACTACTAAATTGCCTTCTTAGCCCGAAGAAACAGCGGTTGGCAGGAGTAATTCTTCGTTTGATTTCTGACGAGATGTTGTTGTCAGATTAATAGCGGAGCCGAGGTAGACAAAGTCCCGTACTACCTCAAAGTTATATCTGTCAAAGGTGACGTTCTGTCCAATTCGTCGATGTTGTGTGTCCTTTCGTGTTGACAGCATATACTTAGTCTTACCCTCATTTACTGCTAAGCCCATTTATGCCGCTTCCTTCTCTATACTAGCAAACGTGGCTATGAAATCACGTTGAGTCCTACCAGTGATGTCAATATCGTCGGGGTATGCTAGTAGTTGCACCGATTTTTGGAGAATTGTGCCTCTGGCTCTAAAGAATCAAATTTAAGGAGTCACCTGACAGCGCATCGCCTTGCCTAAATCCTTTTTTCGTATCGAATGTGTCGGTGAGGTCGTTTCCGACCCTGATGGTGCAGCGACAATTCTCCATCGTTTTCCTACACAAACGGACGAGTTAGGGCGGTATACCAAAACTAGACATGGCTCTGTATAGTTCGTCTCTATAAATGCTGTCGTATGCAGCTTTGAAATCGATAAATAGGTGGTGGGTATCGATTTGGACTTCTTGGGTTTTTTCCAGGATCTGCCGAAGTGTGAAAATCTGATCGATTGTGGACTTTCCTGGCCTAAAACCACACTGATAAGGGCCGATCAGGTTGTTGGTAAACGGTTTCAGGCGTTCACATATTACGGCAGATAGGATCTTGTAGGCGATGTTGAGCAGACTTATGCCTCTGTAGTTGGCGCAGTTCAGAGGGTCTCCATTTCTGTGTATCGGGCAAACGATGCTGAGGTTCCATTCTTCAGGCATGCTTTCATCCGACCAGATTTGGCTTATGAGTTGGTGGATGTTACTTACCAAGTCATCTCCGCCAGCTTTATAAAGCTCAGCGGGAAGGCCGTCATTTCTGGCGCCCTTATTAAGCTTGAGTTTAGATATAGCTATCCTCACTTCACTTAGGTCGGGTGGTTGGCAGTTTTCGCTGTCGTTGCCAATATTAAATGGTTCGTTCTGCCTGACAGCGGAATGTTGTTCTTCATCGCCGTTTAACAGTCTGCAGAAGTGGTTCTTGCATATCCTCAGCGTCGACTGTGTCTCAACTACGATATTTCCTTGTTCATCTCGACAGGATTCTGTTCGAGCCTTGTAGCCTTGGCTTTGACGTTTTACACTTTGGTAAACCTTACATCGTTCCTGGAGTGGCACTTCTCTATATCCTCGATCGCGCGCTTTTCTTGCTCTTTCTTCATCTTTCTGAAAAGCCGATGTTCTTCCCTTCTTCTTTGCCTATAGAGCTCAATGGCAGCTCTCGTCTTCACCTGCAGCTTAGCCTTGTAAGCCTCGTTCTTGGCTGCGAGCATCTGTCGGCATTCCTCATCAAACCAGGGGTTTCTTGCTGGTGGCCGCGAAAAACCTAGCACATCAGTTGCAGCTGATCTAATGGCTTGTTGGCATCGTTGCCATTGTTCTTCGACATTAGATGCTGGTGGTGTGTTGTGAGTCGAGAGGTTAAGGGATACGCGTTGCGCGAAGGTATTGGCTTTCTCTGGCGATTCCAGTCTTTCGACATAAAATTTTTTCGCAGTATTTCTGGTTTGTTGTGGCGTGGTGGATATCCGCATCCTTACTTTGGCTACAACAAGGTAGTGGTCCGAGTCGATGTTAGCCCCTCGGAATGTTCGGACATCCAAAGTACTGGATGCGTGCCTCTTGTCTATCGCAATGTGATCAATTTGGTTGACTGTTCGTTGATCTGGAGACCGCCATGTCCCCTTGAGGATATCGAGGTGAGGAAACCTAGTGCTGGTGGCATTTCGTCCCGTGGCGAATTCAATATGCCTAATTCCATTGCCAGACTTGTTGTCGTGTAGGCTATATTTTCCGACAGCACTGCTAAAGATGTCTTCTCTTCCTACCTTTGCGTTAAAATCTCCCAGCACGATTTTAACATCGTACTTTGGTAGTCGCTCATAGGTTTTGTCAAGGAGCTCGTAGAAGCAATCCTCAGTTATATCATCTTTTTCCTTCGTCGGAGCATGAGCGCATATAAGGCTTATGTTGGCGAATTTGGCCTTGATGCGGATTGTTACTATGCGTTCGCTAATGTCTTGGAAACATAAGACTTCTTGCCTAAGTCTGGCACCTATAACAAATCCGCATCCAAATAGTCGCTGTTTCTGCTCACTATAACACGGTCCGTAGTAGATGTCACAGTTTTTCATTCTCTTTTTTCCCGGCCCATCCCATCGTATTTGCTGGATGGCAGTAATGTCTGCTTTGTAGCAGTTTAGGGCTTTCGCTAGTTGTTCGCCTGCACCTCTCCTGTTTAATGTTCTCACATTCCAGGTGCAGATACGAACGTCGTTGTCCTTTTTTCGTTTAGCATGGTCGTCAACACATAATCAGGCCTATCGCGGATAAGTGTTCCCGGGAAATTTTCCCTTTTCAGCAATGTAAATCATATTGCTGAATGGGAAGAGTTTCCTGGGGAAATCTATTCGCGATAGGCCTGAATATCAGCCCTTTCCGAGGCTATTGTTTGCTTCGTAACAATAGTTTCTTCCGTGGAAGAAAAACAATGAAAATGCTGAAGGATGAATGTGGTGAGCAGCTTATCTCTCGAAATGGCTCCAAGATCATGCGATTTAACGCCTCTTGATTATTTCTTGTGGCGTTATGTAAATATGTTAGTCTATGTGGACAAGCCGAACACGATTGAAGCCTTACAGGATAACACCACTCGTGTTATTCGGGGAATACAGACCGAAACGCTCGAAAAAGTGACGCAAAATTAGACCTTCCGAATGGACCATTTAAAACATAGCCGCGGACAACAATTACCTGAAGTTGTCTTTAAAACGTAAATGGCAAAGGCCTATTTATCGATTACAATAAAAATTTTGAATAATTGATGCAAATTTAAGTGTTTTATTCGATTTAAAAAAAAAAATACGCTTAAAAAATCACCCGAAACAAAAAATCGGGATGTGTTCAAAGATATCAATGAGGTATGCTAGTGTCAAACCAGATCGACATATTCAATTTTACAAGCACTTTAGGAATTCTGCTTTTAGATTCAGAAACCTCATCAAAAAACCTTTCCTTTGGAAAATCATCTTCCTTCTGACTGATTGGTATGTTATGTGTTTGACAAGAGAAATGAAAAGTCAGCGTTTTTCCATTAACGTTAGCGGTAGATCGGTTGAAGTTTTACAAAGTTGTTGTACATAAATTACATTTTTAACAGAATGGGTTGTTTAAATATTCAATTCAATTGACTTTTGACATTTGACATTATACCAGATTCACCCATTACTGGGTTTGCATGTATATTTTGAGTGGAATTTGTTTTAAGAAAATTTGCAAATTGCAATTCCAATATTTAACTTATCAAAACATACATAAATCGTTGGAACTATCTATACAAAATATAATAATGAAAAACAATCCGCGGTACAAAAACCGTTATTCTCCAAATTTGACTCCAAATAAAAACTCTACTTAGGGTTCCCACTTCATGGCATTGAATCTACCATTCAAACTGCTGGTTTATATTTTGCGCTGCCCTCACTAGGAGAATTATAAATAAGAGGGTCATAAAAATAAAGCCTAAACTACTTAGTACCAATTTATCTTGTTTTAAAAAAAAAAAAAAAAATCCCTTCATTACTAAGACTTTTAATGTTTTACAAAATAAAATAGATCCCAAAACGGGTTTAAATCAGATTTACAATATGCCCCATAAACTGACAGATCCACTGACAGAGCACTCCATAAAAACTCCACTTAAAGACAAAATACCAACCTACAAGAGGTCTATCAAAGTGGAAAACCCGTATTTAAAAGCAAAAAATCCATCTCCAAACTTAAGATATTCATAATACTCCCGATTGCAGAAATAATCCTACCCATAGACCAACCTACGAAAGTGATAAAAAAAATAAAATAATAAAATTCAATGTAACTCATAATTTGAAACAGCCGTTAAGCCGGTTGTGGTGTCTGTCTCTCTCTCTTTCACTCTCTGTGGAATTTCGTATTTAAATTCCTTCCATCTCTGGGTATTCTAATTCAATATAAAATCCATATAAAGCTGATAAGGCGATTAAACCACACACTTAACGCTCTCTAGAAAATTCTATTTTGAATCTCATGACAGTTGACAGGCTCAACGTCTCGTGCAGTGGAGACTTTCTCCTCAAGGAAGGCAGGCAAACCATTCCCCCCTTCTCCAGCCAATAGCTGGAGAATTCCAATTTATATTTCCATTGATCCGCGCACCATACACTCGTTAATTTCATTCGAATCCATTCATTAAATTCACCATGTGCACATATAGTCTGCCGGGCGTGTGTGTGCGCACACGCTCCTTACATACCGACATCCTCTTCATCTTGACGTATCTACATTTGGAATTCTTTACCATTTTTTTGAGTGTACACCTCTTCTATAAGAATAAGAATGATCTCAACCAGCCGAGTTACAGAATGTGGGCGCGCAAAATGAAAAGAACTTCATAGCCAGCCTAAACCACACTCTTTTAGAGTCTACCAGGCACACTACACCCAGAATGTTGCAGAACTCACCATCTTCACAAGAACCAACCAAAACGAAAAAAACTCTACAAAAACGAAAACCAAAATAAAATTGCAAACAACGAAAGGGTAGAGAAAAAAATTGGAATAAATTAAAGGAATGCAAGTGGAGAGGGAGAAAAAGGTACGACAACCTCGAGGTAGAACCTTAAGAACGAAAAAAAAAAAAAAAAACTGGAAACCAAAACAACGATGACGACGAAAAATATACCCTAATCTGGCACCAGCAATCCTTTGGAGTGTCTGCAGGGTCTGAAGCAGCAGAACAAAAAAAAAAACCAGCCAAGCAAGCCAAGGCAGTCAGCCGCACAGCCAAATGGCCACAACAAGAAGAAGTCTTCAGAGGAGATTCTGTGTTGGTTGTGTTATTGCTCCAATCTTCACGGCTCCAAAAACTTGAGCGCGTGTGCAGATAGCTACATATTTGCTGCTGCTGTATAGTTGTAGGTATATCCCCTGGAGTGCAATGACGGGTATGCGAGTGCTTGGTGTAGATCCCATTCGCCAATCGGCAATGTGCATAAAAATGTCCAACTTTGCGGTGAAAAATAAGATTTCCTTCAAAAAAAATAACCAAAAACGAATAAACTCGCTAACTAACCAAGAGAGGTACTCTAGACACTTGGCAGTGGAGCCTTTTGAAAAATGGAGGATTTGAGACTCTTTAATGTTGCTACCTTTTGTTGTTCTCATGATTTTTACCTAATGCAACGTGACTCGCTTTAATCACTCCAATTCGACAGAAATTTTGTACTCAAAACCAAGATAAGATGTAGACTTACATTCCCACCAAACGCGAGATTACCGCACGAATAGGGGCCACACAATTTTACGTTCCAAAAGGCGACGTTTTGGATGAGAAAATGAAACAGGACTATTCTCCCTTCTAAAGGAAGTCTTCCTGTCATTTTTGACAGAAATAAAACTTTACATGAGTTGAGGGAATAGTGTCCATAGCCTGTCAACGCAAACGGGACTGAAGATTTTTTCTCGCATAACGACCAAAGATTTCTTCATCCACTTTTGATACGGCCCATGCTCTAGTGCCGTAGAGCAGGACTATGTTGATCAGGGCCTTATATAGGATCTCCTTAGTATTTCCAGTTAGAGATTTACTACTAAATGGCCTTCATAGCCCGAAGAAACAGCGATTGGCAAGAGTGTAATTCTTCTTTTAATTTCTGACGAGATGTTGTTGTCAGAGTTAATAGCTGAGCCGCGGTATATAAAGTCCCGTACTACCTCAAAGTTTTATCTATTAATGGTGACGTTTTGTCCAATTCGACTATATGACAGGTCATGACATGACAGTTCTCATTGACAGCTTAACCCATTTTTGCAACTTCCTTCTCTGTACTATCAAACGTGACTGTGACATCACGTTCAGCCCGGCCAGTGATGTCAACATCGTCGGCTTATGCTAGTAGTTGCACCGATTTATAGAAGATCGGTGATAACTTTGGAGTTTTGCACAATTCTCTCAAGAATGAGGTTAAAGAATTCACATGATAGTGCGTCACCTTGCCTAAATGCTTTTTTGGTTTCCAATATTTCGTCGAAGTATTTGAAGAACCTGATGGAGTAGCTCCATCGTCAATATAACATAGATGGAGGAGTTTGGGCGGTATATTAAAACTAGACATGGTTCTGTATAGTTCGTCTCTATAAATTCTATCGTATGCGGCTTTGAAATCGAGAATAGGTGGAGGGTATCGATTTAGACTTGGACTTCTTGGGTTTTCCAGGATTTTCCGAAGTGTGAAGACTTGATCCGTGGTGAAATTTCCTGGCCTAAAACCAAGCTGATAAGGACCGATTAGGTTGCTGGTATTTTACGGCCGATATTAGCTTGTAGGCGATGTTGAGGAGACTTATGCCTTAGTAGTCTCAGGGTATCCTATTTTGTGAAACGGGCTTATGCTGCTGTGGTTCCATTATTCAAATATCCTTTCAACCGACCGAATTTTGTTTTCGCGTTCGTGACTGTTACTTTTCAAATCATCTCCACCAGCATTATAAAGCTCGGTAGGAAGGCCATAATTTCCGGGAGCCTTGTTAAGCTTAAGTTTGGATATTGCTATGCTCACTTCACTTAGGTTGGGTGTTTGGTACTTTTCGTCATCGTTGTTTGACAATCTGCAGAAGTGATTCTTCCATATCCTCAGCATCAATTCTGTCTTAACTACGATATGGCCCTGTTCATCTTGACAGGATTCTGTTCGCGCCTTGTATATCTGGACTTTGCGTTTTATACTTTGGTAGAACTTGCGAACATTATTCCCTATCCTATATATATTCTCAATAGCGCGCTTTTCCTGCTCTTCTTTCTGAAAAGCCGGTGTTCTTCCTTCCTTCGAAATAGAGCTCAATGGCAGCTTAGCCTTGTAGACCTCACTCTTCGCTGCGAGCATCTGTCGGCACTCTTCATCTTCTTCTTGCATTCGAATATCCATCAGCTCATAAGTTTTATCATGAAGCTCATAGAAGGAGTCTTTCACTATATCAGTCTTTCACTATTCCTCTGTCGTGTATTCGTGAGCTCATATAAGGCCAAATGTTGGTGGATTTGGCCTTGATGCGGATTGTTACAATGCGTTCGCTAATGTCTTGAAAACATACGACTTCTTGCCTAAGTCTAGCACTTATAACAAATCCACATCCGAATAGTCGCTGTTTCTGATCACTATAACACGGTCTGTAGTAGATGTCACAGTTTTTTATCCTCTTTTTGCCTGTCCCATCCCATCGTATTTCCTTGATGGTAGTAATGTCTGCTTTTAAGTAGCTTAGGGCTTCCACTAGTTATTCGGCTGCACCTCTCCTGTTCAATGTTCTCATATTTCAGATTCAGATACGAACGTCGTTGTCCGTTTCTTGTTAAGCATGGTCGTCAACAATAAAATCAGTCCTTTCCGAGACTTTGGTTGCTTGCGTAACTGGAGGGCCAGTTCTAATTTATTAAATACCACTAATGCACGTGGCCATCAGTATCCCCCGTACGGGATTAAACGCTGCCGTTGTCCGTTTGGCTTATCCGCCACCATTTCTGCTCAAGAGGCCTGACTTACCCTTGAGATTCCCAGATGGCCTATTGTCCGAATGTGTCGAAGCAGCTCATGTAGGCTATGTACTTTACCTATCCTAAGTGGGAACCCATCTTGGTATTTTTTTTCGCTACGTGGCGACCGCTCCACAGGAAGGCCATTGCCTACCATTTGAGAAAATTCGCAGACATTGACAAAATTTTTATTTATAGTTTGACGTCTAATGCAATATTGTCTTTGTCAAAAGTTTGCCGCGTACTTAAGCTCAGGTTTAGCAATAAATCTGAGATGAATCTCAGTTCTCATTTGTCAATCGACCAATTAAGTCAGGTGTTACCTTCCAAATCACCATACTTTATTACGAAGACGTTATCTGAGTTTTGCTAATGTTATCTCTGTCAGATCTGACTTTATGTCCAATTCGTCGATGTTTTGGGTCATTTTCCGCGAAAGTATGGTTGACACTATTATGTCAAGATCATTGATCATTGCAAGAAGTTATACAATTTATTGAAATAGTGCGACTATAGTCATTTTGTTGGGATTCGGTGAGATAATTTACCATTTTTACACCATTTTCTTCTACTTCTACCAGCAAAGTTTGAAGCTGATCAAGGCTTAACGTTGATTTGCCAATAGCCGCTCTGAGGACTCATGTAACCACCCCGATATGATATCTCTCCAGCCCAACATGCTTATACAAAGGGCAAAGGGGTTGAAACAGCACTGCATGACGTTGTTAGTGCTATAGAAAAGTCTCTAAAAGACAAAGAATACACACTCCCAGCTCTCCTAGATATTGAAGGAGCTTTCAACAATGTCAAAGCATGCGCAGTGGAAAGGGCATTGCAGAATTCCAACGTTGACCAGGCACTCACTAACGTGATTGTAAGTCTTCTCAAAGAAAGGAATATCAAGGTAAAACTGGGCGACACTGAACTAAAAGTAAACGCCTCAAGGGGCACACCACACGGGGGAGTCATCTCTCCTGTACTATGGGTTCTTGTCGTTAATGAAATACTAAGGAAATTCAAAAACAGGGGGGTTAAAGTAATTGCGTACGCAGACGATGTAGTATTGCTTGAGACAGGCAAATTCTTACCAACCATAAGCGAGCTGTTAGAAAACTCGCTCCGGACACTTAACACGTGGGCAAAGCATTGCGGCCTTGGGGTCAACCCCCCAAAAAACCGAGCTTGTGCTGTTCACAAATAGAAGAACAATACCACACTTCGAACCACCAGCTATAGAGGGAATACCCCTTCAAATAGCTGAAAGTGCTGGGAATAATTCTAGACAGAAAGCTCAATTGGAAACTTAATGTCAATGAAAGAGTTAAGAAAGCAGCAAATGCTTTCTACGCATGCAACCGTATATTCGGCAGAAAGTGGGGACCTAACCCCAAAACAATCCTGTGGATGTATACGGCTATCGTGCGACCAATACTCACATATGGCAGTATAGTCTGGTGGCAAGCCACAGACAAAGCAACCAACTTGAAGCAAATGACAAAAATACAAAGACTAGCGTGTATAGGGACAACCAGGGCGATGAGAACAACCCCAACCTCTGGATTGGAGGTGATTCTGAATCTGCTGCCCTTAGATATATACATGCAGGAATCAGCTGCCAAAAGCTCCTCGAGGATCAGCCAAACGAACAGTTGGATCCTCAGCCTCGCTGGGAATGCGCAGGTCCTAAATAAATACGTAGGGAGCGTAGTAAACTCTGACTATCTATCTCCTTATTTAGACTTCGATCGACCCTTCCCAGAGACGAATGGGACAAGAATGAACCCACAAAAAGGAAATCGATCACAGATGGATCAAAGATGGACTGTGGAACAGGTGCTGGCATATGCTCAGAGGAATTAGTAATACACAAATCAATCAGGCTTCCTGATCATAGTAGTGTGTTCCAGGCTGAGGTGCTAGCAATCGCTGAAGCGGCTCATTTGGTGTCAATAATGGAAATACCACACAGTGATATCACCAAATTCATTGACAGCCAAGCGGCTATAAAAGCAGTATCTGCTATCGAAATTAAATCAAAGCTAGTTCGCCGCTGTCGCGAAGAGCTCAAGGTTCTCTGCTCACAGCATAATGCTGATCTCTGCTGTGTTCCTGGTCACAGGGACATAGACGGCAACGAGATGGCCGACGAACTGGCAAGAAATGGATCTGCTACAGATCATTACCAGGCACTACAAACGGTCGAACCACCACTCTGTAACCTCAGAGAACGATTGGAATACACGACTCGAATGAAAGCCAATACCAGGTGAAAGTCATTGACTACCTGCGATATATCTCGGAAGCTCTGGCCAGAATACAACGGAAACCGAACCAAAAAACTTTTGCGGTACGACAGGAGCTCCTTATCTAAACTGGTAGGGGCTCTAACTGGTCACAACTTTCTCAGAACCCATACAATGAAATTAAATCTCAAGGATGACGATATCTGTAGAGGCTGCGGCGATGAGGAGGCACACGAGGATACACCTCACTTCCTCTGTCACTGCCCGAGTCTCTGTCACCTGAGGAACAGAACACTTGGAAGCTACTACTTCCAAGACATCCAAGAGCTATCCGATATTCCATTACCCTATCTTTGCAGGTTCCTACGAACATCAGGATGGCTGAATAGAGTGAAGTAATCCGTAGTAACGAGAAGGAAGGACGAAATCCCACCAAGGGTATCACAATGGGTCCACATGGACCTAAGTGTGGCGGAATAGAGGATCCCCTACTCCACCAACCCGTAAACATAATCTAACCTAACCTAACCATCCCGATTAGAGGCTGCCAGAAGCCGCCCCACCATGGAGCACGCTCAACAATAAACTTCCATCTTCACTCAAAAATCCCAAAAGTCGGTCGCTTTTCTTCAGATCATTCAGTTGTCTTAGCTCCGAAGAGGCCTTTTTGAATGTAGCTCCTCGTATTATCTATTCGATAATACTCGTCTCACAATAAATCTCCGCATAGCCAGCAGATATTTCTAGCCAGTAAGATCAGTGGTGCACTCTAAATGAATACCACGAACAGCCGTAGATTTTTTTACGTGGATTATCCGGTTCCTTCACATACAAAGGACCTGCAAATTCTATCCCGGTAACATCAAATGGTCGAGATGCCAGAATTCGATCTCTAGGAAGTGGCGCGTATACTTGTGTAGCTGCCTTACCTCGAAGAACCTCGCATACAAGACATCTTCTCGTTATGTTCTTTATCAACTGACTTACTTATTACTTAAGTGGCGCTACAGTCCGGGATGAACCTGGGCCTCAACCAACATGCCTCTCCAATTAGCCCGGTCCTTAGCTAACTGCCTCCAGTTGCGCACTCCAAGTTGGTTGAAGTCGGTTTCTACTTGTGCGCGCCACTAAAGGCGAGGTCTTCCTCTACTGCGTCCGACGTCTGGCTGGGAATCGAAGACTCTGCGAGCCGGAGTATTGGTGTCCATTCTTTCTACATGTCCTAGTCATCTTAAACGTCCAATGCGGAGATTTTTGACCACGGGTATATCGCTGTACAGCTCGTATAGTTCTTGGTTGAATCTTCGTCTCCATAGCCCATCAACGCAAACGGGACAGAAGATTTTCCGAAAATTTTTTTTCTCGAATCGACCAAGGATTTCTTCATCCTCTTTTGATAGGTCCATGCTTCAGCGCCGGCCGAAGAGCAGGACTGGGATGATCAGGGTCTTATATAGGATCTCCTTAGTAGTTCGAGTGAGGGCTTTACTACTAAATTGCATTCTTAGCCCGAAGAAACAGCGATTGGCAAGAGTAATTCTTCGTTTGATTTCTGACGAGATGTTGTTGTCAGAGTTAAAGCGGAGCCGAGGTAGACAAAGTCCCGTACTACCTCAAAGTTATATCTGTCAATGGTGACGTTCTGTCCAATTCGTCGATGTTGTGCGTCTTTTCGTGTTGATAGCATATACTTAGTCTTACCCTCATTTACTGCTAAACCCATTTTGCCGCTTCCTTCTCTATACTAGCAAACCTGGCTATGACATCACGTCCTACCAATGATGTCAATATCGTCGGCGTATGCTAGTAGTTGCACCGATTTTTGGAAAATTGTGCCTCTGGTGTTGGCTCGGGAGTCTTGCCCAATCCTCTCAAGAATCAAATTAAAGAATTCACCTGACAGCATCGCCTTGCCTAATTCCTTTTTCTGGTATCGAATGTGTCGGTGAGGTCGTTTCCGACCCTGATGGTGCAGCGAGAATTCCCCATCGTCATCCTACACAAACGGACGAGTTTGGGCGGTATACCAAAAGTAGACATGGCTCTGTATAGTTCGTCTCTATAAATGCTGTCGTATGCGGCTTTGAAATCGATAAATAGGTGGTGGGTATCGATTTGGACTTCTTAGGTTTTTTCCAGGATCTGCCTAAGTGTGAAAATTTGATCGATTGTGGACTTTCCTGGCCTAACACCACACTGATAAGGGCCGATCGGGTTGTTGGTAAACGGTTTCAAGCGTTCACATATTACGGCAGATAGGATCTTGTAAGCGATGTTGAGCAGACTTATGCCTCTGTAGTTGGTGCAGTTCAGAGGGTCTCCTCTTTTGTGGATCGGGCAAACGATGCTGAGGTTCCATTCTTGAGGCATACTTTCATCCGACCAGATTTGGCTTATGAGTTGATGGATGTTACTTACCAAGTCATCTTCGCCAGCTTTATAAAGTTCAGAGGGAAGGCCGTCATTTCCGGCTGCCTTATTAAGCTTGAGTTTAGATACAGCTATCCTCACTTCACTTAGGTCGGGTGGTTGGCAGTTTTCACTGTCGTTGCCAATATTAAACGGTTCGTTCTGCCTGACAGCGGAATGTTGTTCGTCATCGCCGTTTAACAGTCTGCAGAAGTGGTTCTTCCATATCCTCAGCATCGACTGTGTCTCAACTACGATATTTCCTTGTTCATCTCGACAGGATTCTGTTCGAACCTTGTAGCCTTGGCTTTGACGTTTTACACTTTGCTAAAACTTGCGAACATCGTTCCTGGAGTGGCACCTCTCCATATCCTCGATCGCGCGCTTTTCTTTCTCTTTTTTCTTCTTTCTGAAAAGCTGATGTTCTTCCCTTCTTCTTTGCCTATAGAGCTTAATGACAGCTCTCGTCTTCACATGCAGCTTAGCCTTGTAGGGCTCGTTCTTGGCTGCGAGCATTTGTCGGCATTCCTCATCGAACCAGGGGTTTCTTGCTGGTGGCCGAGAGAAACCTAGCACATCAGTTGCGGCTGATCTAATGGCTTGTTGGCATCGTTGCCATTGTTCTTCGACATTAGATGCTGGTGGTATGTTGTGAGTCGAGAGGTTAAGGGATACGCGTTGCGCGAAGGTCTTGGCGGTCTCTGGCGATTGCAGTCTTCCGATATTAAATTTTTTAACAGTATTTCTGGTTTGTTGTGGCGTGGTGGATATCCGCATCCTTAGCTTGGCTACATTAAGGTAGTGGTCCGAGTCGATGTTAGCCCCTCGGAATGTTTGGACATGCCTCTTGTCCATCGCAATGTGATCAATTTGGTTGACTCTTCGTTAAGCTGTAGACCACCATGTCCCCTTATGTAAATTCTATCCCGCTAACATCAAATAGTCGAGATGCCAGAATTCGATCACTAGGAAGTGGGGCGAATGCTTGGGCAGCTGCCTTATCTCGAAGAACCTTGCATACAAAACATCTTCTCGTTATGTTCTTTATCAACTGACGTCCTTTAATAATCCAATACAGAGCCCTCATTCTGGTAAGAACAGTAGACGGGCCAGCATGGAACCCTATTTCATTGGCGTCAGTTACGATTAACTTGGTAATGCGAGATGACTTTGGAAGGATAATGGGATGAGCTTCGTTAAAGTCATCAACTGCGAGTTTAAGCCGTCCTCCGACCCTCAAGAACTCATCACTGTCATCTAGAAATGGAGAAAGCGTTATTAACTCTGAATTAGAAGGTTATCCCCTTTTTCTTTCAAAGAGCAGCAATGAACTCATAGAAGTAGAGATGTTGCGTTCTATTAAGCCAGTACTTCTCGGCACGGTTCATTTCTTCAGCTGAGAGATATTTTGGAAAAGTTCGTTTGTCCGAAGTTCAAGAAGTTAAATACTTTTTCACTGTCCCACATCTTGGGGAAATATGACAGATATCCAAGATTGTACAACTGTCATGACATTTTTTCTAATTTCGATGTTTGGAATCCGGGTAAACATTCGATCCCATTTTTTTATTACAAAAATGTTGCATGGCATACACAGGATTGAAGTGTATGCCAGGTATCAAATTTTGTTTTTAAATCTGACGTTCGGAATCGGGGTAATCTTAACTGGACCCCTTTCATTTGTTTCAAAAATTGAAGTCGTCAGGTTACAGATCCTTCATGGTCCTTTAAAGCTAAATATGTCTTTACTTGAATACAAAAGGAGTGTTCAATATTGGGATCCCTCCCATATTTCCGAGATCTCCTTAAGTCAAACACGATTCTTCACATGGCAAAGGAGAGCTTTTCTGCAATAAGCTGAGACTAATTTTGTTGAAATTCGTAACCCTCCTCATTCTGCTAGAAGAGTACAGCTGTACTGTTTTGTATTCCATATGTGTGAAGTTCATCATAATTATAAGCTGCGAAGCAAGAAAACCATTTTTTGACAGAAATATGTATCGTCGGCTTAGAATATTGTTCGACTGAATAGAAAACTGAGGGACTTCTAAGTGGAACTCGTCTAATATCTAAGTAAAGCTTCAACGTGTGATCTTTTTGATCCATTTATTCTACTCTCCAAAAGTTCCTCATAAATCAAAGAACACTTCCTCCAATTACAACCCCACAGTCCTCCAATGGCATGTTGCTAGTTCTGTTGCAGTGGCAAGATGTGGACAAACAACTACAAAAAAAAACGCCAAACTCTAAAAATAACAACAACTACCATAAAAAAATCTTGAAAAAACCTATTGAGCCTTTTTAAAAATATTTATAGACATACACACATACCTACATTCCCTTGTCGAGAAAAAAAAAATCCAAGAGAACCTCAATCTCCATCCACATCGACGAACAACAAAAAAAAAAAATAAACCAGTCATGGAGCCATGAAGGAGATTGGAAGACATAAGACGCGTGTTCAGTAATTCAGGTAGCCGTACCGATATTACTTAAGGAATTCCATCTACTTCACCGCTGCCGCCGTTGTTGCATACCTACTCACGGCCACCTCCTCCACCACATCCTCCAAAGCCTTTGCTTGCTGCTGCTGGTGGTGATGCGATGGCTGCTGTTGCACTTCAACATCGACCACGTCATTTCGTCATCCTCCTCCTCTCTTGGTGGATGAAGAATTTCCTGAGGCCCTATGGCATTCCTCTTTTATTCTAATCATAACTTTTATGATTTTATGGCTCTAGAATGAAATTATTATCATAACGTCTTTTGTTTTGCTTTTTTTTTATTTACCTCATCAGAGACTTGAAAAGATTGAGGAGGGCTTTGTATCAGAGGTCAATTTAGGCTCTGGTTTCTGGTTAATGATGTTCTTTAAGCTTTTAATAACCATGAGCGTGGAGTTTGGTATGGAATGCGGTCAGTTTTGGGAGTATCTCTTATGTTTGACGGGTCTTTTTATGGTTTTTTACTAATGAGGGGTTTTATGCGGGGTATGTTCAAAAATAATGACAAGGTTTAGTGTCTTAGGGTTGCTTGATATATGTATAAGGTATTATCTCGAATAATATTTTTTACTGCTTCTTAATTAAATTAAGTTCTTTTTTTAACTTATTGCCGTTCCCGTACAAAAATTAGTAAACGAGAGGAACTATGGATGAGGAAACTCCTACCGGGTATACAAAACTCTGTAAACAAAATTTACTGCGTACATTTCTGTTGGTAAAAATCAGTAAACTGTCAGTTGATGTCTGAAAGTGTAAAATCGTTTGTTTTGACATGTGTTTTAAGGCGTTTGCCATCTGAAAGAAATCAATTTGCAGCGTTCCCGTACTTTTTCGTCCATTGACCTGTCTTTGGGAGAATATACTTATTTACAAATTTGTACTGTAAAATTATGTGATGAGAGGCTATTATGTGGATTGAAGAAACACATGGCAAACTGGAAATGGTTTTTTTTGACCGGGTCTTGATTGAATCTTCGTCATCGAAACATTTTTCGACCAATTCTTCGTTTCCTAATGCGTTGACAAGCTATTTTTTTTTAATTCTGACCTGCCTACTACTTACTAAAGTGGCGCTACAGTCCGGGATGAACCTGGGCCTCAACCACCGATTTTTGGAAAATTGTGCCTCTGGTGTTGGCTCGGGAGTTTTGCACAGTCCTCTCAAGAATCGAATAGAAGAAGTCACATGACAGCGCATCGCCTTGCCTAAATCCTTTTTTGGTATCGAATGTATCGGTGAGGTCGTTTCCGACCCTGATGGTGCAGCGAGAATTCTCCATCGTCATCCTACACAAACGTACGAGTTTGGGCGGTATACCAAAACTAGACATGGCTCTGTATAGATCGTCTCTATAAATGCTGCGTATGCGGCTTTGAAATCGATAAATAGGTGGTGGGTATCGATTTGCACTTCTTGGGTTTTTTCCAGGATCTGCCGAAGTGTGAAAATTTGATCGATTGTTGTTAGTAAACGGTTTCAGGCGTTCACATATTACGGCAGATAGGATCTTCTAGGCGATGTTGAGGAGACTTATGCCTCTGTAGTTGACGCAGCCAGAAGGTCTCCTTTTTTGTAGATCGGGCAAACGATGCTGAGGTTCCATTCTTCAGGCATTCCTTCATCCGACCAGATTTGGCTTATGAATTGGTGTTTGTTGCTGACCAAACCATCTCCACTGGCTTTATACAGCTCGACAGGAAGGCTTTCATTTCTGACATCCTTGTTAAGCTCAACTTTAGATATTGCTAACCTTACTTCACTTAAGTCGGGTGGATGGTAGTTCTCGCTGTCGTTGCTAATATTGAATATGACTGTTGTAAAGGGTGATCCATTTCGACTTTTTTAAAGAAAAAAACACAGAAAATTCAAATTTAATGGAGAATGTTTATTATCATTTGAAAGAACATTCTTTGGCATTTATTTTTTGAAGATTATGTCTATCAAATGTTGGCCGTTGCTACGTCGCAGATGGTCCATCCGTTGAGTCCAATTTTCGATCACTCGTTCGAGCATTTCGACTGGTAACTGGCGAATGACACGCGTGATGTTTTCCTCCAAGGCCTGAATCGAAGCGGGTTTTGCGGCATAAGCTTTTGACTTTACATATCCCCACAGGAAAAAAGTCTAACGGTGTGATATCACACGATCTTGGTGGCCAATCGACCGGCCCAAAACGTGAAATTATGTGCTCACCGAAATGTTCTCTCAATAAGTCCATTGATTGATGCGATGTGTGGGAAGTGGCGCCGTCTTGCTGAAACCAAATGTCGCCGAGATCACGAGCTTCAATTTCAGGCATCAAATAGTCGGTTATCATGGCACGATAACGGTCGCCATTGACGGTTACGTTCGCACCGGCATAATTTTTAAAGAAATATGGACCGATGATTCCACCGGCCCACAAACCACACCAAACCGTTGTTTTTTCTGGATGAAGTGGCAGTTCTTCAATCTCTTCAGGTTGCTCTTCGTCCCAAATGCGGCAATTTTGTTTGTTTACATACCCATTGAGCCAGAAATGGGCCTCATCGCTAAACAAAATTTGCCTCGAAAACGTCGGATCTTCTTGGAACTTTTCAAGAGCCCATAGAGCGAAGCGATGTCGCTTGGGAAGGTCGAGCGGCTTCAGTTGTTGCAGAAGCTGTATTTTGTACGCTTTCAATTTAAGATCTTGACGTAAAATGCGTCAAGTCGTTCCATACGTCAGTCCGAGTTGCTGCGAACGGCGCCGAATCGACTCTCCACGGTCTTCGTGTACACTCTCAGCTACGGCCGCTATATTTTCTTCACAGCGTGCTGGACGTGGTCTATTCGGTCGAATATTATCCAATAATGAATGCTGGGTCTCAAAATGGGTGATGGTCTTGCGAATAGTACGCTCAGTAGGCCGATTATGTTGACCATAAGTTGAGCGAAGTGCACGAAACACATTCCTCACAGAACGTGAATTTTCATAATAAAGTTGAACAATTTGTAAACGTTGTTCACGCGTAAGTCTTTCCATTATGAAATGCCAAACAATACTAAACAAAAATAACATGACAGCATGGCACGACTCACACGTGATCTGTCAAAAAAGGTTATTGAAAAAAGTATCTCTATTTGGATCACCCGTTATTATACATTTGATACAGTGTTGGGGTTAGTACTATAGTATACGGATGTGCCACCTATGTGTCACGAAATACCATTGTAATTCCATCCGAGGAGCATGGTATGGACGACTGAAGGCTAGCATTTTGGTATACATTGTAATATTCCTTTTTTCTCTACCAGTCGCAAAAGTGGCGCTATTCGTATGGAAAAATAGCGCCAAATTAAAATTACATTTTTGTATTAAAATGTTAATCTAATCGCACAGCATTTCATATATTTAAAAAGTACATTATTTATTCCATTAAATGCCATATCAACTCGTATATTGCCTTATAGTAAAATGTTTGGAAATACGCGTTTGGATTTTCATCTTAAACACAGTTTTCTTATGGTAATCCTGTATAAATGAAAATTTCCCTTAATTCTATAGCACTTAGGATATTCTTTTTTTCACATGTAGAGGCGCTTTTCAAACTTTTCCACACGTCAATTTGCGTGGCAATAATGCTACCATTCTATCGATCGCAGCGCCATTCTCCCTAAGGGGTCTCTTTAAGAACTATATTTTTCAATTGTCATTTGCCAACTCAAATTTTAAGAAGCGTGTGTTACCATCCAATGTATTTCCAATATAATGGTATCAATGACATGGTATTTATACAACCAGTATGTGAAAGGTACCTAATACCAAAGATTATGAATTCTATACAGATGACGCATTGAGAACAAAAAACAGAAACTTTAGCTCAGCAGCTTCAAGGTACGGGCGGGCGGTGTGCATGAAAAACAAGAACAAAATCATATGACGGGCTGTGCCAGCACGACCCGCCATAGAACAATTTTTCTTATATGGAGTGCGTCATCTGTAATCTTTGCTATTACGAACAAAATTGTACAAGGTGGCGCAAAAGTTGTCACCCGTCGCAAAAGCTGTCACCCGATGTTTTTTGGTTGCAAATATTTGAATTCTTCCGCAAAAAAAGTAGAAAAATTGATTCCACGATTCATGTCCTATGCGCCACCTATAATAATTGTTTCGATATTTTTGCAAAACACTTAAAAAATGACGGCCAGAATCATCGGGTGACAACTTTTGCGACGGGTGACAACTTTTGCACCACCTTGTAGTTCCAAAAAATCTATCCTCCACCCACATAAATAAACGTACTCTGGGACAATTTTAAAATGTTTTGAATCAACCAAATCGTCCATAATATTTTACATCCAATGGTTTTAATATATAAATTAATGTTAGGAGTTGAAGCCCACAACAAATGTCAACAAAATGGCTGTTCTGTCAAAGATAAGTAGTTCAACCGAATTACGTATAAGAAATCTAGTAAAAATTTACCTTTTCTCTTTTATTTCTTTTTTATTTACGAATTCCTCGGAGATATCTAAGAGCTTACCAAGTGAAACTGCCTTAAAATGCTTGGCATATAAAGTGTTTTTTTTTTTTTTTAATTTGGAGGTTATCTGTCCACAATCATAAAACTCTACTTGTTAAGCACTTCATTTGCGCGAATAATCATTTTTTTTGTAAGGTTTTGTCTAAATTGAACTTGGGCTCATCCTGCATATACCAATGCACTTGACATAAATCTATGACTGTGACACATGTCATCGAATGTCACCATCAAATCTTAAATATGAAAAGAAATAAATGTTAAACATTTGTGACATATTATATCCATGACTATTGACTATTACCACCCACTTTCTTGGTTACTGTCAGTTTGTGTACCCAATTTCTAAACAAAAAATGACAGACATCATTCATTTGTCATTCCAATTGAAAATGTGATGTAATTACTGTTAATTTGTTTGCTCACACACAAAACAATGCCAATGGATGTTTAGCAATTATACAACAACAAACAAAAAATTAACTTTCACTTAAAACTATTTTTTACAGATTTCTTATTTCAAATTAAGTTTCTATTATGTTGCCGCCTTTAGGCAAGTGGTGCCATAAATGGTGGCAGGTATTTCAAATTGAGTTCACATTACAGAAAATATTAAGAAAGAAAAATTGAAATTGGAAATTGGCATGTATACAGAATTTTCTTTTTTTTAAATGTATTGACAAGCGATTTTAATTTAAAGTGACAGGACACCTAAGGACTGAGTAGTGCTGCCAGCGTAGATTTATGATATTTGTTCAATGTTGGTCAAATGAAAAAAAATTGTCAAATGGAAGATATCCTATTGGCATATTACTACTTACTTTTACCTAAGTGGCGCTTCAGTCCGGGATGAACCTGGGCCTCAACCAACATGCCTCTCCAATTAGCCCGGTCCTTAGCTAACTGCCTCCAGTTGCGCACTCCAAGTTGGTTGAGGTCGGTTTCCACTTGTGCGCACCACTTAAGGCGAGCTCTTCCTCTACTGCGTCCGACGTCTGGCTGGGAATCGAAGACTCTGCGAGCCGGAGTATTGGTGTCCATTCGTTCTACTTGTCCTAGCCATCTTAAACGTCCAATGCGGAGTTTTTTGACAGGGGTATGTCGCTGTATAGCTCGTATAGTTCGTGGTTGAATCTTCGTCTCCATAGTCCGTCAACGCAAACGGGACCGAAGAATTTTCCGCTCGAATCGACCAAGGATTTCTTCATCCGCTTTTGATACGGTCCATGTTTCAGCGCTGTAGAGCAGGACTGGGATGATTAGGGTCTTATATAGGATCTCCTTAGTAGTTCAAGTGAGGGTTTCTACTAAATTGCCTTCTTAGCCCGAAGAAACAGCGGTTGGCGAGAGTAATTCTTCGTTTGATTTCTGAAGAGATGTTGTTGTCAGAGTTAAAGCTGAGCCGAGGTAGACAAAGTCCCGTACTACCTCAAAGTTATATCTGTCAATGGCGACGTTCTGTCCAATTCGTCGATGTTGTGTGTCCTTTCGTGTTGACAGCATATACTTGGTCTTATCCTCATTTACTGCTAAACCCATTTTTGCCGCTTCCTTCTCTATACTAGCAAACGTGGCTATGACATCACTTTGAGTCCTGCCAATGATGTCAATATCGTCGGCGTATGCTAGTAGTTGCACCGAATTTAGGAAAAGTGTGCCTCTGGCTCTCAAGAATCAAATTGAAGAAGTCACATGACAGCGCATCGCCTTGCCTAAATCCTTTTTTGGTATCGAATGTGTCGGTGAGGTCGTTTCCGACCCTGATGGTGCAGCGAGAATTCTCCATCGTCATCCTACACAAACGGACGAGTTTGGGCGGTATACCAAAACTAGACATGGCTCTGTATAGTTCGTCTCTATAAATGCTGTCGTATGCGGCTTTGAAATCGATAATTAGGTGGTGGGTATCGATTTGGACTTCTTGGGTTTTTCCAGGATCTGCGGAGGTGTGAAAATTTGATCGATTGTGGACTTTCCTGGCCTAAAACCACACTGATAAGGGCCGATCAGATTGTTGGTAAACGGTTTCAGGCGTTCACATATTACGGCAGATAGGATCTTGTAGGCGATGTTGAGGAGACTTATGCCTCTGTAGTTGGCGCAGTTCAGAGGGTCTCCTTTTTTGTGGATCGGGCAAACGTTGCTGAGGTTCCACTCTTCAGGCATGCTTTCAACCGACCAGATTTGGCTTATGAGTTGGTGGATGTTGCTTACCAAGTCATCTCCGCAAGCTCAGCGGGAAGGCCGTCATTTCCGGCAGCCTTATTAAGCTTGAGTTTAGCTATTGCTATCCTCACTTCACTTAGGTCGGGTGGTTGGCAGTTTTCGCTGTCGTTGCCAATATTAAATGGTTCGTTCTGCCTGACAGCGGAATGTTGTTCGTCATCGCCGTTTAACAGTCTGCAGAAGTGGTTCTTCCATATCCTCAGCATCGACTGTGTCTCAACTACGATATTTCCTTGTTCATCTCGATAGGATTCTGTTCGAACCTTGTAGCCTTGGCTTTGACGTTTTACACTTTGGTAAAACTTGCGAACATCGTTCCTGGAGTGGCACCTCTCTATAACCTCGATCGCGCGCTTTTCTTGCTCTTTTTCTTCTTTCTGAAAAGCCGATGTTCTTCCTCCCTTCTTCTTTGCCTATAGAGCTCAATGGCATCTCTCGTCTTCACCTGCAGAGTGCAGCTTAGCCTTGTTGGCCTCGCTCTTGGCTGCGAGCATCTTTCGGCATTGCTCATCAAGCCAGGGGTGTCTTGCTGGTGGCCGCGAGAAACCTAGCACATCAGTTGCGGCTGATCTAATGGCTTGTTGGCATCGTTGCGATTGTTCTTCGACATTAGATGCTGGTGTTGTGTTGTGAGTCGAGAGGTTAAGGGATACGCGTTGCGCGAAGGTCTTGGCGGTCTCTGGCGATTGCAGTCTTTCGACATTAAATTTTTTCACAGTATTTCTGTTTTTTTGTGGCGTGTGGGATATCCACATCCTTACCTTGGCTACAACAAGGTAGTGGTCCGAGTCAATGTTGGCCCCTCCGAATGTTCGGACATCCAAAATACTGGATGCGTGCCTCTTGTCCATCGCAATGTGATCAATTTGGTTGACCGTTCGTTGATCTGGAGACCGCCATGTCCCCTTGTGGATATCGAGGTGAGGAAGCCGTGAGCTGGCTATAGGGGCATTTCGTTCCGTAGCGAAGTCAATTAGCCTAAGTCCGTTACCAGACGTGTTGTCGTGTAGGCTATATTTTCCGACAATACTTCTAAAGATGTCTTCTCTTCCTACCTTTGCGTTAAAATCTCCCAGCACGATTTTAACATCGTACTTTGGAAGTCGCTCATAGGTTTTGTCGGGGAGCTCGTAGAAGAAATCCTTACTTATAACATCCTTTTCCTCCGTCGGAGCATGAGCGCATATAAGGCTTATGATGGCGAATTTGGCCTTGATGCGGATTATTTCAATGCGTTCGCTAATGTCTTGGAAACATAGGACTTCTTGCCTAAGTCTGGCACCCATAACAAATCCGCATCCAAATAGTCGCTGTTTCTGCTCACTATAACACGGTCCATAGTAGATGTCACAGTATTTCACCCTCTTTTTGCCCGGCCCATCCCATCGTATTTCCTGGATGGCAGTAAGGTCTGCTTTGTAGCAGTTTAGGGCTTCCGCTAGTTCCGCACCTCTCCTGTTTAATGTTCTCACATTCCAGGTGCAGATACGAACGTCGTTGTCCTTTTTTCGTTTAGTATGGTCGTCAACAATAATATCAGTCCTTTCCGAGGCTATTGGTTGCTTCGTAACAATATTTTTTTCCGTGGATGGGTAGTTAACCCAAAGCACAAACCCGCTCAGATGAAAATGCACCTCGTCGGTCATTACAAAAATTTCCCAAAATTCTTCGTCATTCTCGGCGATATTTAAGATAGTTCTGCATTACTCCAGACGTTTTTCTGGTTCACTAGAATGGAGCTGTGCAGAATGGGTATAGGTGCACATTTTTCCTCAAAATCCGATGAATCGTGCTATGCGGTATGCGTAAGTGTGTTGAACGTCCGTGTGTCGAAGTTTTAAGGATCACTTGCACACTTTCCCTAACGACCTGGATGTTTTCGATCGATCGTCCAAAACGAGGTCTATCCGAACGCCTCACATCTCCAACGTGATCTTGTAAATTATATTGAGGAGACTCAATAGAGGTTTTAGAGGTTTTATTTTACAAAGGGAAGTGCAGATTCTTGTAAGGCAGGCTAAGTCAGACATCCAACATCTTCTTGGCTTTAAATATTATGATGGCCAGTTCGTTAGTGTAGAATGAAAAATCTGGCATTAACGGCCCATAAACCTAGGTTTTGCTACAAAGAATTGCACCTTGTATTTAATGCCGATTTCGAACGGCAAATTTGAGAAGCTTCTCATGGCAATTTAAAATCCTGAGCCTGGTAGTTTTATGGATGTGGCTGGCCTGATCTTTTCAGAGTAAATCCCCAGATCCTTCTTCCGATCTATTTTTGATCCATCAGTGTAGATCGCTGTTTCCAAGCTGGATACCACATTAATTGATGGGCATTCGTCTCTGATATAATAATCGTGTTTAGGGATGATGTCATCATGCATTTCTTCTTCATAGGCCAACATTGTGCTGTGGCCAAAAGAATCAATACACAGGTTGCCAGCTTCTCTGAATCGTGACGCGCTTTTTGCAGCTGTGCCATTGACATGAAGATCAATTGGTATAAGGTTGAGAAATGCATCTGGAAAGGACTTGAACAGGCCACTGTTATCAGTAAACATTCCATCCTTTGCACTTTCGCAAGTGACGTTATAATTTTTGCCCTCTTCATGGCATTCCACCATACCAAACAGCTATTTCGTAACCTTAGAAGAAGGGCCCCATATTTTTTCTATTTTTTCTATTACAGCTGAAAATTGTTTCTTTCTTTTACTCTGTCTTCGATGTTAAGGTTGTTTTAAGAGGATCCTGGTCCAATTTGTAAAAGAAGCCAATACTGTAGTCCCTTTCGCTGCACTGAACTAAAAAAAAGAGGAAACCGCACACTGTTACAGGTTACACATCATAAATCCTATTCTGGAATTATTCATTCTTAACTGTCACTTCTCCAACTTTGTGTCAATTTTGACAATCCCATTTCATAATTTGTCTGTCATCTCTCTCTGTCATAGACAATGTTTTTCTTTTAACATTCCCATTAACAATTTCTTTTGTTTTTAAATTTATATTCGCAAGGAATAACCCAAATGACAAGCAAAGCAAAATAAAAACAAAAAAAAAACAAAAACTTTGCAATACAACTCCGCCTAAGGTCTTGTATTACAAAATCTCACTGACAGTGCTGATGAAGCGTCGTCGTACTCATCGTCCTTCCATTTTAATTGAGTTCGCGTTTCTTTTTCTTTTCTGAGTGCTTTCAGACCTCCAAAACAATTGATCAAGGTTGGATTGTACGTTGTATCTCTCGAGTTCTTTCGTCTTTTTTTTTTTTAATTAAATAAGTATCTACTACGGAATGCCTCAGGGCATGGCATAGCATCTGACATTCCAATGCATTGGATGGGCTCGATCTTCACCATCCGCCATCATCATCATCATCATCATAATGATCATGACCATCATTTGTTTCAACCTCTTGAATGTATCCATCTGAAATATTACGTGAAGCGGGAACTCGCAAAACTCCAACAACAACAACAACGAGGTACTAAAAATCAAGAAAAAAAAAAATCTCAAAAATTCTTAACCAAAAAATTTAAGAAAAATAAAAAAACCGGATATTCCTCTTGGAGAGATGTTCCATTTGGGAGTTTCACGAGAATCCGAGAGTCAGAGAGAAAGAGATGGTAATGATGGGTGATGGGGTTTGAGGATTGGGAATCTCTGATGGACCCATCCGACTGTGGGATGTGAAGAGAAGGTTACCACAGTTGACCGGTCTAGTCTGTAGTGGTGTTGCCACTCGTTCAGAATGAAGATGGAGAATGGCTTGCCTCTGGCAATGTGGATACATTCTTCCACTGTTTGGTTGTGTTTTTGTTTTTTTTTTTTTTGTATCTTTTGGAATTTTTTAAGAAATCGAAAAACGATTTTTTATTGATACCTGGAAATGAAGCTAACCGACGCGACGCAATGACGACGAGGTGGAGACCAGAGAGTGGAATGAGATGCTGCTTCTGATCATGATGATGTTGATGCTGGAATTTTGCGCGCGTAAACTTCGAGGAAACTTTTACCGGTTGTTTGGTTGAAGTTGAAGTGGTTTTTGGTTCGGATGTGATATTAGTGTCCCCTTGCTTGGTTAACTTCTTTATTGGATTCTTTTCTAAGAATACGTCTTTTTGTGTTCTTTTACGATAATGACGACGAGGATGATGATGATTTAAATGATTAAGTTGGAATTGAGTTGATGTTAGAATATCAATCATTGGTGTTGAATTTTTCCCTCCTCCATTTTTTGGGAGGGAAATTTGTCAAGTCTCTGGGCAAATGTATCTTTTTTTTGAAATTTTATGTGGCAATCGGGTAAAGCGGGACAAAAGCGATTCAACTTAAATTCTATAAGTAGATAGACTTGGAGGCAGTCGTTTATTTAAATTGGTTTGGTTAAGGTATTTCTCCTGGATGGGGGTATTAATCAATCACTGGCACAATGCATGACACATAAATTTAATTGGTTTGACAAGCTTTGGCTTTCTATTCAGGACGTTAGATTTAAAATTTAAAATTGATTTTAAATTGCTTTATACATCTTACTGGTGGCATCGTTTATTTGAATTTATGTAGCGTGCTGACCTAAGGCAGTAATGGAAGTTAAAGCATTTGAAAATCTTTCCGTTAAATTGAAGTTTTCAGAATTTATGGGCTGCCTATCATTTGACAGTAAGGCAATCACAGAGGTGTCAAATTACTAAATATTTATGTGGATGGGTTAGTTTTTAGGTCGACTAATGTATTCGTAGAATTTACGGTATGTCACCTGCTGTCATCTATTCCTTTGTTTCCTTTGAAATAAATTCGAATCACCTTAAAACTTCTGTCAGCGAGTACCTAACTTATTCCGAATTACTGACAGATGTCATCAATGAAATTCGTGGATTACAGGTGATGTGAAATGAAACGTCTTCGGATAATTGGGTAGGGTGCAAGAAAACGTTACCTTTTTACTTTATATAACGGGGCCGCCGTCTAACGTTTTTTTTTTCTTCAACTAGTGCTTATATCGTGAATGGTAACACTTAGCTCATGTCTGATTTGACAGATAATTAGTTTTATCCTTCCGCTGAACGAATAAATCCTTGGTCGTTTCAAGCGAAAAATTCTTCGAAAAATCTCTGGTCCCGTTTAGGTTAACGGGTTATGGAGATAAAGATTCAACCACGAACAGTACGAGCAGTACAGCGACATAGACCTGGTTGAAAAAGCTCCGCATTGGAAGTTTAAGATGGCTAAGACATCTAGAGCCAATGGATACCGATACTCCGTCTCGCAGGGTCTTATATTCCCAGCAAAACGTCGGACGGCGTAGAGCAAGACCCCGCCTTCAGTGGCGAGCACAAGTAGAACCCGACCTCAACGCACTTGAAGTGCGCAACTGGAGGCAGTTAGTTTAGAACTGGGCTTATTGCAGAGGCATGTTTTTTAAGGCCAAGGCTGGCGTACTTCTGGTAGTGAATGTTACCTAGGTTAGGTTGTAGTGGGTGCACACTTAGACGTGGATTCATCGACTTCCCTATATTCGTAAGCCGAATCGAACCATTCAGAGCTAACTATGTAGAGTAGAAGGTTTTCTGACCAGCTCACCTAGATTATCGAAGAAGTAGTCTTCCAGAGGAAGTTACCTTTTTTTTGAGAGAGAGCTGGACAAGAGCATAGACGGCGAGTGATTCTTTCCTCCTCTTCCTCGTCCAAGCTGGTTCTACAGAAGTCAATGCTGAAAAGGCCTAGTCTTTTGCTTGTAGGCCCGTAGGACAGTTGTCCTGTGAAGTCAGCGATTATGGTGATGATGAGCGCTTCTGGTTAAAGCTAGGCCAGAGTTGCTTGGATATTTGGCACTTTGTGCCTTTTATTCATCTGCGGTTTGCTTTATTGATCGCATCCTGTTTAACATATCTACTGGCGGTAGAATGTCAAGGCCCTGTCTGGCAAGCTCATCTGCCTTGCAATTCACTGGTATGTCTGTGTGGCTCCGCCATCTCGTAAAGAGACAGTCGGCATTCATGGGCTGATTTTGAGTTAACGAGATTGTTTCCAGGGATTTGATTGCCGGTCGCTGAAGATGCTAATATCCTTCGTGGATATTACATTCCTTTTCAGCCAGGACAAGGCTTCTTCGCTACAATGATCGGGAAGACGAAGGGATATGCTTTGGTTGAGCATCTCGGAGAAAACACCTCTAGCCACTCCAGATTCTGTGTTAGACCCATCCGTGTAGATGTGAATCGAGCTGTTGGTTCCGATCGAATCCGACTCCCTTTCAAGGCGACTGGGAATGGATATCCTGAAGTTATGCTCAAAACTAAGTTGGTAGTGGTGTGGTCAGGTTCAGAATCATTGTGTTTTCACCCTGATTGGGTGTCCATTGTGACGAGGCTCTCAGTCTTACAGCTGCGCAAGCTGCGGTCTCATTGCCGTAGATATCTAGGGACACTAGATGTAGGATAGCACCAAGGGCTGTGGAGGGGGTTATTCTTAGAGCTTTGCTAATGCATATGCAAGCTGATCTTTGAACTTTACCTAGTAGGTTGCGGTTGGAGGCTGTTTCTAAAGCCGTTCACCATTCTACACCGACCATTGTCAGTTGGACGCGGTATCCTCGGATGAGCTGGCGAAACGATGAAGTTGTTCTTTCGCCCAACTCAGAGACGAGTTCTGTCTTGTTGTCCGCTCTGCGGAGGGGGTTTTATGGATTCGGGCAATCATTTGGTGGAGTGCCCGCTAATCCTTGTAGGTAGATGTTGAGTGAAGATGGGGGGTGTCCCCCTTGCATCTCTTGGCTACGGATCGGACCAGGTTCCAAAACCAATGTCTTCCCTAATGGCTCGGATGCGTTTACAGAGGTTTGTCCTGCCCTGGCACACCCTTCCACTATATTTGGACCAGGTTTTCCCAGAGTCTTTACGTTTGCGGTGGTGTTTCTGCTAGGGGAACATACCAGTATGCTGGACCAGGGTGTGGGTCGAAGAAGTGGGTGACCCATTCTCGGTAGAAGCGAGGTTTCAACGGGGTACGAGCTCGAAGCCGAAAAGCCGATTGAATCTTTAAGGTTTGGGTTGGTTGGGAGAGAGTCCCCTTGGAACAGCTGTCCAGGGTTTGAGTTTGGACCAGGTTTTAGAACCATTGTCTTCACCGTTTCCCTTGGAGCAGTAGTGCACTCAGCAGCCATCGGGGTTCCTTCCTTTCCACAGCTGCCTACTTGGCTCAGACCAGGTTTTCCAAAAGTCATTTTTGACTTGGTTGCGGCAGTGCTTCCAGGAGGACCGACCTCCATTGTTAAGTCCCACGAGTAGTGGAGAAAATCGGTGAACCTACACACAGATCCGCGCTATGTAGGCAAGGCAGGGAAATCCGGAGGTTGCCTGGTATCCGGATACTCTGTTATCAACTGAGCATTTAGTAGGGCACTCTATCGGCACGGGTCTAAGGTGTCGTACTTAGAACAACTAAAATCCCACCTAACCCAAGGTGGAACGGCTTAGTTGTAGGTGGCGTTATGGATTGATGGTGAACATGGCTCTCAACCAACATTCCTCTCCCATTAGATTGGCATTTCGTTAACTGTCTCCGATTGCGTAGACCACCTGTATGGGAATAAAAAAAATCAGTTGGAACTCTGGAACCAAGTCAATGTCCCTGTACACCCTTTAAAGTGCGTCTCACACCTTTTAAAGTTCGTCGTCGAATGAGGTGAAGCTTTTTCATCTGCTTTCCTTATTGGCCAGGTTTTGATCTGGATGACGCTGGACTGTATCCCCAATGACCTTCTCGGTTATTCTGTTGGACTTTCATGACTCCAGTGAACTAGTGCTTATTTCGTGAATGGTAACACTTAGCTTATGTCTGATTTGACAGATAATTAGTTTTATCCTTCCGCTGAACGAATATGGTTGTGTTTACGCTTGAACAACGCTGGGAAATATTGCGACATTACTTTGAAAATCATGGTAATGTTGCAGAATGTGTGCGAAAATTGCGTACGGATTTTGGAAGAAGAGAAGCACCGTCAGCTCCGTATGTTTCCAGCTCAAGGAGATCGAAGAGTCGCGAGATCATAACAACATCCGGAGGTTTTATAAAAAAAAGCCAAGCAACTGGCTGGAGGCCACAAAACTGGAACGCAGGCTCTTCCAGACAGAGAAGGAAACTTAGTTACTGAAGCGCAGGGAATAGCAGCATTTTCAACAGCTGCTAAATGGGCATCATGTAGAGAGAGTGATAGGGCAAGAAGAGAACACACGTCCAGTCAATGAAGAACTAGTTCCACCACCTAGGATAGAAGAAGTTGGCCTAGCTATAAATAAGCTTAAGAACAACAAGGCCGCAGGTTGTGATGGCTTACCAGCGGAGCTTTTTGAATACGGTTGGTGATCAACCAAGTATGGGTGGAAGACAACATGCCCGATGACTGGAATATTAGCTCCATATGCCCCATCAACAAAAAAGGCGATCCTATGTCTTGCAAGAACTATCGAGGCATATCCCTACTAAATGTCGCATACAAGATCCTATCCAACGTACTGTGCGAACGTCTAAAACCGTTCTGCAACCCACTAATCCGCACGTACCAGTGTGGCTTCCGGCCCGGCAGACCAAATTCTCACGCTGAGCCAAATCCTGGAAAAGACCAACGAATTTCAAGTCGACACTCACCACCTATTCATCGACTTCAAAGCCGCGTATGATAGCATACATCGTCAGGAGCTCTATATGGCGATGGCCGAAGCCGGAATTCCGGCAAAACTGATTCAGCTGTGTCGCGTGACGCTTGCAAACACTCGCTGCAACGTGCAGTTTGGAAGTAGCTCCTCCGAACTATTTCAAACATGGACCGGATTTCGGCAAGGAGACGCGCTATCATGTGACTTCTTCAATCAGTTCCGGCAAAACTGATTCAGCTGTGTCGCGTGACGCTGGAAAACACTCGCTGCAACGTGCAGTTTAGAAGTAGCTCCTCCGAACTATTTCAAACATGGACCGGAATTCGGCAAGGAGACGCGCTATCATGTGACTTCTTCAACCTCGTACTGAAGCAGATAGTGCTCAGGGCAGGTATTAACACGGAAGGTACTATTTTCAACAGGTCCGTCCAGCTGCTGGGCTATGCGGACGATATTGACATCATCGGTCGCTCCCAACAAGCCGTGATAAAAGCGTTCACGGAGATTGAAGAACAAGCGAAATCCGTTGACGTTGAAGTAAATGAGGACAAGACTAAGTAGGTGCTATCAACAAACAAACAAGCATCTGTCCATTTCGAGGTAGTTAAGGAGTTTACCTACCTCGGAGTTAACATAGACTCCACGAATGACACCCTAGTGGAGATCTGTCGAAGAATTATCCTAGGAAACCGTTGCTACTTCGGTTTGGGTTCAAAATTCCTAACTCGAAGGACGAAATGTGTGCTCTACAAAAGGGAGAGCTGATACTGGGCTCCTTCGAAGGAAAAATACTTCGGCGGATTTTTGGGCCTGTGCACGAGGAGAGCGAATGGAGGAGAAGACACAACTGGACTACATCCCAAGATGTGGATGTAGTCCAAAAAGCCAAAACACGTCGACTACATTGGCTCGGCCACATCGAGCTCCAGCTAAGAGGATCTTCGAATCCCAGCCCCCAGGTTCGAGAAGGCAAGGAAGACCGAACCTCCGTTCCAAAGACCAAGCCATCGCGGATGCCAGAGCGCTTGGCCTAGACAACTGGAAGCAGCGAGCCCGGGATCGTAGAGGATGGAAGGCTGCAGTGTCTCAAGCAGAGACTCTTCAAGGGTCGGGAGCCCTATAAGTATGTAAGTACTATATGCGTCAAAAGCTCAAGCACAGCTTCAGCCCATCTTGAGGTCAACTATAATCAAGCAAAATGGGTTGTGATTTCTAAACGTTCTTTTTGAAGGCGCCTTTACGGGCTTTTACAGTAGCTCCTGCTCTTATATGATAAATTCTATGCAAATCCTTCATAATTTTGACTCAAAACAACTGCGAAAGGATGGACCGAATGTTTTTTTTTTTAATTGAAGCGCTTATACCCCTCAAAAGTACTGGGACTTCAACGATCTTGGATTGAAGTAGACCATTAATTGTGAATTTCTTGACTGCATGTCGAAATTGTATCTTCATATTAAAACTTACAAACTTACAATAAAACCATGTTTTGACAGCTGTCATTGTTAAATGAATGGCCTAACACTATGCAAAACTCCCATGTTTCCATAAAATGACAGCTTCTGTCAAAAAAATAAGTTAAACACGGTCAAGTTGTAAAGAGAAAGGATTCGTTTCAAGAAAATCATGTTTTGACAGCTGTCATTCTTAAATGAATGGCCTAACACTATGCAAAACTCCCATGTTTCCATAAAATGACAGCTTCTGTCAAAAAATAAGTTAAACACGGTCAAGTTGTAAAGAAAAAGGATTCGTTTCAGGAAAATCATGTTTTGACAGCTGTCATTGTTAAATGAATGGCCTAACACTGTGCAAAACTCCCATGTTTCCATAAAATGACAGCTTCTGTCAAAAAAATAAGTTAAACACGGTCAAGTTGTAAAGAGAAAATCGAAACTCTGTCATTATTAAATGAATGGCAATGTTACTATGCAAAACTTCCATCTTTCCATTAAATGACAGCTTATGCCAAGAAAAAGTTGGACAAGTACTAAACTCTTTACTGTCAAATTCTCATCATCGATTTGACAAGCAGCAACAAAGTCAACTTAAATCGGAAAAACTGACAATAATCGACAAGATAGACAAATACCAAATAAATTGTGCTTACAACCCTCGAAATCGTACTTAAACGATCCTGGATTGGACTATAACATTATTTAGGAATTTCGTGACTGCATGTAGAATTTTAAACTTTTGACAGCTCATATTGAAACTTACAAAGAGTTCTATTCAAGTAAAATCAAGTTTTGACAGCTGTAATTGTTAACTTAATGGCACTAACAGTGCGTAAAACTCCCATCTTTCCGTAAAATGTGACAGCTTCTGTCAAAAAAAATATGTTAAGGACAGTCAGAGGGAATATCGTAATTTAGAAGCTCTAGCATTCTGTCATTATTAAATTATTGAACTGTTACTATGCAAAACTCCCATCTATCCATAAAATGACAGCTTATGTGAAAAAAAAAGTTGGGCAAGCTCTAAAATCTCAAAAGGAATGTCTAAATTTTCAAAGTCTCATCATCGATTTGACATGCAACAACAGAGTCAATTACACACTACAACCCCATTCTTATCCAATCAAGTCAAACATCACCAACAAAAAAATTCTCTTCAATTCCCAATTGACTTTTAGATCCCATAAGACTCAATCTATCCATAATGCCATAGGAACACATGTCGTTGTGCATGAAATTGCTTAGGAATCTTCGCCCAGCTAATGACACGATCAATTCAAAATCCATTATCCATCAATTGATGACAACTACACATCGGCAATTATTTGCTCATGATCCGAATGAAAAAAAAAAATCGGATTACATTCCGAAACATACAATTGGCTAATTGGCCAACAGCAATCGAAAGTTGTCTCCAAAACGGACACCACAATACGACCGTGGAAATAATTAAAAACCAACAAAACCGAACAGTCAGACTCGAGTCAAATTGACTTTAAGGAATTCCACTTCCGGAGAATGACAAGCAATGTGCCATGGTAAAAGAATTCGATTTCGAAAAAGTATGTCATTTGCGTTCGAATATATTGCAATGGATTTCGTTTTTTTTTTTTTTTTTTCATCCAACTTGAAGTTGTGCTGGAACACGAATTTACTTTCATTAGATTGGGAGTGGTGAATGACTGTGATTAAGTGACTGTTGAGCGCGGATAAAGTTGTAGCTAATCAAGGCGCAACAAGTGGAGAATGTTTAAAGTTGATTAGAAAATTGTTTCTTCTATCCGAAGCACTGGGGTGGCGCCAAAGCGAAACTAATTTAGATGAAGTCTCAGACGGTGGGTAAATGCTGCTGATGATGATGGGTTTATTTAATGAATGTGGAAGATTGCATGATGCCAGCAGGATAATTGGAGAAATCAGTTTTAGTGATGATCGGAAAGTTTAACCTAACCATGGGAATGGTACGAATAAATTATTCATCGATCTGGCATCACTTTTTTTTTTTTTTTTTAGAGAATCGGGCAATTTTGCTATTAGGCGTTTTTTTATCTACCCCGTGAGCAATATGGATCAAGGATGGAAATAAAAAAAAACTGCGATCACCCAATCAATTTTAGATCATGAAAGTAATTCAGATTATAATAAGGTTCATGTACAGCGGTTGATTCTCAACCAATAATCTTTGGTAGTGAAATCCCTATATGAGCTGCTTCGACATATTTGAACACCAGGTCTATACGGATTTCCAATACTGAGCCAGGGTATTGGAAAAGAGTTGGTGGCGGAGGAGCCCTCAATGGGTCAACGGCAGCGCTCATACCCCAAAAATGGGCTACTGGCATCGGTATTTTTTTTCGGCCCGCTGTCCTAGGGTCAAAACAAGGGTCTGGCCCTCCAGGTTGGGGGTTGTGCTTTGGGTTAACTACCCTAATTACTTACTTAAGTGGCGCTACAGTCCGGGATGAACCTGGGCCTCAACCAACATGCCTCTCCAATTAGCCCGGTCCTTAGCTAACTGCCTCCAGTTGCGCACTCCAAGTTGGTTGAGGTCGGTTTCTTCTTGTGCGCGCCACTTAAGGCGAGGTCTTCTTCTACTGCGTCCAAAGTCTGGCTGGGAATCGAAGACTCTGCGAGCCGGAGTATTGGTGTCCATTCGTTCTACATGTCCTAGCCATCTTAAACGTCCAATGCGGAGTTTTTTGACAGGGGTATGTCGCTGTACAGCTCGTTTAGTTCGTGGTTGAATATTCGTCTCTATAGCCCGTCAACGCAAACGGGACCGAAGATTTTCCGAAGAATTTTTCTCTCGAATCGACCAAGGATTTCTTCATCCACTTTTGATACGGTCCATGCTTCAGCGCCGTAGAGCAGGACTGGGATGATCAGGGTCTTATATAGGATCTCCTTAGTAGTTCGAGTGAGGGCTTTACTACTAAATTGCCTTCTTAGCCCGAAGAAACAGCGATTGGCAAGAGTAATTCTTCGTTTGATTTCTGACGAGATGTTGTTGTCAGATTAATAGCGGAGCCGAGGTAGACAAAGTCCCGTACTACCTCAAAGTTATATCTGTCAATATTGACGTTCTGTCCAATTCGTCGATGTTGTGTGTCCTTTCGTGTTGACAGCATATACTTAGTCTTACCCTCATTTACTGCTAAACCCATTTTTGCCGCTTCCTTCTCTATACTAGCAAACATCACATTGAGTCCTACCAATGATGTCAATATCGTCGGCGTATGCTAGTAGTTGCACCGAATTTTGGAAAAGTGTGCCTCTGGTGTTGGCTCGGGAGTTTTGCACAATCCTCTCAAGAATCAAATGAAGAAGTCCCATGACAGCGCATCGCCTTGCCTAAATCCTTTTTTGGTATCGAATTGCAGCGAGAATTCTCCATCGTTATCCTACACAAACGGACGAGTTTGGGCGGTATACCAAAACTAGACATGGCTCTGTATAGTTCGTCTCTATAAATGCTGTCGTATGCGGCTTTGAAATCGATGAATAGGTGGTGGGTATCGATTTGGACTTCTTGGGTTTTTTTCCAGGATCTGCCGAAGTGTGAAAATTTGATCGGTTGTGGACTTTCTGGCCTAGAAACACACTGATAAGGGCCGATCAGGTTGTTGGTAAACCGTTTCAAGCGTTCACATTTTATGGCTGATAGGATGTTGTAAGCGATGTTGAATATGCCACTGTAGATGGCGCAGTTCAGAGGGTCTCCTTTTTTGTGGATCGGGCAAACGATGCTGAGGTTCCATTCTTCAGGCATGCTTTCAACCGACCAGATTTGGCTTATGAGTTGGTGGATGTTGCTTACCAAGTCATCTCCACCAGCTTTATAAAGCTCAGCGGGAAGGCCGTCATTTCCGGCGGCCTTATTAAGCTTGAGTTTAGCTATCCTCACTTCACTTAGGTCGGGTGGTTGACAGTTTTCACTGTCGTTGCCAATATTAAATGGTTCGTTCTGCCTGACAGCGGAATGTTGTTCGTCATCGCCGTTTGACAGTCTGCAGAAGTGGTTCTTCCATATCCTCAGCATCGACTGTGTCTCAACTACGATATTTCCTTGTTCATCTCGACAGGATTCTGTTCGAGCCTTGTAGCCTTCGCTTTGACGTTCTACACTTTGGTAAAACTTGCGAACATCGTTCCTGGAGTGGCACCTCTCTATGTCCTCCATCGCGCGATTGTCTTGCAAGAAAAGAGCAAGATGCTGGAGAGTCAGTTACCGTTAATGAAGACCGGTTTAGGGCCATGATAACCGACTATTTTGTTCCCGAATTGGATGGCATGAATGTGGATGAGATGTGGTTTCAACAAGACGGCGCTACTTGCCACACAGCGCACGTCACAATCGATTTATTGAAGGAAACATTCGATGAGCGCATAATTTGGCTTAATTGACCTGTCAATTGGTCACCAAGATCGTGTGATTTGACACCATTGGATTATTTTCTTTGGGGATATGTGAATTCGCTCGTCTACCCCAACAAACCAGAAACGTTGGGGGACTTGGAAGCCAACATTCGTGGCGTTATTGTCGACATACGGCCGGCCGCCCCAAATGATCGATAAAGTGGTTGAAATTGGACCTCTAGACTTGGTTTAATTCGAACCCTCCGCGACAGCCACATGCCCGAAATCATCTTTGAACATTTATGGCATAAAATTATCCTTCCAATAAAGCCAAATTGATGGACATTAAAAAGAGTTTCTTCTGTTTTATTTCAATTCAAAGTTCTATACCTCTAAAAAAAAACACCCTTTACCAATCGAAAAGGAGGATAAATGGTTTCAATATAGATATGTCGAAAACTGTCCAATGGAAAACGCAGACAGATCATGGGAATTTTTCTAAAAAATTCTCAGACCCACTTGATGACGACAGAACACTATTTCGATAACACCACAAAACACTTTCGATAACTTATTGTTCTTTTAATTACTTTGATGGCGCTACTGTCCGGAATAAAGCTGAGCCTCCACCAAAATGCCTTTCCAATTAGCCCGGTCCTTAGATAACTGCATCCAATTGCGCACCTTAAAATGGTTGAAATCGGTTTCTAATCGTGCGCGTTACTTATGACGTTTTGACAGTTCATCTCGACAGAATTCTGATAACGGCTTGTATTCCTGCATTTAAGGTTTTATGCTTCGGTAAAACTTGCGAACATTATTCCTGGAGTGGCACCTCTCTATTTCTTCTCTATCTCAGCGTTTTTCTTATTTTTTTTTCTGCAAAGCCGATGTTCTTCGCTTCCTCTTTGGCTATTAAGTTAAATGACGACTTTTGTCTTAACCTGCAGCTTTGCCTTGTCGGCATTCGTCTTTTTTCATTGAAAAACAAAACTGCCATCGGAAGCGTTTTTCTCCACTGAAATGTGAAATTCCGAGAACTACCAGAATATACGTTTTGACAGTTCTTAGATGCTTCCGATGTCATTAGTTTTTTATGTTGTTCAATGGAATACACCATTAGTCACAACAGTAATGCCGAATCGAAATTATTTATTGAAAATATTATAAATCGCTTCTGGATCATTGAAACAGTGATGCCAAAGCAAAATTGTGATTTTGAAAACAACTTATATCGCAACAGTGATCAGATTTAAGAGATGGCATCTGCGTCGTTGTAAGTGAAAGGAACAACATCCATGAATTAACCTCACATGATATTCATAATAAAAATACTATCCCAGGATTGCAAATGATTGCTTGCGTACGTGTTTACATTAGCATCTGTCAAAAAAGGTCAAATTGCAGATACTTTGTTGCAAAGAAAATACTACGATACAATAAATAAGTGCTGGACTTCTTTGGGCTCGTGCTCGTTTCCTACCACATCCGCGAAACACTTGGCGGTGGTGTAGTTAGGCGGATTTTTTTTTTTTCAAAACTGGAGGAATTTCCGTCTGAAAAAGAAACGAAAACGGGAAATACCAAGCCACACGATCATGTTGAAGTTTATTCAAGATATTCCGTCATAAAATACGAAAGGTCCACACCGTATAAGATCTGCAGGATTCTCCTTTATAGTATGCATATATATGTACAACAGGATGAAGGATAGAAACACCCAGTGTCTTCTTTATATCTTCTTGGGTTTGTTTTTCTTTTTGTGAAGAAGAAGCAAAAGCAGAAGAGAACGATTTGACGATCGCAATCTTTAAGGAATCTTCGCCCTTCCTCTTCTTTCTTTTTTTTTTTTTGCATCTTCTACTCGTACTCTGGCATGTGGCCCTTTTCGATGGAGGGTGTTCGTCTGAAGCCAGAATCTCCTTCTCGGGTTCGTTGGATGTCGAGCTATGTCGAGCATACTTTATTTTATTTGATGATTTTTCGTGAAGATACATTTGATGATGGGGGCATGCGAAGCGAAAAATGATGATGATGATGATGATGATGATGATGGCCATGGCACAAGAGGCAGCACGTTGCAATATATACCAACGATTTGACGTGCTTCGAGGTATATATTAAGTCTATATATAGGTTTACTTTTGCCCATTGAAGACGAAGAGCTCGAGTTTTATTACCCTCGACAAACAAACAGAGTTGTGCTGCTACCTTCTGCTGGCAAAGTAGAACCTTTTCTAGGTTCCTCTCTCTGACAGGATAGATAGGTACCTAATGAATATATTCTTTAGGCCGACTTTTGTCTTCTCTTTTTTTTTGTACAAGTATACACAAACTGGATAAGGTATATGTTGGCGTTATAAATTGTGCCAATGTTAATGGGGCATTGAATTCCAGAAGCTCAAACGATGACTGAAGAATGGGCACTAAAGATGAGCAGTTTTCTTGTTTGATAAAGAAAATAATTGTGCCATTCATTAAGTAAGGATTTGTTAGAATTAGAAGGACCTTACCAAACGTTTACCTGAAAGTATGCTATTTATTACGATACAGTTGTGTCAAACTTCAAACTGTCAAAATTGATAGAACTGTTCGTTTTAAATAACTCCGATCTACCCCCTTTTTTAATTTGTTGAACAGCGATAATTGGAATCCCTACTAAGACAGTAACGACAAATTCCACGTTGGAAATAGGGTAACTCTAGATGCATGACGGTATTAAAATCTATCCAAGCTAAAAGCATTCTATTGCTAGCTGTCAGATCACTGAGCGTTCAAAGTACAATGCAGTTCCTAGCTTAATATTTAATTTGAACCTGTATTTATGTTTTCCTGAAGGATCCTACGGCATAAAATTGAAATTAATCTTTCAATTGGTTTAAAGTCCATTTAGGCCCGATTTTTCAGTTTTGTAGTACAGGATTAATTTTGATTTCCATAAGTTGTAATTCAATATATCGCTCATTAGAAAGAACACCGTCATATCTCAAAAAACACCATTCTTCAGAAAACGAAATTTAAAATTTGTATTATACAATTATATAATTGCCTTCATTTTTATCACTTAAACCATTTTTGTTTGATAGAGCCTATTATTGCAGTTAGATGTAATGCAGCTAAATTTAATTTTCAAAATTTTGTATACTTATGAAAAAATTTAAAAACAGCATAGTTTTACATGTGACGTTATTAATTGAAATGTGTCAGAAGTCGAAATATGACTTTTTTTCCACAATTAAATAATTTGTTTGCGAAGCACACTGATGTCTTAAGGAAAAAAAATTTAATTTGCTTTTCTCTTATTTAAACAAATAAATGCTTTTTCAATAAAAAGGGAATTTTTAGTATTTTTATAATAAATATTATGAAAAAAAAACGAAAAATGTTGCGAAAATCATGTTAAAGATTTTGATAAAAGTTGTTGTAATACTTTGGAATATGATTTTTGTTTACAAAGTCCAACAGATCTTTTTTTTTCTTTTCTGCAAGTCCCGGCTTCTTGTTACAGGCTTTCTGAAGAGGAACTTCATCGATTTTCTTCTTTTTTATTACAACGACTTCCTGGAAGTCTTTACCATAAGAAGTCTTGTAAAAAATTGAATGGGGGTTGCCCCTGTTAGCTTTGATGACCTTTGCATCATGTATTTTTAAATTTCCCATGTTCATTGGACCCATTTTTGTTGCCAAATCCTTAATGTCATAAAAATCTTCGTGACAAAGCTCGTTGACAACATAAGGCAGCCCCTCTTTCTTTGCTGACATAATTGCTGAAATGAATCCATCAGCTGAATAAATTGGTCCACTCTTAAGCTGACGCTTAACCTGCCGTTCAATGAGGGAGTGAGCGGAATCACCTTCATTTTGTGTATATCCTTTTATTTAATATTTGTGGATTATCTCTTTAACACCCAAATATCGGACAGCATACAGATAAAGCGCCAACATAAATTTATTTTTTTGTTGGCCCACACAGTTATCCGAATAAAAAATGATCTCTGCATCCATTCTTGCTTTTTTTTTTAAGATACATAAGAACGCAGGTTCCCAGCTCGTTAACTCCTCGATGTGCATTGGACTCGTCCCATACAAAGCATTCGCAGCTATTATTTTGAAGATCATAAATTGTGAAATTAAAAACATTCAATTTAGATTTATAATAAAATACAGAGACATCCCCTTTCGGTATCTGCATTACAGCTTGCAGGTCATACACCGCTATTACACCGTTGAAGTTGATTTTCTCTTTATCTTGCTTTTTTCCGCCCTCGAAAGTATCTTTTCAGATTGGTGTAGGTCGTAGTATTCTTTTAAACTTTTTTTTTCAACAGAACTGGCGTTTTCATAGACAACACAAGTTTCGCACAAATCTTTCTTAGGCCTGAAAAAGGAGATGTTGAAAGATTCCGTTAATAATTTAAAAATAGGGCTCATTTTCCGAATTACAATTGGATACATAATCTCTACTCTATGTATGTCAGCTAGTGACCTACTCCCGTCAATGAAGGTCCGAGTTGAATTTGCCCTGGTGTAGTGGCTCTCAATTTTTGGAATGGAATTTATGTGGTTTTTTATACCTTCTCTGATAGCTGGATCTAGACACCTATGGTTCCTATGCTTACCCCGCAGGTCTGGCTCAAGTAAAACATCGACCATCTTATATCTTTTTTCATGAACGGCTCGTATTGTCCGATCGTTGATATCTAAAGTATTTTTGAAGAAAAATTTACAGACTCGAACTTTTTCAACATTAGACGTGGAAAAATAGTATGCATTGTTGTTTCTTCTTGGAGCTCGTGTTCCTCCTTCACGGGTATATCTGTCCCTTGGAGCTATTACTGTCATAGAGTTGTTAATAAATTGTCTTTGCATTTCTATATTGCCTAGGGACCAATAATTTATAAAGATTCGCTGCCTTCCATCTTGGCTGAACTTAGACGCGCACTTAAGTTTACATTTGTCCCCACAAGCAACTTTTAATTCTCTTTTCACCCTTACATTTTTAGTTTTTGAGAGGGTTTGGTATTCCTCACCGAGATTTCTCTTTCTTTTTAAAACATATTTTTCCAGTTTTCAACATTTTCTCTTCTTTTAATGCCTTTTTTTGGGGGACTTACAAAAATTGAAACATCTGGTTGCCTGGATGATGACGCGATTTGTGGGATGAGATTAAAATTTTTGTTTTTAGATGAATAACTTCTAGGACTAACAGTGCTTTCTAACGAATTATCACTTTCATCACTTTCGGAGGGCTTATATGCTTTGTCGTTGAGTATGTCTTCGCAATCTTTAGTTGAAGATCCACTGCTGTTTGATGATGAAGAACTAGAGGATGAAGGTCTTGATTGTAGAGACTTGTCATAACGATCAACAGAAGCTGACGAAGCGTTTTGATTAATATATTCTAAAAGACAAGATCATTATTAGCAAATCTTGCTTAAACATGATTTGAAAGTTCATATAAATGCACATACCAGGTTCAATCGAAGGTAATGGAATATTACTTAAATCAGCTGCAGTAGAATTACTATCTGGATCAATCAAATCTTCTTGAGATAGTTTTTGGTTATGTTTATTTAACAGTTGTGCTTTTGCAAGCTCAACGAGTTGCCTTCCACGTGAATGCATTTGTAGATATTATTCAAAAAAGCCTATTCCGTTTTGTCAAAAAAGTGACATAAATTAAAATAACTCCAAAGAATTTATGAATATTGTAATATAATTTGCAGCAAGATCGTCATATCATGACATATTCAAAACAAAATTTTCTTAAAGACAAAAACTTTTCTATCAATAACGTCACAAGACAAAATAATACGATTAAAAATTTGTTCTTATAATATTGAAGACTGCCATATTTCAAAATATTACGCTTGCAAATTTATTATATATTTTGTTCAATAACGTCATAAAACAAAATAAAACGTTTTAAACTTAAAATAAACAGTACATATTTTGAACTAACCTTGAATTGAAAACAGTTTTATCACAAAATATGACACCTTTTAAATAATAAAAGAATAGCTTTCACGTCAAAGGTCACTGCGTAAATGACAATAAAACGTTATTTCCACAAATAAAAAATTCAAAAGTGACAGTCACCATAACGGCACAAGGGCCCTCTAGTCGTCAATTTTTATGTTATAGAAATGACGGACTTCCATCATAAACTTTATAGAAAATGGGTTGGAACTGTATCATTAAGTAAAAATTGTTGTTTTTTGAGATATGACGGTGTTCTTTCTAATGAGCGATATGTTCACTGTTCACTGATGATTTATCAATTTTAGCTTTCAAAAAGTTATCGAAATGTATCGATACAACAGCTCAATTGTCAGCTGTTGCATTGAAAAACTTATTTAAAAGGTAGTCTGTCATAAAAATCCTTTTCACACAAACGAATGAAAATGGATTTTTGGCGATCTTACAAGCCTTTTCTTCTTAAAACAGTTATACTCAATATTTTATAAAATTACACAGTGTAGCTGAGATCTGAATTGGAAAATACGTATATCGTACTCGATGTTGACATTTAAAATTGAAAATAATTGTTCGCTTGCTATTTTATTTTCTGTCAAAAATCAATTAAGTCTGGATTAAATTTGTATTTACAAAAGTTTGTCGAGTTAAGTCGAGTTTAATCCCGAAACTAGGATGATATCTCACTGAAAAACCGAGCCTTAGAATTGTGATCATAGGTGAGTTTGATCTTGTAACCAAAATAATAAATCAAGTTAAGTATTTTCAAAATATAAAATTCTCTAGTTAGAGCTATGTAGTTATAATTTAAAACTATCACCATGTATACACTACACACTTCCCCACTTTGTCATCATCATCTGTCATTAATCTTTTGTACGATCATCCCTAACCTCAAGTATGGTTGTGGTCTTACAAAAAAATACAAATTTTTGGCGCAACAGGCTCGTTAGTACCCAGGGCCTAGCTTTCTCACAACCATTCATGTGTGCATGTGTACTTCTTGCACGATGGCGGGACCTCCTGTTTTATGCCGACTCCGAACGGCTAAGTTGAGATTAGCTATTCTTGACAATTGATACTACTCGGACGATTTGTCAGACCACCACGAGAGGAGGGCCAGTGAAAGATCATTTAGGTGTTGCTATGGCTGGGAATCGAACCCAGACCTTCTGCGCGGCAGTTCATCGCACTAACCATCGCGCCACTGGTCTTACAGTGATGATTTAAATGGCAGAATTTTCTACTGATTGCTATAATGTCAAATAAAACTTCAGTTACATCATGTTTGTGTTCCAATGACAGTTCATGCGGATCAATTGGCTGCATCGGGTTTTCCTGAAAACCGATCTGCTGTTCATCTGACGTACGGCTAGCTGATTGCTTATCGTAATGCTTACTTACTTACTTACTTAAGTGGCGCTACAGTCCGGGATGAACCTGGGCCTGAACCAACATGCCTCTCCAAACAGCCCGGTCCTTAGCTAACTGCCTCCAGTTGCGCACTCCAAGTTGGTTGAGGTCGGTTTCTACTTGTGCGCGCCACTTAAGGCGAGGTCTTCCTCTACTGCGTCCGACGTCTGGCTGGGAATCGAAGACTGCGAGCCGGAGTATTGGTGTCCATTCTTTCTACATGTCCTAGCCATCTTAAACGTCCAATGCGGAGTTTTTTTTTACCAGGGGTATGTCGCTGTACAGCTCGTATAGTTCGTGGTTGAATCTTCGTCTCCATAGCCCGTCAACGCAAACGGGACCGAAGATTTTCCGAAGAATTTTTATCTCGAAACGACCAAGGATTTCTTCATCCACTTTTGATACGGTCCATGCTCTAGTGCCGCAGAGCAGGACTAGGATGATCAGGGTCTTATATAGGATCTCCTTAGTAATTCGAGTGAGGGCTTTACTACTAAATTGCCTTCTTAGCCCGAAGAAACTGCGATTGGCAAGAGTAATTCTTCGTTTGATTTCTGTCGAGATGTTGTTGTCAGAGTTAGTAGCGGATCCGAGCTAGACAAAGTCCCGTACTACCTCAAAGTTATATCTGTCAATGGTGACGTTCTGTCTTATCCGTCGATGTTGTGTTTCCTTTCGTGTTGACACCATATACTTTGTCTTATCCTCATTTACTGCTAAACCGATTTTTGCAGCTTCCTTCTCTATACTAGCAAACGTGGCTATGACATCACGTTGAGTCCTACCAATGATGTCGTCAATATCGTCGGCGTATGCTAGTAGTTGCACCGCTTTTTGGAAAAGTGTACCTCTGGCTCTCAAGAATCAAATTGAAGAAGTCCCATGACAGCGCATCGCCTTGTCTAAATCCATTTTTGGTATCGAATGTGTCGGTGAGGTCGTTTCCGACCCTAATGGTGCAGCGACAATTCTCCATCGTCATCCTACACAAACGGACGAGTTTGGGCGGTATACCAAAACAGGCCATGGCTCTGTATAGTTCGTCTCTATAAATGCTGTCGTATGCGGCTTTGAAATTGATAAATAGGTGGTGGGTATCGATTTGGACTTCTTGGTTTTTTTCCAGGATCTGCTGAAGTGTGAAGATTTGATCGATTGTGGACTTTCCTGGACTAAAACCACACTGATAAGGGGCGATCAGGTTGTTGGTAAACGGTTTCAGGCGTTCACATATTACGGCAGATAGGATCTTGTAGGCGATGTTGAGCAGACTTATGCCTCTGTAGTTGGTGCAGTTCAGAGGGTCTCCTCTTTTGTGGATCGGGCAAACGATGCTGAGGTTCCATTCTTCAGGCATGCTTTCAACCGACCAGATTTGGCTTATGAGTTGGTGGATGTTGCTTACCAAGTCATATCCGCCAGCTTTATAAAGCTCAGCAGGAAGGCCGTCATTTCCGGCAGCCTCACTTCACTTAGGTCGGGTAGTTGGCAGTTTTCGCTGTCGCCGCCAATATTGGATGGTTCGTCCTGTCTAAAAGTGGGAGATTTCGTCATCGCCGTTTAACAATCTGCACATATAGTACATCAGTTGCGGCTCTGATCTAATGGCTTGTTGGCATCGTTGCCATTGTTCTTCGACATTAGATGCTGTGAGTCGAGAGGTTATGGGATACGCGTTGTGCGAAGGTCTTGGTGGTCTCTGGCGATTGCAGTGTTTCGACATTAAATTTTTTCACAGTATATCTGTTTTTTTTTTTGTGGCGTGGTGGATATCCGCATCCTTACCTTGGCTACAACAAGTTAGTGGTCCGAGTCGATGTTAGCCCCTCGGAATGTTCGGACATCCAAAATACTGGATGCGGGCCTCTTGTCTATCGCAATGTGATCAATTTGGTTGAATGTTCGTTGATCTGGAGACCGCCATTTCCCTTGTTGATATCGAGGTGAGGAAACCGTGTGCTGACTATAGTGGCATTTCGTCCGTAACGAAGTCAAATAGCCTAAGTCCGTTACCGGACGTGTTGTCGTAATGGCTGTGTTCTCCGACAACAATGATAAAGATGTCTTCTCTTCCTACCTTTGCCTTAAAATCTTCCAGCACGATTTTAACATCGTACTTTGGTAGTCGCTCATAGGTTTTGTCAAGGAGCTCGTAGAAGCAGTCCTTAGTTATATCATCTATTTCCTCCGTCGGAGTATGAGCGCATATAAGGCTTATGTTGGCAAATTTTGCCTTGATGCAGATCGTTACAATGCGTTCGCTAATGTCTTGGAAATATAAGACTTCTTGCCTAAGTCTGGCACCTATAACAAATCCGCATCCAAATAGTCGCTGTTTCTGCTCACTATAACACGGTTTTTCACGCTCTTTTTTCCCGGCCCATCCCATCGTATTTCCTGGATGGCAGTAATGTCTGCTTTATAGCAGTTTAGGGCTTCCGCTAGTTGTTCGCCTGCACCTCTCCTGTTTAATGTTCTCAAATTCCCGATGCATAGGCGAACGTCGTTGTCCAATAACAATAATATCAGTCCTTTCCGAGGCTATTAGTTGCTTCGTAACATAATTTTTTTTCCGTGGATGGGTAGTTAACCCAAAGCACAACCCCCAATCTGGAGGTCCAGGCCCTTGTTTTGACCCTAGGACAGCGGGCCGATGTCAGTAACCCATTTTGGGATATGAGCACTGCCGTTGAACCATTGAGGGCTCCTCCGCCACCAACTCTTTTCCAATACCCTGGCTCAGTATTGGAAATCCCTATAGACCTGGTGTTCAAATATGTCGAAGCAGCTCATATAGGGATTTCACTACCAGTTCGATCAAACTGGAGCTGTAGGCGCCACCGTTGACTCCATCTAGGGAATTCCTCCGCTGCCGCCTGAGAGTGAGTGCCTTAGTGAGAGGACACTCCTCCCCCTCTCTCGAAAGCATAGGCACATGTCTATGCTTGATATAAATTCGAAAGAAATTTAAATCAAAGCCTAATTGAGTTCAATGGCAGGTAATGGCTTAAGAAATCCAAACGCAAAGCACTCTTGTTTTTCACAACCAAATCAAAATGAAAATCACTCTAGTCAAACTGACAGCTATCATTTGTATTGGTATTGGTAAATCTGCCGAAAAATACAGATTTGCAGAATTGATCTAAGATCAAAAAAAATCAATTTTTTTGCCCAACAACTGTCAAAATCGGTCTTTTGACAGCTTCAGATAAAAAAAAATTGATTTTTTCCCAATGGAAAACGCCATTAAAGTAAAACATCTCACCTGCTCTTATCTCTTTTTTTTTTACTTACTTACCTGTTGTGTATATAAATCAGGAATTCGATGGGCACGGATTTTGTTGTCCAAATTTCAAGGCACCGTCCAAAAAAAAAAAAAAAAAATGGCTAAACAAAAGATTTGAACGTAACAAACCGTAGAGAGAGGTATAAAATGGAAATAACTCAGAGGAAGAGACATCATAATGCCCTTGAGCTGTTGGCGACGAGACAAGCAGCCTTTTTCTATGCTCCATGTGTGCATAGGAATGCCATTCCAGACCGATAAAATGAGATGTGTGTCTGAAAATCAAGGAGTCGCAGGTGGAGCTTGGTTACCAAAATACAACACACAACCAACAAAAAAAATTATAAAGAGTTAGATCGAGGATATGATCTTTCCTCAGACGATGTGATGTTGTTGTGTTTGAGCACTTAGGTTAAGGATCCTTTTTTGTACCAATTTCAGAAAAAAAATCGTATATTCATCAAACAACATTCATCTTCATCGAATAGGGGTACCTATACTTTTTTTGTTAGGTTCTTGAAGTATTTCAGATGCAACAGGTAGATAGGACAATGGAGAACAATCTCACCATCTACCTGGGGTTAGTAAATATTTACCTACCGATGTATATAAAGTGCTTTATATGGGCTTACATTTGGTATGATGCCGGGTGCACACGCCAAGTCAATGATGTAAGGAAATTCCTTCCTTTAGGGATTTTTTTTTTTGTTTTGGGTAAAAGGAATGACTTGCTTTATTCTGTATGACATAATCTTGAATTATGATGGATTTCTGGTTGTTTGATCATCGTTAACATTTTGTTTAGGTCTTGAGAAGACAATGAATTATTGGTTGGTGTAGTACCTAGTTTCGGAGTAGTACCAAAGGATAGTTGCAGTATAAAGTATTTGTAAAATAGATAACAAAAATCCTTAAATTTCGATTAATACTGATCTTATAAAGCATAGTACTGAGGACGATCAGGCACTTCACGAAAAAAGAATCGCATAGCAATCTGTAAAGTGTCGGCTAAAAGAACTCACATCGTTGTGAACTTAGGTAGGCAAATTCCATGCAGGTGCTTGGATCAGCTCATTGAATAAGGAAGTTCTTGGCATTCCAGCTACGTTAAATAGGCCCTGGACAGAATATAAAACAATGACCACAGAATGAACGAAAAAAATGCCACGTTTTGACATTTGTCTGACTACTAAGGTATGACTTTGAGCTCCAAATCACTTTACCATCACACTTATAGCGTTTTCGATTGGGATACAAAAAGCACTCTTTTTTTACTCTAGAACACTTTTGAAGAATCTGGATTACAAATGAGATTTACACCTACATGCACCAACACAAAAATATTTAACATCTCAGTTATGTCAGTTTGAAGTCTGCGAAATGAGTTTGATTTGTGTTTTTTTTTGTGATTTCTGCGAAAACTATAATTAGAAATTAAAATATTTTTAGATAATCATGTTCTAAAATTCATAAACTTTGTTTTGACACCAACTCGCCAAAGGTTGAATTTATAAAAAAAGCCGCAATGAGTAAAAGAAAATTTCAAATGATGGTTTTCAATGATAGCTTATAGGTCTGTTCCCGTACAAAATAATATTTACTGATTCTTACTGATTTTTACTTATAGCTCACGAGAGAGCAAAAAAACTACCCCTCCATAAAAATCTGTAAAAAATTTACTGCAGAAATTTTTGTTGGTAAAAATCAGTAAACTGTCGGTTGGTATCTAAAAGTGACAACTCGCTTGTTTTGACAGGTGATTTATGTCATTTGTTCTTTAAAAGGCATACAATATATATAATTTTACTGTTTTTTACTTAAACGCGTTCCCGTACTTTTTGGTAATTTTGTCTCTTTCTGAGATTATTTACCCCCACTCCAAGAAATTTGAGAATTTACTAATTTTTACTGAAAAAGTACGGGAACAGACCTAATATCTATAACTGCGGCCTAAACATAAATAATAAGCTGTCAAATTGCACATTAACACAAACAAAACCAGAATAACCTCTCTTATGTTCGATTGGGACGGGTAAAATCTGAAATCTGAGAGCAAATCTGAAAATACCAATCGAAAACGCTTTTAGATTTACATGTAATGAATGAATGGTTAATAATGAATTTTCATGACAGCTGAATTTACCAACAAAATGTCACTAATACTAGCATTGTCTAAAAAATAAAAAACTGTTATATTACCTTACAATATTAGGTAGTTTTATGTATTCTTCCTGATGTTTCCAGCACGCAAAACTAGCAAAAGTGAGAGCTTTTGAAAAACCCTTCATATAAATCACTCAAGTCATTTACTGCAGAAATTTCTGTTTTTAAAAATCATGAAACTGTCAGTTGGTGTATGAAAGTGTCAAATCGTTTGTTTTGAGATCGGTTTTATATTATTTGTGCTTTGAATACAAAGGAAACAAATGAATTTGGCAAAAAAAAATCATTCACGCAGTTTTTCGTTTGGTGAGAAAATAAAAACTGTCAAAGTATTACAGCCCAGGTTGGGGGTTGGGCTTTGGGTTAACTTCCCATACGGAAAAAAGAGTATTTTACGAAGCAACCAATAGCCTCGGAAAGGACTTATATTATTCTTGACGGCCCTGCTAAATGAAAAAAGGACAACGACGTTCGTATCTGCACCTGGAATGTGAGAACATTAAACAGGAGAGGTGCAGGCGAACAACTAGCGGAAGCCCTAAACTGCTACAAAGCAGACATTACTACCATCCAGGAAATACGATGGGATGGGCCGGGCAAAAAGTGGATGAAAAAGTGTGACATCTACTATGGACCCTGTTATAGTGAGCAGAAACAGCGACTATTTGGATGCGGATTTGTTATAGGTGCCAGACTTAGGCAAGAAGTCTTATGTTTTCAAGACATTAGCGAACGCATTGTAACAATCCGCATCAAGGCCAAATTCGCCAACATAAGCCTTATATGCGCTCATGCTCCGATGGAGGAAAAAGATGATATAACTGAGGATTGCTTCTACGAGCTCCTCGACAAAACCTATGAGCGACTACCAAAGTACGATGTTAAAGTCGTGCTGGGAGATTTTAACGCAAAGGTAGGAAGAGAAGACATCTTTAGAAGAATTGTCGGAAAACATAGCCTACACGACAACACGTCTGGTAACGGACTTAGGCTAATTGACTTCGCTACGGAACGAAATGCCACTATAGCCAGCACACGGTTCCTCACCTCGATATCCATAAGCGGACATGGCGGTCTCCAGATCAACGAACAGTCAACCAAATTGATCACATTGCGATAGAGAAGAGGCACGCATCCAGTATTTTGGATGTCCGAACATTCCGAGGGGCTAACATAGACTCGGACTACTACCTTGTTGTAGCCAAGGTAAGGATGCGGATATCCCACACGCCACAAAAAAACAGAAATACTGCGAAAAAATTTAATGACGAAAGACTGCAATCGCCAGAGACCACCAAGACTTTCGCGCAACGCGTATCCCTTAACCTCTCGATTTACACCACACCACCAGCATCTAATGTCGAAGAACAATGGCTACGATGCCAACAAGCCATTAGATCAGCTGCAACTGATGTGCTAGGTTTCTCACGGCCACCAGCAAGAAACCCCTGGTTTGATGAGGAATGCCGACAGATGCTCGCAGCCAAGAACGAGGCCTACAAGGCTAAGCTGCAGGTGAAGACGAGAGTTGCCATTGAGCTCTATAGCCAAAGAAGATGGGAAGAACATCGGCTTTTCAGAAAGACGAAAAAAGAGCAAGAAAAGCGCGCGATCGAGGATATAGAGAGGTGCCACTCCAGGAACGATGTTCGCAAGTTTTACCGAAGTCTAAAACGTCAAAACCAAGGATACAAGGCTCGAACAGAATCCTGTCGAGATGAACAAGGAAATATCGTCATTGAGACACAGTCGATGCTGAGGATATGGAAGAACCACTTCTGCAGACTGTTAAACGGCGATGACGAACAACATTCCGCTGTCAGGCAGAACGAACCATTTAATATTGGCAACGACAGCGAAAACTGCCAACCACCCGACCTAAGTGAAGTGAGGATAGCTATATCTAAACTCAAGCTTAATAAGGCCGCCGGAAATGACGGCCTTCTCGCTGAGATGACTTGGTAAGCAACATCTAGTCGGTTGAAAGCATGCCTGAGGAATGGAACCTCAGCATCGTTTGCCCGATCCACAAAAAAGGAGACCCTCTGAACTGCGCCAACTACAGAGGCATAAGTCTACTCAACATCGCTTACAAGATTATATCTGCCGTAAGATGTGAACGCTTGAAACGGTTTACCAACAACCTGATCGGTCCTTATCAGTGTGGTTTTAGGCCAGGAAAGTCCACAATCGATCAAATTTTCACACTTCGGCAGATCCTGGAAAAAGTCCAAGAAGTCCAAATCGATACCCACCACCTAGTCATCGATTTCAAAGCCGCATACGACAGCATTTATAGAGACGAACTATACAGAGCCATGTCTAGTTTTGGTATACCGCCCAAGCTCATCCGTTTGTGTAGGATGACGATGGAGAATTCTCGCTGCTCCATCAGGGTCGGACACGACCTCACCGACACATTCGATACCAAAAAAGGATTTAGGCAAGGCGATGCGCTGTCATGTGATTTCATTAATTTGATTCTTTAGAGCCAACACCAGAGGCACACTTTTCCAAAATTCGGTGCAACTACTAGCATACGCCGACGATATTGACATCATTGGCAGGATTCAACGTGATGTCATAGCCACGTTTGCTAGTATAGAGAAGGAAGCTGCAAAAATGGGTTAAGCAGTAAATGAGGGTAAGACTATGGATATGCTGTCAACGTGAAAGGACACACAACATCGACGAATTGGACAGAACGTCACCATTGACAGATATAACTTTGAGGTAGTACGGGACTTTGTCTACCTCGGCTCCGCTATTAACTCTGACAACAACATCTCGTCAGAAATTAAACGAAGAATTACTCTTGCCAACCGCTGTTTCTTCGGGCTAAGAAGGCAATTTAGTAGTAAAGCCCTCACTCGAACTACTAAGGAGATCCTATATAAGACCCTGATCATCCCAGTCCTGCTCTACGCCGCTGAAGCATGGACCGTATCAAAAGCGGATGAAGAAATCCTTTGTCGATTCGAGAGAAAAATTCTTCGGAAAATCTTCAGTCCCGTTTGCGTTGACGGGCTATGGAGACGAAGATTCAACCACGAACTATACGAGCTGTACGGCGACATACCCCTGGTCAAAAAACTCCGCATTGGACGTTTAGGATGGCTAGGACATGTAGAACGAATGGACACCAATACTCCGGCTCGCAGAGTCTTCGATTCCCAGCCAGACGTCGGACGCAGTAGAGGAAGACCTCGCCTTAAGTGTCGCGCACAAGTAGAAACCGACCTCAACCAACTTGGAGTGCGCAACTGGAGGCAGTTTCCTAAGGACCGGGCTAATTGGAGAGGCATGTTGGTTGAGGCCCTTTTTCATCCCCGACTGTAGCGCCACTTAATTGGAATTGTTACATAAAATTCGCCATAAGTTTTGCAACCATAAACATCAATCTTTGTGGTAGCAGAATAGCAGAGCTAATTGTAATAGATTTCCCTCATTTTGATAGACTATTTGACACAATTCCTGTATAACATTTACATATGGGAACATATTTTATGAATTAGAACTTGTGCGACCCTGAATTAAGACTGGACGTTCCCAACGAAACTTCATAACGTCAATTCGAAGTGCATAATACAATGAACTTGTTTTCCATGTAAACACAATTCGCAAGCGTCAAGCACATGTCATTGGTCAGTAAATTTAGTAAAACTTGCATGTGCCATCAGACAATCAACATCATCCGGTGACCGGTATGCAGATATTGATTATAAGAAGCAACAAAACATCAAAACGTCACACTTGATCGCATTTCGCAGTTCCTGAGAGCACTGACTGACGTTTGATGTTAACTGCATTCCATTCGACATTCCAGAAAAGATACAAAAAAAAACTGATTTATACTAACGGTGAAGAAAACGACAAAAACAAATTTAAATCGGAATTCTGTTTGAAGAAATGGACGGAAAATATTAAGCACAACAGGGAAATTAATTGGAATTAATTTCTAATCCACAAAGTCCACCTAATGGGCAGAGTTCAGTGGAATGTTGCTTTGATTAACCGTTCTGCTTCTCGATATCGTGAACTTTGTGATGGCATTTAATCATTTCCAAAAGGAATTTCCCTATAATACCTGTCAAACACGCGTTCGGTAGCATTTTTCTTTTTGTTGTTCGTTTCTCTTTTCTTATCGTTGACTACATTCACCCAATCCATCGAAGATTAATCTGGATGTTGGTGTCAGCATTCCTTTAAACAGGCGGATTAAAAGGTGCTGTCGTTGGGCGGTTTTAGATGCATTTTTTGTTCGTTGAATGGAATTTGGGATGTTTTTTTATCGGTGTGTCCAATTTGGAAGTTGATGGTTTTTTGTTTGTTTAATTTATTGCCAGATGGGGCTGATATATTCTTATGTTTGAAAAAGTGAAATAAATAGCCTTCGCTAACAAATGCGGCACTTTGTAAATTTCTTCAAAAGAGCTTAAGTGTCAAAACCAAAAACTTAAGTCAAAACCAAAAGAATGATTAATGACAGATATCAAATAGCGAGTTGGTGGCTCTTTTGATGTGAAAAATCATTTTAACACTAGGCGTGTTCCACTTAGAAATCCCTCCGAGGTTTTCCTAGAGCTGAGATTTTTTTATTGGAAGGCGGCAATTCATTTTTTTTTCTGTCAAAGCATAGTTTTCTTATTTCGCAGCTTATAATAATGATAAATTCAGTTCGTGATGTACAGAAAATAATCAGCTTTTAGCAGAAAGTGTGAGGAGATAACTCAAAGAAAATTGAGGTACCTATCTCTAGTTTTACTTTGTAAACCAAATATCTTACCCTCTGTTGCCCATGGCTCCTGGATTAAACCTAGAGCGATGTTCCCTTCGGCACATCTTTGGTTGTAGGTGTCCGAGGCACCTATAGCTCGGTGCAGGTTTGCCTGCAGCACATTTAGTAGGGTGGTCATCGCTTCCTACCGTGCTCAGGGTTTCGTACCCTATAAGGCTTGTTATCGCCTCTTCTGCGTACGATACCCTGTTGAGAAAGACCTTCGTGTCTATCTCTCGGACCGTTTTTACGCTGTCCGTGTTTTTGCCGTTCACGCGCCCGTTCCGCAGCTAGCTTTGGTCTAAACTGTTGCTGGCTGATGTTAACGTTGCTCGTACTAGGGGCGTTTGGCGATAATGTCGTAGGCAGTGAACCAGTCTTCTTTATATCGCTTCCGGCGGCAGTACTAATACTGGCTGCTGGTTGCGACGAGCTGGCGCTTGTTTTTTCTGACGACTTTTTCTTTTTATCAGTGTCATTGACACACTATTTTTCGGGTCTGAATTGCAGACTTGTCGGATCCTTTAAGGATGATCTTGATTTATCCAAATCTGTATGATACCATCCCCTTTAGCTCCGCAAGCCTACGCATCGCACTCTCGTTTATTGCAAAGACCATGTGGACGACGTCTTTCTCGTCCGATCTTTGCAGAACTCTCCACGTTCTCGTATTTAGGTCTCTGTTTTGACCGTCTAGTATTGCCAGTATTCTCTCATTTGTAACTCCGGTACTCTGCGGGAAGAAAGCTCTGACAATATGTGGTTTCGGAAAGTCTTCCTCTCCCACTAGCATTACTTCCAACTCGCATTTCTCCTTTAGTCTGAGGAAGTTTGTTTTCATCCACTCTGAAGTGGTGATGTCCGCACATACTAACAAGAGCCATCCGGCTTTGAAAGTTGTCCCGCGGAAAGCTGGCTTTGCATCCCCGTCGTGCAGTTCGATCGTGATGTCCATAATCCTCTCTTGTATCTGAACCATTTGTTCATTCGTGAGAGGATTGCGATCGATATCGACTGGTACGACACCCAATCTGACATAGCTCGCTATATCTCTATAGGTGGTTCTGTCAGAGGTTGTTTTCCCAGTGCGAGCTCGTTTCGCTTCGGACTGAGGTGGTGTGTTGTTCTCAGATCTCATGCGTTTCCGCTGGCGTGAACCTGATACGCTTGGAATCAGTTTGAGCCGTTTTGTCTGGGGTCCCTGGCGCTTCTGTATATTCCGGATGCAATTCATCCGAGAGTATACTGATGCTGTATACAGTACTTGATTCCGAGGCTGAGTCGCTCAGATGAGACAATTTCTCTTCTAGGCTCATCATCTCGAAATCACTGATTTGTGACCCTTCCCGATTGGCAGGTGTCGTGTCGGTTTCGACAGGGTGTTCTGAAACATCCCTAGTTGTTGATGCATTTGTAGAGGCATCATTCTCTATGTTTTTTACTATTGGTACTTCAATTTTTCCCACGAGTAGGCGGGATTTATTGGTCGCCCGTGGTCTACCCGTCTAACCACAGGTAGGCTATCTTGAGATCGGAGGTAGCCCGGTAACCGAAATTCGCAAACTAGCGGCTTAAAACTCCCTTTTTAGCCATGCATCCTTCGGCGTTTGCTGTTCCACCTTGGATTTGGGTTTAAGGGTTTTCTCCCACCTCAAACTTATGGTTCCCGCTTGTACATTGATCGTGCGTTGCAACGTGTTACAGCGCACGGTCAATATCCAAGTGGGACCCTTGGCTGACCCTAATCAGGCATGCTGATTAGTCATTTTCAGGCGAGAAGGACTGAAAGATGAGGATTTTGCCCAACCCTACAGATTCTTACTGATTCTTACTAACAACCGTTCCCGTACGTAAGTTTTGCATGCAGATAATTTTCCGCAGTAAAAATCAGTAAGAATCAGTAAATATTATTTTGTACGGGAACAGACCTATTATGTATGAAATATGACATCTACTATCGCAGCAATGTCGCACAGATCCAAGAGGTCAAATTTGGAAGGACTCAGCCACATAGATCCATCTGAATTTGAGCAATGGCCTGGTTAAAGTTGATTTTGAGCGCTTCGATCGATTGTGACTTATTGGCATAGGCGTTTTCAGGAAACCTGACAAAAAAAAGTCTAACTGGGTCAAATCCCACGATCTCGGTGGACAATTGACGTCACCTACGCGAAAGAAAACCCTACCCATGACAGAACTACTACAGATATGACCTTGTGCTTGTTGAGTTTTTTTTTTCATGAGCGTCGATGACGTAGGAAACGCGAAGACGATATCTTCGTAACATGATAAAACTACTAAAGATTTGTATTTTTGCAATGAGTGTCGATGACGTAGATGCGCAGAAAGAGACAAAATTAAAAATGCAAAGACGATCTTTGTCAACTTTCATCATAAATCCATTGTCCTTGCAGAATTTCTAACGTTGCTTGTATCACGTAACGCCGTCCTGCTGAACCACTTATCGTCCAAGTACATATCTTGTATTAGGGTCGGTTTTCGTGATCTATAGCTCTTGCCATTGACGGTTAAGCCTGACAACCGGTGTTTTCGAAGAAGTATGGCCCAATCACACCGCACGCAGGTCAAAAACCCCACACAGTAAAAGTTTTTGATACAGAAAACCCGTATTCTGCATGCAGATCTGTATTTTGTTCTTTTCTGCTACCTTTAGGTTGAAACCAAAACTATGCCTCCAGCTGCATTTAGAGGAACTAACATTCAAATATTCTGCATGCTGTAATTGAACCCATTTATGCTGCTCTGCCATCTTTTGCTTCCAAACGGAACTAAGCCATTTTGATATGCATGCATAGATTTTATTAACATTCTGCAGTTCTGCATCATAAACCTCCTGTTGTATGTTTCTTTAATCAATTGTCTCCTTGTTCATTTCAGATGGCGAATACATGTTTGCCGACCCAGAGAGCAAGCTCTCAAAGTACGGTCCAAAAAGTTGGCGTTCATCTCACACTCACGTAAGTTAGCCCAAGTCGCGCCTTACTTTCTTTGCCTAACAGATTCCTCTTCTTCGTTTAATAGGGTCTCGATGCCAACGGTCGTCCTCTCTTAGAGCTACACTTTCGAGTGCAGTTCTATATCGAGAGCCCATTCATGTTGAAAGATGAGACCTCACGTCACAACTACTATCTCCAGTTAAAAGCCAACGCCCTCAATCGATGCGATGTTCCTAGGGAATACTCTGAGCAATCAATGATTCTGCTGGCAGGTCTTGCCTTGCAAGCTGACTTAGGTGATTGCCCAGAGGATGAAGTTACAGATTCGGCGATATCATCGGCCGGCTGTGGTGGCACCGGTAGCGGAAGTAGTGATAGCAATATAAGTATGGCGGGTCCAGCAACATCAGCGAGCAATAATAATCCATTGCCATTGGTTATAAGTTCTGGTCACAAAATGAAGGCACTCGCAGATAAACTCGTACCAGCTATCATTGCGGCATCATCCTCATTGTCTGCTGCTTCATCGTCGTCTTCGATCAATGTTCCGGATTATTTTCGTGTGGATGAATACCTCCCGCCTAGCTTGCGAACGCCTCGAGCAGTGAACGCTCTGCGTGCGTGTCATCGTGAAAATCGCGGTATGTCACCGGCTAATGCCGAGCTGCACTACATCCAGCAGGCATGCATGCATGAGGGCATTAACGCACACATGTATCGCATGAAAATGGCAAAGAGTGAAAGCGGTCCTGGAAACTCCTGGTTTGCGGTATACGCTAAGGGTATTAAGATCTGCGGGGATAACGCACAGCAGACCACCTTCCTTTGGCCCAACATCACGAAGCTCAGCTTTGAGCGAAAGAAGTTTGAGATCCGTTCGGGAGACAGTAAGATCATTCTGTATGCGACAAGCGATGAGAAGAACAAAATGCTGCTAACCTTATGCAAAGAGACGCATCAGTTCAGCATGAAGATCGCTGCTCGTTTAAAGGAGGTGATCAAACGAGAGGAGGAAGAGAGCAACTGTCTGCACGCGTGCTATATCTACTCCCGCAGTCTTCATTTGCCATATAAGAATAAGAACGATCAGCGGATATCGGTGATCTCGAGCACTAGTTCGAACACCACCTCAGGAATAGTGAGCGATCGGGTGCACTCCGAGGATGAGCTGGAGATCATGATCAACACACCACCGGCGCCGATAGCGGCACCTTCAACAGAAAGTTTAGCGTTGGTGCATCTGTTGGATAGGCCAAGTGTGAGTAGGCAAACATCATCGGTGGGTCAGGTCTCTTTAAAGGACTTGGAGGATCAACTGGCCGCGTTGTCAGTGCGGCAAAAGTCATCCGAGCGAAACTCACCTACAGAGCAGGTGGTGGAACAGAAATCAAGCACGGATTCACCAAGTTCACAGCACAACATTGGTTCACAATGCTCATCAACGTGCAGTACTGTTGTTGTAGCCACAGAGACTACCACTCTGTCATCCCTGGTTGTGCATCCAACAACAGCAAACCGGCGTTCATCCACCTCGAGTAGTCTTGAACTCGGCTTCAGTCACACAGCACAAAATTCACAGCTCAGTGAAGGTGAAAGCACTTGCATAGATCACGACTTCATGGCGTCTACGCGGGACGAGACAGAGAGCACCTCGGGAGTATATACACTGGCGCATGGCGCACCACCAACGGAAACCTCTGGCGTCTACACTATGCACAGCAGTGAAATGACCGGACAGTCTTCGGAAATGGCGGAATCGGAGAGCGCCACTAGCTCGCATTATGGGATTTTCCAGCCTAAAAGTGAAATGGACAAGTCGACGAACATCGACTCCGTGGATGGAGGATACCGAAATAATCGCATCAAGAATGAAGATTTCCGCATGAGATCCGACTCTAATGTGAGTGGCAGTGGGTCATTTCGAGGGGATGGCAGTGATCCGACAGACAGCAAACATGCTCTGCTAAGTGCCGAAGAGCTAACCGACCTGATTGTAGGTCGTGGCACATATCCCTGTCGCAAGACAGTCTCAAATACACTCGATTCGGACTGCGACTACGTCACACTGCCCCTAACTATGGAGGGTGAAAGCTATATTCAAGGTCATCAGGACACCGCACCTATGGAGGACCAAGACGTCGATCTCATGGACGATATCTTACCGACAGATCCACCAGCACCACCTCAACGGATCGACAGCAATATCCAACGATCGATGGTCAATCTTAGTGACATACGAATGCGTTCGCCACCGCCTTATGGTGCTAGACACGAGACAACAGGTCTGTGTGGTCCTCCCATTCGCAGCAGCCTTCAAAAGCCAGTTATTCGCGATCCGCCTCCGTATCAGCCTAAACCCCGACCAACGTCACTCATCTCGACGTCGTCAACCTCGTCGAGTAATATTCATTCAGCTAATTCAGCATCTGGATCGTCTTCCAGGCCGGAAGAGGTTACCGCTCGCTTTATAACAACACGACCGCAGATCAACATCCTGAAGGCGCACACCAGTGTGGTAAGCGAAAATCCTAAACCAAGCTATGCGGCACCAACGATCACAAATCTATCACCACAGCCCAGTGCAATGTGCGCATCACCGTATAGCCACCCAACGCAACAGTCACAAATCTCAGCCATGCCCAGCACAATCGGTATTCCTATAGTTCCTTACCAGCGTCTGCACGCGACGCACAAGAGTATGTCTGCGATACCACCGCCACCGCCGCCTTATCCGGAGATGAAGCCACCACCAACCCGCACATGTGTACTTCTGCCGGTTATCAAGCCACGGCAGTACCTACCGCCACCTCCACCTAGCCTGCCGCGTCAACCACCACCACCGCCACCGCCTCAGTTGGCGACTATGTATAGTGCAACGCATTTGGCTCGCAAGCAACTTGAACTATACCAGCAGCAGCTGTACAGCGATGTAGACTACGTCATTTATCCGATTCAAGACCCAGCCGTTAGTCAGCAGGAGTATCTGGACGCAAAACAGAGCTCCATCCTAGCAGCGATGGCTCAGAGTCCACCGCCTCATCCATACCTAGCGTATGCTCACAGCAGCATGCACAGTGCCCACCACGCTGGCCCCTGGGATACTTGTAAAGCTCACGCGATCTATCGCAGCACTCCATATCTTCCTCTAGCACTATCGACGCATTCGCGCTACGCATCAACGCAAAATCTTTCCGACACCTATGTTCAGCTACCCGGTGCCTATTCACCGCTATATAGCCCATCCGTAGCAAGCTTATGCTCTTCGTATGAGCCGCCACCACCACCGCCTCTACATCCGGCTGCAATGGCGAGCAATGCCAGTCTTTTCGCTCGGTCCCGGTCCGATGATAATATTTTGAACTCCATAGATGCCATGCCCAAAATGAAACGTTTGCCGCCTCCACCACCGCCGCCATATGTGGACCGTCGGCTAAAGAAACCCCCAATGCCAGCACCTCACGAAAAACCTCCTCCAAGTAAGTATATCTACCTTAAGACGTACCGCAAAGACGGCCCTAACATGCTTACCTTTGTTTACAGTTCCCTCGAAACCTGCCTCGGTCAGTCTAAGTTTACAATCAACTCTGCATTCGACACGAACCGCTACATCCCACAAGAACTACTCCCACTCACAGAGCCTTCAGCAGCAGCAACAGTTACATCATCAGCAGCAGCAGCAACAACAACAGCAACATCAGCAGCAACAACAGCAACAACAACAACAACATCATCAGCAGCAGCAACAACAACAACATCAGCAGCAACAACAACAACAACGAATGCATCTTCTCCGTAGCGAAAACCCAGCCACCTCCTCCCACTCAGTCACAACAAACAATGGTGCTAGTGCCTCACATACACGGGGTGTCAATCCAATCGACATTCAGCTACTACGAGAAAAGAGTCGTCATCTTGATCTACCGTTAATTTCAGCCCTTTGCAACGATCGTTCCTTACTCAAGCAAACTAAGGCTTTTGTCACGCCAAAGAGTAATACACGCAACGTGACATCAAATGGTTGCCAACCACCAGTTGTGACTCAATTCCATCCCAGTCATAGCCAAACTGCCACAAAATCAACTCTACCACGTTATCCAGGAACGCATGCCACCTCAGGTGTATCAATGTCAGCTGTTAACACAACAATAGCCGCTCACCACCTGTCAAAGCCTCGCAAAACTTCAATCAGTCATCGACATCCGAATGATAAGTTGCCGCCACTTCCAATGCAAATGGCTGAAGCTAACAACTACGTTATGGATCCGACACCTGTCATTTTGAAACACAAGAGCTACAACTCTCAGACCTAAGGCAAGATCACATGAAGATCGGTAGATCCGGATCAACCAACGCATCTGCACAGGATGAAAACACTGTTCAGCGTAACTGTCAACAACAACAAAACTAATCGTGTAAAAAAAAAAAATTGGATCAGTTCAAATCAATCACACATATAACGGTCTTGGGGATGATTTATTGAGAAGTTCGCTTTATTTGAATTGTCAGATAGACGGATGTGTCAAAGTTCGTTCGTTTCGGTTGAAGAAGATTGTTGCATGGTACACATTTTTTGGTTTAAACTGTTTGTGAAACCAAGTCTCAGCGCTGAAAAGTGCCAAAGACATGGAATTGGTTTTTCGACGCTGACAGTTCAAGTTGACAGCACTTTGAATAAGTTGATTCAAAAGGAAGGAAGGTGAACGAGTCGATCTCACCGCTGAAATGCGGACAGCTGAGATTGAGAATTGCTTGCTTAGGAATTTGACAATAAATTTGACATTTCATTTGTCGATTTTGCAATTGTTATAAATGACAGTTATAAGGTCTGTTCCCGTACAAAATAATATTTACTGATTCTTACTGATTTTTACTGCGGAAAATGATTTGCATGCAAAACTTGCGTATGGGAACGGTTTTAAGTAAAAATCAGTAAGAATTAGTAAATATTATTTTGTACGGGAACAGACCTAATTATAGGTATAGGTTGCTTGTTCGAATTAATTGTTGACTGTATAATGTGACAGTCGATATTTTCGCAGCTAGAAATGCTCCTTTAAATAAATTTCATTTAGGAGCAAAGCCATTGGAACTGAGACTTATTTTTCTTGCTGATTTTGGTGCAGCACCGGCTGTCATATAAAGTCGAATAATTGAAAAAAATTAATAACAACTGCTTTAAAAAAGAAAACAAATGGTATGAAGCAGTTAGCAGTGTAAAATAGTCATGATGACATTTTTGACATAACTGATCCATTCGCATACACATGTACAAACGCCAATTTCAATAAACGTAGATGTTAAACTCAGCGAAAGCTTTAAATACTAAGAAAGTTCTAAACAAACTTTGATAATAGGTCTGTTCTCGTACAAATCATTTTTTTACTGATCCTTCTAAATTTTTACTAAAAACTGTTCCCGTACACAATTTTTGTATGGAAATAAATTTCTGCAGTAAAAAAAAATATTGTACTGCAACAGACACAATGGCCGTGTTCCAGGTTTTTGATTTCCCAAGATAAATTTGCCGATGCAATGTTCACATCCGTGTCCATGACCATGTCACGTGACAAACAATGCCCGATTGACTAATGAGAACAGAGTATCGACAAAGTTAACTTGGTAAAACTAAAGAAAAGACTCAACGATGTGCGATTAAAAATGACATAGCATAGCGAACTGATAGGTTTCGCTCGAACATCGAAGAAATGGTTTGTCGCTGCTCCAAGCTTCAACAAACTTTGCTGAAATTAAATATCCAGTTGCATTCCGCTCTTACTAAAGGCCTGCTCAGAATGCATATCTTGCATCGCTGTCAAAAGGGAGATACATTTCTTGCATGAAGTTGCCCTCTATTCAACTTCAAGCTACAGATTCACGAAGATACACATTGTGTAAGCGCTTACGGGTTGCCTTGTTTTTAACTTTTCACCCAGCTACAGATACGCATTCTGATCGGACCTTAAGTCTTATTCTGCCGTAGAATATAGCGTGTCATTTTGAATATAAAATGCAGAATTTGCAACCATCATTTTCGGCTTTGGCAGCATTGGTAAAACCTTGACACTTGGAGAAGTTTTTTTTTTTAAATTTCGTCTACCAATTCTGCTGATTGAGTTCGTACAAGACGTTTATTCGGTAAATCCGATCTGGATATATTGCGTTGACAATCTGCTTATGAATTAAAAAATTTACCAGCAAGTTTGGAAGCAGAGTTGTCAAATCAATCTGCTTCTCTAAACCAACATCATCATTGGACATTCGAATAATAGGTCTGTTCCCGTACTTTTTCAGTAAAAATTAGTAAATTCTCAAATTTCTTGGAGTGGGGGTAAATTATCTCAGAAAGAGACAAAATTACCAAAAAGTACGGGAACGCGTTTGAGTAAAAAACAGTAAAATTATATATTTTGTATGCATTTTAAAGAACAAATGACATAAATCACCTGTCAAAACAAGCGAGTTGTCACTTTTAGATACCAACTGACAGTTTACTGATTTTTACCAACAGAAATTTCTGCAGTAAATTTTTTTACAGATTTTTATGGAGGGGTAGTTTTTTGCTCTCTCGTGAGCTGTCTCTTTTACTTATTTTTGCGTACGGGAACGGCAATAAGTAAAAATCAGTAAGAATCAGTAAAAATCAGTAAATATTATTTTGTACGGGAAACAGACCTAATGTTGGATAATTAAAAAAATTAGTTAAACAATCAAACGTCTTCTGTCAAAGGAAGTCGGGAAAAGTATTCCTTCTTTCGATCAAAACATGAAAGCGTAAAAGAATACTCCCAGTCTGTCCATAAAATCGAGGGCTCAGTGGCGCGATGGTTAGTGCGATGAACTGCCGCGCAGAAGGTCTGGGTTCAATTCCCAGCCGTAGCAACACCTAAATGATTTTTCACTGGCCCTCCTCTCGTGATGAACTGACAAATCATCCGAGTAGTATCAATTGTCAAGAATAGCTTATCTCAACTTAGCCGTTCGGAGTCGGCATAAAACAGGTGGTCCCGCCATCGTGCAAGAAGTACACACGCACACATGAATGGTTGTGAGAAAGCTAGGCCCCGGGTACTAACGAGCCTGTTGCGCCAAAAATTTGTATTTTTTGTCCATAAAATCTAACTTATTGCAAATCTCAAAAATGATGGTTCCACAAGCTGTCATTAATTTCTTTCTCAGTATTTTAAAACGTCATCTTTCAAAGAAGTCGGGGAAAATCTTACTTCATGGAATCAAAACAGGAAAATGTAAAAGAAAAGCCTGTCCATTTCATCTAACATATTTCAAATCCCAAAAATGACGTTCTGACAAGCTGCCATTCATCTGCTTGTCTGTAGTTTAGTTCAACCTAGGAAAAACACAATACGACTGAATAAACGGATTAAAATGTATCCGTCATTGAACTGCCATTTCGAATCAATTTATTTTTAATCGCAATTCGTAAAAAATGGATTTAAACAGAATGTCAATAATTTTGACGTTTCCCAACTATTTTAAATCCTGAATATGAATTCTAAGCACAACTTGTAACTTACAGTATCTTAAACCAAAAATTGTTTAATAACCCTCCAATATTTAAACTAATCTCATGCATCCAAAAGTGTTCACAAAAAAACAATCAACAAACCAAAAATAATCAATCTTCTCACCATTCCATGACACATTCGAATTTAAATAAAAAAGAAAGAATTTCGGCAAAATTTCATAACTACACGCCATGACATAAAGATGCTTTATAAAAACGATAACTATATCCACATTGTATAAACGTAACTAAAACTTTTTGTATTTTGTCTATTCTAGTCATTTAAAGAGAAAAGTTAAAAAGAAACCCTAATACTCAACATGGACAATAGCCAAAGCATCGATAATCAATTTTTTTTTTTGAAAATGATTTTCCATAAAACAATCTACAGCCTTATTCATAAACGCATTATAAGGACTGTGTAACGTTACGCACTCCTCTAAATGCCCTTAAACGCAAAAAACCTTATTCTTAAAACTTATGCAACCCTTTACAACTGTTTTAGCGAATTCTAACGAATAAGGCTATAATTTGTAAATTACAAACAATTTAAATTAAGCAAACGGATCAAAAAATCCCCAAAACCCGAAATATATCTGTGATTGATGAATTTATATCTATTTAGTTGTAAGGAACAGTATTTATTTTTTTTTTTAAAAAACACACATTTCCTTACGCCACAACCAGCCCCAAAGTAGTTTGTACCGTTTAAGAGTAGTATTTGATTGCCTTTAACTTGCCCACCGATCGCATGGATTTTTTTAAACGTTTTTTTTTTTTTTTTTTAAACATGAAAAATTAATATTTTAATTAATTAAAATAACCTCAATTTTTTATCAACAAAAACTGCGTTAGAAAAGAAAAAAATAACTCACACCCCCCCAAAAAAAAAAAGTACTAAAACAAAAATTAATATTTTCTTCATATTTTTTTCGTTAATCAATTTTTAATAAAAACAAAGAAAAAAATTATGCATTAGGAAAGATTTTGTTTTGACATTTGCTAAAAAAAAAAAAATAAAATACTAACACCAACAAGGAGAAGTTGAATAAAATGGAAGCTAAAAATCGTACAAGAACGATGTGTTTGTAGTAAACAGAAAAGATTCCCCAATTCAATATAAATTGTCAAAGCAAAATCAGCTGATTTCAAGAGGTTCTAGTCTATTTTATTTGACGTTTATAACTTAGCACGACATTAGGTTGGTTTTGTATTTCATCATTCCTGGCGTGTTCTAGATGACATAAAACTTGGTTTAAGTCATTTTTAAGATCCAAACCCACGTCAAATAGTCTGATTTCGAAATGCATTCACACCGCAATGTCACGTTAGCCTTGGGAATACTCTGTCCTAAAGAGTGCTGCCAAATAGCATGGTTATCTTCTCTGTTTACTGCAAAGTAATTTAAAAACATTCCAAGGAATTACATACTAAAAAACTAAAACTAGTGTATAAAATTAAATATAAAAATAATCAAACAAAATAAAAACTACCTTGTGAAAGAGATAAATATGTATTTAAAAAATAAAAACAGCATTTATTAATGAAGAGCACATTTCAAGGATATAAAACTAAAATTAAGAAACAACGTTTTATTTTTTTTTTAACTTTAATATTACAGCTGAATTGATGATCCTTTTGATGAATTATTTTTCTTTTCTTTTGTGTGTAGGCATTTAGGTTAACTTGTAAGATTTGTAATTGTTTTTTTTTTTATAATTCTGTCACATTTCAGTTAGGAGTTTTATCTGCAGAGGAAACATGTTTGTTATCTCCATTGTGGTGTTATTGGTTTATGTATTGTATTTATGTATATTTAAAAAAAAGGATTTTTTATTTTGGTTTTCATTGAAAGGATTATCAGGTGTCAGTGTTTGTGGAAAGGGTCATTCTATTTAAACAGAAAATGTGCTTTCACTTTAGGTTAGTGATTGGTAAAAATAAAAATAAAAAATTAATAATTATGAAACAATTTTTAAAATAAAATAATTAATTAACAATAAATACCTACAAAAGCAAAGACCATTTATAATCATAAATGTTTTATTTTTTATGTTAGGTTTTTATAAAAACAAATAAATTGTATATGAAATAAAAGAACATTTAAAATTATGGATTTTTGTGGTTTTTTATTTGTTTTATCGTTGGGAGGATATTCGGATTTTGTTGATATTCAAACATTCTAATTCGCCATCTTACTTTATTCGAAAGACCTAGCTGGTTCCAGCAATCGAGTGAAATGAAAGTGAAATTACTTTTGTAAATCGAGTGAATTCGTTTTTAGTGTTCCACATTCCGACCGATTTCATAACTTCGAAAAGTTTTCGAAATCACTCGGTGAAATTAAAGACAGCTGATACCATCTGTCGCCGGTGCTTAAGGATAGTGATGCGATTATATGAGGACACAAGCGTTCTCACTCTAGCCTCTCACTGTCAACTCTTACTCTCACCTCCACGCTGGTGACTGGTGGGTGCCTTGTACCTCGACTGGAGATGGGGTGTTAAACCCCTGATGAAGGTCGTTGGTGGCAGCAAACGAGAGAGGGGTGAGGAGTGACCTCTCACTAAGGCACTCACTCTCAGGCGGCAGCGGAGGAATTCCCTAGATGGAGTCAACGGTGGCGCCTACAGCTCCAGTTTGATGGAACTGGTAGTGAAATCCCTGTATGAGCTGCTTCGACATATTTGAACACCAGGTCTATAGGGATCTCCAATACTGAACCAGGGTGTTGGAAAAGAGTTGGTGGCGGAGGAGCCCTCAATGGGTCAACGGCAGCGCTCATATCCCAAAATGGCCTACTGACATCGGTATTTTTCCGGCCCGTTGTCCTAGGGCCAAAACAAGGGCCTGGCCCTCCAGGTTCGGGGTTGTGCTTTGGGTTAACTACCCATCCACGGAAAAAAGCTTATGTTACGAAGTAACCAATAGCCTCGGAAAGGACTGATATTATTGTTGACGACCATGCTAAACGAATAAAGGACAACGACGTTCGTATCTGCACCTGGAATGTGAGAACATTAAACAGGAGAGGTGCAGGCGAACAATAAGCGGAAGCCCTAAACTGCTAGAAAACAGACATTACTGCCATCCAGGAAATACGATGGGATGGGCCGGGCAAAAGGAGCATGAAAAACTGTGCCATCTACTATGGACCGCAGAAACAGCGACTATTTGGATGCGGATTTGTTATAGGTGCCAGACTTAGGCAAGAAGTCTTATGTTTTCAAGGCATTGTAACAATCCGCATCAAGGCGAAATTCGCCAACATAAGCCTTATATGCGCTCATGCTCCGACGGAGGAAAAAGATGATATAACTGAGGATTGCTTCTACGAGCTCATTTACAAAACCTATGAGCGACTACCAAAGTACGATGTTAAAATCGTGCTGGGAGATTTTAACGCAAAGGTAGGAAGAGAAGACATCTTTAGCAGTACTGTCGGAAAATATAGCCTACACGACAACACGTCTGGTAACGGACTTAGGCTAATTGACTTCGCTACGGAACGAAATGCCACTATAGCCAGCACACGGTTTCCTCACCTCAATATCCATAAGGGGACATGGCGGTCTTTAGATCAACGAACAGTCAACCAAATTGATCACATTGCGATAGACAAGAGGCACGTATCCAGTATTTTGGATGTCCGAACATTCCGAGGGGCCAACATTGACTCGGACCACTACCTTGTTGTAGCCAAAGTAAGGATGCGGATATCCACCACGCCACAACAAACCAGAAATACTGTGAAAAAATTTAATGTCGAAAGACTGCAATCGCCAGAGACCGCCAAGACCTTCGCGCAACGCGTATCCCTTAACCTCTCGATTTACACCACACCACCAGCATCTAATGTCGAAGAACAATGGCTACGATGCCAACAAGCCATTAGATCAGCCGCAACTGATGTGCTAGGTTTCTCGCGGCCACCAGCAAGAAACCCCTGGTTTGATGAGGAATGCCGACAGATGCTCGCAGCCAAGAACGAGGCTTACAAGGCTAAGCTGCAGGTGAAGACGAGAGCTGCCATTGAGCTCTATAGGCAAAGAAGAAGGGAAGAACATCGGCTTTTCAGAAAGTAGAAAAAAGAGCAAGAAAAGCGCGCGATCGAGGATATAGAGAGGTGCCACTCCAGGAACGATGTACGCAAGTTTTACCAAAGTGTAAAACGTCAAAGCCAAGGATACAAGGCTCGAACAGAATCCTGTCGAGATGAACAAGGAAATATCGTAGTTGAGACACAGTCGATGCTGAGGATATGGAAGAACCACTTCTGCAGACTGTTAAACGGCGATGACGAACAACATTCCGCTGTCAGGCAGAACGAACCATTTAATATAGGCAACGACAGCGAAAACTGCCAACCACCCGACCTAAGTGAAGTGAGGATAGCAATAGCTAAACTCAAGCTTAATAAGGCCGCCGGAAAAGACGGCCTTCCCGCTGAGCTTTATAAAGCTGGCGGAGAAGACTTGGTAAGCAACATCCACCAACTCATAAGCCAAATCTGGTCGGTTGAAAGCATGCCTGAAGAATGGAACCGCAGCATCGTTTGCCCGATCCACAAAAAAGGAGACCCTCTGAACTGCGCCAACTACAGAGGCATAAGTCTGCTCAACATCGCTTACAAGATCCTATCTGCCGTAATATGTGAACGCTTGAAACCGTTTACAACAACCTGATCGGCCCTTATCAGTGCGGTATTAGGCCAGGAAAGTCCACAATCGATCAAATTTTCACACTTCGGCAGATCCTGGAAAAAACCCAAGAAGTCCAAATCGATACCCACCACCTATTTATCGATTTCAAAGCCGCATACGACAGCATTTATAGAGACCAACTATACAGAGCCATGTCTAGAGTTGGTATACCGCCCAAACTCGTCCGTTTGTGTAGGATGACGATGGAGAATTATCGCTGCTCCATCAGGGTCGGAAACGACCTTACCGACACATTCGATACCAAAAAAGGATTTAGGCAAGGCGATGCGCTGTCATGTGACTGTTTCAATTTGATTCTTGAGAGGATTGTGCAAAACTCCCGAGCCAACACCAGAGGCTCAATTTTCCAAAAATCGGTGCAACTACTAGCGTACGCCGACGATATTGACATCATTGGTAGGACTCAACGTGATGTCATAGCCACGTTTGCTAGTATAGAGAAGGAAGCGGCAAAAATGGGTTTAGCAGTAAATGAGGGTAAGACTAAGTATATCCTGTTAACACGAAAGGACACACAACATCGACGAATTGGACAGAACGTCACCATTGACAGATATAACTTTGAGGTAGTACGGGACTTTGTCTACCTCGGCTCCGCTATTAACTCTGACAACAACTCGTCAGATATCAAACGAAGAATTACTCTTGCCAATCGCTGTAACTTCGGGCTAAGAAGGCAATTTAGTAGTAAAGCCCTCACTCGAACTACTAAGGAGATCCTACAAAAGACCCTGATCATCCCAGTCCTGCTCTACGGCGCTGAAGAATGGACCGTATCAAAAGTGGATGAAGAAATCCATGGTCGATTCGAGAGAAAAATTCTTCGAAAAATCTTCGGTCCCGTTTGCGTTGACGGGCTATGGAGACGAAGATTCAACCACGAACTATACGAGCTGTACAGCGACATACCTACCCCTGGTCAAAAAACTCCGCATTGGACGTTTAAGATGGCTAGGACATGTAGAACGAATGGACACCAATACTCCGGCTCGCAGAGTCTTCGATTCCCAGCCAGACGTCGGACGCAGTAGAGGAAGACCTCGCCTTAAGTGGCGCGCACAAGTAGAAACCGACCTCAACCAACTTGGAGTGCGCAACTGGAGGCAGTTAGACAGGAGCCACTGCACTGCATGTATGTGCTGCTCTTGTGTCCTTCTTGCTGCACTATATCCAGAACGATGCACATGTGTTTCAGGCATTAATCTATCGACCTGTCGTTCGTCGCTCATTGTGTGGCCAAGAACTGGTGTTTGACAACTTGGCAATGGATGGCCGAGAAGGCGGGAAACCTTCCCCATAATAACTGACGAAGTTTTCTCTAAGTATTCGTGAATTCGTGAGTAGTATAGCGTTCCATGGTTTATCGATGTGTGTTCTGCATCGGTTTACGTATTATATATCAAAAATTTACAGTTGCCGCCATTTGCAAAAATAATAGGTCCCCGTACGTTTTCAGTAAAAATTGGTAAATTCTCAAATTTCTTGGAGTGGGGGTAAATTATCTCAGAAAGAGACAAAATTACCAAAAAGTACGGGAACGCGTTTAAGTAAAAAACAGTAAAATTATATATTTCGTATGCCTTTTAAAGAACAAATGACATAAATCACCTGTCAAAACAAGCGAGTTGTCACTTTTAGATACCAACTGACAGTTTACTGATTTTTACCAACAGAAATTTCTGCATTAAATTTTTTTTACAGATTTTTATGGAGGGGTAGTTTTTTGCACTCTCGTGAGCTGTCTCTTTTACATATTTTTGCGTACGGGAACGGCAATAAGTAAAAATCAGTAAGAATCAGTAAATATTATTTTGTACGGGAACAGACCTAATAGCATCTTTTGGTTGAATAAGACTTTCCTTGTATTCACCTTAATTGTTGATGAAAATTAGATATTTCTGCAAATAAATCTCCGGGTAGTTTGGTTTGCTTGTTCTGCAACAAAGGCAAGTTTGGCATTGAGTTGTTCGCGTCGCTGTTAGTTGGACTATGTTCAAATGTACTGAAACTGGAAATATTTATTGCAAAAGGCAAGTTTTTATAATTTAAATTTATTTTATGAGTATAACATCCTCGATTTCGAGTTAAAAATAAATAAATTTATAAAATACAAATAAAAACATAACCAAACATTTAAAAATACTTGCTTTAGAATTATTTTTTCTTATTTTCTAATCTTATGTTAGGTTTTGGGTTTTTTTTTTAAATAAAAAATTCAAAAGTCCCTGTAAACTAGTAAAGCGTTTGTGTCAAAAATAAAAAAAATTTACATAAAATTGTTCTGCAACTATAGAACCCAATCCATGTAAAGTGTTTCCACCTATAAATTAATTGCGAAAATAAATCTATACACGGTTCCAAATCAATACAAGGCATCATCGCAAAGTGGGTAATCCAAAGGAAAGGGCCACTTTGTAACAAAGAAAACACATTCGTCCTAAATAAGAGTACTAAATTGTACAGCCTTAGTATCGCCACTTAAGGAATACATAAACCCATTGCCTTGGGGCAAAGGAAGACATGGTTTGCATGTAACAGTGAAAGTAAAATTATGACTAGGGTTAGCTAAAAAAAATCCCGCAACAACGACCTGGAGCTTGTTCACTTTAAAACTTTTAAAAGGATCAAGATCAAGGTTGTTGTTTTCCTTTACATCAAGCCAATCGATTTATTATTCCCCGAGGGGAGACACTAAGTCTATACAACTCTTTACTCCAATTCAGGACGAAGGTGTTCTCTTTGTTGCAAAGTGGCACTTGCCACTGGATTAGTTTGCATTTTAGGAAGTTTCCTCGTGATAAGTTGGAATTTTATACATATTTCTCGTCCTTTGGGTGAGGTGTCCCCTCCGAAGAACTAATTTTTGTGATATTTGTTCAGTTCGTGTTACTCTCATCCTGCTTCGTTGTCCAAATGGGGCTCTTCACGGAAGAGCATGCCGGCTGGACCAACGCAAATGGAGTGAAATTATAATTAGATTCTAGTTAGTCAGGATTATTTGCTTGTCCTCGGGTGAACGCTTCCACTTCTTTGTGATTGTAAGAATAATGCCGATTAGATCCATAAGTGCGCCGACCCCGATCAAAGCGTAGGCAAAGTAAAGGCCGTAGTCCTTAAGATTCAACCCAAGCTGAAAGAATGCAAACATTTGTAAATGTTCTCTGTCTCTGTTTGTCATTAATGAGTGTATGAAGCGATGGTTTGTTTGCGCATAACCAAATGTCAATTTTGTCAACATACCTTAGCCGTTTTGGCAAGCTCCTTGGTCAACTCTGCAATCTGCTCGAAATATAAAACTGGCAATAAAACCCTCTGAACTCCCTTGTAGATACTAAAAAAAAGAAAGACAAAATCACCATGCAACCTTAAACTCATTGAACCGTTATGCCTTTGACATACTATGGTGGTATCAATACTATGGTATGCGGATGCACCACCTATGTGTCATTAAATACCACGGTAATGTCACACATTCGTACCCTCGAATACATAAAACTCTATCGATCGCAGCGGCTTTCTTCCTAAGTGGCACATTTTAGAACCATATTTTCAATTGACATTGGTCAACATGAAGTATGTGTCACCAGCCAAGGTATTGCCAATACCATGGTATTCATACCACCAATGTGTCAAAGTTATTAGTTAACTTACTCGTACGCCTCATCCGGTTGGATGAGTAAATTAATCTGTACGCGTGCGTGTATTTCCAGCGGAATACCCAAATTCGGTTCCAATAAAAATCTGAACTGATGCTTTTCCGGGTTAGGATTTAGCCCGGTCACCGCATCACCATAGCTCGGGTCGGCAAGGTAAAAGTGCGGGAATGATGTATAAATTGGCGCATTATCACGACACTCGCGACTATCAACTATACCAGACTTTGGGCACACCTCCTCTTTGGGATTGCAAAAACATTCCTGATCCGGATTACTTTCACCGCTGTCAAGAGTATCAGCTGTTGCCAACCACTCAAACCCGTCAATGCCGTGGCGACTGCCCTTACCGGTGGGTGACAAATTCATAAAACGACACGTATCCGTTGTATAGATGGTAATGCCCTGTGTTGTATCCATTCGCGGTGGAAACATATCTCCAGTGCTACCATTAATTCGACCACATTCCCCTGGATAGAAACCGCTCATCGGACTGCCATTCCAATGCGTTAGTTTGCCAATATTTGAAATATCATCGACTCCAGTGTTAATCATGAACTGGCCTTCGTATTCCTTGGTGCCGTTTCGATCAGCTAACCATCCAAACTTTGTGTAAGACGTTTGAATGGACGATGCATTGAAAAGATTAAGGAACTCAATTAGTCGATCATCAAAGCCATCGAAGATCCATTCGCCAGCTGATTTCGTAGCATAAAGCATACCGCCTTGCCTGTTCAAAATCATGTTGATGACCTTCTTGATGTATTTGTTCTTATCACGCATAACATCTGCCACAGCCTGGAGTTAGAAAAAATTATTTTTATTGTATAATCGCCTACTTGAAAGATAACCTTTCACCCCTCTATTAATAAACGCTGATTAGCTAATCAATGACTAAACTGACAGCTTTTCCCATAAGAAATACTCGCGCAAATTTGAAAAGTTATTCACCGATCAGCGTTTATTAACACGGGGATCAACTTACAGCTGTAATCACATGCGGTGCCGTAATCATATCATCTAAAGTTCCACCAGACATTTCCGGTTGGAAGACCCATGTCTTCTTCTCAAGGTACGACACGGTGTAGTTGTCATGGAAGTCTACATCTTGTTTTTCGGCGACTTGCAAATAAACGTAAGGTCCCTTTTCGACGACATTTGGTTTCACGTTTGGATTGCGAATCTCTTCGGGATTCGTCCAGTGGAAGAGAGTAAAATGTGTATACACTGGCATTGGTGTGACCATCCAATTGTCATATGTAGATGATCCTGGTTCAAGTCTCAGCGACTAAAATAAAAAAAATTTAAGAATAAGTTTGACAAGAAATTTTGTAAGTAGCTTACCGATTCGACAATTTTTTCCGACATATTTGGCCAAATAATCACCATAACTACACCGAGCAGGAGTAGTAAAGTTCCGATGCCAAATACCCAGAGCTTGCGCTGGGTCACACTACAGCAATTGCAACACATTTTCGAAAATAATCAAAAGTGCTAACAATTTTTCGATGGAAGGATGTGGCACTTTTCAAGTGAAATATATACAGTCGATTAGGCCAGCAAGTTGGGGGTCATCTGAAAGCAGACATGGGAGTAATGCATTACTACACTAATGAAATTGGAAACAGCATTGAGCATTGAGTGAAAGTAATGCCAATGAAACGCAATGCTAATGACATTTTTTTTTCATTACCATTGAAAATTTTCAATGCATTCAATTTTCATTAGCATTGCAATGCTAATGAAGAGTATGAACAAAATAAAGTTCACAATTTTGTTTCTTTTTTAAAAGGTATTGGGATGATAAAGGGTGATCCATTTCGAGGTTCCCTACTTTCTTAAAGAAAAAAACACAGAAAATTCAAATTTAATGGAAAATGTTTATTATCATTTGAAAGAACATTCTTTGGCATTTATTTTTTGAAGATTATGTCTGTCGAATGTTGGCCGTTGCTACGTCGCAGATGGTCCATCCGTTGAGTCCAATTTTCGATCACTCGTTCGAGCATTTCGACTGGTAACTGGCGATTGACACGCGTGATGTTTTCCTCCAAGGCCTGAATCGAAGCGGGTTTGTCGGCATAAGCTTTCGACTTTACATATCCCCACAGGAAAAAGTCTAACGGTGTGATATCACACGATCTTGGTGGCCAATTGACCGGCCCAAAACGTGAAATTATGTGCTCACCGAAATGTTCTCTCAATAAGTCCATTGATTGATGCGATGTGTGGGAAGTGGCCCCGTCTTGCTGAAACCAAATGTCGCCGAGATCACGAGCTTCAATTTCAGGCATCAAATAGTCGGTTATCATGGCACGATAACGGTCGCCATTGAGGTTACGTTCGCCGAATCGACTCTCCACGGTCTTCGTGTACACTCTCAGCTACGGCCGCTATATTTTCTTCACAGCGTGCTGGACGTGGTCTATTCGGTCGAATATTATCCAATAATGAATGCTGGGTCTCAAAATCGGTGATGGTGTTGCGAATAGTACGCTCAGTAGGCCGATTATGTTGACCATAAGTTGAGCGAAGTGCACGAAACACATTCCTCACAGAACGTGAATTTTCATAATAAAGTTGAACAATTTGTAAACGTTGTTCACGCGTAAGTCTTTCCATTATGAAATGCCAAACAATACTAAACAAAAATAACATGATAGCATGACACGACTCACACGTGATCTGTCAAAAAAGGCTATTGAAAAAAGTATCTCTACTTGGATCACCCGTTATATAGATATAACGGGTGATTTTTTAGCTGGTTTGGTTTTGGCAACACTGGTTTTAACAGCTGACGTGTGTTTAGTACCTTGTGTCACTGTCAAACAGCTTCAGTTTGGTTTGCAATTTAACCATGGATCGTCCTACAAATGAACAACGCTTTCAAATTATTGAATTTTACTATCAAAATTCGTGCTCGGTTCGAAATGTTCATCGCGCGCTGCTTCCATTTTATGATCGGCATTCTCGACCTACTGAGCAGTCTATTCGGAAGATTGTGACCAAATTTCGCACCAAATTTACTTTGTTGGACATTAAACCACCAACACGTTTACGTACTGTGCGTAGTGAAGAAAATTTTGCGGCCGTATCAGCTAGTGTGACAGAAGACCGCGAAATGTCGATTCGGCGCCGTTCCCAGCAGTTAGGCCTTTGTTACAGCACTACGTGGAAAATTTTGCGGAAGGATTTGGGCGTAAAGCCTTTTAAGATACAGCTGGTGCAAGAACTAAAGCCAGCCGACCTACCACAACGCCGAATTTTTGGTGAATGGGCTCTTGGAAAGCTGGCCGAGGATCCGCTTTTTTATCGAAAAAATTGTGTTCAGCGATGAGGCTCATTTTTGGTTGAATGGGTACGTAAATAAGCAAAATTGCCACATTTGGAGTGAAGATCAGCCAGAAGCATTGCAACAGCTACCAATGCATCCCGAAAAAGCCACTGTTTGGTGCGGTTTATGGGCCGGCGGCATTATTGGGCCATATTTCTTCAAAGATGATGCGAATCGCAGCGTTACTGTCAATGGTGAACGCTACCGAGCGATGATAACAAACTTTTTTTTGCCCGAAATGGAAGTTCTTGACTTGCATGATATTTGGTTTCAACAAGACGGTGCTACATGCCACACAGCACGCGAAACAATGGCGCAATTGCGAGGCGAGTTTGGTGAACAGTTAATTTCACGTTTCGGGCCGGTCAATTGGCCGCCTAGATCGTGCGATTTGACACCATTAGATTATTTTTTGTGGGGGTATGTCAAGGCTAATGTCTATAGGGACAAGCCCGCTTCGATTGACGTACTGGAAGCCAACATCCATGCATTCATTCGTGAGATACCGGCCGATATGTGTGAAAGAGTATGCCAAAATTGGACTGAGCGGATGGGCTACCTGAGATGCAGCCGCGGTCAACATTTGCATGAAATTATCTTTAAACATTAAATTGCAAGGTTCAAACTATCGATTCAAATAAATATTTCATTCATTTTTTCGAATTTTTTGTGTTTTTTTTTTAAAAAAAGTTCTAAACCTCTTAAAAATCACCCGTTAGATGCTCCAGTGGAAGAGTTTTTATTGGCGTTTCCGCTGGGATAACTCATTCCTTATATGTTTCATTATCAGAGATGGCTCTGTGTCCAGGGAGCTATATTATAGTGATTATAAATATTAAGCGAAGTAAATAGAATTAGGAGACGGTCACAACCCAGCTTAGACTGAAAGTTTTAAGACATGAGAGCTGTCCAATGTATACACAGCAGCAATATTCTCGGGTGTACCTACGCACTGTTTTTGGCTTTTCACGCTTTGGTTTATCGATGAGGATGCCAGTTTCTTTCACTTTTTTTCACAAGATAACGAACATACGGAGCTGACGGTGCTTCTCTTCTTCCAAAATCCGAACGCAATTTTCGCACACATTCTGCATGATTTTCAAAGTAATGTCGCAATATTTCCCAGCGTAGTTCAAGCGTACACACAATCATATTCGTTCAGCGGAAGGATAAAACTAATTATCTGTCAGATCAGACATGAGCTAAGTGTTACCATTCACGAAATAAGCACTAGTTGAAAAAAAACGTTAGATGGCGGACCCGTTAGTTGGGAGCAAAGATTCCAGCTTCTAGGGGAACAAAATAGAATGTGCAATGAAAATTCCATTTGTTCCACTAGGTTTACACAATTAATTATTAACTGAACGAAATTTGTGTTTTTTTCTATCGTTGAAAGTGGTTTTAGAATGAGTGGTTGTGATAGTGATAATGGTATCAACGATGCCAAATTCAATCCGCCTAAATTAATTGCTGTGGTTGATATGGAAGAAAATAGTTTGGATTCTTCATCTTTTTCGAAATCGACCAGGTTTATTGATTCAGATATGGATTCAATCAGTTTTGATATTGCATCTACATCATGTATATCGATGCCTTTGACAAGCACAAATAAAAATAACAGGTTGGTTTTTATAGCTATATAATATTTAGATAGGTTTTGTTGAATTCGCGCTTCATTTATCGCATTGTTCATTAGCAGACTTATGGACATCGACGACGAATCAAATGAAAGGAATTTATTGCCATTGATCTTGACTGCTGAATACTTCATTATTGTAGATAAGTTAAGTGAATAATATACAATAAAAAGTTCCAAGCAGCATCAACATGATTAGGTTGGCCTTGAAGTGCATGGCTGTTGATTTGGGGACTATTTTAAATTATTCCTCGCATTTAAAAAAATGTATATATATGTAATATGTACTTTTTTGCATTTTAGCGAATAAACACTCAGCACCAAAAAAAAATCAAATGGTGTTCTTGCTTTATGGCGGTCGCCAGACCAACGAGCGGTCAACCAAATTGATCACATTGCGATAGATAAGAGGCACGCATCCAGTATTTTGGATGTCCGAACATTCCGAGGAGCTAACATCGACTCGGATCACTACCTTGTAGCAGCCAAGGTAAGAATGCGGATATCCACCACGCCACAAAAATCCAGAAATACTGTGAAAAAAGACCTTCGCACAACGCGTATCCCTTAACCTCTCGAATAACACCATACCACCAGCATCGAATGTCGAAGAGCAATGGCAACGATGCCAACAGGCCATTAGATCAGCCGCAACTGTTGTGCTAGGTTTCTCGCGCCCACCAGCAAGAAACCCCAGGTTTGATGAGGAATGCCGACAGATGCTCGCAGCCAAGAACGAGGCCTACAAGGCTAAGCTGCAGGTGAAGACGAGAGCTGCCATTGAGAAGGGAAGAACATCGACTTTTCAGAAAGAAGAAAACAGAGCAAGAAAAGCGCGCGATCGAGGATATAGAGAGTTGCCACTCCAGGAACGATGTTCGCAAGTTTTACCAAAGTGTAAAACGTCAAACCCAAGGATACAAGGCTCGAACAGAATCCTGTCGAGATGAACAAGGAAATATTGTAGTTGAGACACGGTCAATGCTGAGGATTTGGAAGAACCACTTCTGCAGACTGTTAAACGGCGATGACGAACAACATTCCGCTGTCAGGCAGAACGAACCATTCAATATTGGCAACGACAGCGAAAACTGCCAACCACCCGACCTGAGTGAAGTGAGGATAGCTATATCTAAACTCAAGCTTAATAAGGCTACCGGAAATGATGGCCTTCCCGCTGAGCTCTATAAGGCCGGCGGAGATGACTTGGTAAGCAACATCCACCAACTCATAAGCCAAATCTGGTCGGTTGAAAGCATGCCTGAAGAATGGAACCTCAGCATTGTTTGCCCTATTCACAAAAAAAGGAGACCCTCTGAACTGCGCCAACTACAGAGGCATAAGTCTGCTCAAGATCCTATCTGCCGTAATATGTGAACGCCTGAAACCGTTTACCAACAACCTGATCGGCCCTTATGAGTGTGGTTTTAGGCCAGGAAAGTCCACAACCGATCAAATTTTCACACTGCGGCAGATCCTGGAAAAAACTCAAGAAGTCCAAATCGATACCCACCACCTATTCATCGATTTCAAAGCCGCATATGACAGCATTTATAGAGACGAACTGTACAGAGCCATGTCTAACTCGTCCGTTTGTGTAGGATGACGATAGAGAATTCTCGCTGCTCCATCAGGGTCGGAAACGACCTCACCGACACATTCGATACCAAAAAAGGATTTAGGCAAGGCGATGCGCTGTCATGTGAATTCTTCAACTTGATTCTTGAGAGGATTGTGCAAAACTCCCGAGCCAACACCAGAGGCACAATTTTCCAAAAATGGGTGCAACTACTAGCATACGCCGACGATATTGACATCATTGGTAGGACTCAACGTGATGTCATAGCCACGTTTGCTAGTATAGAGAAGGAAGCTGCAAAAATGGGTTTAGCAGTAAATGAGGGTAAGACTAAGTATATGCTGTCAACACGAAGGGAAACACAACATCGACGAATTGGACAGGACGTCACCATTGAGAGATATAACTTTGAGGTAGTACGGGACTTTGTCTACCTCGACTCCGCTATTAACTCTGACAACAACATCTCGTCAGAAATTAAACGAAGAATTACTCTTGCCAACCGCTGTTTCTTCGGGCTAAGAAGGCAATTTAGTAGTAAAGCCCTCACTCGAAGTGCTAAGGAGATCCTATATAAGTCCCTGATTATCCCAGTCCTGCTCTACGGCGTTGAAGCATGGACCTATCAAAAACGCATGAAGAAATCCTTGGTCGATTCGAGAGGAAAATTCTTCGAAAAATCTTCGGCCCCGTTTGCGTTGACGGACTATGGAGACGAAGATTCAACCACGAACTATACGAGCTGTACAGCGACATACCCCTGGTCAGAAAAATCCATATTGGACGTTTAAGATGGCTAGGACATGTAGAAAGAATGGACACCAATACTCCGGCTCGCAGAGTCATCGATTCCCAGCCAGACGTCGGACGCAGCAGAGGAAGACCTCGCTTTAAGTGGCGCACACAAGTAGAAACCGACCTCAACCAACTTGGAGTGCGCAACTGGAGGCAGTTAGCTAAGGACCGGGCCAATTGGAGAGGCATGTTGGTTGAGGCCCAGGTTCATCCCGGGCTGTAGCGCCACTTAAATAAGTAAGTACTTGCACATGAGAAGAGAACCCAAAGGACCTAAAGCACAACCAAAGTTTTTCATTTTTAAGAAGAATGACAGCCACAGAACATCGATTCACTTTCATATATGTGCGAATAAAATGACACAACATAAGGCTGTCCGTTTCTGTAAAAATAAAAATTGTCTGACTTTTACATAAAACCGTTCGCGTTCACAATTTTTTATCCATTTTTGAAATAAATTGAAATAAAAATAATTTTGTACAGGAAGAGGTCTGATAGTTATTTTCTTAGTTTCGTCAAGTTTCGTTCACTTTTGCGATTTAACTCGGTATTGTGGTTTGACAGCTAGTTGCGTAATATGAATTTTTATAGCACAAATGATACCCTGCTTCACAAATTCATTTTATTGGAAACTAGAATATTTATTTGAAAGCACAGAAGGACATTTCAAGTACAAATTTGACATTAGAAGCAGATCAATTGATCTGTGTCTATATTGAACTATTCTTGATTGATTTGAATTTTTAATTTTCAATTTTAGTTCCATCAAAACTTACCTAAACAGCAGCAACGCAATAATAGTCAAATGGAAAATTTAAATAAATTAAAACTTAAAATGACATCAATTGCAAATGTTCTTAACACTTAAAACGCAACCGATGGTCTACATGTTCAATGCCCGTTAGCATTTATTTAAATACTAATTTTACTAATGGATTTATTTACGCGTATTGCAGCAAGCTTATCTCGTGATTTGTTATAAGATTAAGGAATAAATGGAAATACAATTAATCAGCAAGTCAGTTTATAATCGTTTCATCGATCAACATCGTTCGTTTGACAAACAGTATCGATATCGTCAGTGCCGATAATACTGTAGAGTGTTATAAATAATTAAGAGAAGCTGTGCAAATTGTTTACTTGCATTTATTATGTTAAAGGTGGTCTCTGCACAATATATATAAAAGCATCTAATCAAAATGACAACACAACTAGTTTACAAATGACTTTAGCTGTCAAGGTTGACAGAAATTCCAGTTTATTCATTTGAAATTCTGGTCCTATAATGGCAATATCAGGAAATCTTCTCTGTATTGATATAAGAATCCCATGTACCAAATTTTAAGTAAATCTGTCCAACGGCTTATCATGAAGCTGCGTTCCCAAACCGACAGACAAACGGAATTACGAGAATCACGTTTTCGGACTTCTCCACAAACCTGAGTTCGAATTTTTTTATGAAAACAATATTTGCTCTGTTAAGAGTAAGTAAAAATCTAAAAATCTACTAAAACTCAGTGGTGGTGTTTAGATTCAAGTCCATTCTATTAAGGTACTACCTAAAAGATTGTATAGTCTTAGTTAAGCAATCATAATGAAGTCAAAGCACTCGAATTTTCACAGTTTTATTCGTATTGCTCAGCGTTGCCACTTTAGGACTGTCTTTTCGCAGTAGATTCTGTAAAAAAGTGCAGTAGATTGATTTTTTTCGAAGTAGATTTTTATTTCAAACATAACTTATTCAAATAACATAAAAGAACATAAACAATACAAAAATATTAAAAATGAGTATTGAGTACAAATTTAAAAAAAAAAAAAAAACAAAAATATGTAAATCATTAATATTAATTTAAAAACAAACACGTCATTAATCCCATTTTTTTGGAAAATTTTCCATCATTAAAATTAAATTCGTTAAAATATTGCAAGAGCCCTGGCGAATCCGATGGTTCCCAACAGTCCTTATCAAAATTATCCAATTCCTTGCAGAGAATTAAATTTTCCAGAGTTGCAGTATTTAACTTATTCCTAATATTATTTTTGACTAAGCTAACCGTTGAGAATTTTCGCTCTGCTGCTGCACTGCTATGTGGCAGAGAGCACAAAATTAACATTACGGGTGATCCAAGTAGAGATACCTTTTTTCAATAGCCTTTTTTGACAGATCACGTGTGAGTCGTGTCATGCTGTCATGTTATTTTTGTTTAGTATTGTTTGGCATTTCATAATGGAAAGACTTACGCGTGAACAACGTTTACAAATTGTTCAACTTTATTATGAAAATTCACGTTCTGTGAGGAATGTGTTTCGTGCACTTCGCTCAACTTATGGTCAACATAATCGGCCTACTGAGTGTACTATTCGCAACACCATCACCCATTTTGAGACCCAGCATTCATTATTGGATAATATTCGACCGAATAGACCACGTCCAGCACGCTGTGAAGAAAATATAGCGGCCGTAGCTGAGAGTGTACACGAAGACCGTAGAGAGTCGATTCGGCGAACGTAACCGTCAATGGCGACCGTTATCATGCCATGATAACCGACTATTTGATGCCTGAAATTGAAGCTCGTGATCTCGGCGACATTTGGTTTCAGCAAGACGGCGCCACTTCCCACACATCGCATCAATCAATGGACTTATTGAGAGAACATTTCGGTGAGCACATAATTTCACGTTTTGGGCCGGTCGATTGGCCACCAAGATCGTGTGATATCACACCGTTAGACTTTTTCCTGTGGGGATATGTAAAGTCAAAAGTTTATGCCGACAAACCCGCTTCGATTCAGGCCTTGGAGGAAAACATCACGCGTGTCATTCGGCAGTTACCAGTCGAAATGCTCGAACGAGTGATCGAAAATTGGACTCAACGGATGGACCATCTGCGGCGTAGCAACGGCCAACATTTGATAGACATAATCTTCAAAAAATAAATGCCAAAGAATGTTCTTTCAAATGATAATAAACATTCTCCATTAAATTTGAATTTTCTGTGTTTTTTTCTTTAAAAAAGTAGGGAACCTCGAAATGGATCACCCTTTATATAGAAAATCACATTGTCACAACAAATTGTTCAGACAATTTATAACGGGTGATTTTTTAGCTGGTTTGGTTTTGGCAATACTGGTTTTGACAGCTGACGTGTGTTTAGTACCTTGTGTCACTGTCAAACAGCTTCAGTTTGGTTTGCAATTTAACCATGGATCGTCTTACAAATGAACAACGCTTGCAAATTATTGAATTTTACTATCAAAATTCGTGCTCGGTTCGAAATGTTCATCGCGCGCTGCTTCCATTTTATGATCGGCATTCTCGAGCTTCTGAGCAGTCTATTCGGAAGATTGTGACCAAATTTCGCACCAAATTTACTTTGTTGGACATTAAACCACCAACACGTTTACGTACTGTGCGTAGTGAAGAAAATTTTGCGGCCGTATCAGCTAGTGTGACAGAAGACCGCGAAATGTCGATTCGGCGCCGTTCCCAGCAGTTAGGCCTTTGTTACAGCACTACGTGGAAAATTTTGCGGAAGGATTTGGGCGTAAAGCCTTTTAAGATACAGCTGGTGCAAGAACTAAAGCCAGCCGACCTACCACAACGCCGAATTTTTGGTGAATGGGCTCTTGGAAAGCTGGCCGAGGATCCGCTTTTTTATCGAAAAATTGTGTTCAGCGATGAGGCTCATTTTTGGTTGAATGGGTACGTAAATAAGCAAAATTGCCGCATTTGGAGTGAAGATCAGCCAGAAGCATTGCAACAGCTACCAATGCATCCCGAAAAAGCCACTGTTTGGTGCGGTTTATGGGCCGGCGGCATTTTTGGGCCATATTTCTTCAAAGATGATGCGAAACGCAGCGTTACTGTCAATGGTGAACGCTACCGAGCGATGATAACAAACTTTTTTTTGCCCGAAATGGAAGTTCTTGACTTGCATGATATGTGGTTTCAACAAGACGGTGCCACATGCCACACAGCAACAGCACGCGAAACAATGGCGCAATTGCGAGGCGAGTTTGGTGAACAGTTAATTTCACGTTTCGGGCCGGTCAATTGGCCGCCTAGATCGTGCGATTTGACACCATTAGATTATTTTTTGTGGGGGTATGTCAAGGCTAATGTCTATAGGGACAAGCCCGCTTCGATTGACGTACTGGAAGCCAACATCCATGCATTCATTCGTGAGATACCGGCCGATATGTGTGAAAGAGTATGCCAAAATTGGACTCAGCGGATGGGCTACCTGAGACGCAGCCGCGGTCAACATTTGCATGAAATTATCTTTAAACATTAAATTGCAAGGTTCAAACTATCGATTCAAATAAATATTTCATTCATTTTTTCGAATTCTTGTGTTTTTTTTTTAAAAAAAAGTTCTAAACCCATTAGAACACATTTATGGTTCTACAAAAGACAAGGTTTTTCTCCTGCATATGTTATGGGGTAGTGTAAAGAAACGGTTTTGATATAAAAATGCCCCAAATATGGGCGTGGCAAAAAACTTTATGTAGGCGAAATATAGTTATTGAGATCTAAATATGTTGTTCAAAAACTTTTTCCAAATTTCATACGGTTTGGCCAAATACTACGTCGGTAGGGATTTTTGTTGGTGCTGTAGGGAATTTATTTTTTTCTTTGTACCAGCGTTTAGAAACGCTTGATTTAGCAGTAATACAGAAATACTAAGTTTCGGAATTCAGCCGTAATTTCGCGTTCTTTAGATGTCTATCGTACCATTACTTGTTTTCAACTAATTTCATCTCTGGCTACAAATTAAATGTCACAGTATCACAACGTATGGAAATGTTCTTCAAAATTGGGGTTTTTATTGGCAATTTTTAAATATCAATAAAATTAAACACAATGGACAAATAATACTTCACACAATTGCCATCTGTCAACGAAAAACTGATTAATGGCGTTTTCCATTGGGAAAAAATCAATTTTTTTTTTATCTGAAGATCGATTTTGACAGTTGTTGTGTTCCATTGGGCGAAAAAATTGATTTTTTTTTTTTGATCAGAGATCAATTTTGCAAATCTGAATTTTTCGGCAGATTTACCAATACCAATACAAATGATAGCTGTCAGTTTGACAAGATTGAATTTCATTTTAATTTTTTACTTCGGTTGTGAAAAACAAGAGTGATTTTTTTTTATAATTTGCGCGCACTCAAGGGGTTATGAATACCCTTTATATGTTTTAGCACAGTGCGGGCGTTAAGGAAATTAGGGATAAGAAGAAAGGAGGTACCGATGCACATTGGTTTTAAATGTCTGTAAGTTATAATGGAAATGAAAAACAGAGTTTGGTAGAGCATTCCACATTCGTGTTGTTCGGTTTATGTACGAATCTCTGTATTTCAGCGTACGTCCGAAGATAGGCTTGAGGGTAAACTGATTTGCATTCATTGCGTAACGAGTATTGCGGCTGAATTGTTGAATGGGAGGAATGCAGCTGGCTATTTCATTTGAACATTGGTTGTTAAAATAGCGATAAAACAAGGTAAGGCAGGAGATGTTTCGACGGTGTTCGAGCGAAACTAAGGAGTTCGCTATTCTTATGTCTCCTATAAGTTTTTTCGCACGCGTTTGGATCCTATGTAGTAGGTGCAATGTTGATTTTGGTGCACCTGACCAGACGTGGGCGTTGAATTCAAGTTTTGGGCGTATAAACGCTTTATATATTGTGGCCAGATCAGAGGGGGTGAAATATTTCTTACATCGATTTAGGAAACCTAGACATTTCGCTGCGTTTTAAGCGACTTCGAATATGTGGTCGTTCCAACGTAAGTCGTTACTAACACACATACCTAGCATGGAAAGCTTTTCGGTTTCTTCGATGTAAGTGCCATTCATGGATAATGGCTCTAGATTTTGGTTTCGCTTTAATGACAGAAGACAGCATTGTGTTTTGGAAGCATTGAATTCCACTCTATTAGATTTACCCCATTTGATAATGCTGTCAAGGTCGGAATTCAATGAGCTTAACATATTTTGGCGTTTAGAGTCAACGTTCGAAGGTGAGGGACGAGGACCTATAAACGAATATGAGAAGCTGAGGGTACTACCATCAGCGAAGGAATGAATTGGATTAGAAGTTGCAGACAGGAGATCATTTATAAAAATGAGAAAGAGAGTCGGAGACAAAACTGAGCCTTGAGAGACACCAGCATTTATTTGGTGAGTTACAGACTTGAAACCATACAAAACAACTTGAATTGAACGTTTCGAAAGATAATGTCTAATCCATAGAAGAAGTTTTTCGTCGATTCCAAATGCACGCATTTTCGACAAAAGGGCTTGATGCCAAACCCTGTCAAATGCCTTTGAAATATCAAGCGCAACAATCTTGCTTTCACCATGGTGGATTGATTGGTTCCACTTTTCGGTGAGATATGTCATCAAATCACCAGTAGACCTTTTGCTGCGAAAACCATACTGTCGGTCATTGAGAAGTTTTCGTGTTTCGAGATATTTCATAAGCTGACGATTTATCAGCGTTTCCATGACATTGGAAAGAAGGGACGTAAGTGCAATTGGTCGGTAGTAGATTCCCCTTTTTTCGGAACAGGCTAGACAAATGCTGTTTTCCATCTACTCGGAAAGAGTCCTGATGAGTAGGATAGATAGAAAAGCTTACGCAGTTGTTTCGCTAGCGTAGAAGAACACCTCTTCAGAATGATGGGGGATATACCATCTGGACCAGCGGATTTGTGTATGTCAAGATCAAATAAAACTCTTGCAACTGTACGAGTACGAAAGTGAATTTGCCCCATAAAATGATCTACGTTCTCAAGTACAGGAGGAGACTGAATACAGTCTGGCAATGTAGAATTGGCTGCGAAATGCGCAGCAAGCAGATTGGCTTTTTCTAAAGAGCTGACAGCTGGAATGTCATTGTGAATGAGCGTCGGAATTGATGATGAGGCCGAATTTTTATATTTTTAACAAATGACCAAAAGTTTTTACTACCTTTCGGGTTAGATATTAATAATTGATATAGACACAGAAAAGAAAGTTATACGTGAAGTATTAAATTGATTGAACAAAATGTTTGTTATGTTTTTAATGTTGGCAGCTACACCGACGCTAACTTCACAGACACAAAATGACACCAATACAAAAAAATAAATCTGAATCGTGTTCCATTGACACTAAAAAATATCAAATTTCAGATCAAAATCAAGATTTCCCAATGGAAAACTCCATAAACGTCTCAAAACACCCAATATTTTCTTCCAATGTAATCATATAGTTTTCTCCTTCTTTTTTTTACGAATGTCAGGATTATTGACAGTGTAGGAAGCTGCCCAAAAAATCTGTTTTTAAATATGCAGACTAGCGTGACTCCCGTGGGTTTCATAACGCATACACACGTTAAATTTAATTTCAAAAATTATTAAATCCCGCCAAACGGATGACATTTAAATTATTAACTACTAGCCACTAACTACAGTAAAACTAAATAACCTCATAATCGCACTTAACGTTGTCGGAAACGGGAAAATCTATTCGCTCTAATTTCTTTATAAAAAAAAATCACAAACATATAAAAATTAACAAAATGTTTAAGGCAAATATAATCCATTCGAAATCAAAATCGACCAACCGCGCGAACTGTTTTTATATTTTGACAGTGACAGTCAAGGGAGTATCAATACCGTGTATGTACCATCTCTTATGGTGAATAAATGCAATTAAAGTAAAGGTATTATATAAACGACGCTAAGCTGTTATTTTCAAGAATACAACTTATGCCGAGTATATCGAAAGTATGTGTCACCATTTGTTATGAATTGGGAGCGTTAATATAAGGATACATTGCAATGTGACTCAAATTCGTACGACCATGTTAGCAATAGGTACATAAACAGGGGGTTGGAATAACCTATCTTACAGAAACCATAAACCAGTGATATAATATATTGATATGATGATATTTACCCAGTATAAAAAAAAACACGCTATCTGCAACCTTCATTTCAATTTTAGCACGACCGATTGGTTATGTGCATCACGCAGCGTTGCCAACTTAGCTGATATTGTAGGAACATTACGCAGAGGAACACAGTAAAAAAACGTTATAAAATAACAGTGATATGGATAAAATGTATCGCTTTCTAAAGGCGATACAATATGAGCTTACTGCCTTTGTTTTAAAAATGAAGCGCAAAATAAAATGCAATGTATTGAGGAAAATCCTTATTTAAGGAGCAAAATTTTCTTTAACTTAAGCGGCTTTTTATAAATTCAATTATTGGACAGTTGTTGTCAAAACAAAGTTTATGAATTTAAAAATAAAAGTATCCAAAAATATTTTAATTTTTTTATTAAATTTTTCGCATTAAATCAGTTTTTGGTTTTTCATGATCGAAATTTATTTTTCTAAAGTTATGTTTGTCATTCCAACAAATGACACAAAATTTTCCAATGAATCCTATAACCAGCTACCGAAGTAATTCAATTCCATCATGTTTTGTGTTCCAATAAAGTTGTGCAGTGATAACACTAACTGGACGCTTAGGACTCAGCAAAGATTATGAATTCTACACAGATGACGCACTCCATATAAGAAAAATTGTTCTACGGCGGGTCGTGCTGGCACAGCCCGCCTTATGTTTTTGTTCTTGTTTTTCATGTGTTTTCATGCACACCGCCGCCGGCCCGTACCATGAAGCTACTGAGCAAAAGTTTCTGTCTTTTGTTCTCAATGCGTCATCTGTATAGAATTCATTATCTTTGACTCAGTTATAGCTATCATTGAACAACTGCATTGGAACACAAAACATGATGGAATTTGAATTTTGCCTCCATAGCTGCTTATAGGAGTGTCCTCTCACTAAGGCACTCACTCTCAGGCGGCAGCGGAGGAATTCCCTAGACGTAGTCAACGGTGGTGCTACAGCTCCAGTTTGATCGAACTGGTAGTAAAATCCCTATATGAGCTGCTTCGACATATTCGAACACCAGGTCTATAGGGATTTCCAATACTGAGCCAGGGTATTGGAAAAGAGTTGGTGGCGGAGGAGCCCTCAATGGGTCAACGGCAGCGCTCATACCCCAAAAATGGGCTACTGACATCGGTATTTTTTCCGGCCCGCTGTCCTAGGGTCAAAACAAGGGCCTGGCCCTCCAGGTTGGGGGTTGGGCTTTGGGTTAACTACCCATCCATAGAAAAAAGCTTATGTTACGAAGCAACCAATAGCCTGGGAAAGGACTGATATTATTGTTGACGACCATGCTAAACGAAAAAGGGACAACGACGTTCGTATCTGCACCTGGAATGTGAGAACATTAAACAGGAGAGGTGCAGGCGAACAACTAGCGGAAGCCCTAAACTGCTACAAAGCAGACATTACTGCCATCCAGGGAATACGATGGGATGGGCCGGGCAAGAAGAGGATGAAAAACTGTGAAATCTACTATGGACCGTGTTATAGTGAGCAGAAACAGCGACTATTTGGATGCGGATTTGTTATAGGTGCCAGCCTTAGGCATGAAGTCTTGACATTAGCGAACGCATTGTAACAATCCGCATCAAGGCCAAATTCGCCAACATAAGCATTATATGCGCTCATGCTCTGACGAAGGAAAAAGATGATATAACTGAGGATTGCTTCTACGAGCTCCTTGACAAAACCTATGAGCGGCTACCAAAGTACGATGTTAAAATCGTGCTGGGAGATTTTAACGCAAAGGTAGGAAGAGAAGACATCTTTAGCAGTACTGTCGGAAAATATAGCCTAGACGACAACACGTCTGGTAACGGACTTAGGCTAATTGACTTCGCTAAGGAACAAAATGCCACTATAGCCAGCACACGGTTTCCTCAGCTCGATATCCGCAAGGGTACATGGCGGTCTCCATATCAACGAACAGCCAACCAAATTGATCACATTGCGATAGACAAGAGGCACGCATCCAGTATTTTGGATGTCCGAACATTCCGAGGGACTAACATCGACTCGGAGCACTACCTTGTTGTAGCCAAGGTAAGGATGTGGATATCCACCACGCCACAAAAAAAAACAGAAATACTGTGAAAAAATTTAATATCGAAAGACTGCAATCGCCAGAGACCGCCTAGACCTTCGCGCAACGCGTATCCCTTAACCTCTCGATTAACACCATACCACCAGCATCGAATGTCGAAGAGCAATGGCAACGATGCCAACATGCCATTAGATCAGCCGCAACTGATGTGCTAGGTTTCTCGCGCCCACCAGCAAGAAAGGAATGCCGACATATGCTCGCAGCCAAGAACGAGGCCTACAAGACTAAGCTGCAGGTGAAGACGAGAGCTGCCTTTGAGCTTTATAGGCAAAGAAGAAGGGAAAAACATCAGCTTTTCAGAAAGAAGAAAAAAGAGCAAGAAAAGCGCGCGATCGAGGATATAGAGAGGTGCCACTCCAGGAACGATGTTCTCAACTTGTACCAAATTGTAAAACGTCAGAGCCAATAATACAAGGCTCGAACAGAATCCTGTCGAGATGAACAAGGAAATATCGTAGTTGAGACACAGTCGATGCAGAGGATATGGAAGAACCACTTCTGCAGACTGTTAAACGGCGATGACGAACAACATTCCGCTGTCAGGCAGAACGAACCATTTAATATAGGCAACGACAGCGAAAACTGCCAACCAGCCGACCTAAGTGAAGTGAGGATAGCAATATCTAAACTCAAGCTTAATAAGGTGGCCAGAAATGACGGCCTTCCCGCTGAGCTTTATAAAGCTGGCGGAGATGATTTGGTAAGCAACATCCACCAACTCATAAGCCAAATCTGGTCGGTTGAAAGCATGCCTGAAGAATGGAACCTCAGCATCGTTTGCCCGATCCACAAAAAAGGAGACCCTCTGAGCTGCGCCAACTACAGAGCCATAAGTCTACTCAACATCGCTTACAAGATCCTATCTGCCGTAATATGTGAACGCCTGAAACCGTTTGCCAACACCCTGATCGGCCCTTATCAGTGTGGTTTTAGGCCAGGAAAGTCCACAATCGATCAAATTTTCACACTTCGGCAGATCCTGGAAAAAACCCAAGAAGTCCAAATCGATACCCACCACCTATTTATCGATTTCAAAGCCGCATTTGACAGCATTTATAGAGACGAACTGTACAGAGCCATGTCTAGTTTTGGTATACCGCCCAAACTCATCCGTTTGTGTAGGATGACGATAGAGAATTCTCGCTGCTCCATCAGGGTCGGAAACGACCTCACCGACACATTCGATACCAAAAAAGGATTTAGGCAAGGCGATGCGCTGTCAGGTGACTTTTTCAATTTGATTCTTGAGAGGATTGTGCAAAACTCCCGAGCCAACACCAGAGGCACAATTTTCCAAAAATCGGTGCAACTACTAGCATACGCCGACGATATTGACATCATTGGTAGGACTCAACGTGATGTCATAGCCAGGTTTGCTAGTATAGAGAAGGAAGTGGCAAAAATGGGTTTAGCAGTAAATGAGGCTAAGGCGAAGTATATGCTGTCAACACGAAACGACACACAACGTCGACGAATTGAACAGAACGTCCCCATTGACAGATATAACTTTGAGGTAGTACGGGACTTTGCCTGCCTCGGCTCCGCTATTACCTCTACAACAACATCTCGTCAGAAATTATACGAAGAATTACTCTTGTCAACCGCTGCGCTGTTTCTCCGGGCCAGTAGTAAAGCCATCACTCGAACTACTAAGGAGATCCTATATCAGACCCCGATCATCCCAGTCCTGCTCTACAGCGGCGCTAAGGCATGGAACATATCATAAGTGGATTAAGAAATCCTTGGTCATTTTGAAAAAAAAATTCTTCAGGAAACCTTCGGTCCCGTTTGTATTACCAGGCTATAGAGACAAGGATCGAACCAAGAACATTCCGTAACTTTGAAAACGACTATTATCACTCAGGCGGTTGTCGAGACTTCTTGAGCAATCGCTCAATAATCGTCTGTGATTTTACTCTTTGGGAATCTTCTCATGACAGTGTTACTTTTGGATATTTGTCAGACTTTCGCAAGACAGTGTCAGACTGTGCAAAATACTTAGATGTTGTCGCTTTCAGGATTCGAATCAGGGACCCCGCGCTTAGTAGTCCAACGCACTAACCACTAGGACACTGACTCGAAAATACACGGCAATAGATGACAGTTCTGTCACTGACACGAATAAATCACAAAGTCGCTATCGCTATCGGTAAATTGTGTGTGATTTTATCATCGCGATGAATGAAAACAATCAATGAAAATCTTCGTTAGTTAGTAATGAGCAGTCAACCTAAAATTTAACTGTCGACACCACTGGGAATTTTGATCCAGCTAAGAGAGCCTCAGGATTGAGCTTTTCAGAAAATAGAACCGAACTTTCTCCGCATAAAGTAAATCATAGATTTGATATCATTTACATATCACGGGAATTCCAAAACAGAACGACCAATGAAGAGGATTTGCTTATTGCTTTTTTGTCTTCTCTTTAGAGGTGCAAGTTGGCAACGCTGGCATTACGTTCGCTTTATGACCGCTATTTTCATTCAAAACACTTTTTATCAAGTGATTTCATTATAGAATTTATCTTTTACTATATTCCAAACAAACAAACATTTAAATACCGTCCTTATCAGTTTAGCGATAATCACAAGCATCAACAAATTTTGCATTGCAAGTAGTACCTACTAATCGGAAGCCTGCTATCGTTAAATCAATAATTATTGCGCTGACGAAATCACCTTCATTACCCCCAGCGGTTGCTATAAATACATATTGCCTATCGTATGGAGTGTGTCAGATTTGACACTTTGCATGCGGCTAAGATTAAATAATTGGTTCAGAGAGATTACGATAGCATGGGATTTTATTTCTCTTTTCCTGTCCAGGATATTACCCAAACTCAACATGTCTTTGGGAAAAAAATCGGAAAACCTTAGTTTTGTCATGGAACTTGGTATTGTGGTTCACTACCAAATTCCTATCAATCCTTGTGCAGCAAAACACATCAAGAACTCACTTGAGAAAACTATTCTAAAGTTTCGAGGTTATAATTTTTTTTTAAAAAAGCATTTAGATTACTTCTGATCATAGGAGAAGATCTATGAAGCTAGAAACGTTATATTTCTGAGGAAATATGTGTTTCATAGAGCTTCTGTCCCTTAAATATTCATCTAGCAAAGAAGTTTTTTAATCCTGATTCCGGAACCCCATATTATGAACGACATGAAGTGGTGAATCATGAGCTTCTTGATCTTCACAGGTAGTCCGGCTATGTAAGATTGGGGATAAACCAACTTCTATAATTGCTTGACCTGCTGATGCTTTGAAGTTTATACTTTGTGTGGTCACCTCAGGAGAACTTTTCTGCTACAAATTCTCCTCTTCCACCTCGATAACATACTCTTCGAGGCGCGGCTTTCTCAATCCCAACACTGCAAATGGCGGAAACTGCTTCTTAATAGTTCCTATTTGCTCGGTCTGTACTGGTGAAAGATCTTGCCAAGGAGGTCCGACTTCTGTAGGCGATGGGGTGTCATGTTCCTCTATGTTGTTTGAAGACACCTTGAAGCATTTCCACAAAACCTTCCCCTAAATATAGTGCCGGTTGCAAGGATGGGAAAACGAATAGTTTCAAATCAAGGACTTTGCTCCACCAAGAGACGGTGGTTATAAATCATGCAAGTATTCGTTGGTGGTTCCGTCCACTGTCCTAATTTTCGTTTTCATTTTCGTTATCTAATGTCTGATCCAACCGGATTTGGCTTGCTAAACGATAAGTGCGAGTGTTGATAACACGACGAAAAGCAGCAACAATATAAACAGCCTGGACAAACTGGCACGGGATACCCGGCCTGCTATCTCAGGCGAACCTAGATGAGCTGCTTCGACATATTCGGACAACAGGTTATCTAGGAATCTCAAGGGTAAGTCAGGCCCCTTGAACAGAGATGGTTGTGGATAAACCGAAAAGCCAACGGCAGCGCTCAATACCGTTGTGGATACCGATGGCCCCGTGTCCTAGGGGTATCTAATAAATTGGAACTGGTCCTTCAGGTTAGGGGTTGTGCTTTGGGTTAACAACCCATCCATGGAGAAAACTATTGTTACGAAGCAACCAATAGCGGAAAGGACTGATATTACTGCTGACAGCCCTGCTAAACGAAAAAAGGACAACGACGTTTGTATCTGCACCTGGAATGTGGAAACATTAAACAGGAGAGGTGCAGGCGAACAACTAGCGGAAGCCCTAAACTGCTACAAAGCAGACATCACTGCCATCCAGGAAATACGATGGGATTGGCCAGGCAAAGAGAGGATGAAAAACTGTGACATCTACTATGGACCGTGTTATAGTGAGCAGAAACAACGACTATTCGGATGCGGATTTGTTATAAGTGCCAGACTTAGGCAAGAAGTCTTATGTTTTCAAGACATTAGCGAACGCATTGTAACAATCCGCATCAAGGCCAAATTCGCCAGCATAAGCCTTATATGCGCTCATGCTCCGACGGAGGAAAAAGATGATATAACTAAGGATTGCTTCTACGAGCTCCTCGACAAAACCTATGAGCGACTACCGAAGTACGATGTTAAAATCGTGCTGGGAGATTTTAACGCAAAGGTAGGAAGAGAAGACATCTTTAGAAGTATTGTCGGAAAACATAGCCTACACGACAACACGTCTGGTAACGGACTTAGGCTAATTGATTTCGCTACGGAACGAAATGCCACTATAGCCAGCACACGGTTTCCTCACCTCGATATCCATAAGGGGACATGGCGGTCTCCAGATCAACGAACGGTCAACCAAATTGATCACATTGCGTTAACTACCCATCTATGGAAAAAAAAAATATTGTTAGGAAGCAACCAAAAGCCTCAGAAAGGCGTGATATCACTGTTGACGACCCTGCTAAATGAAAAGGACAACGAAGTGCATATCTGCACCTGGAATGTGAGAGCATTAAACAGGAGAGGTGCAGGCGAACAACTAGCGGAAGCCCTAAACTGCTACAAAGCAGACATTACTGCCATCCAGGAAATACGATGGGATGGGCCGGGCAAAAAGAGGATGAAAAAATGTGACATCTACTACGGACCGTGTTATAGTGAGCAGAAACAGCGACTATTTGGATGCGGATTTGTTATAAGTGTCAGACTTAGGCAAGAAGTCTTATGCTTCCAAGACATTAGCGAACGCATAGTAACAATCCGCATCAAGGCCAAATTCGCCAACATAAGCCTTATATGCGCTCATGCTCCGACGGAGGAAAAAGATGGTACAGCTAAAGATTGTTTCTACGAGCTCCTAAGGAGATTTAACGCAAAGGTAGGAAGAGAAGACATTTTTAGAAGTATTGTCGGAAAACACAGCCTACACGGCAACACGTCTGGTAACAGGCTAAGGCTAATTGACTTCGCTACGGAACGAAATGCCAATATAGCCAGCACACGGTTTCCTCACCTCGATATCCATAAGTTGACATGGCGGTCCATAGATCAATGAACAGTCAACCAAATTGATCACATTGCGATAGACAAGAGGCACGCATCCAGTATTTCGGATGTCCGAACATTCCGAGGGGCTAACATCGACTCGGACTGCGGACATCCACCACGCCATAGCAAACCAGAAGTACTGTGAAAAAATTTAATGTCGAAAGACTGCAATCGCAAGTGACCGCCAAGGCATTCGCGCAAACCGTATCCCTTAACCTTTTGACAAACTCCATACCACCAGCATCTAATGTCGAAGAACAATGGTAAAGATCAGCCGCCACTGATGTATTAGGTTTCTCGCGGCCTCCGAAGCCTGGCTGACAATCGAAGACTCTGCCAGCCGAAGTATTGGTGTCTATTTGGTCTACATGTTCTAGTCTTGTTAAACGTCCAATGCGGAGTTTTTTTTACTGGGGGTATGCCGCATAGTTTTTAGTTGAATCTTCGTCTCCATAGTCCGTCAACGCAAACGGGGCCGAAGATTTTTCGAAGAATTTTCCTCTCGAATCTACCAAGGATTTCTTGATCCGCTTTTGATAGGTCCATGCTTCAGCGCCGTAGAGCAGGACTGGGATGATCAGGGTCTTATATAGGATCTCCTTAGTAGTTCGAGTGAGGGCTTAACTACTAAATTGCCTTCTTAGCCCGAAGAAACAGCGATTGGCAAGAGTAATTCTTCGTTTGATTCTGACGAGATGTTGCTGTCAGAGTTAATAGCGGAGCCGAGGTAGACAAAGTCCCGTACTACCTCAAAGTTATATCTGTCAATGGTGACGTTCTGTCCAATTCGTCGATGTTGTGTGTCCTTTCGTGTTGACAGCATATACTTTGTCTTACCCACATTTACTGCTAAACCCATTTTTGCCACTTCCTTCTCTATACTAGCAAACGTGGCTATGACATCACGTTGAGTCCTACCAATGATGTCAATATCGTCGGCGTATGCTAGTAGTTGCACCGACTTTTGGAAAATTGTGCCTCTGTTGTTGGCTCGAAAGTTTTGCACAATCCTCTCAAGAATCAAATTGAAGAAGTCACATGACAGCGCATCGCCTTGCCTTAATCGTTTTTTGGTATCGAATGCGTCGGTGAGGTCGTTTCCGACCCTGATGGTGCAGCGAGAATTCTACATCGTCATCCTACACAAACGGACGAGTTTGGGCGGTGTACCAAAACTAGACATGGCTCTGTATAGTTCGTCTCTATAAATGCTGTCGTATGCGGCTTTGGCATCGATAAATAGGTGGTGGGTATCGATTTGGACTTCTTGGGTTTTTTTTCCAGGATCTGCCGAAGTGTGAAAATTTGATCGATTGTGGACTTTCCTGGCCTAAAACCACACTGATAAGGGCCGATCAGGGTGTTGGTAAACGGTTTCAGGCGTTCACATATTACGGCAGATAGGATCTTGTAGGCGATGTTGAGTAGACTTATGCCTCTGTAGTTGGCGCAGTTCAGAGGGTCTCCTTTTTTGTGGATCGGGCAAACGATGCTGCGGTTCCATTCTTCAGGCATATTTTCATCCGACCAGATTTGGCTTATGAGTTGGTGGATGTTACTTACCAAGTCATCTCCGCCGGCCTTATAGAGCTCAGCGGTAAGGCCGTCATTTCCGGCAACCTTATTAAGCTTGAGTTTAGATATTGCTATCCTCACTTCACTCAGGTCGGGTGGTTGGCAGTTTTCGCTGTCGTTGCCAATATTGAACGGTTCGTTCTGCCTGACAGCGGAATGTTGTTCGTCATCGCCGTTTAGCAGTCTGCAGAAGTGGTTCTTCCATATCCTCAGCATCGACTGTGTCTCAACTACGATATTTCCTTGTTCATCTCGACAGGATTCTGTTCGAGCCTTGTAGCCTTGGCTTTGACCTTTTACACTTTGGTAAAACTTGCGAACATCGTTCCTGGAGTGGCACCTCTCTATATCCTCGATAGCGCACTTTTCGTGCTCTTTTTTCTTCTTCCTGAAAAGCCGGTGTTCTTCCCTTCTTCTTTGCCTATAGAGCACAATGGCAGCTCTCGTCTTCACCTGCAGCTTAGCCTTTTAGGCCTCGTTCTTGGCTGCGAGCATCTATCGGCATTCGTCATCAAGACAGGGGTTTCTTGCTGGTAGCCGCGAGAAACCTAGCACATCAGTTGCGGCTGATCTAATGGCTTGATGGCATCGTTGCCATTGATCTTCGACATTAGATGCTGGTGGTGTGCTGTAAATCGAGAGGTTAAGGGATACGCGTTGCGCGAAGGTCTTGGCGGTCTCTGGCGATTGCAGTTTTTTCCCAGTTTTTCTGATTTTTTGGGTCGTGCTGATTATCCGCATTCTTACCTTGGCTGCAACAAGGTAGTGGTCCGAGTCAATGTTAGCCCCTCGGAATCTTCTGACATCTAAAATATTGGATGCGTGCATCTTGTCTATCGCAATGTGATCAATTTGGTTGACCGTTCGTTGATCTGGAGACCGCCTGTCCCCTTATGGATATCGAGGTGAGGAAACCGTGTGCTGGCTATAGTGGCATTTCGTTCCGTAGCGAAGTCAATTAGCCTAAGTCCGTTACCAGACGTGTTGTCGTGCAGGCTATATTTTCCGACAGTACTGTCAAAGATGTCTTCTCTTCCTACCTTTGCGTTAAAATCTCCCAGGACGATTTAAACATCGTACTTTGGTAGTTGCTCATAGGTTTTGTCGAGGAGCTCGTAGAAGCAATCCCTAGTTATATCATCCTTTTCCTCCGTCGGAGCATGAGCGCATATAAGGCTTATGTTGGGGAATTTGGCCTTGACCTAATTGTCAATTAGGCACGATTTGTGTTTTGTGTAGGTATAGTTGTTGTGCTATGGCAAGAACCTCACCCATCCGGCGAGTAAAGTCGAGCGAAGCAAGCGTGGCCGCCTTCGCACACAACATTCATCCCCTCCCTTGTCATCTCCGGTCCTCAGCCATATCCAGATCCGGTATCCCGACAATTTTACTTTCCAAACATCTGCTTATCCTTATACATGCCTATTACAACTGGTCGAACTGATGTGCTTCTTATGTTTCTTGGAAAACTTAATGAGTTTAGTATCATCAGGAAACTTTGATGACCCTAAACTTCTACGCAAAGCTAAAGGAGAAATATTTATGCCAGCTCAACGAAAACGAAAGCTATACGACTGCCCAATGCCAGTCGAGTATCGTAAAATCTACAACGATACTCGTTTTATGTAATCGAATTTCAACGGGAACGAAATGATGAAACGGTATTCGTTTTATAAAATATGGCCCCAGTACACATTATTTTGCCTGTCTGCTAAGTGTTTTCTGAAGAGTCCATGGAAATTTACCACATGCCACGAGGACTGCGTAATAAGGCGTCCTTTCCAAAGTGACCACCTTCAGTCCGAGTGGTGCGTGTTTTGTTCTTTTTCCACTACGAAAATTATGAAATTTTGAAATACAAAAACCAAATAACATTTGAATCCACAGATTTTATTGTCTTCATAAAAAAATATATATAACACAATAAAGCGAATAATTTCGTTAACAATTCTTTTCTAGTTTCATTTTTAGTTTTTAAATTTAACAAATTAATTGAATAACTCTATTTCGAGTTCAAAATAAATATAAACAAATGTATAAAATAAAATAAAAATATTTACATAAACAAATGCATTTCGTTAAGGATTGCAAGACACGTGCGGCATGATTAGCATTTTACATGTGAGTTTGTCTTATTTTTAAGTTAATTTTCCTTAACCAGTAAATTTTATTTCTTACTAGGTTTTGGTTCTTAAGGAAATAAATTGAAAGTCCCTGTATGCTAGGAATGCTTTTGAGGAGGAGAACATTTCCAACCAAACGTTCGCAATTAGAATCTAATCTTTGTAAAGTTTTTTTTTTTTTTTTTTTTGTTGACTAATTGATTGCAGGAACCCGTTTTTTATGAACGTCTTCGCAGTTGATTACCCTAATTTAGGACTAAATGTGTGTTGCCTGTATATTAGGTGGCACTTGGATTAGTCGAATTCATGATGTTTTCGTGTAGTAAATTGGAATTGGGTGTGGAGATGCAGAAATCTCCGATAAACATACAAATTGTACGTTAATGTGTTGTGTTGTGTTGCATTGTATTGTCTTCTTGTAATGGAAGACATGAGGTTTGTTCACTTGCTTTGGAGGTCATTGGTGTGTTATTGGGTTTTACTTCATCTTTGTTGTCGTCCAATTGGGGCATTTCATGTGAGATCGTGGCGGCATGACCAACGCAAATGGGTATTAGCTTCTAGTTAGTCAGGAGTGCTTCATCATCATCGGCGGTGGTCTTCCATCGATTTGTGATTGTAAGTACAATGCCGACTAGGTTGATAATTGCACCCGCAACTATTAGAGTATAGCCAAAGTACATGCCGTCGCCTTTAAGATGTATGCCAAGCTGAAGGAGGGAAACAATTTTGTTAATCCAGACACAGACAACAACAAGATCTTCAACATACCTTAGCAGTTTCGGCCAGCTCCTCACTCAGCTCGGCGATCTGTTCGAAGAAAAACACTGGCAATAAAATTGTCGGCACTCCCTTGTAGATACTGCAAGATGGAACAAATTTACAAATACAACCACCAACTCATCGGAGAGTTCACTTACTCGAATACATCGTCCGGTTGAAGAAGTACATTAATTTGTACTCGTGCGTGCACTTCTAGCGGAATCCCTAAAGTCGGCTCGATGGCGAATCTAAAGCGATGTTTTTCCTCGACAGGGCTAAGACCAGTTACCGCATTGACATAGCTTGGATCGGCAAGGTAAAAGTGCGGAAATGAGGCATAAATTGGCGCCCTATTCCGACACTTGCGACTATCAACGACACCGGTCTTTGGACATACCTCCTCTTTGGGATTGCAGAAGCACTTTTGGTCGGGATTATTTTCACCGCTGTCTAGAGAGTCTATAGTTCCCAACCACTCGAATCCTTCAACGCCGTGCCGGCTGACTTTACCACCGGGTGCCAAATTCATGAAACGACACATATCCGTTGTATAGATGGTAATGTCCTGTGTTGTGTCCAATCTGGGATGGAACAAATCTCCAGTGCTGCCATTCACTCGACCACATTCACCTGGATAGAAACCATTCGTCGGGTTGCCATTCCAATGTGTTAGTTCGCCAATCTTCAGAGCATCGTCGACACCGGTGTTCATCATGAACCTGCCTTCGTATTCCTTGCTGCCATTTCGATCGACCAACCAACCGAACTTGGTGTATGGCAAGTGAATGGACGATGAATTGAACAGATTTAGGAAATCAATAAGCCGATCATCGAAGCCATCAAAGATCCATTCACCGGCTGTTTTGGTGGTATAAAGCATACCGCCTTCTTTGTTGAGGATCATGTTGATGATCTTCTTGAAGTACTTGTTCTTCTCGCGCATTATGTCCGCAACAGTCTTGTGTAAGGACAAACAATTTAGGAACCTCTGTTTCAATGTTAAACTTTCAACTTACAGCTGTGATGACATGTGGGGCGGTTACCATTTCGTCTAAAGTTCCATTAGACATTTCTGGTTGAAAGATCCAGATCTTATCTTGATAGTAGGAGACAGTGTAGTTGTCATGGAAGTCTACGTCTTCTTTTCGGGTGACTTGCAAGTATACGTACGGTCCCTTTTCGACGAAATTCGGTTTCACATTCGGATTGCGAAACTCTTCCGGATTTGTCCAGTGGAAGAGCGTGAAACGCGTGTATATTGGGATTGGTGTGACCATCCAATTGTCGTAAGTCGCCGTTCCTGGTTTTAATACCAGTGACTGGAAGGAACAAACAAAATATAAGAAGATATAGATAATGAAGGGTTATTTCGGGTTCCTTACCGATTCGACAATTTTCGTCGAAACATCCGGCCATATCAGCACCGTAACTATACCGAGCAGCAACAGTAGAGTTCCAGTTCCGAATACCCAGAGCTTGCGCTGGGTCACGCCACAACAACTGCAACACATTTTTCCAATGCTTGACGAGTGCTTGTAAGAACAATTGTGACAATGCCCCCAATGGAAGGGGTTTGACACTTTCGGAGAGGGATGTTTAACTTTTTCACAGCGTGCAGTCGATTAGGCCAGCAAATCGACGATCATCTGAAAGAGGGGGAAGTCAGTTAATTACTATGCGTGGTCCTTATTTCAAAAAAATGGTTTAATGGCAGGCAGTGCAATTAAATGGAAACACCTGAGTTTTACCCTAGATGATTCCTAACAACTCCGACGCCTTCTCGTGGAGACCGCCGAATGCGTAGTACCTTGACCGTATCAATCGCTGTGTAAAGTCTTGGCGGCAGCAGATAAGAGGAGGAGGAGACGTGTTCTCACATTCCTTTCCAAGACGGCAGGAGAAGAATTCCAAGAATCAAACAGGCGTCTACAGTCCCGGTTAGGGTGGTCACAGTGAACGAATTACATGAGCTGCTTCGACATATTCGGACAACAGGTCGTTTAGGGAACTCAAGGGTTAGTCAGGCTCCTAACTCAGATATGGCGGTGGATGCGTCGAAAGGCCTACGGTAGTGCGCAATGCCGTAGTGGATACTGATGGCCCTGTGTCTTAGGGGTATAAGGTTGTGCCGTCGGGGGAAGTTACTCCGTCGAGGGAAGTTACCCCGTGATAAACACCGGGTTATGAGAGAGACAGACAGTCTCGGATAACGGATCCCCTCAAATACAATCCAAATAATAACCGCGGACAAAGACTTATGAAACGTAATCCCGCAGTACACACCATGTTCGATCGTCTGGATGTGACCAGCATCAGTGCAATGTTTTGCTACATCAGCCTTATATGTGTACACGCCCCTTCCGATGAGACTGAAGAACCTATCAAGAAGGAATTTCACGACCTCCTGTCCGGAGTTCGATATGAAAATCGTACTAGGGAACTTAAATGCTAAAATTGGTAAGAAAAGCATCTTCGGCGGGTTTGTTGGAAAGCACAGCCTACACGAAACGACAATAGATAATGGCTTCCGACTACCAGACTTCGTGGCAACATGTAATACTGTTATCCGCAAGACTAGGTTGCCACAACTAGGAAGCATAAAGAAATCTGGTGATCTCCAGATGGTCGAACTAGGCGAGGCACGCATCCAACATCCTGTACACACATTCACAAGGGCAAACGTCGACTCTGACCATTTTCTCGACACAGCCAAATTCAGAGCTCGACTGTCCAATGAGAACAAGCTACGTATGGTGCAAAAATGAGACTTTACGTTGGTCGCCTAAGTGAGCCGAGGATTGCCAGAGTCAACAAGGAATAACTGAGTGAGAGACTCCCTGCAGTGTAGTTATAGTCCACCTATATCAACACCCCCGAAATAATACCCGTGGTATGATGAAATTTGCAAGAACCAAAGAGAGGTGACAGAAGAGGCACATCTCAACCCGCAACAACACGAAATACGAGCCGCGAGAAGCGTATAGAGCATTCACTGCCCATACAGGTCCTCAAACCAAGCTTTTCCTTCATTTGTGTGTGCGGAGCCAATATTTTTACCACAAATCAGAGGACTTCCTGTTTAACGTAGAATCTGAAGGGTCAATTTGAGAAGCTTCTCGTGATAGTGTTACTGTTGGATATCAACTAGTAGTCTAACGAACTTACCACTGCACCCACATTACACTGAAAAAGTGGGTCTCGCAATTATGTCCGTCTGTCGGTCTATCGGAGGCTAAACGGCTGCAAGTATTTACTTTAAATTCGATAGACGAAATGTTTGTCAGACTTACGCAAAAGGTGGTGAGTTATAAAACATAGGACCAACGCACTTGACTAACATCCGTCAATTGTAACAAAAAACCAAACAATTGACAGCTGGCTTCAGAGTAGGAATGCAGGTTTTATGAAATAACAATGGCAACCTTGACACTGACGCGCAGGGAATAGAAGATGTATTCTGGACAGCGCTGCTTAATGGGCATATAATGTCGAGATAGTGATAGGGCAAGAAAACAGTTCACTTTCAGTCAACGAAGATAGAAAGCGTTACATCCTAGTATTGAAGAAGTTAAAACGCTAGCAAAAAACTAAAGAACAACAAGGCAGCTGGTTCTGAAGGATTACCAGCAGAACTCTTCAATTTTGATAGAAGCGTGCATGCACCAAACCATCAACAAGGTCTGGTTGAGTGAGAGCATGCCCGATGACTGGAATATCAGCTCCATATGCTGCGAAAAAGACGACGCGATATGTTGCACCAAATACCGAGGCATATCCCTTCTAACTATATGCAAGAATTGTATCCACCCTACTGTATGAAAGCCTTAAGCTTTTTTTTAAGGTAAAATTTACCGCAACAAGGCTAACTCTCTTATCCGTTATAATCCTTTCGTTCCTTTTCTTTATGGTCGCAAACTCGGAATTCGGAGGATGTGGTGGGCAGCTATGGTTCCATCAGCCACTTTTCCACGATTTTCATATCAGGAATACAACCAATAACAGGTACAGCAAGCGAGTGAGAGTAATCTCCATGCGATGCAACCGCAGGCAGAGTGGGGAGACTCACCGCGGAGCAACATAAGCGTGCGACAGGCGGTCCACGAGAATACACCGTCGTCGAAGTCCACGCCACGGTCAGTGGGAGACTCGCAACGGGCAGCATCAGATGGACGGTCTGAATGGTTCGATGCGTGAGAGAAGACGATGTCTTGAGCCTACACCCCAACGAATAGTTTGCATCACCATAATAAATTAAAAAAAAAACTCATGGCAGCCAGTTCTTCGATTTCCATTGAAAAGCTCAAGGGCAAGGAGAATTACGATTCTTGGAAATTCGCTGCCAGGAACCTTCTGGAATATGAGGATTTGTGGGACTGCATCACAGGAAATTCGACTTTGATTACAACTAAGTTGGAGGACTGCGACTCAGTTGAGGAATTTGTGAACAAGGTTATCACGACTGCACATAAGCTGAGAGGAATAGGGCTGGAAATAAGTGAAGGATGGATCGGTACTGGCTGGTTTTCCAGAACATTATCAACCGATGATAATGGGAATCGAGAGTGCAGGTATAGCAATTACAGCAGACTCAATAAAAACAAAGTTGCTGCAGGATGTGAAGGCGAAACCTTCTTCTAAATCCAATCAGAAGCGTGTTCGTTGTTTTCAATGCAATCGATTTGGGCATTTTGCTAAAAACTGTCAGGACAAAAAGTTACAGCAGAATAAGCCGAGGAACACAAATGTATTCTACGCATCTTTAGTGGTGAACCAAATCAAAAATCAGGCGTGGTACTATGTGTCGGGATTGGCTTGAAAATGTCACGAAACCGATGAACGAAGAAGTTGTTATCGCTGACAAAAATCGATTGAAGGTTGAATGCATGGGAAATGGTCGTTTTAAATTGCCAAATGAAGAAATTGCTATTTAGCGAAAAATGTGTTTTGTTTGTGCCTGGAATTTGTGCGAATTTGTTATCAGTAAGTTGCTTGACAAAAATTGGGAATAGTGTTAAATTTCAGGGAAGTCGAAATGAAATCATTAATAGCAAGAATCAACGAATCCTCACCGCGTTGCTTGAAGGAGATGTGTACAGAATTCAGCTGCCATCATCAACGGGCACAAATTTCTCAGTTCAGTTCAGTCACGCTGATTAGATCACCTCCATGCTGGTGACTGGTGGGTGCCTAATACCTCGACTATTTGGATGCGGATTTATTATAAATGTCAGACTTAGGCAAGAAGTCATATGTTTCCAAGACATTGGCGAACGCATTGTAAAAATCCGTATCAAGGCCAAATTCGCCAGCATAAGCCTTATATGCGCTAATGCTCCGACGGAGGAAAATTATGATGTAACTGAGGATTGCTTCTACGAGCTCCTCGACAAAACCTATATGAGCGACTACCAAAGTACGATGTTAAAATCGTGCTGGGAGATTTTAAAGCAAAGGTAGGAAGAGAAGACATCTTTAGCAGTACTGTCGGAAAATATAGCCTACACGACAACACGTCTGGTAGCGAAGTCAATTAGCTTAAGTCCGTTAGCTAATTGACTTCGCTACGGAACGAAATGCCACTATAGCCAGCACACCTCGATATCCACAAGGGGACATGGTGGTGTCCAGATCAACGAACGGTCAACCAAATTGATCACATTGCGACAGCCAAGAGGCACGCATACAGTATTTTGGATGGCCGAACATTCCGAGGGGCTAACAATGACTCGGACCACTACCTTGTTGCAGCCAAGGTAAGGATGCGGATACCCACCACGCCACAACAAACCAGAAATACTGTGAAACATTTTATGTTGAAAGACTGCAATCGCCAGTGACCGCCAAGACTTTCGCGCAACGCGTATCTCTTAACCTCTCGATTTACACCACACCACCAGCATCGAATGTCGAAAAACAATGGCAACGATGCCAACAAGCCATTAGATCAGCCGCAACTGATGTGCTAGGTTTCTCGCGCCCACCAGCAAGAAACCCCTGGTTTGATGAGGAATGCCGACATATGCTCGCAGCCAAGAACGAGGCCTACAAGACTAAGCTGCAGGTGAAGACGAGAGCTGCCATTGAGCTCTATAGGCAAAGAAGAAGGGAAGAACATCGGCTTTTCGGAAAGAAGAAGAAAGAGCAAGAAAAGCGCGCGATCGAGGATATAGAGAGGTGTACCCCAGGAACGATGTTCGCAAGCTTTACCAAATTGTAAAACGTCAAAGCCAAGGATACAAGGCTCGAACAGAATCCTGTCGAGATGAACAAGGAAATATCGTCATTGAGACACAGTCGATGCTGAGGATATGGAAGAACCACTTCTGCAGACTGTTAAACGGCGATGACGAACAACATTCCGCTGTCAGGCAGAACGAACCATTCAATATTGGCAACGACAGCGAAAACTGCCAACCACCCGACCTGAGTGAAGTGAGGATAGCAATATCTAAACTCAAGCTTAATAAGGCCGCCGGAAATGACGGCCTTCCCGCTGAACTTTATAAAGCTGGCGGAGATGACTTGGTAAGCAACATCCACAAACTCATAAGCCAAATCTGGTCGGTTGAAAGAATGCCTGAAGAATGGAACCCTAGCATCGTTTGCCCGATCCACAAAAAAAGGAGACCGTCTGAACTGCGCCAACAACAGAGGCATAAGTCTACTCAACATCGCCTACAAGATCCTATCTGCCGTAATATGTGAACGCCTGAAACCGTTTACCAACACCCTGATCGGCCCTTATAAGTGTGGTTTTAGGCCAGGAAAGTCCACAATCGATCATATTTTCACACTTCGGCAGATCCTGGAAAAAAACCCAAGAAGTCCAAATCGATACCCACCACCTATTTATCGATTTCAAAGCCGCATACGACAACATTTATAGAGACAAACTATACAGAGCCATGTCTAGTTTTGGTATACCGCCCAAACTCGTCCGATTGTGTAGGATGACGATGGAGAATTGTCGCTGCACCATCAGGGTCGGAAACGACCTCACCGACACATTCGATACCAAAAAAGGATTTAGGCAAGGCGATGCGCTGCAATGTGAACTATTCAACTTGATTCTTGAGAGGATTGTGCAAAACTCCCCAGCCAACACCAGAGGCACAATTATCCAAAAATCGGTGCAACTACTAGCATACGCTGACGATCTTGACATCATTGGTAGGACTCAACGTGATGTCATAGCCACGTTTGCTAGTATAGAGAAGGAAGCTGCAAAAATGGGTTTAGCAGTAAATGAGGCTAAGGCGAAGTATATGCTGTCAACACGAAAGGACACACAACATCCACGAATTGGACAGAACGTCACCATTGACAGATATAACTTTGAGGTAGTACGGGACTTTGTCTACCTCGGCTCCGCTATTTCCTCTGACAACAACATCTCGTCAGAAATCAAACGAAGAATTACTCTTGCCAATCGCTGTTTCTTCGGGCTTAGAAGGCAATTTAGTAGTAAAGCGCTCACTCGAACTACTAAGGAGATCCTATATAAGACCCTGATTATCCCAGTCCTGCTCTACGGCGCTGAAGCATGGACCGTATCAAAAGCGGATGAAGAAATCCTTGGTCGATTCGAGAGAAAAAATCTTCGGAAAATCTTCGGTCCCGTTTGCGTTGACGGGCTATGGAGACGAAGATTCAACCAAGAACTATACGAGCTGTACAGCGACATACCCCTGGTCAAAAAACTCCGCATTGGACGTTTAAGATGGCTAGGACATGTAGAACGAATGGACACCAATACTCCGGCTCACAGAGTCTTCGATTCCCAGCCAGACGTCGGACGCAGTAGAAGAAGACCTCGCCTTAAGTGGCGCGCACAAGTAGAAGCCGACCTCAACCAACTTGGAGGCAGTTAGCTAAGGACCGGGCTAATTGGAGAGGCATGTTGGTTGAGGCCCAGGTTCATCCCGGACTGTAGCGCCACTTAAGGAAGTAAGTAAGTATATTTGAGATTGCTCCGAATCTGGGTTTCCTTAGAATGGATGATGCTTTGGGTATTGTAATCGAAGTTTTAAACCTCCCCGGGGGCTGTAGATCCCAGTCAAAGACAGATAGATCTTTGTCAATACCAATGTCAATGACTTATTCAACGAGTGTTGCATGTGTAATAAGTGTGTTCCCGAAATACAAAAACTTAAAACAAACATTCACTCACTTTAACTAAATTACCATACAAACAGCTCAATTGATATTCGCATTCACAAGCACGGTTTCAAGCTATGATGACATCACTCCAGTCAAAGCACTTTTTTGTATCTTTTGCTCACATTCGAAACGATTTCTCATCAAATCAAAGTATGACCGCTGTTTGTCACTACTGCAGCCAATTTCACACCGAGTGCTACGAAAGACTATTCAAACTTTCAACTCAACCTGTTCACTTGAGTGCATGATGAATGATTACACACTCAGCCGTAGGACGGGCCATTTCACACATCATTCGCTACAATTGAAAATCGGTCGACTATACCCCCACTCTGGTTCCGACTTAATTATTAGCAATGTCAGAGGGTTCAACTAGCTTTGGTTGATAGGTACTGCTTCTGGTGACTCAAGATTTCAACTAAAAGTGAACACTGACTGACCATAGTGCAACAGTGGGCAGCCTTCACACTTGCAGTACAGTGTGTTGGGACTAAGATAACGAGTCGGCCCTTGGTTCGATTGTATAAAAATAGAAATAAACAGTAATCACCCAAATTAGCTGGAAAATCGATAGTGCTTAGTGCGGGCAGTAAATTGATCAATTTACAGGGGTTTCGCAACTAATACGATGGAGCCGAATGGAATCGACTTTATGACGTGCTATCTGAAGTTGTTGGTACGTTATCTACGACATTTTGTCATACATTTCAGAGGCACACAAACTCCGATTGGCATGCTACTGGGTCATTGTCAGATTGTTAAACAAAAATGAAGGATTCGCAGAGCTTTCAAAATTTTAACCATTCTTTAGTTCTTTTCGATATCACAGAGGATTACGATCTCCTCGACAAAACTTATGAGTGACTGTGGAAATATTCCATCATAATGGAGCGGATCCTTGAAATCCATGTGCGCAGCATTCTTAATGACTCACCACTATCCACATCACAGCACGCATATCTTGAAACCGACTGAAACCGCTCTGCATGAGGTGATAGAGACCATCGAAAAGTCCCTTTACTAGAAAGATTACACCCTAGCCACCTTCCTTGATATAGAAGGGGCTTTCAATAAAGTACAAGCTGTGTAGAGGAGCATATCCATGCTAAGGTCTAGAATCATTCAATCAACACTAGGCAACAGCAACCTAACGCGATATGCTGACAGAGGAACACCACAGGGTGGTGTGATCTCTCCTCTACTGTGGCTTATCGTTATGAACAAACTGCTAGTCCGACTTGATCGGGATAGGATTAAGGCAGTGGCTTACGCGGACGACGTAGTGATCCTGGTGTCAGGAAAGTTTCTTCCACTGATTAGTGAAATCATGGAGTACGCTCTGGATATTGTGAGCAGGTGGGCTACAAGCTGTGGCCTGTGTGTGTAATCCGAGCAAAACGGAAATGATGCTTTTCACCATGAAAACCAACAGCCTTTAATCTCCCCCGACTTAATGGACAAGCGCTCTCACTCTCATCCAATGCCAAATATTTAGGGACTATTATGGATACCAAGCTTAATTGGAAAACCAACATAGAACAAAGGGTCAAGAAAGCATGTATAGCTTTCTATGCCTGTAGAAAAACATTTGGCAAAAGTTGGGGCCTACAACCAAAGATGACACTACGACACCTACGAGGCACTTGTCTGGTGGCCTTCTATGAGTAAAGGGTACAACATTGACAAACTTAAAAGGGTACAACGAACAGCATGCACCGGCACATCTGGGGCCATGAGATCATGTCCCACCGTGCTCTAACGGTACTTCTTCATCTTCTCCCTCTAGACATCCATATCAAAGGTATTGCAATGTGCAGTCCAGTCAGACTCAAAGAATCCGGCTACTTAACTTAAGTGGCGCTACAGTCCGGGATGAACCTGGGCTTCAACCAACATGCCTCTCCAATTAGCCCGGTCCTTAGCAAACTGCCTCCAGATGCGCACTTTAAGTTGGTTGAGGTCGGTTTCTACTTGTGCGCGCCACTTAAGGCGAGGTCTTCCTCTACTGCGTCCGACGTCTGGCTGGGAATCGAAGACTGCGAGCCGGAGTATTGGTGTCCATTCGTTCTACATGTCCTAGCCATCTTAAACGTCCAATGCGGAGTTTTTTGACCAGGGGTATGTCGCTGTACAGCTCGTATAGTTCGTGGTTGAATCTTCGTCTCCATAGCCAGTCAACGCAAACGGGACCGAAGATTTTCCGAAGAATTTTTCGCTCGAATCGACCAAGGATTTCTTCATCCGCTTTTGATACGGTCCATGCTTCAGCGCCGTAGAGCAGCACTGGGATGATCAGGGTCTTATATAGGATCCCCTTAGTAGTTCGAGTGAGGGCTTTACTACTAAATTGCCTTCTAAGCCCGAAGAAACAGCGGTTGGCAAGAGTAATTTTTCGTTTAATTTCTGACGAGATGTTGTTGTCAGAGTTAATAGCGGAGCCGAGATAGACAAAGTCCCGTACTACCTCAAAGTTATATCTGTCAATGGTGACGTTCTGTCCAATTCGTCGATGTTGTGAGTCCTTTCGTGATGACAGCATATACTTTGTCTTACCCTCATTTACTGCTAAACCCATTTTCGCCGCTTCCTTCTCTATACTAGCAAACGTGGCTATGACATCACGTTGAGTCCTACCAATGATGTCAATATCGTCGGCGTATGCTGGTAGTTGCACCGATTTTTGGAAAATTGTGCCTCTGGTGTTGGCTCGAGAGTTTTGCACAATCCTCTCAAGAATCAAGTTGAAGAATTCACATGACAGCGCATCGCCTTGCCTAAATCCTTTTTTGGTATCGAATGTGTCGGTGAGGTCGTTTCCGACCCTGATGGTGCAGCGAGAATTCTCCATCGTCATCCTACACAAACGGACGAGTTTGGGCGGTATAGCAAAACTAGACATGGCTCTGTATAGTTCGTCTCTATAAATGCTGTCGTATGCGGCTTTGAAATCGATAAATAGGTGATGGGTATCGATTTGGACTTCTTGGGTTTTTTCCAGGATCTGCCGAAGTGTGAAAATTTGATCGATTGTGGACTTTCCAGTCCTAAAACCACACTGATAAGGGCCGATCAGGTTGTTGGTAAACGGTTTCAAGCGTTCACATATTACGGCAGATAGGATCTTGTAGGCGATGTTGAGTAGACTTAGCCTCTGTAGTTGGCGCAGTTCAGACGGTCTCCTTTTTTTGTGGATCGGGCAAACGATGCTAGGGTTCCATTCTTCAGGCATGCTTTCAACCAAGAATCCGGCTGCTGGTACAATAAGCCAAACAAAATATCGCTATTTTTGTTGACAGTCAAGTCGCTATTAAGGCGATTATTTCGGTATCGACGTCATCAAAGCTAGAATTGAAAACAGCAGAACATAGGTGGAAACCTCAGTGGGTGCGCCATATCAAGAGATATGTGGCCACGCTACAACAAGACAAGAACACGCGACCTATTAAGCAGATCCCGTAAGGAAGTCTCCAGGGTGATAGCAATTACCACAAGACACTGGCCCATCGGTGACAACGCTGCTAAAATGGGTATACCCCACAACAGCAACTGTCGCAGCTGCAAGGAGGTGGGGGAGAAGGAAACTTTAACTCACTTTCCGGCTCTGTCAAGAGCAAGACAACGAACACAAGGCAAACCTTTCTTTGACAACATCCGCGACCTCTCTGACAAACAAAAACATTTTTTCTAAATTCCCAAGCCTTTTCTCATGACATATTCTCCTTGACTGAAACGTGGCTTAACGTCAGTATACTTGACTCGGAACTCTTTAATCACGAGTTCTCAGTATATAGGAGTGACCGCCATATAACTGACCTAAAAGCGCTTGGTGGAGGTGTTCTTACTGCAGTCCGCAGTCATCTTACCTCTGAGAAAATAGTATTTCAATTCCCTCTTAACATAGAAATAATCTGTGTTAAGATAACAATTGGAAATAAATATCTTTATGTTGCAAATGCGTACATTCCTTCATATCGTCTATGCATTCTGTATTCTGAGCTATCGAAGGCTTTAGAATACATCTTTGACTTATCTTGTTGTGCCAGAACTATCTTGTTGCTGGGTGATTTTAACTTGCCGCACATAGACTGGGTGCCTTCTGAGGGAGAACCTCATTTTATAACGGGTGATTTTTTAAGAGGTTTAGAAATTTTTTAAAAAAAAAACACAAAAAATTCGAAAAAATGAATGAAATATTTATTTGAATCGATAGTTTGAACCTTGCAATTTAATGTTTAAAGATAATTTCATGCAAATGTTGACCGCGGCTGCGTCTCAGGTAGCCCATCCGCTGAGTCCAATTTTGGCATACTCTTTCATACATATCGGCCGGTATCTCACGAATGAATGCATGGATGTTGGCTTCCAGTGCGTCAATCGAAGCGGGCTTGTCCCTATAGACATTAGCCTTGACATACCCCCACAAAAAATAATCTAATGGTGTCAAATCGCACGATCTAGGCGGCCAATTGACCGGCCCGAAACGTGAAATTAACTGTTCACCAAACTCGCCTCGCAATTGCGCCATTGTTTCGCGTGCTGTGTGGCATGTGGCACCGTCTTGTTGAAACCACATATCATGCAAGTCAAGAACTTCCATTTCGAGCAAAAAAAAGTTTGTTATCATCGCTCGGTAGCGTTCACCATTGACAGTAACGCTGCGATTCGCATCATCTTTGAAGAAATATGGCCCAATAATGCCGCCGGCCCATAAACCGCACCAAACAGTGGCTTTTTCGGGATGCATTGGTAGCTGTTGCAATGCTTCTGGCTGATCTTCACTCCAAATGCGGCAATTTTGCTTATTTACGTACCCATTCAACCAAAAATGAGCCTCATCGCTGAACACAATTTTTCGATAAAAAAGCGGATCCTCGGCCAGCTTTCCAAGAGCCCATTCACCAAAAATTCGGCGTTGTGGTAGGTCGGCTGGCTTTAGTTCTTGCACCAGCTGTATCTTAAAAGGCTTTACGCCCAAATCCTTCCGCAAAATTTTCCACGTAGTGCTGTAACAAAGGCCTAACTGCTGGGAACGACGCCGAATCGACATTTCGCGGTCTTCCGTCACACTAGCTGATACGGCCGCAATATTTTCTTCACTACGCACAGTACGTAAACGTGTTGGTGGTTTAATGTCCAACAAAGTAAATTTGGTGCGAAATTTGGTCACAATCTTCCGAATAGACTGCTCAGAAGGTCGAGAATGCCGATCATAAAATGGAAGCAGCGCGCGATGAACATTTCGAACCGAGCACGAATTTTGATAGTAAAATTCAATAATTTGCAAGCGTTGTTCATTTGTAAGACTATCCATGGTTAAATTGCAAACTAAACTGAAGCTGTTTGACAGTGACACAAGGTACTAAACACACGTCAGCTGTCAAAACCAGTGTTGCCAAAACCAAACCAGCTAAAAAATCACCCGTTACCATCTGAAGATTCTGCACAACAAGAGCTTACAGCAAACAAGCTGTCAAGCTGTATAAAAAATCATAATAATCGAATTCTCGATTTAGTTTTTTCTTCTGTTAGTACTCTGTTAGTACTGCAGTATTAAAATCTAGTACCAGCATAACTAACATAGACAAAAATCATCCTCCACTAGATATTTTCATTGACATAGGCGGACATCTGTACGAAAACGCTGACTCGTACGATCGTTCGTACTCTTTTGACTTTCGGAAAGCAAATTTTCAAAGGCTATCCAAAGAAATTATTCTTTCGAATGTGAATATTGACAGCTTCTCCAATTTAGAAGAAGCTGTTAAAAATTTTTATTTTCTAATAAAAGATTGCATGGATAGAACAATCCCAGTTAAATATTCAAAAAATGCTCAAACCCAGCATCCTTGGAACACGAAAGAGCTTAAATCTCTTCGAAATAGACGTAACCGGGCCTGGAATAATTTTGTAAAAAGCCAGAATCATTACGACTATGACAAATACCTGAATTATTTTAATGAATACTCTACGATGTCAAGTAGTTTATATAATGGCTATATAGTGAATATGGAGAACGCTCTTAAAAATGACCCTAAACGCTTTTGGGGCTTTGTCAATTCGAAGAGAAAAACGGATGGATATCCAGCCAATTTCTCTTATAATAATTCAAAAACATCGGACTCTCTAATTTTATCTAACTTATTCGCAGAGAATTTCAGTAAATCATTTATTGACACCCCTCTTGTCTTAGACGAACATTATTTCAGTTATCTCAATGACTGTCCTCAAGTTAGTTTCAGCAACGTTATATTTGACGATGAGACACTACTTAAAGCAATGCAAAGATGCTCTTTTGCCATACCTTAAGCATATGTTTGAAAGCTCTTTTGCCACTGGAGTATTCCCAACTTAATGGAAAAATGTTTTTAAAAAAGGTGAGCGTGGAGATATTTCTAATTATAGACCTATCTCAAAACTATCTTGCATTCCCAAGTTATTCGAACATATTATTTGTGATAAATTGGTCTTCCTTTGTCGCAACATCATCTGTGATGAACAACATGGCTTTGTTAAAAATCGATCCACTGTAACAAATCTATTAACTTTCATGCATCATTGGTCCAATAGTTTGAAAAATAAAAAAGAAGTCGATTGTATATACACTGACTTCTCCAAAGCCTTTGACCAGTTATCACATAACATCATAATTTTTAAACTTAAGGCATATGGATTCCCTCCAGGATTCATAAATTGGGTTAAATCATACCTCTCATTGAGAACATACCAAGTAAAATTTAGAGGTTCCAAGTCAATCTTGAGGTACTCCAGAAGTCATTTAGGACCAATTTTATTTATACTTGCAATTAACGATGTAAAAGCTTGTATTCGAGATAGCAAAATATTGATATATGCTTACTGAATTGTAATGCAAATGACAACCCTTATCTTGTAATTTCATTTTTCCATATTTATAGATTTCTATAAACTTTTATTTGACTTGCTAAACGATAAGTGCGAGTGTTGATAACACGACGAAAAACAGCCACACTATAAACACCCTGGTGAGAATGGCACGGATGAATACCCGGCCTGCTGTCCCAGGCGAACCTAGATGAGCTGCTCTGACATACTCGGACCACAGGTTGTCTAGGAATTTCAAGGGTTAGTCAGGCCCCTTGAATAGAGATGGTGGCGGATGAACCGAAAGGCCAACGGCAGCGCTCAATCCCGTAGTTGATACTGATGGCCCCGTGTCCTAGGGGTACCTAATAAATTGCAACTGGCCCTCCATGTTGGGGGTTGTGCTTTGGGTTAACTACCCGCCCACAGAAAAAAATATTGTTACGAAGCAACCAATAGCCTCGGAAATGACTGATTTTATTGTTGACGACCCTGCTAAACGAAAAAAGGACAACGACGTTCGTATCTGCACCTGGAATGTGAGAACATTAAACAGAAGAGGTGCAGGCGAACAACTAGCGGAAGCCCTAAACTGCTACAAAGCAGACATTACTGCCATCCAGGAAATACGATGGGATGGACCGGGCAAAAAGAGGATGAAAAACTGTGATATCTACTACGGACCGTGTTATAGTGAGCAGAAACAGCGACAATTCGGATGCGGATTTGTTATAAGGCAAGAAGTCTTATGTTTCCAAGACATTAGCGAACCCATAGTAACAATCCGCATCAAGGCCAAATTCGCCAACATAAGCCTTATATGCGCTCACGCTCCGACGGAAGAAAAAGATGATATAACTGAGGATTGCTTCTACGAGCTCCTCGACAAAGCCTATGAGCGACTACCAAAGTACGATGTTAAAATCGTGCTGGGAGATTTTAACGCAAGGGTAGGAAGAGAAGACATCTTTAGAAGTACTGTCGGCAAATATAGCCTACACGACAATACGTCTGGTAACGGACTTAGGCTAATTGATTTCGCTACGGAACGAAACGCCACTATAGCCAGCACACGGTTTCCTCACCTCGATATCCACAAGGGGACATGGCGGTCCCCAGATCAACGAACAGTCAACCAAATTGATCACATTGCGATAGACAAGAGGCACGCATCCAGTATTTTGGATGTCCGAACATTCCGAGGAGCTAACATCGACTCGGATCACTACCTTGTAGCAGCCAAGGTTAGAATGCGGATATCCACCACGCCACAACAATCCAGAAATACTGTAAAAAAATTTAATGTCGGAAGACTGCAATCGCAAGAGACCGTCAAGACCTTCGCACAACGCGTATCCCTTAACCTCTCGATTAACGCCATACCACCAGCATCGAATGTCGAAGAGAAATGGCAACGATGCCAACAGGCCATTAGATCAGCCGCAACTGATGTGCTAGGTTTCTCGCGCCCACCAGCAAGAAACCCCTGGTTTGATGAGGAATGCCGACAGATGCTCGCAGCCAAGAACGAGGCCTACAAGGCTAAGCTGCAGGTGAAGACGAGAGCTGCCATTGAGCTCTATAGGCAAAGAAGAAGGGAAGAACATCGGCTTTTCAGCAAGAAGAAAAAAGAGCAAGAAAAGCGCGCGATCGAGGATATAGAGAGGTGCCACTCCAGGAACGATGTTCGCAAGTTTAACCAAAGTGTAAAACGTCAAATCCAAGGCTACAAGGCTCGAACAGAATCCTGTCGAGATGAACAAGGAAATATCGTAGTTGAGACACAGTCGATGCTGAGGATATGGAAGAACCACTTCTGCAGACTGTTAAACGGCGATGACGAACAACATTCCGCTGTCAGGCAGAACGAACCATTTAATATTGGCAACGACAGCGAAAAATGCCAACTACCCGACCTAAGTGGAGTGAGGATAGCTATATCTAAACTCCAGCTTAATAAGGCCGCCGGAAATAACGGCCTTCCCGCTGAGCTTTATAAAGCTGGCTGAGATGACTTGGTAAGCAACATCCACCAACTCATAAGCCAAATCTGGTCGGTTGAAAGCATGCCTGAAGAATGGAACCTCAGCATCGTTTGCCCGATCCACAAAAAAGGAGACCCTCCGAACTGCGCCAACTACAGAGGCATAAGTCTGCTCAACATCGCCTACAAGATCCTATCTGGTGTAATATGTGAACGCCTGAAACCGTTTACCAACAACACCTGGTCGGCCCTTATCAGGCCAGGAAAGTCCACAATCGATCAAATTTTCACACTTCGGCAGATCCTTGAAAAAAACCTAAGAAGTCCAAATCGATACCCACCACCTATTTATCGATTTCAAAGCCGCATACGACAGCATTTATAGAGACAAACTATACAGAGCCATGTCTAGCTTTGGTATACCGCCCTAACTCGTCCGTTTGTGTAGGATGACGATGGAGAATTCTCGCTGCTCCATCAGGGTCGGAAACGACCTCACCGACACATTCGATACCAAAAAAGGATTCAGGCAATGCGGTGCGCTGTCATGTAACTTTTTCAATTTGATTCTTGAGAGGATTGTGCAAAACTCCCGAGCCAACACCTGAGGCACAATTCTCCAAAAATCGGTGCAACTACCAGCATACGCCGACGATATTGACATCATTGGTAGGACTCAACGTGATGTCATAGCCACGTTTGCTAGTATAGAGAAGGAAGCGGCAAAAATGGGTTTAGCAGTAAATGAGGGTAAGACTAAGTATATGCTGTCAACACGAAAGGACACACAACATCGACGAATTGGACAGAACGTCACCATTGACAGATATAACTTTCAGGTAGTACGGGACTTTGTCTACCTCGGCTCCGCTATTAACTCTGACAACATCTCGTCAGAAATCAAACGAAGAATTACTCTTGCCAATCGCTGTTTCTTCGGGCTAAGAAGGCAATTTAGTAGTAAAGCCCTCACTCGAACTACTAAGGAGATCCTATATAAGACCCTGATCATCGCAGTCCTGCTCTACGGCGCTGAAGCATGGACCTATCAAAAGCGGATAAAGAAATCCTTGGTCGATTCGAGAGGAAAATTCTTCGAAAAATCTTCGGCCCCGTTTGCGTTGACGGACTATGGAGACGAAGATTCAACCAATAACTATACGAGCTGTACAGCGACATACCCCTGGTAAAAAAAAACTCCGCATTGGACGTTTAAGATGGCTAGGACATGTAGAAAGAATGGACACCATTACTCCGGCTCGCTGTCTTCGATTCCCAGCCAGACGTCGGACGCAGTAGAGGAAGACCTCGCCTTAAGTGGCGCGCACAAGAAGAAACCGACCTCAACCAACTTGAAGTGCGCAACTGGTGGGAGTTTGCTAAGTACCGGGCTAATTGTAGAGACATGTTGGTTGAGGCACAGGTTCATTCCGGACTGTAGAGCGTCTGAAGTAAGTATGTAAGTGCTAGCAAAGAGAAATCAGCATCAAACGTCTTCCCGCCACTATGTGACTTAAAATTAAGTGTGGGACAGAAAATACTAGATATGCCCATGGATAGATGGAACTTTACATCCCCATATGTGAAACATCGAAGCAGTCGTGGTCTAAATATGACTCAAGCACAGAAACTCCTTTGGAGAAACAGCAAATCTCTCTTGACGCTAATGGCCAAACTCGCTAGACACAAGATTAATCAGAAATTTAGAATACATGATGATGACTTTTAATGAGGAAGACACTCACGAGGTTACCCTTTGCTTTCTGCCCCATTGCTGAGGACTTAGTCAATTAAAGAAGAGAACTCCAAGGAAATACTTTTCCCACTACCTGGTAGATCTGTCTATTGACTCGACGAAATTAAAACGTCTGGTGCTGTATATCGAATTTCCAGGTTTGTAACGGCAATTGTATGGACAGGGTCCAAATGGACATCAACGACCAAATGTTCCTCAACACATGATACACCCAACGAGCATCAAAATGAGTGTACATTCACTTGAGTGCGATGAGGAATGACAAAGACCATCTATCACATGAGACTACCAACCTTACCTACTCCGATCATACTAATCTAGCACCCCAGTTTGCAAAATCCTGTTTAAGTTTTGTCCAAGGGTTGGCAATCTGTACACTATGTGACGCAGCAGGAATTTGTTTCCCATTGGATTATCTTTAGTAACCAACTGGTCTCTTCCTGTAAAGACAGGATATACTTGATATGGAGTCGAGTGCGTTCTAGGGCAGTTTATCTTTACAGCAACTCACAGTGATTAACGAAGATGACTCAGCCATGAACTATGAGTGCCCTTAGAAAAATCACGCATAAGCAAGCTGACTTATCTGCACAACATACATACTAACGACTCAATCCTATCTCAAGACGTTTTGAAATATAAAAAAATGACAATATACCGCTTACTACATAAACAAACATGTTTGCATCCTTCGTCCCACAATGTCGTTGTAGTTATTGCGTTCTCTAGAGACGAGTCGTACATGTTAAGAACTTGCCGAGCGACAATTCAATGAGAAACCAACAATAGAGTTCGTATTCTCGTTTCCCTGTGCCAAAATTAACCCTGAGAATAAACTCTCATTTAATAAATCATCGCAGTTTGTCATTCAAGGTTGCAAAATCCTGTTTGTTAACCTTGGGAAGGTGGTTATTCCAGCATACAAGAGAACCCCCCACATCTTTGTAACCATCTTCGAACGCGATTAGCCACCCGTTGAAACGCATTTAGATTCAAATTGTATCAACAAAGGCTTTATCAAGCGACACTTACTATTGTCTTATCAACTTCGTGCCCTAATGCTTATTAGTCTATCAGCGTTAGTAAACGGACCACAAACCGAACAAAACAAACAAAGAACCGCCAAGTGAATGCTATCGAAACGAATTCAAAACTGATAAACATCGTCTAATTACTCATATTACTATGAATCACAGTCTGTGCGACCACCACTTCAACCCGAAGTCAAGGCGACAGCAGATCACCGAGATCAAGTTGCGTGCAAGCGTGTAGTTCCTGCTAACACCAGTAGATAGTAATGTGCCTCCATGCATCTAACGATGGATTACACTGCCAGTTGCTTCACACACTTTTAAAATCTGAAATCTATTCCTTACGTAATGGAACACAGATAGATTTCGTTGCAAAAGCTTGAACAATTCAATTTACTTACAGCATGTGTGTTATGGCCTTGACATCTAGATTGTAGGTGTATTGCTAGATTCACAATTATTTGGCTAATTGGAGCAGCAAAACTGTTTAGTTTAGGTAAATACTGGTTAAACACAAAATAACAAGCACCGACGACCCGAAGTGGCACTCACTAACGATTTATATTAAGGCGGAATATTAAGGTTGTGTGATGGCTAAGTACAGTTTTATTATGATTAAGTATTTTAAATTGTACAAAAGATTCAAGTTGCTGCACTTGTTAACTCCGAACCGCGATAAACAAGTGGCTCAATCCAAGTGTCTGGCAACGGCAAGAAGTCGAATCGAACCGCTGTTTTGTTTTCGGTTTTGCACTTTCGTGATTTGACGTTTGTTTAGAAAATTAAAAACTGACAGCTGATGTCATTTTAGGAGTGCTGAACAGTGTTCGTAGATAAAGTGTTACTTGTACAGTAGCGGTGTTAGAAAATGGAATATGACAATTCTCTATTAGGCGTGTTTATACCCTATCCCATAGGGGTATATTAGTTTTGATACTTAGTTTGTAACATAGAGACATAATTTAGCTACATATACCTCAAAGTATTTGGATCGACTCAGAATCGCTAGCTGAGTCGAATTAGCCATGTCTGTCCGTCCGTCCGTGTGTCCGTCCGTCTGTTCGTTACCAATTTTTGGGCCTTAAATTTTGAGCTAGGATAATGAAATTTGGAATAAAGATCCTTGGCCGAGTCACCAGAACAAGTGTAAAAATTTTTAAAATCCGCCCACTGCCACGCCCCCTTTTAGAAAAAACGTAGTTTTAAGCCAAACCGTAAGGAATTTCAAAAAAGTGTCTGAGCAGCATATTTAGACAATCCTAATATCTATATTTCGTACATGCAAAGTTTTTTGCCACGCCCACTTTTTGGGGGCGTTTTTAGTAAAAAACGTTTTTTGTCCAAATTTTAAAACTTTCGAAAAAAAAGTTTAATGCAAATACTTCCGCAATGATAATATAAACATTTTGTCCATAGATCATTTTCACCTACGCCCACATTTTGGGGGTGTTTTCTTACAAAAACCATTTGTATAGCCCATCCCAAGCCATTAGCAATAGAAAACCGTTGTTTTTTGTCGAACCACAAAAGATTTTGATAAACTGTCTGAGCAATATATTGTGACAATGTCATTTTCTGTATTTCATCGCCATAAGGCCTATATTTTGAAGATATTAATTTTAAGGATGGGATGGGATAGGGTTTTCAACGATCCGCATAGCGGATTGTAGCCTCTCATATGTTTTTTTTCTATATCTATACAGGCTTATTTTCACATGAGAAAAAAAACGCCATTCGGTGACTTGGCAGCACTATTCTTGTTGACATTTGACAACTCAATTTCAGTTGCTTATTTTTTTTTCATAAACAATTTTGCACCGAATAATTATTTCTATTACGCATTTGAAAGGGAATCATAACAAAATGATAAATGCAGAAACCACAAAGGTAAATTTAGATATTTAACATAAAAGTGTATCTTCAATATGCATTTAGTTTTTAGTTAATGTCTTTATTGACAGACAACACAGCAGCAGGAGCAGCATACTCGCGCCGTACAAAAGACGTGGAGGATGTTCTGGAAGTGCTTGCGCTTTGGTCTGATGATTCGAGTTCCAGCAGAACTTCGGAGGAATCTGAACTGGAGTGGAAGCGACATCCGAAAGTACAAAATTTTATCGAAACTATTGATGAATTTAATGAGGACGATTTCAAATCTCATATGCGATTTCGACGACAAGAATTGGAATACCTTATGTGTATGAATCTTATTTTTCTATTTACTATTCTGTCTTCATAGTTCTTTTTCATCCAATTTAGCAAGATATTCACTATTCGAATGTGAAAATCAATTGAATTCTTGTGGAGGAAGATCCAGAATAGATCCCAGGAAATCAGTATACATCTACAGCTGGTATATCAGCAAAACCGTGACATTTAGGCAGCTGGGAAATTTGTTTGGTATTTCGAAGTCATCAGCATGGATTGTTGTCCGCAGAGTAACAGAATTTTTAATTAAAATTGGACACGAATATGTGAAATGGCCACAAGGAGATGATTCAATTGAAATGCAAGCGTCGTTTCTTCAAAAGAAAAGAATACCCAACATTATTAGAGCAATAGATTGCACGCACGTCACTATAAAAGCACCAAGAAGAGACAAAGAATGCTATTTTGATAGGAAGCAAAATTATAGCTTAGTTTTACAAGCTGTTGTTGATGCTAACAAAAAGTTCACAAACATCACTTGCGGGGAGCCGGGATCTCTTCATGACTACAGGGTACTACGGAGATCCAACTTGTATGCAAGAGCCCATGCTAACTATGTGTCCCAATGGTGCGTTTATTCTTGGTCACTCTACCTACCCTCCGTCAAGTTGGTTGGTGCCACCATTTAAAGATTGTGGAAATCTAATGGAATCTCAACGAAATTTAAACAACATTCATTCTGCAACTAGAATTGCTGTGGAAAATGCTTTTGGGTTGCTCAAGGGACGATTTAGGAGATTGATAAAGTTCACGGAACAGACAGATTTAAGTGCCGTTACGAATCTCATCGTGGGTGCTTGTGTTTTGCACAAAATTTGCATATGTCACGACGATTTCATCTCACGTATCGGATCCTACGTCGGATGAAAATTTCGGTGACGAAGATGTAGCAGATTATGGTGTAAGCAGAAGGGATTCACTTTTGTCGATATTTGCAAGAGCAAAATATTATATAAACATATATGTATGCTACATATATTTGTTATATTTGTATACGAACCCCTTGTCATCTAAAATATAAAAAAAATCTATGTATCTTAAATAAAAATAACAATAAACATATGTATTCATAAGGGTAGGTATTTTATTTGTCTTTTTTTTTGCCAAATTTTTCAAAATTTTAAATTTTTTTCTTCAGCTTTTTTTCTGCGGTGGTGGAACTCGTCTTACCTTTGAAGGTAGCACCTCAACAACATTAAAATCTCATCCTTTGTCCATATTTTACGTTTACTAAATTGGAATATATAAATTATTGTATATAAGATTTATTTATTGAATTGTTTACCTTTTTTCTGCCATGTTGCTGCCGTTAAATATGTTTCCAAATAAGAAACGGATGTCACTTTAGCCATCTTCGATAACATTTCTCGATAACAACAGCAATGAGTTGGTTTGGTAGCACGTTTTCTATCCAGGATAAGGGCGTAGGACTGGATAATTATCCAGGTTTCGCGAAATCTATATAGGCTAAGGTGTTGTTGTATTTTACACGTGAATTGTTTGCTAAGCCTATATAGATTTGGAGTGAAGAGAAAAAAACATGCCTATTATATGTTCCCCCTTATTCATTAGATTTCACTAAAACACATCTCAACGGTTGTATAGTTATACAGTGCATAGGTATTTATTTATCCAGCCTCTATTCAGGGTCGCACAATTTCTTATTCATAACATATTTCCCCATCCGTAATAGTTATACAGGGTTTGTGTCAAATAAAATACCAAAAAGCTCGTCAGAGCTACCAAGGGATCATTTTTATGGTTGCGAAACTCATGATGACAATTTTATTTTCTACATATTTATAACATATTGATGACTTATGTGAATTCAATAACATCATTTACAATGTTGAGTGTGTAGGTAAAGAAGAATTACTATTTGAACAAATTAAACAGTGAAACACAACTGCTAAAATACATTTGATTTTTTCCACTTGCAATTGAACCTTTGGTAAACCTGATTCTCAGCCGTCTGTGTATACAGAAATAAAAAAAATATATACCCTTATACAGGCACTATTCAACCATCAGGCGCGTGTAGGATGTGCAGCCTCTATTCAACGTTGCATAAGTTTTATGAATAAGGTTTTTGCGTTTAGTGGCATTTCAAGGAGTGCATAACTTTATACACACCTTATAATGAGTTTATGAATAAGGCTGGTTGTCTTTTCAGAGATGGCAGAAATGACACTTTTTTTGAATAACTACATTAGTTACGTCTACTACGTAACTGATGTAGTTAATGCGTTCCGGATTTCAGTTTTACCAAGTTAACTTTGCCGGTGCACTGCTCATTGGTCAATCGACCATTTTATTCACGTGACATTTGAGGAGATATGACTGGCGAAACAAGTTGAAAATTCACGCATGGACACTCAGAGATGAGTGAAACAGCTGATTTTGCGTAGAACTGTCATGAAGATGTTTTTGATTTCAGTAGCTTTTTTTTTATAATTTACGCGCACTCAAGGGGTTATGAATACACTTTTAAATGTTTGACCACAGTACCAGCGTTAGAGAAAGGGAAGAAAGAGAGTGATAGGAAAGATTTTTGGATGTAGTGGAGACTTATACTACGTTCTCACTGAGCAAAAAAGATCTTTTCGGAAATCAATTCGCAAATACGATTAAATTTCCCATACAAAATCAAATTTCGGTAATGTGATAATACCATCACATTTGTGGGAAATGTGGTTTCTAATATGAAAAAATAAGAGGTCCAACAAACGAACAAACCTTTTTTCATTGGAATGGAACAGCTAAAATGTCAAATTGGATGGGATTCATGTGACAAAAAAAGGAAGGGTTGATTGTAAAAATGAAAACATTGGAAGCTTTCTCCCGAAATTTTTTTTTTTTCAGTTTGTTATTTATACAACAATTTATGGTACATTTATTGCTCTGTATTTGCTGCTATTATTTCGTCCAGAACCTCCTTGGAGTTTTCCATTTTAATTTCAGCGTCGATAACATTTGAATCCGGAACCGAAGTCTTTGCATATCCCACTTCCTCTGTTTTCAAACGCCAGTTGTCAAAAGTAATTCGAAAACTTAAAGCCCGATTCTCCCCCTTATGAGGAATCACAAGTCACAAGCTCTTGTGACTATTCTTTGTGACGATTATTGTGACTCGATAACATTTGTCGGATTCTCCGATAATCCTCACAAGAAAAGTCACAACAAAACTCACCACAGCAAAGGTGAATATATATAAGCAACGTTTCTGCAAATTGTGGCTTGGCTGAGAGGTATTGTATAGTTATTTCGTATACACTTCTTAAAACAGCCATTTGCAAGGAAATATAGCTCTGAATGAAACTATATTCAAAACAAATTTAATAAAACTGCAATGAGAACTTGAGAAGAACAAAATGTAATACATACTCGAAGTACAAAAGGCAAAGAATTTGGTTGATTGTCATGAGGCTTCAAGATCTGCATGAGATCCCAGCATAATGATTTTGGAAATCGAAAAAACTTTACAAACGTGCTGTTCTGTATAAATATTGGGTCAATGGTACCTCTCAAAGTTCTTAAAAGCCGTCTTCGCTGCAATCTTATCAATATTATTAATTTGTTAAAAATGATTTGCTTTTGTAAAATTCTTACTTTTCATTTACGGAGGGAACTTCGTCAATAATATGCGACATATTCATTTCAACTTCCATTTTTTACACTACTCAACAATCAAAATATCAAATCTCAAATAATTTGCTAGTTGTGACCTGCTCTGAAGGGGATCACAATTTCGATTGTTTTTGTGACTCTCACAAGTTGTGACCGTGGGGGAGAGTACGAAAAAGTCACAAAATCAATTTCACCTCTTCTTGTGACTTGTGAGGTGTCAGTGATGATGGGGAGAATCGGGCTATAAGTGAGAACACCTTTTCTGTGAAATTGGAAATAATCTCATTTGAACCCCAGTGAGAACGTAGTATTACTTCATGGGTGGTTTCCGAACTTAATGCTGAACTATAATAGAAGATGGTTGCGGACGACCACTTCCGTAACTGTGCGAACACATGAAATTTGTATTGTACGACCACCATAATAGTTTTTCGCTTCGATTCATCCAGTTTTCGTTCACTTTTGCTCACTTACGAAAAAGCGAATTGATTCGCTCTTTCTCTTTCTTTTTATCTTGCATACAAGAGTTTGACATTTCACTTTAACAGCTGTGTACATTTAAATTTGTAAGTTCATAAGCAACGACATTTTGTTTTTATTGTCTGTAAGTGGTAAGTGCGTTTGAAATTAATAAAGTTATCATTTGAAAGAACTCAATCGTTTTTAAATTTCATTTGTATAAAAAGCATTTATGTACAGTCTACACAAATGGCGGCTTGCGCAGAGGATTACGATTTTCAGTTTCCTCGCAGTGGAGGCTGCGAGGAAACTGGATGGGGACTATTCTCCGAGATGCTGTTTTTAAAAATGAAGTGCAAATATTATGTTATTTAATTGTTTTTATTATTATTATTACCCTTATGAGGTACAACACTGAAGTGCAAATATATTTAACAAAAAAACGTTATGAAAATGTTGTTGTTTTTAGTGTTGGCTTAAAAATTCCGTGAGAATATTTCGTACGGCTGTTGATGATCTTCCTCCATAGTGATGAATATTGCCTGAAGACAGAATTGACAGAATGTTGCTTCGAACTTCACTTCGTCATAATCCATCGTGATGTTGGCCATCTGTGTCCTCCCAATCCACATAGTTGTTAGGACAATAAGATGAATCATTGCCCTTGTTTAGCATTATAAAATTGTGTAACACCACACAAGCTGAAACCATTTTTTCGGCATTTTCTGGGAACATGTGCAGTGTTGTGAGCAATATGCGCCAACGGGAGACAAGGATTTCAAAACTGTTCTCTATGGTACGGCGAGCTCTCGACAGCCGTTTATTAAAAATTTTCCTTATCTGGTGGCAACAGCACGCCTTTATGTGGTCGCATTAAATTTAGTCCAAGGGGAAAGGCAGCATCCGCAACAAAGTAGTGAGGAATTTTCGTTAGGCTGTTTGGCAAGTTTTTGGTGGCAGGAATTGGAAGATCATTGCTCAAAAGCCTCTTTCCAAATCGACTTACTTGAAGAATACCTGCATACGATTTGAAAAGTACCATTAGATGAGATTGAAAGCATATTTTTATATATTTTTATTACCTCCGTCACTTTGACTCCCGTATGCGCCAATATCTACGTATGTGACCGTTATTTAGCGTCACATGCTGCCATTAGGACTATGCTGAAATGCTTCTTATAACGGGTGATTTTTTAAGAGGTTTAGAACTTTTTTAAAAAAAAAAAACACAAAAAATTCGAAAAAATTAATGAAATATTTATTTGAATCGATAGTTTGAACCTTGCAATTTAATGTTTAAAGATAATTTCATGCAAATGTTGACCGCGGCTGCGTCTCAGGTAGCCCATCCGCTGAGTCCAATTTTGGCATACTCTTTCACACATATTGGCCGGTATCTCACGAATGAATGCATGGATGTTGGCTTCCAGTACGTCAATCGAAGCGGGCTTGTCCCTATAGACATTAGCCTTGACATACCCCCACAAAAAATAATCTAATGGTGTCAAATCGCACGATCTAGGCGGCCAATTGACCGGCCCGAAACGTGAAATTAACTGTTCACCAAACTCGCCTCGCAATTGCGCCATTGTTTCGCGTGCTGTGTGGCATGTGGCACCGTCTTGTTGAAACCACATATCATGCAAGTCAAGAACTTCCATTTCGGGCAAAAAAAAGTTTGTTATCATCGCTCGGTAGCGATCACCATTGACAGTAACGCTGCGATTCGCATCATCTTTGAATAAATATGGCCCAATAATGCCGCCGGCCCATAAACCGCACCAAACAGTGGCTTTTTCGGGATGAATTGGTAGCTGTTGCAATGCTTCTGGCTGATCTTCACTCCAAATGCGGCAATTTTGCTTATTTACGTACCCATTCAACCAAAAATGAGCCTCATCGCTGAACACAATTTTTCGATAAAAAAGCGGATCCTCGGCCAGCTTTCCAAGAGCCCATTCACCAAAAATTCGGCATTGTGGTAGGTCGGCTGGCTTTAGTTCTTGCACCAGCTGTATCTTAAAAGGCTTTACGCCCAAATCCTTCCGCAAAATTTTCCACGTAGTGCTGTAACAAAGGCCTAACTGCTGGGAACGGCGCCGAATCGACATTTCGCGGTCTTCTGTCACACTAGCACACGGCCGCAATATTTTCTTCGCTACGCACAGTACGTAAACGTGTTGGTGGTTTAATGTCCAACAAAGTAAATTTGGTGCGAAATTTGGTCACAATCTTCCGAATAGACTGCTCAGAAGGTCGAGAATGCCGATCATAAAATGGAAGCAGCGCGCGATGAACATTTCGAACCGAGCACGAATTTTGATAGTAAAATTCAATAATTTGCAAGCGTTGTTCATTTGTAAGACGATCCATGGTTAAATTGCAAACCAAACTGAAGCTGTTTGACAGTGACACAAGGTACTAAACACACGTCAGCTGTCAAAACCAGTGTTGCCAAAACCAAACCAGCTAAAAAATCACCCGTTATAATAGAAGCTGGTTGCGGACGACCACTTCCGCAACTGTGCGAACACATGCAATTTGTATTGTACGACCATAATAGCTTTTCGCTTCGATTCGTTCAGTTTTCGTTCACTTTTGCTAACTTACGAAAAAGCGAATTGATTCGCTCTTTCTCTTTCTTTTGTTCTTTCATACACAAGTTTTACATATCATTTCAACAGCTGTGTACATTTAAATTTGTTAGTTGCTAAGCAACGAAATTTTGTTTTTATTGTTTGGAATTCCATTCTCAAAAGTCTATTATGGGCAACTTGAGTAATTGAGAGTACTGAAGAAAACTTAACTTAGATTTTTGCCATTAGCTTCCGATTGCTTCCGTCTATTATAGTTCAGCCTTTAGCTGTAATTGTTGGTATCAATGCTACTGTTGTCAAAGTAAAGCATTGCCAGGTTATGTGTGTATTGTAAGCATATTATTTTAAAACTTGAATTTATTTAAGATACTCAAGTCAATTGTTTTAAAAAATTGTTACGTGGCCAGGTAGGTATTCCACATAATCCTAGCTGAATAAAATCCCAGCTCAATTCTTGAGATATCTGAAAAAAAGAGATATACGTTTAATATCAGCAACGAAAATATGTATGTTCTTACCTTGTTTATATGTAAACAAATGTTGCCTGCTGAGGCATGTGGCAGGGACGACAGCCAGAACATAATCCCCAGCAGGCTTAAACATTTTTCCATTCCCTCATTCCCTGAAACCAAAGAAAAATTAATAATAGCACATAAAAACATATAAAATAACAAAATTTACTTACCTCGATCGCGTGTTTAATGTCGTCCACCTGAAATGAAATTGTTGTTTTGACGTCTTCGTCCGTCTGTCATTAGTTCCATTAAAAGGTTTTCGGTATGGAGAGGTTATAAGTTTAAGGGTTGGTGGATTTGATAAAGTGTAGGCAATAGGTGATAAGTTAGATTTAGTAGAACTAAAGGATGATCCATTTCGAGGTTCCCTACTTTTTTAAAGAAAAAAAACACAGAAAATTCAAATTTAACGGAGAATGTTTATTATCATTTGAAAGAACATTCTTTGGCATTTATTTTTTGAAGATTATGTCTATCAAAAGTTGGCTGTAGCTACGTCGCAGATGGTCCATCCGTTGAGTCCAATTTTCGATCACTCGTTCGAGCATTTCGACTGGTAACTGGCGAATGACACGCGTGATGTTTTCCTCCAAGGCCTGAATCGAAGCGGGTTTGTCGGCATTAGCTTTTGACTTTACATATCCCCACAGGAAAAAGTCTAACGGTGTGATATCACACGATATTGGTGGCCAATCGACCGGCCCAAAACGTGAAATTATGTGCTCACCGAAACGTTCTCTCAATAAGTCCATTGATGGATGCGATGTGTGGGAAGTGGCGCCGTCTTGCTGAAATCAAATGTCGCCGAGATCACGAGCTTCAATTTCAGGCATCAAATAGTCGGTTATCATGGCACGATAACGGTCGCCATTGACGGTTACGTTCGCACCGGCATAATTTACACACTCTCAGCTACGGCCGCTATATTTTCTTCACAGCGTGCTGGACGTGGTCTATTCGGTCGAATATTATCCAATAATGAATGCTGGGTCTCAAAATGGGTGAACGTGAATTTTCATAATAAATTTGAACAATTTGTAAACGTTGTTCACGCGTAAGTCTTTCCATTATGAAATGCCAAACAATACTAAACAAAAATAACATGACAACATGACACGACTCACACGTGATCTGTCAAAAAAGGCTATTGAAAAAAGGATCTCTACTTGGATCACCCGTTAGTAATGTAGTGGAATATTCAAATACAGCTAAATATTTATGGATGACTCTAGACGCCAAACTGCGCTGGAAAGCCCACGTAAAGAAAAAAAGGGATGAGTTAAACATCCGCTATAGTAAAATGTATTGGCTTATTGGGAGATACTCACCCTTATCCAACTACAATAAATTATTGCTATATAAGCAAATTCTTAAACCAGTATGGACCTATGGGCTCCAGCTGTGGGCATGCACATGCAAGACAAACTTACTAAGAATACAATCCTTCCAAAACAAAGTACTACGGAGCATAGTTACACACCGATCCGATCTACACCGATCTACAAAGAGATCTATATATTGAAATGGTTGAAGATGAAGCTAAAAAAGTAGCTTTAAGACACAGAGATAGGAGATGTTAATTTAGAAATAGCACAGCTTTTAAGAACCGACAATATAGTCAGGAGATTAAGACGGGTTAAACCCCTTGATCTATGTAGCTAAAGATATATATAATTCAAAAAAAAAAAACAAGAAATACTGAAACTTAAGGTACAATTTCAAACAAAACTCATAGAAATCCGACAAACGTCGGAATTTCTTTTAAATTTTATATATTTATACAATATAATACATGTGAAAAATAAATTGCTGATTAGTCTAACGACTAGGTGCGATTCCTTGAAGACATACAAAAGTCAGTCTTCGGGAGGTTTTTTAGATCGGGTTAAAGTCCCTCACTATTGCAGAAGGTTCCCTCGCGATAAAACCTCTGCAATGTCTTTCGATGATTTTTCCTTCCAGCGAACCCCCAAAAAAAAAAAAAAAAGAGATGGCAGAAATGACACTTTTTTTGAATAACTACATTAGTTACGTCTACTACATAACTGATGTAGTTAATGCGTTCTGGATTTCAATTTTACCAAGTTAACTTTGCCGGTGCACTGCTCATTGGTCAATCGACCATTTTATTCACGTGACATTTGAGGGGATATGACTGGCGAAACAAGTTGAAAATTTACGCATGGACAATCAGATATGAGTGAAACAGCTGTTTTGCGTAGAACTGTCATGAAGATGTTTTTGATTTCAGTAGCATTTTTTTTTTTATAATTTACGCGCACTCAAGGGGTTATGAATACACTTTTAAATGTTTGACCACAGTACGAGCGTTAGAGAAGGGGAAGAAAGAGAGTGATAGGAAAGATTTTTGGATGTAGTGGAGACTTACTCCATGGGTGGTGTCCGAACTTACATCGGGGGGTCACTGTTTTTTGTGTTCGTTAAATTCGCATAGCTTTCAAGATGACCTTCTTTGAATAAAAGTTTCATGGTTTTTGGCTGGGATTAAACGCACAACCTTCTACTCAACAAGCGAACACATTACCACTACACCACGCCACCCAATATTATGGGTTTATTTAGGTTATTTTTTATTTTTATACCCTATCCCATAGGGGGGTATTTTCGTTTTGACATTAAGTTTGTAACATAGAAAAATAATTTCGGTACATATACCTCAAAGTATATGGATCGATTCAGAATCGCTAGCTGAGTCGATTAAGCCATGTCTGTCCGTCCGTCCGTCTGTGTGTCACCGATTTTTGGGCCTTAAATTTTGAGCTAGTGTTGAAATTTGGTATATAGACTCTCTGGCCGACTAAGCAGAACAAGTGTAAAAAAATTTGAAATCCGCCCACTGCCACGCCCCCTTTTAGAAAATCGTAGTTTTAAGCCAAACCGTAAGGAATATCAAAATATTGTCTGAGCAACATATTTAGACAATCCTAATATCTGTATTTCGTCCATACAAAAATTTGTGGCACCCCCACTTTTTGGTGGCGTTTTTGGTAAAACACGGTTTTTGTCCAAATTTTAAAAAAGTTTGAAAAAACTTTTGATGCAAATACTTCCGTAATGATAAAATAAACATTTTGTCTATATATCATTTTCACCTACACCCACTTTTTGGGGGCGTTTTCTTACAAAAACCATTTGTATGCCTTACCCCAAGGCATATGCAATAGAAAAACGTTGTTTTTTGTCGAACCACAAAAGGTTTTGATAATCTGTCTGAACAATATGTTGTGACAATGTCATTTTCTGTATTTCATCGCCATATAGCCTACATTTTGAGGATATTCATTTTAAGGATGGGATGGGATAGGGTATTCAACGATCCGCACAGCGGATTGTAGCCTCTCATATGTTTTTGTTTACACATGAGTTCCACAGCAACACCTGGTGAATGACAGACAGGCAATTTGTTTTGCAATATGAAATTTCAAATGCACATTAATTTATTATTTATATTAACTACATTCGTAATTTTATTTCCTGTGCTTTTACCAGCAGATAGGATCTTGTAGGCGATGTTGAGCAGACTTATGCCTATGTAGTTGGCGCAGTTCAAAGGGTCTCCTTTTTTGTGGATCGGGCAAACGATGCTGAGGTTCCATTCTTCAGGTATGCTTTCAACCGACCAGATTTGGCTTATGAGTCGGTGGATGTTGCTTACCAAGTATATCGCCAGCTTTATAAAGCTCAGCGGGAAGGCCGTCATTTCCGGCGGCCTTATTAAGCTTGAGTTTAGATATAGATATCCTCACTTCACTTAGGTCGGGTGGTTGGCAGTTTTCGCTGTCGTTGCCAATATTAAATGGTTCTGCCTGACAGCGGAATGTTGTTCGTCATCGCCGTTTAACAGTCTGCAGAAGTGGTTCTTCCATCCTCAGCTTCGACTGTGTCTGAACTACGAAATTTTCTTGTTCACTTCGACAGGATTCTGTTCGAGCCTTGTAGCCTTGGCTTTGAAGGTTTACACTTTGGTAAAACTTGCGAACATCATTCCTGGAGTGGCACCTCTCTATATCATTGAACGCGCGCTTTTTTTGTTCTTTTTCTTCTTTCTGAAAAGCCGATGTTCTTCGCTTCTTCTTTGCCTATAGAGCTCAATGGCAGCTCTCGTCTTCATCTGCAGCTTAGCCTTGTAGGCCTCGTTCTTGGCTGCAAGCATCTGTCGGCATTCCTCATCAAGCCAGGGGTTTCTTGCTGGTGGCCGCGAGAAACCTAGCACATCAGTTGCGGCTGATCTAATGGCTTGTTGGCATCGTTGCCATTGTTCTTCGACATGAGATGCTGGCGGTCTCTGGCGATTGCAGTCTTTCGACATTAAATGTTTTCACAGTATTTCTGTTTTTTTTTGTGGCGTGGTGGATATCCGCATCCTTACTTTGGCTACAACAAGGTAGTGGTCCGAGTCGATGTTGGCCCCTCGGAATGTTCGGACATCCAAAATACTGGATGCGTGCCTCTTGTCTATCGCAATGTGATCAATTTGGTTGACTGTTCGTTGATCTGGAGACCGCCATGGATATCGAGGTGATGAAACCGTGTGCTATAGTGGCATTTCGTTCCGTAGCGAAGTCAATTAGCCTAAGTCCGTTACCAGACGTGTTGTCGTGCAGGCTATATTTTCCGACAGTACTGCTAAAGATGTCTTCTCTTCCTACCTTTGCGTTAAAATCTCCCAGCACGATTTTAACATCGTTCTTTGGTAGTCGCTCATAGGTTTTGTCGAGGAGCTCGTAGAAGCAATCCTTAGTTATATCATCCTTTTCCTCCGTCGGAGCATGAGCGCATATAAGGCTTATGCTGGCGAATTTGGCCTTGATGCGGATTTTTACAATGTATTCGCCAATGTCTTGGAAACATAAGACTTCTTGCCTAAGTCTGGCATTTATAACAAATCCGCATCCAAATAGTCGCTGTTTCTGCTCACTATAACACGGTCCATAGTAGATATCACAGTTTTTCATCCTCTTTTTCCCCGGCCCATCCCATCGTTTTTCCTGGATGGTAGTGATCTCTGCTTTGTAGCAGTTTAGGGCTTCCGCTTGTTGTTCGCCTGCACCTCTTCTGTTTAATGTTCTCACATTCCAAGTGCAGATACGAACGTCGTTGTCCTTTTTTCGTCACAGCCCATCCCATCGTATTTCCTGGATGACAGTGATATCTGTTTTCTAGCAGCGTGGGGCCTATACCTATCCTGTTTAATGTTCTCATATTCCAGGTGTAGATACGATGGGGTTGTCCGTTTTTCGTTTAGCATCGTCGTCAACAATACAAAATCAGACCTTTCCGAAGCTCTTGGTTGCTTCGTAACCGGATGGATGGATGGGTGGATGGTGGATGGGTAGTTAACCCAAACCCATATCCAAATATATTGGATACCCCTAGGACACGTAACCATAGGTATCCACTACGGGATTGAGCGCTGTCGTTGGCCTTTCAGTTCATCCGCCACCCTTGAAATTCCTAGATGACATGTTGTCCGAATATGTCGAAGCAGTTCATTTACGTTATTTACTTTATTTCCACCTTACTAGGACTGTAGATGCCACCGTTTACTCCGTCTTGGAAGCTCTTTAACTGCTGTCTGGAATAGAAAATGTGCATTAGTGTGAGTAGGTACACAACTTTTCCCATTCTCATCTGCTGCCGCTAAGACTTTACAGAGGGATTGAGACCCTATCTACGTTTAAGGTACTAGTCACTCAGTAGACGCCACGGGAAGGCTGAGAGTAGAATTTGGTAGGCATCAGCTAGGTAAAAACTCAAGGTTTCATATAACCGCAGTGCTTACCATTTGACCTCCCTAATCGCGAGTACCTTTTTTGAAAATATTGCAAACCTGGCAGCTGTTGATCGTTTTCATTTTCGAGGATCGATTTATTTCACTATTTGTACGTGTCATACAAAACCGTGGTTATCAAAGGAAATTGTTAGAGGTATCATTATCTCACTCACATTTTCTTAACGGTAATGCAAACAAACTTCAATACGAAAGTGAGGAATCATTTCTCCGTAATGGTCACGTCAAGTTCATTTTAACTAGCAACGAAATGCGTTTTAAAAAAAAAAACTTTAACGTTTATTTTATTGAGAAGTAAGTGTAGTTAACTCTATTTCGATTTAAAAACAAACAAAATAATTTATGTATACGTTTTGACAGCCATTTCTAGACATCGCAATATTAGTGTCTTGCAAATAAGCTTTTCGTTTGTTCTAACCTTCCACATTAACGGGCCTTAACCACTAAATTTATCTTTACTAATAGGTTCTTGAGGACATAATTTATATTTTACAGATATTCTTGCAAAACCATACTTTCAAAACCTAATCATTGCTTACCCTAATCATTACTTATCCATTACTAATTACTGACAACTTACAATTAGATTACTCTAACTTAGAATTAATGTGTTATCTTTGTTACAAAGTGGCAAAAGGCGTTGGTTTATTGTATTCCCTTTCGGACTAGAAGACACGAGGTGATGGTAGGCCAAACAAATAGAAATCTCGTTTGGCCCAATGTCAGCTTCGTGCCCATCATCTACTTAGGACTCATGCAAATGGCTAACATAGTCGTCAGACTCTAGGTACTCAAAAGTATTTCCTTATCATTGGATGGACTCTTCCACCGTTTCGTGATTGTTAGTATAATGCCGATAAGATCGATAAGTGCTCCCACACCAATTAACGCATAGGCAACGTACAAACCGTAGTCTTTCAGGTTCAAGCCAAGCTTTAAGAATCAAAAAAATTCATAAAAGGATTTGTTAGACACAACCAACTACAAAGAGCTTCAACCTACCTTAGCTTCTTTGACCAGTTCCTCAGATAGCTCAGCTACCTGCTCAAAGAAAAACAATGGCACCATGACCCGCTGCAATCCCTTAAACATACTGCAAAGTGAGACAAAATTACATTCAACCGTCCAACTCATCGCGAATCATATTAACTTACTCGAACCCTTCATCCGGTTGAAGAAGTAAATTGTACTGAATACGTGCGTTCACTACCAACGGAACCCCCAAATTTGGCTCGATAATAAATTTGAATTCATGCTTTTCCTGGTTGGGATTGAGGCCAGTTACCCCATCAACAAAGCTCGAATCGGCAAGGTAAAAGTGTGGAAACGATGTATAAATAGGCGCGTTATCGCGGCATTTTCGACTATCAACCACTCCAGCCTTTGGACAAACTTCCTCTTTGGGATTGCAGAAACACTCTTGGTCGGGATGATTCTCTCCACTGTCAAGAGTATCGACTGTTGCCGACCACTCAACGCCTTCAAGACCGTGTATACTTCCCTTACCAGTAGGTGACAAGTTCAAGAAACGACACGTATCTGTTGTATAGATGGAAATGTGCTGGCTTGTGTCCATTTTCGTTGGAAACATATCTCCAAAACTTCCATTCACACGACCACATTCACCTGGATAGAAACCATTCGTCGGGCTACCATTCCAATGTGTTAGTTCGCCAATTTTCTGAATATCATCGACTCCGGTGTTCATCGTGAATTTGCCTTCGTACTCTTTGGTCCCGTTTCGATCGGCCAACCAACCGAACTTTGTATATGACAGATCGATAGCCGTAGTATTGAACAAATTGAGGAACTCAAGCAGTCCATCATCAAATCCATCGAAAATCCAATCGCGGGATGTTTGCGTTGTGTATAAACTACCACTCTCCCTATTGAGCAGGAAATTAACGATCTTCTTGACGTACTTGTTCGAATCGCGCATTAAATCCGCAACGGCCTGGTGGAAGGATATTTGATTTTTTTTTTGTAAAGCTTTCATAAACTTGAAAAGCCATTTGAACTTACAGCTGAAATCGCATACGGAGACGTAATCATGTCCTCTAACGTTCCACCAGACATTTCTGGTTGGAATGTCCATGTCTTCCTTTCATAGAACGACACGGTGTAGTTGTCATGAAATTCGATGTCCTCTTTGAGGGTTTTTTGCAAATACACATACGGACCCATTTCGACAACATTCGGTTTCACATCCGGGTTACGGATATCTTCGGGATTCGTCCAGTTAAAGAGCGTAAAACTGGTATATACTGGGATTGGTGCGACCATCCAATTATCATATGTCGATGATCCAGGTTTAAGTTTAAGCGACTGCAAAAAAAAAAACGGAATGAAAAATAGTGCCAAAGAGATGTTTTATAGTTCCATACCGATTCGACTATTTTTTCTGACATATTTGGCCAAATTATCACCATAACTATGCCAAGCACCAGCAGTATAGTTCCAATGCCAAATACCCAGATCATGCGTTGGGCAACGCTACAGCATTTGCAACACATTTTCAAAAAACTTAAAAAGTTCAAATTTCGGTAAAAATAATGTCTGAATGTTTTAATTCGTCCTTTAGGCTACCTAATCGGGGATCATCTGAAAGCAAAAACAATTTTGTGACCGTTATAAAAAGATAAACGTTGACATAAACAAGCTCTTGTTATGCAAACGCTCCTCTATGGGGGGTATGTCCACTTGGTGTTTGCGATATATTAACGAGATTGTTAAAGATTATCAGTTCGATAAAGGGGCTCACGTACCTACGTAAGCTGTTTTTTTTTTTTGAAATAGAAGGCTCAATCTAATCGAGGGTTCTCGCAGCGACAGAAGTACACAATTCTATATGCAGTGTGACATCTAGCATCAAATACAAATGGAAATAAGTTTGTAAGTGTTGTTGATCGTAAACGATAACATCTGTGTATTCAATCGATTTATTGCGTGATAAATTAGTTGGTTATCTCAGAGTGCAACCAATAAACAGTAACACACGTCATGAAAGACTGTTGGTATATTTGAAATATTCGATAGTCAGGAACGTAAAATTTCAAGATTAGACAACTTTGATAGGCTCAAGATCAGAGGCAATTTGATGAAAAAAAAACTCCAAGGCGATTGTCAAAATTGGTTGGGTGTCGTAGAATGAGGGTAGACTCTGATTGGCGTTAACTTGGCAATGCCCAGTGTTGTAACCCTGACTACACATCAAATGTGCTTATTTTTACCTCCAAGTGGTAACCATCGGGTACTGGTCTCATCCAACCGGATTTGACTTGCTAAACGATAAGTGCGAGTGTTGATAACACGACGAAAAACAGCAACACTATAAACACCCTGGTGAGAATGGCACGTATGAATACCCGGCCTGCTGTCCCAGGCGAACCTAGATGAGCTGCTCTGACATATTCGGACAACAGGTTGTCTAGGAATTTCAAGGGTTAGTGAGGCCCCTTGAACAGAGATGGTGGCGGATGAACCGAAAGGCCAACGGCAGCGCTCAATCCCGTAGTGGATACTGATGGCCCCGTGTCCTAGGGGTATCTAATAAATTGGAACTGGCCCTCCAGGTTGGGGGTTGTGCTGTGGGTTAACTACCCACCCACAGAAAAAAAACATGGTTACGAAGCAACCAATAGCCTCGGAAAGGACTGATTTTATTGTTGACGACCCTGCTAAACGAAAAAAGGACAACGACGTTCGTATCTGCACCTGGAATGTGAGAACATTAAACAGGAGAGGTGCAGGCGAACAACTAGCGGAAGCCCTAAGCTGCTATAAAGCAGACATTACTGCCATCCAGGAAATACGATGGGATGGGCCGGGCAAAAAGAGGATGAAAAACTGTGACATCTACTACGGACCGTGTTATAGTGAAACAGCGACTATTCGGATGCGGTTTTGTTTTAAGTGCCAGACTTAGGCAAGAAGTCTTATGTTTCCAACACATTAGCGAACGCATAGTAACAATCCGCATCAAGGCCAAATTCGCCAACATAAGCCTTATATGCGCTCATGCTCCGACGGAGGAAAAGGATGACATAACTAAGGATTGCTTCTACGAGCTCCTCGACAAAACCTATGAGCGACTACCGAAGTACGATGTTAAAATCGTGCTGGGAGATTTTAACGCAAAGGTAGGAAGAGAAGACATCTTTCGAAGTATTGTCGGAAAACATAACCTACACGACAACACGTCTGGTAACGGACTTAGGCTAATTGATTTCGCTACGGAACGAAATGCCACTATAGCCAGCACACGGTTTCCTCACCTCGATATCCATAAAGGGACATGGCGGTCTCCAGATCAACGAGCGGTCAACCAAATTGATCACATTGCGATACATAAGAGGCACGCATCCAGTATTTTGGATGTCCGAGCATTCCGAGGAGCTAACATCGACTCGGATCACTACCTTGTAGCAGCCAAGGTAACCACAACAATCCAGAAAAACTGTGAAAAAAATTTAATGTCGGAAGACTGCAATCGCAAGAGACCGCCAATACCTTCGCACAACGCGTATCCCTTAACCTCTCGATTAACACCATACCACCAGCATCCAATGTCGAAGAGCAATCGCAACGATGCCAACAGGCCATTAGATCAGCCGCAACTGATGTGCTAGGTTTCTCGCGCCCACCAGCAAGAAACCCCTGGTTTGATGAGGAATGCCGACAGATGCTCGCAGTAAAGAACGAGGCTTACAAGGCTAAGCTGCAGGTGAAGACGAGAGCTGCCATTTAGCTCTATAGGCAAAGAAGAAGGGGAAGAACACCGGCTCTTCAGAAAGAAGAAAAAAGAGCAAGAAAAGCGCGCGATCGAGGATATAGAGAGGTGCCACTCCAGGAACGATGTTCGCAAGTTTTACCAAAGTGTAAAACGTCAAAGCCAAGGCTACAAGACTCGAACAGAATCCTGTCGATATGAACAAGGAAATATCGTAATTTAGACACAGTCGATGCTGAGGATATGGAAGAACCACTTCTGCAGACTGTTAAACGGCGATGACGAACAACATTCCGCTGTCAGGCAGAACGACCCATTTAATATTGGCAACGACAGCGAAAACTGCCAACCACCCGACTTGAGTGAAGTGAGGATAGCAATATCTAAACTCAAGCTTAATAAGGCTGCCGGAAATTACGGCCTTCCCGCTGAGCTTTATAAGGCCGGCGGAGATGACTTGGTAAGTAACATCTACCAACTCATAAGCCAAATCTGGTCGGATGAAAGCATGCCTGAAGAATGGAACCTCAGCATCGTTTGCCCGATCCACAAAATAGGAGACCCTCTGAACTGCGCCAACTACAGAGGCATAAGTCTCCTCAACATCGCCTGCAAGATCCTATCTGCCGTAATATGTGAAAACTTGGAACCGTTTACCAACAATCGGCCCTTATCAGTGTGGTTTTAGGCCAGAATAGTCCACAATCGATCAAATTTTCACACTTCGGCAGATCCTGGAAAAAAACCCAAGAAGTCCAAATCGATACCCATCACCTATTTATCGATTTCATAGCCGCATACGACAGCATTTATAGAGACGAACTATACAGAGCCATGTCTAGTGTTGGTATACCGCCCAAACTCGTCCGTTTGTGTAGGATGACGATGGAGAATTGTCGCTGCACCATCAGGGTCGGAAACGACCTCACCGACACATTCGATACCAAAAAAGGATTTAGGCAAGGCGATGCGCTGTCATGTGACTTATTTAATCTGATTCTTGAGAGAATTGTGCAAAACTCTCGAGCCAACACTAGAGGCACAATTCTCCTAAAATCGGTGCAACTACTAGCATACGCTGACGATATTGACATCATTGGTAGGACTCAACGTGATGTCATAGCTACGTTTGCTAGTATAGACAAGGAAGCGGCGAAAATGGGTTTAGCAGTAAATGAGGGTAAGACTAAGTATATGCTGTCAACACGAAAGGACACAACATCGACGAATTGGACAGAACGTCACCATTGACAGATATAACTTTGAGGTAGTACGGGACTTTGTCTACCTCGGCTCCGCTATTAACTCTGACAACAACATCTCGTCAGAAATCAAACGAAGAATTACTCTTGGCAAACGCTGTTTCTTCGGGCTAAGAAGGCAATTTAGTAGTAAAGCCCTCACTCGAACTACTAAGGAGATCCTATATAAGACCTGATCATCCCAGTCCTACTCTACGGCGCTGAAGCATGTACCGTATCAAAAGCGGATGAAGAAATCCTTGGTCGATTCGAGAGAAAAATTCTTCGGTCCCGTTTGCGTTGACGGGCTATGGAGACGAAGATTCAACCACGAACTATACGAGCTGTACAGCGACATGGCTAGGACATGTAGAAGGAATGGACACCAATACTCCTGCTCGCAGAGTCTTCGATTCCCAGCCAGACGTCGGACGCAGTAGAGGAAGACGCAGAGGAACGAAGTAGAAACCGACCTCAACCAACTTGGAGTGCGCAACTGGAGGCAGTTAGCTAAGGACCGAGCTAATTGCAGAGGCATGTTGGTTGAGGCCCGGACTGTAGCGCCACTTAAGTAAGTAAGTAAGTAAGTTATTCAATGATTGAAAAACCAACACCTACTTAGGTAGTAGACAAAGAGTGGAATACATTTATTCATTTGACAGCAATCAGACTGCTTAACTCAATTGTCAGTTAAACGCCCTAATTCTACTATTTGAGTTCCTAAAAATAATCTTCGAAGATTTTATAAGCAAAACACTTGAGTGGAGGGATGATTTTGTTTGTCGTCTCTTGCAACATACCTCAAAATTTGACGTTTTTTTTTCATTTTTCTTTGTGAAAGCGTGCGGGTTTTTTCTTTTCGTTGAAATGAGAAAATTTTCTCTGGTACTGGAGATTTGACATTTTTTTATTTTTCTTTGCACAAAAGTCTCCGAACAGATCTTTTATTACGAGGAAGTAAAAAATTAACGAAGAAAAAGTTAAGTTTCGTTCACTTTTCGGGAATTTCCTTCACGTAGAATAGTCGTGTTCCGAAACTCAAATTTAGTAACAAATCAGAGATGAAGTTCTGTTCTCCTTAAAGCCCAACTATAATAGTCGGAAGCAATCGAAAGCTTATGTCAAAACTGAACGAATCGATTCTTTGCGATCTGTCATTTAGAAAAGTACCCATAATAGTCTTGCCCGTACGGAAGCAAATGTCAAATTTTGTCTGTCTGTCTGTGGTTATTTTGTGAAAAAAGTTTTTGTTTTTCCAACCAAAAATGAATAAACAATCAAATAAACAAATTATGAGAACCCTTCAAGATTTAAAATCCATTTTAAAAATATTATTATTGTCAGTTGCAGTTTTCTTTCGACTGCTGCGAAACTGGTCGCACTTTTCGTACGTAACAATAAGTGAACGAAAACTGGACGAATCGAAGCAGTCCGACATTATAGGTTCACAGTATGAAATGTATGTATTCGCTTAGTTACGTACGGTGCCGTACGTACCATTCCGACTATTATAGTTGGGCCTTTAGTCAATCGATCATCTACGATATCTTACTAACTATGAATTCAGGAACGCAGCTTATTTCTGCTGTTGAAAAGATGGTTGACAATGGCCGTGTTCCAAATTTCCGTTTTTGTAAGATATCTAGATGGAGCTCTGTTCTCATTAGTCAATCGACCATTTTTAGTCACATCATGTGACTAAAATGGTCGATGGCCATTGAGGGTAAATGACTGATGAATGGAGTTAAAAATTTCCGCATGAGTGCTCAGATAAAAGAATGAAAAAGCTGATTTTGCTCCAGCCTGTCATAAAAGTGCTTTTAATTTCTTTGACATGTTGTTAAATTCTATGCGTACTTGTACTCTTTCTCGATTGAGAAGGTTTGACAGAAAAATTCCTATGCGTACTTGTACTCTTTCTCGATTGAGAAGGTTTGACAGAAAAATTCCTTTGAATAATCCTAGATTCCATTCGCATTGTCGGGTATTTTAGATCTTATTAAATATCCATTGAAAGGGTTTTGTCCATTATAACTAACCTGATCTGCAGCAGCACCCGAAAAAAAAAGAACCGATTACAAAATTTTTCCAACCAAAAAAAAAACACTTTTTATGAGAGCCCCCCGACTGCTTTTAACACTTTAAACGCGAACAGTGGTCTAAACCCCCAGGGCTTTTAGATTTCATTTAAATATCTACTAATCATTCATTGGTACCGCTGATTGCAGAGAGCTTATCAAAAATAGTCGTTTTATGATTAAATTATAACACAGAAGTCGAATAAAAATATCAAGTGCGAGCAAGTAAGTGATCGTTTCGATGATCATTATCGATATCGATATCGCCCAATCAATTCGAGTATAATTCGTAAAATGTCATCTCCTTCATATAAATAAACATATTTCCATCATGGTCTTCTTAAAAGTGGGCCAGGGATTTGCTGTTACAGATGAGCTTAGATTTTTACAGATGCACAATCCATGACAATGTTGACTCGTATTTTGTAACCGTAGCCGTTGGGAGATAGATATTCAAGCTTTGACAAAACCAATGAGCTTCCGCCGACTTGACTAATTTTCATTTGCTCTTGATGTGATTGGAAAATGTAAACAAAACCACCTCGGATCGGTCTTCTATGATCACAACATTTTGACGATGCAAATGTACACAGCATTAGCCCACACTTTTCTGGCTTATCGGCGTAGGCAAGTGCCTTCACAAACCCCCAAAGAAAGTAATCGAATGGTGGATGGGCATATTTTCAATTGGTCTGCACGATGCATGGCGAATCGACTCAATCGGATTCTCTTCAATACTGCGCTCCACAACGGCAATGGGGATGCGTATTATCCATGATAGTATACGATTCGTACTAACCACAAACCAACTTTCATCTGTCAAATTGACAATCAGTCGCAATACTGCTGCCAGTTTAAAAACCTAACCTCTAAAAAACAGCCATTATTTTATATTATCATTTGGTGTAGTTATCCCCGAAGGCTGTTGTCGTTAGTCATCATCCTTGCAAAGGACCTTTGTATCACCTTTATAAGAAAATTATAAATTCTATTCAGCTGAACCCCATCGAATAGGACCTTATTGCGGTAGTATTTCATGTACTTAGATTCTGGCATGCGGGAGAATTCTAGACATGAACGGGGACAGCTTTTCTCAAACAACCGCATATTTTGCATGTAGGATAGCCATGTACTGGCTCTGGGGGCTCTGGCGCGAGGGCGATGATAAGCCTTATAAGAGACATCTAGCAAATGACTTTCACTTTGAGTCACGTGACTGCATTGACAGCATTTTGTCAGGGTGTAAGAGTGTAAGTTAATATATGAAAATTAGTCAAGCCAGGTCAAGTCATGGACAGAAACTAATAGGTTGGCGTATAAGAATCTCCCAATCAAGCTCTATGTCACTATTAATATATGTGGCTTAGAATTGTGCTGATTGATAACAATGGCAACGATGTCAACAAGCCATTAGATCAGCCACAACTGATGTACTAGGCATCTCGCGCCCACCAATAATAAACCCTTGGTTTGACGAAGAATACCGACAGATGCTCGCAGCCAAGAACTAGGCCTACAATGCTAACCTGCAGTTGAAGATGATAGCTGCCTTTGAGCTTTATAGGCAAATTAGGAGTGAAGAACACCGGCTTTTTAGAAAAAATAACAGAAAAGCGCGCGATCGAGGATATAGAGAGGTGCCACTCCAGGAATGATGTTTGCAAGTTTTACGAAAGTTTAAAACGTTAAAGCCAGTGATACAAAGCTCAAACAGAATCTTGTCGATATGAACAAGGAATTGTAGTTGAGATACAGTCGACGCTGAGGATATGGAAGAACCACTTCTGCAGACCGTTAAACGGCGATGACGAACAATCTCCGACTGACAGGTTAAACTAACCATTACCGGCTCCACTATCACAAGTGAGTTTCATGAACACATGATAGATGACTCACCCCCTAGAAACCTGAAAAGGATTAAAAGTTTATCCAGCAAACTTTTTACTCCGGATAAGGTCAAATGGGCGATCAACTCATTTAAACCATACAAGGCACCAGGGACAGACGGAATCTTTCCTGCTCTTATACAAAAGGGCTTGGACTTTTTCTTACCCACTATGGTCGCCTTTTTACGTTTAATTTCAATTGGGGCTACATACCACAAATCTGGAGGGAGGTAAACGTGGTATTTATCCCCAAACCAGGCAAACCAATAGAACTACCTAAATCGTACCGTCCAATAAGCTTAACATCGTTTTTCCTGAAAACAATGGAAAGAATACTAGACGTACAGATTAGAGAGTGCTTCAATGAAAGCACTCCTCTGCACCCCTGTCAATTCGCCTACCAAAAAGGTAAATCCACGGAAGGAGCACTTCTAAGTTTAACATCACAAATAAAAAGTGCATACGAAAACAAAGAAGTAGCTTTATGTGCCTTCCAAGACATAGAGGGCGCTTTTGACAACACTGGATATGACTCCATATCAAATGCTTTGACTCATAGAAGAATAGATCACCCCACCATCAAATGGATCAAAGCGATGCTTGAAAGTCGGAAAATAACTGCTTCATCAGCACTGACCTCAGTATCAGCAACAGCCGTTAAAGGCTGCCCTCAGGGAGGAGTGCTCTCACCCCTACTATGGTCTCTGGTTATCTATAACCTACTACAAGACCTAAGTAATGCAGGTTTCAATATAATTGGATACGCCGATGACCTAGTCATGATAATAAAGGGCAAAGAACCAAACGAGGTTACAACACGTTTGCAAAACGCCCTTAAGATAGTCATAGACTGGTGTAATAAAGAAAGTCTTTCTATAAACCCCAGCAAGGCTATCATCGTCCCTTTTACAAAAAGGAGGAAATTAAATTTCAATCAATGGTACATACATTGAGTATTCCAACGAAGTAAAATATCTTGGAGTGATCCTCGATAAAAAACTCAGCTGGAACTCCCACATCAACAACAAAATTCAAAAAGCAACCAAAGCTTTCTGGGCTTGCCGAAGCATGTATGGTAAAACCTGGGGAATCTCTCCAAAGACCAAAGAACATACGCTTCAATAGTATGGTGGAACAAAGTCACCCAAAACCCAACTATAAATAAATTAAACAAGGTACAACGGCTTGCCTGTCTGGGCATTACCGGAGCTATGCGTACCTGTCCCACGGCGGCTATGGAAGCATTAATAGGACTAACACCTCTCCACATTTATATAAAAAAAGTGACAATTCGCAGCTCAGCAAGTCTGACACAAGCGGAAGAATTAAACATTAGTGAACATCTAAAACTAATTGAACTTCTATCCGAACTTCCAGAACTTGACATGATCTGTGCGGTTACAGACCGCTTACCAAAGACACTATGCTTCGACAAAAGATTCTCAACGGAAATCACAACCAGAGAAGCATGGTGTAGCAACAACCCTCCAAACTGCCTAAACGGCCTAAAGTGGTATACGGATGGTTCTAAAATGGACTCAGGGGTAGGAGTTGGCATACATTGAACAAATAAAAACATCTCAATACCTATGGGAAAAAACCCTAGTGTATTCCAAGCTGAGCTCCATGCCATAAAAGAATGCGCAAACCTAAAACACAACTCAGGTATTAAAGGCGCAAACATCCATATATTCACGGACAGTCAAGCAGCTATAAAAGCCCATAGCTCACACATCATTGACTCCAAATCAGTACTACACTGCTTCAACTCCCTCCAAGCACTCAGTTCCAGGAACAAAACCAGACTATGGTGGGTCCCCGGACATAAGGGAATTTAAGGTAACGAAAAAGCTGATTAACTAGCCAGAAAAGGTTCGGAAACCCCCTTCATTGGACCTGAACCCTTCTGTGCAGTCCCCAAATCCGCCATAAATCCGGTTATACAAAACTGGGAACAAAACAAATGTTTTTCATACTGGGGAAATATCCCAGGCCTAAGACAGGCCAAAAGAGCTATTCAGCCCTTCAAATCAGATGCCAACAAGATACTAAATCTTCGCAGGCACGATATCAAAAACTTAGTAGGCTACCTAACTGGTAATCACGGTCCGCGATATCACCTAAACAAAATGCGTCTAGTCGACTCACCGGAATGCAGACTATGTCTAGAAGAAGACGAAACAGCCGAGCATATCATATGTGAATGCCCGGCCCTTTACGGTATGAGAAGAGAAACTTTCTTCAGGGAATTCTTAAGTCCCGAAGAACTGAGGAAATCTTCGGCTGAAGGTATTATCAGCTACATTAGGAAAGTAGAAGCGCTACTAACCTAAAAAAACATCTGACGGCAAGCACAATAGATCTTTTAGGTCGATGTGTATATTACTGCGTGAGGGCTCAGTGGCGCGATGGTTAGTGCGATGAACTGCCGCGCAGAAGGTCTGGGTTCGATTCCCAGCCATAGCAACACCTAAATGATTTTTCACTGGCCCTCCTCTCGTGATGATCTGACAAATCGTCCGAGTAGTATCAATTGTCAAGAATAGCTTATCTCAACTTAGCCGTTCAGAGTCGGCATAAAACAGGAGGTCCCGCCATCGTGCAAGAAGTACACACGCACACATGAATGGTTGTGAGAAAGCTAGGCCCTGGGTACTAACGGAGCCTGTTGCGCCAAAAATTTGTATTTTTTTTTTGTTTTGTATATTACTGCGTAGGCAGGTCAGAATTAAAAATAAAAAAAAAAAACATTCAATATTGGAGACGACAGCGAAAACTATCGGTACCAACCACTCAATCTAAGTGAAGTGTGGATAGCAATATCCCAGAGTAAGCTTAACAAGGCAGCCGAAAATGACGGCCTTGCTGTCCAGTCACTTCGGCTAATTTTTAAAAAAAATATCAAGAAGTGCAAATCTATAACCACCACCTATCATCGATTTTAAAGCTTCATACCACAGCATTTGTAGAGACGAGCTATACAGGGCCATGTCTAGTTTTGGTATACTACTCAAACTCGTCCGTCTGTGCAGGATGACGCTGCTCGCTGCTCCATCAGGGTCGGAAATGACCTCACTGACACAGTCGAGAACAAAAAAAAAAAATGATTTCAAATCCTTCTTGAGGAGTTCCACAAAACTCGCGAGCCAACATCAGAGGCATAATCTTACAAAAATCGGTGCAAATACTAGCATACGTCGACGATATTGACATCATTGGTCGGCCTCAACTTGATGTCATAGCGACGTTTGCTAGTATAGAGAAGGACGCGGCAAAAAATGTGTTTAGCTGTAAATGAGGGTAAGACTAAGTATATGCTGTAAACACGAAAGGACACACAACATTGACGAATTGGACAGAAAGTCAAGATTGACATATATAGCTTTGAGGTAGTACGGGACTTTGTCTACCTCGGCTCCACTACTAAGTCTGACAACATATCGTCAGAAATCAAACGAAGAATTACTCTTGCTAATCGCTGTTTCGTCGGGCTAAGAAGACAATTTAGTAGTAAAGCCCTCACTCGAACTACTAAGGAGATCCTATATAAGACCCCGATCATCCCAGTCTTGCTCTACGGCGCTGAAGCATGGACCGTATCAAAAGCGGATGAAGAAATCCTTGGTCGATTCGAGAGAAAAATTCTTCGGAAAATCTTCGGTCCCGTTTGCGTTGACGGGCTATGGAGACGAAGATTCAACCACGAATTATACGAGCTGTACAGCGACATACCCCTGGTCAAATAACTGCGCATTGGACGTTTAAGATGGCTAGGACATGTAGAAAGAATGGACACCAATACTCCGGCTCGCAGAGTCTTCGATTCCCAGCCATACGTCGGACGCAGTAGAGGAATCCCTCGCCTTAAGTGGGCGCACAAGTAAAAACCGACCTCAACCAACTTGGAGTGCGCAACTGGAGGCTGTTAGCTAAGGACCGGGCTAATTGGAGAGGCATGTTGGTTGAGGCCCAGGATCATCTCGGACTGTAGTGCCACTTAAGAAGAAGAAGAAGTCAGTATACCACTTGGTTTAGTTCATGCTTTTGCACATTTATCTGTCAAAATTGGCAAATAGCGTTGGTGACTGTTTATTATTGTCTGACAGATTTCCAGTGCATTGTGCCCCAATTTATATTCCCATTGCATGTATTATCCTTATCCAATAAAAACAAACTTTATCATCTACATTCTTAGTAATTTTAGCACAACCGATTAGATTTCATTTAGATTTTTGACATGCGCGACGCATGTCATATTCACATATTCGGTATTATTTCCATTCAGAACGATTGTTATTTATTAGCTATCGTCTCATATACATACATTAGATCTTTGATAGCCAAATAAGCCTTTTTGTTGTATGGCTTTACAGTATTCGGAATAACCATCGTTATCATTTATCAGCAACACCTTCTGTGTGCTGCCTATCAATTGGCAGCCCCCCAATATCGTGAATGATATGGTGTTGACGAATTCGTTTTGACATATTCTGCGTTATGACTGAAACACATTGACACATTAACTTCCACACCCACATTGATAGTAAAAGCATCTTTTTTATAGGTGATGAATATTTTATATAGCCATTGGGTTATTCCACTTATGGATCTCTCTGAGATTTCCGAAAAACCCCTAAGTTTCCTTTTTTTATAATTGGCACGCGCTAAAGGGATTATAAATACCCTTATGGTGTTTGAGCTCAGCGCAGGCATTAAGGAAATAGAGGAGGTACCGATGCGCGTTGGGTTTTGAATTTCTGAAAATTGTAATGGAGAGGAAAAACTGAGTTTGGTAAAGCATTCCACATTCATGGTGTTCGCTTAAGGAATGAATCTCTCTATTTCATAGAACGTCCGAAGATAGGCTTTAGGGTGAACTGATTAGCATTCGTGGTATGGCGAGTATTATGGTTGAATGGTTGAAGGGGCGGAATGCAGCTGGCTATTTCGATTAAGCATTTCCTGTTGAAATAGCGGTAAGAAAGTATTAGGCAAGAGATATTCCTACGATGTTCAAGCGAGACTATAGAGTTCGCTACGGTTGGATCTCCTATAAGTTTTATCGCACGCTGTTGTATCCTATCCAGTAGGTGCAATAATGTTTTGGCTGCACCTGACCAGATGTGGGCGTTGAACTCAAGTTTGGGGCGTATATACGCTTTATATATTGAGGCCAGATCAGAAGGGGTGCATCGATTAAGAAAACATAGAGATTTCGCTGCGTTTTTAGCGATTTCGAATATATGATCGTTCCAACGAAGGGCGTTACTAACACACATACCTGGAAAGTTTTTCGGTTTCGGCGATGCAAGTGCCATTCATGCATAATGGCTGTAAAATTTGATTTCGCTTAGATGACAGAAGACAGCTTTGTGTTTTGGAAGCATTAAATTCCACTCTATTGGATTTATCCCTTTTAGTTATGCTGTCAAGATCGGAATTTAATGAACTTAACATATTTTGCCGTTTCTGTTCCACGTCCGAAGATGAAGGGCGGGGATTAGAGAACGAATATGAAAAGCTGAGAGTGCTGGCAAAGGAATGGATTGGATTAGAAGTTGCAGACAATAGGTCATTAATAAAAATGAGGAAGAGTGTCGAAGACAAAACGGAGCCTTGGGGAACACCAGCACCTTGGTGAGTAGCAGACTTGAAACCGTCCAAAACTACTTGAATTAAACGTTTCGAGAGGTAGTTTCTAATCCATTGAAGAAGAGTATCATCGATACCAAAAGCACGCATTTTCGACAAAAGGGCTTGTTGCCAAACCCTGTCAAATGCCTTTGAAATATCAAGTGCAACGATCTTGTTTTCGCCACCAAGGTGGATTGATTGGTTCCACTTTTCGGTGAGATATGACATCAAATCGCAGTGGACCTGTTGCTACGAAAACTATATTGTCGGTCATTGAGGAGTTTTCGTGATTCAAGATATTTCATAAGCTGACGGTTTATTAGCGTTTCCATGACCTAAGAAAGAAGGGAGGTAAATGAAATTGGTCGGTAGTTGGAGAGAGAAGAAGATTCGACTTTTTTGGAGACGGGCTGGACAAATGCAGTTTTCCATCGACTCGGAAAGAGTCCTGATGAATGGGACAGATAGAAAAGCTTACGCAGTGGTTTTGCCAGCGTGGAAGAACACCTCTTCAGAATTATGGGGGAGATACCATCTGGACCCGATGATTTGTGTATGTCAAGATCGATTTATACTCTTGCGACTGAACGAGTATGAAAGTTCCATTTCATTAAGTGGCGCTACAATCCGGGATGAACCTGGGCCTCAACCAACATGCCTCTCCAATTAGACCGGTCCTTAGCTAACTGCCTCCAGATGCGCACTCCAAGTTGGTTGAGGTCGGTTTCTACTTGTGCGCACCACTTAAGGCGAGGTCTTCCTCTACTGCGTCCGACGTCTGGCTGGGAATCGAAGACTCTGCGAGCCGGAGTATTGGTGCCCATTCGTTCTACATGTCCTAGCCATTTTAAACGTCCAATGCGGAGTTTTTTGACCAGGGGCATGTCGCTGTACAGCTCGTATAGTTCTTGGTTGAATCTTCGTCTCCATAGCCCGTCAACGCAAACGGGACCGAAGATTTTTCGAAGAATTTTCCTCTCGAATCTACCAAGGATTTCTTCATCCGCTTTTGATACGGTCTATGCTTCAGCTCCGTAGAGCAGGACTGGGATGATCAGGGTCTTATATAGGATCTCCTAAGTAGTCCGTGTGAGGGCTTTACTACCAAATTTCCTTCTTAGCCCGACGAAACAGCGATTGGCAAGAGTAATTTTTCGTTTGATTTCTGACGAGATGTTGTTGTCAGAGTTAAAAGCGGATTCGAGGTAGACAAAGTCCCGTACTACCTCAAAGTTATATCTGTCAATGGTGACGTTCTGTCCAATTCGTCGATGTTGTGTGTCCTTTCGTGTTGACAGCATATACTTAGTCTTCCCGTCATTTACAGCTAAACCCATTTTTGCCGCTTCCTTCTCTGTACTAGCAAACGTGGCTATGACATCACGTTGAGTCCTACCAATGATGTCAATATCGTCGGCGTATGCTAGTAGTTGCACCGATTTTTGGAAAATTGTGCCTCTGGTGTTGGCTCGGGAGTTTTGCACAATCCTCTCAAGAACAAGATGAAGTAATATGACAGTGCATCGCCTTGCCTAAATCCTTTTTCGGTATAGAATGACAGCGTTCTGCCTGACAGCGGAATGTTGTTCGTCATCGCCGTTTAACAGTCTGCAGAAGTGGTTCTTCCATATCCTCAGCATCGACTGTGTCTCAACTACGATATTTCCTTGTTCATCTTGACAGGATTCTGTTCGAGCCTTGTAGCCTTGGCTTTGACGTTTTACATTTTGGTAAAACTTGCGAACATCGTTCCTGGAGTGGCACCTCTCTATATCCTCGATCGCGCACTTTTCTTGCTCTTTTTTCTTCTTTCTGAAAAGCCGATGTTCTTCCCTTCTTCTTTGCCTATAGAACTCAATGGCAGCTCTCGTCTTCACCTGCAGCTTAGCCTTGTAGGCCTCGATCTTGTCTGCGAGCATCTGTCCGCATTCCTCATCAGACCAGGGGTTTCTTGCTTTTGGTCGCGAGAAACCTAGTACATCAGTTGCGGCTGATCTAATGGCTTGTTGGCATCGTTGCCATTGTTCTTCGTCATTAGATGCCGGTGGCATGTTGTGAGTCGAGAGGTTAAGGGATACGCGTTGTGCGAAGGTCTTGGCAGTCTCAGACGATTGCAGTCTTTCGATATTCAATTTTTTCAGAGTATTTCTGGTTTATTGCGGCGCTGTGGATATAAGCATCCTTACCTTTGCCGCAACAAGGTAGTGGTCCAAGTCGAATGTTCGGACATCCAAAATACTGGATGCGTGCCTCTTTTCTATCGCAATGTGATCGATTTGGTTGGCTGTTCGTTGATCTGGAGACGGCCATGTCCCCTTATGGATATCGAGGTGAGGGGGGCTGATTTACTCCTAAATGACCTGTTGTCCGAATATGTCGAAGCAGCTCGTCTATGTTATTCACTGTGTCCATCTCTTCCTCCCACTAACATCTACTGCCACCAAGACTTTACACAGATGTTGAGACCCTATCTACGGTCAAGGTACTAGGCACTCAGCGATCGCCACGTAAAAAGCTGAGAGTTTGGTAGGCATTACATCGCTGATGCAATAAGTGAAGAAGGTAGGTTTCTGACTTTGTATGAGTCGTTTATTCCAGATATTTCCATTGACATTTGAAAATGTAATTTTGAAACTTTTTGTAAATGTCAATCAGCAATTATCAACTCCATATCGACAAGTGATAGATTTTCATTTTGAAATTTTGTAAGCCAATCGGGAGAGGGTCTGATATTCCTGAAAATCGGCCACCGACCATATTTGCCTATTTACAAGAAAACGTCCATTTATATAAATTATTTTTTTTTTTAATTATGAGTGTTGCTACCTCTATTTCGAGTTTAAAATTAACAATTGTATCAAAAAAATGTCTTCAAGACCCCGCTACATTAGTAATTTGTCCTTAACTTCTACACGTTGTTGCCTTAACCTTGAAACTTATTTTTTTCCTTATATGTTCTAAAAGACATAAATTATTAGAAAATAATTTCTTTTAGAAAACAATTACAAAAAATTATTGTGCTCGAAAACGTCATTTTTGAGCCTAATTTTTGTAAATTTTTGTAAATTTTTGTCCTCCCCTATGACCTGATTACCAAGACCCCATATCGAAATAGTTTTAATTTTTTTTTAAATAAATATTCTAATTTAGAATTAATGTGTTGGCTTTGTTACAAAGTGGCATTTGGCGCTGGATTAGTCGAATTCATGAAGTGTCCTCATGTTGATTTGGAATTGTGTCCCTTGGATGTGGTATTCCCATATGAATTCCCTTTCTGACTTGAAGACACAAGTTCATTGCAGGCCTATGGAATAGAAGGTTTTTTTTGGCCTCTATCTGATTCGTGTCCATCATCTTGGGACTCATGTGAGATCGTGGCGGCTGGACCAACGCAAATGGCTAACATAATCGTTAGATTCTAGGTGCTCAGAATTATTTTCTTATCATCAGAGGAACCCTTCCACCGTTTCGTGATTGTGAGTACAATGCCGATAAGATCGATAACGGCACCCACACCGATTAAGGCATAGGCAAAGTACAATCCGTAGTCTTTTAGGTTCAATCCAAGCTGGAAGAATCAAAAAAAAAAAACCGGTTATAGCTTTACATATTGGATCTCTATAGAGCTTCAACATACCTTAGCATCTTTGGCCACTTCCGCAGTCAGCTTAGCGACCTGCTCGAAGAAGAATGCTGGCATCAAAATCCTTGGCAATCCCTTATAAATACTGCAAAGTAAGACAAAACTACACTCAACTGTCCAACTCATCGGGGGAATCATATCAACTTACTCGAACGCTTCATCCGGTTGAAGAAGTAAATTATACTGTACACGTGCGTTCACCTCTAGTGGAACACCCAAAATTGGCTCGATAAGAAATTTAAATGCATGCTCTTCCTCGTTGGGATTAAGGCCAGTTACCGCATCAACAAAGCTCGAATCGGCAAGGTAAAAGTGTGGAAACGATGTATAAATAGGCGCATTAGCACGACATTTCCGACTATCGACCACTCCAGCCTTTGGACATACTTCCTCATTGGGATTACAGAAGCACTGTTGGTCGGGATGATTCTCACCACTGTCGAGGGTATCAACTGTTGCCGACCACTCAATACCATCAAGGCCGTGCCGACTGCCCTTACCACTGGGTGACAAGTTCAAGAAACGACACGTATCTGTTGTATAGATGGTGATGTCCTTGGTTATATCCATTTTCGGAGCAAACTTATCCCCAGCACTACCATTCACTCGTCCACATTCATCTGGATAGAAACCATTCATTGGATTGTGATTCCAATGCGTTAGTTCACCCATCTTTGATATGTCATCGACTCCAGTGTTAATCATGAACCTGCCTTGGTACTCTTTGGTTCCGTTTCGATCTGCCAACCAACCGAACTTTGTGTATGGCAAATCGATAGCCGTGGTATTGAATAGATTCAGGAATTCAAGTAGTCCATCATCAAAGCCATCGAAGATCCATTCGCCGGCTGGTTTTCTGGCATAAAGACTACCACCCTGCTTCTTGAGCATGAAATTGACGACCTTCTTGATGTATTTGTTCGAATCCCGCATTAAATCAGCAACAGTCTGGAGGAAGGATATTTGATTGGAACCATATATACCTCATGAATCAGTGAAAGACAACTTACAGCTGCAATTGGATACGGTGACGTGATCACGTCGTTTAAAGTTCCAGCTGACATTTCTGGTTGGAATATCCAGGTCTTCCTTTCATAGTAGGAAACGGTGTAGTTGTCGTGGAAGTCGATATCCTCTTTTCGGGCGTTTTGCAGAAACACATACGGTCCCATTTCGACGAAATTTGGTTTCACGTTCGGATTGCGAATCTCTTCGGGATTCGTCCAGTTGAAGAGCGTGAAAATTGTGTATATTGGGATTGGTGTGACCGCCCATTTGTCATATGTCGATGATCCTGGTTTAAGTTTCAGCGTCTGAAAAAAAAAAAGAAACGCGGAACTAAAAATCATTGCGAAGGGATGCTTTAATGTTCCTTACCGATTCGACTAGTTTCTCTGACAAATCCGGCCAAATTATCACCATAACTATGCCGAGCACCAGGAGTATAGTTCCGATGCCGAATACCCAAATCATGCGTTGGGCAACGCTACAGCATTTGCAACACATTTTCGCAAGACTTGAGAAGTCCCAGTTTCGTTAAGAACAATTATTTCTCAAGGCCAACAAATCGGGGATTATCTGAAAGCAAACAAAAAATCTTTTACAATTTTGTGGTTGTTTTACAACAAAAAATAAAAACAAAACCGTTAACAAAGACGAGCGCCTTGATTGGTAACTCTATATGGGGGCATATCCACTTGGGGTTTGCGAAATGTTTACGAGATTATAAATGATTTCTGTGAATCTTATCAATGGAACCGAAGTAGTGTTAACGTACGTTAGCTTTTTTATGGACTAAGAGGTCCCCAATTTGATTGGAGGTTTGGAACAGCGAAAGCCGTACACACTTTGTTGTGTAGTTTAGGTTTAAAAATAGAATCAGTGTACACATACAGACGCAAGCCTTTTATCGTAAAACGTTAGGATTGGTATTTTCAATCTATTTACTGCGTGATAGATTATTTGGTAATCTCAGAATCTGACAAATACATGTTGTAGGTATATCAGTCAAGGATGTTATCAATATACACACACAGGCAGGCCTACAGATAATATAGCTTAATATAGGGTTTGAAATTTTCAGAGTCATTTACAGTATGACCACACCGGTCTCTTACGCAGATTCGTCAAGTTTTGCTCAAGAACGCAAGGGATTATCCCATATCCAAGAGGTCTTGATTAGGGCTTCTGATCAGGCTGAAGTGTAACGTGATATACACAACGAATATCTGTAACTTCAGCGACATCAGAGTTGGACTTATATAAGTGGGATCAATCTCATAAACATCGAAATCAACCTACGAATGTGGAATATCTCTTTTCGGAATGGCAGAGCACTTAATCATTAACTTCTTCTGGGTTCCAGGATGCAAAGAAATCACTGGGAAATGTAACCTTGATGAGGTTGCGGAAATGGTCACCATCTTTGATATGGATATGTAAATGCTTTAACTTAGACTGCGGATACTATCCAGAAAGCAAACTGCAAATGGATAAATGGCACAATGCGTCAAATACCAAGGCCTGCATTGCCTAATTTTTACCAGAAACGCCCTTCCCTTTGTTTGACTAGGGTTGAAAGATCACACATCAATACCATTATCAGTGTCCTCGCTTACAATCGAAATGACTAGGACAGCTCAGCAGTGAATACGGAAGAAGCTTTCTCAATGACAGGGAGGAGGAGAGCACCCACCTTACTGTGTTCATGTCCAGTGCTTTACAAATGATAGAAGACCTGATCTCGGTAAAGTCTTCTATGATAACTTACTTCCGTTTTTTAGATGTAAGAGATGGTTAACTAAGAAAATTGAGGAATGACGATGGATCCATGTGGTATTACAACGAACCTACTTGGCGTAAGTGTGCCACCATAACCTAACCAAACCTAAGGCGAGATCTATATTTACTGCATTGACCATCTTGTTCGGAATTAAAGGCTCTTTGGGCTGGAGCATTGCTGTATTCACCCCACATTTCCTAACCACTATAAACGTCCAATAGCCTCGGGAAGGACCTAATCATATTGTTGACGACCCTGCTAAACGAAAAGGACAACGACTTCATATTTGCACCTGGAATGTGAGAATATTAAACAGGAGAAGTACAGTCGAACAACTAGCGGAAGCTCTAAGCTGCAAAGCAGACTTTACTGCCATCCAGGAAATAAGATGGGATGGGCCGGGCAAACAGAGGATGGAAAACAGTGACATCTACGCAGACCGTGTTATAGTGAGCAGAAACAGAGACGATTCGGATGCGGTACTGTTATGTTTTCAAGGCATTAGCGAACATATTGTAAACATAAGCTCACGCCCCGACGAAGAAAAAAGATGGTACAGCTAAAGATTGCTTCTATGAGCTCCTTGACAAATCCTATGAGCGACTACCGAAATACGATGTTAAAATCATGTTGGGGGATTTAAATGCAAAGGTAGGAAGAGAAGACATCTTTAGCAGTATTATCGAAAAAAAACTGCCTACAACAGCACGTCTGGCAACAGATTTAGGCTAATGGACTTCGCTACGGAACAAAATGCCACACGGTTTCCTCACCCCGATATTCATAAGGGCACATGCCAGTCTCCAGGTCAACGAACGGTCAACCAAATTGAAAAAAATTCGATAGATAAGAGGCACGCATTCAGTATTTCGATGTTCCGGACATTCCAAGGGGCTAAGATCGACTCGGACCACTACCTTATTGCAGCCAAGGTAAGAATGCGGATATCCACCACGCCACACAAAATCAGAAATACTGTGAACAAATTTATGTGACAGCAAACGCAAGAGACCTCCATGTGGTTCGCGAAACGCGTATCCGTTAACCTCTCGATTAACAGCAAACCACCAGCATCGAATGTCGAAAAACAAGCCATTAGATCCGCCGCAACTAATGTGCTAGGTATCTGGCTCCCACCAGCAAGAAACCCTTAGTTTGATAAAGAATACTGTCAAAAGCTGGAAGCCAAGAACGGTGTAGGCTAAGCTGCAGGTGAAGACGAGAGCTGCCATTGAGCTCTAGAACAATCTGCTACTGACAAGTAGAACTAACCATTCAATATTGAGGACGACAGCGAAAACTACCAACCACCCCATCTAATTGAAGTGGGGATAACAATATCCAAGCGTAATCTTAACAAGGCATCTGGAAATGACGGCCATCTTGTCGATTCAAAGCCGGTGGAGATGGTTTGGTAAGCAACATTCTTACTTACTTACTTATCGGGCTCCCGACCCGTGAAGAGTCTCCATCCTCTACGATCCCGGGGTCGCTGCTTCCAATTGTCTAGACCATACGCTCTGGTATCCGCGATGGCTTGGTCTTTGAAACGGGGGTTCGGTCTTCCTTGCCTTCTCGAACCTAGGGGCTGGAATTCGAAGATCCTCTTAGCTGGAGCATTATTGTACATTCGCTCGATGTGGCCGAGCCAATGTAGTCGAAGTGTTTTGGCTTTTTGGATTACATCCACATCTTGGTGCAGCTCATAGAGTTCGCGGTTGTATCTTCTCCTCCATTTCCCCTTCTCGTGCACAGGACCAAAAATCCGCCGAAGTATTTTTCTTTCGAAGAAGCCCAGTATCAGCTCTCCCTTCTTGCTTTTCGTAGGAGCACTCCGCACAATAAAGCAGAACTGGCAGGCAAGGGTTTTGTAGAGTACACATTTCGTCCTTCGATTTATTAGTTTTGAACCCAGTTGTTTCGCCAAACCGAAGTAGCAACGGTTTCCTAGGGTAATTCTTCGACGGATCTCCATTAGGGTAACATTCGTGGAGTTTATGTTAACTCCGAGGTAGGTGAACTCCTTAACTACCTCGAAATTGCTGCTATCAATAGTGACGTTTAGTCCTAGGCGGTGGACAGATGCTTATTTGTTTGTTGATAGCATGTACTTTGTCTTGTCCTCATTTACTTCAAGGCCAACGGATTTCGCCTGTTCTACAATCTCCGTGAAGGCTTTTATCACGGAGTGTTGGGAGCGAACGATGATGTAAATATCGTCCGCATAGCCCAGCAGCTGGACGGACCTGTTGAAAATAGTACCTTCCATGTTAACACCCGCCCTGCGCACTATCTGCTCCAGTACGAGATTGAAGATCTCACATGATTCCTTGACGAAATCCGGTGCACGTTTGGAATATTTCGGAGGAGCTACTTCCAAACTGCAAGTTGCAGCGCGTGTTTTCGAGCGTCATGCGACACAACTGAATCAGTTTGGCCGGAATTCCGAAATCGGCCATCGCCATATAGAGCTCGTAAGCAACATTCACCACTCATAAAAAGGTCGGATCGGTCGGAAGTTCTATTCTTCAGCATCGTTTACCCGATCCACAAAAAAAGACCCTCTGAACTACAGAGGCATACATCTCCTCAACATCGCCTACAAGATCCTATCTGCCGTAATATGTGAACGCCTGAAACCGTTTACCAACAACCTGATCGGCCCCTATCAGTGTGGTTTTAGGCCAGGAAAGTCCACAATCGATCAAAATTTCACACTTCGCCAGATCCTGGAAAAAACCCAAGAAGTCCAAATCGATACCCACCACCTATTTATCGATTTCAAAGCCGCATACGACAGCATTTATAGAGACGAACTATACAGAGCTATGTCTAGTTTTGGTATACCGCCCAAACTCGTCCGTTTGTGTAGGATGAGGATGGAGAATTCAAGCTACACCATCAGGGTCGGAAACGACCTCACCGACACATTCGATACCAAAAAAGGTTTTAGGCAAGGCGATGCGCTGTCATGTGACTTCTTCAATTTGATTCTTGAGAGGATTGTGCAAAACTCCCGAGCCAACACCAGAGGCACAATTCTCCAAAAATCGGTGCAACTACTAGCATACGCCGACGATATTGACATCATTGGTAGGACTCAACGTGATGTCATAGCCACGTTTGCTAGTATAGAGAAGGAAGCGGCAAAAATGGGTTTAGCAGTAAATGAGGGTAAGACTAAGTATATGCTGTCAACACGAAAGGACACTCAACATCGACGAATTGGACAGAACGCCACCATTGACAGATATAACTTTGCGGTAGTACGGGACTTTGTCTACCTCGGCTCCGCTATTAACTCTGACAACAACATCTCGTCAGAAATTAAACGAAGAATTACTCTTGCCAACCGCTGTTTCTTCGGGCTAAGAAGGCAATTTAGTAGTAAAGCCCTCACTCGAACTACTAAGGAGATCCTATATAAGACCCTGATTATCCCAGTCCTGCTCTACGGCGCTGAAGCATGGACCGTATCAAAAGCGGATAAAGAAATCCTTGGTCGGTTCGAGAGAAAAATTCTTCGGAAAATCTTCGGTCCCGTTTTCGTTTACGGGCTATGGAGACGAAGATTCAACCACGAACTATACGAGCTGTACAGCGACATACCCCTGGTCAAATAACTGCGCATTATACCTTTAAGATGGCTAGGACATGTAGAAAGAATGGACACCAATACTCCGGCTCGCAGAGTCTTCGATTCCCAGCCAGACGTCGGACGCAGTAGAGGAAGGCCTCGCCTTAAGTGGCGCGCACAAGTAGAAACCGACCTCAACCAACTTGGAGTGTCGGGCTAATTGGAGAGACATGTTGGTTGAGGCCCAGGTTCATCCCGGACTGTAGCGGCACTTAAGAAGAAGATTTCTACTTGTACTTCTACTTCTTGACTACTTTCTCTAGTTAACTCGAGTTTAATCCCGAAACTAGGATGATCTCGCACTGAAAATCCAGGACTTAATAATCAAATTCTAAATGACCTTGGCTCGAGAAGGAATGCTATATATTTTTTTTTGGGAGAATAAGTAAACTTGGTAAACCATGACATAAGTTGCAATAAATGTTGGACTATATCCTAACAGTCGATTTCTATGATTTCGTTCGAATATTAAGAAATCGGAAATTAATTTTCCAGTTCTAAGATGTCAATCTGTTGAGATGATGTCTTACTACTTCGAGTTTTGTATTTCCATGATATTTTCGAAATGCTCGTTCAAGGTAAATTCCTGATCCTGCACATAAAATCACTTCGTGGACTATCCATGGGATAAATTCGTTTAAACAGATTTAACCACTTGTCACCAAGTCCTTCAGTATTTTAATTCTTTAAATTTTGCACAACAAAAAACAGTTTTTGTATTCCATCATAACTAACCTGAACAGCAGCAGCACCCCAACAAATAAATACTCAACTTGAATTAAGAACAAAAGGCCTAAAACAAACACTTCAAATGCGAGCACCCCCGACCGACGGCTCTTAACACTTTTAACGCAAACGGTGGTCTAAACGCCCAGGGCCATTGGAATCTATTTAAGTATCTATACTAAGCTACAATCGATATCGTGGATTGGAGTGAGCTTATCACGCAATTCTGTTTTTGATTAAATTATTAAAAAAAATATTAAAAGTTAAACGTCAAGTGCAAACCAGTAAGTAATCGCTTCGTTGATCATTATCGAACTCGATACGGTTCGTTCGTCGTACCGATATCGCCTAGGCGGGGGTATGTACAACAATAAAAGCGCAAAGAAAACAGATAAAGTCTGCGATTCGAGTGTCAATCGTAGAATAACATCTTCTTCTATCGATTTTAAAGGGTGAATAAAACACTCAAATTTGCATCAAATGTTCAAAAATTTTATTGTAATCGATAAATAGGCCTTTGACATTCAGAAGGTCCAATTTTGCGTCACTTTTTCGAGCATTTCGGCCTGTATTCCAAGAACTAACGGGTGATTTTTTAGCTGGTTTGGCTTTGGCAACACTGGTTTTGACAGCTGACGTGTGTTTAGTACCTTGTGTCACTGTCAAACAGCTTCAGTTTGGTTTGCAATTTAACCATGGATCGTCTTACAAATGAACAACGTTTGCAAATTATATAATTTTACTATCAAAATTCGTGCTCGGTTCGAAATGTTCATCGGGCGCTGCTTCCATTTTATGATCGGCATTCTCGACCTTCTGAGCAGTCTATTCGGAAGATTGTGACCAAATTTCGCACCAAATTAACTTTGTTGGACATTAAACCACCAACACGTTTACGTACTGTGCGTAGTAAAGAAAATATTGCGGCCGTATCAGCTAGTGTGACAGAAGACCGCGAAATGTCGATTCGGCGCCGTTCCCAGCAGTTAGGCCTTTGTTACAGCACTACGTGGAAAATTTTGCGGAAGGATTTGGGCGTAAAGCCTTTTAAGATACAGCTGGTGCAAGAACTAAAGCCAGCCGACCTACCACAACGCCGAATTTTTGGTGAATGGGCTCTTGGAAAGCTGGCCGAGGATCCGCTTTTTTATCGAAAAATTGTGTTCAGCGATGAGGCTCATTTTTGGTTGAATGGGTACGTAAATAAGCAAAATTGCCGCATTTGGAGTGAAGATCAGCCAGAAGCATTGCAACAACTACCAATGCATCCCGAAAAAGCCACTGTTTGGTGCGGTTTATGGGCCGGCGGCATTATTGGGCCATATTTCTTCAAAGATGATGCGAATCGCAGCGTTACTGTCAATGGTGAACGCTACCGAGCGATGATAACAAACTTTTTTTTGCCCGAAATGGAAGTTCTTGACTTGCATGATATGTGGTTTCAACAAGACGGTGCCACATGCCACACAGCACGCGAAACAATGGCGCAATTGCGAGGCGAGTTTGGTGAACAGTTAATTTCACGTTTCGGGCCGGTCAATTGGCCGCCTAGATCGTGCGATTTGACACCATTAGATTATTTTTTGTGGGGGTATGTCAAGGCTAATGTCTATAGGGACAAGCCCGCTTCAATTGACGCACTGGAAGCCAACATCCATGCATTCATTCGTGAGATACCGGCCGATATGTGTGAAAGAGTATGCCAAAATTGGACTCAGCGGATGGGCTACCTGAGACGCAGCCGCGGTCAACATTTGCATGAAATTATCTTTAAAAATTGAATTGCAAGGTTCAAACTTTCGATTCAAATAAATATTTCATTAATTTTTTCGAATTTTTTATGTTTTTTTTTTTTAAAAAGTTCTAAACCTCTTAAAAAATCACCCGTTATGTGTGTTGTGATTAGAGTCCGACCGAACATTCGGCTTCGGCCAAATATCGCCGTGTTGGTTTCAGTATTTTAACCTGAAACCAACAAAAATGGCAAAAATGGCAGCTAAAAATCCAATAAGGAGCTTTTTCAGCAAAAATAATGCGAATGCAACATGCAAAATATGTTCGAAATCGTTGTCACTTGGCAGTTCGCTACCAAAAACGCAAACTATAACAAATATAAAAAATCATTTAGAAAAAGTTCATAAGGAGGAATGGAAAAAGTATAATGAAGAAGCAGAAAGCCATAATTTGATTAAGATAAGAAAAATCGAAAGCATGAAATCGCCAAATGAAAGCAATGTAAATGATAATCTTATGCAGTCGACTTTGCCACAAATAATGGAACGAAAGATGCCAGCAGCAGTATGGCCCGTTTATCATCCTATCTCTATACGTATTGATAAAAACATCATGGACCTTATAATTGTCGACATGCTGCCGTACAATATTGTGGAAGGCAGTGCATTTCAAAGGCTTAATTTGAACGATCCTAATAGCCAATCACGGTATAGGAAAAAAACAGAAAAATTCTTCAGAACATCTTTAATGCCAGCCACATACGATAAAGTTAAACAAAAAGTAATGAGCCATTGTGTCCACAGCTGAATGGATAAGTTTTACCACAGATATTTGGAGTAATCCTACATTTATTGATGGCTCAGTCAGACCAAAAGTAATATTAGGAGCCATGGTTCTGGACGATGATCACACCGGATCATACATATATTGCTTCAAAACTCAACGAAATAATCAGGGAATATAACATTAGCGACAAAATTCATATGGCTATACGGGACAACACAAGTAATATGGGTGCGGCTATGCGTTATGGAAATTTTACATCTATAGGATGCGTAGCTCATACATTGCAGCTCGTAATTCACGATTCTATCTTCAAGGAAGAAAAAAATTGAAAATTAAATAAAAAAATGTCGCAGGATTATAGGCCACTTCAGAAAAAGCGAACAACCAAATCGATATCTTAATAAATTTTAAGAAACGTGTAGTCTACCAAAACATGCTTTAATCCAAGATGTAGAGACTCGATGGAACAGCACCTATTTAATGATGGAAAGACTGTATGAGCAAAAAGTTGCAATCAATATCTATATGGCAGAACGTGGTGGAATTCATGTCCCGACTATGGAAGAGTGGAGTGTCGTGAACAACTTGATACTTACTTACTTAAGTGGCACTACAGTCCGGAATGAACCTGGGCCTCAACCAACATGCCTCTCCAATAAGTCCGGTCGTTAGCTAACTGCCTCCAGTTGCGCACTCCAAGTTGGTTGAGGTCGGTTTCTACTTGTGCGCGCCACTTAAGGCGAGGTCTTCTTCTACTGCGTCCGACGTCTGGCTGGGAATCGAAGACTTTGCGAGCCGGAGTATTGGTGTCCATTCTTTCTACATGTCCTAGCCACCTTAAACGTCCAATGCAGAGTTTTTTTGACCAGGGGTATGTCGCTGTACAGCTCGTATAGTTCGTGGTTGAATCTTCGTCTCCATAGCCCATCAACGCAAACGGGGCCGAAGATTTTCCGAAGAATTTTTCGCTCGAATCGACCAAGGATTTCTTCATCCGCTTTTGATACGGTCCATGCTTCAGCGCCGTCGAGCAGAACTGGGATGATCAGCGTCTTATATAGGATCTCCTTAGTAGTTCGAGTGAGGGCTTTACTACTAAATTGCCTTCTTAGCCCGAAGAAACAGCGGTTGGCAAGAGTAATTCTTCGTTTAATTTCTGACGAGATGTTGTTGTCAGAGTTAATAGCGGAGCCGAGGTAGACAAGTCCCGTGCTAGCTCAAAGTTATATCTGTTAATAGTGACGTTCTGTCCAATTCGTCGATGTTTTGTGTCCTTTCGTGTTGACAGCATATTCTTAGTCTTATCCTCATTTCCTGTTAAACCCATTATTGCCGCTTCCTTCTCTATACTAGCAAACGTGGCTATGACATCACGTTGAGTCCTACCAATGATGTCAATATCGTCGGCGTATGCTAGTAGTTGCACCGATTTTTGGAAAATTGTGCATCTGGTGTTGGCTCTCAAGAATCAAATTGAAAAAGTCAAATGACAGTGCATCGCCTTGCCTAAATCCTTTTTTTGTGTCGAATGTGTCGGTGAGGTCGTTTCCGACCCTGATGGTGCATCGAGAGTTCTCCATCGTCATCGTATACCAAAACTAGACATGGCTCTGTATAGTTCGTGTCTGTCGTATGCGGTGCGGCTTTGTAATCGATGAATAGGTGGTGGGTATCGATTTGGACTTCTTGGGTTTTTCCAGGATCTGCCGAAGTGTGAAGATTTGATCGATTGTGGACTTTCCTGGCCACGGTTTCAAGCGTTCACATATTACGGCAGATAGGATCTTGTAGGCGATGTTGAGCAGACTTATGCCTCTGTAGTTGGGGCAGTTCAGAGGGTCTCCTTTTTTGTGGATCGGGCAAACGATGCTTTCAACCGACCAGATTTGGCTTATGAGTTGGTGGATGTTGCTTACCAAGTCATCTCCGCCAGCTTTATAAAGCTCAGCGGGAAGGCCGTCATTTCCGGCAGCCTTATTAAGCTTGAGTTTAGATATTGCTATCCTCACTTCATTTAGGTCGGGTTGGCAGTTTTCGCTGTCGTTGCCAATATTAAATGGTTCGTTCTGCCTGACAGCGGAATGTTGTTCGTCATCGCCGTTTAACAGTCTGCAGAAGTGGTTCTTCCATATCCACAGCATCGACTGTGTCTCAACTGCGATATTTCCTTGTTCATCTCGACAGGATTCTGTTCGAGCCTTGTATCCTTGGCTTTGACGTTTTACACTTTGGTAAAACTTGCGAGTATCGTTCCTGTAGTGGCACCTCTCTATATCCTCGATCGCGCGCTTTTCTTGCCCTTTTTTCTTCTTTCAGGAAAGCCGATGTTCTTCCCTTCTTCTTTGCCTATAGAGCTCAATGGCAGCTCTCGTCTTCACCTGCAGCTTAGCCTTGTAGGCCTCGTTCTTGGATGCGAGCATCTGTCGGCCTTTCTCATCAAACCAGGGGTTTCTTGCTGGTGGGCGCGAGAAACCTAGCACATCAGTTGCGGCTGATCTAATGGCCTGTTGGCATCGTTGCCATTGCTCTTCGACATTCGATGCTGGTGGTATGGTGTTAATCGAGAGGTTAAGGGATACGCGTTGTGCGAAGGTCTTGGCGGTCTCTTGCGATTGCAGTCTTCCGACATTAAATTTTTTCACAGTATTTCTGGATTGTTGTGGCGTGGTGGATATCCGCATTCTTACCTTGGCTGCTACAAGGTAGTGATCCGAGTCGATGTTAGCTCCTCGGAATGTTCGGACATCCAAAATACTGGATGCGTGACTCTTATCTATCGCAATGTGATCAATTTGGTTGACCGTTCGTTGATCTGGAGACCGCCATGTCCCCTTATGGATATCGAGGTGAGGAAATCGTGTGCTGGCTATAGTGGCGTTTCGTTCCGTAGCGAAATCAATTAGCCTAAGTCCGTTACCAGACGTGTTGTCGTGTAGGCTTTGTTTTCCGACAATACTTCTAAAGATGTCTTCTCTTCCTACCTTTGCGTTAAAATCTCCCAGCACGATTTTAACATCGTACTTCGGTAGTCGCTCATAGGTTTTGTCGAGGAGCTCGTAGAAGCAGTCCTTAGCTATATCATCTTTTTCTTCCGTCGGAGCGTGAGCGCATATAAGGCTTATGTTGGCGAATTTGGCATTGATGCGGATTGTTACTATGCGTTCGCTAATGTCTTGGAAACATAAGACTTCTTGCCTAAGTCTGGCACTTATAACAAATCCGCACCCGAATAGTCGCTGTTTCTTTTCTTTTTGCCCGGCCCATCCCATCGTATTTCCTGTATGACAGTAATGTCTGCTTTGTAGCAGTTTAGGGCTTCCGCTAGTTGTTCGCCTGCACCTCTCCTGTTTAATGTTCTCACATTTCAGGTGCAGATACGAACGTCGTTGTCCTTTTTTCGTTTAGCAGGGTCGTCAACAATAAAATCAGTCCTTTCCGAGGCTATTGGTTGCTTCGTAACAATATTTTTTTTCTGTGGGTGGGTAGTTAACCCAAAGCACAACCCCCAACCTGGAGGGCCAGTTCCAATTTATTAGATACACCTAGGACACGGGGCCATCCGTATCCACTACGGGATTGAGCGCTGCCGTTGGCCTTTCGGTTCATCCGCCACCATCTCTGTTCAAGGGGCCTGACTAACCCTTGAAATTCCTAGACAACCTGTTGTCCGAATATGTCAGAGCAGCTCATCTAGGTTCGCCTGGGACAGCAGGCCGGGTATTCATCCGTGCCATTCTCGCAAGGGTGTTTATAGTGTTGCTGTTTTTCGTCGTGTTATCAATACTCGCACTAATCGTTTAGCAAGTCAGTACCAGTACCCGATGGTTACCACCAACCCGTAAACCTAACCTAACCTAACCTAGTTCTGCCTGATAGCGGAAAATTGTTCGTCATCGTCGTTTTACAGTCTGTGGAAGTGGTTCTTCCATATAATTAGCATCGATTGTGTCTCAACTACGATCTTTCCTAATTCATCAAGACGTGATTCTGTCCGCGACTTGTATCCCTGGCTTTGTCGTTTTACACTTTCGTAACACTAGCGAACCTCATTCCTGGAGTGACACCTCTCTAAATCCTCGATCGCGCGCTTTTCTTGCTTTTTTCTTTTTTCTTAAAAGCCAGTGTTCCTCCCGTTCTTCTTTGCCTATACAGCTCAATGGCAGTTCTAGTCTTCACCTGTAGCTTATCTGTATTGGCATCCTTCATAAAACCAGGGGTTTCTTGTTGTTGGTTCTTCGACATTAGATGGTATGGTGTCAATCGAGAGGTTAACGGATACGCGGTCGCTATAACACGCTCCGTAGTAGATTCCAGGTTGTCATCCTCTTTTTGCCAGGCCCATGTCATCGTATTTCCTGGATGGCAGTAATGTCTGCTTTGTAGGAACTTAGGACTTCCGCTAGTTGTTCGCCTGTCAATATTGTAGGTTTAAAAAACGTTAGCCGGTTAAATGTCCGTCAAAACCAATACACCTTATACGATAGGGTATAATGAGTATGTTCGTGGGGTATTGAATTCGTCAACATTGTCTTAATTGCTTTCTTGATAGGGGGCTGTCGTTTGATAGGCAGTTAACAGTATTTATGATTGGTAATAACTGATAACGATGGTAATTTTGATATTTTCGTTGGGCCATAGTATAACCAAGATACAGCAGCAAATAATTATTTGTTTATCAGAGATCTAATGTATGTGCGAATCTGAGTCAATTCCTACCAAATAGCAACATTTTTGAATGGAACTGATAGCGAAGAAGAAGTAGCTGTGACGCGCATATGCGAAATCTAATCGTGTGTGCTAAAATTACTATAAAGGTAGACGATAACGTGTTTTTCTTATTTTATTGTACCAGCAGTTAGGAGGTACAATGGACTAATTTATATAATCCTACGTAGATAATGAGAGTCACCGCCGCCCTTTGTTGTCGTTGTACTTGTTGACAGATAAATTTTGGAAAACGTTGGCAGACGTTTTATGTGTAATGCTTAGTAAATTAAAGGGTAGACAAGCAAGCTTTTTGATTATCGGAAATCTTCATAGATAAGAGAAACATTAAGTGAGATATAAATCATAAGTGTTGTGCTTGCTTCTATGTTTCTTTATGGGTCAATGAGTCGGAGCAAATGTTACGAAGCAATGAATAGCCTCGGAAAGGACTGACATTATTGTTGACGACCATGCTAAATGAAAAAAAGACAACGACGTTCGTATCTGCACCTGGAATGTGAGAACTTTAAACAGGAGAGGTGCAGGCGAACAACTAGCGGAAGCCCTAAATTGCTACAAAGCAGACATTACTGCCATCCAGGAAATACGATGGGATGGGCTGTGACATCTACTACGGAAAACAGCGACTATTCAGATCCGGATTTTTCATGTGACAGACTAAGGCAAGAAGTCGTATGTTATCAAGACATTAGCGAACGCATTGTAACAATTCGCATCAAGGCCGAATTCGCCAGCATAAGCCTTATATGCGCTCATGCTCCGACGGAGGAAAAATATGATATAACTAAGGATTGCTTCTACGAGCTCCTCGACAAAACCTATGAGCGACTACCAAAGTACGATGTTAAAATCGTGCTGGGAGATTTTAACGCAAAGGTAGGAAGAGAAGACATCTTTAGCAGTACTTTCGGAAAATATAGCCTACACGACAACACGTCTGATAATGGACTTAGGCTAATTGACTTCGCTACGGAACGAAATGCCACTATAGCACACGGTTTCCTCACCTCGATATCCATAAGGGGACATGGCGGTCTCCAGATCAACGAACAGTCAACCAAATTGATCACATTGCGATAGATAAGAGTCACGCATCCAGTATTTTGGATGTCCAAACATTCCGAGGAGCTAACATCGACTTGGATCACTACCTTGTAGCAGCCAAGGTAAGGAAATACTGTGAAAAAATTTAATGACGAAAGACTGCAATCGCCAGAGACCGCCAAGACCTTCGCGCAACGCGTATCCCTTAACCTCTCGACTCACAACATACCACCGGCATCTAATGTCGAAGGACAATAGCAACGAAGCCAACAAGCCATTAGATCAGCCGCGACTGATGTGCTAGGTTTCTCGCGGCCAAAAACAAGAAACCCCTGGTCTGATGAGGAATGCGGACAGATGCTCGCAGACAAGAACGAGGCCTACAAGGCTAAGCTGCAGGTGAAGACGAGAGCTGCCATTGAGCTCTTTAGGGAAAGAAGAAGGGAAGAACATCGGCTTTTCAGAAAGAAGAAGAAAGAGCAAGAAAAGTGCGCGATCGAGCATATTGAGAGGTGCCACTCCAGGAACGATGTTCGCAAGTTTTACCAAAATGTAAAACATCAAAGCCAAGGATAAAAGGCTCGAACAGAATCCTGTCGAAGTGAACAAAGAAATTTCGTAGTTGAGACACAGTCGATGCTGAGGATATGGAAGAACCACTTCTGCAGACTGTTAAAAGGCGATGACGAACAACATTCCGCTGTCAGGCAGAACCATTAAATATTGGCAACGACAGCGAAAACTGCCAACCACCCGACCTGAGTGAAGTGAGGATAGCAATATCTAAACTCGAGCTTAATAAGGCCGCGAGTTATGACGGCCTTCCCGCTGAGCTTTATAAAGCTGGCGGAGATGATTTGGTAAGCAACATCCACCAACTCAAAAGCCAAATCTGATCGGTTGAAAGCATGCCTGAAGAATGGAACCTCAGCATCGTTCGCCCGATCCACAAAAAAGGAGACCCTCTGAACTGCGCCAACTACAGACGCATAAGTCTGCTTAACATCGCCTACAAGATCCTATATGTGAACGCCTGAAACCGTTTACCAACATCCTGATCGGCCCTTATCAGTGTGGTTTTAGGCCAGGAAAGTCCACAATTGATCAAATTTTCACACTCCGGCAGATCCTGGAAAAAACCCAAGAAGTCCAAATCGATTCCCACCACCTATTTATCGATTTCAAAGCCGCATACGACAGCATTTATAGAGACGAACTATACAGAGCCATGTCCGGTTTTGGTATACCGCCCAAACTCGTCCGTTTGTGTAGGATGACGATGGAGAATTCTCGCTGCACCATCAGGGTCGGAAACGACCTCACCGACACATTCGATACCAAAAAAGGATTTAGGCAAGGCGATGCGCTGTCATGTGACTTTTTCAATTTGATTCTTGAGAGGATTGTGCAAAACTGCGGAGCCAACACCAGAGGCACAATTTTCCAAGAATTGGTGCAACTACTAGTATACCCCGACGATATTGACATCATTGGTAGGACTCAACGTGATATCATAGCCACGTTTGCTAGTATAGAGAAGGAAGCGGCGAAAATGGATTTAGCAGTAAATGAGGGTAAGACTAAGTATATGCTGTCAACACGAAAGGATACACAACATCGACGAATTGGACAGAACGTCACCATTGACAGATATTACTTTGAGGTCTGCCTCGGTTCCGCTATTAACTTTGACAACAACATCTCGTCAGAAATCAAACGAAGAATTACTCTTGCCAATCGCTGTTTCTTGGGCTACGAAGGCAATTTTGTAGTAAAGCCCTCACTCGAACTACTAAGGAGATCCTATATAAGACCCTGATCATCCCAGTCCTGCTCTACGGCGCTGAAGCATGGACCGTATCAAAAGCGGATGAAGAAATCCTTGGTAGATTCGAGAGGAAAATTCTTCGAAAAATCTTCGATCCCGTTTGCGTTGACGGGCTATGGAGACGAAGATTTAACCACGAATTATACGAGCTGTACAGCCACATACCCCTGGTCAAATAACTGCGCATGATATCTTTAAGATGGCTAGGACATGTAAAACGCATGGAAACCAATACACCGTCTCGTAGAGTCTGCGATTCCCAGCCAGGCGTGCGTCGGACGCAGTAGAAGAAGACCTCGCGTTAAGTTGCGCGCACAAGTAAAAACCGACGTGTAACCACTCTAACTGCTGAAGAAGAACTGTCATATTTCGTGTACGATCTAAGTGAATAGTGCGGCACAAGTTGCCATGAACGTTTTTATTTAAAAATTGGGAGTTTTTCTGTAATAGCGAAAGTCAAATGTGTCCCATCGTCGAAAGTGCCCCACCCTACCCTAAGTGAAAAAAAAAATATTCTTTACTCAACGGAAGTGACAAATTGTATGTTTAGATGTATTATTTTCTGAAATTTAAAAAAAAAGATAAAGCTGCAGCCAAACACATTTTTTTTTCAAAATTAAAAAAGGTATCAGTATACCAAATTTTATCTTCCAATTGATCAAGACACAACAAACTTTGTTCCATTTAAATGTGTTAATATCAGGAACATTCCCAGATTTGCATATACAATCAAATCAACATTTTATTTGTAATCCTTTTAATTTAATCGACTTAAGCGATAGCTAAAACTTTTGTGCGATAAGATATTCTAAAAAAAAAAACTGTTTATGGTGAAGATTGCCTATCTTACTTCTTATTTTCTTCAGCGGGGGTCTTATGTTTGCATAATACTAGCTGAAGTTCCAGCGATGCCCAGTTTTCAAACATACCTTGCCATTAAATAATTTGACCTTCTGCCAGCTATAGCACATAAAAGTTTTTGTCTCCCATTTGATTTAAATAAGTTTCCGATGGTAATGAAAGAAATTGAAGACCGTAGTCACTTTGTAATTTTTGTTCAGTGTTCATATAGTTAATTATAAATAACTCGACTTCAGCGCTGTCTATTAAATTCGGATATTGTTATTTTCTTTATTGGCACTAAAACTATCTTTAAACTTTCTACTCCATAACAATGTTCAATGGTTGTTGAAATCGAATATCTAGCAATAAGATCCATACAGTGCCTTAAATCTGGCTTCTTCATTGATTTGTTTTTGAGAAAATATATTTTTTTCCACATCAAATGGGACCTGCTGTTGACCGTCGACTCCGAACGTCAAACTTTAGAAGCTTATGATATCAGTTTTACACTCTTGGATGTTCGTTTTGTTGCTTTCGGGATTTAATAATTCCATTGACACACTTACTTACTTACTTAGGTGGCGCTACAGTCCGGGATGAACCTGGGCCTCAACCAACATGCCTCTCCAATTAGCCCGGTCCTTACCTCCAGTTGCGCACTCCAAGTTGGTTTAGGTCGGTTTTTACTTGTGCGCGCCACTTAAAGCGAGGTCTTCCTCTACTGCGTCCAACGTCTGGCTGGGAAGCGAAGACTCTGCGAGCCGGAGTATTGGTGTCCATTCGTTCTACATGTCCTAGCCATCTTAAACGTCCAATGCGGATTTTTTTGACCAGGGACATGTCGCTGTACAGCTCGTATAGTTCGTGGTTGAATCTTCGTCTCCATAGCCCGTCAACGCAAACGGGACCGAAGATTTTCCGAAGAATTTTTCTCTCGAATCGACCAAGGATTTCTTCATCCGCTTTTGATACGGTCCATGCTTCAGCGCCGTAGAGCAGGAATGGGATGATCAGGGTCTTATATAGGATCTCCTTAGTAGTTCGAGTGAGGGCTTTACTACTAAATTGCCTTCTTAGCCCGAAGAAACAGCGATTAGCAAGAGTAATTCTTCGTTTGATTTCTGACGAGATGTTGTTGTCAGAGTTAATAGCGGAGCCGAGGTAGACAAAGTCCCGTACTACCTCAAAGTTATATCTGTCAATGGTGACGTTCTGTCCAATTCGTCGATGTTGTGTGTCCTTTCGTGTTGACAGCATATACTTAGTCTTACCCTCATTTGCCGCTAAACCTATTTTTTCCGCTTCCTTCTCTATACTAGCAAAGGTGGCTATGACATCACGTTGAGTCCTACCAATGATGTCAATATCGTCGGGGTATACTAGTAGTTGCACCGATTTTTGGAGAATTGTGCCTCTGGTGTTGGCTTTGGAGTTTTGCACAATCCTCTCAAGAATCAGATTAAAGAAGCCACATGACAGCGCATCGCCTTGCCTAAATCCTTTTTTGGTATCGAATGTGTCGGTGAGGTCGTTTCCGACCCTGATGGAGCAGCGAGAATTCTCTATCGTCATCCTACACAAACGGACGAGTTTGGGCGGTATACCAAAACTAGACATGGCTCTGTACAGTTCGTCTCTATAAATGCTGTCATATGCGGCTTTGAAATCGATGAATAGGTGGTGGGTATCGATTTGGACTTCTTGATTTTTTTCCAGGATCTGCCGAAGTGTGAAAATTTGATCGGTTGTGGACTTTCCTGGCCTAAAACCACACTGATAAGGGCCGATCAGGTTGTTGGTAAACGGTTTCAGGCGTTTACATATTATGTCACATATTTTCTTGTAGGTGATGTTGAGCAGACTTATGCCTCTATAGTTGGCGCAGTTCAGAGGGTCTCCATTTTTGTGGATCGGGCAAACGATGCTGAGGTTCCATTCTTCAGGCATGCTTTCAACCGACCAGATTTGGCTTATGAGTTGGTGGATTTTGCTTACCAAATCATCTCCGCCAGCTTTATAAAGCTCAGCGGGAAGGCCGTCATTTCCGGCGGCCTTATTAAGCTTAAGTTTAGATATAGCTATCCTCACTTCACTTAGGTCGGGTGGTTGGCAGTTTTCGCTGTCGTTGCCAATATTAAATGGTTCGTTCTGCCTCACAGCGGAATCTTGTTCGTCATCGCCGTTTAACAGTCTGCAGAAGTGGTTCTTCCATATCCTCAGCATCGACTGTGTCTCAACTACGATATTTCCTTGTTCATCTCGACAGGATTCTGTTCGAGCCTTTTATCATTGGTTTTGACGTTTTACACTTTGGTAAAATTTGCGAACACGTTCCTGGAGTGGCACCTCTCTATATCCTCGATTGCGGGCTTTGCTGATCTAATGGCTTGTTGGCATCGTTGCCATTGTTCTTCGACATTAGATGCTGGTGGTGTGTTGTGAGTCGAGAGGTTAAGGGATACGCGTTGCGCGAACAGTCTTCCGACATTAAATTTTTTCACAGTATTTCTGGATTGTTGTGGCGTGGTGGATATCCGCATCCTTACCTTGGCTGCAACAAGGTAGTGGTCCGAGTCGATGTTAGCCCCTCGGAATGTTCGGACATCCAAAATACTGGATGCGTGCCTCTTATCTATCGCAATGTGATCAATTGGTTGACCGTTCGTTAATCTGGAGACCGCCATGTCCCCTTATGGATATCGAGGTGAGGAAAGCGTGTGCTGGCTATAGTGGCGTTTCGTTCCGTAGCGAAATCAATTAGCCTAAGTCCGTTACCAGACGTGTCGCCGTGTAGGCTATGTTTTCCGACAATACTTCTAAAGATGTCTTCTCTTCCTACCTTTGCGTTAAAATCTCCCAGCACGATTTTAAAATCGTGCTTTGGTAGTCGCCATAGGTTTTGTCAAGGAGCTCGTAGAAGCAATCATTAGTTATATCATCTTTTTCGTCCGTCGGAGCATGAGCGCATATAAGGCTTATGTTGGCGAATTCGGCCTTGATGCGGATTGTTACAATGCGTTCGCTGATGTCTTGATAACATAAGACTTCTTGCCTAAGTCTGTCACATAACAAATCCGGATCTGAATAGTCGCGTCGCTGTTTCTACGCACTATAAAACGGTCCGTAGTAGATGTCACAGCCCATCCCATCGTATTTCCTGGATGGCAGTAATGTCTGCTTTGTATCAGTTTAGGGCTTCCGCTAGTTGTTCGCCTGCACCTCTCCTGTTTAATGTTCTCACATTCCACGAACGTCGTTGTCCTTTTTTCGTTTAGCATGGTCGTCAACAATAATATCAATCCTTTCAGAGGCTATTGGTTGCTTCGTAACAATATTTTTCTCCGTGGATGGGTAGTTAACCCAAAGCACAACCCCCAACCTGGAGAGTAGCCCATTTTTGGGGTATGAGCGCTGCCGTTGACCCATTGAGGGCTCCTCCGCCACCAACTCTTTTCCAATACCCTGGCTCAGTATTGGAATCCCTATAGACCTGGCCTTCAAATATGTCGAAGAAGCTCATATAGGGATTTCACTACCAGTTCGATCAAACTGGAGCCGTAGGCGCCACCGTTGACTCCATCTAGGGAATTGCCTTGGTGAGAGGACACTCCTCCCCCTCTCTCGTTTGCTGCCACCAACAACCTTCCACAGGGGTTTAATACCCCATCTCCAGTCGAGGTACTAGGCACCCACCAGTCACCAGCGTGGAGGTGAGAGTAGGAGTTGATAGTGAGAGGCTAGAGTGAGAACGCTTGTGTCCTCATATAATCGCATCACTATCCTTAAGCACCGATAGTACCAGCTATCTTTAATTTCACCGAGTGATTTCGAAAACTTTTCGAAGTTATGAAATCGGTCGGAATGTGGAACACCAATAACAAATTCACTCGATTTAAGTAATTTCACTTTCATTTCACTCGATTTCTGGAACCTAGCTGTTAGGCTACCTGTGATTTTGCTAAATTAAATTTCCAGAACTCTTATAACCGCTTGACTATCCACCAACCCAACCCGACAAAAGTAACGCTTTGATTTTTAAGTGTTTTTATTTCATGTTCATTTTACATCGACATCGTTTGATTTATTTTTTAATAATTTTTTTTCATTTTCTTTTATTTTTTGTTTTCTTCTAATTAAAATTCAATTGTAATTAATATTTTACTGAATAAACATTTAGTTGAATAATTAAGAAATTATTTCTTCTGAACGGTAATATAAAAAAAAAATAAGATAAGCTGCATACTGTAGAAACTCTAAACATTTGTTTTTTTAATTTATTCAACTATAACAAGGACGAAATGTTTGCAAAAACAACTCATTAGAGAATTAAAAAAAACAGAACTGCAGATACTACGTCTTAATCATCGCTTATAAAACATATAAACATTAATGATCCATTATAAAGCTTTTTTTTATATTTTTATTCTTATAAACATTCATTCTCGCACAATTTTCATTCCATTTCACAGAAGTTTTTTACATTTTGCTCATAGGATTTAGGACTCTGTAAAAATGTGAGGAAACCAAAAAACGGTGTTTCAAAGTATTTTTTTTTTATTTTTTGCCCGTAACTGTGTAATACTTTTTGATTTTCATCAGAAAAATAAAAAAAAGAGATTGTTATGCATATAGTAAGAGTTTCTTTTTTTTTGTAATTATATAAATTTCTGCGTTTTATACATATATAGTTCTTTGATTTTGTTTTTTTTTTAACTAAGACAGTCTATAAAATATTTTGTTTTGTTTTAATCTAAAGTTTTCTTGTTTTTTTTTGTTTGCTTTATGAAAAAGTGAGCTTAAAATTGTTTATTTACAATAACTTTATTTTTTTTATTATCTTTCTTTTTTTTGTTTCTTTTTTATAGTTTCGGCTTTTGTTTTTTTTTTAATATATTTTCATTTTATTTTCTTCAGGTAAACAAGCTAAGGACACATGATATATCCTACATTTCACATTTAAATCAAAGTTAAAATATTATTATTTTCTTTTAACATTCAGTGGTTTTTATATCCGATTCTTTTTTATTTTAAATAACTTTTTAATTATTTTTTTTATAACTTTTTTATTTATAATCACAATTAGGACATAAATATATATTTTTTGCATTCTTTTTTTACATATATATTTTATTTTATTTCTATCGATTACACAATTAGGTAAAACAGTGAGATTTTTTTTTATTATTTCAACAGTCGCCATTTTGTGTTTTTTCTTTTATTTATATAATATAACAACGAATAACATTTGTAATAAGAAATGTGTAAGTGGAGATATGTTGTTTTGAAAAAAAAAAAAAAAAAAACAAATAGTTGTGGAGAGTTTTGTTAGAAACGAGGGATGAATTTGTGTTAATCTGAGGTCTATGCTACATAATGCTGTAGAATCCCATTTAAAAACAGGGCTGAGGCTCAACAACTCGTTTATTAAGAAATTTGACATGTTTTACTGTGAAGTGATCAAAGAACTTAAGATTTCTATTGAATTTTATGTTTGTTTGGAATTCGTGAAAGCTGATCCCCATTTATGTAGGAACTAGCAAACATCATGGATATCTACATTCGTGACAAACTCGACCCCCAATACATATCCTCGGCACAGCATGCCTACACGAAAGGTAAGGGAGTCGAAACTGCCCTACATGATATCGTTAGTACAATAGAAAAACCTCTTCACGAGAAGGAATATACTCTCGCTGCGTTTCTCGACATTGAAGGAGCCTTCAATAATGTGAACACAAACGCAGTCGAAAGAAACCTCGCGAAGAACAACGTGGACCAACCTCTAGTACATATTATTGAAAGTATGCTCAACCACAGAAATATAAATGCGAATCTGGGAGACACCCATCTCAAAGTAATAACGGGTGATTTTTTAAGAGGTTTAGAACTTTTTTAAAAAAAAAAACACAAAAAATTCGAAAAAATTAATGAAATATTTATTTGAATCGATAGTTTGAACCTTGCAATTTAATGTTTAAAGATAATTTCATGCAAATGTTGACCGCGGCTGCGTCTCAGGTAGCCCATCCGCTGAGTCCAATTTTGGCATACTCTTTCACACATATCGGCCGGTATCTCACGAATGAATGCATGGATGTTGGCTTCCAGTGCGTCAATCGAAGCGGGCTTGTCCCTATAGACATTAGCCTTGACATACCCCCACAAAAAATAATCTAATGGTGTCAAATCGCACGATCTAGGCGGCCAATTGACCGGCCCGAAACGTGAAATTAACTGTTCACCAAACTCGCCTCGCAATTGCGCCATTGTTTCGCGTGCTGTGTGGCATGTGGCACCGTCTTGTTGAAACAACCATCATGCAAGTCAAGAACTTCCATTTCGGGCAAAAAAAAGTTTGTTATCATCGCTCGGTAGCGTTCACCATTGACAGTAACGCTGCGATTCGCATCATCTTTGAAGAAATATGGCCCAATAATGCCGCCGGCCCATAAACCGCACCAAACAGTGGCTTTTTCGGGATGCATTGGTAGCTGTTGCAATGCTTCTGGCTGATCTTCACTCCAAATGCGGCAATTTTGCTTATTTACGTACCCATTCAACCAAAAATGAGCCTCATCACTGAACACACTTTTTCGATAAAAAAGCGGATCCTCGGCCAGCTTTCCAAGAGCCCATTCACCAAAAATTCGGCGTTGTGGTAGGTCGGCTGGCTTTAGTTCTTGCACCAGCTGTATCTTAAAAGGCTTTACGCCCAAATCCTTCCGCAAAATTTTCCACGTAGTGCTGTAACAAAGGCCTAACTGCTGGGAACGGCGCCGAATCGACATTTCGCGGTCTTCTGTCACACTAGCTGATTTTCTTCACTACGCACAGTACGTAAACGTGTTGGTGGTTTAATGTCCAACAAAGTACATTTGGTGCGAAATTTGGTCACAATCTTCCGAATAGACTGCTCAGAAGGTCGAGAATGCCGATCATAAAATGGAAGCAGCGCGCGATGAACATTTCGAACCGATCACGAATTTTGATAGTAAAATTCAATAATTTGCAAGCGTTGTTCATTTGTAAGACGATCCATGGTTAAATTGCAAACCAAACTGAAGCTGTTTGACAGTGACACAAGGTACTAAACACACGTCAGCTGTCAAAACCAGTGTTGCCAAAACCAAACCAGCTAAAAAATCACCCTTTAGTTTGCGAGAAATTAACAATTTTCTTTATATGGCCTATATGACAAAATCCGTTATATGGATTTTCTCGAAAAAAATGGGTATGCAGTTTTGTTGGAACTACTATGGTTATAGTATATATAAAGTTTAATCAAAATCGTTAGAGCCGTTTTCGAGAAAACTGAGGTTATGTGTAATTTTTATATGGCAGGTACCGTTATTAACATGGCTAAAAGCAAACAAAATGGCCTAGAATTATAATTAAAAGTTAACTTAGAAAAAAAATTGGTGTTTTTTTGTTCTCTTTATAAAGCCCAAATTTTTGTTGATCTGCAAATAATTTTAAAATCTTGGTATGGAGCCTTCAACTTCAGGTATGTCACAATGTGTTAGGCACAAAAAATAAAAATAAAAAAAAATTCCTAAAATAGAGGTGATGTCCTGTGATCAGTTCTTAAAAAGTGTGTGTTTTAAAGTTTTTTTTAAAATCCCGTGGACTTTTAGTTGTGTTCCGGGTTCGTCCGAGTTTTAAATTTGGTGGTTTTTTAATGTGTTTGATGTGTATTTTGTATTTTCGTCAAAAAATCCTGCTGCTTTTCTGCACTTTTCGTGATATTTGGATTTTTGTATGGTGCCTTCGGTTGATACATTTTTTTCGTTATTTTAGGACTTTCTTCAAATTCTATTTTTTTTGGCAAGAAGTGAACTAGTTGGCATTATGAGAAGCTCTGGGAGCATAATTATAGAAGAACAGTTCAATTTTTTTAAAGGAAGAACTTATTAAATTAACTAGAAGCACTGAAAAGACCCAAATAGAAGTTTTAAGCAAAACATTCTAGCATTTCAAAACTGATTTTAAGACTCGATGGTTCAAAGCTTGCAGGATCGAGGAAAGATTTTTTAAAGCTAACAAAAAATGGCCAAACAGTTCAATTTCATTTTACAGAGCATTATCGGATTCAGGAAAAAAACGTGGTCGTCCGGAAGTAAGATTTGAAACTTCTTCTGAACGATCAAAAAGGGTCAAAACGCAGGATTTGAGAGATTCGATACCTGTTAATGTCCTCAATTATGCTACTCAAATGAGCTTAAGAGCTTCCGGACAGATCCAAGCCTCCAAACTCCTAAAAGAAGCAACTTTAAGCCCCAATAGAGCTGAAAAGTATAGAAAAGCATTTCACAAGCCGCAGGAGAAAAGATGTATGACTGGAGAAGATGCTTTGGCAGTATTAGTCGCAGCGAAAATATCACGACACCAATATAATGTGATAAGAATGAGTGCTCCCGAAAAATTTTCGCCTTATAAAGTTGTGCAGAATGCAAAGAAAGATTGCTATCCTCACAAAGATCAAATGAAAATTACAGCAACAAGTGCCGAAGTCAGTCTTCAAACTTTACTTGATATTACAACAAAAAGACTACTTTCGATGTTGGAGTGCGTTCTTGAGACAATCGAAGATGAGGAACTTGAGAAATGTACCTTAATATCCAAGTGGGGTTTTGATGGTAGCTCGGGACATAGTTCCTATAAACAAGCTTTTCAAAGGTCAGAAGCAGACGATTCTGCTGTTTTCATAACCTGTTTAGTCCCTATACGACTTATAAGTGGTGAATATATAATCTGGCAAAACCCTCGTCCAGCTTCCACGAATTTTTGCAGGCCTTTGAAAATTGAATACATTAAAGAGTCAACCGAAGTTTCGAAAGCTGAAAAAGTCCGAGTAGATGGACAGATTCAAGACCTTCAAAAAATTTCGGTAATAATCGGTAACAGGTCTGTAATAGTAGATCATTCTTTAATTTTACTATGATTGATGGAAAAGTGTGTAATGCTTTAACTGACACCACCTCAACCCAAAAATGTTATTTATGTGGAGCAACTTAGAGGGAATTCAACAAAGTGGAAGAAATAATTACACGACCAGTAAAAACAGAGCACTTAGCTTTTGGATTGTCTGTTTTACATGGGTGGATACGAATGTTTGAATGCCTTCTGCATTTAGCATACAAATTACCCATTAAAAAATGGCAAGCCCGCGGTAGTGACAAAGAAGTCGTGGCAGCAAACAAGGCCCGAATTCAAAAGGAGTTCCGAGAACGATGTGGATTGATTGTGGATAAACCAAAACCAGGATTTGGTAACACAAACTATGGCAACACGGCTAGGCGGTTTTTCCAAAACCCTGAACTCTCAGCCGAAATAACGAAAATAGACATATAACTTATAAAAAAATGCACACAATTATGATTGGAGTTGCCAGTGGATATGATATTGATGTCTACAAATTCAGGGAATTCGCACATGACACAGCGAGATGCTTCGTCAGTAAATATCCCTGGTATCATATGCCTCCAATTTTGCATAAATATTTTATTCATGGGCCAGAAATTGTATCATCTGCACTGTTGCCGATCGGCCAACTTTCGGAAGAAGCGCAACAAAGATTTTAAAAATTTCCGCGAGAACTTCTCAAGAAAATCAAGTCATGAAAAAACCAATGAAGACGTATTTATTTTTACTAAGCTCGGATCCCATTATAACATCCAAGCAAAAATTACCCAAAAAAACAATTTCAGTCTCTTCCCATAGAAGCAGTCAACTTTCTAAAACCCCCAAGTGTCCAGATATCAAACACTCTTCTTGAGTCTGATGATAATGATGATGATAATGATGATGACAATGATGATGACAGCGATTTCCTTTTTAATGGACAACATTTTTTTAAACTATAAGTCTCAATAAAAACCTTTGAAAATTTAAGATTCGTTTTATTAATTTGTTTTTCTTCACGATACAAGGGGCGTTAAAGTGGGGGTGTGCAAGGTAAGTGTAGTGGACAAAAATTAGATCTTCAATAAATCTTCTTTAAGTTTTTAATATTGTCAAATAAGCACATTTCTAAAAAGTGGGCTTTTTAGTGGGCGTGTCAGGTGGGTGGGTTTGAAAATATCTTGGGTATGGTCTTCAAAGCTATTGTGCAAAATTTCAGGTTCTTAGATGTAACGGCTGATTTGATGCCACATTTTAGGGCATTCTGCCCCACTGTGGCGACGGACGGAATTCCAAAAAAAACACTTTTTTAGGCTCCGCTATCATCGTAATGTTAGAATCAATCAAAATCTCGAGGACGAAAACAATATCTTTCTCTTTGTAAGAGAAAGTTAAAAAATTGGGAAATCAAACTTGGCAAGGATTTAAAAAATAGGCGCCCAACATGAGGCTTCCAAAATCATTACATCGACTTTTAGAGATGTCGTGGATTTCATCGTGGGATTTAGTAATACTTTAGTTGCAATTGTTATCGAGATAAATAACTCGGCACTGCGAAATAAAGCCCCAGGAAATGAAATTGGGCCCCAAAATGGTTTTCACAATGCAATAACAAACAAGAAAGTGTCTTCTTTTGGGGCGTAATTTCATTTGGTGAAGTGTTATTTTATTTTGGTAATTGGGGTGTTATTTCGTTTTGAAAATAGGCCCCAATTTCTTCGAATGAAATAATACTCCAAAAATATTGTTTGTCGTCAGGCAGGCGCCCAAGTCAACAGTTTTTTTTTGTTTTGTTAACGGTACTCTGGGTGGCCCGTTTCGCGGGAACAAAGGATTTTAACTCTCTTTCGGGGGACAGTCCACGTTCACGCAAGTTAATTGCTCCGCTAAGGGTATGTAAAGTCGTCAAGCAGTCAACAGTTTTTTTGTTAAAATATTTTTATTTGGAAGCACTAAAGGATTTACACGGAATGCAATTTGAAATCGGTGACTGAAGCTATTGCCAATGGGGTGGCTAATTTTCCGTGTGTCCTTATTGTAGGCAATTGTACAAGATACAATGAAAGTGTTCATTTAGGAGTTGGGGTGTAATTTCTTTTTTTTTTTGACATACTGTACACGATGATCCCATACCAATCAAAGTGATGATTAGTAATATCCTGACACCTAATCAAGTAAGTGTTTTGTTGAACTCTCTCACTTCGTCGATAATCGTCCGGCCTGATTTAGCCACCATTGGATTCCTACAGGTCTTACTCGCTTATTAAAATGAGGCATGAGCGAACAAGAATCGTGCTTTAACGGGCGTATAAGGCTTCAAACCTAGCTTCTCCATTAATTTGTGTCTGCGAAGTGGGAATGGGAAATCGATTGAATGGGATCATCGTCTGGTTCACGCCGACTTTGAATACGCTTTACCTTTTGTGCCACAGTACAGGCCTCAATTAATTGACAAAAATTGCCTTTCCAATATTTTTATTGTTTGCTATAGAGTAAGATAACCACAATGATGGGACTACATGTACCTCCTCGAAACAGAGTAAGAAGCTTACATACCCGTGGAGTCCTAATAAAAATCACATTGATCCCTAACTTAACCTACAAATATTTGCAATTTTAATCGATAACTTCAATTCAGTTAATTTAAACTGACAAAAATTGAGAACTAAGGTGAACAAACATTTTGAAAATTGGCGCCCAACAAAAGCAGCCGATAAAGATTTGTTTTAATTTTTTGATTGCGACTAAAAGCCTCAACTCTGAAATTTTCAAAACACTTTGATATACAGGGCATTCAATCAATTGGCACACAATATGTTGACTCACAACTAATTTAAAAAAAAATGTTAAGATTCTCGAACGGCTAACATGTACTTGAAATTTTTAGGCCGTAAAGAATCCCACACTTCAATTAATGAGAATCGTTTCGAACACTTAATGAATAATGAATTGAAAAACTGGAGCCCAACATAAGGGGTACATTTAAATAACTTTAAGGAGTTCTCTAAAAGAAGGTATTAAATATTGGCTTTGATAGGGAAAGCTTAATAAAAACAATTATGAAAAATTGGCGCCCAACATGAGGATCCAAAAATAAAGAAATTAGCTTTTAGAGAAAATTTATTTGTTAATTGCTATTGAGAAATAGATATCTTAAATTAACAACAACATCTTAGGGATACAAATTAAAAAGAAATATCAAAATTAGTGTCCAACTTAACTTAAACCTTCAGTGCTACCCCATCGTGACTCTTGGTAATGAGTTTGTTCAAGGTACACAGGGTGTAGGTCTGTGATGTTCAACATGTTTAATAATTTTTGTTTCACAGATTGTGAGATATCAGAAATGGAAAGCTATCAATTAGCACAAACTAGATGTATATACAGGAGAATAATACGTGATTCCGCACCTGAAGGACAGGAGACTTTTCAGTTTGCTGAGACTAAAACTGGTTGGATCATCACCGCACCCTTTCTGCAAAAGGTCTGTTCCTGTACAATATTGGTTTTGCTGATTTTTACTGCAAAACAATATTTCTATACGAAAATTGTGTACGGGAACAGATTTAAGAAAAAACTATTTGTACGGGAACAGACCTATTATTCGTCAGTTTTGTATGCTGCGATGTAAGAAGATTGTTGTATGACAGAAAAAATACTCCTTTGCTGAGAATGTTGTTCTACGTAATCAAAAAAAAAAATCTTCTAAGGCAGCGAAGGTGAGTATTGATAAGTGTAGCACTATTCATGCGCTAAGCGATAATTTTGCTAAGCCTAGGTCCGTTTCAGATTTAAGACACAAGGAATGTCCTCGAACTGACATAGTGGAGATATCAACGATAAGACGACTACCATTTGCAGCTTTCTGATCCCTGTTTGTCAAAACCATTGCATTCAATTTGTGTCATGCATAACAGTGCTTAAAAATATTTTTAAAGTGGACATAGATGGTGCTGTGTAAATGTGTTACAAGGCGATATAGTTTCGTGTCGGATTACCACAAGAGCGACAGGGACAGCAAACGACGCCATATTTCTTGCCACTCTTTTGACATTTCTCTTCAGTAAGGTTTGCCATTTCATGATGGAGAGATATACGAGCCGACAACGAGTCGAAATTATTAAAATTTACTACCGAAAGTCATATCGGAGTCAGTGGCCTCAACGTAAGATGGTCGTCATAATCGTCCTAGCAGATCAACAATTGAGCGTCTAGTGGAAAAATTTGAATCCACAGGCAAAGTTCAAAATGTTCCCGTGCCAGTGAGACAAAGAAGTGCCCGTAGTGTCGAGAATATTGCTGCCGCTGAGGCTTCAGTTGAAGAAAGCCCAAATGTGTCTCTCACACGTCGTTCTCAAGCGTTGGGCATCTCTGTGACGTCGTTGTGGCGAATTTTGCGAAAAGATCTTGGCCTACATCCTTACAAGATTAAATTGTACGCAAGAACTGAAGCCGCTTTACCACCAGAAGCGTCGTATGTTCGTGAATTGGGCTGAGCAACAACTTGAAAATGATTCGGATTTTCATCGAAAAATAATCTTCAGCGATGAGGCTCATTTCTGGCTGAATGGCTTCGTCAATAAACAAAATATGCGGTATTTGTCAGGCAGCAATCCACACGTACTCCATGAGTCATCATTGCATCCCGAAAAAATTACGGTTTGGTGTGGTTTATGGGCCGGCGACGTCATTGGGCCGTACTTCTTCCGTGATGATCAAGACCGGCACGTTACTGTGAATGGGAATCGCTACCGTTCAATGAAAACCGAATATTTTTGCCCCCATTTGGATGATATGGACTTGGAGGACATGTGGTTCCAACAGGACGGCGCCACTAGCCACACAGCGAGTGTCACAATCAATTTATTGGAAACCAAGTTTGGAGAACGTGTTATCTCACGAAATGGTCTAGTCGCTTGGCCGCCTCGGTCGTGGGATTTGACGCCGTTAGACTATCTCCTGTGGGGCTACTTCAAGTCTATGGTCTATGCCGACAAGCCAGCGACGATTGATGAACTTCGTACGAATATTGAACGTAAAATTGCAGCAGTATCGGCCGATCGGCTTGAAAACCGTCGAAAATTGGGTTCAACGTCTGGACTTCTGCAAGCGTGCCCGTGGTGGCCATGCAAAAGAAATCGAGTTCAATACATAATGGCATCGAACGTACTTTCACAGAAATAAAGAATTTCATTGATATCCAAAACCGTTTTTGTTTTATTTAAAAAAAAAAATAGTTTTGTAGCGCTCTTATTGAAAAACCCTTTAGTATCTTGGATGAATTTATTTATTGAAGTATAAATTTCCAAATGGGATGATATCCCAAAATAAGGCCCAAACCTTGCAGTTAGCATTTTTAAAATGAATTATTAGGTTCCGCTCCAATTTAATGCTTAATTTTACATTGTGATAGCAATTTTTTTAATTTACTAAATTCTCTAAAATTTAAAATTCACATTTTATCAGCTAACGAAAATATATAGGTGGTAAGATACCCATATTAGTTCTGGACACAGCTAACCTCCAGTCACCATTTGGCACAGCAATAGAGTACTTCGCGACAATGTCAGTGTCAATAACAAAAATAGGTCCGTTCGCGTACTCAATTATAGGGAAAAGAATTCTTCGTTTATACAAAATTTCTCATTGCAGCTCGACATTTCAACAAAAAAAAAAGCTACGACAAAGGACTCTTTAGATTTTGCTCCGGCCGATAGGGAGTCTATAGTGTGCGGGGGACACTATAGACTCTCTATCGGCCGGAGCAAAATGAACAATCGCTCTAGTTTGCAGACTAAAAAATCGGTTGTATCCGCGCGTTGCATTTTGCTGATTTAGCATTTTGCCGATACTTTTGTTTGAATTTTCATACTGATTAACAGCCCGACCAAAATATTGGCCGATAGAAAGTCTTTAGTGTTTGGGGGCTCTTAGGGTTTGTTACGGTAAATTTTACCGCAACAAGTATCACGCTCTATCCCTAATATCCTTTCGGTTCCTCTTTTAATTATGGTTGCTAACGCAGAATCTGTAGGAAGTGGTGGGCAGCCATGGTCCCATCAGCCAATGGTCCACTACCTTCAGACCCGAAGAAGGCAACCCAATATAGGTCTAACGAGTGCGACAGAGGAGTCCACTAAGGATGAAGAAATCCCAACTCTGTTCGGTGCAGCCCCAGGGAGAATTGGGAGACTCAAGACAGAGCAACGCCAAACATAAGCGTGCGACAGGAGACCACGGAAAACGCCGTCGTCGAACCCCAAAGGACGTGGGAGATTCGCGACGGCCAACATCAGACAGGAGCGGTCTGAACAGTTCGATGGGTGAGGGAGGACGATCCCTCGTCGACCGCAACACGATGATGACGGGTGGGGGAGGACGATCCCTGGAGCTTACACTCCAACGTAAGCGTTTGCGTTACCGCGTCAGGGGCGCAAACGCAAAGTTCCAATGGTTAAAGAGTAGACGTTCTCTTTCCACCCAACGTTGGAGCAACGGAGGAGCAGCAGAGGCGTGGGGCGGTCGGCCCAAAAGACACCCCTCCAACAAAGCCGCAACATTAAACGTCAGGGTCGATGGCCAAGAGAGGACAATCTCTTTCCCCCACCGTTGGAGCAACGGAGGAGAAGCGAGGTGTGTAGGCGGACGGCCAGAAATAAACACCCTCGCCACAACACAAACACAACATAAAACACATAATAGACGTCACAAAACATGTCCACAACACGGACGACAGAAGGTGATGTCCAAAAAGACACACGGGGCATGTCCACAACAATTGGACACATCGAGAACCACAAGAAATGACTGTGGAATGGCTTAAGCCCAACATAAAAATACAATTAATTTAAAGGATGGCACCCGAATGACACATCCCATACCCCAAAATCTGCACGCGACACAACCAACGTAGTTCGCGAAAAATTGATTTATTGTATAGCACTCTCCTCCTCTCCACTCAATGCTCACCAAGTCATACAATGAGCAATGGCCTCCTCCCCCCTTACAGATGTGTACGTCCTCTCGTTTTTCCACAGCAGTAGTTAAATTGGTCACGTGGGTCGTCGTAAACGTGCCCGACGTAGAAGTAGAGTCGCGAACGAAAGGTCAACCAAACATAGGCATTCGCGGCATATGTCTGCTTGACACAAATAGTTGTCCAGGATGGACACCGAGTTGGCCTATAACACTGACAAGTGTCTATAGGAAAACTGGGGTGATTGTTAACTCTCTAGCTGGAAAGCGAAGAGTAGTTAGAATGCGCAGTTAGGCTTACTAGTGCTGAATTCCAAGAGAGAATGTGAGAGCGAATGAACGGGATCGATGCTGGACAAAGAAATCGGGTCGAACAAAGAAAGCCACTTCTTGGTGATCTTAAGCTTAGAAAAGACGTGGAAAAATTTTGTTGGAAAGACGTGAACATTTTTTGTGAAAAATTTAGATTTTTTTGAGTTGAGTCAAGTGGAAAGCGAGGCAGGAAAAATTGAGGACGGATTTCATCGCCAAGAAGGGAGAAGAAGGAAGCAGTTTGCGAGGTAGGAGACGGAAGAGCGGAGGAAGACGAGGAGAAAGGCAGAGAAAAAAAAGATAAGTAGAGTGATTTTCGTTAGTGCTTGATTGAGCAGTAGATAGTTGGTTGTTTCGCGACCGAATCTGTAAATTTCCCGAGAAAAGACGGGACGCGCGCCCCAGTAATAAATCGCTGATAAAATTCGGGAGAAAATTTGTTCGGGGGCCATCCTGGTGGTTCGCCATTTTTCTTTTGTGTCCCCACAAAAATTCGAATAAATAAAACCCAGTAGGTGCACCACCGCCATTTTGTAACGTGGTTAAACTTTGGCTTTTTTTATCGGTATACTTTTGTTCCACACATTTTGCTCTTTTATTTCAGGTGCGCAGCAAGCGTCAAAAGGGTTTCGTAATTTAACCAGGCAAGAAAAATTACGTGGCGTCCAGGTATCATTTTAAGTCTCGTGTAAACACGAGTCCACCCTACACGCTGAGTGAACCAGGCTCTCGTACTAACGACAAGAAAGCTACCTTCTACAGTGTGTATGATCTGTGGTTGGTGACAGATACATAACGCGGGAAAATCGGTAGCAAGTTGTCCTACAAGTTTCACTAACTGTCACATTGTTTTTGTTGATATATTTTATCGCTTCTCAATTTACGCAGGAATTCGCTTTGGACGGCGAAATCTTTCTGAAGAGGACGCATTTTCATTTGAGCGGATATGTTAACAAACAAAATTGCCTTAATTTGAAATAGGAAGTCAATGCATTCACAGAGAGTGACAGCTAAGTTCCGATTTTGTTGGTAGCTGCAAAATTTGTACATAGATTGTTCCATTTTATTAAGTAAATTAGCTGAAATCTCTATTTCGGTCAAGGTTGAGCGCTTTAGAATCATGATTGGGGAATGTTGGTAGGCTGAAATTATAGATATACACCCCTTTTGAGGTATTATTCTAGGGGTATTTTGAACATATCTTCACACGAAATGTAACGCACATGATCGCGCATTGGCGATGTGCGTTAAGTCAACAATTTTTGATAGCTATGCGTTGAATTTCCTCCGAAATTGTCCGACGAAGAATTGCTATTAATTAAATCAAACTCGATTGTATGCTTTTTTAATTTGTTCAGCAACGCATAGGTATTCCGAAAGCAATTTAAGCTCCGATTGAACTGACTTTCGTTTTGGAAATTGTACTTCGATTGGGGTAATAGACTTGAACGACCAATATTTCAGCGGGATGGTGTGTCATGCCATGGGGGCTCAGTGGCGCGATGGTTAGTGCGATGAACTGCCGCGCAGGAGGTCTGGGTTCGATTCCCAGCCGTAGCAACACCGTAATGATTTTTCACTGGCCCTCCTCTCGTGATGATCTGACAAATCATCCGAGTAGTATCAATTGTCAAGAATAGCTTATCTCAACTTAGCCGTTCGGAGTCGGCATAAAACAGGAGGTCCCGCCATCGTGCAGAAAGTACACACGCACACATGAATGGTTGTGAGAAAGCTAGGCCCTGGGTACTATACGAGCCTGTTGCGCCAAAAATTTGTATTTGTATTTTTTGTGTGTCATGCCATACAGTCCCTGCAACAAAAAATGTGTTGGACGCTTAGTTTGAAAATTGTGTTGTCAGCCACATCGGAGCTGCGAAAGCGAATTATGTAAAGAAGTAGACGTTAAAAATATATAGCCCGAGCCATTAGCAAGTTAAGGCCAGAAAAAAGGTATTGGAAATGTTGGTTGAGAGAATGCGCAACTTTGAAGTCACAAAATCGTGTTTTTTATATAACGTATGCCCGACATTAATATCATAACATATCGACATATCGCTAATAGTTTGTTTTGTTCTCATTTTATTCTACTGCTAAAAACAATCTTATATTTGGAACCTGTGTATGTATTAAAATAAACAATTTTTTTTAAAATTGGCGCCCAACACGAGGACCTAAAAAATGAATGGATATATAAATTCATTTTGCGACAACCTGAGTCTAATTTTATTTTAATAAACTAATTAAACTGCACTTGTGATTAAGAGCTTCTAATGAAAAATTTATTAAATATTCCCATGCAGTTCAAAAGGTGTTGACAATTGGCGCCCAACATGGGGACCAACAAATTAAATTACAGCAACTTTTCGAGATTCTTAACTTTGCTCATTCAAACCCATTTCGACCAAAAACCCAACACACAATCTTTTACAATTATAAATCCAAATGAACTCTCTCATTTTTACAAATATTAAGCTCTCTTTTTTTTTTGATTTTTTTTACATTAAAAACAAAAAAATTGATAAATTATGTTTTATATTTAATCGATGATCGATGATTATAATTTATTTTAATTTATGTGCGACACATCTTTGTAATTAAGTTAAAAAAATATATTTATATGAATATGAATGTAAATTTAATAATTATTTGACTTAATATATAATAATTCTATTTTATTGATTTTTTTAACACAAAAGCAACTATTTAATGATGGCAATTAGTTAAATAAAAAATATTATTTCTCCTTTCAATATTTTATCGTTCTATATTATTCATGTTTATATATTCGTATAATTAATATTTATTTATCACTTGTTTGGATTTTCTTTCATTTCTAGAAAATAAATTACATATTTGTCACGTATTTATCGAATGGCTAGGACATTGGTTATATAAACATAAATTCGATTTTAAATAAAAAAAAAAAAGTTAATGCGATTCTATCGCAAAGAAAAAAAATAACAAAAAATAAAAATGTATACATGTAGAAAAATGTATATTAAGGAAATGCTATCCAAGTTATCAACCATTTTCTTTTTAATACTCTTCGAGTGAGCTGCCTTCAGGATAAACATAAAAATAAACGAATAAACTTGAGGAATGTATGGTAATCCTAGATGTAAAAGAGAAGAAATAAAACGGTGTCAGTGGTTTGGTGATATCAAAGAATTTATTTTGTAACTCAGAAGTTTTTTTATTTTTAGTTAAAGAGCTCATAAAGGATAGGTAAGGATAGTAGCAAATGATATGATAAAGAATGCTTAGATTTTTTTCTCCAATCATTTTAACATAGAGCGAGTCACTAATTAGAAATGAAAAAAAAAACACCCAACGTAACTCAACTGGGATGGCTTCGAAAACGATTTCGAAAATAATAATACTCGACTATGTGTATCGCTCCAAATTGATCACATTGCGATAGACAAGAGGCACGCATCCAGTATTTTGGATGTCCGAACATTCCGAGGGGCTAACATCGACTCGGAACACTACCTTGTTGTAGCCAAAGTAAGGATGCGGATATCCTCCACGCCACAAAAAAACAGAAATACTGTGAAAAATTTAATGTCGAAAGACTGCAATCGCCAGAGACCGCCAAGACCTTCGCGCAACACGTATCCCTTAACCTCTCGATTTACACCACATCACCAGCATCTAATAAAGAAGAACAATGGCAACGATGCCAACAGATCAGCTGCAACTGATCTGAACTGAGGTTTCTCGCGGCCACCAGCAAGAAACCCCTGGTCTGATGAGGAATGCCGACAGATTCTCGCAGCCAAGAACGAGGCCTATAAGGCTAAGCTGCAGGTGAAGACGAGAGCTGCCATTGAGCTCTATAGGCAAAGAAGAAGGGAAGAACTTCGGCTTTTCAGAAAGAAGAAAAAAGAGCAAGAAAAGCCCGCGATCGAGGATATAGAGAGGTGCTACTCTAGGAACGCAAGTTTTACCAAAATGTAAAACGTCAAAGCCAAGGATACAATGCTCGAACAGAATCCTGTCGAGATGAACAAGGAAATATCGTAGTTGAGAAACAGTCAATGCTGAGGATATGGAAGAACCACTTCTGCAGACTGTTAAACGGCGATGACGAACAACATTCCTCTGTCAGGCAGAACGATCCATTCAATATTGGCAACGACAGCGAAAACTGCCAACCAACCGACCAAAGTGAAGTGAGGATAGCTATATCTAAACTCAAGCTTAATAAGGCCGCCGGAAATTACGGCCTTCCCGCTGAGCTTTATAAAACTGGCGGAGATGGCTTGGTAAGTAACATCCACCAACTCATAAGCCAAATCTGGTCGGATGAAAGCATGCCTGAAGAATTGAACCTCAGCATCCTTTGCCCGATCCACAAAAACGGAGACCCTCTGAATTGCGCCAACTACAGAGGCATAAGTCTGCTCAATATCGCCTACAAGATCATATCTGCCGTAATATGTGAACGCTTGAAACCGTTTACCAACAACCTGATCGGCCCTTATCATTGTGGTCTTAGGCCAGGAAAGTCCACAACCGATCAAAATTTCACCCGATTTTCGGCCGATCCTGGAAAAAACCCATGAAGTCAAAATACCCACCACGATACCCACCACCTATTTGTCGATTTCAAAGCCGCATACGGCAGCATTTATAGAGACTATACAGAGCCATGTCTAGTTTTGGTAGGATGACGATGGAGAATTCTCGCTTCACCATCAGGGTCGGAAACGACCTCACCGACACATTCGATACCAAAACAGGAATTAGGCAAGGCGATGCGCTGTCATTTGACTTTTTTAACATCATTCTTCAGAGGATTGTGCAAAACTCCCGAGCCCACACCAGAGGCACAATTTTCCAAAAATCGGTGCAACTACTAGCATACGCCGACGATATTGACATCATTGGTAGGGCTCAACGTGATGTCATAGCCACGTTTGCTAGTATAGAGAAGGAAGCGGCAAAAATGGGTTTAGCAGTAAATGAGGGTAAGACAAAGTATATGCTGGCAACACGAAAGGACACTCAACATCGACGAATTGGACAGAACGTCACCATTGACAGATATTACTTTGAGGTAGTACGGGACTTTGTCTACTTCGGCTCCGCTATTAACTTTGACAACAACATCTCGTCAGAAATCAAACGAAGAATTACTCTTGCCAACCGCTGTTTCTTCGGGCTAAGAAGGCAATTTAGTAGTAAAGCCCTCACTCGAACTACTAAGGAGATCCTATATAAGACCATGATCATCCCAGTCCTGCTCTACGGCGCTGAAGCATGGACCGTATCAAAAGCGGATGAAGAAATCCTTGGTAGATTCGAGACGGTTTGTGTTGACGGGCTATGGAGACCAATATTCAACCAAGAACTATACGAGCTGCACAGCGACATGCCCCTGGTAAAAAAACTCCGCATTGGACGTTTAAGATGGATAGGACATGTAGAAAGAATGGACACCAATACTCCGGCTCGCAGAGTCTTCGATTCCCAGCCAGACGTCGGACGCAGTAGAGGAAGACCTCGCCTTAAGTGGCGCGCACAAGTAGAAACCGACCTCAACCAACTGGAGGCAGTTAGCTAAGGACCGGGCTAATTGGAGAGGCATGTTGGTTGAGGCCCAGGTTCATCCCGGACTGTAGCGCCACTTAAGTAAGTAGGAATGTTCTTCTCGTATTATTGGAGAGAATCTTAATTTGATAATTCGCTTTAAAACTCTCTTGGAAGTGATTTCGAGCGGATATAGAATTGATGCCGGTAAATTTGATGTTTTCGCTCACGTACGGTTGGCATTCCATGTCAGTAACTATTGACAATGTGTTGATACATGGCGCAGAAGTAAGAAACCATTCAATTTTGCCTATTGGACAGATATCGGAGGAGGCAGCTGAGGCTGTAGGGTAGGGAGCAGCTCATGGTAGATGCCAATCCTACCAGTGCATGTAACGGGTCCGCCATCTAACGTTTTTTTTTTCAACTAGTGCTTATTTCGTGAATGGTAACACTTAGCTTATGTCTAATTTGACAAATAATTAGTTTTATCCTTCCGCTGAACGAATATGGTTGTGTATACGCTTGAACAACGCTAGGTAATATTGCGACATTACTTTGAAAATCATGGTAATGGTACAGAATGTGTGCGAAAATTGCGTACGGATTTTGGGCGGAGAGAAGCACCGTCAGCTCCGTATGTTCGTTATCTTGTGAAAAAAGTGAATGAAACTGGCATCCTCATCGATAAACCAGAGCGTGAAAAGCCAAAAACAGTGAGTACACCCGAGAATATTGTGCTGTGGCAGAAAGTGTGCGTGAAGCGCCATCAACATCAATTCACCGTCGTTCTCAACAATTGAACATTTCGGAGACATCATTGAGACGAATTTTGCATAAAGACCTTGGTATGACGCCATACAAAGTCCAATTGGTTCAGGAGTTGAAGCCAACTGACCATCCAATGCGTTTTCGCTTCGCTAAGTGGGCCTGCGATCGACTTAGAGAAGATGCCGATTTTCCAAAAAAATCATCTTTTCAGGTGAAGCTCATTTTGATCATGGCGGGTATGTAAACAAGCAAAATTGTCGCATTTGGGGCACAGAAAACCTGCACGCATACATTGAAAAGCCGATACACCCAAAACGAGTCACTGTTTGGTGCGGATATTGGTCCAGAGGCATAATTGGGCCATTTTTCTTCGAAAATGAGCAAGGAGTGGCCGTTACAGTCAATGGCGATCGTTATCGGATCATGTTGAAAGAATTTTTGTTCACAAAAATTGAAGAGGAGGATATTGGCAACATTTGGTTTCAACAGGACGGCGCTACGTGCCACACAGTCGAAACTACACTCGATGTTTTGCGCCCTGTTTTTGAAGATCGCATTATCAGCCGCAGAGCTGATGTCGTTTGGCCACCTCGGAGCTGAGATTTGACACCGTTGGACTATTATTTGTGGGGTGCCGTAAAAGATAAGTGTTACGCCGACAAGCCAGAGACAATTGACGCTTTAAAGGACAATATTCGTGAAGCCATTGGTGAAATACAGCTGCACACAATCGATAATGTGCTTAAAAATTGGACCGATCGTGTAAGCTACTGCATGGCCAACCGAGGCAGCCATTTGAATGAAATTATTTTCCATTATTAACCGGAAGGATTGTACTTTCAAATAAAAAAAATAATTTGAGAAAATATTCAGTGGTTTTTTTTATAGCATTTAAAAAAAAAAAAGTCATTTGGCGGACCCTTTATTTAAATATATTTTTTTTTATAAATTGGCGCCCAACATGAGGACTTAAAAAAATTAATGGAACTATTTATTTATTTTGAGATAGCTTGAGTCCAACTTTATTTTATTAAACTTATGTGCAATACTTCTGATGTATTTCTTCTAATTAAAAATTTTCCTAATATTGGGAATATGAAGTTAAAAAAATGTTGACAATTGGCGCCCAACATGGGGACCATCAAATAAAATTATTGCAACTTTTAAAGATTCTTAACTTTCGTCATTTAAACTAATTTTTCTCAAATACCCAATTTAGAGTATTGCCGTAGGAAAGCAGCTCATAGTAGATGATTTAATATCAATCCCACTAAACACACAGCAAATCCTTCCTGGCTTGGCCACTGTTTAAGCCTGCATACCGCCATTCGATAACTAACGTATTCGTTTGAAATTGTCGTGAGCGATCCACTTTCATCGCCAATCACCAAACGCTTCAAAAATTTGTTAATTTTGTTACGATTCAGCAGTAGTTCGGGGATGGATATTTAGATACCTTTGTGGCACCGATACATCGATATGTTTTTTGTATCCATCCTTATTGAAATGGTTCCAAATAGTTTGCAATCAACTATCAAACTCTACTAATTCCATGATTTTATCGACATCTTCGAAAATTGACCTTTCAGAGCTTGGTGAATTTTCAACATCAAAATTACCGAAACGGAATCGACGAAACCATAACTGCGTCTGATTGGCTCTTACAGTATGAGGACCAAAAACAGTATTCCAGTCTGTATTTATGAATTTAACGAGGAAAAACTGTTAAAGGTGGCGAATTTTCTCTTCGTTGGTGTGCAGCTTTGAAAAAACGCTAAAACCAACTTGAGTAAACCAATCACTAACGGTATTTAGTATCCAATAGAACGTATATATGCTAGATAAAAGGTTATGAACGTCAACTGTTGGAAATATAATTTATTTCGTATTACAACTCCCATTATAACGTGAATAACCTAATCGAGCTGTTTCGACATATTCGGACAACAGGTCATATAGGAAACTCAAGGGTTAGTCATGAACCTTGATCAGAAATTGTGGCGGATGACCCGAAAAGCCAACGGCAGCTCTCGATCCCGTAGTGGATACTGATGGTCCCGTATCTTACGGGTATCTAATAAATTGAATCTGGCCCCCCAGATTGGGGATTGTGCCGTCGGGGTAACTTCCTTGCAACGTCAAAAATATGGAGTTATAAGAGTGACAACAGCCTCGGATAACAGATCCCCTCAAATATCAACAAGACCCGAAACGTCCACGGACAACGACTTACAAGTATGCACCAGGAACGTATAAGCAAGCTGTACACCCCGGGTTTTACTCAAAAACTTGAATCTGCCCTCGCGTGGTACAGCGCAGACATTACTGCAATTCAGGAAATAAGTTGGACAGGATCAAGAATACAAAATACAAAAAACAAATTTTTGGCGCAACAGGCTCGTTAGTACCCAGGGCCTAGCTTTCTCACAACCATTCATGTGTGCGTGTGTACTTCTTGCACGATGGCGGGACCTCCTGTTTTAGCCGACTCCGAACGGCTAAGTTGAGATAAGCTATTCTTGACAATTGATACTACTCGGATGATTTGTCAGATCATCACGAGAGGAGGGCCAGTGAAAAATCATTTAGGTGTTGCTACGGCTGGGAATCGAACCCAGACCTCCAGCGCGGCAGTTCATCGCACTAACCATCGCGCCACTGAGCCCCCTGAGGATCAAGAATACACAAACGAAAAACATGCGACAATTATTACAGCTGCCACCCAAGGCTGCACCATCTTTGAATGCGGATTCGTTGGGGCAGCCGACTTAATTTAAGTAAAATCGACTTTAAGCCGGTTAATGATCGCCTAGCTGTGATCCGCATCAGAGTAACGTTTTGCAACAAATGCCTATATGTGCATACGCCTCTACCGATGAGACTGAAGGCTCTACTTGGATTTTACGACCTCCGGCGGAGCCTGTCAGGAATACGATGTGAGAATCGTATTTGGAGACTTTAATGCAAAAATCGGTGAGGAAAACATCTTCGGCTGGTTGGTTGGAAAGCACAGCCCCCACGAAACGAAAACAAATAATTTCTTCCGACTAACAGGCTTCGCGGCAGCATGTACTACTGTTATCAGCAGCACTAGGTTCACACGACTTCTTATCTACAAACCAACCTGGCGATCTGCAGATGGTCGACCTGCCAACCAAAACGACCATGAACATGGATGTACACATATTCAGAAGGGCAAACGCACGCGCCGCACGGGAAGAGTACCAAACCAGGAGAAAGGGAAGGGAAGAAAATCTAGCATTGGGAAAAAAGAAAACACACAGCCTTCCAACTCCGAGAAATCGAAGAATCTCCCGACAAAAACAACATCCGTCAATTCTACAATAAAGCCAAACAACTGTCAGCTGGCTTCAAAGTAGGTACGCAGGCTCTATGACATAACAATGGCAACCTAGTCACTGATGCGCGGGGAATTGTAGCAGCAATTCCAGCGGCTGCGTAATGGGTATAATGTCGAGAGAGGGATAAGACAAGAAACCAGTCCACCTACAGTCAACGAAGAGGTTCCACTCCCTCCTAGTGTTAAAGAAGTTACAGCAGTGATCAAAAAACTGCAGCTGGTTCTAATGGATTACCAGCAACACTCTTCAAATGCGGAGGTGTTTCTATAGAAGTATGCGTGCAATGAACCATCAACAAAGTCCTGATGGATGAGAGCAAGCCCAATGAATGAAATACCAGCTTCATATGCCCCATTTACAAAAGAGGCGATCCCATGTCTTGCACCAACTACCCAGGGATATTCCCGTTAAATTTCGCATATACGATCCTATCCACGGTGTGAACGTCTTAAGCCTTTCTACAACACACCTATCGACACGTACCAATGTGGCTTTCGACCCGGCAGGTATAGTCGATCTACCAAATCTTCACTATAAAGCAAATCCTGGAAAAGACCAACGAATTTCAAGTCGAAACACACCATCTTTTCATCGACTTTAAGGCTGTGTGTTATAGCATCCATGGCCTCGAGCTTTAAAAAGCGATGGCGGAATTCGGGATAGCAAAACTGATGCCTAACATTAGAGAAAACGCAATGTAACGTTCAGTTTGGAAAGAGCTCATCTGCTCATACCGTATTCCGACGAGGAGACGCGCTGACATGCTATTTCTTCAATTTCGTGCTGGAACTGATAGTGCGTAGGGCAGGAGTTAATACGGAAGGAACTATCTTCAGCAAATCCGAACGCAGACGACATCGACAAAATTGATCGCTCCCACCATGCCGTTGTAGAAGCAGTGCTGGAAGCAGGAAAGCGGAGAAAATATTAAGCACTTTCGAAAGAAATATTCTTCGTCGAATTTTTGGTCCTGTAAGCGAGGAAGGCGAATGAAGGAGATGATACAACAACGAATTTTATGACTAATAATGCTCCAGCCAAAAGAATCTTCGAATCCCAGTCTTCAGGTTCGCCGATGCTAGAGCGCTTGGAATGAATAACTGACAGCAACGTGCCCAGGACCGAAGAGGATGGAAAAATGCCTTGTCTTAGGCAGACCCCTTCAACGGGTCGGGTCGGGTATACCCTTTCATCAGCATTCATTTTTTTTTTATAATTGGCGCGCGCTAAAGGGATTATTAATACCCTTATGGTGTTTAAGCACAGCGCGGGCATTAAGGAAATAGAGGAGTAGAGAAGAGGAGATACCGATGTGCGTTGGTTTTGAATTTCTGTAAATTGTAATGGAGAGGAAAAACTGAGTTTGGTAAAGCATTCCATATTCGTGTTGTTCGGTTAAGGAATGAATCTCTAAATTTCATAGTACGTCCGAAGATAGGCTTTAGGGTGAACTGATTAGCATGCGTGGTACGGCGAGTATTACGGTTGAATTGTTGAAGGGGCGGAATGCAGCTGGCTATTTCGTTAGAGCATTTGTTGTTGTAATAGCGGTAAAAGAGTGTAAGGCAGGAGACATTCCTACGATGTTCGAGCGAAACTATGGAGTTCGCTATGGTTGGATCTCCTATCAATTTTATCGCACGCTTTTGTATCCTATCTAGTAGGTGCAATGATGTTTTGGCTGCACCTGACCATATGTGGGCGTTGAACTCAAGTTTGGGGCGTATGTACGCTTTATATATTGAGGCCAGATCAGAAGGGGTGAAGTATTTCTTACATCGATTGAGGAAACCTAGACATTTTGCTGCATTTTTGGCGATTTCAAATATGTGGTCGTTCCAACGAAGGTCGTTACTAACACACATACCGAGCATGGAAAGTTTTTCGGTTTTGACGATGCAAGTGCCACTCATGGATAGTGGCTGTTAAGTTTGGTTTCGCTTGGATGACAGAAGACAGCATTGCGTTTTGGAAGCATTAAATTCCACTCTATTAGATTTAATTATGCTGTCAAGGTCGGAATTTAATGAACTTAACATATTTTGTCGTTTTTCTTCCACATCCGATGGTGAGGGGCGTGAATTGGAGAACGAATATGAAAAGCTGAGGGTACTGTCATCAGCGAAGGAATGGATTGGATTAGAAGTTGCAGACAATAGGTCATTAATAAAAATGAGGAAGAGTGTCGAAGACAAAGCTGAGCCTTGGGGAACACCAGCATTTATTTGGTGAGTAGCAGACTTGAAACCGTCCAAAACTACTTGAATTGAACGTTTCGAGAGGTAGTTTCTGATCCATTGAAGAAGAGTATCATCGATACCAAAAGCACGCATTTTCGACAAAAAGGCTTGATGCCAAACCCTGTCAAATGCCTTTGAAATATCAAGTGCAACGATCTTGTTTTCACCACCAAGGTGGATTGATTGGTTCCACTTTTCGGTGAGATATGACATCAAATCTACGCAGTGGACCTGTTGCTACGAAAACCATATTGTCGGTTTTTTCGTGAGTTTTCGTGATTCAAGATATTTCATAAGCTGACGGTTTATCAGCGTTTCCATGACCTAAGAAAGAAGGGAGGTAAATGCAATTGATCGGTAGTTAGAGAGAGAAGAAGATTCGACTTTTTTGGAGACGGCCTGGACAAATGCAGTTTTCCATCGACTCGGAAAGAGTCTCGATGAATGGGACAGATAGAAAAGCTTACGCAGTGGTTTTTCCAGCGTGGAAGAACACCTCTTCAGAATTATGGGGGAGATACCATCTGGACCCGACGATTTGTGTATGTCAAGATCGATTAATACTCTTGTACGAGTACGAAAGTGGATTGGTCCCATAGAATGTTTACGTTCTCTAGTACAGGGAGAGACTGGACACAATCTGGCAGCGTTGAATTGGCTGCAAAATGAGAAGCGAGCAGATTGGCTTTGTCTAGAGAGGTGACAGCTGGAATGTCATTGTAAATGAGCGTTGGGATGGAAGATGAGGTCGAATTCTTTATGTTTTTTTACAAACGACCAAAAGTTTTTACTACCTTTGGGACATAGTAGAATTTTTTGCCTCAACTTTTGGTCGTGGAAGAATTTGACACGCTTAATGTGGGCATTGCAGTCATTTCTGGCTCGTTTGAATTTTAAACGGTTTTCCTCAGTTGGGTTGGCTTTATATGACCGAAAACATAACTCTTTCACCCTAACAACCTCTTTACAGCTCGAGTCATACCACCCGTTTACCTTCGGTTTTATACTCTTTATCCGGTGAGGGATACAGGATTTCATACCCAGGAGAATGGTGTTAGTTATCGCATCAGCCGTAGCATCCACGTCATTATCGAGGAAGCATAATGACCAGTTAAAATTCTTAAAGAAACCGTTTAGAGCTTCCCAGTTGGCTTTCTCGTAATGCCATACAGTTCTTTTAGGAATTTGTTCTTTAACTATGTGGTTGGAGTACGAGAAATTAGCTAATACGATGCAGTGGTCTGACGTGCCTAGAGGCGATAATACCCTATGGAGTTTGACGCCTCATCCAAACGACAACACCTTACCTATTCCAGTTTTTCTATTAGAGCGAACTCACTATACAGACCCATCTGTTGTCTTGATATTCCACCCAAACTCGTCCGTCTGTGGTCGTTGTCGACCACATCACGGAAACATTCGATACCAAAAAAAGATTAAGACAAGGTCATGCACTGTCATGCGATTTCTTTAATATTGTGCTTGAGAGGATCGTGTTAAACTCCCGAGACAAACCCACCAGGGGCACAATCGATCATAATTCTTTGCAACTTCTAGCATACGCCGAGGATATTAACACCATTAGTCAGGCTCAACCAGATGCCACAAACGCGTTAGAGAGTAAAGAGAAGGAAGCAACTAAAGTGGGTAAAGCAGTAAACGGGGCACAATCAAGTATGTCTGAGACAAACAAAAGCGTCAAATTGGACACAACGTCATAATCGACAACGGCTGATTCGAGATAAGAACCGTTTCATGGGAAAAAGTTAACAGTGCATGCAATGGAGACCAAACAAATAAGGGATCGCGAACTGCAGACTTGTCAAATATTGGCTCATGGTCAAAGTATGTAAACGGCGAGTCGTTTTGAGTCAAAAGGAGTCACTATGCCATGGAATTCCTTGGCTTTTAATTTGATATCACCATGCCACCAAGTAAATAAAACAAAAATGAGATTTTGAGGGGGAAAACCATTCGAAAACATCCATACAAAAACAACACAACAGCAACAAAATGAAAATCCTTAATTGGATTTTACTTTAGCACTACACACCCGTGCGTCGTCCTCGTACCTAGCTTTGTATTGTCTTTGTATCCCTATTGGCAAGGAAATTGTTCGTTTCTCTTGTTTGAATCCTGTCACAGGAGTTCTGACTGAAAAAAAACTGTCCAAAGAGTGTGCACAAAAACATATGCATGTGTTGAGTGTGTGTTTGTGGGTGATAAAACAACAACAAAAGAATTTTATTCCTTTCTCCATTCGTTTACGTTCTCACATATAGCTTTACAATTTTTTTTTTTAATTTATACTCCAAGACCATGAGAAGAGGGTCAGGGGGAATTAGAAACAATTACCTGACAAATGCTGCATGATCCAGCATCGAGGAAACCATCACAAGGAAAAGTAAGTTTTGCCACATACCGTGCGAATTTAAACATTTGAGTGCACACCACTGCTGCCAGAGCCTCCGGTTATGTTGGCGGTAACAGGTTGCTGCACCGACACGGATGTAGCGCTTGTTGCTACCACTGCTGCTGTTGCAGCTGGAGTAGCACTTGCAAGCGCAGCAGTATTGCTGACTTCGAGTTTAGTTCTCATCTCTTCTTTGCGTCGTTGCACGCCCAACAATTCCTCACTGAGATCGCTGCATAATCGCAAGAGTAGGGAGTTTTGTTCGCGTAGATGACGCAGGACATCGGGCATGTTCTTATTGTCGTGCTTGAAGGAAACATGGCGCGTCGCATCTACATCGACGATGCTGTTGTTCGAGACAGCAGCGATTGGTTGATGTAGAGGAGGCGGTGGCAGTGGTGTGATGTTGTGTTGAATGAAATCTGGCGATTGTGAGTTTCGTGGTGTGTTCGGCTTGCGATAAACTTCAAAGGCGCTAACTCTTTGCGTTGACTGCAGGCCTGAGATTGCGTTATATCGTGGTGGTTGAGCATTCGTTGCAAGTGTTGCACTTCCCGACTGTTCCGTAGCTGATGATGGCTGTTCGGTTGTTGCCTAGACATGGACAAAGGAAAAAATATCAAAATGCGGATTAAAGTTGACAAATTGACATGCTTACCGGAAAATGAGCGAAATCGGCAAAACCAGTCGACTGTAGGTCAAAACTAGCCTGAGCTGTTATCTGAAATGAGGTATTTGGGAGTGCGATCTATGAAGATCATCGCATAAGACTGAGTCACAGATTTAAACTCACCTCAGGCTGTGATGACTGTCCACCCAATTTGAATTTATTCAAGTCCAAGCTGCTACTGCGCCCGTGTCGATGTGGTCGCGGTGGTGGCAATGGCGGCGGATCTTTTTTCATCACATTGTTGGAACCACCAGCTACGTCGCCACCAGTCGCCGTTGCCAGTGTTGTATCACTTCCAACCGCATTATTTGTACCGATGCTTGGCTCACGCTGCGGTGGCGGAGGTATGGCTCCAATATTCTTAGCCGGCAGTTTTTTAGCTTGAGGACGCTGAATCGCTCGCAAGTCATTGTTTTGTAATGAGTCACGATGATGGGATGAGGTCATCGAAGCTGGCAGAGGTGGAACTTGAGTCGTTGGTGGTGGCTGCGACGGTTTGGGACTGGTGTCGTTGTTCTCACGTAACACACCCGAACTGGTATCGTAGACTAGATTTTCTGATTTACGTGCTAGACGTAATGCTACCTCATCGTCCGCAGCAAGCGCACCCACTTCGGTACCTATACAGTTCAAGGAAATCAATTCCCATCCATACAGACGTGGCAATTTTTATTCTTACCTGCAACGGGTGTTACGCGCAGTGGAACTGGATGGAGAATTTGAGGATCTGAGACAACTGCCTGGGCGGTTCGTTTCATATCGAAATTGACTGGCTTCGGACCAGGACTATCCGATACGGGCGATTCCATATACTTGGTCCATTCGTCGAGCGAAACTTTCCACAGATTAGCTGCCAGTGGCGGTGGTGTCGTTGTCGGTTCGGCGACACTTGGCGAATTCGATATACTGCGGTTCCTCACTGGTGGTGGACTCAATGATGCTACTTGACCTGTAGCCGCAGTTGTGGCTGCCTGTTTCGAGCCTGTACTAGCCTGGAATATACAATTTAATTTTAAAAGCCGACAGGCACGTTGATTAGCGGGGAATGACAAACCTGTGAGGAGGTCGATAATGTACTCATGTTCATAACGTTTTTCTCCAATTGTGGCGCAGCTCGCTTGTGCTGGTCTGGTTCACTGCCAGCAACTGCTGCCGCCGAGGCTATTGCGGTTGGAGCCACTACTTGCTTTATAGTATTGTCCGTATTGTCATCCTCGTCGTCGTCATTGAGATGTAAAAGATCTGCCTCTGGCGGTTCCGCGATTGGTGGCTGCTGCGTTTGATTCGATTGTACCAGCATATTCGGATGTAAGCACGATGGCAAAACAGCGGGCAATGGTAGGTTATGGCGTCGTAGTACTACCAAATGCATTGCTGCCGTAAATTCAGCTAAACTCAGCGCACCATCACGTGTTACATCGCATAGCTGCCAAATGTGACGGAGTTCCTTAACTGGAATTTGGGACTTTTCGAAAAATACCCTAAAGTTGGAAAAATGTTTAAGTAGCCGGAGTTATGGTGTTTTGAAAGAGGGAGGGGACCTCACCTTGCAATATGACCAGAAAGTAGCCCGTTCGGATCATGTTGCACAGCCTTGAATTGTTTTTGATAGTATTCCCGTTGTTCGGGGGTTATTTGAAAGTAGAATGGTTCACCGTCATTGTCGTCATCTGAGCTATGACGGTCTGAGGATTCTTCTTCGGTTCCGAGTAGCTGACGATGTTCATCGCCAAGTAGTCCCTGCCAAAGGGACTCTTTTGCCCATGGACGCTCAGCGACACTGTTGGTTGGCGTTGGACTGTCACTGTTTGTACTCCAGGCTTCAGGAGAGCCACCGCCTGCGGCACCACCTCCGCGATGTCGGTGCTGGAAATTAAATTTTATTAGCAAGCTTATTGAGGTTTTGATTTTCAGGCAATATCGATCTTCCTATTGGCTAAAGCGCAGCTGAACTTCTGAGATAATTTGCAGATATTAATCCCTTTACTCAGATCGTCGCCAAAGTACGGAAGGACGTCCATACTAACGTCCAAGTTTCTCAGTACTATTCTTTAAGCACTATCTCACCTAAATGTTGGAAAAGTCTTCAAGGGTACAGCACCTTTCAGAGTGACGATTCAGCTTATCGCACTAACTATCGGTTAGATCGTATGCCCAGACGCAAACTCGAAGTTGTTTGCAAGACAGGGCAAGGAGAAAACTCACAAAGGGAGGATATGTTCCACAGATCGGTAACTCTAACATTTCGATAAATTATTTGAAGATAGGGTTGCAGCGACGGTTCTCAAATGGTACACAATGCGATTACATGAAAGCATAGGCTGGGTTGACGACTGGGTACCAAGTATCTTGGGTATAAGAACGCCTTTCAAAGTCTTGCCACTTTGTTGCATCCCTCCCCTTTTCACAGTCGGGTGCGGAAGAATTCCCAAGTTGGAGTCAAGGGTGGCGCCTTCAGTCTTGTTAGACTGGACAAAATAAGAAACATATATTTGGACATTGAATTCTAAATGAATTGAATAGGGTTAGGCACGCCCTTTAAGTAGATACGGTAGCGGGTAAGCAAAAAGACTAAAAGCAGTTCGAAATCCCTACTGGAAACTAAAGGCCAGCATCCTAGGGGTTGGTCGGGGAGAACGGCTAACGAATGCAAATGGAAAACATGCTGAATGCCTTCTGATCCTGCTGAAAAACTTGAATATATTCACGCCTTACAGAGACCGAAATTACCGCGGTTAAGTTAATGCGATGGATCAGAATCAGACATGGGAAGCTTGTGAGGAGTTATCTCAGGTTATGATTGATAGACTTTAAACCGTCAAGTGATTGCTTGTAGAACGCGTTTAGGATCTCGATTAACACCATACCATCAGCATCGAATATCGAAGAACAATGGCAACGATACCAACAAACCATTGGATCAGCCGCAACTGATGTGCTAGGTTTCTCGCGGCAAAAAGCCCTTGGTTTGATGGAGAATGCCGACAGATGCTCGCGGCCAAAAACGAGGTCTACAAGGCAAAGTTCTGGAGTTGCTCGTCTCCCATCGGAGACGTCGTTGATGGCGGATAGAGGAATTCTCTGCAGATATGCGGGATTGGTGAGAAATAAAATACCACTCGTGGACCAACACTAGCTAGGGTTAAGAAAACACCCCCCCAGACGGCAGCTGAAGTATTCCCAAGATGGAGTCAATGGTGAGGTCTACAGACCTGGTTAGGATCGACAAAGTATGCAACTTATTTCAGCTGCTCTGACATATTCGGATAAAAGGTCATCGAGCAATCTCAAGGGTTAGTCAGGACCCCTGAACACTGATAGTTGAATACTGATAGCCCCGTATCCTAGAGGTGTATAATAAACTGGAGCTGACCCTTCAGTTTGGGCCTTGTAACTACCCACTTTGTGTTTTGTAACTACCCACTCACGAGAGAAATTGTTGTGTCGAAGCCTCGGAAAGGACTGATTTTATTGTTGACGACCCTGCTTAACGAAACACGAAATGCGAATTTCGTACCTGCACCCGGAATGTGAGAACATTAAACATGAGAGGTGCAGGCGAACAACTAGCGGAGACCAAAAGCTGCTACAAGCAGACATTACATCAATCCAGGAAATACGATGAGATGGGCCGGGCAAAAAGAGGATGAAAAACTGAATCTACTACGGACCGTGTTATAGTGAGCAGATACAGCGACTATACGAATGCGGATTTGGTATAAGTGCCAGACTTAAGCAAGAAATCGTATGTTTTCAAGACATTAGCGAACGGATTGTAACAATTCGCATCAAGGCCAAATTTGCCAACATCACGACCCGAAGGAGGAAAAAGATGATAAAAGTGAAAGACTTCTTCTACAAGCTACAAAACTTATGAGCTACTGAGAAGACAGCTTCCAAGACCACATTTCTGGCAACGGACTTAGGCTAATTGATTTCGCTGCAGAATGAAATACCACCAGCATCGAATATCGAAGAACAATGGCAACGATGCCATTAGATGAGCCGCAACCGATTTGCTAGGTTTCTCGTGCCCACTAGCAAGAAACCCTTGGTTTGATGGGGAATGCCGACAGATGCTCGCAGCCAAGAACGAGGCCTACAAGGCTAAGCTGCAGGTGAAGACGAGAGCTGCCATTGAACTCTATAGGCAAAGAAGGAGGGAAGAACACCGGCTTTTCAGAAAGAAGACAATAAGAGCAAGAAAAACGCGTGATCGAGGATATAGAGAGGTGCCACTCCTGGAACGACGTTCGCAAGTTTTGCCAAAGTGCAAGACGCCAAAGCCAAGGAAACAAGGGTCTAAGAGAATTCTGCCGATATGAACAAGGAAATATCGTAGTTGAGACACATTCGTAGCTGAGGATATGGAAGAACCACTTCTGCAGACTGTTAAACGGCGATGACGAACAATCTCCCGATGTCTTCCAGAACGAATCTTTCAATATTCAATATCATTCGACTACAGCGAAACTACCAATTACCCAAACCAAGTGAAGTAAGCATAGCCATATCTAAACTCCAGCTTAACAAGGATGCTGGAAATGGCAGCCTTCCTGCTGGTGGAGATGATTTGGCAAGCAACATTCACCACTCATTAAGAAAAGTTTGGTCGGATGAAAGTATGTCTGAAGAAGGGAACTTCGGCATCGTTTGCCTGATCCAAAAAGGAGACAAACTGAGCGGCGCCCAGTACAGAAACCCTTTACCAACAGCCTCACACTTAGGCAGATCCTGAAAAAAAACCAAGAAGTCCAAATCGATACTCTCGACCTATTCATCGACTTCAAAGCCGCATACTTCAGCATTTATAGAAACGACCTATACAGAGCCACAAACTCGTCCGTTTGTGCAGGATGACGTTGAGGAATTCTTATCAGGGTCGGAAACGACCTCACCGACACATTCGATTTTGGATTTTGGCATGGCGATGCACAGTCATGTGACTCGAACTACCTGTTCTACGACACCGATGCATTGACCGTTTAAAAGCGGATAAAGCAATCCTTGGGCAAAAATTCTTCGAAAAATCTTCGGCTCCGTTTGCGTTGACGGGCTATGGAGACGAAGATTCCGTCAAGAACCATACGACATAGACCTGTTCCAAAAAAAAACTCCGCATTGGCCGTTTAAGATGGCTAGGACATGCATAGCAAATGGACACCAATACTCTATCACGCAGAGATATCACAAGTTCTAGTGTAGCAAAAGGAAGTGTGCTGGCAAAAAGCTATCGTGCACTATAGCCTTACATAGCCTTTGTGTCTCAAGCTGTTCGTCATTCTCGTTTGGACGTTGTGCTGTCGGAAATGCCTTCGGAAATGAATCAGAAGTAAATTTACGTCGGTTTCGAAAAACTAAGTCATGCAGGATGTCAGACGACTAACTTCGGTGCGCCAGCTTCTATTTCGGTGTGTGAATATTGATTTTTATTTAATTTGGTCCTCTACAATTTATTTGGACTTGTTGTTGAATACAACATCAATCAAGTGGCCGCTTCTATTGACCAAAGCTAAAGGTGCCCTTTTTGGTTCGTTTTTCAACACTCTTTCGAGCATCTCGGGCGGTATAGCGCTGATATCGGCACGAATGTTTGCCTTGAGTGCCTTTTTCACACATTTGGGGGCACACATAATGAGCCAACATCCACCGCTATCTATTTCCATCGACTCTTTCGCATTCTCTGAAGAAAAATGGCTCAGTGTTGGTTTTGGGGCAAACAACAGCCTAAATAGGTCATTTTTGGTCATGAAATGGTGTTTCATGGGGCTCTGTTCCTCAAATGCGGCAATTTTGTGTATGGTGGCAGAGAGTTAGACACGAGACTCGTTTGCTTTCAGAGATCAGGTTCAGCGTCAACGGCGACTGTTTGGTCTTATTCCAAGCGACGTTATTATTATGAGTCACTCTATGGAGAAACAAATGCAAAAACATTTTCACCCTACAGCGACATAGAGTTCCTGAACATAACAATAACTGCATCTTCGATCAGGCAAAAATGGCAACTTTATGGATATGTGGGCGTTATGCATTTTAAGAAACGAACGACCAGAACTAGTTATAGAAAACCCAGTCTGACAGCCAGCGAATACCAAATGGACAATCTTACTTCGGATGCGCTCCAGAAAGCCCCAGTAATCATTGGAACCGCCTTTAATGCATGGGCCACGAAGTTGGGCAGCAGACAAACCAACAACAGAGGAAAGGTATTGCTGGAATCATCCTCTTCCCTAGCGATAAGCATCGCTATGAGGGCAGTTCGTATACCTATTGGAAGGCTGTCGGTCGACACCGCATTTGCGAGCAACTCCATCCTGAGAACCATGCAGTGGAGGGTCAGCAATTAATATTCAGAGATCACCAGATGATACTACTGGAAATCAAAGGCAAGAGACCAAACCTACGGGTCCCAAACGGAATGACAGTTCTTTCGATAACAACACATTCGAAGAGATGTTGAACGAAGATCCAAATCTTAGTGGAAGAGCTGAGAATCTCGATCACCGTCTTAAAGGCACCATTACCACGGCCTGTAATGCATCGATGCCTAGAGAACAAACAGCAGGAAAGCACTACCATTGGTGAAACGAGGGAATAAAGACGCTGCGAAAAGAAAGTCTACAAGCTCGGTGTACAGTCCAGCGTTCAAGAAGGAGCAAAACTTCCAACAACATCTGAACACCCTCAGATTGGTGAGACGCAGCTTAAGCAAAACCATCAACGAGAGCAAAACCATATGCTTCAAACGTCTCTGTCCAGAAGTCAAGTCAACCTATGGGGCTTGGCATACAGAATGGTGATGACGAAATTAAAGGGATATAAGGCCGCTCCAATAGCATTTCCAAAGAAGCTATGATCCATCGTAGTCAAGTCAAGACCCCAAGTCAACATATGGGGCTTGGCTTACTGAATGGTGATGACGAAATTAAAGGGATATAAGGCCGCTCCAATAGCATTTCCAAAGAAGCTATGATCCATAGTAGGGCATCTTTTCCTAAAGACTACAATGCATGACCTCATAAGAGAGGTAATTTCGCAAGGAGCTGCAAGGCATGCAGTAAGATAGGCGACATCAAGGCCTTGAAGAAGGAATCATTCCTAAAATATGGAAGACACAGCATTTGGTCGTGCTACCAAAAGGGAAGAAGCCCCAAATATATCTAATGGACACCTTGGAAAAGAGAAAATAATCTTTAATAGATTACTAGCGGTAGCAGAAGAGAAAGGAGTCCTCTCAGACCACCATCTTCGATTCAGAAAAGTGCGATATACAATTGATGCCATAAGAGCGGAAGCCGATATCGCAGAAAGGGACATCGAAGGAGAAAGTTAGCACAAGTGTTCTGTGTAGTAGTAACGCTGGACGTTAAAAGCGCCTTTAACTCTGCGAATTGGTTGTTCATTAGAAGATCACTTGCAGGATGGACATGCCATACTACCTGCTGCGGATGATGACGAACTATTTCAAGAACAAGGGGAGGAACTATACCGATGAAGAATTAAAATATTACAACGTCACTGGAGGAGTCCCACAGGGATTAGTTTTAGGACCGCTAATGTGGAACATAATGTACGTCGGAGTTCTACGATTAACCTTACCTAGTGGAGTAACGGTCATTGGATTCGCCGTCATGAAAGTAGCTAAGCAGATGGGTGCCGTAGAATTAGCTACAAACGAAGCAATTGCCCGGATAAGAGATTGGCTGGTATCCGCAGAACTAGAACGAGCTGCCCAGCTATCCTTATAACCAGTAGGACAACTGTTGAATTTCCCACTTTCCAGGTTGGAAACCAAGTCATAAAGTCAAAAGAAGCAGTTGGTGTAATGTTGGACAACAAACTGCAGTTCAAATGGCATGTAGATGATCTTTCCCTAAAAGCATCGAGAATACAAGGAGCTATCTCGCGTATATTCCCTAATATCGGTGGACCTGGATACGCCAGAAGGATTCTACTTTTCAGAGTTCTTTTATCTGCCGCCCCAACCTGGGCGCTAAGGACGATAGAGACCAAAGGAGTCTATCGTCGGCATAGAGACTCTGCGATCTACGGTAAATCAGCAGCTTTCGAATCATCTCAGACGAGGTCGACTTTGTCATAGAAGGCATGGCCCCAATCGACATCCTGGGAGACGAGGTGTGCAAACTATACCAATGACATCAAGGAACTGAAAGAGAAGACAGCGTCATCAGCTAGGTGGCAAGCTCGTTGGGTAAATACAACAAAGGCCGACGACCCACAAACTGATACCGACAGTCCAAGACCGGGTGAGTGGAGATCATTGAGACCGCAGCTCCTGTGGTTATCGCAATTACCTTCACCGATCTGGACACTATACCTAAACATTCTGTCCAGGTAAAGACAAATATGTAGAGCACGGATTTTTTTTATTGCACACACTTCACGGCATGGCGCATTGCTCTGTCCAATCCGTCGTTAATTCTTGACCATGGGTTGCGTTCGCAGGCAGTATGTTACTTTGTACCCACATTACGAATTGAGCTGCGGGGAACAGAAAAGCTGAGAAGAGCAACAGAAGTAGATGGCACAAGACGCATACCATGATTGGCTAACCAACAACGCGAAGTAACACCTAACGGACAGTACCGCGGGGGATATGGTAGAAGGCTGTGTACCGAGGTGAGGTTTACTACGTAGGCATTCATCGGCTGACGCTTCTACATCGGGACCAGAAAGATATATGAATCGTGCATTCCAATATAATACTGGCATCTGGGGAAGATTCCCCCTGGCGCAACCAAAATAAAAAGAGAAAGCCCTACTAGTCTTCCCAAGAGGTCTTTCAAAACCAGATAACAAGTAGAGCTAGCTACAGTTTGATTTACTAAGGGACTTTGCCTACATCGGCTTCAATTTGACAACGACCTTGCGTTGATTGTTCTGGCTGAGAAGGCAATTGAGTACCCGATTGTATAAGACTCTGGTGACCCATACGGCGCCAAAGCAGGAAATGGAATGTCTGACATTGAAGGCCTATACAGGTCCTCAAACCTTGTTTCTCCATTCAATGAGCGCCGAAGGATGAACGTCACTAAAAGCGGATAATGGGATGCTCGTTCGCTTCGAATGTTGAGCTGATTCTTCAAAAAACCCTCACTTAAGATGAGATTTACAACGTTATACACCTTTGCATTGGGTTTCTGAGAAGCTGGGACATACAGAGCGAACGAATTCCAAATTCACATGCCGCAAAGTATTTGATACCCAGCAGCAGATGAAAAACTCGTCTCGTGTGGGGCACAAATAGAAATCGACCCCAATCACCTTGGAGTGAGCAACTGAAGGCTGTTAGCCGTAGAACCCAGATTCATACTGGAACACAGACTTATGCTGGGCGCTAATTAGTCAGTGGGACTAGGGCAGTCGTCGATTCCAGTAGGACAACTTTTATAAGTTTTCGCAGTAATATTGCGATAAAGACCTGAGCTGATGTTTGGACAGTATGACGGTGCAACTTCCAAGAGCCTTCCTACGATGATCGTGTGATTATCCATTTCTGAGAGATTCATTGGCACCTACTAATAGGATTCAGCTTGGCACATGCTCTGAACTTGGATTAGACCTATCCAAAGTTCACAATTTCAGTCTCAAATGCGGCAAACTTGCAGGCCAATGGAGAACCAAGGCTTGTTTCCTAACGGTAGATAAGCCCATAGGACATTCACTGTGGCTATCGATATCGATTTCAAAGACCGCGATATTATCTTTTTCTGTAAAACAAAGACCAACGACGCTGCATAGAAAATGAAATAAATTTTAAAAGACGAAAGCAAAAGGCCAAACCGCAATCCCGAAAGCTTGTCATGTTCAGGGCAAGGAAAACACAGTAACTAGGTCAATCTCACATTACCACCGAGATGGATTTACGTCACTAGGTTGTGGTTGACGCACGTATGCGTGACATTCCCTCAGTTCTATATGCATAACGATGACCCTCCACCTACAACCCGCACAGCTTGTACATCTGAATCGCAAACTCAATTGTCCGCCTATTAGGTGGACGAAATAATATAATCCATCACTTACCGGTTCCCTGCCACTACTCGATTCATTGTGTTCCACCTCCGAATCAGTACTTGGCACATCCGAATTTGTTGGATCAGCCAGCTGTGAGCTTGTACTATCAAACCAAGATCCACGTCGGGGTACTGCAACTCCCTTGGTGCTGCCGCCCATTCCCATTGTCAAGCCATTTGTCTGCAGTGCATCGACCCTACCCATAGCCGATATAGCTGATGATGTCGGCGATGATGAATCCAATTTCCAGCTAAACCTCGGTAGCGGCAAGTTCACCGACGACGATATCAACTCGGTTCGCAACGGCATCGAAGTCTGGTAGGCGGCGATCAGCTTCAGACACGAATAGAATTGTGATCTAGAGATGTGAAGAGCTGTTTGCGGAATTCCCGATAAAGATGTTATCTGTAGAGACACAACAATGCACCACACACGACATGGTAAACAAAAGCGTATTAGTGTTATGCGATAACACGGAAAACAAATATAAATGCTGCCACATCCGCAACAGCAATATAAAAAATGAAAAAAAAAAAAATAACAATCCATCATCACCACAACCCACCTCGCGGATAACGTCATTGGAGAGATTCGCCGATCGGTAGAGTTCGGTCGCCTTCAGCATGGGAATTTTGCCCGTCTTCTCAATGTCACAGCACAGAAACAAGTCCCCAAAGTACCGGGACTCGGTCTCGGTAAGGGCGACCGCTTCCATTGTCCAATCACTGTGTGGCTATAGATGAACAAAATTTGATGGTTTTTCACCTCCTCCTGCTATATTGCTGCTGATGCGGTTCGACCTTCTCGTCCTCCTTGTCGTAGAGGGTGATTTGGCTTCTGTCCTGATGCAAAGTTGTGCAGGGTTCTTGAAGGACTTTCAGCACACTCGCACAGGGAATCGCATTCGATTGTGGTTTGGACAAATTCTTTAGCGGTATTCGGAGGGATTTTGCAGTTTTTTTTGTTTATTTTTATTTTTTTAATTTTTGGGCGAACGTGAGGCCTTTTTTTTGTTTTCAGGGAAAATTTTTGCGAATGAAAAATTCTCTTTGCGGACTAACGAATTTTTGTGGTGCACGTATTTTTGACACTTCGAATTTATTATTGCGCAGTCCGTTTTGGTTTCGGTGTTCTTCGAAATTTGCTGTTGCATTTTGTATCGGTTCGTTTGTTATGCGTTGACATTTTGGCAAATTCGCAAACTGACAGTTGGTTGTTTGTTTTGTTTTCCAATTGGGTGCGTTTGTTTTCACATTCCAATTGGGGATCGAATTGTTTATTCGAGAACTCGCGTAAATAATTCGAAATTAAACTGTTCGCTCGAATTGTGATTTATAACGAATTCATCAATACGTTGTATTTTTTCTAATTCAGACAGCAATTTGTTATTAGTAGAATTCATGCAACGTTGTTTACAACGTGCTAGAATTTGTAAGTTTATGAGATTGATTGCTTAAATAATGTGGTGAACCAATTAATATAACCACATTAAGGAGTCTTATTTTTATTAATATGAACACTATTTTAACTGGCGGCCATTTTATGAGCCGTCAAGTGATTTATTTTTAGTTTGGTTTGGCATTTCAACATGAATAGACTGACGTCTGAACATCGCTTCCAAATTGTGCAAATATATTTTGAAAATCATGGCTTTGTTTGAATTAATTCGATTACGTATGGAACGTTTTTGCACCACGTGTACTCTAAATGATAATACGGATCCACAGACACTTCGTACGTGCGTACAGAAGATGTCATTGCTGGTGTAGAGCGTAGCGCAGAGGAAGAATCGAATCAGTCTATTCGCTATCGCACACAGGAATTGGATATGTGACCATCCACTTTATGGAAGATTTTGCGGAAAGAAAGAAAGATTAAAAGAATTGAAGCCACCGGATCACCTAGCAAGGCGTAGATTCGGTAAATGGGTCCAAAACAAGATTGCCGTTGATCCCAATTCATACGCGAATTTTGTGTATCGATGAAGCTCACTTTGGTTGAATGAAAACGTCAATAAACAAAACTGCCGTATTTGGAGTGATGATAATCCTCAGGTGTATGTTGAGACACCGTTACATCCACAAAAACTGCCTGTTTGGTGTGCTTTATGGGTTGGTAGAATAATTGGTCCGTACTTCTATAAAAACGATGCTGGCCAGAATGTTACAGTAAATTATGACCGCTATAGAGCCAAGATTACTGACTTTTTCATTCATCAATTGAACATAACATAAAAACTCAAGAAGTCCAAATCGATACCCACCACCTATTCATCGATTTCAAAGCCGCATATGACAGCATTTATAGAGACGAACTGTACAGAGCCATGTCCAGTTTTGGTATACCGCCCAAACTCGTCCGTTTGTGTAGGATGAGGATAGAGAATTCTCGCTGCTCCATCAGGGTCGGAAACGACCTCACCGACACATTCGATACCAAAAAAGGATAAAGGCAAGGCGATGCGCTGTCATGTGACTTATTTAATCTGATTCTTGAGAGGATTGTGCAAAACTCCAAAGCCAACACCAGAGGCAGAATTTTCCAAAAGTCGGTGCAACTACTAGCATACGCTGACGATATTGACATCATTGGTAGGACTCAACGTGATGTCATAGCCACGTTTGCTAGTATAGAGAAGGAAGCGGCGAAAATGGGTTTAGCAGTAAATGAGGGTAAGACTAAGTATATGCTGTCATCACGAAAGGACTCACAACATCGACGAATTGGACAGAACATCACCATTGACAGATATAACTTTGAGGTAGTACGGGACTTTGTCTACCTCGGCTCCGCTATTAACTCTGACAACAACGTCTCGTCAGAAATTAAACGAAGAATTACTCTTGCCAACCGCTGTTTCTTCGGGCTAAGAAGGCAATTTAGTAATAAAGCCCTCACTCGAACTACTAAGGAGATCCTATATAAGACCCTGATCATCCCAGTCCTGCTCTACGGCGCTGAAGCATGGACCGTATCAAAAGCGGATGAAGAAATCCTTGGTCGATTCGAGAGAAAAATTCTTCGAAAAATCCTCGGTCCCGTTTGCGTTGACGGGCTATGGAGACGAAGATTCAACCAAGAACTATACGAGCTGTACAGCGACATGCCCCTGATCAAAAAACTCCGCATTGGACGTTTAAGATGGCTAGGACATGTAGAACGAATGGACACCAATACTCCGGCTCGCAGAGTCTTCGATTCCCAGTCAGACGTCGGACGCAGTAGAGGAAGACCTCGCCTTAAGTGGCGCGCACAAGTGGAAACCGACCTCAACCAACTTGGAGTGCGCAACTGGAGGCAGTTAGCTAAGGACCGGGCTAATTGGAGAGGCATGTTGGTTGAGGCCCAGGTTCATTCCGGACTGTAGCGCCACTTAAGTAAGTAAGTAATTGAACATAACCATGATGTGCAGGAGATGTGGTTTCAACAAGACGGCGCAACATGTCACACTGCTCGTGACGCATGATTTGTTGATGAAAACGTTCGGCTAGCTCATAATTTCGTGTTTTGGTCCTGTAAATTAACGCCGCTGGACTATTTTCTGTGGAGATATGTGAAGTCACTAGTCTACACCGATAAGCCCGAAACGATTGATGTGAAAATCTGATCGATTGTGGACTTTCCTGGCCTAAAACCACACTGATAAGGGCCGATTCGTAAACTGTTTCAGGCGTTCACATATCACGGCAGATAGGATCTTGTAGGCGATATTGAGCAGACTTATGCCTCTATAGGTGGTGCAGCTCAGAGGGTCTCCTTTTTTGTGGATCGGGCAAACGATGCTGAGGTTCCATTCTTCAGGCATACTTTCATCCGACCATATTTGGCTTAAGAGATGGTGGATGTTACTTACCAAATCATCTCCGCCAGCTTTATATAGCTCAGCGGGAAGGCCTTCATTTCCGGCGGCCTTATTAAGCTTGAGTTTAGATATTGCTATCCTCACTTCACTCAGGTCGGGTGGTTTTCAGTTTTCGCTGTCGTTGCCAATATTAAATGGTTCGTTCTGCCTGACAGCGGAATGTTGTTCGTCATCGCCGTTTAACAGTCTGCAGAAGTGGTACTTCAATATGCTCAGCATTGACTGTGTCTCAACTACGATATTTCCTTGTTCATCTCGGCAGGATTCTGTTCGAGCCTAAGAGATACGCGTTGCGCGAAGGTCTTGGTGGTCTCTGGCGATTGCAGTCTTTCGACATTAATTTTTTTCACAGTATTTCTGGTTTTTTGTGGCGAGGTGGATACCCGCATCCTTGCCATGGCTACAAAAAGGTAGTGGTCCGAGTCGATGTTAGCTCCTCGGAATGTTCGGACATCCAAAATACCGGATGCGTGCCTCTTGTCTATTGCAATGTGATTTGGTTGACTGTTCGTTGATCTGGAGACCCATGTCCCCTTATGGATATCGAGGTGAGGAAACCGTGTGCTGGCTATATTGGCATTTCGTTCCGTAGCGAAGTCAATTAGCCTAAGTCCGTTACCAGACGTGTTGTCGTGTAGGCTATATTTTCTGCTATCACAAAAATCGGTGCTTTCAATTAAACTCTTTTTTTTTAAAGTATATGTAAGTGCTTGGCAAGTTTAAAAAAATATGCGACCATAATGACTAGTATAGTCGCACCTTTAAGCGAACAGATCATCTGAAATTCCGCACATGGAAACTGCACGGAAATGCAATTTCTATTTTCGCATTTTAAAAGTGTCGTTGCGTATTTTTAGATCAGTCAAGTGAATTGCACTTGCAGTTCTTGTCATTTGGTGCTGCACGTCGTGTAAGTTGTAAAATTGATTATATAAAGATAAAACTCGAGACAAATTTTATTTAACTATATTTAGTTATTTTTAAACTTTTTTCCGAATTTTCTACAGATTTATATAACCGCTATAATGGCTCTTCCTGAAAAACTACTGGCTAATTATAAAAAATTCCAGGTAAATTGTCATTTTAAAAAATGATCTCCTATAATCCTGTGTTTCTATTTTTTTCTTTAAATTTAAGGAGCCTAATAATATACCCGTCTTCTTGAAAGGTGGTCCTATGGATAAAGTTCTGTTTGGAGTTACAGTAGCTCTTTGCGGAGTAGGACTTTTGGGTATTGCACAAATGGTATACGAACTGGGCTTCAAGAAGAAGAAGGCGTAATTCTTAATTGAGAATATGTTCACGTGAAATGGATGAATTTTAAATGACAAACTAGTCTTTAAATATTAAAGTATAGTTATGTATAGAAATTGTGATGATTTTAATTTATTGGCGGCTTATTATGGTCATTGTTAACCATTGAATATGATTAAATTTGGTAAGCAACAATCAAAGTTAGCTTTTGTGTTAATAAGGTCCTGTTTTAAGTAGAAGAAGGTCTGCAATCGATTTCAGAATTTAATGTGGTGACTCTTGAACCAATAGCTTCTCAAATTCTAAGACGTGGGAAAAGTACAACCTTCTTTCTGTCTTCAGAGGTGTAATTAGGTATGCTGTTTTCAAAATGGAAACAAATGTTAAATACAACACATAACGGGTGATTTTTTAGCTGGTTTGGTTTTGGCAACACTGGTTTTGACAGCTGACGTGTGTTTAGTACCTTGTGTCACTGTCAAACAGCTTCAGTTTGGTTTGCAATTTAACCATGGATCGTCTTACAAATGAACAACGCTTGCAAATTATTGAATTTTACTATCAAAATTCGTGCTCGGTTCGAAATGTTCATCGCGCGCTGCTTCCATTTTATGATCGGCATTCTCGACCTTCTGAGCAGTCTATTCGGAAGATTGTGACCAAATTTCGCACCAAATTTACTTTGTTGGACATTAAACCACCAACACGTTTACGTACTGTGCGTAGTGAAGAAAATATTGCGGCCGTATCAGCTAGTGTGACAGAAGACCGCGAAATGTCGATTCGGCGCCGTTCCCAGCAGTTAGGCCTTTGTTACAGCACTACGTGGAAAATTTTGCGGAAGGATTTGGGCGTAAAGCCTTTTAAGATACAGCTGGTGCAAGAACTAAAGCCAGCCGACCTACCACAACGCCGAATTTTTGGTGAATGGGCTCTTGGAAAGCTGGCCGAGGATCCGCTTTTTTATCGAAAAATTGTGTTCAGCGATGAGGCTCATTTTTGGTTGAATGGGTACGTAAATAAGCAAAATTGCCGCATTTGGAGTGAAGATCAGCCAGAAGCATTGCAACAGCTACCAATGCATCCCGAAAAAGCCACTGTTTGGTGCGGTTTATGGGCCGGCGGCATTATTGGGCCATATTTCTTCAAAGATGATGCGAATCGCAGCGTTACTGTCAATGGTGAACGCTACCGAGCGATGATAACAAACTTTTTTTTGCCCGAAATGGAAGTTCTTGACTTGCATGATATGTGATTTCAACAAGACGGTGCCACATGCCACACAGCACGCGAAACAATGGCGCAATTGCGAGGCGAGTTTGGTGAACAGTTAATTTCACTTTTCGGGCCGGTCAATTGGCCGCCTAGATCGTGCGATTTGACACCATTAGATTATTTTTTGTGGGGGTATGTCAAGGCTAATGTCTATAGGGATAAGCCCGCTTCGATTGACGCACTGGAAGCCAACATCCATGCATTCATTCGTGAAATACCGGCCGATATGTGTGAAAGAGTATGCCAAAATTGGACTCAGCGGATGGGCTACCTGAGACGCAGCCGCGGTCAACATTTGCATGAAATTATCTTTAAACATTAAATTGCAAGGTTCAAACTATCGATTCAAATAAATATTTCATTCATTTTTTTGAACTTTTTGTGTTTTTTTTTTTTAAAAACGTTCTAAACCTCTTAAAAAATCACCCGTTATAACATATAAATATTTGGATACTTAAGATTGTCATTACAAAAAAAATTAAATCATAATAATCCACAGGCAAAAAACTTACTTACTTACTTATCGGGCTCGCGACCCGTGAAGATAGTCCCTGAGACACTGCAGCCTTCTATCCTCTACGATCCCTGCCACGCTGCTTCCAGTTGTTTAGACCAAGCGCTCTGGTATCAGCGATGGCTTGATCTTTGAAACGGAGGTTCGGTCTTTCTTGTCTTCTCGAACCTGGGGTCTGGGATTCGAAGATCCTCTTATGATATCAAATATCATTCTCTTTGGTATGAGATATTTTATTCCCAACAGAATTCAGAGTATCAGACCAAAGGCAAAAGGGTGGTATGACTTGAGCTGCAAAGAAGCTATCAGGTTGAGAGAGACAAACTTTCGGTTGTACAAGACCAACCCAACAGAGGAAAACCGAATAAAGTTCAAACAAGCCAGAAATTACAGTAATGCCCATTTAAAGCGTGTCAAATTCCTCTATGACCAAAAGTTGAGGCAAAAAATTCTACAATATCCCAGAGGTAGTAAAAACTTTTGGTCATTTGTTAAAAATATAAAAAAATTCGGCCTCATCATCAGTTCCGACGCTCATTCACAATGACATTCCAGCTGTCAGCTCTTTAGACAAAGCCAATCTGCTTGCTGCGCATTTCGCAGCCAATTCTACATTGCCAGATTGTGTTCAGTCTCCTCTTGTACTTGAGAACGTAGATCATTCTATGGGACAAATTCACTTTCGTACTCGTACAGTTGCAAGAGTTTTATTTGATCTTGACATACACAAATCCGCTGGTCCAGATGGTATATCCCCCATCATTCTGAAGAGGTGTTCTTCTACGCTAGAAAAACCACTGCGTAAGCTTTTCTATCTATCCTACTCATCAGGACTCTTTCCGAGTAGATGGAAAACAGCATTTGTCCAGCCTGTACCAAAAAAAAAAGGCGAATCTTCTTCTCTCTCCAACTACCGACCAATTGCACTTACGTCCCTTCTTTCCAAGGTCATGGAAACGCTGATAAATCGTCAGCTTATGAAATATCTCGAAACACGAAAACTTCTCAATGACCGGCAGTATGGTTTTCGCAGCAACAGGTCTACTGGTGATTTGATGACATATCTCACCGAAAAGTGGAACCAATCAATACACCATGGTGGCGAAAGCAAGATTGTTGCGCTTGATATTTCAAAGGCATTTGACAGGGTTTGGCATCAAGCCCTTTTGTCGAAAATGCGTGCATTAGACATTATCTTTCGAAACGTTCGATTCAAGTTGTTTTGGATGGTTTCAAGTCTGTAACTCACCAAATAAATGCTGGTGTCCCTCAAGGCTCAGTTTTGTCTCCGACTCTCTTTCTCATTTTTATAAATGATCTCCTGTCTGCAACTTCTAATCCAATTCATTCCTTCGCTGATGACAGTACCCTCAGCTTCTCATATTCGTTTACAGGTCCTCGTCCCTCACCTTCGAACTTGGACTCTAAACGCCAAAATATGTTAAGCTCATTGAATTCCGACCTTGATAGCATTATCAAATGGGATAAATCCAATAGAGTGGAATTCAATGCTTCCAAAACACAATGCTGTCTTCTGTCATTAAAGCGAAACCAAAATCAAGAGCCATTATCCATAAATGGCACTTACGTCGAAGAAACCGAAAAGCTTTCCAATGCTAGGTATGTGTGTTAGTAACAACTTACGTTGGAACGACCACATATTCGAAGTCGCTAAAAACGCAGCGAAATGTCTAGGCTTCCTAAATCGATGTAAGAAATATTTCACCCCCTCTGATCTGGCCACAATATATAAAGCGTTTATACGCCCAAAACTTGAATTCAACGCCCACGTCTGGTCAGGTGCACCAAAATCAACATTGCACCTCCTAGATAGGATTCAAACACGTGCGAAAAAACTTATAGGAGACATAAGAATAGCGAACTCCTTAGTTTCGCTCGAACACCGTCGAAACATCTCCTGCCTTACCTTGGTTTATCGCTATTTTAACAACCAATGTTCAAATGAAATAGCCAGCTGCATTCCTCCCATTCAACAATTCAGCCGCAATACTCGTTACGCTATGAATGCAAATCAGTTTACCCTTAAGCCTATCTTCGGATGAACACTGAAATATAGAGATTCGTACATAAACCGAACAACACGAATGTGGAATGCTCTACCAAACTCTGTTTTTCCTTTCCATTATAACTTACAGACATTTAAAACCAATGTGCATCGGTATCTCCTTTCTTCTTATCCCTGATTTCCTTAACGCCCGCACTGTGCTAAAACATATAAAAGGTATTCATAACCCCTTGAGTGCGCGCAAATTATAAGAAAAAAGCTGGAGCATTATTGTCCATTCGGTCGATGTGGTCGATGCAATGCAGTCGACGTGTTTTGGCTTTTTGGACTGCATCCACATTTTGGTACAGCTCATAGAGTAAGCGGTTGTATCTTCTCCTCCATTCGCCCTCCTCGTGCACAGGATCAAAAATCCGCCGAAGTATTTTTCTTTCGAAGGAGCTCAGTATCAGTTTTCTTCTTGCTTATCATCCAGCACTCGGCAGTCCGCACCATATAGCAGAATAAGGGTTTTGTAGAGCACACATTTCGTCCTTCGAGTTAGGAGTTTTGAACCCAGTTGTTTCGCCAAACCGAAGTAGCAACGGTTTCCTAGGGTAATTCATCGACGGATCTCCACTAGGGTGTGATTCATGGAGTTTATGCTAACTCTGAGGTAGGTGAACTCCTTAACTACCTCGAAATTGCTGCTATCAATAGTGACGTTTTGTGGACAGATGCTTGTTTGTTTGTTGATAGCATGTATACTTGGTCTTGTCCCCGTTTACTTCAAGGCCAACGGATATCGTCTGTTCTTCAATCACCGTGAACGTTTTTATCACGGCACGTTGGGAGCGACCGATGATGTCAATATCAACCGCATAGCCCAGTAGCTGGACAGACCTGTTGAAAATAGTGCCTTCCGATAACACCTGCCCTGCGCACTATCTGCTCCAGTACGAGATTGAAGAAGTCACATGATAGCGTTTCTCCTTGCGGAAATCTGGTGCATGTTTGGAATAGTTCGGAGAAGCTACTTCCAAAAACACTGTGCGTGTTTTCCAGCGTCACGCGACACAGCTGAATCAGTTTTTCCGGGATTCCGAATTCGGCCATCGCCATATAGAACTCCTGTCGATGTATGCTATCATACGCGGCTTTGAAGGCGATGAATAGGTGGTGAGGTTCAACTTGGAATTCGTAGGTCTTTTATAGGATTTGCCTCAGTGTGAAAGTTTGGTCTATAGTCGATCTGCCGGGCCGGAAGCCACACTGGTACGTGCCGATTAGTGTGTTGCAGAATGGTTTTAGACGTTCACACAGTACGTTGGATAGGATCTTGTATGCGACATTAAGCATTGATATGCATCGATAGTTCTTGCAAGACATAGGATCACTTTTTTTATAGATGGGGCATATGGAGCTGATAGTCCAGTGATCGGGCATGTTTTCTTCCACCCATACTTGGTTGATGATTCGGTGGATGCTCCCTACCAAACATCACCACCATATTTAAAAAGCTCCGCTGGTAAGCCATCAGAACCTGCGGTCTTGTTGTTCTTAGGCTTTTTCATAGCTAGGCCAACTTCTTCTATACTAGGTGCAAAAAACTATTGCTTTCAATGTTGGTAAACCTTCTCAGGTTAGGCTCAAAGAGCCCCTTAAAATTATACTCCCAGATGTTTATTGACTCTGCTCTTGAACTGTTATTGTAGATCGTATATTAGTGGAAGTACGTCTTCTGGAAGTTCGTTCAATTGTTATTTTTATTAATACAGTCAAACAGTCGACTCTTATAGAACAGCCTCAGATACCCTCATATACCAACCCGATCCGGAACGATCACGGACAACAGCTTACGAGTATGGAGCTGGAACATATGCAGGCTGTACACCCCGGTAACGGTTATACTAAAAAAAAATGAATTTTTCTTCACGCTGGAGGTATTATATTCAGGAAATACGTTACACAGGATTTGGATTGTAAAAACGAAAAACATGCGATATATGTATAATAAAGCTGCCACCCAAGGCTGCATATTATGAGGAATCGTTGTGGGGAGCCAACTTAGGTCTAGGCTGACTAGTCATCATCATCAAAGCAATATTTTGAAACATCAGCTTTATATGTGCGCTGATACTGAAGACCCTATCAAGGAGGAATAGGATAAGGAAAATATCTATAATGGGTTAGTTGGGAAGCGCTGTATCCACTTAAACAGATAATGGCTGCATACTCAGACTTTTCTGCGGCATAAAATACTGTGATCAGCAGTACTAGATTTCGATGACATCGAATTCATAAGGAAAAAGGCAATCTCGAAACGGACAAACGTCGACTCTGACGATTTTCTCGTCGCAGCCAGATTCAGAGAAGAAGCTACGGATGGTGCAAAAAAATACTTCACGTAGGTCGCCTACTGCGTCTGAGATTGTCAGAGTATACAAACAACAACAGAGAGAGAGAGACCCCTGAAGTATCCTCATCCTCCACCAATATCAACAACCAGAACCAAAAAAAGGTACGAAAAGAAAACCCTGTGTATAAAGGTTTCCTTACTTACTTACTTACTTAAGTGGCGCTACAGTCCGGAATGAACCTGGGCCTCAAATAACATGCCTCTTCAATTAGACCGGTCCTCCAGTTGCGCACACCAAGCTGGTTGAGGTCGGTTTCTTCTTGTCCGCGCCACTTATAAGGCGCGTTATATTAGTTATATATCATCTTTTCCCTCTGACGGAGCATGAGCGCATATAAGGCTAGGCTTATGTTGGCGAATTTGGCCTTGATGCGGATTGTTACAATGCGTTCGCGTTATAATTTCTTGGAAACATAAGACTTCTTGCCTAAGTCTGGCACTTATAACAAATCCGCATCCGAATAGTCGCTGTTTCTGCTCACTATAACACGGTCCATAGTATAAGATGTCACAGTTATATTCATCCTCTTTTAGCCCGGCCCATCATATCGTATTTCCTGGATGGCAGTAATGTCTGCTTTGCTGCAGTTTATGGCTTCCGCTAGTTGCTCGCATGCACCTCTCCTGTTTAATGTTCTCACATTCCTGGTATGGATACGAACGTCGGTGTCCTTTTTTCGTTTAGCAGGGACGTCAACAGTAATATCAGGGGGTCATTCCGTAACATTGAAAACCATTATCGCTCAGACGGTAGTTGAGACTTCATGAGCAATCGCTCAATAATCGTCTGTGATTATTGTTTTAAGTGAAGCAAATAAAGTGATATCTTCGAAATGTTATCGTCAAACGATAATCACTTTACGGAATGAGGGCCCAGCCCTTTCTGAGGCCATTGGTTGCTTCGTAACAATAGTTTTTTCAATGGGTGGGTAGTTAACCCAAAGCACAACCCCCAACCTGGAGGGCCAGTTCCAATTTATTAGATACCCCTAGAACACGGGGCCATCAGTATCCACTGCGGGATTGAGCGCTGCATTTTACCTTTCGGTTCATCCGCCACCATTTCTGTTCATGGGGCCTGACTTACCCTTGAAATTTCTAGATAACCTGTTGTCCGAATATGTCGAAGCAGCTTATCTAGGTTCGCCTGGGTAGGCAGACCGGGTATTCATTCCGCGCCATTTAGACCAGGGTGATTATAGTGTTGCTGGTTTACGTCTTGTTATGAACACCCGCTTTTATTGTTTAGCAAGTCAAATCCGGTTGGATGAGACAAGTACCCGATGGTTACCTTACTTACTTACTTAAGTGGCGCTACAGTCCGGGATGAACCTGGGCCTCAACCAACATGCCTCTCCAATTAGCCCGGTCCTTAGCTTACTGCCTCCAGTTGCGCATTCCAAGTTGGTTGAGGTCTGTTTCTACTTGTGCGCGCCACTTAAGGCGAGGTCTTCCTCTACTGCGTCCGACGTCTGGCTGGGAATCGAAGACTCTGCGAGCCGGAGTATTGGTGTCCATTCTTTCTACATGTCCTAGCCATCTTAAACGTCCAATGCGGGGTTTTTTGACTAGGGGTATGTCGCTGTACAGCTCGTATAGTTCGTGGGTGAATCTTCGTCTCCATAGCCCGTCAACGCAAACGGGACCGAAGATATTCCGAAGAATTTTTCGCTCGAATCGACCAAGGATTTCTTCATCCGCTTTTGATACGGTCCATGCTTCAGCGCCGTAGAGCAGGACTGGGATGATCAGGGTCTTATATAGGATCTCCTTAGTATTTCGAGAGAGGGCTTTACTACTAAATTGCCTTCTTAGCCCGAAGAAACAGCGATTGGCAAGAGTAATTCTTCGTTTGATTTCTGACGAGATGTTGTTGTCAGAGTTAATAGCGGAGCCGATGTAGACAAATCCCGTACTACCTCAAAGTTATATCTGTCAATGGTGACGTTCTGTCCAATACGTCGATGTTGTGTGTCCTTTCGTGTTGACAGCATATACTTAGTCTTACCCTCATTTACTGCTAAACCCATTTTCGCCGCTTCCTTCTCTATACTAGCAAACGTGGCTATGACATCACGTTGAGTCCTACCAATGATGTCAATATCGTCGGCGTATGCTAGTAGTTGCACCGATTTTGGAAAATTGTGCATCTGGTGTTGGCTTTGGAGTTTTGCACAATCCTCTCAAGAATCAAATTGAAGAAGTCACATGACAGCGCATCGCCTTGCCTAAATCCTTTTTTGGTATCGAATGTGTCGGTGAGGTCGTTTCCGACCCTGATGGTGCAGCGAGAATGCTCCATCGTCATCCTACACAAACGGACGAGTTTGGGCGGTATACCAAAACTAGACACGGCTCTGTATAGTTCGTCTCTATAAATGCTGTCGTACGCGGCTTTGAAATCGATAAATAGGTGGTGGGTATCGATTTGGACTTCTTGGGTTTTTTTCCAGGATCTGCCGAAGTGTGGAATTTGATCGATTGCGGACTTTCCTGGCCTAAAACCACACTGATAAGGGCCGATCAGGTTGTTGGTAAACGGTTTCAAGCGTTCACATATTACGGCAGATAGGATCTTGTAAGCGATGTTGAGTAGACTTATGCCTCTGTAGTTGGCGCAGTTCAGAGGGTCTGTTTTTTTGTGGATCGGGCAAACGATGCTGAGGTTCCATTTTTTCAGGCATGCTTTCAACCGACCAGATTTGGTTTATGAGTTGGTGGATGTTGCTTACCAAGTCATCTCCGCCATCTTTATAAAGCTCAGCGGGAAGGCCGTCATTTCCAGCGGCCTTATTAAGCTTGAGTTTAGATATAGCTATCCTCACTTCACTTAGGTCGGGTGGTTGGCAGTTTTCGCTGTCGTTGCCAATGGTTCGTTCTGCCTGACAGCGGAATGTTGTTCGTCATCGCCGTTTAACAGTCTGCAGAAGTGGTTCTTCCATATCCTCAGCATCGACTGTGTCTCAACTACGATATTTCCTTGTTCATCTCGACAGGATTCTGTTCGAACCTTGTAGCCTTGGCTTTGACGTTTTAAAACTTGCGAACATCGTTCCTGGAGTGGCACCTCTCAATATCCTCGATCGCGCACTTTTCGTGCTCTTTTTTCTTCTTTCTGAAAAGCTGATGTTCTTCCCTTCTTCTTTGCCTATAGAGCTCAATGGCAGCTCTCGTCTTCACCTGCAGCTTAGCCTTGTAGGCCTCGTTCTTGGCTGCGAGCATCTGTCGGCATTCCTCATCAAACCAGGGGTTTCTTGCTGGTGACCGCGAGAAACCTAGCACATCAGTTGCGGCTGATCTAATGGCTTGTTGGCATCGCTGCCATTGTTCTTTGACATTAGATGCTGGTGCTGTGTTGTGAGTCGAGAGGTTAAGGGAAACGCGTTGCGCAAAGGTCTTGGCGGTCTCTGGCGATTGCAGTCTTTCGACATTAAACTTTTTTCACAGTATTTCTGTTTTTTTTGTGGCGTGGTAGTGGTCCGAGTCGATGTTGGCCCCTCGGAATGTTCGGACCCGATGGTTACCACTTGGAGGTAAAAAAATAAGCATATTTGATGTGTAATCTGAGTTGCGAGCACTGGGCATTGCCAAGTTAAAGCCAATCAGACTCTACCCTCGTTCTACAACACCCAACCATCAACCAACTTACTACCAAACGCAATTCCGAGAATACAATCGGCCCTAGCGAGGTATCCGTCGGAGCGGAAAATTCTCCGATTTTGTACTATTCCGATGATTTTTGCTTCGAGGTATTCTACCGAATAGCTGTTCGGAATATTTCTCCGACATTTAGTAACGCATTCCAGCGAATTGCGTTGAAGTGCGTTCAGGTGCATTTTTCGTTCAATTTTTGACAGCTAAGTGCAATTCTTTTTCCGATTTCCTCCGACAGAAATTCTTTGCGGAATTTGTTTACGAAGTGAAGTGGAGAAATAGAAAAATGTATTTAATTATATAAAACTATTTATTTAAGTAATATTCGCACTAATCGTTTGAATTTGTATTTCCAGGGCGAGCTCAAAGGAAAAAACCACCCCTCAACAGTACGAGCTTCGTCGTCACATTTGTGTAGTATTTCTTTCCGATGACATATACCTCGAATGAAATTTGAATCTCCGACCAATTATGCGTTGCGGAAAATTTTCCGCTCCGACGGAAACCACGCTAGGGCAGAATATCATTATTATTGAATGAGAAGAAAGTTTTCTGCCGAATTCGTTATCATAACAAATTTTACGCCAATTTAACATCACAACTACAGCTTTTGGAAAAATGAAACCAGATTCAGATCTAATATCCAAAAAAATTCTTAAACCGCGGGTGACAAACTTTTCACTGTTTCACTGTGTGTATTAATTTTAAGATCAAAACAATTTTTAATTTTACAAAATGAAATATTTCTCCAAAATAATCGACGGAAGTAAGCTGCATTAACTGCAAACGATATAATGAAAAGTTCTCTCTCAACATTGATACCAAACATGATAGTCGTGACAAGAATTGCTCAGTCTATTTGAGACTTATACAAAACGAAAAGAACAAACTAGTTATATAGCAACGACATAAACTTAGAGGAGTATACTGTACTGTAACAGCCAAGGACTAACTGGCAATTTTATCGAAATTGAACAGAACTTCATAGACAAAAACTTTGACTTTATTATATTAACAGAAACTCATACAACAGATAGCATTAGCGATAATGAGATAATTCTGAATGGATACGAACTAATTCGATGTAATAGCGATTCTAGATACACCGGAGGGATATGTATTTATGTAAAGAATAATTTTGAAGTATGTATAATTAAAAGTGAGGTAGTCCCAAGACATATATACTGGCTCCTCGTAAAAATCAAAGCCAATAATCAATCGATCCATATTGCTGCAGTCTACCGATCACCTAGAGCGTCGGAACCTGTATTCTGTAATAAATTTAAGGACTGGATGGAAGAACTTGTTGACCTTAATGGACAATTTATTTTAGCTGGTGACACAAACATTGATTGGATGAATAAATTAAATATATATACAAAAGATATGACAACTACAATTGAAGTAGAAAACATGTGTAGACAAATTGTAAGTGAACCAACCCGTATCACGAATAACTCTAATGGTGGTGGCAATCTCGACGCACGCGACGAACGCGACGCAGACGGTTTCGCATTGAAGTGTCAAAAATGGTGAGGATTTGAGTGGTGGTGGCAATCTCGACGCTCACGACGCTACGCGATGCGATGTCACTTGATTGACAGTTCACCATTAGCCGTCGAAGATTTTGTTTGTTTTTCAATTCTCACAGAAGAAAATTTAATTATTTGTTAGTCACACAACACAATTATTAATTCAGTACTTTTAATTTATTTTGTTTATTTATAACCTATGAAAGTAATCTCAAGATTCTCACAAACATAACATCTGACAGCTCAAACTGACATTCCAATGCGTCGATGCGCAAGAAAGTTGAAGTTGAATCAACTTTTCTATGTAGCTAACGTCCATTGCGTCGCGTCGGCGTTCAGATTGCCCACTTATACATGTTCCCATAAGCTCGATGAGTTTTTGACATTTCAACGCGAAACCGTCTGCGTCGATGCCGTCCGTTGCGTCGAGATTGCCTTGGGGGTAAAACATTAATTGACTATGTCATAACTAATGTCAATTCAGCAATAGCAAAAACAAATACTGAACTTAAAATTAGTGACCATGAGACAATTTCAATAGAACTCAATCTTAAGAAAAGAATTCCTGAAAAATCTGATGAAAAGAAGGTGAAATTTCTCAGATATAATGAACCATCATTCATTAGCCAGCTTGTAAATAGTGAAATCCAAACAATCTTCGAGGATATAAATATAATCGGGAGAGCATTCCAACAAGAGGTGGTAAGAATAACAAATACTATGATCCATACAAAGGTTATAAATGCTAGCTCAAATGAATAGTATAACGAAAGGCTGCGTCACATGAAGCGCGAAAAAATATCTAAATACCACGAGTTTATCTCATCCGAGAGTGAAGCAGCATGACAGAACTATTGTGAATCCAGAAATCGCTATAAAACAGAAATAGTGAGAGCAAAAAACAATAACATAAACCAACGTATCGCTAACGCGAATGATCAGAAATCGATGTGGAGAGCCATAAAATCTTATGTCTAAAACAAACAAAATAATCCAATTAAAAATATAAAATTCAATGACGAATGCATAAAAGAAGAAAAAGAAATAGCCGATAAATTCAACAACTATTTTGTGAAAAGCATATCTGACATAAATGACTCGATACCATTTGTACCTTTCGCAACAGGACCCACATACCAGAACAGCACTTTTAAATTCAAACACGTATCAGTAGCGGATATCAAGAGGGTATTGAAATTAATGAACCAAAAGCGAGATTTTAACCTCATAAATCCTAAAATGTTACTTGACGCAATACACATAATCGGCCCAGCTCTTCAACGAATCATTAATCTGTCTTTGAATAATGGAGTTTTTCCGGACACTTGGAAAGAATCAGTGATCACTCCAGTAGAAAAAATCCAAGGAACCAACAAATGTCAAAACTTTCGTCCAATAAACTCTCTCCCAATATACGAAAAGGTATTTGAAAAAATTGTTAAGACTCAGCTGGAAGAATACTTCGAGACCAATGACTTGTTCCAAGAAAACCAGTCCGGGTTCAGAAAGAATCACTCATGTGAGTCAGCCCTAAACAACGTCCTAATTAGCTGGAAAGAAGAACTTGCTGCAAAAAAATATGTCATTGCCATTTTCCTCGACTTTCGAAACCATCGACAGGACAATTCTACTGACCAAACTCCAGGGATATGGCATTCTAGGTAACGAATTAAATTGGTTTATATCATTTTTAAATGGAAGAACACAAACTACGAACATAAATGGAACTATATCGAGTAGGGTCGAAACATTGTTTGGGGTACCTCAGGGATCTGTGCTTGGGGCACTTCTCTTCATCATATATATAAACGACATGAAAAATGAACTCAGACACTCTCAGATAGCCCTCTTCGCTGACGACGCACTTCTTTTTATATCTGGAAAGAAGCCCGACGATTGTACGCGATGTCTGGAGGAAGATTTATATAGAGTAAGCATATGGTTGAAGTCAAATAAGTTAAAATTAAATGCATGGTTCTTAAATATAATTTTAATCTTAATCTAACTGTCGATAATGAAATCATTGAACAAGTTGAACATATTAAATATCTAGGAATAGTCATTGATTCAAAATTAACATTTAACCCTCATGTAGAGTATACCTAGTGAAAAAATTAGCCAAAAAAATCGGATTTTTCAATAGAATACGAAAGCGGATATCACTATTGTGTGCTATTAAGATATACAACGTAATGGTTAAACCGCATTTTGAGTACTGCTCGTCTATTTTGTATCTTTGTTCTAACACTGTATTGACTAGGCTGCAACGCTTACAAAATCGGGCTATGCGAATTATATTGAAGTGCAATCGTTATACATCAATAAGACTTATGTTAGACATGCTTGTTTGGTTAAGTGTAAAACAAAGAATATATGTCAATGTACTGTGCTTTATCTTTAAAATCAAATATGGAATGTTACCTAAATATTTAAAAAAAATATCTCGTAAGAGACCTACAACCTTATAATCTAAGAAACGGCAATGACTTTAGATTACCGTCCTATTTAGAAAATGTAACCCAAAATAGCATTGTGTTCAAATGATGTCGCTTATTTAACTCATTACCGTATAATATAAAAAATGAAACTAATTTTTGTAGATTTAAAAGATGTATAATTGAATTCATAAAAGCAAGCCATCCCTATACTTGAATAGTCATAACGAATATGGAACCACCTTATGTTAAGTTTAATTTGTATCTATGTTAAGTTTAATTTGTATCTATTTTATGTAATATTGAATTTGAATGTGCCTGTTCACACAAGAGTAAAATCACTGATTTTCATCGTTTAGTGATGGTGCGCAGGGAAATATGTGTAAGAGGAGGGGAATGAAAAAACACTCAACAATTTAAATTTATCCGGTGAGTATCTTTGACGTTCTCTTTTGTGGTCCAATTCCATCGTTCCGGATAAGTCACATTATTTTCATTTATGTTTGAGCTCTCGGACAGTAAAGTAACTAAAATTAATTTGAAAAAAAAATGGATAATAAGGGATGGTCGAGACACGATACCCTGAGGTTGATCGATCTTTATCAATCACAGCCAATTTTATATACGGTCGATAGTAACGATTACTTGAATAAAAAGGAAAAAGATAAAGCCTTAGTAAATATTTGCATGCAGATGGCCGAAATTAGAGCTGGTACAACCATTGCTGATATAAAGGCAAAATTGCGAACATTGAAACAGCAATATAACAAGCAACGGCTGTTAGTGGAAAAATCTAAAAAAAAGTGGAGCGGGGTTGGATGAAGTACACGCACCAACATTATGGTGCTATGAGGAACTTTCATTTCTCGATAACGGGAAAACTGAATGCCGCAGTGCTTCGAATTTTTCGACGGTAATATAATTTTATTCATATAATACAGCTTGTATTTGTAAATTATCTAACTCTTTCTTAGCAGAGTCCTCCGAAGCCTATGCCAACCACAGAAAACTGCAGTATCCTAAGGGATGAAAACCGCCCACAGAAAAGGATACAAAAGAATGTGAAAAACGAGTATATGCTTAAAGCCGAGGAAGCGATGGATATGGAAAAGGCATTCTACAAAAAAAAGAAAACCAGGGCTGGAACTTTGGCGCAATTAGTAATTGAGGAATTGGAAGATGTGTCGGATGAAATATTTTATGAAGCAAAGTGGGAAATTGTTGGGATATTGAAAGCAGCACAGTTCAGACATAGATCCCAGAGGACCCAAATGAAGGAGAATTTGTTGAGTTCATCGCCTCTAGCAGAGCCGTCAAGCTCTCCACATATGTCGACTTTTTGTCCCATATCACCAACGCTACGAAAAGAGACACATGTATCGCCTTGCCCTTCAATATCCATACGGCCGATAACAGCAACGTCTCGTAAACAAATGACTCAGCTTCGTCTCCATTTTTGCTGTCTGATTGTTCCATGTCACTGCAGAACGAGTCATATTCACCTTCCAATTCGATCTCTCCATCAACATTGCAGTACTCTAATTGGGATTCAAATCAGTCAACACCGAAAGTAGTTCCTGAAATCTCCAACCAACTGGGCACAAAACCAAAGATTTCAAAGGTGCAGATTCTAGTGCCACCGAAGTCTACGAATGTCGGGAATTTGAAGAGCACAAAAATAGAATTTCCCACAATGTTGGAAAAAGCCATGTATGGATTATTTGAATAAAAACATTTCATATATACGTTTATAAGATTCCTTTTATTTTATATATAAGCTTCTTGCCATGGTAAGGCACCTTCTTCCGAGAAATATTCTGCAAATTGTTTTCTTATGTCAGAAGCAAGCTTGGGTGGGTGTCTACTGGAAGATTGAGGATTATTTTCGGCGGCAGGTTTCATTGATCTTCTTGTTATTGGTTCAGCGTACTGTGGATTGTTTTTTATTAAAAAATTATGAAGGACACAAGTTGCTTGTACGATGGAAACCACTTTCTCAGGTTTTAGGTGGATTTTGGTTTGAAGAATGCGAAATCTGTTAGCAAGTATTCCAAATGAATGTTCGACTGTTTGTCGTGCGTGGCTTAGAAGAAAGTTAAATATTTGTTTTTCTTTTTCGCTGCTATTGTAAGGATATGGCTTCAAAATATGCTTTTCTAACGCAAAAGCATTATCTGTAATAATAGAGTATGGCAATTTTCTTTGATTACCAATGAATTCATCAGGAGGGAGATATATGTGGGATTGCGATACTATTTGTCTCAAATCACTTCTTTGAAAGACACCACCATCACTAACACGCCCATTGCGTCCAATATCGACAAAAACAAATTTGTAGTCTGAGTCTACAAGGGCCAGCAAAACTGTCAAAACTTTTATAGTTCTGGTACAATGCTCCATCCCTTTTTGAGGCTCGGAAGGCGATGTGTTTACCATCTAATGCACCAATACCCAAAGGAAATTGCCAGCGTTGGTGGAACTTTTCCGCGATTTGTTTCCACTCGTGAATAGTTTGTGGGAACTAAAATGTAACACAAATAAGTATATTGCTTAATTTATATCTTTGACATTACCTTTAAGTGTTCATCTTTCATGTTATTATATAAAACTTTGCAGATTTCTGGAATGCTTTCCGATAGGAATGCCAAAGATAACCGCGTTTGATATTCTAAGCTTCGAAAAGATTCCCCAGTAGCTAAGAAACGTAAAACGGCGGCTAGCTTTTCATCCGCTGGTATTGCCATTCTCATTTCGGTATCCTCTTTGGTTATAGATGACTTAACATAATTTAAAACACGAATAAAACAGCTTTCGTCCATACGAAGATACCTCCGGTAGGCGTCCTTATCTTGCAACCGGAGTTCCTCCTTTATAAATTTAAATGAGCTTTCCTTTTTTCTTATCTACCGCCACTCTTTCACCCATAATTTTTTTTCTGGCGAGTCTTGTTTTCCTCCTCCTCGGCTGCCAATTGGTAATAGGAAGCAGCAATTGCCAATAAACATCCTATGTGTTGTTCTTCATTGCGATCGGACATCTTGTCTCATGAATAAAGAATATAAAATTGAATAGTATGCGAATACAAATTACCGCAAAGCACAACAACAGATGATACTTCCTAGAAAATGTTTCAATCCCAAATGTACCTCGCTTCCATCTGCACTAGAAAATTTACTTTCCGCCATGTTGGAAATCCCAGTTTCCCACATTCCACTTCGTCGTATACACTCGTTATCGTGCGAAAATTCAGTTTTCGCCATTTTTAAATAAGGAAAGAGCAAAGAGAAATGAAAATACGCAGAGTAATTATCAATACGTGTGAACACCTAATGTTCCTCTCGTGTGAACTGCGACAATAGCAGAGATCTGCTAAATAAATATTAATGAATGAATGAGTTGCTCATCTCCCTTAAAACTTCGTTGGCAACTCACATGCAATTTTTCGAATGACTGCTACTCACAGCTTCTCAAACTGTTTCCGCCCTTCTTTTTGTAATCACTTCATTTTTTGACATTTGTCTGTCTATTTGTGATTGCTATGTGCGATAATTCCATTCTTTGTGATTACATTTTGCTCAATAAAAACGAAAACTAATCGTCTTCTTTATTAGTTTCGTTTTTTTTACATAAAACTTTAGCTATAGAAAGAAATACAATGTTCCTTATCAGTGTTTGATCTCAAAAGAAAATCCAATTTCGTTTATTACAACTTTTGTTTATACGCCTTTGCCACTCAACTCACAATGGAACCCAACGATGAGGTTGTCGAACGCCAAAAACTCGTCCCAAACGACATCGAAACCGAGGAGGAACCAACCAGCCAGGTGACCACAGCCCCTCAGAGTGCCCCCAAGTCCGCCCCAACTCCAGCCTCACCAGTCGCAATTCCAAAGGTTAATGTGAGTACATGTTCTTCTTCTTGTCCATGAACGGATTTAGCGAAACAATTGCCTTTTGTTAATTTAAATTGATTATTGATTTGTTTGATGGCTATTTGTTGCGTTTTTCCACAGATAAAGAGCACTTCCAGTGGTGATACGACACGAAGTCGGAATTCTGTTTCATGTTCCATTGAACGGACGACATCGGATAAAAATACTTCATCGGCCAAAGTGACATACGTTAACGAACGACGTCAGAAGGCTCCAGATGAGAATAGATTTGAGTTCAAATCTCGTCCAAGAAAACTCCTGAAAGGTAATGTATTGCATTTGGTCAAGTAATTGGCGTCTTCTCAAAGAAATGAGTGTTTCGGGCTGGGTCTCTTATCATTTCATTCGTTCTGTATGTTTTTTAATTGTTTTATGATTTTCTTTTGCTTGGTAGTTGCATGTAGGGTGGTTGTTAGAATTTGGGGAAAGATGAGTTTATCCTTTCTGATGGCAGTTGGTGGGGGATTTATCCTCAGTCACTGGTCACTCCAGTCGTTCCATACATGGTTACAAATACCATGTGAGCTAAGGTTGCTTTTCGATTATGTTCGAAACCTGAAAATGATTTCAAGACAAAACGGACAGTTTATGGAAATTATTCCTTTTCATCCCGAAAACGTTGCTGTGTCTTAGATTCTGATCTATGGCTATCCTTGTAGTCTCGAAGCTTGACTTACCGTGATCTTAAGAAACTGTTGGATGGACAATCATTTTATACTAATGCGACGTGTCCCAACCAATATTGGTACCACTCATGAAGTTCAGGGTTCCATCTTCCTCGTCTTTGTCGTCCCTTTCAATTAGACAGATCAAAACGAGACTCGGATTGCTTTTATGTCAAAAAACTGAATAAATCCCAAAGAAACTACACCGTCATCGAGGTGCAATGTTTTGCCGCAGTCCCTTCAATATCAAGACCAACGCGTTTCGGAATGGCATTCGAACGCTGTTAACGCATAACAATGACTGGTTATCATAACAGTTGGACGGACCTGTTGTTTCGTATCAACACCTGCGCTACCCCCTATCTTTTCCATCACCAGAAGGAAGAAATCGCATTATAGCCCATTTCCTTGCTGAAATTCGGTGCATGTTCTCAAATTGGAACATGGTCACATAAAGCTTTATCATTCGAGGCATCACTTACTTAATTGGCGCTACATTCCGGAATGGACATGGGCCTCAACCAACATGCCTCTCCAATTAGCACGGTCCTTAGCTTACTGTGTCCAGTTGCGCATTTAAAGTTTGTTGAGGTCGATTTCTTCTTGTACGCGGCACTTAAGGCAACCCCTTTCCGGTGTCCGAAGTATGGCTGGGAATTGAAGAATTGTAAGCCGGAGTATTGGTGTTCATTTGTTCTACATGTCCTAGCCATCTTAAATGTCCAATGAGGTGTTTTTATTTGACCAGGTCTATGTCGCTGTAGTGTTCGCAGAGTTCTGGATTGAATCTTTGTTTCTATAGCGGAAACGAAGATTTGTTTGCTCAGCCGAAGAGGAGGACAGGGGTGGTTAGGGTCTTATATAGGATCTCCTTTCTAGTTCAAGTGAGGGCCCGTAGAAACAGCGGTTGGCAAGAGCAATCCTTTGTTAAATTTCTGACTAGATGTGGTTGTCAGAGTCAATAGCGTCGCCGAGGTAGACAAAGTCCCGTACTACCTCAATGTTATATAATGTCAATGGTGACGTTCTGTTCAATTCGTCAATGTTGTGCGTCCTTTCGAGTTGACAGCATATTAGTCTTGCCCTCATTTAACCCATTTTTGCCGCTTCCATCTCTATACTAGCAACCGTGGCTACGACATCACGTTTAGTCCGACCAATGATGTCAATATCGTCGGTGTAGTTGCACCGATTTTTGAAAGACTGCACCTCTGGTGTTGCATTGGGAGTTTTGCACAATCCTCTCAAGAATGAGATTAAAGAAGTCACATGACAGCGCATTGCCTTGCCTAAATCATCACCACATTCGATACAAAAAATCGAATGTGGTGAGGTCGTTTTCGACCCTGAGGAAGCAGCGAGTATTCTCCATCGTCATCCTGCACAGCCGGACGAGTTTGGGCGGTATACCAAAACTAGACATGGCTCTGTATAGTTTGTCTCAATAAATGCTAACGAATGCGGCTTTCAATTCGATGAATAGGTGGTGGGTATCGATTTGGACTTCTTGGGTTTTTTTTTCAGGATCTGCCGAAGTGTGAAGATTTGATGAGCTGTTGACTTTCCTCGTCTAAAGCCACCCTGATAAGGACCGATCATGTTGTTGGTAAAGGTTTTCAGGAGTTCACATATTGCGGCAGATAGAACTGTGTCTCAACTACGATATTTCATTATTCATCTCGACAAGATCCTGTTCGAGGATTGTATTCCCGGCTTTGACGTTTTACATTCCTTAAATGTCAGCTCTCTATATCCTCGATAGCGTGCTGTGCATGCTCTTTTTTCAGAAAAGCCGGTGTTCTTCCCTCCTTCCTTGCCTATAGAGCTTAATGGCAACTCACCTTCACTGCAGCTTAGCCTCGTCTTGGCTTCGAGCATCTATCGGTATTCTTCATCAAACCAAACGTTTCTTGCTGGTGTGCGCGAGCATCACGGCTCGTAGTAGATGTGAAAGTTGTTCATCCTCTTTTTGACCGGCCCATCCCTTCGTATTTCATGGACGGCAGTAATGTCTGCTCTGTAGTACTTCGGGCTTCCGCCTGCACCTCTCCTGCTTAATATTCTCACATTCCAGGTGCAGATACAAACGTTATAAAATCAGTCCTTTCCGAGGCTCTTAGTAGCTTAGTTGGATTGCCAGCTTTAATTTTATAGGACACGGGGCAATCCCCTTCCGCCACAATCTCTGTTCAAGGGGCCTGACTAATTCTTGAGATTCCTAGATGTGGAATATGTCGGAGCAGCTGAAATAGGGTGTTTACTTTGTACATGCTAACTGAAACTGTAGATGCCACCGTTGACCCCATCTTCCACTGCCGCCTGGAAAGTTTTTTTTTTTGATAGGGAACCTTACCCCTAGCTAGTTTTTTCCATTTACCCCGCATATCTGCAGAGAATTCGTCTATCCGCCACCCAACGGAATCCGCTGCCGTATAGACAAAGAAACATATGTCCTAGTATGAGGACACAACTTACCCCCTGCTCTCAACATTTCTTCAATTGTGGTTTCCCCGTTGTGCTGTTTGCACAGTTCTTACTACTCCATGAAATGATTCAAACGTAGAGTCACCCATTTTGAAACTTTGCTGTCTTCCAAACAAGCCTCTATCCTCTGTATCGATGCTTTCAGTTTTTGTCTTGTCTCATCAAGAACTTTCCCGCGTTGCACAGACGTATGTCTGTTTATGGGAAATCTGCTTCTCCATGGCACATGCACTGCCTTTTCCATTGAAGACAGCAGGTGTACACACTCCGAATGAATGTGGTCATGCTCGATGGTATTTTGTTGGTTTTCTATCAGGCTTTATTCTACAGTTCTACTTAAGGAAGCATCTTCCCATCGAACAGAGGAGTTCTCTGACGTAAAGCCGTTGTATGCTGACCGGATTGGAATAATTGGGAAGAGTGTGTTTTTTATGAGCTCCATGCTTTCTTGACAGGAGACATTGCTGACAGTCGGCTTTTCGGCCTATCTGGATTCAGTGGTTTAAATCCCGAAAGTGGCAACACCTTGGGTTTTTCACTGCCCCATATCTTGCAAATGTCAGACAAATATTCCAAAATATAAAGCTGTCATGAGAAGCTCTTAAAATTTGCCGTTCGGAGTCGGGGTTAAACTGGAGGTCACATTCTTCATGGCAAAATTACGACTTTGCACACACTTTCAGCTTTTTATCGTATTGATGGATTTCTCCAACATGGTCATTAATTCATCTGGAGCGTCCACAGAAGTCAAAGTCTGTCTGCTTCTTTTCCAAGTGACTTTTCGTCTAAACATGTTCGTCGAAGAGCGATTATCTTGTCGGTCCACCAGCAGATGACTTATTTTTACTCCGGCAGAAGCTGCTTCATGGGTCAACATCCCCGCAGTGGCATTTTATTTAAATTCTGCAGTTTCGACTGTTCCTAGGACATGGTGGTCTTTCTTCTACCACTAGAAATCTCCTTGCCTGTAGCCACGAACGAATACCTTTGTATGACCCACTCTGACACATGATGCGATAACGTGGAATAAGTTCGATCAAGGGGCTTATGAAGAGGTAGGAGTTAGTAGTCATTGAGCTTGGTTTCTCTGGTACAATTAGTGACTACACAGCGGAACACTTACTTACTTACTTACTTACTTAAGTGGCGCTACAGTCCGGGATGAACCTGGGCCTCAACCAACATGCCTCTCCAATTAGACCGGTCCATAGCTAACTGCATCCAGTTGCGCACTCCAAGTTGGTTGAGGTCGGTTTCTATTTGTGCGCGCCACTTAAGGCGAGGTCTTCCTCTACTGCGTCCGACGTCTGGCTGGGAATCGAAGACTCTGCGAGCCGGAGTATTGATGTCCATTCTTTCTACATGTCCTAGCCATCTTAAACGTCCAATGTGGAGTTTTTTGACTAAGGGTATGTCGCTGTACAGCTCGTATAGTTCGTGGTTGAATCTTCGTCTCCATAGCCTGTCAACGCAAACGGGACCGAAGATTTTCCGAAGAATTTTTCTCTCGAATCGACCAAGGATTTCTTCATCCGCTTTTGATACGGTCCATGCCTCAGCACCGTAGTGCAGGACTGGGATGATAGTATTTCGAGTGAGGGCTTTACTACTAAATTGCCTTCTTAGCCCGAAGAAACAGCGATTGGCAAGATTAATTCTTCGTTTGATTTCTGACGAGATGTTGTCAGAGTTAATAGCGGAGCCGAGGTAGACAAAGTCCCGTACTACCTCAAAGTTATATCTGTCAATGGTGATGTTCTGTCCAATTCGTCGATGTTGTGTGTCCTTTCGTGTTGACAGCATATACTTTGTCTTACCCTCATTTACTGCTAAACCCATTTTTGCCGCTTCCTTCTCTATACTAGCAAACGTGGCTATGCCATCACGTTGAGTCCTACCAATGATGTCAATATCGTCGGCGTATGCACAACGGAATACGTTCTGTGTTATTCTCCTGCCTTTCTCAAGCCAAGTGACAGATGATTGGGCTGACATGGTGAAGGTCGATATTGCAAGCTCATCCTCAACGAAATGCTTGCTCGTCTTTATAAATTAATCGACGTAATGTATTTCATTGATGCTGAAGTTATGGTATGTGTTCACCAATCCACTTCTGAAGTGCCGTTTGCCCCATGAAGTTACCTATGGATGACGCTAAATAGAACCCTCATTTCTGGGATTACTCTACGACTCTGATTGCTGCTGTCGCGTATTGTAGACTTCCTTGGTGAGAGAAAACTGAACAAACTTAAAAGTTGAAGCCAAGTCTCCATCAATAACTCAGCTTTCCTAAGAACCCTCATTTCTGGGATTACTCTACGACTCTGATTGCTGCTGTCGAGTGTTGTAGACTTCCTTGGTGAGAGAAAACTGAACAAACTTAAAAGTTGAAGCCAAGTATCCATCAATAACTCAGCTTCCCTAAGAACCCTCATTTCTGGGATTACTCTACGACTCTGATTGCTGCTGTCGAGTGTTGTAGACTTCCTTGGTGAGAGAAAACTGAACAAACTTAAAAGTTGAAGCCAAGTCTCCATCAATAACTCAGTTTTCCTAAGAACTAAAACCTAGAAAGTAGTTTGTACATCTAAACGGTGAGCTCCTCCCGTATTTCCCGTCGAAATCCATGTGTTGAGAGAACACACTACGAAACGTACGTCACAAATCAATTTTAAGAATCCTCGCCTTCAGTCCCCACCTATGACCCCATTAGTCATCCAACTCTCCTCTCCTGATACCAGCATTTAAATCCAAGCAACTGACAATAACTTATATCGTAACCAACCGTATCTCGCATATGAATCACGTTTAAGAATTGCGTCAGAATAGACACCCTTTCAACCAGACTAACACGACCACCCCAGTGCCACCTAAGCTCTCACCCTGCCCCCATTAGAATTAAATTTTTCAATAGAACCACAAAGTCACAGAACGGAGGAACCTACCTTCGCGCGTTGGTGCACACCCTTTATTTGTTGTTTCCCTTTATGAACACGCTCACGATATCATTATCATTGTCTCCTCCACCGACATGTTCGTGACATTTTTTCGACTCACAACATACACACTGGTTACCTAAGGAAATGGTATGCTGGGTCCGTTTCGCTTTGCATACACACACCTTTTCAGTGTTTGCCGGTCTAATTGGATTAGAAGCTAGCGTTATGATGTCTCTCTCTGCTTGGCAGACTATTTCCAAGTTAGTGTCGTCTTGCCACTCATACCGAACCAGATTGGAAATCTGTCATCTGTCCAACTACACTGAAAAACTATAACAGCCAGCCGCTTGCTTTGCCTAATTTATTGCCTAACCCTCCTAAGTGTCGCTTATTAACATCCAATCGCTATCATCCTCCCTCCTAACGGTATCGCTTTGATTTTTTTCTTCGATTTTAGTTGATTTATTTTTTTTTTGTTCTTTTTTTTCGTTTAATTTTTGTTCGTTTGATTTTTTTTAATTCAAATTGAATCACCATCGCGCAACCTGTACCGCTGTTGTCGCACCCCATCAACACTAAATTCGCTCGCACACCCACAAAAACTAATAAACACACACACACACACCCACGGAAACCAACCAACCAAACTAACTAACTAACGAAACTGAAACAAAACGCACAAACACCCCCCGAACGCGATGCGACACTCCGAATTTAGAAATTGGTGAGAACGACAACGCTAGCGGTAGTAGTGTTGTTATACCTCCGGCCCTAAGCAATAGCGACAAATTTGATGATCGGCCCATTAAGCATCATTCTTTTGTCTCAGAAGTTCCGGACGTGAAACACATGGAACGCGCTCTCCTCGGTCTTCTCGATGACTTCCATACGGGGAAGTTGAAGGCGTTCGGTGAGTCAACTCAATGACAATTGTCCATTCCCTTGTACTAATTGTAGGCTCGCTCTTCTTATTGATAGGTTCTGGTTGCACAATGGATCAGATGACGAAAATCCGGGAACAACAAGAGAGTTTGGCCAAGCTGCACTTTGAATTGGCCGCAGCCGAAGAGGATTCGCTAGACAGTGGCAGCGATCTGAATGCAGCCAAAGCGCAAGAGAACATGTTGCAGCTAGTGCAACGACTGGAACAGTTGTCAATATCGATAGAGCAATTACAGACTAGCCATACGGGTCTTTGAGAGAGTCTGCTTGCGTGAGAGTGGGTGTTCGTTATATCCGTAGAGTAGTTCCGTACGAGTGCGCGTCAACAATTTTTTTTTTTTATTTCATATCGTTGCGTCGAGATATTATTTTATACAATTATTGTGTGTGCGATATGTTGTTCATGACGTGACAGCAGCCGAGAGGGGGGGACATTGCATTTTTTGTTTAAAAACTTTTTTTTTATGAATCCGTTCGTATATATCCACACATCCGAAATGTGTTTAGAGAAAACGTGACGGAATAAAATATTTGTAAGCGTTGTTTTGTTTTTGTTTCTCAATTTACATTTTTGTTTCGCAAGGGAAAATTATAAATTTATGCGACGAACCTATTGTATAGTTTTGCATTTGCTTCTTTTTGTAAAAAAAAAACCAAAAAAATGAAAAATATAATTAAATTGTCTTTGTATACTTAATTTTGAATGAAGAGGAAACTGATTTGATTACATTAATACAGACGAGAATACTGGTAATGGACGGTGGTTTTTCTTTAAGGGAGTTTCGAACACGTCGCGGGTGGTAATCGTTTTCGAAATGGGACTTTGGAAAGGTATTGTTGACATTTTTTTTAGATCTTAGATCGTTCCGTGCAGCGACCTTCAATGGCAATGTTTTCTTAAAGTGGATATGGTGCTTCAATATCCCCCATTGGATAAGGGTTGTTGCGGAGGTGCGTGTTACTACTACTTGTGAGGTCACAAATGCTCTTGGCGAAGGACCTTCTATGTTCGAATTACTATAAACTATCAAGAGAAAAAAGAGCAGATGTGATTTTTTTTCAATTTGCAACTTCAATTATGGTGGTTGGATGTTGTAGAACGGAGCAAACTCTGATTGGCTTTACCTTGGCGAAGCCCAGTCGTTGTAACTTTGACTACACATCAATTGTGCTTACAATACCTTCAAGTCGTAACCATCGGATACTGGGTTCATCCAACCGGATTTGACTTGCTAAACTTATAAAAACAGCAACACTAGCCTGGTCTGACTGCCTGGCACGGAATAACCGGCATACTGTCCTCAGGCGAACCTAGATGAGCTGCTTCGACATATTCGGACACCAGGTCATATAGGAATATCAAGGGTTAGTCAGGCCTATTGGAAAAAATATGTTGACGGAAGAACCAAAAGGCCAACGGCAGCGCTCAATCCCATAGTGGATACTGATGGCCCGTGTCCTTGGGGTATCTAATAAATTGGAACTGGCCCTCCAGCTTGGGATAACTATCCTCCCATGGAAAAACTATTGCTACGAAGCAACCAATATCATCGGAAAGGACTGATTTTTATTGTTGACGACTATGCTTAATGAAAAACGGAACGCGAAATTTGTATCTGCACGCGGAATGTGAGAACATTAAACAGGATAGGTGGAAGCGAACAACTAGCGGAAGCCCTAAGTTGCTACAATGAAGACATTACTGCCATCCAGGAAATGCGATTGGATGGGCAGGATAAAAAAAGGATGAAAAAAATGTGACATCTACTACGGACCGTGTTATAGTGAGCAGAAACAGCGTCTATTCGGATGTGGATTTGTTATAAGTGACAGACTTAGGAAAGAAGTCTTATGTTTCGAAGACATTAGCGAACGCATTGTAATTATCCGCATCAAGGCCAAACTCGCAAACATAAGCTTAATATGCGTTCACGCTCCAATCTATGAAGGATATGATATTGCAGAGGATTGCTTCTACGAGCTCCTTGAGAAAACTTATGAGCGACTAGCGGCTCAGTGGCGCGATGGTTAGTGCGATGAACTGCCGCGCAGGAGGTCTGGGTTCGATTCCCAGCCGTTGCAACACCTAAATGATTTTTCACTGGCCCTCCTCTCGTGATGATCTGACAAATCAATTGTATCAATTGTCAAGAATAGGTCGGCATAAAACAGGAGGTCCCCGCCATCGTGCAAGAAGTACACACGCACACATGAATGGTTGTGAGAAAGCTAGGCCCTGGGTACTAACGAGCCTGTTGCGCCAAAAATTTGTATTTTTTGACTACCGAAGTACGATGTTAAAATCGTGCTGGGAGATTTTAACTAAAAGGTAGGAAGAGAAGACATCTGTAGCAGTACTGTCGGAAAATATAGCCTACACGGCAACACGTCTGGTAACGGACTTAGGCTAATTGGCTTCGCTACGGAACGAAGTGCCACTATAGCCACTAGCCAGCACACGGTTTCCTCACCTCGATATCTAAAAGGGGACATGGCGGTCTCCAGATCAACGAACAGTCAACCAAATTGATCACATTGCGATAGACAAGAGGCACGCATTCAGTATTTTGGATGTCCGAACATTACGAGGGGCTAACATCGACTCGGACCACTTCCTTGTTGCAGCCAAGGTAAGGATGCGGATATCCACCACGCCACAAAAAACCAGAAATACTGTGAAAAATTTAATGTCGAAAGACTGCAATCGCCAGAGACCGCCAAGACCGCCGCGCAACGCGTATCCCTTAAACTCTCGACCCACAACACACCACCAGCATCTAATGTCGAAGAACAATGGCAACGATGCCAACAAGCCGCAACTGATGTGCTGGGTTTCTCGCGGCCACCAGCAAGAAACTCCTGGTTTGATGAGGAATGCCGACAGATGCTTGCAGCCAAGAACGAGGCCTACAAGGCTAAGCTGCAGGTGAAGACGAGAGCTGCCATTGAGCTCTATAGGCAAAGAAGAAGGGAAGAACATCGGTTTTTCAGAAAGAAGAAAAAAGAGCAAGAAAAGCGCGCGATCGAGGATATAGAGAGGTGCCACTCCAGGAACGATGTTCGCAAGTTTTACCAAAGTGTAAAACGTCAAAGCCAAGGATACAAGGCTCGAACAGAATTCTGAGATAAACAAGAAAATATCGTAGTTGAGACACAGTCGATGCTAAGGATATGGAAGAACCACTTCTGCAGACTGTTAAACGGCGATGACGAACAACATTCCGCTGTTAGGCAGAACGAACCACTGGCGACGACAGCGAAAACTAACAACCACACGACGTAAGTGAAGTGAGGATAGCTATATCTAAGCTCAAGCTTAATAAGGCCGCCGGAAATGTCGGCCTTCCCGCTGAGCTTTATAAAGCTGGCGGAGATGACTTGGTAAGTAACATCCACCAACTCATAAGCCAAATCTGGTCGGATGAAAATATGCCTGAAGAATGGAACCTCAGCATCGTTTGCCCGATCCACAAAAAGGACACCCTCTGAACTGAGCCAACTACAGAGGCATATACGTCTCCTCAACATCGCCTACAAGATCTGCCATATATTTGCCGTAATATGTGAACGCTTGAAACCGTTTACCAACAACCTGATTGGCCCTTATCAGTGTGGTTTTATGCCAGGAAAGTCCACAACCGATCAAATTTTCATAATTCGGCAGATCCTGGAAAAAACCCAAGAAGTCCAAATCGATACCCACCACCTATTCATCGATTTCAAAGCCGCATACGACAGCATTTATAGAGACGAACAATACAGAGCCATGTCTAGTTTTGGTATACCGCCCAAACTCGTCCGTTTGTGTAGGATGACGATGGACAATTCTCGCTGCACCATCAGGGTCGGAAACGACCTCACCGACACATTCGATACCAAAAAAGGATTTAGGCAAGGCGATGCGCTGTATGTGACTTTTTCAATTTGATTCTTGAGAGGATTGTGCAAAACTCCCGAGCCAACACCAAAGGTACAATTTTCCAAAAATCGGTGCAACTACTAACATACGCCGACGATATTGACATCATTGGTAGGACTCAACGTGATGTCATAGCCACCTTTGCTAGTATAGAGAGGGAATCGGCAAAAATGGTTTTAACAGTAAATGAGGGTAAGACTAAGTATATGCTGTCAACACGAAAGGACGCACAACATCGACGAATTGGACAGAACGTCACCATTGACAGATATAACTTTGAGGTAGTACGGGACTTTGTCTACCTCGGCTCCGCTATTAACTCTGACAACAACATCTCGTCAGAAATCAAACGAAGAATTACTCTTGCCAACCGCTGTTTCTTCGGGCTAAGAAGGCAATTTAGTAGTAAAGCCCTCACTCGAACTACTAAGGAGATACTATATAAGACCCTGATCTCCCAGTCCTGCTCTACGGCGCTGAAGCATGGACCGTATCAAAAGCGGATGAAGAAATCCTTGGTCGATTCGAGAGAAAAATTCTTCGGAAAATCTTCGGTCCCGTTTGCGTTGACGGGCTATGGAGACGAAGATTCAACCACGAATTATACGAGCTGTACAGCGACATAATCCTGGACAAAAAACTCCGCATTGGACGTTTAAGATGGCTAGGACATGTAGAACGAATGGACACCAATACTCCGGCTCGCAGAGTCTTCGATTCCCAGCCAGACGTCGGACGCAGTAAAGGAAGACCTCGCGTTAAGTGGCGCGCACAAGTTAAAACCGACCTCAACCAACTTGGAGTGCGCAACTGGAGGCAGTTAGCTAAGGACTGGGCTAATTGGAGAGGCATGTTGGTTGAGGCCCAGGTTCATCCCGGACTGTAGCGCCACTTAAAAGAGAGGAAGGAATTCAGCCATGGTTTTATTGTCTTAGATCTGAAGTTTTCGAGGGGTTCTCTCTATTGAAAAAGGGACTACCAATCACCGTCCACCGATTGCAGGTACATACTTTGTACAGCGGTGGCATTTACATCAATTTTTTGGATATTTTGAAAGATATGCGGTCGAGATTAAGTGGCTCAATATTAACAGAAAAATCCATTCCAGAAGTAATGTTCGAAATTCCTTGTTTTTGAAATCAGATTATTCGCGTCTGTGTTTGCTCAATAAGATGCTAATAGCCTTGCTTTGCGCGAATTGTAAAGACTTCGTGGCATTTATAGCAAATCATTGGATATACTCTGTGCCGCGGGCTCTAACTTAAATAAAAACTCGCATAATCTTTGTTTTAATATATACTTTCCTTTTATTTATTTTTAATATGTATATAACATTTATTTATTTCTCATTTAATAATATATATAAATTTGTTTTGTTTTTGTTTTCATATAGTAATAATAATATATATCTTGTCCATATATAATTTTTTTTGTTGTTTCCTTTTAATTGTATATAAATGATTATTAAAAATATATATATGTTTTTTTTTTGTTTAATTTTTTTCTAAGATTTTATGTTTTATTTATTTTTTTTTAACTGTTTTTTTTTTTGTTTTTCTTAATAATTATTTACAAAAAGAATAACGTAACATTTATAATGATAGGGATTTATTTATTTTTCTTTTCTGTTTGTTTAATAGCTATTTATATAAATTATTTTGATTTTTATTTAATAAAAATAGACAGCAGGCAAATATTTGATTTTTTTTTTATTTAATATTTTGTTTTATCATGTTCAGTATAAATTCTTTTGCAACAAAAAAATGTTCAACAAAGCAAATAATTGAATTTTTTTTTATATTTTGCGTATTTTTTACATTTTTTTTTACAGATATAAAATATAAATAAAGGTTTACATAGTGAGTACAAAAAAGAAGAACATATACAAAATAAAATTTAAAAAAAAAAAAAAACAAAATTTATTGTTTATTTTTAAGAAATTCGGAATAGTGTTTTTTTTTTTAGTTTTTTCTTGTCATAAGTTTATTTATATTTTGTGGAATGATAGGTATTTTTTTTTTCATTAAATGTTTAAATATTTATATTTAGTTTTAGGTAATATTATAAAAAAGTTCAGTTTTTTGTTTTTTTCTTTTGTTATATTTATTTTCACGATGAGAGAGTAATGGGAAAAAGAGGACAACGTGGAAACAAAAGAAAACTATTTATGTTATATAAACAAATTTTATGTTTTGCATTTGATTTGAAATTTTATTTATGTAAATTGTTTTAAGCTTTTTATTTGTTATAGGTTTTGTTTTTTTTTTTAGATAGAGAATAATACTTCTTTGCTCAGTTTTCATTTTTATTTTAATTGTTTCTGTGTACTTAATTTTATTTATTTTCTTCATAAAAATGTATTAAAGCATTTTATTTTTCATTAAGAATTAATTGATTTGTTTAGTTGTTTGTTTAATTGATTTATATGCATATAGTTTTTTTGTTTTTGTATATTAAATATATATCGTAGTTGAGATAAAAAAAAATAACTATAAACACAATTATTCAAATGTATAAAATATTTATCATATGTGGAAATATATTTATTTTATTTGAATATGTATACACATTTAAGAATTCTTCATATTGCATAATTTTCCCCTGTTGTTTTAATATTGCAATTAAAATTTAATAAAACAAAAATATTAGATAACTAGGTTTAGGTTTAGGTTATGGTTTTTTTTTTGTTTATAAATTAGCAATGGGATTGTGGTTGTTTTATAGGAAGTTGTAGTCAATAGAATAGAAAAATTCGTTGCATTTTTTGTTTTTAATTTTCGTCCCTCGTGGAATGTATTGATTATTTTATTTAATACTTGAAAGTGTTTCTCTCCTCTTAAGTGTTTGTATGACGAGAGTTATAGTTCTTTAAAAGGACGATATAACTCTGCATTGTACAAGCTTATCATTAAGGGAGTAGAACAATGGTTTTGATAATTTACATTTTTATTTCAGGTACTACACAATAAGCAATAAATGAATTTAAAAAAAAGTTATATTGCACGTATTTAAATTATTACACATAAATAAGAAACAAAATAAAACAAAATTGTTGAATATTGCTTTATTGCTGAAAAAATAAAATCAAATTTTAAGGAATGGTGCAGTGTTGTTTTATGTACAAATAAATCCCGAATTGTGAAGAGTTCGGTGACATTTATACCAAATTATTGGATATTTTGACAAATATGCGATCGAGATTAAGTGGCTCAATATTTACAGAAAAATCCAGGCCAGAAGTTATGTTCGAGATTCCGTGTTTTTGAAATCAGATAATTCGCGACTCGGTGGCATTTATACCAAATTATTGGATATTTTGACAAATATGTGATCGCGATTAAGTGGCTCAATATTTACCGAATAATCAAGGAACAGAAGGAAATTCCGTGTTTTTTGAAATCAGATTATTCGCGTCTGTTTGCTCAATAAGATGCTAATGGCCTTGCTTTGCACGAATTGCGAAGAGTTCGGTAGCATTTATACCAAATTATTGGATATTTTGACAAATATGCGATCGAGATTTGGTGGCTCAATATTTACCGATTAATCAAGGAACAGAAGGAAATTCCGTGTTTTTTGAAATCAGATTATTCGCGTCTGTTTGCTCAATAAGATGCTAATGGCCTTGCTTTGCACGAATTGTGAAGACTTCGGTAGCTTTTATACCAAATTATTGGATATTTTGACAAATAGCGATCGCGATTAAGTGGCTCAATATTAACAGAATAATCAAGGAACAGAAGGTATGGTCGAAATTCCGTGTTTTTGAAATCAGATTTTTCGCGTCTGTTTGCTCAATAAGATGCTAATGGTCATGCTTTGCACGGTTTGTGAAGACTTCGGTAGCATTTATACCAAATTATTGGATATTTTGACAAATATGCGATCGCGATTAAGTGGCTCAAAATTAACAGAATAATCAAAGCACAGAAGTTATGGTCGAAATTCCGTGTTTTTGAAATCAGATTTTTCGCGTCTGTTTGCTCAATAAGATGCTAATGGCCTTGCTTTGCACGAATTGTGAAGAGTTCGGTGGCATTTATACCAAATTATTGGATATTTTGACAAATATGCGATCGCGATTAAGTGGCTCAATATTAACAGAATAATCAAGGAACAGAAGGTATGGTCGAAATTCCGTGTTTTTTAAATCAGATAATACGCGACTGTTTGCTCAATAAGATGGTAATGGCCTTGCTTTGCACGAATTGTGAAGACTTCGGTAGCATTTATACCAAATTATTGGATATTTTGACAAATATGCGATCGCGATTAAGTGGCTCAATATTTACCGAATAATCAAGGAACAGAAGGAAATTCCGTGTTTTTGAAATCGGATTATTCGCGACTGTTTGCTCAATAAGATGGTAATGGCAATGCTTTGCACGATTTGTGAAGACTTCTGGTTTGTGAAGACTTCTGGTTCGCGACTGTTTGCTCAATAAGATGGTAATGGCCTTGCTTTGCACGAAGTTATGTTCGAAATTCCGTGTTTTTAAATCAGATTTTTCGCGTCTGTTTGCTCAATATGATGGTAATGGCCTTGCTTGTGAAGAGTTCGGTGGCATTTATACCAAATTATTGGATATTTTGACAAATATGCGATCGCGATTAAGTGGCTCAATATTCACCGAATAATCAAGGAACAGAGATTATGGTCGAAATTCCGTGTTTTTGAAATCAGATTATTCGCGTCTGTGCTTGCTCAGTAAGATGCTAATGGCCTTGCTTTGCACGAATTGAGTTCGGTAGCAACTATACCAAATTATTGAATATTTTGACAAATATGCGATCGAGATTAAGTGGCTCAATATTTACCGAATAATCAAGGAACAGAAGGAAATTCCATGTTTTTTAAATCAGATTTTTCGCGACTGTTTGCTCAATAAGATGGTAATGGCCTTGCTTTGCACGATTTGTGAAGACTTCTGGTTCGCGTCTGTTTGCTCAATAAGATGCTAATGGCCTTGCTTTGCACGAATTGTGAAGAGTTCGGTGGCATTTATACCAAATTATTGAATATTTTGACAAATATGCGATCGCGATTAAGTGGCTCAATATTTACCGAATAATCAAGGAACAGAAGGAAATTCCGTGTTTTTGAAATCGGATTATTCGCGACTGTTTGCTCAATAAGATGGTAATGGCAATGCTTTGCACGATTTGTGAAGACTTCTGGTTTGTGAAGACTTCTGGTTCGCGACTGTTTGCTCAATAAGATGGTAATGGCCTTGCTTTGCACGAAGTTATGTTCGAAATTCCGTGTTTTTAAATCAGATTTTTCGCGTCTGTTTGCTCAATATGATGGTAATGGCCTTGCTTGTGAAGAGTTCGGTGGCATTTATACCAAATTATTGGATATTTTGACAAATATGCGATCGCGATTAAGTGGCTCAATATTCACCGAATAATCAAGGAACAGAGATTATGGTCGAAATTCCGTGTTTTTGAAATCAGATTATTCGCGTCTGTGCTTGCTCAGTAAGATGCTAATGGCCTTGCTTTGCACGAATTGAGTTCGGTAGCAACTATACCAAATTATTGAATATTTTGACAAATATGCGATCGAGATTAAGTGGCTCAATATTTACCGAATAATCAAGGAACAGAAGGAAATTCCATGTTTTTTAAATCAGATTTTTCGCGACTGTTTGCTCAATAAGATGGTAATGGCCTTGCTTTGCACGATTTGTGAAGACTTCTGGTTCGCGTCTGTTTGCTCAATAAGATGCTAATGGCCTTGCTTTGCACGAATTGTGAAGAGTTCGGTGGCATTTATACCAAATTATTGAATATTTTGACAAATATGCGATCGCGATTAAGTGGCTCAATATTTACCGAATAATCCAGGCCAGAAGTTATGTTCGAAATTCCGTGTTTTTGAAATCAGATTTTCGCGTCTGTTTGCTCAATAAGATGCTAATGGCCTTGTTTTGCACGATTTGTGAAGACTTCTGGTTCGCGACTGTTTGTTCAATAAGATGGTAATGGCCTTGCTTTGCACGAATTGTGAAGAGTTCGGTGGCATTTATACCAAATTATTGAATATTTTGACAAATATGCGATCGCGATTAAGTGGCTCAATATTTACCGAATAATCTGGCACTGAAGGAAATTCCTTGTTTTTGAAATCAGATTATTCGCGACTGTTTGCTCAATAAGATGGTAATGGCCTTGCTTTGCAGGAATTGTGAAGAGTTCTGGTTTGTGAAGACTTTGGATCGCGACTGTTTGCTCAATAAGGTGGTAATGGCCTTGCTTTACACGAATTGTGAAGAGTTCGGTGGCATTAATACCAAACAATTGGATATTTTTACAAATATGCGATCGCAATTAAGAGGCTCAATATTCACCGAATAATCAAGGAACAGAGATTATGGTCGAAATTCCGTGTTTTTGAAATCAAATTATTCGCGACTGTTTGCTCAATAAGGTGGTAATGGCCTTGCTTTACACGAATTGTGAAGAGTTCGGTGGCATTTATACCAAATTATTGGATATTTTTACAAATATGCGATCGCAATTAAGTGGCTAAATATTCACCGAATAATCAAGGAACAGAGATTATGGTCGAAATTCCGTGTTTTTGAAATCAGATTATTCGCGTCTGTTTGCTCAATAAGATGCTAATGGCCTTGCTATGCACGAATTGTGAAGAGTTCGGTGGCATTTATACCAAATGATTGGATATTTTGACAAATATGCGATCGAGATTAAGTGGCTCAATATTTACAGAAAAATCCAGGCCAGAAGTTATGTTCGGAATTCCGTGTTTTTGAAATCAGATTATTCGCGTCTGTTTGCTCAATAAGATGCTAATGGCCTTGCTTTGCACGAATTGTGATGAGTTCGGTGGCATTTATACCAAATTATTGGATATTTTGACAAACATGCGATCGAGATTAAGTGGCTCAATATTTACCGAATAATCAAGGAACAGAAGGAAATTCCGTGTTTTTTATATCAGATTTTTCGCGACTGTTTGCTCAATAAGATGGTAATGGCCTTGATTTGCACGAATTGTGAAGAGTTCGGTGGCATTTATACCAAATTATTGGATATTTTGACAAATATGCGATCGCGATTAAGTGGCTCAATATTTACCGAATAATCAAGGCACAGAAGTTATGGTCGAAATTCCGTGTTTTTGGAATCAGATTTTTCGCGTCTGTTTGCTCAATAAGATGCTAATGACCTTGCTTTGCACGAATTGTGAAGACTTCGGTAGCTCGCAGAGTCTTCGATTCCCAGCCAGGCGTCGGACGCAGTAGAGGAAGACCTCGCCTTAAGTGGCGCGCACAAGTAGAAACCGACCTCAACCAACTTGGAGTGCGCAACGGGAGGCAGTTAGCTAAGGACCGGGCTAATTGGAGAGGCGTGTGGGTTGAGGCCCAGGTTCATCCCGGATGCTTACATACGTACATTATGTTTTATATTTAAATTATATGTATACCTCTATTTTAAGGTTTTGAACAGTTTTCGGTTGTTCATTGTATTTAATTTTTTCTCTATAGTCCGGACACGGTCGAAACTTTATGTGTCCGTGCTAGCGAGGCTGTACTGTTTGTTTATTAGAACAAGAAAATGTAGTCCGTACCAAATCAGTTGGCCAATCTACTGTGCAGGTCTCTTAAAATTTATTGTAAAATATCTTAAATTTCTCTTTAATCCTCTCTCTGCGCAATCGACCGTTGGCGAACTGATTTGGTACGGACTATATTAATTTTAGTGGCGTATACTGCAAAAACTCATTTTGTAATAAATTTAAAATATTTTAACAACTAAAAGTGTTTTCGAAACATTCTTAACTTTTTTTTAAAATAGGATTTTCGTATGAATTCGTGTCAAATAAATTTAAAAATGCAATAGGTTGTCAAAACATTAAACCCAATTTCGTACCGACGATTTGTCAAAATACCTAAACTGTATATAAAAACAAATAATAATAATAAAAGTACCTATAGCGAAATATAAAAATTAAAAAAAAAAACTGTAAACAAAATCAGTTTATAAAACCACAATCCTTATGCTGGCTGCGCAAAGTTTTCAACAAAATACAACAATGCTGTCATGGATTTTTTTTTTGTTAAATTTCCAAATTAATAAAAAAAATAATTTATACATACACTCAAGAAGTTTTTTTTTTGTTTTTAGTTTATGTTCAACTTTTACCTGTAGCACATGTAACAGTAAATACAATTCAAATCGAATTGGCGACGACAAATATAATAATTTTGTTTCTTTTAAATAATTGTCGTTATTTTTGTTTTTTACATTTTTTATATATTTTTTCATTTAAATATATAATCGAATTAATTGTTAATTATATTCAGTTTTCTTTTAATATAATAACTATTTAACATTTAGGACAGTTCGCTTTAACATCATTTTGTTTTGATTTATTTTTATTATTTTAAATTTTATTTACGTTGTTTTTTTTTTTTATATTTTTATAGTTAAAATTTTTCCTAAGCATTTTTTCACTTTTCTTTTAACTACAATCATAAACCATACATACTATATTTTTTATATATAAGGAGAAAAATGAACATAAGATTATAGTTTACAATTAAAATATATAAATTCACCTTTTGAGCAAGAGAAATAATATTTAAAAAAAAAATTATAATTATGGAAAAAAATAAACAATTATCGAACTTAGAAGAGAAAACGTTTTACATAAATTCATTTATCATATACAAAGTGTATATAGTGTGTATGTAAGTATACCTCAAACCCCTTAATAATGCACATTACATAAATTCCTTTATTTTCTATGTATACATATATTTATATATTTTTTTAATTTTTTATGTTTTTTTTGTAAATTTAATATTCTAATGGAAGTGGGACAAATAAAGCCAGCGAGCATAGAAAAAGGGCACACATATTAAATAGGGGGCGGCGTAAAAAGAGCGGGGGGAAGGGTCTAACAACAACTCCGCAGGGGTGGACGTGAAAACACAGAAATCAAGGACACAATAATCTCAATCTATTCTCACTCCCTACCTCTATTTTGTTTTGACAAATTCTCTCTTTATCTCGTTCTATAAAAAAAAATATTTTTTATTTTTTTTTTAAGATTATTGGATACCCCGTTGTTGTAGTTTTTTTTTTTGTTTTTTTTTTTTGTTATTTTATCTCATAAGCATTTTCACTAGAGCGGCAAATAGAAACGCAAAGAACAAAAATGAAACCATAAAGATGACGGCCTTTTCTTGATCGGTGAACCGTTTCCGATTTGTGTAGAGCGCACTCAATTTACCTGTTATACGTCGGATAGCACCATTGTTGGCCATTTCGGCCAAAACACCCCCACCACCACTGTGATTCATAGCATGATGATGATGATGGTGGAGAGCGCCCTTGAGCAGGAGCTCATCACAATTACTATCAAAGTTGGCTAAGTCATTGGCACTGAGTGGTATTAGGCCGAAGGCATTACCACCATCGATACCATTCGTGGCATTCGAACCGATAGCTGAAGCGCTTACCGAACGATGATGCAGGTGATTTGTACTGCCATTACCGCCGACCAGCATTGTAGCTGCCTGTAGATGGCGACTATGGTGTATGTGCGAATGCGCATGAGAGTGCGCATGTGCATGATGATGATGGTGCATATGGGCGTGATGCGCTGCAAATGGATTACCACTTGCGGCGGCGGCAGCTGAAAATGCTGCTGAGCTTGCGGCAAATAGATTTCCATCGATGGCATCGATGAATGGTGGCACCTGATAACGGAAGGGACTTGTATATTGGCCAGGTAGTTCGTTGACACCCTTTGCAGCGGGCACACGAATAGGACAGACGCGGAACAAATAGATGATGCCAGGTTCGAGATTTTCGATTGTGAATTTGGTATCTGGTCCTCGATAAATCTGTAAAAAGAAAATTTCAAATTAGTGAGTTACAAAGTTGGTGGCATTTACAAAGGTATCATAGATAAAGTGGAGGTGAAGAGCTTCCGACGCATGTCGTGAAGGGTAATGTACTTCTCATGAAAAAAAAATATAACAGGTGGCGCAAAAGTTGTCACCCGTCGCAAAAGCTGTCACCCGATGTTTTTTTGGTTGCAAATATTTAAATTCTTCAGCAAAAAAAGTAGAAAAAATTATTCCATGATTCATGTCTTATGCGCCACCTATAATAATTGTTTCGATTTTTTTGCAAAACACTATAAAAAATGGCGGCCAAAAAACATCGGGTGACAACTTTTGCGCCACCTTGTAACGGGTGATTTTTTAGCTGGTTTGGTTTTGGCAACACTGGTTTTGACAGCTGACGTGTGTTTAGTACCTTGTGTCACTGTCAAACAGCTTCAGTTTGGTTTGCAATTTAACCATGGATCGTCTTACAAATGAACAACGCTTGCAATTTAACCATGGATCGTCTTACAAATGAACAACGCTTGCAAATTATTGAATTTTACTATCAAAATTCGTGCTCGGTTCGAAATGTTCATCGCGCGCTGCTTCCATTTTATTATCGGCATTCTCGACCTTCTGAGCAGTCTATTCGGAAGATTGTGACCAAATTTCGCACCAAATTTACTTTGTTGGACATTAAACCACCAACACGTTTACGTACTGTGCGTAGTGAAGAAAATATTGCGGCCGTATCAGCTAGTGTGACAGAAGACCGCGAAATGTCGATTCGGCGCCGTTCCCAGCAGTTTTTTTTTTTTTTTTTTTTAAATTCTGACCTGCCTAAGCAGTGATATACACATCGACCTAAAAGATCTATTGTGCTTGCCGTCAGATGCTTTTTAGGTTAGTAGCGCTTCTACTTTCCTAATGTAGCTGATAATACTTTCAGCCGAAGATTTCCTGAATTCTTCGGGACTTAAGAATTCCCTGAAGAAAGATTCTCTTCTCATACCGTAAAGAGCCGGACATTCACATATGATATGCTCGGCTGTTTCGTCTTCTTCTAGACATAGTCTGCACTCCGGTGAGTCGACTAGACGCATTTTATTTAGGTGATATCGCAGACCGTGATGACCAGTTATGTAGCCTACTAAGTGTTTGATATCGTGCCTGCGAAGATTTAGTATCTTGTCGGCATCTGATTTGAAGGGCTGAATAGCTCTTTTGGCCTGTCTTAGGCCTGGGATGTTTCCCCAGTATGAAACACATCTGTTTTGTTCCCAGTTTTTTATGACTAGATTTATGGCTGATTTGGGGATTGCACAGAAGGGTTCAGGTCCAATGAAGGGGGTTTCGGAACCTTTTCTGGCTAGTTCATCAGCTTTTTCGTTACCTTCAACTCCCTTATGTCCGGGGACCCACCATAGTTTGGTCTTGTTCCTGGAACTGAGTGTTTGGAGGGAGTTGAAGCAGTGTAGTACTGATTTGGAGTCAATGATGTGTGAGCTAAGGGCTTTTATAGCTGCTTGACTGTCCGTGAATATATGGATGCCTTTATGCCTTTAATACCTGAGTTGTGTATTAGGTTTGCGCATTCTTTTATGGCATGGAGCTCAGCTTGGAATACACTAGGTTTTTTTCCCATAGGTATTGAGATGTTTTTATTTGGTCCATGTATGCCAGCTCCTACCCCTGAGTCCAAAGGCCCAGCAGTTAGGCCTTTGTTACAGCACTACGTGGAAAATTTTGCGGAATTATTTGGGCGTAAAGCCTTTTAAGATACAGCTGGTGCAAGAACTAAAGCCAGCCGACCTACCACAACGCCGAATTTTTGGTGAATGGGCTCTTGGAAAGCTGGCCGAGGATCCGCTTTTTTATCGAAAAATTGTGTTCAGCGATGAGGCTCATTTTTGGTTGAATGGGTACGTAAATAAGCAAAATTGCCGCATTTGGAGTGAAGATCAGCCAGAAGCATTGCAACAGCTACCAATGCATCCCGAAAAAGCCACTGTTTGGTGCGGTTTATGGGCCGGCGGCATTATTGGGCCATATTTCTTCAAAGATGATGCGAATCGCAGCGTTACTGTCAATGGTGAACGCTACCGAGCGATGATAACAAACTTTTTTTTGCCCGAAATGGAAGTTCTTGACTTGCATGATATGTGGTTTCAACAAGACGGTGCCACATGCCACACAGCACGCGAAACAATGGCGCAATTGCGAGGCGAGTTTGGTGAACAGTTAATTTCACGTTTCGGCCGGTCAATTGGCCGCCTAGATCGTGCGTTTTGACACCATTAGATTATTTTTTGTGGGGGTATGTCAAGGCTAATGTCTAAAGGGCCAAGCCCGCTTCGATTGACGCACTGGAAGCCAACATCCATGCATTCATTCGTGAGATACCGGCCGATATGTGTGAAAGAGTATGCCAAAATTGGACTCAGCGGATGGGCTACCTGAGACGCAGCCGCGGTCAACATTTGCATGAAATTATCTTTAAACATTAAATTGCAAGGTTCAAACTATCGATTCAAATTTTGTGTGTTTTTTTTTTAAAAAAAGTTCTAAACCTCTTAAAAAATCACCCGTTATTACCGACTGCGTAAATTATTCTGCAACCATAGAAATACAAAAAAAACGAATCTAAACAAACACATCCCACTCACCTGTTTATAATCACCATCTTTGCCCACACAGTATTGCAGTGCATACTCCACGGAATCACTGAACGAGTTCTTGCTGTTCTGCCACTCGAGTGTCAAAGGAATGCCGAAAGGACTCTGATTGCCAGGCAACATGGACGATGCTATCGGTGTGCCATTGCTGCCGCACGGGCTCATGCCAAACATGCAGCCACTGTCAATGGCCATGCGTGGCGCCTTAATTGGAGCCGGCAGTGTGGCTGTCGTCTGGAAAGTGTACTCCTTTGAGTATTCGCCGACGCCGGCGCGATCATTACCCGCGCATATCCTGAACACGTACGATGTCTGCTCTTGCAGCTTGTTCACTTTGCACATGGCGTTTGTCCCGCTATACACCTGTTGGAAGTCTTTTGCTCGATTCACATACATTTCGACGTAGTATTTGGTGAAGTCCAGGTTCTTGCCATCACCCCACTTGAGCTTGATGAAATTGTGGCTCACACCGGTGCACTCGAGTTGTGGCGGCTTTGGTGGGGGTGGCAATGTTGTGAGCTTCACATATGTAGAAAAGGGACCGGCGCCAATGCCGTTTATGGCCTGCACACGGAACTTGTAGTTTGTCTCGGGCGACAAGTCGGTGATGGTGTATTCCGTTGAGTTGTCTTCCGTCGATATCGACCGTTCGGCGTACTCAATGGTGTAGGAGAGGATGTCGGAACCGTTGCACTCGGGCTGTGTCCAGATGAGGGAGACCTCATTCGCTGTGAATTCGTAGCTCTTGATTTGTGGTGCTGTTGGAATGGCCGCTGGGGTCTTCGTCGACACCACCGGTGACCATTGACTGTGCCCGGCTACATTGGAGGCGTTTACACGAAAGTAGTACAAAGTGAAGGGCAACAGGTTGCGTATATCGGCGGTGGTGTTGACACCGCGGTAACACATGCTAAAGCTATCGTTTGTCTCGCTGGCAGCGGTGGAGCTCTCCAGGCGGTATTCTCCTATGGCAGCGCCATTGCACAATGGCTCCTTCCATGAGACAGTCAGGTGTGTGGGTGAACGCACCACAACGGCGGGTGCATCGGGGGCATATGGTGGTGCTGCTGCCGCTGAGAATAGAAGTGCGCCCGACCAAGGGCCGGCTCCGATGCGATTTATCGCTCGAACACACGCCTCGTACTCGACGCCGGGTGTCAAATCCTTGGCAATGCAATAGGACTCCTTGCCGCGATAGATGAGCGCGTTGCCATTCAGTTGCACTTCGAATTCTAGAATTGGTGCTCCGCCGTTATAGTCGGGCTTGTCAAAACGCAATACAGCCGCATAGGGGCCGGGTGCGGCATCACAACGTGGCGGTTCTGGAGTTCCAGGTACAATAGCCTCAGTTGTGACAGTGCATACGTCTGAGTAACCACTCATACCACCGGGGCCTTCGCAAGCCGCTCGAATCTGGTAGGTTGTGCCTGGGCTGAGGCGATCACACACAGTCTCTGGCTCGCGACCAGCATATACACGCTCGAATTTCGGTCCAGAGCTGATCTCCAAGAAGTATCGCGATATATCAGCCCCGCCTCGATCATTGGGCGGATCCCACTTCGCTTTGAAATAGTTGCCGTGAATTTTGCCCTTGACCTGAGGCTTGGCCGGACGTCCGGGTCGCTCTGGATGTGTTTTGTAGGCAACCTCTGAGGACCAGGGTGAGGAACCAGCTTCGTTGTCCGACCGCAGGCGGAACTGATACGATGTGGAGCGACGTAAGTCGCAACACTCGTAGATCGTCTCGGGGCCGTTGTACATGTTCAAGTAGCCGTGACCAGACTCACGATCTAGCATTTGGAGAACAAATTCACCATCCTGCGTGCGTCGCTCCCAAGCAAGTCGCAGAGATATTGGTGTCGCCGAATGTAAGGTGGGTGCCTTTGGAGCTGGGGGTGGATTGCCCGAAGTACTGTAGGCTATGATACCCGAGTACAACGATGGTCCGCACTCGTTTACTGCTGACAAACGGAAGTTGTACACGGTCGAAGGTAAAAGCTTGGTGAGGGTGTACTGCTTGCTCTTAGTTTTGACTGCTTCGACGAAATGATTGCCCTTGCCCTCGTCATATTCAAGAATGTACTGTTGAATATGGGCGCCATTGCTGTAGGGCGCTGTCCAACGCAAATGGAGGGAATTCCTTGTGCGTAGGATCAGCTTCGGTGGCATCGGTTGGTCAGGTTCACACGGTGGGGTTGTGAATTCAGTCGGTTCCGAAAAAGAGCCCTGTAACTGTTCATAGTGGACCTGCAAAAAAAAAAAAGGTTTTAGTCTTTGCGGAGTCCTAAACGAGAGTTGATGTTAACTTACTTGCAATCGCACCACGTACTCCTGGCCCGGCTGCAAGTCCTGAACAATGCAATCGTACGATTCACCCTTGTACAGGCTCTTGTACTTGCACTCCTTGGCGCGATCGCTAAGCAGGACATTGTAACGAAGGTCACGTGTATTGATGAGGTTGTCGGTGATGGCTGGAGCCTCCCAAATGATTTTAGCCGATCGAGATGTGATGTCAATCACCTAAGTATTTGGAGTGACGTCTTAGTATTGTTTGAGCACAGGAATTTCGAAACAAAAATGCTTACCTCTGGCTTTTGGATGGCTGACAATTGCTCGATAATTGTTTGGGTGTCCTCTTCGTCTTCTGGCACACTGGATGATTCTTCACCATCTTCGGATGTACCAACAGATGAGGCACCATTTCGGGATGTTCGTCGATGATGATGACCATTTAGATCGTTCTTTCGTGGTGATGGTGAGTGTGCTGGTGTCGACAATGCGGAGTCTATAAACAAAATGGACAGGGGTTAGTGGGAGTTATTTGTTCGGAAAGAAGTTGATTACTACATAGGTGAACCATTATGGAGACAGAGGATCTATCAAATTAACAAATTTGATGCAAATTGTTCAATTGAAACGAAAAGTTTGGGGGTACTTATCCTATCCGCAGTAGCATTGATGTAAGTCAGCTATCTGCATCCCAACATGCGTACTGCAAGGGCAGTTCTGTAAAAACAGTCCTGAACACATAAGTACGTCGTTGTGCTCCAAGGAGTATACTATGGTTGCATTCCTAGATATTAAAGGTGAATTCGGGAGCGATCACTATAGCGCTAGCATGTCTAAAAGTCGGATTATCAACACAAAACTAGGTGGTGCTTCGTCCAAAAGACATGTCAGTCTCCACAAGGTGGACTCCTGTTCTCTCCTCTCTGGAACTTAGCGGTAAACGAGCTTTTTAAAAAAAACTGGAAGCAGGGGGATTTCACATGATTCGACGTTGCTATCGCAGTTTCAGGGAAGCACTTAAATATGCTCAAGGAACTTCTCCAGAAAGCATTACACCAACCTTGATTTGGGAGTCAACCCACACAAGACGGAACTGTTCCTGTTCGCTAGGAAATATAAAATTCCTCACATTGACCCCTTCGTCACTTAACTGCCATTTGCTTCTCAGGTAAGCTTAGCCTTCCATTTTCAAGCAATTCCATCTTTAAGCCATCCAACAGTGGCCAAATATACAAACTGGACACTCAAACATTCTAAACGAACATACAAATAGTCCTGAAAACACTGATTACACCCTAAGCAGCTTAAACTTTGATAAGAGTTTCCAGGTCACAATCCGATCTGTCTGGGAACCACTTGATAGGTTTATACCGATGGCTCCGAAACAAATGACGGAGTGGGTGATGGTGTCTTCTCCGACAGGCTGAACTTCAGCCTATCATTCCATCTTCCTGATCATTGCAGCGTGTTCCAGGCGGAACTCATGGCGATCAAAGAAGCATTTTCTTGGCTGAAAGAGAATGTGATATCTGCTAAGGATATAAGCATCTTCTCGGACAGCCAAGCGGTCATCAAATCCCTGTAATCAGTCCCATCTACCTCAAAAAAAAACTCTAGATAGCCGCTCATCTTTTCAAGAGATGGCTGAGCAGTTCAACATTCACCTATGCTGGGTGCCTGGGCATAGTGACATTCCATGGAACTATACGGCTGATGAACTCACCAGATATATGGAACTAAGTTAACATACGGGTACACTTGGTATTCCTATCGCTTCAAGCAAAAACTTACTAATGCAGCAAATCAAATCTCAGGTGGAGTCTTGGTGCGACGTGTCAAATAACCAAAGAAATTTGGCCAAAGCTAGATTTAATGATATCCATGGTACTGATTTCGCTGACTAGACCGCACATTAGCGCCACTATAGGTGTCATCACTGGACACTCTCCAATAGGTAGGAACCGAGAAAGGCTAGGCCTTCATTCGAACGACTTCAGCAGGAGCTGCATGGATAAAGAGTGAGAAGAAACAATTCTTTGTAACTGCCCGGCCATATAAAACAAGAGGAAGCTTCATCCTGGAGCATACTTCCATAATCTCTACGATTTGTCAAACACGAAAGTGAGAAGTCTCCAACGCTTCATTAGTAGCACAGACAGAGATCCACGGTGTAACACAATGGAACAAAACTAGTCTAAGTGGGCTGGCGATTGGCTGGCAGCCTCTCTTACATAACCTTACCTATCCTAGCGTAAGCAAAGTTCGAAGAGAAAGAAGGCCAATACTGACACAACAGCAACAATCTAGGGATTGAATTTTCAACTTTTAAACTGCGTCCGACCCGGTTCTAGATTTCTCGAGTAATCGATTTCTTCACCTCAATATCCAGGAGGGGTAGAACAACAGAAAAAAGAGCAACAAAAGGGCGCGATCGAAGACATAGAGGCGCCACTCCAGAAAAATTTTCCTAAATTTTACGAATGTGTGAAACACCAAAGCCAGGGACGCTGAATCCTGCCGAGATGAGCCTGCACATAGTTGATGCTGAGAAGAGAAAGAGCCACTTCAGCAGATTAATAAACGGCGATGACGAACAATCTTCCGCGGCGACAGCGAATACTACCAGTAACCGGACCTAAATAAAATGAGGATAGCAACAGGGGTTTTAAAAACGAAGGAATTCCTTCTTAGCTATCTAAAGCCGTTGGAGATGATTTGGTAAGCAAAATTTGGTCGGATGAAAGTATGCCCAAAGAATGGAACCTCAGCATCTGCGTGACCTACAAAAAGAAGATCCTCTGAACTGCGCCAACTACAGAGGTATAAGTCTCCTCAACATCGTCAAGATCCTACAAGATCCTTTCTGCCGTAATATGTAAGCGCCTCAAACCGTTTACCAACAACCTGATCGGACCTTATCAGTGTGGTTTTAGGCCAGGAAAGTTACCACTGATCAAATCTTCATACTTCCGCAGATCCTGGAATAAACCCAAGAAGGCCAAATCGATACCCACCACCTATTCATCGATTTCAAAGCCAAATATGACAGCATTTATAGAGACGAACTATAGAGATCCAGGTCTAGTTTTGGTATACCGCCCAAACTCTGCGTCTGTGTAGGATGACGATGGAGAATTCTCGGTGCTTCATCAGACCAAAAATGGTCAGGCGACGCACTGTCATGCGACTTCTTTAATCTGATTCTTGAGAGAATTGTGCAAAACTACCGAGCCAACACCAGAGGCACAATCTTCCAAAAATCGGTGCAACTACTAGCATACGTCGACGATATTGACATCATTGGTAGGATTCAACGTGATGTCATAGCCACATTTGCTAGTATAGAGAAGGAAACGGCAAAAATGGGTTTAGCTGTAAAATAAGCGGGAAGACTAATATAAGGTAGACGACGAGAGGGCACCCAACATCGACGAATTCGTCAGGTCACAAAAAAAAAATGTTTGGCGAAACAAGCTCATTAGTACCCAGGCCTAGTAACTATGCGTGGTAACTTCTTGCACGATGGCGGGCCATCTGTTTTATGCCGAATACGGAGGGCAAAGTTGAGATAAGCTTTTCTTGAAAATTGCTACAACTCGAATGATTTGTCTGATCATCACGAAAGGCGGGCCAGTGAAAAATCATGTAGGTGTTGCTACTGCTGGGAATCGGATACACCCTTCTGCGCAGCAGCTCATCGTATTAACCCTGGCACAACTGAGCACGTCGACAGAAGGTCACCATTGACAGATAAAACTTTCAAGTAATATGGAACTTTGTCTACCTCGGCTCCGCCATAAACTCTGACAACATCTCGTCAGAAATTCAACGAAGAATTACTCTTGCCAACCGTTTCTTCGGGCTTACAATCGAGGAATTACAATCGAGATCATAAATAGGACCCTGATCATGCCAGACCTGCTCTATGGCGATGAAGCATCCAAAATTATCAAAAGCGGACGAAGCAATCCTTGGTCGATTTGAGAGAAAAATTATTCGAAAAATCTTTGGTCGCGATTGCGTTGACGGGCTATGGAGGCGAAGATTCAACCAAGAACTAAACGAACTGTACAGCGACATGCCCTAGTCAAAAAAAAATCTCCGCATTGGACTTAAGATGGACATTGGTTAAAGTTTTCAACTAGCAATAATCGCACCTCGCAAAGCTATGTAGAACGAATGGACACCAATATTCCGGCTTGTAGAGTTTTGGATTCCCAGTCAGACTACGTAGAGGAAGACCACGCCTAAAGTAGAAGACACACAAGTAGAAACCCACCTTGGAGTGCGCAACTGGAGGCAGAGCTAAGGTCCGGGCTAATTGGAAAGGCATGTTGGTTGAGGACCAGGTTCATTCCGGACTGTAGCGCCACTTAAGTAAGTAGGTATATGTGAACGCCTTAAACCCACTATAAGCCCTAGTCGATCCTTATCGATATGCACATTTCGGCAGATTCTAGAAAAAAAACATGAAACCCATATCGATATCCACCACATATTCATCAATTTCAAAGCCCCATACAAACTATATACAGAGCCATGTCTAGTTTGGGTATATCGCCCAAAACTCGTCCGTCTGTACAGGATGACGATAGAGAATTCTCGGTGCTAAATCAGGGTCGGCAATGATCTAAAAAAAATTTTCATTGATTCGCTTTTAAAAACGAAATAATGGCAAAATTTGTCTTTAAAAGTCACATGACAGCCTTGTCTGAATCCTTTTTAGGTAATGGCAGATGGCAGTTCATCAATCACGATCAATCCATCATAAATTTGACAGATGATCAACTTCATATCTTACACCATCAAGATGGTTGCGATCATCTCTCTGACAGACTAACTTCACCCTTAAATTCCTAAATGCCCATCAGGTTACCCCCACAAATAGTCAAGATCTACAAATAGCACCGAGGACCTTATGTACTCACTCATTTCACGCTTTTGATCCAATTTACGCAGCAATTTCGTATGTTGACGCTGCGTTCGTTCGTCTTTGTGATAGTTGTTGTTTGGCGGCGATGGGGAATGTGGTGAGTGTGACATTTGTTGCGGTGGCAAGTGGCCACCAGTCATCGGATGGAAATGTGTTGGGCCTCCACCCGGTCCGGGTGGGAATCCAGTTGGCAGAGGCGAATAGAAATGTGATGTGCCATTTGTTGCCAGCTGAAATAGAGAAGAGAGAATTTATTAATTATTAACGAACAGCACTCTTTGACATTCATGGATTTATGAATAAGAACCAGTTACACACTTTAAAAATAACTTTTGTCGGAGGCAATTCCTCTTGATCTTTGTCGTCTGACATGTTCAGAAATATAATTTAGTTCAACGTATACGTGCGAGATGTGGTAAAGATTTTATGACAACCGCAATGGGCCACGTAATACGTATACCAACTAGAATTTCCAACTGGCAAACGTCAATTGATAAATTAAGAGTTGGCTTGCTATCAGCCAACAGCCGACAGCCCCTTATCTTTTATTTCCATGTTCTATAAGTGTTTGACGATTCGGTGGAATTACGAAAACAGAAAACAAAACAAAGACCAATAATGAAGAGTGTAGAGGAAGAGCGAACATGCGAATGATAATATCAACAAAAAAAAAAAACAACAAACGCATTTGGTTTACGTAGATAACTTGATATTTAAATGTTTTTTTTTGGTATAATTACTTTAAAAGCTTTAAATTGCTGTTGTTGAAAGCGTGGGATATAAAACAAGAAATACTTGATTGGAATAAAGCTTATTGACGACTGGGAAAGTTAGGGTAATCTTTGAACGGAACCACTCACAAAAACACATGACAAGTGCCCTTTTAAAAATAATTATGAAATTCCCAGCCAAGGTAAACATTGCGATCTCGTTTATTTTCTGTTTTTTTCAATAAATTCTCTGATTTTTGACAGCTTGGTATATTGGCTAAACCACAATCACACTTTGAAAATTCGCTTTGCCGACGTGCTTTACGCATGCTTTGACATATTGACTTGTACTCCACAACCCTTTCAGAGAAAATCCCAGACAATAACAAAAATTTTTTTGACAATACACACTTTTTCCAACCTTCACTTTGACCCACGGCGCTTTGCAGCAACTTTACGTTAAGATTTTACGTATTTCATTTTGTGGTTGAAGCTCAACGCCAGGCAAAGATACATTGTGATAGATAAAATTGATTTCATATGGTTGAACTAGGTGCGTCAGCCAAACGCAACGCACCAAAGCGTGATTGTGTTCCAGCCATTTAGGTGGTAAGCTTCTCAGTTTGACCGCAAAAGAAAGCGACCATTCAGATGTCAATTGAAATGGTAAACACAATAAAACTGTCAAAATAATTTTAAATTTTTACTAATTTTGTCGATGAATTTACCTACATGGTACTATTTTGTACTGAGCAGTGAGAATGTCTAGCTGACTAGCTGACCCGGCAAACGTTGTTTTGACTTTCGTCAAATTTTAAAACGTATTTTTGAATGATGCCGACAGATGCTCGCAGCCAAGAACGAGGCCTACAAGGCTAAGCTGCAGGTGAAGACGAGAGCTGCCATTGAGCTCTATAGGCAAAGAAGAAGGGAAGAACATCGGCTTTTCAGCAAGAAGAAAAAAGAGCAAGAAAAGCGCGCGATCGAGGATATAGAGAGCTGTCACTCCAGGAACGATGTTCGCAAGTTCTACCAAAGTGTAAAACGTAAAAGCCAAGGATACAAGGCTCGAACAGAATCCTGTAGAGATGAACAAGGAAATATCGTAGTTTAGACATAGTCGATGCTGAGGATATGGAAGAACCACTTCTGCAGACTGTTAAACGGCAATGACGAACAACTTTCCGCTGTCAGGCAGAACGAAGCATTTAATATTGGCAACGACAGCGAAAACTGCCAACCACCCGACCTGAGTGAAGTGAGGATAGCAATATCTAAACTCAAGCTTAATAAGGCTGCCGGAAAGGACGGCCTTCCCGCTGAGCTTTATAAGGCCGGCGGAGATGACTTGGTAAGTAACATCCACCAACTCATAAGCCAAATCTGGTCGGATGAAAATATGCCTGAAGAATGAAACCTCAGCATCGTTTGCCCGATCCACAAAAAAGGAGACCCTCTGAACTGCGCCAACTACAGAGGCATAAGTCTCCTCAACATCGCCTACAAGATCCTATCTGCCGTAATATGTGAACGCCTGAAACCGTTTACCAACAACCTGATTGGCCCTTATCAGTGTGGTTTTAGGCCAGGAAAGTCCACAACCGATCAAATTTTCACACTTCGGCAGATCCTGGAAAAAACTCAAGAAGTCCCAATCGATACCCACCACCTATTCATCGATTTCAAAGCCGCATATGATAGCATTTATAGAGACGAACTGTACAGAGCCATGTCTAGTTTTGGTATACCGCCCAAACTCGTCCGTTTGTGTAGGATGACGATAGAGAATTCTCGCTGCTCCATCAGGGTCGGAAACCACCTCACCGACACATTCGATACCAAAAAAGGAGATCTATATAAGACCCTGATCATCCCAGTCCTGCTCTACGGCACTGAAGCATGGACCGTATCAAAAGCTGATGAAGAAATCCTTGGTCGTTTCGAGCGAAAAATTCTTCGGAAAATCTTCGGTCCCGTTTGCGTTGACGGGCTATGGAGACGAAGATTCAACCAAGAACTATACGAGCTGTACAGCGACATGCCCTGGTCAAAAAACTCCGCATAGGACGTTTAAGATGGCTAGGACATGTAGAACGAATGGACACCAATACTCCGGCCCGCAGAGTCTTCGATTCCCAGCCAGACGTCGGACGCAGTAGAGGAAGACCTCGCCTTAAGTGGCGCGCACAAGTGGAAACCGACCTCAACCAACTTGGAGTGCGCAACTGGAGGCAGTTAGCTAAGGACCGGGCTAATTGGAGAGGCATGTTGGTTGAGGCCCAGGTTCATTCCGGACTGTAGCGCCACTTAAGTAAGAAAGTAAGTTTTGAATGATCAAATAATTATCATTGCGAATGCAAGCCGTAGTGGAAACTGCAAGTGTTTAAAATGGAATGGCAAGTCAGTCGGAACCATTGGTGAAAATAGAATAAAATAAAATAAAAAAGTATTATTTTTATTGAGTTCTAATTGTTTTATTGATATTTAAAAAAAAACTCATGAGAAGACTACAATCTGCTGTGAGGGTCGTTTAATACCCTATCCCATCCCATCCTTAACATGGTGGCGCAAAAGTTGTCACCCGATGATTCTTGGCCGTCATTTTTTTAAGTGTTTTGCAAAAAAATCGAAACAATTATTATAGGTGGCGCATAGGATATGAATCGTGGAATAAATTTTTCTACTTTTTTTGCGGAAGAATTCAAATATTTGCAACCAAAAAACATCGGGTGACAACTTTTGCGCCACCTTGTATATCCCTGAAATGTGGACTTTATGGCAATGAAAATGTCACTATTGGTTCGACAAAAAAACGACGTTTTTCTATGTCATATGCTCTGGAGTAGGGTATACAAATGGTTTTTGTAGGAAAACGGTCCCAAAAAAGTGGGCATAGGTAAAAATGATCTTTAGACGAAATGTTTATAAGGGGTGGTTAAATTTTAAGGGCTGTTGATGCTGAATGTGAACCACACCTAAACGTCAAGTTTTTTTCAGCATTTCTTTTGACATTTCTCAATTTCGGACATAAGGCCTGCTCAGAATGCTTATCTGTAGCTGGTATCTTGCATTGCTGTCAAAAGAGAGATACATTTCTTGCATGAAGTTGCCCTCTATTCAACTTCAAGCTACAGATTCACGAAGATACACATTGTGTATGCGCTTATGGTTTGCCTTGTTTTTAACTTTTCAGTCAGCTACATATACAAGCTACAGATATGCATTCTGAGCAGGCCTTAACTCAATTTGAACCATTGAAAGATACACAATCGAGCAACGCGTTAAAGTTATTCGGGCTTATTATGAAAATGGGCGTTAAAATCAAAATTCATATCGCGAACTTCGTGATTTTTTGGTCAATCAAAAATTTGAGCAAACCGGGTCTGCAGTAGATGTGAAAACACCAGTGCATGCTCGTACTGCATAAAATATTGCTGCTGTTCGCGATAGTGTGGCTGGGAATCGTAGACTCTGCGAGCCGGAGTATTAGTGTCCATTCTTTCTACATGTCCTAGCCATCTTAAACGTCCAATGCGGAGTTTTTTGACCAGGGGTATGTCGCTGTACAGCTCGTATAGTTCGTGGTTGAATCTTCGTCTCCATAGCCCGTCAACGCAAACGGGACCAAAGATTTTTCGAAGAATTTTCCTCTCGAATCTACCAAGGATTTCTTCATCCGCTTTTGATAGGGTCCATGCTTCAGCGCCGTAGAGCAGGACTGGGATGATCAGGGTCTTATATAGGATCTCCTTAGTAGTTCGAGTGAGGGCTTTACTACTAAATTGCCTTCTTAGCCCGAAGAAACAGCGATTGGAAAGAGTAATTCTTCGTTTGATTTCTGACTACCTCAAAGTTATATCCGTCAATGGTGACGTTCTGTCCAATTCGTCGATGTTGTGTGTCCTTTCGTGTTGACGCATATACTTTCTCTTACCCTCATTTACTGCTAAACCCATTTTTACGCGTTGAGTCCTACCAAAGAGAATATAATACATAGAGTGCGCATCTCATACAACGAAAATTTTCTATGTGGGGTACTGATATTGATACCCCAGTGTTCACATTGGTCCATCTTACGTTTGTAAGTATTTTATCAACTCAAACTCGATCAGTTTGGTGGCGTAGAGGACAGAGCGTTCGACTCTCATGATTTCGATGCGAGTTCAACTCCTGTGTTGGGCTACCCAAATTTATTTTTATTTTTTGTAACGAAATCTTTTTTGTTGTGTTGTTGTGGTTTACGACTGTTTTATTGTGCATTGCGGCTGTATTTTTGCTCTTTGTATTTTTGCGCCATCTTCTTTACGTCGCATTTGATTATTAGTTGTTGGTGGTTCTTATTTTTATTTTTTCTGCAGACAGAATACAATGTTTTATTATTGCTCTTATTTCGATTTCGTTGCCCAAATTTATCGTTACAGTTTTCAGGGTTCCGCGACTTTCTTGAATTAAGAATAGTAAAACACAAAAATAATTTTTGTAAGTTTGCAATTACAAACATTTTTTCGCAAAAAAAATGAATAAATGAATTTTTGAAAATTGAAAAAAAAAATGTATTGATATATCTATCGACGGAGGAGCCGCAGCAATGGTAGGGAGGGTTAAAGGGGTCGTGTCAAAAATTAAAAAAATTGCACCAGGAAGAAACAGCAGTCATTGCTTTTATATGTTTATACCCTATCCCATAGGGGGGTATATTAGTTTTGACATTAAGTTTGTAACATAGAGAAATAATTTCGATACATATACCTCAAAGTATATGGATCGATTCAGAATCGCTAGCTGAGTCGATTAAGCCATGTCTGTCTGTCCGTCCGTCCGTCCGTAAAATTTTTTTGAAATCCGCCCACTGCCACGCCCCCTTTTTGAAAAACGTAGTTTAAAGCCAAACCGTAAGGAATTTCAAAAAAGTGTCTGAGCAGCATATTTAGACAATCCTAATATCTATATTTCGTTCATACAAAGTTTTTTGCCACGCCCACTTTTTGGGGGCGTTTTTAGTAAAAAACGCTTTTTGTCCAAATTTTAAAACTTTCGAAAAAAATGTTGATGCAAATACTTTCGCAATGGTAATATAAACATTTTGTCCATAGATCATTTTCACCTGCGCCCACATTTTGGGGGCGTTTTCTTACAAAAACCATTTGTATACCCCATCCCAAGGCATTACCAATAGAAATACGTTGGTTTTTGTCGAACCACAAAAGATTTTGATAAACTGTCTGAGCAATATATTGTGACAATGTCATTTTCTGTATTTCATCGCCATAAGGCCTTTATTTTGAGGATATTAATTTTAAGGATGGGATGGGATAGGGTATTCAACGATCCGCACAGCGGGTTGTAGCCTCTCATATGTTTATACCCTATCCCATAGGGGTATATTAGTTTTGATACATAGTTTGTAACATAGAGAAATAATTTAGCTATATATACCTCAAAGTATATGGATCGACTCAGAATCGATAGCTGAGTCGATTTAGCCATGTCTGTCCGTCCGTCCGTCCGTCCGTCCGTACGTCACCAGTTTTTGGGCCTTAAATTTTGAGCTAGAAGGATGAAATTTGGTACACGTGCTCTTTGTTGCTCCCAGCAGAACAAGTGTAAAAATTTTTGAAATCCGCCCACTGCCACGCCCCCTTTTTAGAAAAACGTATTTTTTGGCCAAACCATAAGGAATTTTGAAAAACTTTCTGAACAACATATTTAGACAATCTGAATATCTGTATTTCGTTCATATAAAGTTTTTTGCCACGCCCACTTTTTGGGGGCGTTTTTAATAAAGAACGTTTTTCGGTCAAATTTTAAAATTTTCTAAAAAAATTTTGATGCAGAATCATTAGTAATATAAATATGAACATTTCGTCAATAGACCATTTTAACCCACGCCCACTTTTTGGGGGCGTTTTTACATAAAAACCATTTTTATACCCTACCCCATAACATATGCAGGAGAAAACCTTGTCTTTTGTAGATCCGTAAAAGTTTTTTATAAGCAGTCTGAAGAATTTGTTGTCACCATGTCATATTCTTAATTTTATCCACATCGTGTTTTTAGCCATGTCCACTTTTTGGGGATTTTAGTTTTACAGATAGGATGGGATAGGGTATTCAACGATCCGCACAGCGGATTGTAGCCTCTCATATGTTTTTTTTTGGCATTGACTTTTTTTTTAAATTTTTTTTACTGGCCAGCAATTGTTTATACCCTATCCCATAGGGGTATATTAGTTTTGATACATAGTTTGTAACATAGAGAAATAATTTAGCTATATATACCTCAAAGTATATTGATCGACTCAGAATCGATAGCTGAGTCGATTTAGCCATTTAGCCATGTCTGTCCGTCCGTCCGTACGTCACCAGTTTTTGGGCCTTAAATTTTGAGCTAGAAGGATGAAATTTAGTACACGTGCTCTTTGTTGCTCCCAGCAGAACAAGTGTAAAAATTTTTGAAATCCGCCCACTGCCACGCCCCCTTTTTAGAAAAACGTATTTTTTGGCCAAACCATAAGGATTTTTGAAAAACTTTCTGAACAACATATTTAGACAATCTGAATATCTGTATTTCGTTCATATAAAGTTTTTTGCCACGCCCACTTTTTGGGGGCGTTTTTAATAAAAAACGTTTTGCGGTCAAATTTTAAAATTTTCTAAAAAAATTTTGATGCAGAATCATTAGTAATATAAATATGAACATTTCGTCAATAGACCATTTTAACCCACGCCCACTTTTTGGGGGCGTTTTTATATAAAAACCATTTTTATACCCTACCCCATAACATATGCAGGAGAAAACCTTGTCTTTTGTAGAACCGTAAAAGTTTTTTATAAGCAGTCTGAAGAATTTGTTGTCACCATGTCATATTCTTAATTTTATCCACATCGTGTTTTTAGCCATGTCCACTTTTTGGGGATTTTAGTTTTACAGATAGGATGGGATAGGGTATTCAACGATCCGCACAGTGGATTGTAGCCTTCTCATATGTTTTTAATTTGCGTTTGTTGTTATTGTTCTTGTCTACCGCCCATTTACAATGCTTATGCAATAAAACTAATATTAAGAAGTCCAATATATTGTCCTTGTGAACTCCACATTCCTTAACGAACCAATCGGGTGTAGCGTTTGGCATAATTGTTTTATATTCTCCTTAATTTTAAGTTTTTCAGCATGTTTATTAAAAAAAACTGTGAAAAACTAGAATATGGGTTTTGCAAACTTCCATTAGGGAATTTGAAGGGGCAACTAAGCTTCCGAAGTCAGAAGACGTTCGGTAATTTTTGTGAAAAATAAAAAGCTCATTGGAGCGGTGATGACTTCATCCTCTTTTCTTAGCTCTTTGTCACATTTTTCACAATTTAATTTATATCACACTTCAGCCAGTTGTTTCGAAGGGACTTTATTTAGTGGGGAAAATCATACACGCAAAATATTCTTTGACCTCCATACTCAAAATATGGGGTTACTACGGTAACACCAAGTTCATTGAAGCATTTTCTGTTCGAAGAGCCTTGATCGCATGAAAGGATTCTAACAGATATACCAAAACTGCTGACAAGAGAAATGTTATCTTTAACAATCTCTGTGAGTGTTTTAGAATTCAATCCCTTTTCTGAAACAAAATAATTCAAAATTGTGCTCCAATTTGAAAATATGGATCGGAGTATAAACACACAAGCTTGCTTTGCAAATGCATTGCTTCGCGTATTTCCGTTTGTTTCAAATCCGTCAATCAAGTCGATATGTTTGTTGTATCGGACCTCTCTTTTAAGGGCCATTTCATCTATTGGCAGAACCATTTGTGTGTCTCCTTTTACTTTGAGCTCCATGAACATTTGCTTTAAGGATTTAAAAGCGCTATTTTTCAAGCCCGCTGAAGAAATTTTATTGGGGACCAACGGTTTACCGAGCTAATATGTGGCAAATTCAAATTCAGCCTATCTGTAAGGAACACATAAGGTGGAATGGGACTTATAAAAAATATTTTGAGAGAGATAGGTATTTGGCGTCTTCGGAATATTTTTTTGGCCTGCTAGAAATGAGGAGTATGCAAAATGTTTTAGATTCTTTGCTGATATTTGGCAAGGAATCTATCGCTGCTCCTAAAGTTTTCCCACCAGATCCCCTTTTCAGTTTTTTGCCTTTATTATTTTTCAAACATTTTTCCAAAAGGTTATTTTTCTTTTGCAACTTGCTCATTTTTCGTTTGTAAAAATTTACAAGTTTAATATTTTTTTCGCACTTACTGCACACGACCTCTTCGCAATGTGCACTATAAGAAGGGAGGTTTTGCAAAGATGTCACAAAAATCGTCTAGATTTTTTGCAAACATAGCAAAATTGATTGCCGGACGGCCGATTATTTGCTGCTCATACTGCTCACTTTCCGCTTTGACAAATTCAAATTCAAATTCAAATTCAAATGAAAATAAGAATGAACTGAAAAATGAAAATGTTTGAGCACATTGCACATGCTTACATTTTTTCATCAGAATTATTTTTTATTCTTTCCTCTTCTCATTCTTCGTTTCAACCGCAAGATGTTACATTGCAATAGCATATATATAGCATTGTTCGTGTATCAAACACGAACACAACCACCACAAAACGAAATACGGAAATTCCCCTTCGCACTTACCGCCCGCGTCTGTGACGGCTACAACATTTTTAGCTGTGATGCGTACTCTATGTATTATATTCTCTTTGGTCCTACCAATGATGTCAATATTTGGTAGGGCGGTATACCAAAACTAGACATGGCTCTGTATAGTTCGTCTCTATAAATGCTGTCGAATGCGGCTTCGAAATCAATGAATAGGTGGTGGGTATCGATTTGGACTTCTTGGGTTTTTTCCAGGATCTGCCGAAGTGTGAAAATTAGATTGATTGTGGACTTTCCTGGCCTAAAACCACACTGATAAGGGCCGATTAGGTTGTTGGTAAACGGTTTCAGGCGTTCACATATTACGGCAGATAGGATCTTGTAGGCGATGTTGAGTAGACTTATGCCTCTGTAGTTGGCGTAGTTCAGAGGGTTCTCCTTTTTTGTGGATCGGGCAAACGATGCTGAGGTTCCATTTTTTCAGGCATGCTTTCATCCGACCAGATTTGGCTTATGAGTTGGTGGATGTTACTTACCAAGTCATCTCCGCCATCTTTATAAAGCTCAGCGGGAAGGCCGACATTTCCGGCGGCCTTATTAAGCTTGAGCTTAGATATTGCTATCCTCACATCACTTAGGTCGGGTGGTTGGTAATTTACGCTGTCGTTGCCAATATTAAATGCTTCGTTCTGCCTGACAACGGGAATTTATTTCGTCATCGCCGTTTAACAGTCTGCAGAAGTGGTTCTTCCATATCCTCAGCATCGACTGTGTCTCAACTACGATATTTCCTTGTTCATCTCGACAGAATTCTGTTCGAGCCTTGTAGCCTTGGCTTTGACGTTTTACACTTTGGTAAAACTTGCGGACATCGTTCCTGGAGTGACACCTCTCTATATCCTCGATCGCGCGCTTTTCTTGCTCTTTTTTCTTCTTTCTGAAAAGCCGATGTTCTTCCCTTCTTCTTTGCCTATAGAGCTCAATGGCAGCTCTCGTCTTCACCTGCAGCTTAGCCTTGTAGGCCTCGTTCTTGGCTGCGAGCATCTGTCGGCTTTGCTCATCAAACCAGGGGTTTCTTCCTGGTGGCCGCGAGAAACCTAGCACATCAGTTGCGGCTGATCTAATGGCTTGTTGGCATCGTTGCCATTTTTCTTCGACATTAGATGCTGGTGGTGTGTTGTGGGTCGAGAGGTTAAGGGATATGCGTTGCGCGAAGGTCTTGGCGGTCTCTGGCGATTGCAGTATTTCGACATTAATTCTTTTCACAGTATTTCTGGTTTTTTGTGGCTTGGTGGATATCGGCATCCTTACCTTGGCTACAACAAGGTAGTGGTCCGATGTTAGCCCCTCGGAATGTTCGGACATCCAAATACTTGATGCGTGCCTCTTGTCTATCGCAATGTGATCAGTTTGGTTGACTGTTCGTTGATCTGGAGACCGCCATGTCCCCTTATGGATATCGAGGTGAGGAAGCCGTGTGCTGGCTATAGTGGCATTTCGTTCCGTAGCGAAGTCAATTAGCCTAAGTCCGTTACCAGACGTGTTGTCGTGTAGGCTATAATTTCCGACAATACTGCTAATTGCGTTAAAATCTCCCAGCACGATTTTAACATCGTACTATGGTAGTCGCTCAAAGGTTTTGTCAAGGAGCTCGTAGAAGCAATCCTTAGTTATATCATCCTTTTCCTCCGTCGGAGCATGAGCGCATATAAGGCTTATATTGACGAATTTAGCCTTGTTGCGGATTGTTACAATGCGTTCGCTAATGTCTTGCAAATATAAGACTTCTTGCCTAAGTCTGGCACTTCTAACAAATCCGCATCCGAATAGTCGCTGTTTCTGCGCACTATAACACGGTCCATAGTAGATGTCACAGTTTTTCAACCTCTTTTTGCCCGGCCCATCACATTGTATTTTCTGGATGGCAGTAATGTCTGCTTTGTAGCAGTTTAGGGCTCCCGCTAGTTGTTCGCCTGCACCTCTCCTGTTTAATGTTCTCACATTCCAGATGCAGATACGAACGTCGTTGTCCTTTTTTTCGTTTAGCATGGTCGTCAACAATAATATCAGTCCTTTCTGAGGCTAACATAAGCTTTTCTCCGTGGATGGGTAGGTAACCCAAAGCACAACCCTTAACCTGGTGGGCCAGGCCCTTGTTTTGACCCTAGGACAACGGGCCGGAAAAATACCGATGTCAGTAGCCCATTTTGGGATATGAGCGCTCCCGTTGACCAATTGAGGGCTCCTCCGCCACCAACTCTTTTCCAACACCCTGGGTCAGTATTGGAAATCCCTATAGACCTGGTGTTCATATATGTCGAAGCAGCGCATATAGGGATTACACTACCAGTTCGATCAAACTGGAGCTGTAGGCGCCACCGTTGACTCAATCTAGGGAATTCCGCCGCTGCCACCTGAGAGTGAGTGCCTTAGTGAGAGGACACTCCTCCCCCTCTCTCGTTGGCTGCCACCTGCTACAGGTCTGTTCATGTACTGACATTTTTTTTTACTGATTTTTACTTAAAAACGTTCCCGTACGCAATTTGTGTATGGAAATTAATTTCTGCAATGCAAATCAGTAAGAACAATAACAGTAATATTGTACGGGAACAGACATATTTTCTCACATTTTTTGGGTAAATTCACCTTTGTTGTCAGCTTTTGACACTATTCCGAGCTGTCATTTAATTATCTGATTGGCATCACCGGCTCCAATTTACGTTACCAAAACAGGTGTTATCATAGAATTCTGCAAATGTAAACGATCGCTTACTTATTGCTGGGGGTGGATGTGTACCTACATCCTGCAACCTGAACTGTCAGTAGTTGAATAGATCACGGAACAAGATTTTGTATTTCAAAAAAAATATCTTATGCGTAACTTTTGAGAACCATCAAAATTTTAATCTGACAATTCTTATAAGGGAATTCCATTTCTGGATTTCAATTCAGAACAGAAAATCGCTTTTAATGACATATTTCTTACCAATGGAAAACATTAGAATTAGTAGGTACACATTGGACTTGATTGGAGATTCGATTTTTTGTTGACATTTCCATGTTTTATTGTAAAGTTATCTGATTTCCAAATAAATTAATTAAAAATTTCCCCAAAAGGTAATTCTGACATTTCTAAACATAACGTCAAGGACTTAAAGAACTCAATACACAGAACACCAACATTGTTGAAAGAAAACCCCATCTACATTCTTTTTATTGATTCCCGTGTGGCACTTAGCAAAATTATGAACAGTTTCCCATTCAAATTGACCATCCTCGTGGCAAGCATAAAGAAATGAAATATTTCCAAAAGATGTACCTACGTACATAATATACAGACTCCATCCAACATTGCCCACCCAACTGATACCATCTACTACAAAAAAAAAAAATATTTTCTCCCTTCTGTCACTATGCCATTAATATGGAAATTCATGAAACCATATTTCCACGCCCCAACAGAACCTCTCACTCGTGTGTCACCCCTCGCCAATGTCAAAGTTATTTGCACGCTTTTGATTCCAAGCCCAAACAATTGCGCAATAAATTAAAATCTCCATAATGAGTGCTATAAAAATACAATTTAATGTTCACTCGCTATCCTAATTTTTGTTCTATTACAATCATAACAACTATTATGGCTGACATATGTCAAAAAAAAAAAATAGAACAAACTATGCAAACAGCAGAAAACCGTAAGAGAAGAGAAATTTATGCAAAAAAAAAAAAAAGAAATGGTCCAATGGTCTCCTTTGTGCAGTCGTTGTCGCCATATTATGTCATGTCTGCGAACAAATAAACTAGACACACATTTTTTGTTTCTTTGTATATGTGTGCATAAAGTTTTCTTCAACACAAAATACGATTCGGATAAAAACAAAAACCAATAAAATACTAAAATGCGAGACATGCTCATTATTCACGCTTGGGAAGCCTTGAATTCAGTTTTTGTTTTGGCTGGGTTTTTATTTCGAATTGGATTGGGATGTGCATGTTGGCAAATTAATTTTTAATTTGCCATTAAAAAAAAAGGAGGAAATTATTAAAACAAAATGCAAAACCACGCGTTGGATATTTTATGGATTATGTGGTTTTATGTCTGCCAAATAAAATAGAATTCTCTGAATCACTTGATTAATTGTGATAGGAGGGATTTTTTTTTTTTTTGTTTGACATTTGTAGTCTGTCAAAATTTAGAAACGTATGAAATCTATTGATGCGATGTTCACATTCGATGGAAATGACAGGATTTAGTTTGACGATTACATGTTCAATATGGGTTGGAAGTTAAATGGTGGCGGCACTGACCTGCTTCAACTAGGTACTCGCACAACAACGAAGGCTTTATGTTATTGTCCTACATCTTTGTCCTACACTTTCCCGGCTCTACAATCACAAGTGAGTTTCATGAACACATGATAGATGACTCACCCCCTATAAACCTGAAAAGGACTAATAGTTTATCCGGCAAACTTTTCACTCCGGATAAGGTCAAATGGGCGATCAACTCATTTAAACCATACAAGGCACCAGGGACAGACCGAATCTTTCCTGCTCTTATACAAAAGGGCTTTGACTTTTTCCTACCCACTATGGTCGCCTTATTTAGGTTTATTTTCAATTGGGGCTACATACCACAAACCTGGAGGGAGGTAAACGTGGTATTTATCCCCAAACCAGGCAAACTCTAATAGAACTACCTAAATCGTACCGTCCAATAATCTTAACATCGTTTTTCCTGAAAACAATGGAAAGAATACTTGACGTACACATTAGAGAGTGCTTAAATGAAAGCACTTCTATGCACCCCTGTCAATTCGCCTACCAAAAAGGTAAATCCACGGAAGGAGCACTTCTAAGTTTAACATCACAAATAAAAAGTGCATACGAAAACAAAGAAGTAGCTTTATGTGCCTTCCTAGACATAGAGGGCGCTTTTGACAACACTGGATATGACTCCATATCAAATGCTTTGACTCATAAAAGAATAGATCACCCCACCATCAAATGGATCAAAGCGATGCTTGAAAGTCGGAAAATAACTGCTTCTTCAGCACTGACCTCAGTATCAGTAACAGCCGTTAAAGGCTGCCCTCAGGGAGGAGTACTCTCACCCCTACTATGGTCTCTGGTTATCGATAACCTACTTCAAGACCTAAGTAAAGCAGGTTTCAATATAATTGGATACGCCGATGACCTAGTCATCAAAATAAAGGGCAAAGAACCAAACGAGGTTACAACACGTTTGCAAAACACCCTTAAGATAGTCATAGACTGGTGTAATAAAGAAAGTCTTTCTATAAACCCAAGCAAGGCTATCATCGTCCCTTTTACAAAAAGGAGAACATTTAGCCTTACCCAAATTTCAATCAATGGTACATACATTGAGTATTCCAACGAAGTAAAATATCTTGGAGTGTTCCTTGATAAAAAACTAAGCAGGAACTCCCACATCAACAACAAAATTCAAAAAGCAACCAAAGCTTTCTGGGCTTGCCGAAGCATGTATGGTAAAACCTGGGGAATCTCTCCAAAGACCTCACACTGGATCTACACGATCATGGTCAGGCCCATTATAACATACGCTTCAATAGTATGGTGGAACAAAGTCACCCAAAAAACAACTATAAATAAATTAAACAAGGTACAACGGCTTGCCTGTCTGGGCATCACCGGAGCTATGCGTACCTGTCCCACGGCGGCTATAGAAGCCTTAATAGGACTAACACCCCTCCACATTTATATAAAAAAAGTGGCAATTCGCAGCTCAGCAAGTTTGACACAAGCGGAAGAGTTAAACATTAGCGAACACCTAAAACTAATTGAACTTCTATCCGAACTTCCAGAACTTGACATGATCTGTGCGGTTACAGACCGCTTACCAAAGACACTAAGCTTCGACAAAAGATTCTCAACGGAGATCACAACCAGAGAAGCATGGTGTAGCAACAACCCACCAAACTGCCTAAACGGCCTAAAGTGGTATACGGATGGTTCTAAAATGGACTCAGGGGTAGGAGCTGGCATACATGGACCAAATAAAAACATCTCAATACCTATGGGAAAAAGCCCTAGTGTATTCCAAGCTGAGCTCCATGCCATAAAAGAATGCGCAGACCTAATACACAACTCAGGTATTAAAGGCGCAAACATCCATATATTCACAGACAGTCAAGCAGCTATAAAAGCCCTTAGCTCACACATCATTGACTCCAAATCAGTACTACACTGCTTCAACTCCCTCCAAACACTCAGTTCCAGGAACAGAACCAAACCATGGTGGGTCCCCGGACATAATGGAGTTGAAGGTAACGAAAAAGCTGATAAACTAGCCAGAAAAGGTTCGGAAACCCCCTTCATTGGACCTGAACCCTTCTGTGCAATCCCCAAATCAGCCATAAATCTGGTCATAAAAAACTGGGAACAAAACAAATGTGTTTCATACTGGGGAAACATCCCAGGCCTAAGACAGGCCAAAAGAGCTATTCAGCCCTTCAAAACAGATGCCAATAAGATACTAAATCTTCGCAGGCACGATATCAAAAATTTAGTAGGCTACCTAACTGGTCATCACGGTCTGAGATATCACCTAAACAAAATGAGTCTAGTCGACTCACCGGAGTGCAGACTATGTCTAGAAGAAGACGAAACAGCCGAGCATATCATATGTGAATGCCCGGCCCTTTACGGTATGAGAAGAGAATCTTTCTTCAGGGAATTCTTAAGTCCCGAAGAACTGAGGAAATCTTCGGCTGAAAGTATTATCAGCTACATTAGGAAAGAAGAAGCGCTACTAACCTAAAAAGCATCTGACGGCAAGCACAATAGATCTTTTAGGTCGATGTGTATATTACTGCGTAGGCAGGTCAGAATTAAAAAAAAAAAAAAAAACAATTTTTATCAAAAGTTTCTCAAAATTGACGTTTGGTAAACTGTTGCTGAAGAGTCCTTCGTTTCAATCTACCAGTAGCACCAGCAGTTTTTACAGACTCCTAAATTTGAAGCTAAACTATAGCCCCCGTATTAATAAACGCTGATTGGCTAATCAATGGCTAACTTGACAGTTTCCCCCATAAGAAGTCAAAAGTTAGTCACTGATTAGCTAATCAGCGCTTATTAAAAAGGGGGTGCTGTATAGGGCCCCTTGTTTAAATCCACTAGTAATACCTGGAGTGTTAACTGACTGCAAAATCTATAGCAAGTCTGGGAAACAAGGAGGATTCATGCGAAGTTGCTCAATTTTGTGTTTTGTATCAGCGTTAAGCATTTACTGTCAAAGGACTGTTAGCGTCCTTTTCATTTATTTTTTTCATTTACATATGAAAATCTGCCCTTTCAGTAACTTGTAATACTGCAGCTAGCAACAGTAAGCGCCTACACAATGTGTATCTTCGTGAATCTGTAGCTTGAAGTCGAATAGAGGACAGCGATACAAGATACCAGCTACAGATATGTTTCTGGGAATTCCTTTATTAAGATACTCTAAGCTGTGCCTTCATCCTATGTCAAAACGCAATGGATGTAAAAGTAGTACCGCAAAATAATTAAAGAACCTAACCCTAGGTTATCTCTTTCATGACATGGAATGGTAAGACGATAAGCCGAAAAAGTGACAGAAGAGGGCATAACACAAGGAGCTTCAACGCAAAACCTGGGAGGTTCTGTAAGTATATCTACCTATAACATCGAGCTGGAAGAAGGAAAGAAATAAAAAAATACAACTCGGAGCCTCCCAATATCATATCCTCAGGGCCATTAAAAAGTCTACGAAAATTCTACAAGAAAGCTCAACAAATTGTCAGCTTCCGCGTGGTAATGCAGGCTTTATAAAACAGCGGGGCAACGAATGAATTCAAGCAGGATTTCTAGCAGCTTCTCAATGGATACAATTGCCAGAGTACTACAGGATGTTCTCTAGTCTCTAGTCAACGAATAGTCAACCCTCCCTCCCAGTTTGGAAGAAGTCCTAGCAGCAATTAGGAAACAATAAGCCCACAGCGCCGGTTATGTTATATTACAAGGGAAACTCTTCAAATTATCAAATACAGAGGTGCATGCACGAAAACATCACCCAAGTCTGGACGGAAGCATGCTTGATGAATGGAACATCAGCTCTATATGTTCAACCTACAGAAAAGGCGAGCCCATATCTTGCTCCAACTTACGAGGCGTATACCTACTAAACGCGCATATATCCAATGTTCTGTGTGAGTCTTCTGAACCCTTTATGGAAAATCGGTACGTGACATGCCATGGTATGATGATACTAGAGTGACTTTGGAGCAGACGACTGACCATGTTTTGGACTAAGACAAATCCTGGAAAAGACGAAGGAAGTTGAAGTAACTGCCTGGAACTTCATAGAGCGATGACTTAACCAAACACCCTAGATTTGGTTAGGTTTGGTTCGATGAAGAAGAGTGTCGTCTACCCCGCCACACATAGGTCTTAGTAGTGTTATACCCTTCAGTGGAAGTCAGATCATGTCCTTTCTCGAGCCATATCGGTGTTCTTTGGGTGTAATGGGATTTTACAAAGTTGTTTGATCCTGATCTTGAAAGTAACGGCTTCGAAAGGTTTTATAGCTCTAATGACAGAGATTCGGAAAGGGATAGAGAAAGTGAGAAGTGTCCTAGAATTTCCCCTAAAGGCCTTCATCATTGACATTTAGTTTCATTGTGCGGTTTGTTAGGAGGGAAAGACTGATTCTCCAGTTTGAGTAACAAGCGATCGCTGATGCCAAGGGGTAACTGGTGAATCACTGAAGCAGGCTGCCAAGGATCGAAAAGGTTGGAAGGCTGCCTTGTCCCAGACAGAGACATTAAAATGTATCGCGAAGAGCTTGATAAATAAAACTAAGTAGACGATGGTTACGATGACTTCTAGTTTAGTGTTTTCAGAACCAGTAAGTGTGGCTACCAACATATCAAATAAAACTTTGACAGTTGTCAGTGCGTATTGTGTTTCAAGAAACAAATCTTCGAAGCTATCGAAAAACTAAAGTCGACACTAGTCAAAGAGGATATTCGGAAAAAAATCTACAAGTCATAATGAATAAGGATTCTGACATATCCGTACTACCAATGAGTCAGGCATGTCTCATCCAAACCTTAACCCGACCTTTATAGAAAACAGGTACAACGGATATTACTATCGTCAAGTGAAATGACGTCCTAATATCGCTAAATAAAAACGTGTACACTTGTCACCTTTAAGGGGGAAAAGGAATTTTTTCAATAAGGGCTGGTCGATGTTGAAATGCTATTGCGTAAGATGTCAATGAAATTCCTTTCCACTCGATTATGTATGGAATGGATCGCGTGGATCGTTCAAATGTCCGGATCGGATCGGAGCGGTCCAATTTTCAACGATTCTGCCACTATGATCCGTCTGATTTTGGCCAATGGACTGGGTTATGATGATTTAGGAAGCATCGGTCGATCGCGGCTTATTGGCATAGGCATGTGACTTCGGAAAACCCCTCAACAAAAGTCTAGTTTGGCCAGAATCTTTGAGGCTTTATTCACGCCATCTCCAAAAAAAAAAAACAAATACAAATTTTCGGCGCAACGGGCTCGTTAGTACCCATGGCCTAGCTTTCTCACAACCATTCATGTGTGCGTGAGTACTTCTTGCACGATGGCGGGACCTCCTGTTTTATGCCAACTCCGAAGGGCTAAGTTGAGATAAGCTATTCTTGACAATTGATACTACTCGGACTATTTGTCAGATCATCACGAGAGGAGGGCCAGTGAAAAATCATTTAGGTGTTGCTACGGCTGGGAATCGAACCCAGACCTTCTGCGCGGCAGTTCATCGCACTAACCATCGCGCCACTGAGCCCTCGCCATCTCCACGAGAACGAGAGATAATATGCCCTCAAATAGTTCATGCAGAATGTCCATTGTAGCGTTTGCTGAGTGGCACGTAGCGCGCGCCGTCCTGTTGGAACAACATGTCGTCCACGTCCATATCGTTCAATTCGGGCCAAAAGAAATTGGTTGACAATGTTGGCCTCACCAACGACATTTTCGAAGAGGTATAGACCAATGACTCCGATTTATAAACCTCACCAAACACCAACTTTTCGTGGATGCATGACACGTAGCGCTCGACGTCCTGTTGGAACCACATGTCGTCCACGAGCATGTCTTTCAATTCGGGCCAAAAGAAAATGGTTGACAATTTTGGCCTCACCAACGACATTTTCGAAGAGGTACAGACCAATTCATAATCCGATTCATAATCCGCACCAAACAGTAACTTTCGCGTGGATTGGCTCCGTTCCATATGCGGCTAAATTTAGCTTGTTACCATTCATCCAAAAATGAGTCCCGTCGCTAAAAATGATTTTTTTTGGCCAAAATTGGGGTAATCTTCTAAACGCCCCGAAACCAAGTCAGCGAACAACAATGCGTTTGTCTATGGTCGTTAACTTTGAACTTCTGGGTTAGTCGGATCATGTACGGGTACAGGCCAAAGTAAATATCCGAAATTCGGCAGGTTGAAATGCGCCTTGTCGCACTATATGATTTACAGTCAATATTGGGCTCCTCTTCCAAAGCACTCAGATTTCTAAAAGGCGTTGTCTATTATTATTAACTTTGAGCTTCTAGGTTTTTTGGATTTTGTACGGATGCGGCTGAAGTTCCAACGTTGATTCGCCAAGTTAAAGTCTGCGATAGGTAGAGTTCTTGTGCACGCGGCGAGGACCCGACTGTCTCGGGTTCTCCTGCACACTTTCACGGACAGCGGCGATGTTCTCGGTCGACCTGGCATTCTTTTGACATGCGAGTGCTGGCTGTTTATCTCTAATAACGTTGCAAACGTTGCAGAGTCGAAAATCTAAGACTAGTTGGATCTTGTACGGGTGCAGGCTCAAGTCCCGATGTTGATTCGTCAAGCTAAATACAGCGGCGATGTACTCGGCCGACCTGGCATTCATTTGACTTACGAGTGCTGGCTGTTTAGCTCAAATTTAGCCACCAAACGTTGGAGAGTCGAAGAGTTTAGATTAGTTGGATCTTGTACGGGTGCTGGCCCAAGTCTCGACGTTGATTAGCCAAGCTGAAGTCTGTGAAAGAGTTCTTGTGCACACGGCGAGGAATCGAGTGCCTCGGGTTCTCCCTCTAAATTTCATGGACAGGGACGATGTTCTCTGCCGGTCTGGCATTCCTTTGACGTACGAGTGCTGGCTGTTTGTCTCGAATTTGGCCACCAAACGTTGAAGAGTCAAAAAGCTAAGGTAAGTTGGAACTTTACGGGTGCAGGCTCAAGTCCCGACGTTGATTCGCCAAGTTTAAGTATACGAAAGGCAGAGTTCCTATGCACGGCGATGAATCGACTGTTTCGGGTTGTTCTAAACAATAAGAGTCGAAGAGCTTAGATTAGTTGGATCTTGTACGGGTGCAGGCCCAAGTCTCGACGTTGATTAGCCAAGCTGAAGTCTGTGAAAGAGTTCTTGTGCACACGGCAAGAAATCGGACAGGGGCGATGTTCTCGGCCGATCTGGCGTTCTTTTGGCGTTCGTTTGACGTTGGCTGTTTGTCTCGAATTTGGCCACCAAACGTTGGAGAGTCAAAAAAGCCACAGTGTCTGTTGTAAAATGGCACAACGCACCCAATATTTGCACTAACGAACCCTCACTTTGATGATAAAGTTTTATCATTTGGACGTGCCGCTCAATCTTTAAACTTCCGAGAGTGTATAATAACCAACAAACTTGATAGATGCCGCTCAATTTTGGATCTTCCGTGACTGTCTTCAGTAATTGCATAATAACCAAAAGATTTGATAGATGCCGCCCAAACATGGCGCCCACAAACTGTCAAAATCGCTCAGTTTTGGATCTTCCGTGACTGTCTTCAGTAATTGCATAATAACCAAAAGATTTGATAGATGCCGCCCAAACATGGCCGCCACAAACTGTCAAAATCGACCAGTTCCTATAAAAACTATTTACAAACGTCACCACCTAATACCTAAACTTACATTCTTCGACACTATTGTTGCGTCAAATTGTGTAAATGAAGTAAAAAAAAAATTTTACCATCGTAATGCCAAAAGAGGTCATAATGCTGCCGAATGTCAAATAAAATCCTGACGTCTTTCATTCCGTCCTGATAAATCTTCGAAGCTGGTGAATCGATATCAGTCAAAAGAGTATTCGCATTGAGCTTACTGAAAATCATCCCACTGAATTACAACTCTGAATACTCCTACCAATGTGTCAGATGTGTCTCTTACGTAACCTATTACCAAAGATTATGAATTCTATACAGATGACGCATTGAGAACAAAAAACAGAAACGTTTGCTCAGTAGCTTCATGGTACAGGCGGGCGGTGTGCATGAAAAACAAGAACATATGGCGGGCTGTGCCAGCACGATCCGCCATAGAACAATTTTTCTTATATGGAGTGCGTCATCTGTATAGAATTCATAATCTTTGCTATTACCTAACCCAACCTAAAAAAACGTTGACACCTGTCATTGTAACCTTTAAAGGTTTCAAATCAAAAAAAAAAAAAATATTCCCTTGTCCCAAAATCGTCATGTCTCACTGACATCCTACCCAGACCTATAATTTGAATACACATCGTCCAACCTGACAGGCGTTAGGTCAAATCCCATATCAAAAACCTATTTTTCCCCCCAAACAACTCAATTAATGCAGAATTCCTTTCAAAAATTAATGAATCACCTACCGACGGACAAACACATGGCGCCACATCATCCATTTCATTTCTCTCGAGGTCAAACGAGGTATGAATAAATGGTCCCAACCATCCCCATTGCACCGCCCAGACACTGAATAGGTACCCAAGGTTATTATTAAACAAGCACACTGCCCGTATGCGACTACACCCACTTTTTGCACGTGTACACGGGCATCGGTGGTCACCTCTCCGATAGTGTTAAGAAAAAGCGACGAGCTGTAATAAATAGTATCTACATCCTACATCCTATCACACGTTCTCGTTCACCTTCCCAGAGCCGGAGTGGAACTACTCTCGTATCCGTCCCGACAGTATACGAGTCATAGTTGCATTAGTGTTTGCATTTCACCTGGCCAAACGGATGTGTTCGACACCTTTGTGTGCAATCAGTGGGGCAGTGAGTAATTGCGGCCGAAGGACGATGACTAGAGAAGAATTCAAGACGGCCATTTTGATGTGATCGCCACAGAATGGGTTTTAATTGCCTTCTCGTATGAGAGGAATGATTGATGAGAGGGCCGTATGCAACCGAAACCAGGATTAACATTTTCGAATAATCAGCGGGGATTCATCGTGCAGAAAAAAAACTTTACCAAAGGGACGTTGATTTTTTTTTTCGGGAGGTGCTGATTTGGATTGGAAGGTTGTATTTCAATTAAGCTGGGGCACTTTTATCTTCTAACCATTTGAGGATCTCTTTTGAAGGAAATTTGAAGTTTTTTTTTTAAAAACTATTTTCTAAGATTCAAAGAGGTCTATGATTAAACCATTCTACACCCACGATGAATTTATAGCACTACCACAGAAAACAATTCAAAAGGAAATTAATGATGAATTTCGCCCTTTCCGCCCCTAAGGCCATTGAAGGCGCATTCATTTATCTTCTTTCCAGTCAAACGCCCCCAAATTTGTTCAAACTTAATCTTAACAAGCTAAAAGTCACCCTACCAAGTTCGGAAGTCTCTTTATGATATTACCCATACATTCCAACGACCCTAAAAAAAAAAAACTACCCTCCAGACATGGCATACATACACGTAAACTTTATCCGTGATTATATACCAACCACCAAAAGGTGGTCAGACAAAAGGGAAACCCCTCGTAAATCGCGAACACATATATCTACAAGGCTTCTAAACGTTTTGTGTTTGTGTTGTATCGTCTTGATACCCTGAAGGCATCCTTTTTTGCTTCCATTTTGTTGGGTTTTTCGGGTTTGTAACCGCATTTCATAAACGTAGGCGTTATCCCGAAAGGGAAGTAATAAAAAAAAAAGATACAAATACCACATAAATAAAATACGAATTATGCTAATTCGATCTTTTACTTGATACATGACCGAGAAGGAAGCTGGTTTTTCAAATTTATCATTTTTAAGGACAAAATGCTGAAGCGTATCCTGTTTTTTTTTTTAAAGAAAAATAAACGTATGTCTCCGCACTGCTATTAAAAAAACATCTGGAATACTTTAAGATTAAACATTTAAGATTCTGATCTGGAGAATACGTTCAAAAAAATAGGCGTGACGCAGAAATGTCCTTGCCATTGGAACGCTTTTTTAAATTTCCTACAACACTTGAGCAAGTTTTCCAGCACCGACAAGGTGGGCCAACAGAGGTCACTCTATTGGAAGATGTTCTTATTTTTGCAAATGGCCGCCAATGTCAAATCTGTTTTCACATTTGTGGACTAGACAGATGTAGAATACAAGTGAACAAGCCATGGAGCGATACACTCCCCAAGAACGCGGAGTGTCTATTTTCTTGCGTTACAATTCGTCTGTAGTATTGGCGCAGCGCGAATTCCGTTGCCGATTCCCCGGCCGTCCGACACCGACTGCACAAACACTGCGCCATTTGGCCAGCAACCTTGAAGAGTATGGGACCACACGAGACGTTGCCAAGAGTGGCCGGCCCCGGAGCGCCCGTTGTGCCGAGAATATCGCCGCTGTTGCCGAGGACGTCGAGCTGTCGCCGGTAACATCGACCAGATGCCGTGCCTCGCAATTAGACATCAGCCGGTCCCTAAGGCGAATTTTGGTCAAAGACTTGCGCATGTTCCCGTACAAAGTCTGTAGTATTGGTGCAGCGCGAATTCCGTCGCCGATTCCCCGGCCGTCCGACACCGACTGCACAAACACTGCGCCATTTGGCCAGCAACCTTGAAGAGTATGGGACCACACGAGACGTTGCCAAGAGTGGCCGGCCCCGGAGCGCCCGTTGTGCCGAGAATATCGCCGCTGTTGCCGAGGACGTCGAGCTGTCGCCGGTAACATCGACCAGATGCCGTGCCTCGCAATTAGACATCAGCCGGTCCCTAAGGCGAATTTTGGTCAAAGACTTGCGCATGTTCCCGTACAAAGTCTGTAGTATTGGTGCAGCGCGAATTCCGTCGCCGATTCCCCGGCCGTCCGACACCGACTGCACAAACACTGCGCCATTTGGCCAGCAACCTTGAAGAGTATGGGACCACACGAGACGTTGCCAAGAGTGGCCGGCCCCGGAGCGCCCGTTGTGCCGAGAATATCGCCGCTGTTGCCGAGGACGTCGAGCTGTCGCCGGTAACATCGACCAGATGCCGTGCCTCGCAATTAGACATCAGCCGGTCCCTAAGGCGAATTTTGGTCAAAGACTTGCGCATGTTCCCGTACAAAGTCCAGTCCGTGCATCAGCTGCTGCATATCGACCGCCAAACGCATGTAACCTACGCCCAAGCCATCCTCATTCTCGAGGACGAAGTGGACGATTTTTCGACCAAAATCATAATGAGCGATGAGGCTCATTTCCACCTCAGCGGGTACGTGAACAAGCAAAACAATCGCTTCTAGGGCACCGAAAATCCCCGAATAAAGCAGGAGGAGCCATTACACCCGCTCAAAGTTACTGCATGGTGCGCCGTTCACGCTGGAGGAGTCATCGGGCCATTTTTTTTTTCGAGAACTCCGCTGGTCAAACGACAAACAGTGGACGGTGCGCGCTATAGGGCCGTGTTAACCGAGTTTTTTCTGCCGCAATTGGACGAATTAGGACTGGAAGACATGTGGTTCCAACAGGGCGGAGCAACGGCACACACTGCGCGAGCCACAACCGATATTCTGAAGGGCCAAACAACATCGGATGACTTCTTTTGGCCCACCTTGTAGAAAGTGACAAACTGGCGAAGACCCAAGTTCAGGATCAACGACAAATGTCGATGTTTAACCAATCACCTGCTGACATAAGAGATTTAGGACTGGAGGACTTCTTTTGGTCCACCTTGTAGAAAGTGACAAACTGGCGAAGACCCACGTTCAGGATCAACGACAAATGTCGATGTTTAACCGATCACCTGCAGATATAAGAGAATTAGAACTGGAGGACAGGTGTTTCCAACAGGGCGGAGCAACGGCACACACTGCGCGAGCCACAACCGATATTCTGAAGGGCCAAACAACATCGAATGACTTATTTTGGCCCACCTTGTAGAGAGTGACAAATTGGCGAAGACCCACGTTCAGGATCAACGACAAATGTCGATGTTTAACCGATCACCTGCTGACATAAGAGAGTAAAAGAATGAATGGGACGAGGACAGACTTTATAACAGGCGATCATGCTAATAGAACAAATCCAACCACTTTCGTATCCACACCTGGAATGTGAGAACACATAGCAGAAATGGGACAAAAGACTAACTTGCTCTATCCCTGCTACAAAAGGACCTTACTGCTATCCAGGAAATATTATAAAACAGACCCGACAAAAGGTTTCATCCTAAACCTGTGAAATCTACTACGGCACGTCTTATAGTGAGTATAATCAGCCTTTCGAATGCGGATTTGTAATGAGACTTAAGCAAGAAGTCGAATGCTTCGAAGACGTAAGCGAACCCAATGTGACGATCGGCATCGAGGCCAAATTCGCAAATAATTGGCAAAATTTATCACTCCCATCGAGGTATTTTCTTTGATTTGTTCGAAATGGGAGAATTTTGTAACGAGGTATGCATTTGGATTACCATTTCGAACAGATCTTCCGAAGAAATGTAATGCACATGATCGTGGATCAGAGATATGCGTTAAGTCAACAACTTTTGACAGCTACGCGTTGAGTTTCCTCCAAAGTTGTCCGACGAAGAATTTCTGCGGAATCGAACGCGAGTGAATGCTTTTTTATTTAGTTCCAATGGATACCTCGAAAGCAAATGGAGTTCCGATTGGAACTGACTTTTGTTTCGGAAATCGTTGCGAACGGATACCTCGATTGGATATGCGAAGGCAGAATTACGATCTTAAAATCGAACGAGGTAATTTTAATGTCAAGGTAGATAGAGACAACATCTTTATCAGTATTGACGAAAAACACAGTCCACACGACACCAAGTCTGGCAACGAAGTTAGGAAATGCCACAATAGCCAGCACACGTCTTCCTCCTCACGTCGATATTTATGAGGGGACATGGCGGTCCTGGATCAATCAAAGTCAATCAAATTGACAACATTGCGTCCAACAAGAGGCACGCATCAAGGATTTTATTTGTCTAAACACTCTAAAGAGCTAACATCGACTCGGATTATTTTCTTATTGCAGCCAAGATGAATATGAGATATCATATCTGAATAGCAACCAATAGAACCTGAACTTCGATTTGTAGCCAAAGTTAGATGGACTAGTAGAAACCCTCGCGTTAAGTAACGTGCACAATAAAAAATCTATTATGAGCAACTGGAGAATTGGAAAGGCTTGATAGGGCTTGGTTGAAACGCAGGTTTACAACATCGAAAGAATGAAATCGCAGGAAACCCCAGAGAGACTCAGACCTACGCAGAAAGCGTACCCTTAAATATATCGATCAAACGTGGTATAGGAATCTAATGTCGAAGACCATTGGTGACATTGTCAACAAGCTAAAAGAACGACCGCAATTCATGTGCTAGATTACTCCTGCTTACCGCCAAGAAACCCCTGGTTTGACGAGGAATGCCAACGGATTCTTGCATCCAAGAAAGACGCCTACAAGGCAACCTTGCAGGCAAAAACAGGATGTAAAGATCAACTACGAGATCATTAGAAAGGTTCCAATTCAGGAATGATATTCGGAAGTTTTATGCAAACGTTAAACGATAAAGACTAAGCGAAAGCTAGAGGGAGGCAAGTTCTAAACAGAATCCTGATCAATAAAAAATCGTAGTTGGATCGTAGAGCAGATGGTGACCCCCTCTATAGGGCAGAACGAACCATTCAATATTAGCGACGACATCGAAAACCACTAACAACTTAAATTTAAGCTTAACAAGGCTGCCGGAAATGATGCCATTCCTACCAAGCTATATAAAGCCGTTGGAGATGAAACATCAACTCATTGGCAAACTTTGTTCGGATGAAAGTGTGCCAAAAGAACGAAACCTCAGGATCGTTTTTCTTATCCATGAAAAGGACACCCTCTGAACTGCGCTTGCTACAGAGATATAAGTCACCTCAACATGGCTTACGAGATCCTATCGTAACATGTGAACGCTTATCGGTCCGTGGTCAGTGTAGTTTTAAGCCAGGAAGGTCCACAACTGATCAAATCATCACACTTTAGCAGATCTTGGTAAACCCCCAATAAGTCCATATCGGTACCCACCATATATTCATCGATTTCAAAGCCGCATACGACAAGATTTGTGGAGCCATGTCAAGTTTTGGTATACCGCCCAAACTCGTCTGTCTGTAAAGGATAACGATAGAGAATTCTCACTGCTCCATCAGGGTCGGAAACGACCCCAACGAAACATTCGAAAATAAAAAATAAAAACGAATTAGACACGGTGATGCAGTGTCATGTGAGAAAATTCTTGGGAGGATTCTGTAAAACTTCCGAGCCAACACCAGAGGCACAGTTTTCCCAAAATCTTGTGCAACTATTTTTATAGGGCAAGGATATTGACATCATTGGTCGGACTCAACATGATGTCACAGCCACGTTTGTTAGTATGTCGAAGGAAGAGACAAAAGTGGGTTTAGGAGTAAACGGGGCCAAGATGTGCTACATCATGCGATTATCCACCTAAACTCACAGTATTGGACTCCCAGTTCAAAGCACAGAGGAATCATTGTGGGTGCATTGGTCCAGTAATTAGTGCCTTGGTCTACTAAGCACAAGGTTCAAACTTGAAAAGTAACAAAAACTACGTTTTTTCACCGCCCCACCCCTTGCGAAAGTCTGACAAGCATCCAAGAGTAAAAAATTGTTATATGCCGTTGGGAATCGGGGTAAAATTGTAGGTCCCATTCTTTGTGTCAAAAATATAATTTCGATCACACAAACTAATGGAGAAGCTAGGTTTGTAGCCCAGTATAGGCCGTTAATGCCAGATGATTTCATTTTTTTAGGGAATCAAAGAATCGATGAGTTTCAAGATTGCTCTTGAATCAGAACCGAGCTTTCTCTCTTGATTGTAGTCATCAGTATAATCACCGATTAAGACGCATTGAATCGGTTTAAGGATCGGCCTATTCAGGACTATCTACTGTAAACGGTGACTTGCAAATGTTTAACACAATATAACCCAAGGCGGAATCGGGAATTCGTGATAAGTGACAGCCGGAATCAAACAAATCGGTATGTGTAAGGTCATTGACACAAATGTCCGTAAAGTAATCGAAACTGAAAGTATATTTTTGAGACAAGTGTTGTCAGTGGTCTTTTTCTATGCAGAATTTCGTATCCCTTCCCTTCCTCTGCCCTCTTCTAATAATGGGAGTAGGTGATTGTAAAATTGATTAGTAAAACAGTGTTTCCAGCCAGGGGCAATGTAAGTAATTATCCCTGGATGCACCTGTAAACACTGTTCCCTAATCGTTTCAACAATCATAGACTCCCACTCTTTATTTTCAAATCAACATACCAAACGTATATCTACATCTACGAAATGAATTATTTTATGAGGGAACGCGTAGCATACCGAACACGTCCCTCACATATATTTGCAAATACTTAACCGCCACACTTTCCATCCCTCAGGCGCCATTTAAATTATTCCAAAAAAAAAGAAACAACCAAACAAATTGAAAACATTTTTAAATTCAGATAAATCCCGATATCAAAATACTGCGTCTCTTGTGAAGAAAAATAAATAAAATTCCCATCTCGTGCCCCGTAAACAGCATTCATTTCGAAATCCATTATTTACGCAAACAAAAAAAAAACAAAATGGAACCGCGCACAACAAAAAATCTTGACCTCCATAAAATTCGAAGAAAAAAAAATCGATAACACCTAAGAAGTCACAGTAGAAGACAAGCATTGTAATCGCAAAAAATCGATACCACCCGACCATCATAATTTTCAATTCAATGGAATTGGTAATCGAAAAGAAGAAGACAAGATGACGTTTCAATATTTCCTCGGCGACTATAACTGTGGGTGCACATAGAGCGCCATTAGCCAATTGCAGCCGCTGTACTGTTGTGTTGTAGTACACGAATCAATCTGATATGGCGGATCACTTTGGCGCCAATGGGGGACTACTTCTGACCGACGGACAGACCCGCCACCAATCAGCCGGGCGGATATAATGAAATACGCGCGCGTAAATCGAAAGGAATATCTGCGATTCAATTGAGTTGTGGGAGTTGAACTCAGAAATAATTACATCTGTCCTAAATCTTGAATAATAATTAATCAAGATTATACCGCTCGGTAATGGATTAAAAATGTTTCGACATTTTTCTATTTTTTTTTTAGTTTTGTTCGTTTGTTTATATTCGAGTAAGAAACATGATTCGGTCATATTTTATCAGGAGGGTTAAATCCGTTTTTTTTTTTAAGGTAATTCGATTTTTAGGGCGTGTGTCAATTTCGTTTCATTTTGATATTGTTTTAGGAAATATTACCAAAATGTTTGCAGAAAAGATTGACAGAGAAAATATATATGAGTGGTAGGTGTATACTATCAGATCTGTGTCGTAGCGAGCTTAATACAAGCAGCATCTACGAGCAGAGATTTGCCACAGCATATAATATGCATCCACAGGCTCATCATTTAGTGCATTTGTTAGTGGGACATAACAGAACATAGAAGTTCTTAAGTTTGACAACACTAACAAAATCAGTAAACCATGAAATTACAATTTAGCTATAACAATTTTACATACACTTATTACGACTCTAGCATACAATTTCGCAGAGTATTTTTTAAACTACATTTACTAACATGTAGTTCAACTACATCGTTATTTTTATTGTATACCCTACTCATACGACTAATGGCCTCATGCATACCATAGTTCTGTTTATGATTAGGTATATGTTATATATTTAATCTACGCAGGTTGTAGGAACCTCCCCGGGTATTAAAACCAATGGCACTTAAAAGATCAGGAGCATCAATTTGTCCTGATAATAGTTGGTGTAAGAAAACCATGTCATTGTTAAGTCTACGTTGAGACAAGGGCAACAGTTGAAGCAGTTAAATTCTGCACCTATACGGAGGCAAATTGTGTAGATCATCCCATGGAAGTCCTCTCAAAGCAAATCTTATGAATTTACGTAGGACTGATTCAATTCTATTCGAATGAACTACATAGAAGGGTGTCCAAACTTGTGAGGCATACTCCAAGTGAGGGCGAACTAGACAATTATAGAGTGAAAGAGTGACATATGGGTCATTAAACTCTTTTGACCATCTTTTTATAAATCCTAACATAGAGTTGGATTTATTGACGATAACGTTAATGTGTATATTAAACTCCATTTTGGGATCAAAATAAACACCAAGATCTTTAAAACTGTCTACACGACATAGAGTGTGCTCGGATAGAGTATATTTAAAATTACATGGAGCGCGTTTTCGTGAAAATGACATATGCTGGCACTTAGTAGGGTTCAGATTTAAACCGTTTTTAAGACACCATATGGTAAAACTATTTAAATCGGTTTGTAGAGAAAGCGAATCGTTTAAATCTCCTACACATTTGAAAATTTTCATATCATCAGCATATATAAATATTTTGCTATCTCGAATACAGGCTTTTACATCGTTAATTGCAAGTACCTACAGTAAAACCCGGATAACTACCTCTTCACAATTTCTGCTTTCTTTGGGTACTTAAGCGGGTGAGGTAGTTAATCGAACCCGCGTAAGCACCCTAAAGAGGCAGAAATCCGAATCCTGTTATCTAACTCAAGAAGATTGTTAACCGATTTTCTAACCTACGGAGAGATTTTTTTAAATTTAATTAGAAAACTCGTATGTACTTTCTTTAGTATGTATTTTTATCTCGAATTCATTAAAATATATTTATGTACATAGTACAGCATATACACAGTAGGCGCAATAATATTGTTTTGCAAAATAATTCAGAAAAACTACTTAAAATAATCAGTGATTTTCGACTGATTCATGTGATGTACTTCAAGGTTTATAATTTTCTCCTCCAAATTTTCGACATCATGGGTGGTAATATCTTTATGAAACAAAAACTGTCTAAGCACATCCAAAGCGCATAATGCTTCTTTTATATTAGGAGGAGTGTTAAATTCTTCTTCGTCGTCACACATATCTTCCCAATTTTCTTCTTCTTCTTCATTTAAACCTCTCTGAACTTCATCCACAATTTCTTCATCGGTCAGGCCATAGCATTGTAGTTCATTATCACAATCTACAAAACTATCAAATTCGGGACTCATTGCCACGTCAACTAAAGTGTTTTCAACAGCTATTATTTCTTCGTTTTTTACAAGATTTTCGCCAAAACAGAATCCTGCCTGAAAAGAATAATTAACTGTCAGCATTCAGTTATGTATGCAAAATTGAACATCCATATGACCTTTATAAAACAATTCTTAATCGTTTCTCCTGTAACCAGCCACCAAGCTCTCTTCACAAAAAACAATGCATCCAAAAGAGATATTGTTTTGGCGAATTGTTTTAAAATTAAGACCTTTCTCTAAGGCAACCAGTTGTTTTCTTATCATTATTTGCCTGTAGTGAGATTTGAAACTATGAATAATTCCCTGGTCAAGTGGTTGAATCAGGGCGGTTGTGTTTGGTGGGAGAAATTGGACACAAATGTTTTTTAGCTCAACTGTTGTTTTGTGGCAGGACGCATTGTCTACAAATAAGACAATTTTTACTCCCTTCTTTTTGCATTTCCTCGTCGATTTTGGATAGTATAGAATTCCATAGAAAAGTTGTCATCCAAGCCTTTTGATTGGAATAGTACGGTACAGGTAGATTTTTTTTGTTGAAACACCGAGGATTTTTCGATTTCCCGATAACGAAGACGTTTTTATAGCTTCCAGAAGCATTGCATATAAATAGAAAAGTTATTCGAACTTTGTGAGATTTGCTGCCTTTCATCATTTCTCCGCGCCGTGCAAGTGTACCATTTGGCAGCGCTCGGTACATCAGACCACTTTCGTCGGCGTTAAATACATTTTCAGGAGAATATTCTTTTAGAATGTCACCAAGGACATGGCTTATGTAGTTTGCAGCACCACTTTCATCACTTTCATTAGATTCACCGTGTATTTTTGTAAATTGGATGTTCTCTCTATGTTTCCATCGCCATAAAAAACCATTGCTGGGCTCAAAATCGGAGTTTAGTTTAATGGCTAGCTCTTGTTAATAAGAACGGGGCCAGATATCACAGCGTTTTGAGCTCGAGCCTGATCAAACCATTTTAGCAAAGCATTTTCAACATCTTCATGTGTACCTTTACGTCGTCGCTTTGATTTTAGGTTTTTGTTGGAACACGCAATCTCGCGAATTTCATTATACCCTATCCCATAGGGGTATATTAGTTTTGATACTTAGTTTGTAACATAGAGAAATAATTTAGCTACATATACCTCAAAGTATATGGATCGACTCAGAATCGCTAGCTGAGTCGATTAAGCCATGTCTGTCTGTCTGTCTGTCTGTCTGTCTGTCTGTCTGTCCGTCCGTCCGTCCGTCCGTCCGTCTGTCTGTTCGTCACCGATTTTTGGGCCTTAAATTTTGAGCTAGGATAATGAAATTTGGTATATAGGGTCCTTGTCCGTGCCACCAGAACAAGTGTAAAAATTTTTGAAATCCGCCCACTGCCACGCCCCCTTTTTAGGAAAAACGTATTTTTTGTCCAAACCGTAAAGAATTTTAAAAAAGTGTCTGAGAAGCATTTTTAGAGAATCGTAATATCTATATTTCGTCAATATAAAGTTTTTTTCCACGCCAACTTTTTGGGGGCGTTTTTTATAAAAAATGTTTTTTGGTCAAATTTTAAAATTTTCGAACAAAATTTTGATGCACAATCATTGGCAGTATTAATACCAACATTTCGTCAATAGACCATTTTAACCCACGCCCACTTTTTGGGGGCGTTTTCTTACAAAAGCCATTTGTATGCCCTACCCCAAGGCATATGCAAAGTAAAACGTTGTTTTTTGTCGAACCATAAAAGAATTTGATAAACCTTCGGAACAATATATTGTAAAAACGTCATTTTCAATACTTTATGACCATAAAGTCCATATTTTGAGGATATTAATTTTACGGATGGGATGGGATAGGGTATTAAACCATCCGCACAGCGGATTGTAGCCTTCTCATATGTTTTTTATTCTTATCTGCTTAAGGTATGGCAAAAGAGCATCTTTGCATTGCTTTACGACTACTGGTGGGATTCCATCGGGCCCCGCAGAATAATCATTGTTTAATGAAGATATATATTTAAGGAGTGTCTCATCGTCAAATGTAACATTGCTGAAACTTACTTGAGGACAGTCATTGAGATAACTGAAATAATCCTCGTCTAAGACTGGAGGGGTATCAATAAATGATTTACTGAAGCTCTCTGCGAATAAGTTTGACACAATTAGAGAGCTCGATGTTTTTGAATTATTGGAAGAGAAGTTGGCTGGGTATCCATCCGTTTTTCTCTTCGAATTGACAAATCCCCAAAAGCGTTTTGGGTCACTTTTAAGAGCGTTCTCCATATTGACTATATAGCCATTATATAAACTACTAGACATCGCAGAGAATTCATTAAAGTAATTCAGGTACTTATCGTAGTCGTATTGATTCTGGCTTTTAACAAAATTATTCCAGGCCCGGTTTCGTCTGTTTCCAAGAGTTTTAAGCTCTTTCGTGTACCACGGGTGCTGGACTTGGGCATTTTTAGAATGCCTGACTGGGATAGTTTTATCCATGCAATCTTTTATTATAAAATAGAAATTTTTAACAGCTTCTTCTAAATTGGAGAAGCCGCCAATCTTCATATTAGAAATAATAATTTCTTCGGAAAGCCTTTGAAAGTTTGCTTTCCGAAAGTCAAAAGAGTACGAACGATCGTACGAGTCAGCGTTTTCGTACAGATGTCCGCCTATGTCAATGGAAATATCTAGTGGAGGATGATTTTTATCTATGTTAGTAATGCTGGTACTAGATTCTAATACTGCAGTACTAACAGAGTCAGAAGAAAAAACTATAAATCGAGAATTCGATTATTATGATTTTTTATACAGCTTATTTGCTGTAAGTCAAATGATAAAATGATATCATGTAATAATAGTTCTTGCTGTGCAGAAACTTCTGATGGTATAAAATGAGGTTCTCGCCCAGCAACAAAATAGTACTGTCACAACAAGATAAGTCAAAGATGTATTCTAAAGCCTTCGATAGCTCAGAATACAGAATCCATAGACGATATGAAGGAATGTACGCATTTGCAACATAAAGATATTTATTTCCAATTGTTATCTTAACACAGATTATTTCAATGTTAAGAGGGAATGGAAATTCTATTTTCTCAGAGGTAAGATGACTGCGAACTGCAGTAAGAACACCTCCACCAAGAGCTTTTAGGTCATTTATATGGCGGTCACTCCTATATACTGAGAACTCATGATTAAAGAGTTCCGAGTCAAGTATACTGGCGTTAAGCCACGTTTCTGTCAAGGAGAATATATCATGAGAAAAGGCTTGGGAATTAAGAAAAAATGTTTTAGTTTTTGTTCGGAGCCCTCTTACATTTTGGTAGTGAGGGACAGTCGGAAGAGTTTTTTGATGCTGAGTTAACTCCGCGTTTAGCTCTACGTGGCCTAAACCCATTGACAATAGTGTTTAAAGGCCATGAGTCAGTGTCGCATACTTTATCAAATACATTTGGAGGTACTACTATTTTAAACCGTGAAACGAAATTATCCTGTTTACTAATTTTTGTACTTTTAATAGAAGTACCTGTAGGGACTAGATTTTTTGAAAATAAGTGACTAATCACGTCTTCGGAGGAAGTGCTTGGTTTCAGGCGTGTATATGTGGTTTGTAGGCAAAACCAAAGCACAGCTCTTGTAAGTGTCATAATTCTTTGCGAATGTCAAAAATAAAACACTGGTTAGTGGTTTTATATTAACCCCTGTATTAAGAAATGCTGATTAGCTAATCAATGGCTAACTTGACAGTTTTACCAATTAGAAACACTCGCGCAAATATCAAAAGTTAATCACTGATTAGCTAATCAGCGTTTATTAATAAGGGGGTAAATCTATTCGCGTACTTTTTAAAATTTCTTCAAATGTGGGTAAGTTCACTTAGAGAGAGACAAATTTACGAACAAAATACAAGAACAACTCCTTGTGGAGTTGCTAATCACCCATCGGAAGCGTCCTCGGGTGGCGGATAGAGGAACACTCTGCAGATGTACGCGGTAAGTGAGAAAAAAAAGTACAAGTCGAGGACTAAAATTATCTAGGGGTACTGTCCCCTATATAAAAAAACCTCCCCAGGCGACAGCGAAAGAATTCCGAAGATATAGACAATGGTGGCGTCTACAATACCAGTTAGGATGGACAAAGTAAAGTAACCTATTTGGGCTGCTCCGGCATATTCAGACAACAAGTCATCAAAGAATGTTAATCAGGCACCCTAAACAGAAATGGTGGAGGAAGAGCTGAGAGGCCAACGGCAGCGCTCAATCCCGTAGTGGATACTGATGGTTCCTTGTCCTAGTGGTATCTAATAAATTGGAGACCTAAATTGAAGTTGACCCAAAGCAGAACACCCAACGTGGAGGGCTTACGTTGGGTGTTGTGCTTTGGGTCAACTGCCCACTCACGGCAAAAATAGATGTTACGAAACAACTAAGAGCCTAGGAAAGGACCGATTTTATTGTTGACGAACATGCTAAACTGACAACGACCTTCGTATTCGCACCTGGAATGTGAGAACATTAAACAGGTGCAGCCAAACAACTAGCGGAACCCCTTAGGTGCTACAAAGGCGACATTACTGCCATCCAGGAAATACAAAGGCCGTGCAAAAAGAGGATGAAAAACCGTGACATCTACTACGGACTGTGTTAGTGAGCAGAAACAGCGACTATTCGAATGTGGCTTTGTTATAAGTGCCAGACTTAGGCAAAAAGTTTTATGTTCTTAAGGCATTAACGAACGCATGGTAACAATCCGCATCAAGGCCAACGCTCCGACGTTGTAAAACTCGTATTCCCTACCTGCTCCATCAACATCATACCACTAGGTCGATGATCAATGGCAACGATGACAACAAGCCATTAGATCAGCCGCAACTGATGTGCTAGGTATTTAAGCCCCACCAGCAAGAAACCCTTGGTTTGATGAAGACAACCAAGATATGCTCGCAGCCAAGAACGACACATTCAAGGCTAAGCTGTAGGCAAAGAATAGAGCTGGCATTGAACTCTATGGGCAAAGATCGAGAGAAGAACATCGGCTTTTCAGAATGAAGAAAATAAGCAAGAAAAGAGCGCAATCGAGGATATAGAGAGGTGCCACTCCAGGAACAATGTTCGCAAGTTTTACGTCAAAAGAAAATGTAAAACGTCAAAGCCAAGGAACAGAATCCTGTCGAGATGAATAAGGAAATATCGTAGTTGGACACAGTCGATGCTGAGGATATAGAAGAACCACTTCTGCAGACTGTAAAACGGCGATGACGAACAACATTCCGCAGTCACGATAGAACGAAGCATTGGCGATGACAGCGAAAACTACCAACCACTGACTTAAGTGAAGTGAGGATAAGAACATTCCTGCCGAGCTTAATAAAGCCGACGGAGATGACTTGACATGTAACATCCACCAACTCATAAGCCAAATCTGGTCGGATGAAAGTGAAGAATGGAACCCCTGCATTCTTTGCCTGATCCATAAAAGAACTGCGCTAACTACAGAGGCATTAGACCCTTGAACATCGCCTACAAGATCCCATCTGCCGTATTATGTGAACGCCTGAAATCGTTTACCAACAACCTGATTGGTCCTTATCAGTATGATTTTAGGCCAGGAAAGTCCACAACTCTGATCAAATCTTCAAACTTTGGCAGATCCTGGAAAAAAAACTAAGAAGACCAAATCGATACCCACCACCTATTTATCGATTTCAAAGCTGCATGACAGCATTTATAGAGACGAACTATACAAAGCAAGTCTAGTTTTGGTAGATCGCCCAAACTCGAATTGTAGCTGCTCCATCAGGATCGGAAACGATCTCACCGATACTTTCGATACCAAAAAATCATTTAGGCAAGGCGATGCACTGTCATGTGACTTCTTTAATCTCATTCTTGGGAGGATTGTGCAAAACTCAGGCGCCAACACCAGAGGCAAAATCATCCACAAATGGGTGGAACTACTAGAATACGCCGATGATATTGACATCATTGGACGGACTCAACGTGTTGTGAGAGACACGTTTGCTAGTATAGACAAGGAAGCGTCAAAAATGGCTGTAAACTCGAAAGGGCACACAACAAAGACGAATTGGACAGAACGTCACCATTGACGGATATACTTTGAGTTTGTACGGAACTATCCAACGTACTGTGTGAACTTCTAAAACCGTTCTGCAACACACTAATCGGCACGTACCAATGTGGCTTCCGGCCCGGCAGATCGACTATAGAACAAATTTTCACACTGAGGACACTGAGGCAAATCCTGGAAAAGATCAACGAATTTCAAGTCGAAACTCACCACCTATTCATCGACTTCAAAGCCGCATATGATACCAAACATCGTCAGGAGCTCTCGATGTCCGAATTCGGAATCCCGCAAAACTGATTCAGCTGTGTCGCGTGACGCTGGAAAACACGCGCTGCAACGTGCGGTTTGGGAGTAACTCCTCCGAACTTTTCCAAACATGCACCGGATTTCGGCAAGGAGACGCGCTATTATGTGACTTCTTCAATCTCGTACTGGAACAAATAGTGCGCAGGGCAGGTTTCAATACGGAAGGCACTATTTTCAACAGGTCCGTCCAGCTGCTGGACTAAGCGGAAGATATTGAAATCATCGGTCGCTCCCGACGTGCCGCGATAAAAGCGTTCACAGCGATTGAAGAACAGGCGAAATCCGTTGGCCTTGAAGTATATGAGGACAAGACCAAGTACATGTTATCAACAAACAAACAAGCATCTGTCCACCGCCTAGGACAAAACGTCACTATTGATAGCGGAAATTTCGAGGTAGTTAAGGAGTTCACCTACCTCGGAGTTAACATATAGGTACTCCACGAATGACACCCTACTGGAGATACGTCTAAGAATTACCCTAGGAAACCGTTGCTACTTCGGGTTGACGAAACAACTGGGTTCAAAACTCCTAACTCGAAGGACGAAAGGTGTGCTCTACAAAACCCCTATCCTGCTAGTTCAGCTTTATGGTGCCGAGTGCTGGACGATAAGCAAGAAGGGAGAGCCGATACTGGGCGGATTTTTGGTCCTGTGCGCGAGGAGGGCGAATGGAGGAGAAGATACAACCGCGAACTCTATGAGCTATACCAAGATGTGGATGTGGACCAAAAACGCCAAAAACACGTCGACTACATTGGCTCGCCACATCGAGCGAATGGACAATAATGCTCCAGCTAAGAGGATCTTCAAATCCCTGCCCCCAGGTTCCAAAAGGCAAGGAACACCGAACCTCCGTTTCAAAGACCAAGCCATCGCGGATGCCAGAGCGCTTGGTGTAAACAACTGCAAGCTGCGAGCCAGGGATCGTAGAGCATGGAAGGCAGCAGTGTCTCAGGCAGAGACTCTTCACGGGGTGGATGTCCGACAAGTAAATACGGAACTTTTTCTACCTTGGCTCCGCTATGAACTCTGAAAACCACATCTCGTCAGAAATTAAACGAAGAATTACTCCAGCCAACTTCAATTTCTCCGAGCTAGGAAGCAATTTAGTAGTAAAGCCCTCACTCGAACTGCTAAGGCGATCGTATACAAGACCATGATCACCCCAGTCCTGGTCTACGGCTCTGAAGCAAGGACCAAAAGCGAATGAAGAAATATTTTGTCGTTTTGAGACAAAAATTCTTCGAAAAATCTTCGGTCCCGTTTGCATTGACGGGCTATGGAGACGAAGATTCAACCACGAACTATACAAGCTGTACAGCGACATACCCCTGGTCAAAAAACTCAGCATTGGACGTTTAAGATGGCTAGGAAATGTGGATCGAATGGACACCAATACTCCGGATCTCAGATTCTTCGATTCCCGGCCAGATCACGGACGCGGTAGAGGAATATCTTTCCTTAAGTGTTGCGCAAAAGTAGAAACTGACATCAACCAACTTGAAGTGGGATACTGGAGGTAGTTAGCTTAGGACCGGCCTTATTGGAAAGGCAGTTTCATTGAGGTCCAGGTTCATTCCGGACTCTAGCGTCACTTAAATACAAGGTGGCGCAAAAGTAATCCTCCTATCAGAAAATGCTATAAATTTTGCGATTGGCCCCTAATGTCAGTTCTGTTTTGACATTTGTGTAGTAAACACATGCGAAATACACGTTAATAAACAATGTTACGCTACACTGCTCCAGAACGCGGAATATTAGTGACTATTTATTTCAGCAATAATCGGTCGGTGACTTTGGCACAACGTGAATTTCGTCGCAGATTTCCTAGCCGTCCAACGCCTACTGGTGAAACACTGCGACGTTTAGCCGCTCGCCTCGAAGAGACTGGCACAACACGAGATGCTGCCAGGCGTGGCAGACCCCGGAGTAGCCGTTCTGCAGAGAATATTGCTGCTGTAGCCGAAGATGTCATGGAAGCGCCGTCGACATCGACCAGACGACGTGCCACGCAAATGGGTATCAGTCGACGGTCTTTACATCGAATTTTGGTACAAGCTTTGAAGATGTTTCCGTACAAAGTCCAGACGGTGCATCAGCTGTTAGCTGCTGACCGCCAATCGCGTCTAACATACGCTCAAGCCATCCTTAATCACCACCAAGAGGAAGATGATTTTTCATCAAAAATAATCATGAGTGATGAGGCCCCTTTCCATCTTAGCGGGTACGTAAATAAGCAAAATTTACGCTTCTGGGGCACTGAAAATTCGCGTGTAACCCACGAAGAGCCATTACACCCGCTCAAAGTAACTGTATGGTGTGCTGTTTTCGCTGGAGGAGTCATCGGACCTTTTATCTTCGAAGACGTCGCGGGCCAAACGGTTACTGTGAATGGTGAGCGCTACAGAGCAATGATCAACGAGTTCTTTTTGTCGCAACTTGATGAATTGGGATTGGAAAACATGTGGTTCCAACAGGACGGTGCAACGGCACACACTGCACGTGCCACAACCGATATGCTGAAGGATGCATTTCCCGGGCGCCTAATCTCCCGTTTTGGCGATTTGCACTGGCCAGCAAGATCGCCTGATTTGACCGCTCCAGACTTCTTTTTGTGGGGCTTTTTGAAGTCGCGGGTTTATGTCAACAAGCCTCAGACTCTTGCAGCTCTTAAAGACAATATCCGTCAAGAATGTGAGGACCTATCGCTGAAGTTTTGGCCAAAGTGATGGAAAATGCCATAAAAGGGCTCAAATGACAATGTATGAAGAAACACAGTCGTTCGTCACAGTTGTCCATAATATACTGACAAATCTGGAAATTGTGTATTTTTTTTTGTCAAAGAAATTCGTGACAATTTTTTGGAAAACTTCTGACACTTCATTGTCATTCCATTATTTTTTGATCCGAAATCTGGACAATTAACCCAAATTTTCCGACAATCCTACAATATCGTCAAATTTCCAAATTGTCTTCTGTCGCACTTGGCAATTTTTATGAAATATGGCCCTGGACATGCCAGAAAATTGTCAGTTTTTCATTGCTGTGGCTTGACGCAATTACAAATTTGTCTACCTACCAATTTTTGTCATAAATAAAAGGCAAAAGCCAGAACCCACCTCCAAACAATAAAACCACCACGCTAATATGTCAAAATGCCAGCACGCAAATAATAATCCAAAATGAAATCAATTTCCCACAACGGAAGAGTGCCATTCAATTTGCACAGCAAAAATAAACAAAAAAAGTTATCGATATCCATTGACACAACGATTTCCGTAGTTTTTCTGTTATCAGTAAGTAAATTATCGAAAAAAAAAATTCCCTCCATCACGATACCGGAAGTTTGCATGTTTTCCATTAAATTTCGATTGTGTCTGTCAGTTCCAATTAACTTTCAACACATTTACCGTTTTTAGTTATTACGAATTAATTACACATTTCGATATCGTTTTCAAAAGTCGATTCTCATTCGAAGGGAATTGGTTTTTTGATATTTTGAAGCAAAAAAAAAATCTTCATTGCATGTCAGCCAATTAATTTGTGCTTAACAATTTGTACAATGTACACAGATGTTTTCTTTTTTCTATTTTATATAAAATGCAGGCGCTGCAATAAATTAATTGATTGCACACGCAAATCGCGATGGGATAGAACGATTTTCTAAAAATATTACACGACGAGGGGATAGTATCCGTTTACAGGGTGCTCGAATTAAAAAACACATGTTTGGTGGATGGGAAAATTAAAATATCTCGTGCAACATGAAATTGGTGAACTTATAGATAAATAAATTGAGTTTCCGTTTTTGTAAAGGGTTTTTTGAAAAGGTGATTTAATTAACCCGAAGAGGGTTTTTTTCTATTTAAGTCGAATGCAACTATTAATTAGGTTTTAACGAGAAAACTGGCAAATTGAATTTGAAAGGTTGCATGGTTGCTTAGTTGTCTGTCAACTTAAACGAAACAAGAGCAATTTCAAAGGATTTTTACGCTCTTACAAGTTTTCCACCTGTTGACATACTTACAGGAATATTTGAGATGATATAGATATTGACGTGCCAGCTTATGTCAAATGCACAAAATCCTCTTAGAAAACTTAAATTTTGTACTAAAACAACAGTTTTTCAGAGTTTTGTGATTGGTTGACTCAGTTTTGTTTGAGAGTGTGCGTTAGAAAACTTAGATTTCGTACGGGGAAAAACTTTTTTCACATTGATTGGTTTAGTGGCGCTACAGTCCGGGATGAACCTGGGCCTCAACCATCAACCAACATGCCTCTCCAATTAGCCCGGACCTTAGCTAACTGCCACCAGTTGCGCACTCCAAGTTGGTTGAGGTCGGTTTCAACTTGTCCGCGCCACTTAAGGCGAGGTCTTCCTCTACTGCGTCCGTCGTCTGGCTGGAAATCGAAGACTCTGCGAGCCGGAGTATTGGTGTCCTTTCGTTCTACATGTCCTAGCCATCTTAAACGTCCAATGCGGAGTTTTTTGACTAGGGGTATGTCGCTGTACAGCTCGTATAGTTCTTGGTTGAATCTTCGTCTCAACGCAAACGGGACCGAAGATTTTCCGAAGAACTTTCCTCTCGAATCGGTCAAGGATTTCTTCATCAATTTTTGATACGGTCCATGCGCCAGCGCCGTAGAGCAGGACTGGGATAATCAGGGTCTTATATAGGATCTCCTTAGTAGTTCGAGTGAGGGCTTTACTACTAAATTGCCTTCTTAGCCCGAAGAAACAGCGATTGGCAAGAGTAGTTTTTCGTTTGATTTCTGACGAGATGTTGTTGTCAGAGTTCATAGCGGATCGGAGGTAGACAAAGTCCCGTACTACCTCAAAGTTATATCTGTCAATGGTGACGTTCTGTCCAATTCGTCGATGTTGTGTGTCCTTTCGTGTTGACGGCATATACTTGGTCCTGCCCTCATTTAACCCATTTTTGCCGCTTCCTTCTCTATAGCAAACGTGGCTATGACATCACGTTGAGTCCGACCAATGATGTCAATATCGTCGGCGTATGCCAGTAGTTGCACCAATTTTTGGAAAATTGTGCCTCTAGTGTTGGCTCGGGAGTTTTGCACATTCCTTTCAAGCATGATGATTAAGATGTCACATGACAGTGCATCGCCTTGGCGAAATCCTTTTTTGGTATCAAATGAGTCGTTTCCGACCCTGATGGAACAGCGAGAATTCTTCATCGTCAACCTACACAGACGGACGAGTTTGGGCGGTGTATCCAAAATAGACAGCTCTGTATAGTTCGTCTCTATAAATGCTGTCCTATGCGGCTTTGAAATCGATAAATAGGTGGTGGGTATCGATTTGGACTTTTTGGGTTTTTTCCAGGATCTGCCGAAGTGTGAAAATTTGATCGGTTGTGGACTTTCCTGGCCTAAAACCACACTGGTAAGTGCTGATCAGGTTGTTGGTAAACGGTTTCAGGCGTTCGCATTTTAAGGCAGATAGGATCTTGTAGGCGATGTTGAGGAGACTTATGCCTCTGTAGTTGGCGCAGTTCAGAGGGTCTCATTTTTTGTGGATCGGGCAAACGAAGCTGAGGTTCCATTCTTCAGGAATGCTTTCATCCGACCAGATTTGGCTTATGAGTTGGTGGATGTTACTTACCAAGTCATCTCCTCCAGCTTTATAAAGCTCAGCGGGAAGTCCGTCATTTCCGGCGGCCTTATTAAGCTTAAGTTTAGATATAGCTATCCTCACTTCACTTAGGTCGGGTGGTTGGCAGTTTTCGCTGTCGTTGCCAATAGTAAATGGTTCGTTCTTCCTGACAGCGGAATGTTGTTCGTCATCGCCGTTTAACAGTCTGCAGAAGTGGTTCTTCCATATCCTCAGTATCGACTGTATCTTATCGGAACTTCCAGAACTTGACATGATCTGTGCGGTTACAGACCGCTTACCAAAGACACTATGCTTCGACAAAAGATTCTCAACGGAGATCACAACCAGAGAAGCATGGTGTAGCAACAACCCTCCAAACTGCCTAAACGGCCTAAAGTGGTATACGGATGGTTCTAAAATGGACTCAGGGGTAGGAGCTGGCATACATGGACAAAATAAAAACATCTCAATACCTATGGGAAAAAACCCTAGTGTATTCCATGCTGAGCTCCATGCCATAAAAGAATGCGCAAACCTAATACACAACTCAGGTATTAAAGGCGCAAACATCCATATCTTCACGGACAGTCAAGTAGCTATAAAAGCCCTTAGCTCACACATCATTGATTCAAAATCAGTACTACACTGCTTCAACTCCCTCCAAACACTCAGTTCCAGGAACAAAACCAAACTATGGTGGGTCCCCGGACATAAGGGAGTTGGAGGTAACGAAAAAGCTGATGAACTAGCCAGAAAAGGTTCCGAAATCCCCTTCATTGGATCTGAACCCTTCTGTGCAATCCCCAAATCAGCCATAAATCTGGTCATAAAAAGCTGGGAACAAAACAAATGTGTTTCATACTGGGGAAACATCCCAGGCCTAAGAAAGGCCAAAAGAGCTATTCAGCCCTTCAAATCAGATGCCGACAAGATACTAAATCTTCGCAGGCACGATATCAAAAACTTAGTAGGCTACCTAACTGGTCATCACGGTCTGCGATATCACCTAAACAAAATGCGTCTAGTCGACTCACCGGAGTGCAGACTATGTCTAGAAGAAGACGAAACAGCCGAGCATATGATATGTGAATGCCCCCGGTCCTTTAAGGTATGAGAAGAGAATCTTTCTTCAGGGAATTCTTAAGTCCCGAAGAATTGAGGAAATCTTCGGCTGAAAGTATTATCAGCTACATTAGGAAAGTAGAAGCGCTACTAACCTAAAAAGCATCTGACGGCAAGCACAATAGATCTTTTAGGTCGATGTGTATATTACTGCTTAGGCAGGTCAGAATTTAAAAAAAAAAAAAATCGACTGTATCTCAACTATGATATTTTCTTGTTAATCTCGACAGGATTCTGTTCGAGCCTTGTATCTTTGGCTTTGACGTTTTACACTTTGGTAAAACTTGCGAACATCGTTCCTCTCTATATCCTCGATCGCGCGCTTTTCTTGCTCTTTTTTCTTCTTTCTGAAGAGCCGGTGTTCTTCCCTTCTTCTTTGCCTATAGAGCTCAATGGCAGCTCTCGTCTTCACCTGCAGCTTAGCCTTGTAGGCCTCGTTCTTGGCTGCGAGCATCTGTCGGCATTCCTCATCAAACCAGGGGTTTCTTGCTGGTGGCCGCGAGAAACCTAGCACATCAGTTGCGGCTGATTTAATGGCTTGTTGGCATCGTTGCCATTGTTCTTCGACATTAGATGCTGGTGGTATGTTGTGAGTCGAGAGGTTAAGGGATACGCGTTGCGCGAAGGTCTTGGCGGTCTCTGGCGATTGCAGTCTTTCGACATTAAATTTTTTCACAGTATTTCTGGTTTTTTGTGGCGTGGGGTGGATATCCGCATCCTTACCTTGGCTACAACAGCACGATTTTAACATCGTACTTTGGTAGTCGCTCATAGGTTTTATCGAGGAGCTCGTAGAAGCAATCCTTAGTTATATCATCCTTTTCCTCCGTCGGAGCATGAGCACATATAAGGCTTATGTTGACGAATTTTGCCTTGATGCGGATTGTTACAATGCGTTCGCTAATGTCTTGGAAACATTAGACTTCTTGCCTTAGTCTGGCACTTATAACAAATCCGCATCCGAATAGTCGCTGGTTCTGCTCACAATAACACTATCCATAGTAGATGTCACAGTTTTTCATCCTCTTTTTGCCTGGCCCATCCCATCGTATTTCCTGGATGGCAGTAATGTCTGCTTTGTAGCAGTTTAGGTCTTCAGCTAGTTGTTCGCCTGCACCTCTCCTGTTTAATGCTCTCACATTCCAGGTGCAGATACGAACGTCGTTGTCCTTTTTTCGTTTAGCAGGGACGTCAACAGTAATATCAGTCCTTTCCGAGGCTATTAGTTGCTTCGTAACAATGGATTTTTCCATGGGTGGGTATGTTAACCCAAATCACAACCCCCAAGCTGGAGGGCCAGTTCCAATTTATTAGATACCCCTAAGACATGGGGCCATCAGTATCCATTACGGGATTGAGAGCTGCCGTTGATCTTTCGGTTCATCCAGCCACCATCTCTGTTCAAGGGGCCTGAAAATTCCTAGATAACCTGTTGTCCGAATTTGTCGAAGCTGCTTATCTAGGTTGGCCTGGGACGGCAGGTCGAGTAATCATTCCGCGCCATTCTGAACAGGGTGATTATAGTGTTGCTGTTTTACGTCTTGTTATCAACACTCGTGCTCATCGTTTAGAGAGTCAAATACGGTTGGATGAGAGCATTTGAGGTGTAGTCAGAGTTGCGAGCACTGGAGATTGCCAAGTTAAAGCCTATCAGAGTCTACCCTCGTTCTACAACACCCAACCATCATTTGTGATTGGTTGACTCAGTTTTTTTTTTTTTGTTTTAGTGCGCGACAAAGATGGACAGGGACACATTTGCTTACTTAAGTGGTGCTACAGTCCGGGATGAATTTCGGCCTAGAAAGAGCGTAGGAGCCTTTGGGATCACCAGCATTTATTATGTAAGTTGCAGACTCGATACCGACTAAACCATTTGAAGGTTTCTAACGGGTGGTTAAATTTTGAGTGCCGATGTTGAATGTGAACCACACCTAAACGTCAAGTTTTTTTTCTTTTTCATTTCATTTGACATTTCTTAGTTCAGACTAACTCAATTCGAACCATGGAAATACACAGAATTCAGCAATGCGGTAAAGTTATTCAGGCTTATTATGAAAATGGGCGTTCAAATCAAAATGCATATCGTGCACTTCGTGATTTTTTTCGGTCCAAATGTGCGTGCAATCGGAAAAATCGTGAAAAAATTTGAGCAAACCGGGTTTGTAGGAGATACAGCTTGTACTGCATAAAATATTGCTGCTGTTCGCTATAGTGTGGCTGAAGAGCCGCCCACGCCCCCTCGTCGTCGTTCCCAACAATTGCACCTCTCACACTCGTCGTTGATGAACATTATGCATAAAGACTTGCATTTACATGCTGCAATTGACTCAAGAACTTAAGCCTCTTGACCATTTCAAGAAATAGCAACAGTAGATGATCAATTTTCGAAGAAAATCATCTTCAGTGATGAGGCACATTTTGACCTCAGTGGATTCGTCAATAAGCAGAATTGCCGCATTTGGGCGAATGACAATCCAATAGCGATTGTCGAAAAACCAATGCACCCACAAAGAGTGACTGTTTGGTACGGTTTATGGCCAGGCGGCATCATCGGGCCGTATTTTTTTCCAAAATTAGGCCGTTCAGGGAGTTTCTATGAATGGTGTTCGCTATCGTGAGTTGATAACGAACTTTTTATGACCCAAATTGGAAGATATGGATGTGGACGATATGTGGTTTCAACAGGACGGTGCCACTTGCCACACAGCTAACGAAACAATGGCTCTTTTGAGCGACAAATTCAATTGCTGTGTTATCTTACGTGGTGGCGATGTCAATTGGCCGTCAAGATACTGTGATTTGACACCGTTGGACTTCTTTCTTTGGGGATATTTGAAAGAAAAGTTGAACGTCGATAAGCCAGCAACAATTCAAGAGCTAAAGGATGAGATAATTCGGCACATTAACGGCATAGAACCTCAATTATGCCTCAGCGTCATCGAAAATTTGGACCATCGGATGGAGAGGTCCCGCCGAGCTCGCGGCGGCCATTTGGTCGATATTTTTTTATCATAATAGAAAGAAATGACAATAATTTCCTGAATAATTTGTGTTTTATTCAAAATCAACATCTGTCCTTAAAATTTAACCACCCTTAAGATGTGGATTGGAGTTAGTCCTGTTAAGGCTTCTATAGCCCCATTGGAACAGGTACGCATGGCTCCGGTAGTGCCCAGATAGGCAAGCCGTTGTACCTTGTTTATAAATCATAAAAATTGGAAAGATCGAAGGAGCCTTTGGGATCACCAGGATTTATTTGGTAATTTGCAGACCAGTGCTGGATTTACGCCTAGGCCCGTAAGGCGGCAAAATTTTGATAACCCTGAAAATCAAGAACCGTAAAATGTTAGAATACAGTCAAAATTCGATAACTCAAACTACTATTATCCACAATAAAAGCTCGACTTATCAAGACTTCGATTTATCCAAATTGTTCCTCAAAATTAAAATAATCAAACAATTCAATATGTATCTGAAATACATATGCACACACATTTTGTGCTTTTATTAAGTCTAACACATTTTACATTAATGTAGTACATAAGTATTTACAACATACATAAAATTATTGCCTGTATGTACATATATGTATGTACTTACAATTTCCAACCAGCAACGAAACATGTCGGTAATAAAAAAGTCAAATTTCTTAAACCTACATAATTATTTTTGTGTGTATGTAGGTAAGTATCTCGTTTTCTTTTCAAATGAAAATTCGCTTCAAAAATTCGAATTTAAAATCCATACGTGATGTTGTTATTTCTTCTCACTAAATGGGAATTCCCCTTAAAAAGTTCGACTTGCTTGATGCATATGCGATTTTTTTGTTCGAGTTATCAGGGAAAAAATGTATGGGATTTGAACTCTAAACGTTGTTGCCACATAATTTTGTTCGAGTTATAAAAAAATAAGGTTGTCCAAGTTTGACTGTAATTTGAAATTGATAATTTTTGTGGATTAATTTACCTTTATATCTATGAAAAATTTTGAATATAGGTAATTCCGACTTTACCCTTTAATTTGCCGGTGCAATACAATTTTTTTTAGATCAATATTATTGGCCGTTGAAAATAATACACTAAAAAATCGGCAGTGAATTTCTCAGTTTTTTTCAGTGAAGTGATTGCGGAATGCAAAATTTTTGTTCATCAGTTTAAAACAAATTTAAATTTACAAGTAAAATTGTCGCAATTCTGATATAAATTTATAATCAAATATGAGTGCATATCGAAATAAACTCAGTGGTGCTGAATATCGTAAAAGAAAGGCAGACGAATCTACGAAAAAATGTAATTTACTAAAGAAAATCCCAAAAATATCTAATTTTTTAACAAGTTCGTCAAAAACTTCTAATAATGATCAACAGCCATTATGTTCATCTACTGTAAGTATTTTACTATAATTATCAACATTCTTTTTAAATTGAATGTAACGTTGTTCTTAATCTAAGGGCGGAATCACATTTGTAACGTGTGGTTTGTTGCTATCACTCCAATGAATTTCATATGCGTAGAAACATGTTTTTGTCGTGTGGTGCAGTGTGGCGCATTGAGTCGATATCGCTCCCATTACGACTGCGCCACACCACGACGATCTATGGAGCAATAAAACGAGACAAATATACTATCTGAAATTGGGTATGTGAAAGATCTAGAAATCAGAATTCATTTAAATAAAAACCATAGCACACAATCCAAGTGTGCACAGAACGCGACAGGACACACCACACGTTACCTTTCAAGCGTGGTTCCGGCTTAAGAAAATAAGAGAATAAGAAAAAGAGTTATCAGTTGTTTAAAAACAATGTATTTTTCTTCAGCAGAAAATAGACGAGATTTCAACACCAAATATCGAAGAAAGACAGTTAAGCCCTCCTTCACCAAAAGATACTGAAGAAATACAGTCAAGTTCTCCTTCAACTAATTTATTAGGTGACAGTTCAATTGCAGGTAATGTTTTAGGAATCAGTAGTGATCCCTTCTTATGGAATTTAAACGAAGAAATTCAAGAATATATCATTTTAAACGGTGCACCACAAAATAATATTCATATTATTGATTTTAAAAATTCTAAAAATGATTATAGTGATAAAACAAGATATTGCTCGAAAAATTTATTTCAACGAACTTTGAAGAATGGAGAGATTCAACGCCGTGAGTGGTTGATGTATTCAGAAACTAAAGGATCCGTATTTTGTATTCCATGCTTACTATTTAGTAGATGTGGTGAAACACATGCTTTCACCTTCGAAGGGTTCCGAGACTGGAAAAACTCAAAAGCACGCGTTGAAGGTCACGAAAACTCTGACGTTCATAAAACTAATGTTAGTAACTTAAAAGCTCGAGCGGTAGCTCAAGGACGTGTTGATCAACATTTATTAAAAAGCTCGACGAAGAAATTTCGTACTGGAAAAAAATATTGTATCGGATAATTGCAATCGTTTGCCGTTTCGAGGGCATTCAGAGAGAATTGGAGATCCCCGTAATGGAAATTTCTTAGCATCAGTAGAACTTGTTGCTGAATTCGATCCATTTCTATCTCAACATTTAAAGTCGTGTGCGCATCCTGGTAGTGGCAACATATCGTACTTATCAAAAACAATCTACGAAGAAATTATATTACTGATTCAAAGTCAAGTATTAAAGCAAATCTACTGAAGTGCAATCCGCTAAGTACTTTGGTATTATTGTAGATTCTACGCCTGATATTGCTCATGTCGACCAGCTAACTATAATTATTAGATATGTACGTGCAAATGGTGAACCCGTCGAAAGATTTTTAGAATTTATACCTAGTACTGGTCATAAAGCAAAGGATATTGAAGATGCTGTATTAAACTCATTAAAAAAAAATGGTTTGGACATTATGAACTGTCGTGGTCAATCGTACGACAATGCAAGTAATATGTCAGGGATATATTCAGGAGTTCAAGCACGAATGAAAACAATCAATCCATTAGCAGATTACGTTCCTTGCGCTGCCCATTCGCTAAATTTAGTAGGCATTTGTGCAGCTGAATCTGTACCTGAAGCAGTTGATTTTTTTTCTACTTTGCAAGAACTGTATAATTTTTTTACGATATCTACACATCGTTGGGAGGTCCTGGCGCAACAGACAAATTTAAGACTCAAAAGCATTTCTCAAACTCGATGGTCTGCTCGACATGATGCATGCTATGCTTTAGAAAAAGAGTGGTGTGCAATAATTGAAGCATTGGACTTTATTGGAGAAAGCAATGACGAGAAACCGAGTACACGATCTGAAGCTATTGGATTAAAACAGAAATTACAGCATTTAGAAACAGCAATACTAGTCATAGTTTGGAATGTAATTTTAGATAGTTTTAATGCTGTTAGTAAGAAACTACAGGATTCCCAAATTGATTTATCATCCGTAGTCCGACTCTACGGTTTGTTGGCCTCTTTTCTTCAGGATATGAGACATAAACAATTTTTAGAATATGAAGAAAAAGCTAAAGCGCTGTCTGGAGTTCAAGATTATTATCGCTATGGTACTCGCCGCAGAAAAATCAGAAAACTTCAGCCAGACGAGTCACGGGTAAATGAAATAGCACCTATTTCTGGCGAAGAAAATTTTCGTACAAATATTTACTACCCTATTTTGGATACTCTAAGTACACAATTAGCTGAACGTAAAAATGTATATGATAAGCTTTATCATATTATCTGAAAATGATACGAATGAGTTGAAAAATGAATCAAATAAACTAGTCAATAAGTATCCTGACGATTTAGAAGAAACATTAGGAAATGAATGTATTCACTTTCATTATCAACTTAAAGATTCATTGGCAAATTCTGAAAATGTAAGTTCTGCGAAAAATATATGCAATATATTGCATTCACAAAATCTTTGTGATGTTTATCCTAATTTAGATATTGCTCTACGAATTTTTTTGAACATCCCAGCAACAAATTGTTCTTGAGAAAGTTTTTTTTCAACTCTGAAAAGGGTAAAAAATTATTTACGTGCAAGTATAGGCCAAGACCGACTTAATGCCCTTGCATTATTATCTATTGAAGCTCAGTTGGTACAAGAACTAGATTACGATGATATAATTGACGTTTTCGCACGAACTAAAGCCAGAAAGAAGAAAATGTGAACTCAAAAAGCTATATTCAAATTAATAATTTATATTTAAGACTTTATACGAAAAGTTGTACTTATGTTAACTTATTAAATGTTGTATTGAAGTTAATAAATTTGAATTCATAATAATTTCAATATTTAAAAATTTTATATTTATTGTTAATAATTTTTTCTCCATACAGCAAAATGGGCGGCATATCTCACGGGGCCTAGGGCGACATCGAACATAAATCCGCCACTGTGCAGACTCGATACCGTTTAAATCAACCAATTGAGGGTTTCTAGGGATAATTTCTATCCAATGAAAAAGTGTTTCATTGATCAAGCTTAAGGCCAAATCCTTGTCAGATGCATTTGAAATAGGGCATCCATCTCACTTTCACTACTATGATGGAGCAATTGTTTCCACATTTCGGTGTACAAATATCCATTCAAATTAATCAAAAACGGAGAAAAGCGCTAAAGAGTACCTCCATAGCTAACACCCATCCAATTATCAAAAATGTAGTCCAACCACATAGTCTATGCCCTAACAGCTTTGCTTTGCTCTACCATGACCCAGTAGTCTATAAAATTGATAATTTTTTCCCCCATATCCCCTCAAGAAAAATCCAACAGTGCAGCTATCAAATTAAGTAATTCCCTCCAAGTAATCATCAAGCCCGCGTCTCCCACAACTGTTGCTGTAGATACTCTATAATCCGTCAGAACTGAATGACGGCACAAGGAGCGCTCATGTTATTTTTTTTTTTTTTTTCAAAGCTGTTGCCTCAGACTTAGTCATTAGATTACATGAAAGGTGGTTTCAATCACGAATACAGCGAATAATTACCAGACCTCCGGGAATTCGCCCTGATCCGATGGCGTAACTTTTATCACTTCGAAAGCAGACCCGCTTTTATTATTCCTGGCAACTCATGAACGTGTTCAAATCGATCATTAATTACAGTTAAGTGAAATCAATTCGTGGGAAACACTTTGCATTGCAAAGATATTTTTGCAGGAAAAATTCAATTTGTTGGATAAAAATGGCCGCAGGCGAAAACACTTTGTTGCAGCGAAAATGTTTTCATTTTTCAAAAATTCACCCACCAGGGCCGTTATTTGTGATGAATTGTGGAATTCCAGTAAAATAAATATTTTGATACATTTTGGCCAAGAACTCGACGATTGATTGAATTCAATGGAAAATGTCAGTTCGTGACCGTCGAGTGGAGTGTATGACGTATACGTAACTTTTTTTTTGATTGAAAAAAATAATTTATTGGTTTTTGTCGGAAACATTTGTTACTTTGATCTGATTTTCGATTGAGTAAATCAAACGTGGCAGCAACGATTGCAATAAATGCAGATTTCATCAGCCGGTAGATGAAAGGTATCGATAGCTTTATCTCGATCTAGGTTCATCGGTTTTTTAGTTCTCAATTTTGATGAACGTTTCCAATGTTTCTATAAAGAGAAAGGTGAGTAAAAGATGCAAACAAACTGTTCTCAACAGGAAAAACATATTTAAATCCCTGCAATCGAATTAGAGAAGATGATGCGACACAACGTGAACAGTCTACATGATGTGATTTCACACTTTCGGACATCATTTGGGAATATCAAGACCTCTTGGACGGATATGCTGGCAGAAGAGTCGAAAGGCACACGGCAGCGCTCAATCTGAAGGTAAATACTGACGACCCTGTGTCCTAAGGGTATCTAATAAATTGAAGCTGGCCCTTCAGTTTGGAGGTTATGCTTTGGGTTAACTACCCAGTCACTTCAAAAAAAATTATATAACGAGGCAACCAAGACCATCAGAAAGGACGGATCTTATTGATGTTGACCATGCTAAAGGAAAAAACGGAAAAAGATGTTCGTATCTGCACCTAGAACGTAAACACATTAAATAGGAGAGGTGCAGCCGAATAACTAGCAGAAGCCCTATGCTGCTACAAAGCAGACATTACTGCCATCCAGGATATACGATGGGATGGATCGCACAAAAAGAGGATGAAAATCTGTGACATCTACTACGCACCGTGTTATAGTGAGCAGAAACAGCGACTATTCGGATGCGGATTTGTTATAAGTGCCAGACTTAGGCAAGAAGTCTTATATTTGCAACGCATAAGCCAACACATTGTAAAAATCCACATCAGGGCCAAATTTGCCAATATATGCCTTCACGCTCCGACGGAGGAAAGAGGTGATATTGCGAAAGACTGCTTCTACGAGCGCCTTGACAAGACCTATAAGCAGCGACTACCGAAGTACGAAGTTAAAATCGTGCTGGGAGATTTTAGCGCTAAGGTAGGAAGAGAAGATACAAGACAACACGACTGACAAGGGATTTGGGGTAATTGACACCGCTGCGAAGCGCAATGCCACTATAGCCTCACCTTGATATCCATAAGGGGACATGGCGGTCTCCAGATCAACGAACGATCAATCAAATTGATCACATTGCAACAGAGAAGAGGCACGCATCCAGTATTTTGTATGTCCGAACATTACGAGGGGCTAACATCGACCTGGACCACCTACCTTGTAGCAGGCAATGTAAGAATGGGGATATCCACCGCGTCACAACAAACCAGACATACTGTGAAAAAATTTAGTGTCGAACAACTGCAATTGCAAGAGACTGCCAAGTATTTTGCAGAAAGCGTATCCAACAACGTTTCAATTGACACCATACCACCAGCATCTAATGTCGAAGAACAATGGCAGCCATGCGTCATCAAGCCCTTAGATCAGCTGCAACTGATGTGCTGGGTTTCTCGCGGCCACCAGCAAGAAACCCTAGATTTGATGAAGAATGCCGACAGATGCCCGCAGCCAAATCGGGGCCCGTAAGGCTAAGCTGCAGGTAAAGGCGAGAGGTGCCATTGAGGGAGGGGAAAACAGCTTTTCAGAATGAAGAAAATAGGGCAAGATCGAGGATATAGAATGGTGCCACTCCAGGAATGATGTTCGCAAGTTTTACCAAATTGTAAAACGTCAAAGCCAGGGTAACAAGGCGCGAACAGAATTCTGTGAACACAGAAAGAGCGTAGTTAAGATACAGGCGTAGCTGAGAATAAGGTAGAACCACTTTGGCAGATTGTTAAACAGCGTTGACGAACAATCATCCGCTGCGAAAACTACCAACAACCCGACCTAAGTGAAGGACTAACTTACTTGAGTGGCGCAGTAGTCTGGAATCAACCTGGACCTCAGCCAACATGCCTCTTCAATTAGCACCGTCCTTAGCTAACTGCCTCCAGTTGCACACTCCAAGTTGGTTGAGGTCGGTTTCTACTTGTGCGCGCCACTTAAGGCGAGGTCTTCCTCTACTGCGCCCGACGTCTGTCTGGGAATCGAAAACTCTGCGAGCCGGAGTATTGCTGACCATTCGTTCTACATGCCCTACCCATCTTAAACGTCCAATGCGGAGTTTGTGACTAGGGATATGTCGCTATACAGCTAGTATAGTTCTTGGTTGGTTGTTCGTCTCCATAGCCGTCAACGCAAATGGGACCGAAGATTTTACGAAGAATTTTCCTGTCGAATCTACCAAGGATTTCGACCAAGGATTTCTTTATCTATTTTTAATACGGCCCATGCTTCAGAGCCGTAGAGCAGCACTGGGACCTAAGTGAAGTGAGGACAGCAATATTTAAACTTAAGCTTAACAAGGCTGCCAGGAATGACGGCCTTCCCGCCGAGCTTTATAAAGCCGGCGAATTGATTTGGTAAGTAACATCCACCAACCAAATGGAACCTTAGCAGATCCTCTGAACTGCGCTAACAGTGGCATAGGTCTCCCTAACATGGCCTACAAGATCATACATATCTGACGTAATTCATGAACGCCTAAAACCGTGTACCAACAACCTTATCAAGGTGGTTTTACGCCAGAAAAGTCCACACTCCCTTACATCTCCTACAAGATCCTATCTGCTGTGATATGTGAACGCCTGAAACCCTTTACCATCAACGGGCCTTGAAAGTCCACAACTGATAATTTTTTAACACGCATCGGCAGATCCCGGATCGGTCTTATAACCGAGATATAGAGCCAATGCCGTGACACGAGGTTTCATTCCCCATTTCATGCCTTTCTTTCAGCCGGCATCACGACGACAGGATGGAAGCCTCGGGTGTTCCCTCAATATGCTGAGGAATACTGAAGCCATCTTGGGAGAAACCAGTTTCCACCGTTCAGGTTAAATTGTACCATGGATGTCGGTGCGGTCTCAAAGGCATGATGTTGCCTTTGTGCATCTCACTGGAAGTCTTGAAGACCGAAGGGGTTTCCTTCAAGGATCTCTATCGCTTGGACGCAGTATCCTTGCTCTCTCCAGTGGGCACTCCATTGGCAACTTTGGTTGCCCAGGCTAGTTTGATCTGTCGCTTGGTCGTTCTGGATTCTTCCGGAATCCTTTGGATAAATTCCATTTGTCATGCCTTTGCGGGGTGTTGTCTGTTGGAGGGGTTGGACCGCGAACTTGTAGCTTTACAGTCCTTTGCCTCCAAGGTTCTTTTTGGCTTAAGTGGAGCGAGTGACTGCGAGCTCTAGGCTTTACAGTACTTCTCCGATGAGTCATTTAGAGACGGTGGGTGGGTTGCGAACATCTTAGCTCTGCCCGGCTATTGGTTGGGATGCGGCACTGCGAGCTTGAACCTTTGCAGTTCGACTTACTTTGGGCTTACTATAGACGGTAATTCTCTGTCATTTCGCATTCATTTGATGGGCTAGGTCTTGTTGTATTCTGGCTAGAGTTTCTGTTTCTGTAAGAAGTTAGATTCTGCACGAGAATAGACTGGCTGCAGTTCCTTTTTTTTCTGTCGAGGTACCTTTTAGTCTTCTGGAAAAATCGTGGAGGGGTTGTAATCCTGAGAAAAGGATCATAATTCTTAGATTTGACAGCATTTTCACTGGCTCGAATAATAGTTTAAGGAGTTCTTACTACGAAGACATCTTTGATCTAGTTTATCCTAACCCTTCTAGGACAGGCTTTAAAGAGGATAGACAAGGCTAGATTTATAGTGGCTGCACGCGATGCGCGTCCACACTTAGACCAGAAAATTCTGGTTGTGTAACCACGTGGATCTATCGACTTTTCCTAATTTACGTTTGCCTAAGTGAATCATTCCGAGCTAACTATAAAGCCGAGGCGGTTTCTAACATAAGCCATCTAGATTGTCAAAGAAGTAGTCTCCTAGATGGACTATTCTTTTGATAGGAAGAGCTGGACAAGCGCAGACACACTCCTCCTCGCAGCTTCTGTAGAAGTCAATTACTAGAGAGGCCTAGTTATTTTGCATGTAGGCCTTTAACAAACTACAGGTTCCATACACAATGAATACCTCAAAATGAGAACAATAATGTGGAAGTACAAGGTTTCCATAGCCTGTTTCAAAGCAACATACCTAAGCGTACATGTCACCATTTCGTCCGTTCCTAATTTTGAATGTGCAGCTTCAAAGAAAAAGTGTCCACACGTCAACCCGGAAATTCCCATTTCGAAAGTTCGCCACACAAAGACAAAGGGGGACAACTAGCAAAAAAACAAAAAAAAAACTCTCTCACACTGTCAACGTCTCATTTTCGCTTCACAAACACACACACAGTATGCTGCAATGGAAAACAATGTGAGAAACCTACAAAAAAAAAAAAACAGCCAGACAAACCAACTTCAACTGCAACTGGCGCAACACACAAATCAAAATCGGGAGTAGAATTTCAAGTCTAATGAACTATTACAACTGCGCCGCGAGATCCCTCAAAGAAGCTACAGAAATACTGCTCTTGCGGTGTACGATAGATACTCTGTGGTCTCACCACTTTGGCGACTCCATCCATCCATCTAACCAACCGTAGCCCGTAATGCAATCATCCGGCACTATTGCATGGTAACTATAATTCAAAGATAGGCTTCGTTGTGAGATACAGATACTCGTAGTGCTAGGCTCTAGGCTCTCTGGCTTCAATTGTGCGACGGACAAAATACGTAATGGGATCGGTGTTGCTCGAGAAAAAGTAGACCTCAACACACACACACATACAGATTTAAGTTGAAAAACCTCTTTTCTCTGCAGAGGGCGACCGACCGTTTGCGGAATGCAGCCAACTGTGCAGAATTTAATCATTTGCAGTTAAATAAACGTTATTGTCGTGCCTGTTCGTTGTCGTCATCACATCATTTATAATTTTACAACACCAGGGCCTCAGCGCAGGAGGGGGACCTTACGGCGACACGACCGTGGCGGGGGGCGGATGTTCAAGCCACCACCGAAGAGAGAGAAAGACTCTGCCGAGGAGATATCTGTATGGAGGTTAACAAGTTGCTGCTGGTGGTGATTGTGTGCCTTTCCATTCTGTGATCGATGTTTCTTGGAAGCGGCAAATATTTCTGCCCACAGAGTTTTTTTTTCGAAATGAAGAGCCGAGCGGTGTGGGGCTTGAGCAATTTGTTGAAAGGGATCTTTCTAAATAACGGTGCAGATGGGACGTTCAAGGACGTGTGGATGATGGGATTGCAAACGTTACAGGTGCAGGGGGAAGCGAAAAGTTTGACTTTCACTGGCGCTATTTGGAACGAGTGGAACATTGCAGAGGATGCCAAGACAGTGATCGATGGGAAGAGTCGTTACTCTAATGGGGTAGGAGTAGTGATGATTTAGCTGGATTCGGAATCCTAGAAGATGCCAATTTTGAGGAAACAAAACTTTCATATTCGACACTTTGGAGCATGTACTTTACAGATGAGACGAATTATACGAACGCTAAATGTAACTGTCTTGGTGTGGAGTTGCTGGTCTTCCATTGGACGCTTGCTAGGGTGGAAGATAGAGGAACTCTTTTCAGATATGAAAAGTAGGTGGGAAATAAAATACCACTTGCGGAACCAAATTTGCTAGGGGTAAGGTCATCGCAGCCAAGAACGAGGCCTACAACGCTAAGCTGCAGGTGGAGACGAGAGCTGCCATTGAGCACTATAGGTAAAGAAGAAGGGAAGAGCATCGGCTTTTCAGATAGAAGAAAAAAGAACAAGAAAAGCGCGCGATCGAGGATATAGAGAGGTGCCACTCGAGGAACGATGTTCGCAAGTTTAACCAAAGTGTAAAACGTCAAAGCCAAGGATACAAGGCTCGAACAGAATCCTGTCGAGATGAACAAGGAAATATCGTAGTTGAGACACCAGTCGATGCTGAGGATATGGAAGAACCACTTCTGCAGACTGTTAAACGGCGATGACGAACAACTTTCCGCTGTTAGGCAGAACGAACCATTTAATATTGGCAACGACAGCGAAAACTGCCAACCACCCGACCTAAGTGAAGTGAGGATAGCTATATCTAAACTCAACCTTAATAAGGCCGCCGGAAATTACGGCCTTCCCGCTGAGCTTTATAAAGCTGGCGGAGATGATTTGGTAAGTAACATCCACCAACTCATAAGCCAAATCTGGTCGGTTGAAAGCATGCCTGAAGAATGGAACCTCAGCATCGTTTGCCCGATCCACAAAAAAGGAGACCCTCTGAGCTGCACCACCTACAGAGGCATAAGTCTGCTCAACATCGCCTACAAGATCCTATCTGCCGTGATATGTGAACGCTTGAAACCGTTTACCAACAACCTGATCCGGCTTATCAGTGTGGTTTTAGGCCAGAAAGTCCACAATCTATCAAATTTTCACACTTCGGCAGATCCTGGAAAAAACCCAAGAAGTCCAAATCGATACCCACCACCTATTTATCGATTTCGAAGCCGCATACGAAGGCATTTATAGAGACGAACTATACAGAGCCATGTCTAGTTTTGGTATACCGTCCAAATTCGTCCGGTTGTGTAGGATGACGATGGAGAATTCTCGCTGCACCATCAGGGTCCGGAAACGACCTCACCGATACATTCGATACCAAAAAAGGATTTAGGCAAGGCGATGCGCTGTCATCTGACTTTTTCAATTTGATTCTTGAGAGGATTGTGCAAAACTCCCGAGCCAACACCAGAGTAACAATTTTCCAAAAATCGGTGTAACTACTAGCATGCGCCGACTATATTGACATCATTGGTAGGGCTCAACGTGATGTCATAGCCAGGAAGAGAAGGAAGCAAAAATGGGTTTTAGCCGTAAATGAGGGTAAGACTAAGTATATGCTGTCAACACGAAAGGACACACAACATCGACGAATTGGACAGAACGTCACCATTGACAGATATAACTTTGAGGTAGTACGGGATTTGTCTACATCGGCTCCGCCATTAACTCTGACAACAACATCTCGTCAGAAATTAAACGAAGAATTACTCTTGCCAATCGCTGTTTCTTCGGGCTAAGAAGGCAATTTAGTAGTAAAGCCCTCACTCGAACTACTAAGGAGATCCAATATAAGACCCTGATCATCCCAGTCCTAATCTACGGCGCTGAAGCATGGACCGTATCAAAAGCGGATGAAGAAATCCTTGGTAGAGTGGAGAGGAAAATTCTTCGAAAAATCTTCGGTCCCGTTTGCGTTGACGGGCTATGGAGAGGAAGATTCAACCACGAACTATACGAGCTGTACAGCGACATACCCCTTGTCAAAAAACTCCGCATTAGACGTTTAAGATGGCTAGGACATGTAGAAAGAATGGACACCAATACTCCGGCTCGCAGAGTCTTCGATTCCCAGCCAGACGTCGGACGCAGTAGAGGAAGACCTCGCCTTAAGTGGTGCGCACAAGTAGAAACCGACCTCAACCAACATGGAGTGTGCAACTGGAGGCAGTTAGCTAAGGACCGGGCTAATTGGAGAGGCATGTTGGTTGAGGCCCAGGTTCATCCCGGACTGTAGCGCCACTTAAGTAAGTAAGTAAGGTCATCTACACAGAAAAATCCTTCCCAGGCGGCAGCGGTCCCAGCAGCATGCTAGGGTCCTCGCGTCGGTCGGACGCAATAGAGGAAGACCTCTCCATAAGTGGCGGGCACAAGTAGAAACCGACCTCAACCAACTTGGAGTGCGGAACTGGAGGCAGTTAGCTAAGGGCCGGGCTAATTGGAGAGGTTGAGACCCAGATTCATCCCGGACTGTAGCGCCACTTAAGTAAGTAAGTTCGTAATGCCAGATAGGCAGAGGAAAGTAAAAGTAAAAGTGCACAGGAAAATCTGAGGAAGTCGATTCCTCGCCGAGCACAAGAACTCGACCTTTCTGAGACCACAACTTGGCGAATTTTCATTTCTCAAACCGAATTTTGCTTCGTGACTTAAGCCTGCACCCGTAAAAAAATTAACTAAACCAGGAGCTGAAGGTAAACGACCTTAGAAACCGACTTGTGTTCGCTAAATGGGCTCTAGATCAGTTGGAAACTAACCCTAATTTTTATCAAAAATCATCTTCCGCTATGAAGCCTATTTCTGGATGAATTTGTAGAAGTTGAAGGCAAACGACCTTAGATACCAACTTGTGTTCGACTAATGGACACTGAAGCAGTTGGAAACTGGCCCCAATTTTTGTCGAAAAATCATCTTCAGCGATGAGGCTTTTTTCTGGATGAATTGGTAAGTCAACAAACAAAATCGTCGAACTTGAGGCGATGCCAATCCACAGAGATTCATGAGCGTCCATGCTTCCTGAAGAAGTCACTGTTTGGTATGGATTTTGGTCTGGCGGCGTCATCCGTCCATATTTCTTTGAGAACTACGTTACCGAGGCCTTCAGCGGCAAGCGATATAGGTCGATGATTACCAACTTCTTTTGGCCTGAATTGGATGAGATAGACACCAACGGCATGGGCTTTCAACAGGACGGCGCTACGTGCCAAACAGCTCACGCCACATTGGAAATTCTGGACGAGCGATTGGAGGCACGGTCATCTCACGTGGATGAGATGTGAACTGGCCACCGAGATAGTGCGATTTGGACCCGTAAGCCTTTTTTTGTGTGGTTTTCTGAAGTCGCAGGTCTATGCGAATACGCCACAAACAGCGGCCCTCAAAGCCAACATAACCTCTGCCACCGGTCAAATTCAGCCTGATTTATGCGCCAGTCATGGAAAAATGGACATTTCGGATGCGTGCCACCCAGAGAAGCCGCGGCGGACATTTGATTGATGTTGTATTCCATACATAATGACATCGATAGGCCTTTCAAACGAAATGTCAACAAAATGGCATCAATATCCCACACATTTTCGTTTCATTTAAATTTAATTATAGGACACGCTTAATGAAAGATCCTTTAGCCACTCCTATGGGTTGTTGAACTTGACTATTCTAACTTGAGTTGAACTTTTTCCTCCTAATCGACATCTATCGTGTCGCGTCACAAGTAGCTGTCATCAACCACATGTGCATGGCAAGCAGAACCGGAAGGCGCCCTGGGAAAAGTTTTTTTTTTTTTTTCTAAAATCATGTGACAGCACCGCACTTCCATCAATTCGCCGTTGGACTTCTATTTATGACAACATCATTGAACATATTGAAATTCCTCGCCCAGATATGGCATAAAGCATAAATATCTTCAAGCACATGACGAGTCTTCTTCAATTGCGCTCGTCATTACGTCAACGAAACGCAAAAAATATCCCCCAACGTGTTGCGGGCTAATTGCTAGTAAAACATTTTGTCACTTGAAGCAAGTTTTTTCGTTCCCAAGTGAATTGCAAATAAATTATTACTGAACACCGCCCGCCTCTTGACAGCACTTGCATTCGATTTGATTGATGCACACTCAACTTGAAGTTGAAATTTTAATTTAATTTATTTTACAATCAATTGAAAGCACTTTTGATTAGACGCCTCATGTTCTACATAATGTGTTCCGATTCTGCCTTCTACTACTTTTTTTTTGTCAGCGTTTTTCTTTCGAATTGCAAACAAATTTGGGACAAACTTGACGAAGCGTTTTCAATCGGTATGTCACGAGTTCTGTCAGTTACCTCCTGGTGCACGGGGGGAACGAAGCAGCAAACACAACTTTAATCCTTGACCCGATTTGTTTCGCCTACGCCTTCTACTCCTGGCTCCCTTTCCGATGGCTATGTGTTGTCGTTCGTCATTTTATTTCATTTCTTTATAGCTGAGCTACCGTTACACAGAGAGTATATGAGGACTTGAAATCAGAGCAAGGATAAATGCATTATGGCAAACAATACAAACAGAAATTTATCGTCAGTGGGGGTGGGGGGGAAAAAAAAACTTTCTTTCCAATTTCTTCTCAACGAATGCATTTAAATCGAATTCAAATAAACTTCAATAAGCGAGCGGGAGAAAAGTTGTCCGTTCCGCGCCAAAGAAAACCCATTAAAACTCCATTTTCCGATTGGGAAAATCCGACGAAGGGGGCGCCGAATGGCACCAATACATTCGGCGCAAATGAAATATAATAAATAAGCGAATTTTCAATTGGCAATAATTCGCCCATTCAATGACAATCATCGCATAATAATCCACCGGCAATAGGGGGCGCTGGTTGCGATTAAGAGAGAATTTTACTCATTTCGTGGTTAAGTACCGATTTCCTGTTCGGTAGTTTTCCGTTGAAAATTAATTTCTTTTCCCAAAATGAAAGTATAAATCGAATTTAGCCGTGTCGTCTGGACCGAGTTTTGAGGAGGACCGTAAAGTCTGCAGAGGAAGCCACTTAAAGTTTGAGTCTAATTGCGGGGTTTTCAGTGGACCGTGTTTGTGCGTTTAAAAATCTCCACGAATAATGTGCATCTACACCTTGCTCCTGCTGAGGCGAGGGAGTATTTTATAAACTTAATTATGGTTCCGAGGATTAAGGTGGATATGGGAGACATTATATTTTTTTATGGTAGATTGCGCAAGGTAAAGTTTGTTTAATCGCAGGGATTTATGGAAGGACGCACCGAGCGGGTAATATATTTTTTTTTTTAATGTGAAGTTTGTAGGATGTTATCGATGGATCCTCGGAGTACATGCGATGGCTAGAGAAGTAGATTAATGGGAATCTTTATGGCGGTGAATGGATGACAGTTTCTGGTGAAAAATAGTCATCCTTACTACAGGAGAGTCTCTGTGGCGATGAGGTGTCAGCAACATTTTTATGGACAGACACTTCAAATTTGTTATCGAAACTTTGATTCAGCACAAATCCAAAAAAAATGGTTTTTCTGATGTCTGCGTCTTTGCCAATTATACTGGCAGTTCCTCTTTTTGTCTGTCTGTGTGAATATAAATTGAAGTACCCAGATCCAACTGAGAAGAACAATGGCGACGAGGTCAAGAAGCCATTAGATCAGCAGCAACTGATGTGCTAGGCTTCTCATGCCCACCGGCAAGAAACCCTTTGGTTTGATAAAGAATGACGACAGATGGTCGCATCCAAAAACGTGGCCCACAATGCAAAGTAGATGAGAGCCGCCATCGATGTTCGACTATGTTCGAGCGAAACTAGGGAGTTCGCTACGTCTCCTATAAGTTTTAACGCACGCGTTTGAATCCTATCTAGGAGGCGCGGAGTTGTTTTTGGGGCACTCGACCAGACATTAGCGTTGAACTCAAGTTAGGTTTGGTTTGATTGCACATTTAGACCATAAAGGTCCGTTGTGGTACCACATGAATCTGTCGGCTTTCCCTATATTCGTTCGCCTAATTGAATGCTTCATAGCTGACTATATAGCGTAGGAGGTTCCAGACACCTATAGCTCATATTATCAAAGAAGAAGTTTCCCAGATGGAGTAATCTTTTGTCGGAGAGAGCCGGACAAGAGCAGGGAAGGTGAGGAATACTTTCCTCTTCTTCTTCGTCCAGCCAGCTTCTACAGAAGTCGTTGCTAACGAGGCCTAGTCTTTAGGCGTGTAGGCATATAGGAAGGACACTGTCCTAAGTGTAAGGACACCTATTATGCTGCTAATGTTTGATCTGTTCATCTTTGTCAAGCATATGGAGCGCCTCTGATTATTGTTTGGTCATAGTTGCCTGGATATTTGACACATTGTGCCGTTTATCCATCTGCGGTTTGCTTTCTTGATCGCATATAGTTTGATCTGCAATTTACATGTAGCGAGGGGGGCATACCTAACATATCTACTGGCAGTAGAATGTCAAGATTAGTGTCCTGTCTTTTAAGCTCATCCGCCTTGCAGTTTCCTGATATGTCTCTGTGGTCCGGCACCCAGAAGAGGTGAATTGTGAAATGCTCTGCCATCTCATTAAGAGATAGTCGGCATTGGTGTCTAATTTCAATTTGAACGAGATAGATTCCGGGGATTTGATTTGATTTCATTTTACCTTGCCGTGTTTTTGTTTTATGGAGATGAACTGAAGGTGCGCGCACTCAAGCGATAAAACGAGGTAAGGTAGCAGGTATTTCGACGATGTTCGAGCGAAACTAGGGAGTTCGCTATTCTTATGTCTCCTATAAGTTTTTACGCACTCGTTGGAACCCCATCTAGGAGGTTATTGGTGCACCAGACTTTAGCGTTGAAGTCAAGTTAGGGAATTATATATATGGAGGCCAGATCGAAAGGGGTTTCAGTTAAGGAAACAAAGGTATTTCGAACAGTTTTAGCGACTTCGAAGGTGTGGTCATTCCAATCGCGTTATTGACATATACTGAGCATGGAAAGCTTTTCGGTTTCATCAACTTAAGTGCCATTCATAGACAAGGGATGTAGATTTTGGTAACGGTTTAATGCCAAAATAGAGCATTGTGTTTTGAAAGCATTGAATTACATCCATTCTGTCGGACTAACCCCATTCGATAATGCTGTCAAGGTCGGAATTCAATGTGCCTTACATATTTTTATAGTAAACGTCTGAAGATGAGGGGCATCGACCTGAAAACGGTAGCTGGGAGTACTGTCATAAGCGAAGGGATGGATTGGATTGCATCCATTCTGTCGGACTTACCCCATTTAATAATGCTGTCAAGGTCGGTATTCAATGTGCCTTACATATTTTTATAGTAAACGTCTGAGGATGAGGGGCATCGACCTGAAAACGGTAGCTGAGAGTACTGTCATCAGCGAAGGGATGGATTGGATTTGAAGTTGCAGACACGAGGTGTTTTATAAGTATTGAGACGATAGTCGAAGGCACAGCAGAGGCTTGAGGAATACCTACTAGCATTTCTTAAGTGAGTTGCAGCCTTGCAACCGTCTAAAATAATTTGATTGAATGTTTTGAAATGTTATTCCGAATCCATTGGATGGACAAATTTTCGAGAAAAGAGCTTGATGCCAAAACAAGATCTACTCCGTTCAACACTATGTTAGGCTTTGCCAGTTCCTTTTGCCATTTCATGTGAAAAGGAATTTGCAAAGCCTAAGGATCTGCCACAAACTTTGAACCGCCATTATTTGACCTCAAGTAACGCGTGGGACTGAAAATACCATAAATTGCTTAACACAAGGATGTGGTCAGAGGATGACAAATTCCAGTCCTCAAACTTCTACGAAAAAAAACATGCAATCTGTTTCGACGTTGTCTGGTAGGAATACTTGCTGGCATAGGAATGCACTCTTCAAAGTTTGACCACATTCGTTAATTGAGGCCAAATGATTCAAAAACCCTTACATGTAGAAAAAATCTGATAGATGATGATCTTCGTATCAGTAAAGGCGTTTCTTTATCAGTGACCAGAGACACCCAGTACTTTCTATACACATGTATCACTTAAGCCATGGAAATAACCTGTTCTATGAGGAAGGACGAACTTCACCTGCCTCGCCACAACCATTTTTTGCTTCATCAGGCTAGTTAAGACCTAGAGCATAGCTTTTTCTCAAAAGCGATCATATGTGAGTGAGTAATTCCCGCACGAATGCGGGACCTATACTCTTATGTCAGAACCTAACGACTAATTGTAGACTTTCCAGGCAATTAATACAATTTGGATGTTTAGTCAGATCAGCCCAGAAGGACCAGTGAATCAGGTCTTCTGCACAGCAGTTCATTGCACTGAGTCCCTGTCAACTAAATGATGAAGATCTTAAATTTTTGATGATGATTTTGATGAAAATCTTAGATTTTCAGCAGCTACCACTTTTTGCGGCTTATTGGTTTATTCGGTAGACTGCAGACTAAGAGAACCATGCTTTGAAAATCGCATGTAGCAATACTTGACGTTTCTTTAAAAAAGCCTTACAGCTGTCGAAAGTCTGACAAACAGTCAAGAGCATAGAACTGTCAAGTGAATCTTTTGAAACCTGCCACTCGGAATTTAAAGTCTGCACACTAGGGCAGATTTGATTTTTGGACAATTATGGGAACAGATAGTGTATAGGGTAGGTGTAGGCTCATAAGACACGATCATTAACAAATATGTCTGTGTAGTACTAAGATATTCTTCCATCGTGTTATTCCAGAAGCATTTACGGCAAAAGGCGTCTGTCTTGTAATCAACGAGGCCAAGAGAAAGTATATTCTGCAACAACAAGCGAAGTATTGTTGACAGGAAACCTTAGGAAAAAAACGTCATCGTTGAAGCAGTTAAGGTCTTCATCTACCTCGGAGTCAAAATCAACCCGATGAACACGAATGACACCAAACCACGTTTGGGTGTAATCGTTCAGTTATAATTCGAACATTTACGTAAGAGACTTGCTGAAGATCCACTGTTTTTGACGAAGACTTTATTCTGCGATGAGGCCCATTTCTAGCTCAATATGCAAAATTGCCGTATATCAGCCGAAGAACAACCGGAAGAGGTTCAAGAGCTGCAGTTACATCCATTCAAAACAACTGTGTGGTGTGGTTTATGAGCGGGTGCAATGATCGGTCCGTATTTCTTCCAACATTACGCGTCAATTTTACTGTAAATGGGCTCGTTATCGCACTATGATAAGGGACTATTTATACCATATCCCATTATAGGGGTATATTAGTTTTGACATTAAGTTTGTAACATATTGAAATAATTTAGCTACATATACCTTAAAGTATATGGATCGACTCAGAATCGCTACCTGAGTCGATTGACCCATGTCTGTCTGTCTTTTTGGGTTTTTTTTTAAATAAAAAAAAATTTTTTTTTTTGCGAATTTCAAAAAGGTGTTTGTGCATAACCCAGCTACGATTCCAGCACATAAGACCTACATTATCCGTGTCATTCGCAAGATACCAACGAATATGCTCGAACGCGTCATCAAAAATTGGAACTTCCTCATGGACGAGCTTCGGCGCAGATGCGGCCAACATTTGAAAGGGATTGTCTTTAAAAAGTGAATATCAATAATAGTTCTTTAGATTAATAATAAAGATTTCACGATATATTTGAGTTTTTTGTGTTATTTCGCATTTAAAAAAAAAACCTCTTAATTGATCACCGTTGATAAACTTAACCTTAACAAGGCTGGGCAAAACTCCCGATCCAACACAATATTCCATAAATTCTGTCAACAAGAAGGATCATACAACATATTCTAATTGGACAGAACATGTTGTGTAGTAAGGGACTATGTCTACCCTGGCTCCGCTATTAACTATGAAAACGAGATCTTCTCAGAAATCAAATAAAGAATTACGATTCTTTGGTCTAACAGGGATTTTTTGTTATAAAACACACAGTCGAACTACTAATGAAACCCTACATGATCCTTATCATCCCAGTCCTGTTCTACGGCGCTGAAGCATGGACCGTATTAAAAGCCGGGGAGGTATAAATTCTTGATGGTTTTAAGCGAAAATTTGCCAGAATTCGGATGCATCAGAGGAAGACCTCACAAGTAGAAATCGACCTAAACCAACTTGAAGTTCGCACCGGGGGCAGTTAGCAAGGTGTTGGGCTAATTAAATAGGCGTGTTGGTGCAGGTCGATTTCAGACTGTGGCGACACTTAAATAAGCAGAAAGAAGAAGCAAGAGAATATACATAGGGGGAAAGCTAACACACCACCTCCCAGCATAGGAAAATGGAAGAGTCCTTCGACAAGAAAAAAACTCAAACAATTCTCAAAAAACAGCTAGAAGAAGAATCTATTAAGGCAGCATTCCCAGTTGCTGCTAAATTAGCATAACTGCAGAGTAATAGTTAAAGAACACCACCCACATTCAGTCAACGAAGAGGTAACGTATTGAAAAAGTCACGTCATCCATCAAAAAGCTAAAAAAAAAAAACAACGGAGCCAGTTCTGATGTTGCAATGGAAGTGTGCATGCAATCAGCCAGGACGAAAACATTTCCGACGACTGGAATATCAGCTCCTTATCTCCGAAACAATACGGCGATCATCCAATGTATTGCATTAATTAGAGAGGCATAACCTTGTTCAATGTCAGAAATAAAATACTTTCCAACGTACTTGACTTTTTGCAACACGGCCAGTATAAGAGGAGACTAGTGTGAAAATTTGGTCTGTGGGCGGATCAACCATAGACCAAATGTTCAAATTAAGGCAAATAGTCGAGACACATCATGCTGTCTTAGACTTAATTTAAATATCTAGCATGGGCCTTAAACATAGCCTCATTTGTGTGTGCGAAGTTATACTTTTGCTTCAAAAAAAGGGACCTCCGTTTAACACCGATTCCGAACAGCAAAATTGAGAAACTTCTCAAACGGTTAAACGGGAAATAAACAGTAATGCTCCAGCCAAGAGAATATTCGAACCCCAGGCTTTTTGTTAGAGGAATACCGATCCTTCAGTTTAAAGATCAATTGATGAGGAGATCCAAAGAAGATTGACATATGAAAAGAGACGCTACTTTGGTTCATCAAAAATGGGATCAAAAATCCAAATACTTGCCTTACCAGCCTTACCGTAGTCCTACTTTAGGACGCCCAGTAAAGTGGATCAAATTGTAGGCCCTTTCGAACGAAGAACTCTGCATCGAATTGTTTGTCCTTTATGGATTACAAGGATGGATTACAACCTGTACCAACATCATGTAGTACACAAAAGGTAAACATAACGTCGACTTCCCTAACTACAGTCTATAGGTCCGAGACGACAAGGACGACCAAACCTTTGGTTTGAGGATCCATCGATCGCGTATGTCTGCTAAGACTGAATGACTGCAAGTATGGTGCTCAAAATCGAATGTTGCTTTGTCTCAGGCAGATATCCGTTAAGAATGTAACCAGGAAAGATTCTATCCTCTAATCCTACGGCATTTTCTTTATTTCGAAAGACTGTCAACGGATCAGAACCCGTGGAACTAAGTGTCCCATAAAGGTCGCCTTTTTCGAATTTAACGTCATTTTGTTTGTTTCGAAGACTCAACGGTTTAGACCCAGTGGGAGTAACCTAGTAAGAGTCGAGTGTCCCATAAAGGTCGCCATTTTTCTAATTAACGCCATTTTGTTTGATAAGGACATACTACTTTGTTGTTTGACAGCTGTCATAATATAATAATGGAAATTTACACAGCCACACAACTGGTATAATTTCTAAAAATTTGGTACCGAAATTGTGAGATTTTTCCGAAGATGGATCGAAAATGTCCGTCACCATAATGAACCTTCTTACTGGATATTGGACAGTGGTCCGCCTAAACAAGAAATTTGAGGATATATGCTCATTTAAAACATGGAAAGGACATTTTTGTGATTGTGCAGCTCGGTTTAATGGAAAAAATTGTCAACAGTCAGTGAGAGTGTTAACCAGAATTATTGTACCGCGATTCGTCTTCGTTTTCACCAATTGAGACAGGCTTTCCGAAAGCACTTTAGAAAAAAAAATGGTTTGCATCTGCAGCCCTACAATGCCTACAGTTGACACAAAATTTGAAGCCAGTAGAGCATATCCAGCGCCCAAAGTTCGCAGAATCAAACGTTAAGGTAAGTTAGGTTTGGTTGTTGGGTTGATGAGGTAGTGTACGTCTCCCCTCACCACACTCAGGTCGACCCATTGTGGAGGGGGTTAACGCAAAGGTGGCTCCTTCATTTGTCCTTATTACCCCCTTTCCAGTTATCTAGATTTTCTTGCAAACCTTAAAAGATTAGAGAGAGGGATTTCGAATAAATCCATCAGGTGATGGAAAAAATCTTTTCCTAAATTTTTTTTTTCTTAGTTGACTGAGGCCTGTATAGGGGCACAGAAAGTGGAGGATATCCTCGTGTATTCATCACCGCAACCTCTTTGTGGCTTTTGATTTAGTTGTGTCTAGTAAGTATCCTTACCAGTGTCGAAACAGATTTCGTGTTTCTTCGTAAAAGCTTGTTGGTTCTAGCTTTCTCATACTCGGTTCACATCGTCTTATATGTTTCACAGGTTGGGAGGGAGTTTCACCAGTTTTTGGCGATATCCAGGTAATCATTCCGTAACTTTCCAAACGATTATCGTAAACGACAGTGATGAGTTTTTGGCGATATCCTGGTAATTATTACGTAACTTTCCAAACGATAATCGTAAACGACAGTGATGAGTTTTTGGCGATATCCTGGTAATCATTACGTAACTTTCCAAACGATAATCGTAAACGACAGTGATGGAGACTTTCTGGCTACGTACAGCGTAATTTGTATACATGGGCACACACACAATATGAAAATTACACGCTACATACCCAGCAAGTCCCCTACACTATCGTCAACGATAATCGTTTTTAACGTTACAGAATGAGTAGGCAGTGTTTTTTTGTCACACCCGTGATTTGAGGTTACATAGTGGCGTTTTGACAGACTGGATCAATTGTGGTGGAAGATCCTTTCCTCGCCAGTTTATCAGCAGTTGTATTGCCCTTTATGCCTCCGTGTCTAGGGACCGAGCAGAGCTTAACATTATGTTGGACGCCAAGAACCTTCAACTCTTCACGACAACGCTTCACAAGCTGGGATTTTACTTCGACAGCAGAGATTGCTTTAATTGCAGCCTGACTAACAAAAATGATGGTGATATCATCTGGTGGTATCGCCAGTATTGAGGTCGCTTTGGATGCCTCTGCTACAGTCAATATCTCCGCCTGGAAGACACTGTTGTGCTCAGGGAGACGAAAAGTGTTGTTTAGTGTTTTGAAAAACACTTCCGCTTCAATACCTACATCCATTTTTGAACCATCAGTATAGATGGTATGGTTTCGGTGGCCAGTTCTCTCAACTTGGAAAGATTCAGGAGAATGGTCTTTGAAAGTCAGGGTGAGGCAGCATGTAGTTAGAAGATACAGCTGACACAAGGTATTTGGGAGCCTAAGAGCGAGCCATTAACGTCCCATGCAGCTATCACAAGCCACTATTCGGTGTGCATTTAAGGGAAGGCGGAGTGATGGGACTGTTTTTTTTACTCCAGACTGCAGCTGGCAACGCGGTCACCCTAACTGACGTTTGTTTCCTTGAAATGACAACAAACAACTTTTGTTGACTTGAAATTGCTAAAATGGATCTGGAAGACATATCACTTCAACAGGAAAGGGCAACATGCGAGTGGAACAGAAGAATTTTTGAAGCCAAAATTTGAATTGAGAGTCAATATGAGGTTTGACGCCATCCGCCATTTTTTGTTGGAAATTTTCAGAAAGACAAGTTCTATGCCAATAACCAACGAAATATTCCTCTGAAAAATAAAATTCAACGCGACATTATGATGAAATTGTATGTCATGGAAAATGTCTTCGAAAGGACAACAGAGTGACATCAGTAACGAATCATTGATGCACGATTTTATTTCTGTAGGAGCACCCTTAACTTAACGTGGCGAATTGTCATGTCAATCTTCGGATGTATGTTGCAAAACTCCCTTTAGTACTTGATAAGGTCTTAATTATTACGTTTCCTTTCGGAATGTATTCTGACAGCCAAACAACATCATAAAAACCTTATTAATCACTTTAAGCGCCTGTCACAGGGTGTCCACAAAGGTTTCACTTTAAATCTCGTTAAACAAAAACTCCTTTACACAATGTTGACATAATTCTCTTGAAATGTCGATATATCTACTCCCTACAGACCTTCATCTACGAATGTATATCTCCACGGGATATTCGTCAGCGTACTTCAATGTACATTTGCGTTTCCACCTTAAATGACACCTTTCTCATTAATTAAACACTAACTGTCAGAACCGTCACACGACCCTTACTCATCACCCCAAGAGACATCGATATATCTACCTACCTACAGCTACTTTTTATGGACGCGCGAAATTCTCCGTCAGACTTTATCTATGAATAACCTACTTCCCCATCATGACGACTAACCTCATAAATGTCAAACCGGCGACAGAATGCACACGTACGCGATAAGGGTCGACGACAGTAAATGCGCCCATCCTTCCCACCCATCAACAGGTGCATTACTGTATCTCAATCTTATCAACAACAAAAAACTGTTACAAGGAATATAATTCATGTCAGTAAACCCGCGTATGTGTGTAAACAGTCAAATACATGTAAACAAAAAAATAAAACAAAAAAATTTCACTTACAAATGGCGCATGGATATGCTGAACGCCTCCTTGGCCTGTATGTAATTGCTGATACTGGGTTGGAGACAGTACAACGTGGGTCAAGGTGCCACTCTCGTTGACGTATTGTTGCATAACCTGACCTTGTGGCACTTGAACTGGTACCGGCATATGGGGCGGGCGATTCTGTGAAACCATTTGTACCGTTGTTGGACCTTGAAATAGAAAAAAAAATTTAAATTAATAAAAATAACTTAGTCAGCAGTCATGCAATAAAAATACAAAATGGAACCCAAAAAGTTAACCCTTGACCGCATCTATATACGAGCGAGCATGTATGGGTTAGTTGAGAGCCGTTTTCGGGGTTTCAGATAAAATTTTCGAAATTACTTTTGCAGTTTTGGGTTTTGTTTACATTTAACGCTTAATGAGTCGCAATGCAATAAAACGTGGATGCAGGCGAAAGTTTTTCATCCACAAAATGGGAGGCTCGTGTGCAGTCATAGGGCTGCTGTCCGAGGTTTTGTTGTGATGCGCTGTAAGCTGCTTAAATGCAAACACGGAGAGGTGGCACAATTCGGCGGAAAAGCTGCAATTAGGGGTATATAAGGAGATTTTGTCTGCCGCTGGGGGTTTTAGTGGGAAGTCGGTGTAGAGGATGATGGAGAAGCTTGGTTTGGGACTACATATGAACAAGTTGATGAAGCAGTGTAGTTTAGCGGCGATGGTGACTAAAATCTCTTTAAGTAGGACGAACCATTTAATATTGACGATGACAACGAAAACTACCGTAAGTTAGGTTAGAACGCAAAGAGTTTGGGGAATGTTTGTGCCGAGGTAGGTTTTAACTATATGGGTGAATGTGCATCTATGCCATCGGAAAAGACATTGGCTTTAGAACCTGGTCCAATCAATAGCCAAGAGATGCGGGGCCACCCACCCTTTCTCTGAACCATCTGGGCAAACTTTATGTACGGCTTCCAGCTCGCACCAGATGGTCCCTCCAAATCACTGCCAGGATAACCGGACTCCAGTTTCAAGCAAGTCCACTCTGCTAAAAATAAACGAACACGAAATACGGGTAATTGCCCGTATCCAAAGTATTCCGACCGTAGATCGGACTGAAAAGCAAAAAATTCTTCTCTGAGCTGGGCTAAGGAACAGTTTCAACGCTTTGCCAGCTCCTCCGTAGACACCGCGTCCAAAAGGCAAAGTTCAGTGGAAGACATACAGAGGAGCAAAAAACGGACTATCCCTCGCAATTCAGAACCTCTGACAGTACGTTTAGTCAGATGTTGAAAGGACATCTGGAAGTCTTGATAATTGAACGCAGTGACCCGGATGGAAGCACAAATCGGAAAATGAAGGAAGGTAGATGTGAAACTTGCCTCCAGTTTCTTCCAAATCCTTCGTAATCACTCGAGTTGGCGCTCACTTGCCCCGAACAAAGCCTCCATCAGGAGATAAAGAGGATTGCATGTGCATACCAAAGGTCCATAGATCTTTGCAAGATACCACAGTGTCCAGTTGCCTCGAACTAAGCCTCCATCAGGAGATAAAAAGAGGATTGCATGTGCATACCAGAGATCCATAGATCCATAGATCAAGATACCACAGTGTCCACTTGCCTCGAACTAAGCCTCCATCAGGAGATATAAAGAGGATTGCATGTGCAGACCAGAGGTCCAAAGATTTTTGCAAGATACCACAGTGTCCACTTGCCCCGAACTAAGCCTCCATCAGGAGATATAAAGAGGATTGCATGTGCATACCAGAGGTGCAAAGATCTTTGCAAGATACCACAGTGTCCACTTGCCCCGAACTAAGCCTCCATCAGGAGATATAAAGAGGATTGCATGTGCATACCAGAGGTCCAAAGATCTTTGCAAGATACCACAGTGTCCACTTGCCCCGAACTAAGCCTCCATCAGGAGATATAAAGAGGATTGCATGTGCATACCAGAGGTCCTAAGATCTTTGCAAGATACCACAGTGTCCACTTGCCCCGAACTAAGCCTCCATCAGGAGATAGAAAGAGGATTGCATGTGCAGACCAGAGGTCCAAAGATCTTTGCAAGATACCACAGTGTTCACTTGCCCCGAACTAAGCTTCCATCAGGAGATATAAAGAGGATTGCATGTGCATACCATAGGTCCAAAGATCTTTGCAAGATACCACAGTGTCCACTTGCCTCGAACTAAGCCTCCATCAGGAGATATAAAGAGGATTGCATGTGTAGCCCAGAGGTCCAAAGATCTTTGCAAGATACCACAGTATCCACTTGCCCCGAACTAAGCCTCCATCAGGAGATATAAAGAGGATTGCATGTGTAGACCAGAGGTCAAAAGATCTTTGCAAGATAGCAGTGTCCACTTGCCTCGAACTGAGCCTCCATCAGGAGATATAAAGAGGATTGCATGGGCAGACCAGAGGTCCAAAGATCTTTGCAAGATACCACAGTGTCCACTTGCCCCGAACTAAGCCTCCATCAGGAGATATAAAGAGGATTGCATGTGCATACCAGAGGTCCAAAGATCTTTGCAAGATACCACAGTGTCCACTTGTCCCGAACTTAGCCTCCATCAGGAGATATAAAGAGGATTGCATGTGCATACCAGAGGTCCAAAGATCTTTGCAAGATACCACAGTGTCCACTTGCCCCGAACTAAGCCTCCATCAGGAGATATAAAGAGGATTGCATGTGCATACCAGAGGTCCAAAGATCTTTGCAAGATACCACAGTGTCCACTTGTCCCGAACTTAGCCTCCATGAGGAGATATAAAGAGGATTGCATGTGTAGACCAGAGGTGCAAAGATCTTTTCAAGAAAGTAGTGTCCAGGGCAGGGAAAGTTTGGCCAGGAGCACAACTGAAGGTAGTGGAAATGGATCAGATTCCTAACCGCCCTCATAGTCGTGCGGGAAAACCGGTCGAGCCATCCATCCCAAAGGACATTCTACACATTATCCGGTTCAGCCAAGGTTGAAGAGGCTAAGGGAGATTCCAGAAACGTTTGGATAGTTGTAAACGAGGAATTCCTGGCTCATTTAAGTCCGCGAATGGTGTCATAAGCTATGGGTTGGGGTGCATTCTGCTGAATGTTCATAGGTGCGACAAATCGTATCATCACCCTAGACCTGCACCACCTCAACCGGATGTCGACGACAAGTCAGCGGACATTGAGATGGAATGTGCATCTCCCCCACAACACAGTTTTTCATCATCTTTACCGGGGGTCGACCCTAAGCCGATAAACACGGAGATGGTGGAAACTCCATCAAACCTTGGTATTTTACCAGAACTCCACAACTCTATCCTATTTGGGGTTGAGACCAAGTCAGCATACCTGAAGTTGGTTAGTGTTACCGATAGGCTAGGAGAAGAGGACTTCCTAGCGTTCGAATCTGACGACGCGACGCCAACAACACAATGGTAATGGCCTCTGTAAACAGTTCCAATGATGGAGCTCTTATAGATTAGCCTTCACCACTGCAAAGCGGCTTCTATCGCTCTTCTTCTCCGACCGAGAAAACAAGGGGAAGAACCCTGGGTTGTCAACAACCTGGTGTGCGAACTCAGAACTCCAGACTATAATCAGCCTTTATGGATTCTGGGTGGGCAATATTTACGAACAGAACCACATGAATCTGCCAAATCGCCCAAGCCGTCGAAAAACTGTGATTCTACGCATAATAAGCTGAGAATTGGCTCAAGAAACGGTCAACAGACTCTATTTCATCTTAATCTCTCAAGATTCCGCAGAAGTGTTTTAAGACGTAAAGTGGTATCTCTGCCTATGATGCCTATGCTGTCGATGAACGGTGTTCCTGTAGATCAGGGCAGTGGCACAAGAGATGCTCTACAGAATCTATTTCTTCTTCATCTCAGCATTTTCTGCAGAAGTCCTTTAAGGTCTGAAGGTGCAGAGACGAGGGCGATATATAGAACATATCTCGCGCCACTTCTCATCTCTACAGGGACAGTGGTTATCCTGAATGGAATCACAATTCCTCCACAGTTTGGACGACAATGCAGACAAACGCCAGTGAGAAGAGTTCCATTAGGTTAAACATGTTGGTATGCTAACCGTCCGAAAGTGTCGGACACCTGGTTACAATATATTTGACACAAACAATGTGAGGATAGGTAGCCCGGAATTAAGGTCTTCCTCCTGAGATATATACTTCTGCTGATGATGACTTGGCAAACTTTGTTTTGGTGCGTAGAAGCTTAAGTAAGAGCTGCAGCAGCTCTCCATCAGAGGCTACAGAACAGCTGGAATTAAGTTTCTACAAGGGAACTGAAACTGTCAGAGCTATATCATGATAGTGACGTTGTGACGAACCAACTGTGTCTTCCTCACCATTATGTGTCTTCCGTGGCCAGGTCAGTGCTGTTATACACACCTTGGCGAGGATCAACTAGACTGAGGAGGCAGTCGAAAAGCTAGCTCAGTCCTTAAAATGTATTTCACTGATACTTGTCAAACTCTTGGATAAACTAGGACAATCTGTATAATAAGAAGCTCTGTGAAGATCCGTAGCTACTTGTGTGTCCATTCATAGTGAAACAAAAGCAGGAACATTGCCAAGGAGAGTAAAACCAGCGTTGCCACTGAGGCAATGTCTGTATCAGCGGCAAATAGTAGAGGGGCATCTTCTCGAACTTTAAATAATATCTGCGTCTGTTTCACACTGAACGGGTTAAGCCCACGGAACCTTTTCTAAAAGCAGTGTGGTCACCAAAGGTACACCCAAACTTGGTAATTTTAAGAACGCAAGGCTGTCGAATTTTACCATGTCAGCTTTATACATCCTTGACCGTCTTGTTAAGAAGGCGAAAACGAAGTATCAACGACTAATTAGAAACAATTGGTTGGATGAAACCACGTTAATAAGTGGAGCCATAGCACAAATGGACACTACAGGGCAACTACAATCAAAAGCTTACAAGATCTGAACACCTAAAACCGCGTATTAACAAAATGTTTGTCTGCTATCTCTGTGGGGTTTTTTTTTAAGGTACCACAGCAGATCTTGAGAAATTCCCAAAAAAAGTCCAAATAAATTTACATTTAGGCCGAGTTCTTGATAATTATTATAGAGGGGAGCTTCACAGAGCCTTGTCAGGGTAATTATAGAGTATTCTCTCTGCTTCATCAGGTTTGACGACGAACTCAACGAAAAATTCGATGTTGACAAAAAATTTAGATGATTTCTTCTAATGGCATTTATCCTTCTTAATGTTCCTGACGGGCTCAGTGGTGCGAAGGTCTGGGTTCGAATCCCAGCCTCGGGAGCACCTAAGTGATTTTTCACTGGCCCTCATCTCGTGATGATCTGACAAATCATCCGGATAGTAGCAATTGTCATGAAAAGCTTATCTCAACTTAGCCGTTCGGATTCGAAGAGCATTTCATCATAAAATTGAAAAACCGTACCCTGGTTAGGACAGCTTTCAAATTCTGACCGCTATTCTGTTAACAGTGCTTAATAGGTAGGCACGTAGAAAGGCTAGGCCTTTTCTCAAACGACTTCCGTAGGAGCTGCATGGACGAGGTGGAGGAGGAAACAATACTTCACCTCCTTTGTAACTGCCCAGCCCTATCAAACAAAAGGAAGCTACATCTTGGAGCTTACTATTTTCAAAATCTCAGTGATTTGGCAAAAAACGGAATGGTTTTTCCACGGATAGTAAGGAGAATGGACAAGATCCACGTGGTATCACAATGGACCAAAATGGTCTAAGTGTGCTGGCGAACGCTGGCATCCACTCTAACCTAACCTAACCTTGGAATCCGGAAAATGCCTTAACGATTTCCCGACATGGGTTATTGAGAGTTTCGTAGGTCATTGCTTCGAGGCAATTTGCTATTTCGATTGAGCATTACTATGATGTTCAACCGAGACTGTAGAGTTCACTACAGTTGAGTCTCCAATCGGTTTTATCGCACGCTTTTCTATTCTATCTAGTACGTGTAATGATGTTTTTGCTACACCTGACTAGTGGTAGGCGTTGAACTCAAGGCTAAGGAACAGTTTCAACGATTCGCCATCTACTCCGTGGAAACCGCGTCCAAAAGGCAAAGTTCGGTGGAAGACATTGCCTCGAACGAAGCCTCCATCAGGAGATATAAAGAGGATTGCATGTGCATAACAGAGGACCAAAGATATTTTCAAGAAGGGCAGGGGAAGTTTGAACTCAAGTTTGGGTATATATTGAGGCCAGATAACAAGATGTGAAATATTTTACTGTCATCAGCAAAGGATTGCATTGGATGAGAAGTTGCAGACAAGGGACAAAACGGAGCCTTGGGGAACTGACTTGAAACCGTCCATAACACCTTGAATTGAACGTTTCGAGAGGTAATTTCTAATCCATAGAAAGCGATTCCAAAAGCACGCATTTTCGACAAAAGGACTTAATGCCAAACCCTGTCAAATGCCCTTGAAATATCAAGAGCGACAATCTTGTTTTCGCCACTAAGGTGGATAGATTGGTTCCACTTTTTGGTGAGATATTTTATCAAATCACCAGGGGACCTGCTGCTACGAAAACCGTATCATCGGTCATTTGGGAGTTTTCGTGATTCAAGATATTTCAAAAGCAGTGATTCCATGATCATTGAAAGAAGGGAGGTAAGTGCAATTGGTCGGTAGTTAGAGAGAGAAGACGATTCGCCTTTTTTAGGGGCGGGCTGATGAATGTTGTTTTCCATCTGCTCGTGAAGAGTCCTGGTGAATAGGACAGATGGAAAGGCTTTTGCCATCGTTGAAGAACACCTCTTCAGAATTATGGGGGAGATACCATCTGGCCCAGTCGATTTGTGTATGTCGAGATTAATACGAGTACTAAAGTAAATTGGTCCCAAAGAATGTTCTACGTTGTCCAGTACAGGGAAAGACTAGCCACAATCCTAATTATGTGACTCAACCTATCACTTTTAACGAATTAAATTCGGATCATAACCCTGTATTATGTAAACTTCCTTGGTCTGGAGTAGAGCATGTTCGTTACATCCAAGATATAAAAAATGCCAATTGGACACATTATAGATCTAGAATACATCAAAAGCTTGGTCATATTGATAATAATCTAGATCTTATAACATGTAAACAGGATGTTGACTCTCTCGTGGATGATTTCACAAAATATATTCTTGATGCAGCTGATGAAAGCATACCAAAAGTAGCTAGGACAAATTCTTCTTTAAAGCTTCCAGCACATATATTAAATCTCATTGAGATAAGAAACATGTACAGAAGGAATTGGCAGAGGTACAGAGTAGAATTCTTTCGGAATGAAGTTAAATACTTCAGTAACCTTATTAAAGAACAAATTGTGTTTTGGCAAAATGTATCCTGGAACAAAAAACTGAAAAATTTAGACATTAACGCGAAACCTATGTGGAACGTAGTCAAAATAGTTCGAAAAAAAGTAGACAGGTACCTTGTCTCAGAAACCCATCAAATATCTTCTTTACAGACATCGAGAAAGCAAATGTACTTGCTCTCACTTTTAAGCGTAATCATAACATTTCGCAAAATTTGAGTGATATGAATACAATTTCATTGGTTGATAGCGCGGTCCAAACGCTCGCATCTTTAGAAATCGATCTACCAGTAGATACCTATGTATGTGAAGATGACATCAAGTTTTTCATAAATAATTTAGTAACTCGAAAATCTGGAGGGCTAGATCTAATTAGAAATGTCTACATCAAGCAGCTACCTAAAACTGGTATTAAAATATTGACATATGTTATGAACGCTTGTCTAAAATTGCAGTATTTTCCACTTAAGTGGAAGCTTGCAAAAGTGACACCGATATTAAAGGCGGGCAAGCCCCCAGATGATCCAAATAATTACCGACCAATCAGTCTACTTAGTAGTTTGAGCAAAATTTACGAGAGGATTGTTAAAGAAAAAATCATTAAATTTACCGAAGATAACCAAATTCTTCCCGATGAACAATTTGGGTTTAGGCGCTTCCATAGCACTTCCCATCAAGTAATGAGGATTTGCAATCATGTAAGAAGTAATCGGTTAGTAGGAAAGTCAACTGGCATGATTTTAGTCGATATAGAAAAGGCTTTCGACTCAGTTTGGCATAATGGTCTGATCTTCAAAATGACCAACCTCAATTTCCCACCTTATCTGTGCAATATAGTTCTAAGTTTTCTGTCTGATCGATGTTTTGAAGTGCATGTCAACAGTGGTGTGTCTAATTTAATACAATATAAGTCAGGAGTACCTCAGGGCTCAGTCTTGGGGCCTATACTTTACAACCTGTACACGTCCGATTTTCCTGATTTACCAGGGTGCGAAGCAGCTATTTTTGCTGATGATACGGCTATATTTTCATCTCATGAGCTTGCTCTTAATATTGAGAACAATCTTAAAAATGCGATGGAAATCTTGCAAGAGTACTTCACTAAATGGAAAATTAAGCTAAATGAAGACAAATTACAAGCAATCTTTTTCACTCGAAAAAGAAAACCTTGTTTTCTTCCTTCTTCTAGCTTACGTGTAAATGGAGTAAATCTGGAGTTTAAAAATTCTGTTAAATACCTAGGTATTTACCTTGACAGTAAACTGACATTTCAGGAACATATCAGACAGACTGTTAATAAAGTAAATATCGCAACGAAAATGCTTTACCCATTCATTAACAGAAAATCTGCATTATCTGTACCAAATAAAATAATAATAATGAAAGTTATTTTTCAAGCAATACTTCTCTATGGTTGTCCAGTATGGGGAAAATCTGCAAAATGTCACTTGAAAAAACTGCAAGTTGCTCAAAACAAAGTTCTAAAACTTATGTTGAACCTAGCGTGGGATTATCCCACTTTTCACCTTCACAAAAAAGCGGGTGTTGAACTGATATCTTCGAAAATACTAAAACAAACTAATAAGTTTAGCAATTCCTGCGTTTTTGCTGAAAATCGCCTAGTCAATTCCCTATTTGCTACAAATAGCAACTAAAGCTATTAAAACTATTATTTATTTGTTTATTTACTTATTATTTATTTATTTGTTTATTTGTTTGTTTATTTATTTATTTATTTATTTATTTATTTATTTACTTATTTATTAATTAATTTATTTATTTACTTATTAATCTATTTATTTATTTTTTGGTTTATTTATTTATTTATTTATTTATTTATTTTTTTATATCTTTTTATATATTTAACTACTTTTACGTTTCTACTCTTTTTTTTTCTCTTTTTTTTATTGAAGGTTTTTCATCGTATTTTCCTTCAAAACCTATGTTCATAAATGTCAATATTTAATGTGTCTATACTGTTGAAATCATTTTTCAGATGAAAGATATAAATGTATCATATCTCTGTACCTTATGCTGTGCGATTACTAAATTTATGTTAAAAAGATATGTTAATACGAAATAAAGAAATCTATCTATCTAACTCTTTCCACCTAAAAGCCTCTTTATAGCTCGAGTCATACCATCCGTTTACCTTAGGTTTGATACTCCTTACCCGGTGAGGGTTAAAGAATTTCATACCCCCAGGAGAATGGTGTTCGTTACTGCTTCAGCAGTAGTATCCACGCTACTATCGAGGAAGCATAGTGACCATTTAAAGTTCTTAAAGAAACCTTTTGGAGCTTCTTAGTTGGCTTTTGGGAAAATAGCCGAAAGGTCTGACGAGCCTATAAGCGATAATGCTGAGTGAGAGGTCAGAATCAAATCCAGCTGGATTGTCAATGTCCGGAAGTCGGGTTGTCTCATTCACAAGCTGGGTTTAGTTGTGTACCTCAGCAAAGATCTCAACATATCCTCCCTTGGGTGTTGAACGTTTAAAGTCTCGAAGCCACGAAGAATTGTGTACATTGGAATCGCTGGCAATGATGATTTCAATGTAAGGGTACAGGGATACAATTCTTGAGAAGGAGTCAGACAGCGCACTAAGTTATATCCAGGTAGGCTTAGTCTTGAGATATCAGAATTTATGCCCACGTGTGTTGCGCAAAGTGCCAGAATAGCAGGTTTATATTTAGAAATGTGACCTACGCCGAAAAGAGATTTGACCTTAACCTACGAATATTGCTTCCATCTGCTCAGAAATTTCTATCTATGAAAATTTTCAAAAATACAAAAAATCTCAAAGGTTTTGTAGGTTCATCCTGTTTTCTTCATCAAGCGGGGTTAGGCTACGATCTGGATAAGGTGTAACATAATCGGCGGCCATTCCTATTGGTCGAGGTATATTGCTTCGTTGTAACTATCTCAGTGCACTCAAAATCATAAATAATGCCCCTAATGGTCCTTAAAAGCTGCAGACATACCGAAATGGAATATCCGGCCCATTCAGGTCCTCAAACCTAGTTTCTCCCTTTATTTGAGTACTCGAAGTTATTAGTTTTCCCAAAAAGCAGAGGGCCTCCTGTTTTACGGCGACTCCGCATGGTCCTTAAAAGCTGCAGACAAACCGAAATGGAATATCCGGCCCATTCAGGTCCTCAAACCTAGCTTCTCCCTTTATTTTTGTACTCGAAGTTATTATTTTTCCCAAAAAGCAGAGGGCCTCCTGTTTTACGGCGACTCCGCATGGTCCTTAAACGCTGCAGACATACCGAAATGGAATATCCGGCCCATTCAGGTCCTCAAACCTAGTTTCTCCCTTTATTTGAGTACTCGAAGTTATTAGTTTTCCCAAAAAGCAGAGGGCCTCCTGTTTTACGGCGACTCCGCATGGTCCTTAAAAGCTGCAGACAAACCGAAATGGAATATCCGGCCCATTCAGGTCCTCAAACCTAGCTTCTCCCTTTATTTTTGTACTCGAAGTTATTATTTTTCCCAAAAAGCAGAGGGCCTCCTGTTTTACGGCGACTCCGCATGGTCCTTAAAAGCTGCAGACATACCGAAATGGAATATCCGGCCCATTTAGGTCCTCAAACCTAGCTTCTCCCTTTATTTTTGTACTCGAAGTTATTATTTTTCCCAAAAAGCAGAGGGCCTCCTGTTTTACGGCGACTCCGCATGGTCCTTAAACGCTGCAGACATACCGAAATGGAATATCCGGCCCATTCAGGTCCTCAAACCTAGTTTCTCCCTTTATTTGAGTACTCGAAGTTATTAGTTTTCCCAAAAAGCAGAGGGCCTCCTGTTTTACGGCGACTCCGCATGGTCCTTAAAAGCTGCAGACAAACCGAAATGGAATATCCGGCCCATTCAGGTCCTCAAACCTAGCTTCTCCCTTTATTTTTGTACTCGAAGTTATTATTTTTCCCAAAAAGCAGAGGGCCTCCTGTTTTACGGCGACTCCGCATGGTCCTTAAACGCTGCAGACATACCGAAATGGAATATCCGGCCCATTCAGGTCCTCAAACCTAGTTTCTCCCTTTATTTGAGTACTCGAAGTTATTAGTTTTCCCAAAAAGCAGAGGGCCTCCTGTTTTACGGCGACTCCGCATGGTCCTTAAAAGCTGCAGACAAACCGAAATGGAATATCCGGCCCATTCAGGTCCTCAAACCTAGCTTCTCCCTTTATTTTTGTACTCGAAGTTATTATTTTTCCCAAAAAGCAGAGGGCCTCCTGTTTTACGGCGGCTCCGCATGGCAAATTTGAGAAGCTTCTCATGACAGTGGTACTTTTGGATATTTGTCAGACTTTCGCAGAGCCAGGTGTTGTCACTTTCGAGATTTTAAATAGGAACTCCGCGCTTAGCCACTGCACCTACATACCAGGGAACAACCTTCACATATATCTTCAAAAAAATAAAACCTAGTTCCCCATCGATGCAAGGGCCATTAGCGCCCATTATTATCTGTCATAACGATGTTTCGTCTTTCAAACTCATAATTGAGCACTAAAAGCCAACGGTGTCATATAAAAATACCGCTCTCTGCCACAATTAACAAATTGCACCTATTACTAGCATCCGGTGGCCATTTGTCCAGTGATATTCATTTTTTAAATCCACATTTGGCACTACATAAAAAAAAACGAATTTTTCTTCGCAAAACAAAAAAGTGACAGCTGCTGCAATACACTCGTAAATTTCCAAATTTATAACTCGCAACTATCGCTTCGCATGGATTCACAGATTTTAATTGTCTTTCGACGATTGTTGTTTTGTTTTTGTTATTTTATAACCAACTGTTGGTTGTCATATCAAATTGTATTCCGTGTTAACAAAAACTTCAACTTTCACCTTTAAACTATGACAGCACGATTGAGATGTAATCAAATGTCATGCTGTCTAAAAACGAAAATGTCACTATCCCTCCCATTTGACAAACGTTTGTGTGTTCCTCACCCATACCTGGCTGAATGAATTTTATCACATCTGTCTGTCAGACTGACATTGTTTCATTTTCCTTTCATTCCCATTCCGCCCACACGGTTTAATCTGCTTCGTGGAATTTTTAATTTGATTCCACACCGGCCGGCTGGTCGTTTATGTGGTAATCAAGGTCACTTCACCAAAAGCAAAACCGAAAATAAAAACCAAAACGAAAGGTCAAAGACATTTTGACGCCCGAAAAGACTGCTTAACCAGCGTGTCGCGTGAACTTTAATGTTCGGTTCATTGTTTGCTTTTATGAGGCATAATTAAACAGGAGATACTTCGTTTTTTTTTATGTTTTGAAATTCCTTGAGTTTATTAAAACTCAACGCGTTGTTTGGCTTGTAATTTGTCAGAGCATGGCTAACGTCTGTGACCTAGCTCATCAGCTGAATGTGTAAAAATCCCTTCGATTTGGGTCAAGGCGGAAGAGTGTGTGTGCTGAATTTTCGGTATACCCACCCATAAACGAGCTGCGAAAAATAAAACTGCGTATACGTTCAGAGCGATGATCATTAATCAGAGCCCCCTTTCGACAAGCCCCGACAACAACGTTGGCAGAGGAAGAATGGTTTCACAATTAAGTCTGAAAAATTACAGCGCACTCTGCGACCATGTGCGGTTGTAATTTATTTTTAAACCCTTTGCTGGGCGAAATGACATAATGAATGGTTTTGGTGGCATTTTGCCACATACAAACGAGGTAAACCTCTCATCAGTGCTGCCAAACCACTGGGGCGTGCAGAAATCATTGAACTCTTGTTGTTTTTTTTTTTTTTTTAGGTTTTGCAGATACAAGTGTTTTCTAGTCAGGTGTAGGTAGATAGATTATAACGCGGTTGATGAGGTGTCTTCTTTTTTTATAATGGAAAGTCCACAAGAGCAATGATAACGTGTTGGCATGTAAACATGCAATTAGGGGTAAATGAGGAACAAGCGTTTGATTTGACATGTTATGGTCGGTTGCGTTGTGGGTTTAGTATTTTTTTTTGTTGTGACATCTGGTTGAGCATATAGGTGTTGGAAGAGGAATAATTGGTGTACACGGGTGTTTAGAAATTGAGGGTAATAGTCAAGATTCTCTAATGGAGTTTAGAGGTTTTTAATTCGTATGTGACATGGGCATTACCAAAAAAAAATAAGATTTACGCATAATGTGACATTTAAGCAATTTAGACATTTGATGGAGATGGAGTCAACGGTGGCGCCTACAGCTCCAGTTTGATCGAACTGGAAGTGAAATCCCTATATGAGCTGCTTCGACATATTTGAACACCAGGTCTATAGGGATTTCCAATACTGAGCGAGGGTATTGGAAAAGAGTTGGTGGCGGAGGAGCCCTCAATGGGTCAACGGCAGCGCTCATACCCCCAAAAATGGGCTACTGACATCGGTATTTTTTCCGGCCCGCTGTCCTAGGGTCAAAACAAGGGCCTGGCCCTCCAGGTTGGAGGTTGTGCTTTGGGTTAACTACCCATCCACGGAAAAAAAGCATGGTTACGAAGCAACCAATAGCCTCGGAAAGGACTGATATTATTGTTGACGACCATGCTAAACGAAAAAAGGACAACAACGTTCGTATCTGCACCTGGAATGTGAGAACATTAAACAAGAGAGGTGCAGGCGAACAACTAGCGGAAGCCCTAAACTGCTACAAAGCAGACATTACTGCCATCCAGGAAATACGATGGGATGGGATGAAAAACTGTGACATCTACTATGGACCGTGTTATAGTGAGCAGAATCAGCGACTATTCGGATGCGGATTTGTTATAGGTGCCAGACTTAGGCAAGAAGTCTTATGTTTTCAAGACATTAGCGAACGCATTGTACCAATCCGCATCAAGGCCAAAATCGCCAACATGAGCCTCATATGCGCTCATGCTACGACGGAGAAAATAGATGATTAACTAAGGATTGCTTCTACGAGCTCCTCGACAAAACCCATGAACGACTACCAAAGTATGATGTTAAAATCGTTCTGGAAGATTTTAACGCAAAGGTAGGAAGAGAAGACATCTTTAGCAGTACTGTCGGTAAATATAGCCTACACGACAACACGTCTGGTAACAGACTTAGGCTAATTGACTTCGCTACGGAACGAAATGCCACTATAGCCAGCACACGGTTCCTCACCTCGATATCCACAAGGGGAGATGGCGGTCTCCAGATCAACGAACAGTCAACCAAATTGATCACATTGCGATAGACAAGAGGCACGCATCCAGGATTTTGGATGTCCGAACATTCCGAGGGGCTAACATCGACTCGGATCACTACCTTGTAGCAGCCAGGGTAAGAATGCGGATATCCACCACGCCACAAAAAAAAACAGAAATACTGTGAAAAAATTTAATGTCGAAAGACTGCAATCGCCAGAGACCGCCAAGACCTTCGCGCAACGCGTATCCCTTAACCTCTCGACTCACAACATACCACCAGCATCTGATGTCGAAGAACAATGGCAACGATGCCAACAAGCCGCAACTGATGTGCTAGGTTTCTCGCGGCCACCAGCAAGAAACCCCTGGTTTGGTGAGCAAAGCCAACAGATGCTCGCAGCCAAGAACGAGGCCTAAAGGCTGAGCTGCAGGTGAAGACGAGAGCTGCCATTGAGCTCTATACGCAAAGAAGAAGGGAAGAACATCGGCTCTTCAGAAAGAAGAAAAAAGAGCAAGAAAAGCGCGCGATCGAGGATATAGAGAGGTGCCACTCCAGGAACGATGTTCGCAAGTTTTACCAAAGTGTAAAACGTCAAAGCCAAGGATACAAGGCTCGAACAGAATCCTGTCGAGATGAACAAGGAAATATCGTAGTTGAGACACAGTCGATGCTGAGGATATGGAAGAACCACTTCTGCAGACCGTTAAACGGCGATGACGAACAACATTCCGCTGTCAGGCAGAACAAACCATTCAATATTGGCAACGACAGCGAAAACTGCCAACCACCCGACCTAAGTGAAGTGAGGATAGCTATATCTAAACTCAAGCTTAATAAGGCCGCCGGAAATGACGGCCTTCCCGCTGAGCTTTAAAAAGACTGGCGGAGATGACTTGGTAAGTAACATCCACCAACTCATAAGCCATGTCTGGTCGGTTGAAAGCATGCCTGAAGAATGGAACCTCAGCATCGTTAGCCCGATCCACAAAAAAGAAGACCATCTGAACTGCCCCAACTACAGAGGCATGAGTCTCCCCAACATCGCCTATAAGATCCTATCTGGTGTAATATGTGAACGCTTGAAACCGTTTACCAACAACCTGATCGGCCCTTATCAGTGTGGTTTTAGGCCAGGAAAGTCCGCAACCGATCAAATTTTCACACTTCGGCAGATCCTGGAAAAAACCCAAGAAGTCCAAATCGATACCCACCACCTATTTATCGAAGGCGCATACGACAGCATTTATAGAGACGAACTATACAGAGCCATGTCTAGTTTTGGTATACCGCCCAAACATGTCCGTTTGTGTAGGATGACGATGGAGAATTCTCGCTGCACCATCAGGAACGGAAACGACCTCACCGACACATTCGATACCAAAAAAGGATTTAGGCAAGGCGATGCGCTGTCATGTGACTTCTTTAATCTGATTCTTGAGAGAATTGTGCAAAACTCCAAAGTCAACACCAGAGGCACAATTTTCCAAAAGTCGGTGCAACTACTAGCATACGCTGACGATATTGACATCATTGGTAGGACTCAACGTGATGTCATAGCCACGTTTGCTAGTATAGAGAAGGAAGCGGCGAAAATGGGTTTAGCAGTAAATGAGGGTAAGACAAAGTATATGCTGTCAACAAGAAAGGACACACATCATCGACGAATTGGACAGAACGTCACCATTGACAGATATAACTTTGAGGTAGTTCGGGACTTTGTCTACCTCGGCTCCGCTATTAACTCTGACAACATCTCGTCAGAAATCAAACGAAGAATTACTCTTGACAATCGCTGTTTCTTCGGGCTAAGAAGGCAATTTAGCAATAAAGCCCTCACTCGAACTACTAAGGAGATCCTATATAAGACCCTGATCATCCCAGTCCTGCTCTACGGCGCTGAAGCATGGACCGTATCAAAAGCGGATGAAGAAATCCTTGGTAGATTCGAGAGGAAAATTCTTCGAAAAATCTTCGGTCCCGTTTGCGTTGACTGGCTATGGAGACGAAGATTCAACCACGAACTATACGAGCTGTACAGCGACATACCCCCGGTCAAGAAACTCGGCATTGGACGTCTAAGTTGGCTAGGACATGTAGAAAGAATGGACACCAATACTCCGGTTCGCAGAGTCTTCGATTCCCAGCCAGACGTCGGACGCAGTAGAGGAAGACCTCGCCTTAAGTGGCGCGCACAAGTAGAAACCGACCTCAACCAACCTGGAGTGCGCAATTGGAGGCAGATAGCTAAGGACCAGGCAAATTGGAGAGGCATGTTGGTTGAGGCCCAGTTTCATCCCGGACTGTAGCGCCACTTAAGAAGAAGAAGTTGAGTGGACGGGCTCAGTGTCGTGATCAACTGCCGCGCAAAAGTTCTGGGTTCGATTCCCAGCCGTAGCAACACCTAAATATTTTTTTCAATGGCCCTCCTCTCGCGATAATCTGACAAATCATCGGCATAAAGCAGGAGGTCCGGCCATCGTGCAAAAAGTAAGAAAAAAAGAAATAAAAAAGGGTTGTTTCGGCAAAAATGTTTCAAATAAGACCTTCACTGCCTTCATTACCCAACTTTCCTGAGAACTACCTTCAAAACACCCTTTCATATCCATCTTATGACTTCATAACCCACCCATTTAAAAAAGGTTAAACATTTCTAATGCTTCCCTATTACCTAAAGCTTTGACAAAAAAAAAAAGGTTCATGAAATTATATTACCACCCTCCTATAAATAATCCCTTCCACTCAGCGGAATTAGACACCCAACACCTTACGCACCCCAAAACTGAACTTTAATTAGAAACCGTCGAGCTGAGATAATCTCCAAACCGTGCCAACACCCTCACACCGTCATATGTGGATCAAACTCAAACCCAAACCATAGACAGGTGAAACAACCACCGCCCTTAAGACTTTGTGAAATTAATTACAAATGGCGTGAGCATTAATGTAATCGTCCATCACGACGCATTGTCAAAGTTTTACTCTGCTCACAGATTTTCCGCTCTGACAAGCTAGGCGCACCACCGCCACCACACGCCCTTAATACAAAAAGACCATCCAGTCCTCATTTGATTACTGCTACATCGATGGCTTCACACGTTGAGCTGATGGCATAAGTTAATCGAATCTATCAGCGCGACCAAAGTCAAGCCCGATAAAAAGGGATAAGCCGCGAACATTGTTCTCCAAAGCAATGGATCTGTCCGCAGTTATACCTTTCGCACTAATTTGCATGCGTGAGTGAGGTAAACAAACGCTTTCAAGTGATACCTTAGGAGGGCTTCACAAACGACAACAAAATTAAATTAACCCTTGATGCGCATTTACACACGAGTGCCACACCGAACACCCCACCAAGCGGGTGTATCTAAAGGCATCAAAGGCTCGGTGCTATCGATGACACACTCAGACAGAGACACACTTGACGTGTATACTCCTTTAATTAGGCGCGAATTAATGGCTAATTAGATACGAGACATAGCCATGTAGGGCTTCGCTTAGGATCGCGCACGCACTCAGACTCAAACGCAGACATTGTATGTAGCTTGTCGGGGTTAGGCCTAGCACCGACCTCAACAAAGGCAACACAAAAATTGCAAAAACTTTTCCCAGGAATAACTTCAAAAGGAATTCTGCATTTCTGCCATTTCATATACAAACAGAGCGAGATGGATAGATAGAGAGAGAGGGGGATTTCAAAAAGGATGGATGGCATGTTGAGAAGATATCTCAAGAATTTCAACTACGAAGAATGTGATTGTAGTCGATTCGGTACGTTTTTGAGAGACGATGTCGCACATGCACTCAAAAAGCCATACGAAGGAGGGGAGAGGGCGCTGGTTCTGGATTTCCCATTTATCCCCGGATATGGTGTGCTTGTGTGTGTGTGAAAAGGTTTTTCCTCAGTACTCCAGTGGAGCGCTTGGCTTTTGACCCAAGAAAAATGTGGGAAATTTATTAACAGAGCGGAGAACGATTTTTCACAAACGTTGCCCTGACATAATGGCTGTCATTGTTCGCAGAATGGAGGTGGTGGGTGTTGGTATAGGTGTATATACAAGCAACTCTTTGAAAGTATCTATGAGTAGTTCTGGGGTATTATTTTGTTCCTTTCTTGTGTTTACTTGACACATTTCGCATTTGCGGCCATCGCAACCAATATGTGTGGGAATGCAAACAGATGTTGGCTGGGGTAATCATTAATGCGACAATGTCTGACGTTTGTTTGTTTTTTATTTTCAAATAAATAATTGCGTCCTTGTTGAAATATTTAAGCTAAAGTAGTTGAGAGGGTGGATCCTAATAGGATGATTATAGGCTGGGTATCCAATGAACACTGAAATAGAACGGAAATCAATAAAATCGCGTTTGCCAAACGATCCATTGTTTTTGAATTATCTTTATGGATTTAAAAATGTCGTCGGAAATGTTGAACTAAGGGGTCTTAAACTAAGAAAGACCAACAAAATAGATCGGAGCCGAAAAATTCTTCACCAATGCCTCGTTGAATACAAAGAGGCGTGTAAAAATGAATCTTTAGAGAGGAAGTGACATTGTAGGTGAAGAGCTCTACGAACTACAAGAAGATCAAACGACTTAGAGAGTTTTTTGCAACAAATCAGCGACGATTCAAAAATATATCTAGTAGCATCGGTGATGATAATAGGCCCTATGCAAAAGTGAGGTTAGAATGTGAATAGTTCATGGTAATAGGCTCGTGAACTCTCCACCTTCTAACCTCACGTTAGCTTCGAGCTTCGATAAGCTGTATAGGGAAAGGTGTAAACCAACATAAAGATGACCAACATGACTACCGACATAAGAACTCCAGACGGAAATCAACAACGAATACTGGGACACTTTACGAAGCGTGGGAAGTGGGAAATTCATAAGGAGACATGGCAGTCTCCAGATCAATGAATTTTCAACCAATTTGATAACATTGCGATAGACAAGAGGCAGGCATTCAGTATTTTGGATGTCCGAACATTCCAAGGGCTGACATCGACTCGGCCAAAGCAAGGTTGCTGATATCCACCACAACACAACAAACATGAAATACTGTAAAAAGATTTAACGTCGAAAGACTGCAATGACAAGAGAAATTCAAGTACTTTGCAGAACGCGTATCCCTAAACCTCTCTTTAAACACCAACGATGTCAAGAAACCTTTAGATTAACCGCATCTTATATGCTAGGTATCCCGCACTCACCAGCATGAACGAGACCTACAAGGTTCAGCTTCAGGTGAAGTTGAGAGCTGCTATTGAGCTCTATATTCAAAGAAGAAGGAAAGAACACCGGCTTTTCAAAAAAAAAGAGCAAGAAAAGCGCGCTATCGTGGATATAGAGAGGCGCCACTCCAGGAATAATGTTTGCAAGTTTTACCAAAGTATAAAACGTCAAAGCCAGGTTTACAAGACTCGAAAAGAATCCCGTTCGAGATGAACAAGGAAAGATCTTAGTTGAGGCACAGTCCAGTTGAGGATATGGAAGAACCACTTCTGCAGAAGGTTAAAAGAGGCGATGACGAAAAATAACCCGCTGTCATGCAGAACGAACTATCCAATACGACAGATAATGTAAAGTATGCTTAACGTGAACACCTATAGCTATTACAGCTCTTATTTCACGGTGGGCCTACCCACATATCAGAACCATAGAAAAGTGTTGGTTAACACCCCAATTTAGGACACGTTACATTGGTGCGATTTTGAAAGTCATGTGAAAGGCACGAACTTTATCCTTGCTAAGGCCCGATATTCATCTAACACTTCTTGTATTCCAAAGTTTTCACCACCAAATAAACCAAAGAATACCATCCGTTCCCGCCAAACCGGGTTACCACAGCCCCCACGGTACACCCCACAAGGGTGCCTACTCTTAATCAGGCTAAGCCATTCAGTCCGAGGACTTCATGTCTTAGGAGCTCCTGATTAAGGTGGTACCAGACTATAGCCTCTGAAAAAGCTCCGCACGATCTTCTTTTGGGGTTCCTAAAAAACCCAGTCCAGAATCTCAAAGTTACTCAGGCCTATCGCGAATAAATTTTCCCTGGAAACTGTTCCCATTCAGCAATCTGATTTAAATTGCTGATGAGGGAACTGTTCCCGTGAAAATTTATTCGCGATAGGCCTGACTAAGTCACTACTAATCGAGGTAATTGGTCAGCAGCAACACGAAGTTTTTTTAAATGACAACAATTGCTTATAGAACACAGAGCTATATAAACTTTATTCTCATAGCAAATGCCGTCATAGATTGGTTCACGATGGGTCTTTACAGATCACCTGCTATAGCACCTTTCGCCGAGTTTCACCCTAGTACCGAATGACAGGATATTTAGCTTTCTGCGGCTCCCTCTATCCGTCGCACTAGGACACGCCCAGTAGGGGCCCAACCCCTGTGGGATTAGCGACGACAGCAAAAACTACCAACCATCCGACCTTAGTGAAGTGAGGATAGCAATATCTAAACTTAAGCTAAACAAGGCCCGGAAATGACGGCCTTACCACCAACGTATGTATGGTATGCAGATTCAACAAAATTTGGTCGGATGAAAGTATGCCTGCAGAATGGAACCTCTCATCATCGTTTGCACGATCCACAACAAAGGAGAACTGCGCCAACTACAGAGACCTAAGCCTCCTCAACGTTGCCTACAAGATCCTATCTGACGTAAGATGTGAACGCCTGAAACCGTTTACCAACAACCTGATTGGCCCTTCTCAGTGTGGTTTTAGTCCAGGAAACTCCACAGCTGAACAATTCTTCATACTTTGGCAGATCCTGGAAAAAACCCAAGAAGTCCAAATCGATACCCACCACCTATTCATCGATTTCAAAGCCGCATACGACAGCATTTATAGAGACGAACTATACAGAGCCATGTCTAGTTTTGATAGAATTCTCATTGCTCTATCAGGTTTGGAAACGACCACACCGACACATTCGATATCAAAAAAGGATTTAGGCAAGGGGATGCCCTATCATGTGACTTCATTCTTGAGAGGATTGCGCAAAACTTGACTTGACATCATTGGTAGGACTCAACCCGTTTGATTATAGAGAAGGAAGCGGCAAAAATGAATTTAGCTGCAAATAAGGGGGAATACTAAGTATATGCTGTCAACTCGAAGGGACACACAATATCAACGAATTGGACTGAATGTTACCATTGAGTGTTATAACTTTGAGGTAGTAGGAGACTTTTTCTACATCGGCTTCACTATCAACTCTGAACACGACTTCTCATTCGAAATATCGACCATGATAGCGTTCGCTGTTGACGGTGATGGCCCGGCCAACGTCGTTTTCAGTGAAAAATGGACCGATGACGCCGCCGCCAGCCTAAAACCCACACCAAACAGTAACTTTGTCGGGATGTATTGGACGCACTTGGATCTCAAGCGGATTGGTATCATCCCAAATTATGCAATTTTGTTTGTTGTCGTACCAATTCATCCAGAAATGGGTCTCAGCTGCCTCAGAACTCATTCAGCGGACAAACGTCATTCAGCGAACAAAGGTCGTTCACCTTCAGCTTTCCTGGACAGCGGCGATTTTTTTTTGGCAGATTTTGCGTTTCATCAATCTACGGTTGTTGGTTTATCGTTTACTGAACCAGTGAACTCAAGTTTATCCACCACACTGCGAATAGTCCTCTCGGTAGGATGATTATGGCGACCGGAAAATGGACTAAGCGCACGGAACGTTGCCCGAACAGAACAACCGTTTTGATTAAACAATTTCATTTGCATCATGTGCACGTGTTGTTGGACATTATGTCCGTCCATGAAGATTTGGCAAGACAGACTGAATAAATGACAGTCAATTTGACAGATGTAGCTTCAACAATATGGCCGATATCAAATGACAAATTTTGGATGTCCATATTGAAAGACACTTTTGTTGGCTTGAATAACTATCAAAACATTTATGAATGGAATTCGACTTCGTTAATATGTCCATCACGGGAGCGTTTGCAGCGGTCGATACGCTGAACCTAAATTTCGTCCGCTATTTCTCGTTAAAGAGCCGGGATGCGTATCTGCAGCTGATGCTTGTAGCTGAGTAAAAAGTTAAAAACAACGCTTACCGGTTGCGTTGTTTTTAACTTACACAAAGTGTATCTTCGTGAATCTATCTGTCTTTTGACAGCGATGCAAGATACAAGCTACATGCATTCTGAGCAGGCCTTAAATATTGGCCCTGAGCTCCTCTAACGTCGTCGGCTTGTTGGCACAGACCAATGATTTAATTAAGCCCCATAAAAAAGGGTCTAGAGGCGTTAAATCACACAACCTCGACGGGTCCGTTTCTCGAGATAACACGTTCACCAAACTGAGACTTCAAAAACTGGATTGTTGCACCCACTTTGTGGCTTGTGGCAACGTCTTGTTGGAACCACATATAATTGATGTCCAATTCACGCGAAAAGAAATAACGTTCCAACATGTCTTTGTAGCGAATATCGTTTACCGTAACGTGACGGTCATTGAAGTCGACGAAAAGAAACGGTCCAATGACGACACGGCATGAAAACCAGACCAAACAGGTACTTTTTGAGAATGAAGTGCTGTTTCATGAAGCACATGAGGGTTCTCACCTGTCCAGTGAAGCATATTTTGCGTATTGACTAAGCCGTTTAAGCGTTTCATCGCTGATGATGATTTTGCGATGAAATTCTTCATTTTCTTCCATTATGCCCAGAGCCCAATTCGAGAATTCATAAGAACGATTCATATGATCGAGTGGCTTTATATCATGAGTCAGCTTGATCTTGTAAGGATGTAGCACAAGATCCTTACGCAAAATTTTCCATAATGTGGTCTGGGAGAGGCCCAATTCTTAAGAAATTGACTGATTAGGTCGTTCATGAGTCAGCTTGATCTTGTAAGGGTATAGGCCAAGATTCCTACGCAAAATTCGCCATAATGTGGTCTGGCAGAGGCCCAATTTTAAAGAAATTGACTGATTTGGCTTGTTCATGAGTCAGCTTGATCTTTAAAGGGTGCAGTTCAAGATCCTTTCGCAAAATTTGCCATAATTTGGTCTGGGAGAGGCCCAATTCTTAACAAATTAACTGATTTGGCGCATTCTTGAGTCAGCTTGATCTTATAAGGGTGCAGGCAAGATCCTTTCGCAAAATTCGCCATAATGTGGTCTGGGAGAGGCCCAATTCTTGAGAAATTGACTGATTTGGCTCGTTCATGGGTCCGCTTGATCTTTTAAAGGTGCAAGTCAAGATCCTTACGCAAAATTCGCCATAATTTGGTCTGGGATGGGCCCAAATCTAAATAAATTGACTGATTTGGCTTGTTCATGAGTCAGCTTGATCTTGTAAGGGTATAGACCAAGATTCCTACGCATAATTCGCCATAATGTGGTCTGGGAGAGGCCCAATTCTTGAGAAATTGACTGATTTGGCTCGTTCATGGGTCCGCTTGATCTTTTAAGGGTGCAAGGGAAGATCCTTACTCAAAATTCGCCATAATTTGGTCTGGGAGAGGCCCAATTCTTAAGAAATTGATTGATTTGGCTCGTTCATGGTCTGGGAGAGGTTCAATTCTTAAGAAATTTACTGATTTGGCGCATTCTTGAGTCAGCTTGATCTTGTAAGGGTGCAGGCCAAGATCCTTACGCAAAATTCGCCATAATTTGATCTGGGAGAGGCCCAAATCTAAATAAATTGACTAATTTGGCTTGTTCATGAGTCAGCTTGATCTTGTAAGGGTATAGGCCAAGATTCCTACGCATAATTCGTCATTATGTGGTCTGGGAGAGGCCCAATTGTTAAGAAGTTGACTGATTTGGTTCGTTCATGGGTCCGCTTGATCTTTTAAGGGTGCAGGCCAAGATCCTTACGCAAAACTCGCCATAATTTGGTCTGGGAGAGGCCCAATACTTAAGAAATTGACTGATTTGGCTCGTTCATGGTCCGGGAGAGGCCCAATTCTTAAGAAATTGACTGATTTGGCTCGTTCATGGTCTGGGAGAGGCCCGATTCTTTACAAATTGACTGATTTGGCTCGTTCATGGGTCCGCTTGATCTTTTAAGGGTGCAAGGCAAGATCCTTACGCAAAATTCGCCATAATGTGGTCCGGCAGAAGCCTTATTCTTAAGAAATTGACTAATTTAGCTCGTTCTTGAGTCAGCTTGATCTTGTAAGGGTGCAGGCCAAGACCCTTACGCAAAATTCGCCATAATGTGGTCTGGGAGAGGCCCAATTCTTAAGAAATTCGCTGATTTGGCTCGTTCATGAGTCCGCTTGATCTTGTAAGGGTATAGGCCAAGATTGCTACGCAAAATTCGTCATAATGTGGTCTGGGAGAGGCAGCAATATTTTCCACACTTCGGGCAAAACGTAGTCTCACTGGCACGGCAACATCAAGCAGTGAATATTCTGACTCCAATTTTTTCGCTAGACTATGAATTGTTTGTCTACCGGAACGACGAGAATTACGGCCGAAAATTGGCATTAATGCTCTTAAAGTTGTAACCAGCGACTCGGAACTCGCAACTCGCTGGTAAATTTTAATTATTTGTAAACGTTGTTCCTGCTTCTACTTCACCTTGATGAAAAGTTTGATTTTACTGGCTATTTTTACATTGACAGTTCGGTAATCGGTTTAAGGGTGCGTTCCTACTTAAGACCATTTTATATTAAAACCGTCATCCCTTATATGAATCCCATTTCTCAAAATCTAATTGACCAACCGGATATCTGACGCAACTCTATCCTTCCCTTGAACTAATTTTTATCATCGGAAGCGGCATTTTCTTCCAGTCATCCAGCGGACCATCGTGATAATGAAAATCTGAGAACCTCATTTCACACATCATCATCTCAGAACTGGATAAATAATTCACAAATCCACAGAAAATCTCGAAATTCTAGCCACCCCTCATCCAAGAAAATTTACACTGAAAAGCCATAAACACTAACAAAGGATATATGTGAGCCGTCCTCCCCCTACCCCGGACAAAAAAAAATCCCCAACTTTAAGAATAGGGAAAGGGAAAAACTGGAATGGTAAATGGACTACTCAAGCACACATACCGTTCATGGTTCCGACGACGACGACGACGACTACGAACAACGGAAGAACACATGGCTCCCGAATGTCGCCAGCATTTCTGTATATGTTCGCCTCACTGAATATCTCAAAGATACGAGCCAAGCGTGTGCCAACCAGTAGCCGGGCAGAAATATCTGGAAATCGCAAAAAAAGGTGGGGAAACGGAAAAATCACATTTCACTGTTACTGACAGCCTGTGTGTATGTGTGTGTGAGCTCGCTTATGTCTAGGGAAGATATCCATCCAACGACTACACACACAGCCAAGGCGAAGCAGAAAAGTTCCAAATAATTTCCACAAGATTAACAGCAAACAGCAGCGGCCATTCAATTCAATAACTCGATTGAAATAATCCATTTCAGCCAGTAGCCGGGCCATAGCCGTTAGCCGTTGTTAGCTGAGAACAATCTCAGTTTTGGTCGTCGCGTAGGTCGTCGCCAGTGGCGCAGACGGGCGTCCACTCCAGTCAAAGTCGCCTCGCCAGTTCCTCGCCAATTCCTCCCCCAGTGGGACGACAGTTGCTATAGCGACGAAAGGAACAATTTTTGGCTCAATTGTATGAAAATGGTAAATGGCTTCGAACAGAGGATGCAGGGTCACTTCCCTGCGGCAATCGAAGCGGCACACGCTTCCACATCTGGCGAGTGATGCAGTCTTTGCGTTTCTCTGGTTTTCCAATTCACGGAAATCCAATTACGATGGGGTGCCGCATTCGTTGGCTACAAAGTTGTGGACCAGGGTGGTGCTGGTGTACCGAGAATTATGGAATTTCTTGTTTCAGGGAATTACTTTGATGTGAGATGCGATGTCGACGCGAGGAGCGCAGTTGTGGCGGCAGATGGGCCACAGATTTGCGTCGTTGCGCGTGGTAGCTTGAAAGGAAAACAGATTTCTGATTTAGAGGATGAACCCGCACATTTCTTAGGCGGCACGTGTATGCTGTTTGTGCGATTCGCTTGAATCCTGGTTGATAGTCGTATTGCTTTTGGAAGGATTTATAAAAAAAAATATTGGCTACAGGTTGGAGGAGCGTCTACTTAGCAGGTTCTGTCTGTTTATTCTTTGTCTGTGAGGCTATAATCGTAATCAGAACCACCCGTCATCCTTAGGGGAGGGCATTTCTCCTTTGATGAGCCTACGGAGCCTGTCCGGAGTATGATGTAAAAGTTGTACTCGGGGATTTCAATGCAAAACTCGGAAAGGAAAACATCCTTAGTTGGTAAAAGCACAGAATCCACGAAACGACAACAGACAACGGCTACCGACTAACAGATTTTGCAGCAGCTCGTAATACGGCACTAGGTTCCCAGGTTAAGGATCCTCACAGCAACATGGAGTTCTCCGGACGGTCGAACCGTCCTAAATCCTCGACGTACACACATTCCGAGGGGCAAACGTCGACTCTGACCATTTTCTTGTCGCGGCTAAATTCAGAACTCGACTGTCCATCGAGAAGAAGCTGCGAACTGCCCAGAAGAAGAAATGCGACGTTGGACGCACACCTGTTGTAGCCAGAGCCTACAGCGAGCGTTTGAGTATGAAATATTCCTCTATGCACTCACCTACCACAGACGCCAACAATCAGTGGTGCCAGTATCGCGACATCATCAAGGAGGTAGCCGAAACCACTGTAGGGTACCAGCCATCCCCGGGAAAGAGCCCCTGGTATGGTGATGAATGCGTGTACAAGAAAACGGTAACAGAAGATGCACACTGGAAAGCGCTGCAGCCCAAAACAAGGGCAGTATCGAGCCAGGAAAAGGGAGGAAATGAACACCTTGTGTAGAAAGAAAAGGGCTTACTCAGCTTCCCAGCTGTTAAAGATCGAAGAGTCGCGAGATATTTACAACATCCGGAGGTTTTATAAAAAGGCCAAGCAACTGGCTGCTGGCTACAAAACCGGAACGCAGGCTCTTCGAGACAGCGAAGGAAACCTTACTTAATGGGCATCATGTAGAGAGAGTGATAGGGTGATAGGGGAGAACCCACGTCCAGTCAATCAAGAACTAGTTCCACCACCTTGTATAGAAGAAGTTGGCCTAGCTATACAAAAGTTTCAGAACAACAAGGCCGCAGGTTCTGATGGCTTACAGGCGGAGCTTTCTAAGTACGGTGGTGATGTTTTGGTATGGAGCATGCACCGAATCATCAACCAAGTATGGGTGGAAGAAAAAATGCTCGATGACTGGACCATCAGCTCCATGTGCCCCATCTACAAAAACGACGATCCTATGTCTTGCAGGAACTATCAAGGCATATCACTGCTTAACGTCGCATACACGATCCTATCCAAAGTACTGTGTGAACTTCTAAAGGAAAATACCAACGAATTTCAAATCGAAACTCACAACCTATTCATCGACTTCAAAGCCGCGTGTGATAGCATCGTCAGGAGCTCTATATGGCGCTGGGAAACATGCGCTGCAACGTGCAGTTTGGGAGTAGCTCCTCCGAACTATTCCAAACATGCACCGGATTTCTGCAAGGAGACGAGCTATCATGCGACTTCTTCAATCTCGTACTGGAGCAGATAGTGCGCAGGCCAGGTGTTAACACGGAATGCACTATTTTCAACAGGTCCGTCCAGCTGCTGGGCTATGCGGACGATATTGACATCATCGGTCGCTCCCAGCGCAGCGTGCCGTGATAAAAGCGTTCACGTCGATTGAAGAACAGGGAAATCCGTTGGCCTTGAAGTAAATGAGGAGAAGACTAAGTACCTGCAATCAAAAAACCGCCTAGGACAAAACGTCACTATTGATAGCAGCAATTTCGAGGTAGAAAAGAAGTTCACCTACCTAGGAGTAAACATGGACTCCACGAATGACACCCTAGTGGAGATCCGGCGAAGAATTACCCTAGGAAACCGTTGCTACTTCGGTTTGACGAAACAACTGCGTTCAAAACTCCTAACTCGAAGGACGAAATGTGTGCTCTACAAAACCCTTATCCTGCCTCTCCTGCTTTATAGCGCCGAGTGCTAGACGATAAGCAAGAAGGGAGAGCTGATACTGGGCGGATTTTTGGTCCTATGAACGAGGAGGTCGAATGGAGGAGAAAATACAACCGCGAACTCTAAGAGCTGTACCAAGATGTGGATGTAGTCCAAAAAGCCAAAACACGTCGACTACATTGGCTCGGCCACATCGAGCGAATGGACAATAATGCTCCAGCTAAGAGGATCTTCAAATCCCAGCCCCCAGGTTCAATAAGGCAAGGAAAATCGAACCACCGTTTCAAAGACCAAGCTATCGCGGATGCCAGAGCGCTTGGTCTAGACAACTGGTAGCAGCGGGATCGTAGAGGATGGAAGGCTGCAGTGTCTCAGGCAGAGACTGTTCACAGGTCGGGAACCCGATAAGTAAGTAAGACAAGAGGTCTGATACTCGCCAAATAAATGCTGGTGTTCCACAGGGCTCCGTTTTATCACCGACACTATTTCTTAAAAAAAAAAAAAAAAGTTTCCAACACTCTTTCTCATAAAAATGAGAAAGAATGTCGGAGATAAAATGGAGCCCTGTGGAAAACCAGCATTTATTTGGTGAGTACCAAACTTAAAACCGTCCATAGCAACTTGAATTGAACGTTTCGAGATGTAGTTTCTAATCCATAGAAGAAGAGTTTCAACGATTCAAAAAGCACACATTTTCGACAAAAGGGTTTGTCAAATGCATTTGGAATATCAAGTGCAACGATCTTATTTCTGCCAACAAGGTGGTTAGATTGATTCCACTTTTCGGTGAGAAATGTCATCAAATAACCAGTGGACCTGTTGCTACGAAAACCGTATTGTCAGTCATTGAGGAGTTTTCGTGATTCAAGATTTTTGAAAAGTAGCGTTTCCATGATCATAGAAAGAAGAGAGGTAAGTGCAATTGGTCGGTAGTTGGAGAAAGACGGAATATTCGCCATTTTTAGGGACTGGCTGACGAATGTTGTTTTCCTGATGAATAGCACAGATGGAAAGGCTTTTGCCATCGTTGAAGAACACCTCTTCAGAATTGTTGGGGAGATACCATCTGGACCAGACAATTTGTGAATATTAAGATCTAATAATACTCTTGCGACTGTACGAATACGGATGTCGATTGGTCCTTTAGAATGTTCCAAGTTCTCAAGTACAGGAGGAGACTGGGCACAATTTGGCAGCAGGATTGGCGTTGTCTAGAGAGGTGACAGCTGGAGGGTAATTGTTAATGAGCGTAAGGATGAAAGATGAGATCGAATTCTTAATGTTTTTCTAAAAACGACCGAAAACTTTTACTACCTTTGCTACATAGGATACATTTGTTGCCGCAACTTTTGGTCTTGGTAGAATTTGACACCTTTTTGTAGGCATTGCAGTCGTTTCTGGCTCGTTTGAACTTTAATCGGTTTTCCTCAGTAGGATTGGTCTTGTATGACCGAAACGAATTCATCCTAACAACCTCTTTACAGTTCGTTTACCTTAGGTTTGATACTCCTCACCCGGTGAGGGATAAAGGATTTCATACCCAGGAGAATGGTGATCGTTATTGCATCAGCAGTAGCATCCACGTCACTATCGAGGTAGCATAATGACCAGTTATGTTAGCGCCTTAATGATAGCTCCCAGATTCACGTAGTTAAAGGCACCTTCAATGTCTAGGAATCCAATACATGGTATACATGGTATACGTACTAATGTGTGCAGCGCTGTTTGCCCTTGCAGTACGCATGTTGGGATGCGGATACCTGATTTATATCAACGCTACTGCGGACATGAATATCAGTCAATCTTTCCAAGGTTCTCAGAAGGAATGATGATAAGCTGATCGGTCGAAGGTCTTTCGAATTGACGTGAACATTTTTACCAGATTTGGGTATGAATACTACTTCCACTTCCCTCCAAACCTTGGGAATGTAAACTAGCTCGATACAACCCTTAAGGACAACTACCATCCATGGTAAAAAGAGATCCAAAGTGTGTTGCATCTCGGTTGGTAGAATGCCGTCAGGTCCCGCGGATTTAAACGGTTTGAAACTGTGTACTGCCCAAAGTATAAGTATCACGAAAGATGATACTGTCCAATAGCTTAGTCTTGGAAAGTTGCATGGGAGCTACCTGGGAAATGGGTGCCCATTAGTAGCTTAAAGGTTTCTTTGTCCAAGTGCCATCTTTTGGAACAATTGGACTAGTGGGGAAGATTTTTCGGAGTCTAGATGTCTCGGAAGTCTCTTCTATTTTATCACAGATGAGGCTCCAGGATTTGCCCTTGGACTTCCCTATGTTGATAAGGCTTTCTGGCTGGTATTCAATTTTTATTTCAAAAAAACACAATCTCTTGACAATGTGGCTTTGATTACACATCGACAAAGCTACAGCGACTATAAGAAAAGAAGATCAGAATGCACAACGATTTTTATGGAGGGATGAAGATCGGTCACGGGGCCCAGACATATACGTGATGTGTGCAATGATATTTGGATCTAAAAGTTCGCCTTGTTCAGCCCAATATATAAAAAATCTAAATGCCAGCGTATACAAAGACACCCACCCACGAGCTGTTAGGGCCATTGTCGACTATCACTACGTCGACGACTACGTAGATATCTTCGATAAGGTGGAAGATGCGATCGAAGTGGTGAAGAATATAAAGCAGATTCATAGCCACGCTGGATTCGAAATACGAGATTTTGTATCAAACTCTGTTGACCTACTTGAAACAGTAAAAAAACAACTCTCGTGGGACAACGCAGACAGGAATAAAAAGTATTGGACAAAACGACTTAAGTACTGAAAAAATACTTGGAATGTATTGAGATTCAAAGTCGGATATGTTTTGCTTTGTATTAAGATTTGGTAGGATACCTGAAGCAGTACTTAACGGAACAGTACGACCGACTAAAAGACAAGTATTGAGCATCACTATGTCAATATTTGATCCGTTTGGGTTCTTGGCTATTATGTCAACTATTATGTCTAAACTCTTGATACAAAAGCTGTGGAAAACAAGCGTTGGATGGAATGAATTAATACCAGGTGATATTTACACGAAATGGTACAAATGGTATAAACAACTTGAAAGTGTAAAGGAATTTAAAGTACCTAGATGTTATCATTTGCATTTTACAAATTCTAAGACGGACGTTCAGCTTCACATATTTGTAGACGCAAGCGAACTAGCATTTTCCGCTGTCGGTTATTGGCGATTCACCTACAAAAATGACGTGAGTTTAAGATACATACTGGGGAAGACTAGGTGCAGCCCGGTAAAAGCGCTTTCTATTCCAAGACTTGAACTTCAAGCAGCCGTGCTGGGTGTAAGACTAAAAGAAGCTATTGTTCATAGTCATCAAGTCAAGCCGAGTCAAATAATATTGTGGTCAGATTCCAAAACAGTTATTCACTGGATCAGATCTGATAGTCGGTGTTATAAACAATTCGTGGCTCATCGGATTGCCGAAATACTAGACGGATCCGCAGTCAATAATTGGAAATGGGTACCAGGGAAACAGAACCCAGCGGACGAGGCAACAAGGCCGAATATTTCAAGTGCATCTACAAAGTCGACATGGATTACTGGTCCATCCTTTCTGAAGGGTCCCGAAAAGAATTGGCCAAAATTACCAAATGACATAGAGGCTCATGAGGAAACAGGTGAAAAGCGTCAGCATTTTATTTTATCGGTTGAGCAGAAATCATCACTGATTCGTTTTGAAGATTACTCCAGTTACTATAGACTGCTGATAGTTGTGTATTGGATCCAAAGAGCTGTTCAAAAATTCAAGGAGTTACGGAAAATGAGAAAGACATCTAAAAAAGCATCAATAATCACACCACTCTCAGTTAAGGAAATGAGACAAGCAGAAGTGTTATTGTGCCGTTTGGTCCAGGAGGCTTCGTATCCAAATGAGATGCATCTTCTCTTATTAAAAAAAGCCAATTCCAAGAACAAGCGTTCTCTTTAAATTAACGCCAATGCTTGGTGAAGACGTTTAGGTGGTCGTATAGACAACGCCATCTGTCTGCCAAACAATACAAAAAGACCAATAATTCTGCCAAGACATCATATATTTTCAAGATTATTAGTTCAATACTACCATGAGATGTAGGTACCGACATCAAAATCAAGAGGCCATTGTTTCAGCAATTCGTGCTAAGTTTTGGATTCCTAGCATTCGCCGTCTTGTAAGAAGTGCAAAATCATCTTGTCAGCTTTGTAAGAATCTATCAGCAACTCCAGAGCCACCACAAATGGGCCAATTGCCTAAAGATAGACTAACACCATACGTTCGTCCATTCTCGTATACAGGTGTGGACTATATTGGGCCCTTCCAGATAACAATTGGACGACGTCGGGAAAAAAGATGGGTCGCAATATTTACCTGTCTATCTGTGCGAACAATTCACCTTGAAGTTGCTAAAGACTTATCAAGTGATGCAGCTATTTTATGCTTGAGAAACTTTGTAAACCGGCGAGGAACTCCAGTGCGTCTGAGGAGCGATTGTGGAACAAACTTTATTGGTGCCAGCAAGGAAGAGTGGAAAGTTGTCGGGAACTGCCTACAAAAGGAATGTACGCGTCGTGGTATTGAGTGGTTATTTAATCCGGCAGGAAATCCGTCCGCTGGGGGAGTATGGGAAAGGCTTGTAAGATGTGTTAAGAACGTGTTATATTTTTCGCTTAAAGAGAAGGCGCCGCAAATAGAAACACTCCAAAGCCTACTGATTGAGGCTGAGAATTTGGTTAATTCGCGACCTCTTACTCACCTACCTCTTGAAAGCAGTGATGCAGAGCCAATTACACCGAACCATTTTTTTACTGGGTTGTCCGAATTACATTCAAACGCCAGCAGTTGATGAAAAGACGTGTCTAAGAAAGCAGTGGCATATCCTACAACAGTTGAAGCAAACTTTTTGGAGAAGATGGGTTTTGGAATATCTTCCAACGCTAACGCGACGCACAAAGTGGTATCAACGGGTACAGCCGATACAGGTAGGAGACTTCGTAATAATATGCGATGATAATGAAAGCCGAGGTGAGTGGAAGCGTGGCAAAGTAGTTAAAGTTTTTCCTGCGCCTGATGGTCAAGTACGATCTGCTCTAATTCGAACAACATCGGGCACTCTTAAGAGACCAGCGTCCAAGTTAGTTAAGCTTGATATTTTGGGTGAATCTCATACATCGATTCACGGGGAGCGGGATGTTACCGCTTAAATAATATTAATTTATTTAAAGAATCTTAATTTATACACTATCAGATCTGTGTCGTAGCGAGCTTAATACAAGCGCATCTACGAGCAGAGATTTGCCACAGCATATAAAATGCATCCACAGGCTCATCATTTAGTGCATTTGTTAGTGGGACATAACAAAACACTGAAGTTAGTTTGACGTCACTAACAAAATCAATAAACGATGAAATTATTATTAACAAAACAAGAAAAAAAAATAAACATACATTTATTACGACTCTAGAATACAATTACGCAAAGTGTTTTTTAAACTACTTTTACTAACATGCAGTTCAACTACATCGCTATTTTTATTGTAAACTCTACTCATGCGACTTATAGCCTCATGCATACCATAGTTGTATTTATGATTAGGAATATGTAAAATATTTAGTCTACGAAGGTTATAGGAACCTCCACGGGTATTAAAACCAATAGCACTTACAAGATCAGGAGCATCTATTTGTCCTGATAAGACCATGTCATTGTTAAGTCTACGTTGAGACAAAGGCAACAACTGCAGCCGTTTAATTCGACACCTATACGGAGGCAAATTGTGTACATCATCCCATGGAAGTCCTCTCAAAGCAAATCTTATAAATTTGCGTTGGACTGCCTCAATTCTATTTGAGTGAACGACATAGAAGGGTGTCCACACCTGTGAGGCATACTCCAAGTGAGGGCGCACTAGACAATTATATAACGAAAGGGTGACATAAGGATCATTGAACTCTTTTGACCACCTTTTTATGAATCCCAACATAGAGTTGGATTTATTCACAATAACGTTTATGTGTTTATTAAACTCCAATTTAGGATCAAAATAAACACCAAGATCTTTAAAACTGTCAATACGACAGAGAGTGTGCCCCGACAGAGTATAACTGAAATTGGACGGAATACGTTTTCGTGAAAATGACATATGCTGGCACTTAGTGGGGTTCAGATTCAAACCGTTTTTAAAACACCATGTTGTAAAGCTATTCAAATCAGTTTGAAGTGAAAGCGAATCGCTTGGATCTCCTACACATTTGAAAATTTTCATGTCATCAGCATATATCAGTATTTTGCTCTCTCGAATACAAGCTTTTGCATCGTTAATAGCAAGAATAAATAAGATAGGGCCTAAATGACTACCTTGGGGTACTCCAGATTGGGCAACAAAAGGGTTGGATTTAGAGCCTCTAAATTTTACCTGATAAGTTCTTAGTGAGAGATATGATTGAACCCAATTTATGAAACCTGGAGGGAAACCATAAACCTTAAGTTTATAAATTATGATGTTATGTGATAACTGGTCAAAAGCTTTGGAAAAGTCAGTGTATATACAATCGACCTCTTTTTTATTTTCCAAACTATTGGAACAATGATGCATAAAAGTTAAGAGATTTGTGACAGTGGATCTATTTTTTACAAAGCCATGCTGCTCTTTACAGATAATGTTTCGACACAGGAATACCAATTTATCACAAATAATATGTTCAAATAACTTAGGAATGCAAGAGAGTTTTGAAATAGGTCTGTAATTAGAAATGTCTCCTCGTTCACCTTTTTTAAAAACAGGTGTAATAAATGCATTTTTCCATTGAGTTGGGAATACTCCTGTGGCAAGGAAGCTTTCAAACATATACTTAAGGTATGGCAAAAGAGCATTTTTGCATTGCTTTACGACTATTGGTGGGATTCCATCGGGCCCAGCAGAATAATCATTTTTTAATAAAGCGATATATTTAATTATTGTCTCATCGTCAAATGTGACGTTGCTGAAATTAACTTGAGAACAGTCATTGAGATAACTGAAATATTGTTCGTCTAAGACAAGAGGGGTATCAATAAATGATTTACTGAAATTCTCTGCGAATAAGTTAGATAAAATAATAGAGCTCGATATTTTTGAATTATTGTAAGAGAAGTTGGCTGGATATCCATCCGTTTTTCTCTTCGAATTGACAAAACTCCAAAAGCGTTTTGGGTCACTTTTAAGGGCGTTCTCCATATTGGCTATATAGCCATTATATAAACTATTTGACATCGCAGAGAATTCCTTAAAATAATTCAGGTATTTATCATAGTCGTATTGATTCTGACTTTTAACAAAATTATTCCAGGCCCGGTTACGTATATTCCGAAGAGATTTAAGATCTTTCGTGTACCAAGGATGCTGGATTTGAGCATTCTTAGAATGCTTGACTGGGATAGTTCTATCCATGCAATCTTTTATTAGAAGATAGAATTTGTTAACAGCTTCTTCTAAATTGGAGAGGCTGTCAATATTAATATTCGAAAGCATTATTTCTTCGGATAGCCTTTGAAAGTTCGCCTTCCGAAAGTCAAAAGAGTACGAGCGATCATACTAGTCAGAATGTTCGTACAGATGTCCGCCTATGTCAATAAAAATATCTAATGGAGGATGATTTTTGTCTATGTTAGTGATACTGGTACTAGATTCTAATACTGCAGTACTAACAGAGTCAGAAGAAAAAACTAAATCGAGAATTCGATTATTATGATTTTTTATACAGCTTGTTTGCTGTAAGTCAAATGATAAAATGTTATCAAGTAATGATAGCTCTTGTTGTGCAGAGACTTCTGATGGTATAAAATGAGCTTCTCCTTCCGAAGGCACCCATTCTATGTGTGGTAAGTTGAAATCACCCAGCAACAAAATATTACTGTCACAACAAGATAAGTCAAAAATGTATTCTAAAGCTTTTGATAGCTCAGAATACAGAGTGCCAAGACGATAGGAGGGAATGTACGCATTTGCGACATAAAGGTATTTATTTCCAATAGTTATCTTAACACAAATTATTTCGGTATTAAGAATGAATGGAAAATCAATTTGCTCAGAGGTAAGGTGACTGCGAACCGCAGTAAGAACACCTCCTCCAAGCGCTTTTAGGTCATTTATGTGACGGTCATTCCTATATACTAAGAACTCATGATTAAAGAGTTCCGAGTCAAGTATACTGGCGTTAAGCCACGTTTCGGTTAAGGAGAATATGTCGTGTGAAAAGGCTTGAGAGTTTAGAAATATATTTTTTGCTTTTGTTCGGAGCCCTCTTACATTTTGGTAGTAGAGGGACAGTCGGTAGAGTTTTTTGGTGCTGAGCTTTTAACTCCGCGTTTAGCTCTCCGTGGCTTAAACTCATTGACAATAGTATTTACGGGCCATGAGTTAGTGTCACATACTTTTTCGAAAAGATTTGGTGGTACAACTATTTTAAATGAAGAAACGAAACTTTCCGGTTTACTAATTTTGGTACATTTAATAGAGGTACCTGCGGGGACGAGGTTTGTTGAAACCAAGTGAGTCATCACATTTTCGGAGGAAGTACATGGTTTCAATCTTGATATAAAAATCGATTTGGGTTTAGGAATCGATTCAATTGTAGATAATTCCGAAGTCAATAAAGGAATTAAAGTAGACGGTTTATTTGCTATATTGCGAGAAGTAAAAGAAGTCTCAGTCGGTGACGATCCTACCGACAAATTTGGATTCGAATTGGGTTTGTTTAGAATCTGACTTCTAAGGTTAGAGCGTTTAGCTCTTGGATTAGCCGATGATGAGTTCGCATCACGCTTTCGCTTTCCTTTAATAGCGACAACTTTATCATTGGCTACATCAGTCGGGGCAGATTGTATTATATCTGTATCAGTATACTTTTGGGTTTTATGTTCTCGTATGGAAATATCTTGCTCCAATCTTGGTAAAGGCTCAGTAGATGTGGAAGCGTCAACGGACAGACAAGGGTCAGGGAATGCAGACACAGTGGATACTGCATGATTAAAAGACTCGAAAAGGTCTTTGAAACCTTTTGAGAGCCTAACAATATCGGTTTTAAATGCCGACATTTTGAAAGCTAGGCTCGAGATGGATAATTTACGGCATGCAGTGCAATACCAGAATGCGCCTTCAGTTGCATTTATTTTATCCATAAATGCGTTGGAAGAGCCAACGCATTTTGCGTGAAACATGTTTCCACACGGGCCGTAACAAGCAAAAATGGCATTAGTGGAATTTTTTGGTTCTACGCATTTTTGAGCTAAACAATCCATTATATATATAAAAGCCGAATATATATAATAGCCGGATGGCAATGCTTAGCGCTACTTAATTAAAAGAAAAAAAAAAAAAAAAAAAAAAGTTATCCGTTCGTGATTCGAACCGACGACAGATGAGTGTCTTCGCAATTGTTGCTGACTGCCTAACCACTTGGGCTAATAAAGGTTGCTGTTAATCTAAGTTATTTTTATAGGTTATAGGAAAACAGTGGGAGGGGTCAAATTTTATAACAAAATTAAACATACACAAATAACTGTGGAACTAGGGAGAGTACAACACAAGAGATGATACAAACGAAAATACCTCTTACCACTAGTAAATTATACTGCTGACTTTGGTCACATAAAATATTTAATTTATTTATTAATTGGTCGGTAGTTGGAGAAAGACGGAATATTCGCCATTTTTAGGGACTGGCTGACGAACGTTGTTTTCCTGTTGAATAGCACAGATGGAAAGGCTTTTGCCATCGTTGAAGAACACCTCTTCAGAATTGTTGGGGAGATACCATCTGGACCAGACAATTTGTGAATATTAAGATCTAATAATACTCTTGCGACTGTACGAATACGGAAGTCGATTGGTCCCTTAGAATCTTCCAAGTTCTCAAGTACAGGAGGAGACTGGGCACAATTTGGCAGATGGATTGGCTTTGTCTAGAGAGGTGACAGCTGGAGTGTAATTGTAAATGAGCGTAAGGATGAAAGATGAGATCGAATTCTTAATGTTTTTCTAAAAACGACCGAAAACTTTTACTACCTTAGGGACATAGGATACATTTGTTGCCGCAACTTTTGGTCGTGGTAGAATTTGACACCTTTTTGTAGGCATTGCAGTCGTTTCTGGCTCGTTTGAACTTTAATCGGTTTTCCTCAGTAGGATTGGTCTTGTATGACCGAAACGTATTCATCCTAACAACCTCTTTACAGCTCGTTTACCTTAGGTTTGATACTTCTCACCCGGTGAGGAATAAAGAATTTCATACCCAGGAGAATGGTGATCGTTATTGCATCAGCAGTCACTATCGTGGAAGCATAATGATCAGTTATGCTAGCGCCTTAATGATAGCTCCCAGATTCACGTAGTTAAAGGCACCTTCAATGTCTAGGAATCCAACCATGGTATACTCCTTGCAGCGCAACGACTCTTCCATAATACGTACTAATGTGTGCAGCGCTGTTTGCCCTTGCAGTACGCATGTTGGGATGCGGATACCTGATTTATATCAACGCTACTGCGGACATGAATATCAGTCAATCTTTCCAAGGTTCTCAGAAGGAATGATGATAAGCTGATCGGTCTCAGGTCTTTCGAATTGACTTTTACCAGATTTGGGTATGAATACTACTTCCACTTCCCTCCAAACCTTGGGAATGTAAACCAGCTCGATACAACCCTTAAGGATAGCTACCATCCATGGTAGAAAGAGATCCAAAGTGTGTTGCATCTCGGCTGGTAGAATGCCGTCAGGTCCCGCGGATTTAAAGGGTTTGAAACTGTGTACTGCCCAAAGTATAAGTATCACGAAAGATGATACTGTCCAATAGCTTAGTCTTGGAAAGTTGCATGGGAACTACCTGGGAAATGGGTGCCTATTAGTAGCTTAAAGGTTTCTTTGTCCAATTGCCATCTTTTGGAACAATTGGACTAGTGGGGAAGATTTTTCGGAGTCTAGATGTCTCGGAAGTTTCTTCTATTTTATCACAGATGAGGCTCCTGGATTTGCCCTTGGACTTCCCTATGTTGATAAGGCTTTCTGTCTAGTATTCAATTTTTATTTCAAAAAAACACAATCTCTTGGCAATGTGGCTTTGATTACACATCGTCAAAGCTACAGCGACATTGTCAAGAGCCAAGCTGTCACCTTTCAACGTCTTCCCTCCTACTACAACATCCAAACCTTAAAAACTTGAATAGGAACTCTTAGTTACGCCAGAAATAAAAAAAAATTCGAGGTTAAGGATCAATGATAACAGAAATTAACGAATCTGTCAAAATTTCAAGTATTCCAATGCAAAATGGTAGTTCAAGCCAAATTTTATGGGTTCATACCAAGCTCATGTTGATTTACTTACGGAATAATAAAATGATCCCCAAATTGAATGACAGCTTTCAAGCACATTTTGAATTCGCAACTGACAGTAATTGCCAAAAGTCATTGACATTTAAAAAAAAAAAAAACTTTACGCTTTCTCACGCTACCTGATTTAAATGCCCCATCTATATGCCGTGTGGATTAACAAAAAAAAACCATGTTGACACTCAAAATACGAAATTGGCATCCAATCTCACCATCAGTTAAATGTCAATTTGGCGCCTAGCACGCATCCCAAATAAATCGCTTGTACGCAGTAAATCATCGCATTCCCCTGCTCGACCAATAACTAAAATGTCACCGCGTGCAACGCGCAATCACCACAAACTACATAAACATCTAACAATTTTCGAAAGCCCATTAAGGTGACAGTTAAAAATGATTAACACGTTGTACGTCGCCGAGATATAGTTTCTGTTTGTTTGTCGTGGTCGTCGTCGTCGTCGTCGTCGTCGTCACCGGGACGGGCGCAGAGAAATCCCAAACATCACATGACGACAACCTGTTGTTTGTGTGTGTTTTTATTTTTTTATTTGTCAAACGGAGGCCTGTATAGCATTTACCACCACCTGAAGCATCATCACGCACCACTGACAGAGGATAGAGCGCCGGAGTAGTTTTACAGCGTTTACACTCGAAGGTGGTTGCACTATTTACACAATTTGGCGTTCGATTTCACATCTTCTGGGGACTTTCTCAAGGAGTTGTTGGCTCGTTTAGCGCTCCCCGAGTTTATGGTGTCGAGATGAATGGCGCGTCTACCGCGACGGCAGCCGCAACAGCAGCTGAGATGGTATAAATGTCCGTGCGTTGCGTGTCATTGCGCTGTGCGTTCATAAATCGGGTTTCAGCAAGAGCGCTCGGGGTACTCGAAATGGAACGACGGCACACACGTAAACACATAAAAGCCAAACAAACGAAACAAAAAAAAAAAACGTGAAAGCATCATCAACAACATTGCGCGCACAAAATGTCATTGACACCGGAAATATTGTTTTTTTTTTCTTTAAACGCCGCGCCGTGCGTCCTCATCATCAACAAAAGAAACATGAAAAGAGAATGTTCATGTCGAGACGTTTACTTTGTTACAAACAATAAATTTGTGTAATTTCAGCAAATAATTACAAAATCGCAAATTTGACAGATAGTGTGAACGACGCGCAATGGTGCTGTGTTAACTGTCACTTGCAAATTTTTGGCACAATTTATGCATGCGATGCAGTTTTTGGCTGCGCGTCTTCTTTGCGGATGAAGTTTTTTTTTTTTCATTTGAAAGGTCATAGCATGACTCCTTTAACACGATTTCGTGAGGACATGACACAAAATGAAAACTCATCTGTCAGACTGACATTTTTATAGCATGTAGTCGAATAAATTCGAATCACTTGAACAAGTCACGCTAAACTGTGTCTAAACTTTATTTGGCGCCATAAAATGCTCTCGCTTTTGTTTTTTTTTTTTTTTTCTTCGAAGGTGACAACGTTAAATGTATTGTCAGCCTAATCGCACCACCATTTGACATGTCGAAATGCAATTGAAAACATTTTTCGTTTTTTTCTTTTTGATTAAGTTCTTCATTTGTCTACATGGGGTAGATACTTGACGCGACGCGAGAACGTATAATTAATGTGAAGACGTGACACGGTTTGGAAGATATTTAACGAACATACACCTGTCAAGTGTCATGTGTCACCATGTTGTGACAGATATAAATGTTTGGAGTGTGTAATAATTTAGTTGTTCAAATGTGACATAAAATTGAATTATTGAAACATATTCTTGTGGATTGAAAATGCGCGAAAATGTCAAACGTGACATTTAAAAAAAAAATGCATGTATGCAAATGTCAAATATTATTACTTTCTCAGATATTTGTGCACCTGGCGTGGTGTAAATATTGACAGGCCGACATTAGTTATGTTTGTTGTATTTGCTCTTTGCGGTGCACAATTATTAACAACTTTGTTACAGTCCACTTGGTGGCTTGGTGGCACGTCATGTCGTCAGGTTTTCAAAGATAAGTGGCGCGTGTAGTTGAAGAAGGCGAAACCTTTTGTGTCCGATGCCTGAGTGTGGGTAATGAAATGCACTTGTGATTGTGAATATTAAAATGCTTTCATGGTGGGATGGGCGGCGGATGTATGGTGGTGCAACATTGTTGCAGAAGTTCCCGTTAAGATAATGTGCGCTACTATGCATACAAATGGGAAAAATGTTTATTTTTTCTATTTTCTGTGGAAAATGCAAATTTCGAAGATTAGGAGGAAACATTTGCAAGAAATGCATGAGGAGTCATGTAATTTGTGGCAGAGTTGGTGGTGAGTCACAGTGTGATTAGAATGTTTGGGGTGTGGATGGCATATAGTTTGTGGATCCGAATTATGGACGGTTTGACAGGAAGGAGAAACGAGTTTGGTTGGCATTCTTGCGATTGACATTTGAAGATTGCTGAGCGAAAACGTGACAAGTGGCATTATTGAGGTGTTAACTTTGGTCGTTGAGTTAATGCGTGTTATGAAAATACAATGACGTCTAGCAACTACGACTTTTGACAATTTGACAGTAAATTGGGTAGATACGCACACCTCTGTCTTGGTGGCAACGGATGACAGCGGGAGAACCGTGTTCTTGCATTATGGCAGACGGCGGCAGAATAATTCCCAAAAATAAGTCGAACGATGGCGTAACCATACCAGCGAGGCTAGACGAATTTGGGATGGTTATGGTTGGTAAAATTTGTTTTAACTGGGTGTGGGCCAGCTTGGAGACTTAATTTGTCCGCCCTCTTCGCTATGAAGGTACGCAAAGGTAGATTGCTTCGCAATCATTGTGATTACGGTTGAGAAGTACTCAGACCCAACTTAGTTTTCTTAATGTAAGCTTTCAGAATATAATATAACCCTTGCTCAGGTCTTGTTGTAAGGATCCAAACATGGTGATGAGATACTGAGCGGAGAATCCTTCCTATGCTGCAAAATGGTTCAACACACTCCTTAAAACAATCCTGGAGGGGCGTAATACCTTTGACACACTGGTTGTATGAATACTATGGTAAACGGATTTACCACCTATGTGTCAGGAAATAGCATGGTAATGCCACGCAAGCAACATGTTATTTACGTGGTACTGATACTACGGTTTTCAGCGTGGTATAGAGTGCATTCTGGATGTTGTATAACGAGGCGAACTCTGATCGATGGTAACTTGGCAACGCATAGTCGTTGTAACTTTGACTGCACATCAATATTTTGCCTCCAAGTGACAATCATCGGTTACTGGTCTCTTCCAACCAATCAACTAGCGGAAGCCCTAAGCTACTCAAAAGCAGACATTACTGCCATCCAGAAAATACGATGGAATGGGCCGGGCAAAAAGAGGCAGACAAATTGTGACTTCCACTATAGGTTAGGTTAGGTTTACGGGTTGTTGGAGTAGAGGATTCTCTATTCCGCCACACTTAGGTCCATGTGGACCCATTGTGATACCCTTGGTGGGATTACGTCCTTCCTTATCGTTACTATGGGTTACTCCACTCTATCCAGCCATCTTGATGTTCGTAGGAACCTGTAAAGATAGGGTAATGGAATATCGGATAGCTCTTGGATGTCTTGGAAGTAGTAGCTTCCAAGTGTTCTGTTCCTCAGGTGACAGAGACTCGGGCAGTGACAGAGGAAGTGAGGTGTATCCTCGTATGTTTCATCATCGCCCCAGCCTCTACAGATATCGTCATCCTTGAGATTTAATTTCATTATATGGGTTCTGAGAAAGTTATGACCAGTTAGAGCCACTACCAGTTTAGATAAGGAGCTTCTGTCGTACCGCAAAAGTTTTTTGGTTGGGTTTCCGTTGTATTCCGGCCAGAGCTTCCGAGATATTTCGCAGGTAGTCAATGACTTCCACCTTGTGTTGGCTTTCATTCGGGTTTTGTATTCCACTCTTTCTCTGAGGTTACAGAGTGGTAGTTCGACCGTTTGTAGTGCCTGGTCATGATCTGTAGGAGATCCATTTCTTGCCAGTTCGTCGGCCATCTCGTTGCGGTCTATGTCCCTGTGACCAGGAACCCAGCAGAGATCAGCATTATGCTGTGAGCAGAGAACCTTGAGCTCTTCGCGACAGCGGCGAACTAGCTTTGATTTAATTTCGATAGCAGATACTTCTTTTATAGCCGCTTGGCTGTCAAGGAATATGGTGATATCACAGTGTGGTATTTCCATTATTGACACCAAATGAGCCGCTTCAGCGATTGCTAGCACCTCAGCCTGGAACACACTACTATGATCAGGAAGCCTGATTGATTTGTGTATTACTAATTCCTCTGAGAATATGCCAGCACCTGTTCCACAGTCCATCTTTGATCCATCTGTGAAGATGAATATAGATTTCCTTTTTGTGGGTTCATTCTTGTCCTATTCGTCTCTGCTCGGAATCGAGCAGGTGAAGGGTCAATCGAAGTCTAGATAGGGAGATAGATAGTCAGAGTTTACTAAGCTCCCTACGTATTTCTTTAGGACCTGCGCATGCCCAGCGAGGCTCGGGATCCAACTGTTCATTTGGCTGATCCTCGAGTAGCTTTTGGCAGCTGATTCCTGCATGTATATATGTATCTAAGGGCAGCAGATTCAGAATCACCTCCAATCCAGAGGTTTGGGTTGTTCTCATCGCCCTGGTTGTCCCTATACACGCTAGTCTTTGTATTTTTGTCATTTGCTTCAAGTTGGTTGCTGTTTCAACCCCTTTGCGCTTTGTATAAGCATGTTGGCCTGGGGTCGTATCATTGTAATTAAGTTTTTCACGAATGTATATGTTCATTAGTTTTTCAAAAGTCTTCAGAATGAAGGACGTAAGACTTATGGGCCTAAAATCTTTTGCAGTTGTATGCCTAGATTTACCTGCTTTGGGAATGAAGACGATCTTTACTTCTCGCCAAGCCCTTGGAATGTAGCCACACATTATACTGCTTTTGAACAGTCGTGTGCGGACTGGTATGATCAGGGTTTTTGTCTTTTGGAGCATAATTGGAAATATTCCATCGCTTCCTGGGGATTTGAAGTGAGAGAATGTATCAATTGCCCAGTTTATTTTTCCTTCAGTTATGACTTCTTCTGGAGCTGTGAGAGTCGTTGAAGGGTTAAGGGTCACCTGATTACTGTCTCGACTTTGGGTTGTGGATTGTGTCCAGTTGCCATCACTATCTTTAAGATACGTTGGAACTGTAGATTCTTTAGTTAAGATTTTCCTGATTCTGGCTGATTCTGTGGTGTTTTCTATGTCACTGCAGAACGTGTGCCAGGCAGTGCGTTTAGCTCTCGTGATTGCACTTTTGAACTTGCGCTGGCTGGATTTAAATAGATCCCAGTCAGTTTGTAAGTTTGTTACTTTGGCTGCGTTAAAGAGCGCTCTAGTCTTTCTCCTGATTTCGAGGAGCTCTTTCGTACACCATGGTTGAGATTTCTTGCTCTTTGGGGTCCGCTTTTTCGTACGCATTGTTCAGAATCTTATTTAGGGTTTCTGTGGTTGCGTCGATCTCCTCTGGGGTATCTAGCGTATTTTGTTGCAGTTTTTGTTTATTCTTCCCGACTTCGTTGAAGAATATTTTCCAGTTTGTTATTCTGGGGTTCCTGCATTTGCTTATTATTTCAATATTAGCTTCAATTAGGAATTCAATAATCCTGTGGTCTGAAAATGATGCTTCTTGGGAAACAGTCCATTCTCGCACTTCCACTATACGGACCATGTTATGGTGACCAAAAATAGCGACTATTCGGATGCAGTTTTGTAAGAAATGTTAGACTTATGTTTCCAAGACTTAGCGTACGCATCCGGATCAAAGCCATATTCGCCAACATAAGCCTTATAAGCATCAAGATCTGACGGAGGAAAAAGATGATATTGCGAATGACTGCTTCTACGAGCTCCTGGACAAAACTTATGAGCGACTACCGAAGAACGATGCTAAAATCGTGCTGGGAGATTTTAACGGAAAGATAGGAAAAGAAGTCATCTTTAGAAGTATCGCAAGCTACAGGACAACACGTCTGGCAACGGACTAAGACTTTTCAGAAAAAAGAAAAAAGTGCAAGAAAAGCACGCTATCTAGGATATAGAGAGGCTCCAAGAACGATCTTCGCAAGTTTCACCAAAGTGTAAAACGTTAAATCCAGGGACACAAGGGGCGAAGAGAATCCTTTGGAGATGAACAAGGAAAGATCGTAGTTGAGACATAATCGATGCTGAGATATAGAAGAACCACTTCTGCAGACTATTTAACGGGATGACGTACAACATTCCGCTGTCAGGCTGAACGAATCATTCAATATTGCTGACGACAGCTAAAATTACCAACCGACATAAGTAGAGTGCGGATAGCAACATATAAATTTATAAGCTTAACAAGGCTGACGGCCTTTCCGTCAAGCTTTTTAAAACCGGCGGCGAAGATTTGTTACGAAAGTGTTAAGTATGGCTGCAGAATGGAACCTCATCATCGTTTGCACGATCAACAAAAAAGAAGAACTGCGCCAACTTTAGAGATCTAAGCTGGCTGCAGAATGGAACCTCATCATCGTTTGCACGATCAACAAAAAAGAAGTACTGCGCCAACTTTAGAGATCTAAGCTTTCTCAACAATGCTTACAAGATCCTATCTGCCGTAATATGTGTACGTTTATCGTTCATCAACAGCTTGAACGGCCCTTATCAGTGTGGTTTTAGGCCAGGAAAGTCTTTAACTGACCTAATCTTCACACTTCGGCATATCCTGGAAAAAAACCCAAGAAGTCCAAATCGATACCCACCACCTATTCATCGATTTCAAAGCCGCATACAAAAGCATTTATAGAGACGAACTATACAGAGCCATGTCTAGTTTTGGTATACAGGCCAAACTCGTCTGTGTAGGATACTAGGATGACGATGGAGAATTCTCGCGATGACGCACTGTCATGTGGCTTCTTTAATCTGATTCTTGAGAGGACTGTACAAACCTTTCGAGTTCACACCAAATGCACAATCTTATATAAATCGGTGCAACTACTAGAATACGCCGACGGCATTGGCATCATGGGTCGGGCTCAACGTGATGTCAAAGCCACGTTTGCTGAGAGCAGGGAAAAATGGGTTTAGCTGCAAATAGGGGGAGACTAGGTATATGCTGTCAACTCGAAAGGGCACCCAGCATCGACGAATTTGACAGAACGTCACCCTTGACAGATATAACTTTGAGGTAGTACAGGACTTTGTCTACCTAGGCTCGGCTATTAACTCCGACAACGACAAACGAAATCAAACGAAGAATTACTCTTGTCAACCGCTGTTTCTTCGGTCTAAGAAGGCAATTTAGTAGTAAAGCCCTCACTCGAACTACTAAGAAGATCCTACGTAAGACCCTGATCATCCTAGTCCTGCTCTACGGCGCTGAAGCATGGACCGTATCAAAGTAGATGAAGATAACTTTGGTCGTTTGAGCAAAAAGTTTTTTGGTCCCGTTTGCGTTGACGTTTACGAAGATTCCATCAGGAGCTATACGAGCTGTACAGCGACATACCCCCGGTCAAGAAACTCCTCATTGGACGTTTAAGATGGCTAGGACACGTAGAAAGAATGGACACCAATACTACTGCTCGCAGAGTCTTCAATTCCCAGCCAGACGTCGGACGCAGTAGTAGAAAACTTCGCCTTAAGTGGCGCGGACGAGTAGAAACCGACTTCAACTAACTTGAAGTGCGCAACTGGTGGTATATAGCTAAAGACCGGCATAATTCAATTTCAAACGCGGTAAGGGTGTATACAGGCCACAACCTCACGGGTCACCAGTCTATTTCAATGGGGTTAAGCAGTTGGCATCATCTATGCAGGAAATGTAGTGTCCCTGGAGGAGATGAGGATAACCCACAACTGCGGTGTCACTGTCCTGTGATAAGCAAAAGCCGTAGAAGAATTTTCGGCAGTCATTACTAAAAAAGACCTACAGGATCTGACAGACACCCCAATTGTTCAGCTTCAGATCACCCGCTTCTGCAAAGGATCCCACTGGAATGACTTTGGAGTTACTCTTTCAAACACTAGCAGCACCAGACCACAATCCCACCTAAGCATCATTATACACTTTCATCGACTTTTAATTTGTTTCAGGAATGGGTATCGGTAAGGGACCACGCAGGCTTATGCGAGTTTTACGAATCCGATCGTCAACAACCCCACATAAACCCTTATCGGGTTTGTCGGGGCAACATGGAAGTTATAGTACCCAGAGCCTAGCGTTTTTTTTAAAAATACACGTTTTGCACGATGACGGGACCTACTGCTTAATGCCGAATCCGAACAGTTGAGTTGAGATAAGTTGTTCTTGATGATGTGTCAGATCATCGCGAGAGGAGTGCAAGTAAAAAATCAATTAGCTGTTGCAACGGCTGGGAGTCACGGACCTTTTGCGCCGCTGAGAATAAACAAGTGCCACTTCCGGAAGCCTCAAAGATTTCCCTACGTTGGCACATCTAAAACTTGTTGTTATAGTGAAACAACACTCTCAATAGAAGCGAACTTTATCTGTCAAACAACAGTTTTCTTACTTGGCAGCATAAAATAATGTTGAATACGTTTCTCGAAACTAAAAATAAATAAAAAAAAGTTCTTAAGAGATCTCTGAAAAATCCGTAAGTGGAATCTGGGGAACTGAAGATTTACTAGACTCATCTACTTATCCTCGTAAAAGGGTATAGTTTTACCAGTTTAAGTAGATAAGTCCAGTAAAAGTTAGTCTCTGCGAAGTGAAAACTGTCTCTGGTTCCTCAGATTCAAGTTACGGATTTTCCAGACATTTCGGAGGGATCCGTAAGTGGAATTGACCTGGTAAAGCGGAATTTTGCTAATTTCTTGTAAGCAATTAAGCTGGGAACAGAATTATAACGGGTCCGCCATCTAACGTTTTTTTTTTCAACTAGTGCTTATTTCGGGAATGGTAACACTTAGCTCATGTATGATTTGACAGATAATTAGTTTTATCCTTCCGCTGAACGAATATGATTACGTATACGCTTGAACAACGCTGGGAAATATTGCGACATTACTTTGAAAATCATGGTAATGTTGCAGAATGTGTGCGAAAATTGCGTACGGATTTTGGAAGAAGAGAAGCACCGTCAGCTCCGTTCGTTATCTTGTGAAAAAAAGTGAATGAAACTGGCATCCTTATCGATAAACCAAAGCGTGAAAAGACAAAAACAGTGCGTACACCCGAGAATATTGCTGCTGTGGCAGAAAGTGTGCGTGAAGCGCCATCAACATCAATTCACCGTCGTTCTCAACAATTGAACATTTCGGAGACATCATTGAGACGAATTTTGCATAAAGACCTTGGTATGACGCCATACAAAGTCCAATTGGTTCAGGAGTTGAAGCCAACTGACCATCCAATGCGTTTTCGCTTCGCTAAGTGGGCCTGCGATCGACTTAGAGAAGATGCCGATTTGCCAAAAAAATCATCTTTTCAGATGAAGCTCATTCTGATCTTGGCGGGGATGTAAACAAGCAAAATTGTCGCATTTGGGGCACAGAAAACCCGCACGCATACATTGAAAAGCCGATACACCCAAAACGAGTCACTGTTTGGTGCGGATTTGGGTCCAGAGGCATAATTGGGCCATTTTTCTTCGAAAATGAGCAAGGAGTGGCCGTTACAGTCAATGGCGATCGTTATCGGGCCATGTTGAACGAATTTTTGTTCACAAAAAGTGAAGAGGAGGATATTGGCAACATTTGGTTTCAACAGGACGGCGCTACGTGCCACACAGCCGAAGCTACACTCGATGTTTTGCGCTCTGTTTTTTAAGATCGCATTATCAGCCGCAGAGCTGATGTCGTTTGGCCACCTCGGAGCTGCGATTTGACACCGTTGGACTATTTTTTGTGGGGTGCTGTAAAAGATAAGTGTTACGCCGATAAGCCAGAGACAATAGACGCTTTAAAGGACAATATTCGTGAAGCCATTGGTGAAATACAGCTGCACACAATCGATAATGTGCTTAAAAATTGGACCGATCGTGTAGGCTACTGCATGGCCAGCCGAGGCAGCCATTTGAATGAAATTATTTTTTTATTATTAACCGGAAGGATTGTACTTTCAAATAAAAAGAGAAATTTGAGAAAATATTCAGAAGTTTTTTTTTATAACGGGTGATTTTTTAGCTGGTTTGGTTTTGGCAACACTGGTTTTGACAGCTGACGTGTGTTTAGTACCTTGTGTCACTGTCAAACAGCTTCAGTTTGGTTTGCAATTTAACCATGGATCGTCTTACAAATGAACAACGCTTGCAAATTATTGAATTTTACTATCAAAATTCGTGCTCGGTTCGAAATGTTCATCGCGCGCTGCTTCCATTTTATGATCGGCATTCTCGACCTTCTGAGCAGTCTATTCGGAAGATTGTGACCAAATTTCGCACCAAATTTACTTTGTTGGACATTAAACCACCAACACGTTTACGTACTGTGCGTAGTGAAGAAAATATTGCGGCCGTATCAGCTAGTGTGACAGAAGACCGCGAAATGTCGATTCGGCGCCGTTCCCAGCAGTTAGGCCTTTGTTACAGCACTACGTGGAAAATTTTACGGAAGGATTTGGGCGTAAAGCCTTTTAAGAAACAGCTGGTGCAAGAACTAAAGCCAGCCGACCTACCACAACGCCGAATTTTTGGTGAATGGGCTCTTGGAAAGCTGGCCGAGGATCCGCTTTTTTATCGAAAAATTGTGTTCAGCGATGAGGCTCATTTTTGGTTGAATGGGTACGTAAATAAGCAAAATTGCCGCATTTGGAGTGAAGATCAGCCAGAAGCATTGCAACAGCTACCAATGCATCCCGAAAAAGCCACTGTTTGGTGCGGTTTATGGGCCGGCGGCATTATTGGGCCATATTTCTTCAAAGATGATGCGAATCGCAGCGTTACTGTCAATGGTGAACGCAACCGAGCGATGATAACAAACTTTTTTTTGCCCGAAATGGAAGTTCTTGACTTGCATGATATGTGGTTTCAACAAGACGCTGCCACATGCCACACAGCACGCGAAACAATGGCGCAATTGCGAGGCGAGTTTGGTGAACAGTTAATTTCACGTTTCGGGCCGGTCAATTGGCCGCCTAGATCGTGCGATTTGACACCATTAGATTATTTTTTGTGGGGGTATGTCAAGGCTAATGTCTATAGGGACAAGCCCGCTTCGATTGACGCACTCGAAGCCAACATCCATGCATTCATTCGTGAGATACCGGCCGATATGTGTGAAAGAGTATGCCAAAATTGGACTCAGCAGATGGGCTACCTGAGACGCAGCCGCGGTCAACATTTGCATGAAATTATCTTTAAACATTAAATTGCAAGGTTCAAACTATCGATTCAAATAAATATTTCATTCATTTTTTCGAATTTTTTGTGTTTTTTTTTTTAAAAAAGTTCTAAACCTCTTAAAAAATCACGCGTTAGCATTTTCAAAAACAAGCAAAGTTATTTGGCGGACCCTTTATAAATCCTGCTCTATTGCTTCCAATAAATTAACAAAATTTAGCTCTTAAGGATCCCTCCGAGATTTCAGACAAATCAGTAATTGAAATCTGATGATCCAAAGACTTTTTTTCACTTCGCATTGCTTTTTTAGTCGACGCAATCAACCGTCTGTAAAAATTTCACCTTTCACCATTCCAACTGACGTTCAACTTCTCATCACCACTGTTCGATCGGAATGCGTCTCATTCAACTCCAATTCTAGGTTCTTTCTGTAGCCATCTCCTCCTCTGCTATGTGGCAACAAACCACTTGAAACTCCACATGACTCGTTGCGCGTCTCACCGAGAGACATAAGTGCGTCAAGTAATTCATCCGTTGTCGTCGTGGTTGAGGTTGCCATCGTGGAGGCAGCGCACCAGTTATCGTCGGTGGATTGTTTTTCATTTAAAGAATGTTTCCACATTTTGTACGCCAGGGGGCGGTCGTCATGGGTATTTGCACGTGAGGGGGGGTCGAACAATCACCTCACCATCATCGTTCTATGTGAATACCTCGCGATGGCTACTGACCCAAATATTTGTGCATCGTAAGTGGGCAAACGAACGGTATCTCTGCCATTGCATCGCTTGCGCTTGTTTTACATATTTTCAGTGTTCACATACAGAGGGACTAAAAGCTGACACCACCACGTAAGTGTTGCACTGCTTCGCAAAACAAACAAATTGTTGTTAGAGTTGCGCTATTTTTTTTTTTTTTTGTAATTTTTTTCTGCAAATTTAAGCAAAAAATTCTTTTTGGCATTGAAATCGAAATTAATTTTGTTAACAATGAACGTGAATGGGAAATACCCTGTCGGGACATAAAAGGAGGCAATTTCACGTTTTCTCTGCTCGAGCATTTGGCCGCGACGACGATTGTCATCTGTGACTGGTGTGGTGCTTCTGGGACGGGCTTTGAATAATAATTGCGTTCGCAAGCAACAATTATATTGTCGACTGGCGCGAGTATCTCTGGCGTCATCGCAGCTGAATTGAATTCGGAAAGCGTAGGAATTTGTCACCGCAAAAGAGAGCATTGCACACTAGTAATGTGACGACGGGTATTTTTTTTTTAATTTTTATTGTTTACACAAATTAAGTAAATTGCTTGCAACAGGCACTCAAAAGTCAAGAAGTGCAATGAAGAGCTCTGTGGCGGTGATTTACATGAATCATGCAACGATAATGCATGCGAGCAGTAATTTCTCGCTGAATTGGCGCTGAATGAGTCACCTGTGAGCAATCAAATATGGAAAAGTGTACTCGAACTAGAAGGCGTATCTGGTGCTGGGGTATGACCGACGTGTCACCTAGTAGCGTTTTCGAATTATACTTGGAGTTGACTGTCGACAGCTGTCAACAGGTTTGATGCGTTTTGAAGTGTTGATTGGTGAATTCTTTTTGACAGATGTATGGCAGTGTGTAGGTTGACGAATGGAATTTTTAAATGAATTTATGGACTCGCAGTGCTACCGACTTAATGAGAGTAAAGCAAGAAACGAGGTTGTTTGTGCAGTATATCTTCATAAAAGTGATCGGCGCTTAAGCACCCTCAGATTTACTGCCACTAATGAAGCCCAAGTGGTTGAAACTTTTCTCGGAATAAAATCACATTCGGGTGGATTTGATGAGGTTTTCAAAAATGATTCCTATTCCAAATTACCATTATTTGAAAGAATCTTAGAGAAGATATTGAACATGAATACTTGAGTACCTTTCTTCAAATTACTTTCGGCCGAAAAGTCAGTTTTTCATCCCAAACACAGGTGCACAATAGCTTTCTGAAAAGCTGTAGAAGATATAAGACAGGCCGTGGATGAAAACAAGTTGAAACTTCTTAATCTGCTAGAATTTTCGACAGTATTCGAAGCTGTTAGTTAAACTTTTCAGCAGCGAACTTGATCTCATCTTATTTTTTGGTGTTTCATCACTGGCAGTCTATGTAGCAACAACATTTCGCATTTTCTTTCCTTAAATAAAGCGGTACCACACGGTTCTATGCTAGGACCGCTCTTATTTTCGCACTACGTTAATGAGATACTAAAATATGTCGTCTGTAGACCAATTGTTCTGAATATATTCGGAAAATAGGTCATCTCATGAATTTCATAAGTAAATGAGGTTCAGACCAAGTATATGCTGTCTTTGATTCACAGCCAGACGTAGGACACAGTAGAGCTAGGAACTTAAAATGCGCAACTGGAGGCAGTTAGCTAAGAAAGAGAATCTTCGAATCCCAGATTTCAGGTTTGAGGCGAAAAGTAAGATTGAAGACTCCGGTTTAATGATCAAACGATCGCAGATGCCAGAGCGCTTGGACCGATACAGGAAAGGTGCAGGTGAACAACTAGCGGAAGCCCTAAACTGCTACAAAGCAGACATTACTGCCATCCAGGAAAAACGATAGGATGGGCAGGGCAAAAAGAGGATGAAAAACTGTGATATCTGCTATGGACGTATTATATTGAGCAGAAAAGCGACTATTAGGATGCGGATTTGTAATAAGTGCCAGGCTTAGGTAAGAAGTCTTATGTTTCCAAGACATTAGCGAACGCATTGTAAAAATCCGTAACAAGGCCAACTTCGCCAACATAAGCTTTATATGCGCTCATGCTCCGACGAAGGAAAAAGATGTTGTAACCAAGGTTTGCTTCTATGAGCTCCTCGACAAAACCTATGAGCGACTACCAAAGTACGATGTTAAAACCGTGCTGGGAGATTTTAACGCAAAGATAGGAAGAGAAGACATCTTTAGCAGTACTGTCGGAAAATATAGCCTACACGACAACACGTCTGGTAACGGACTTAGGCTAATTGACTTCGCTACGGAACGAAATGCCACTATAGCCAGCACAGCACACGGTTTCCTCACCTCGATATCCATAAGAGGACATGGCGGTCTCCAGATAAACGAACAGTCCACCAAATTGATCACATTGCGATAGACAAGAGGCACGCAACCAGTATTTTGAATGTCCGAACATTCCGAGGGGCTAACGTCGACTCGGACCACTACCTTGTTGTAGCCAAAGTAAGGATGCGGATATCCACCACGCCACAAAAAAACAGAAATACTGTGAAAAAATTTTATGTCGAAAGACTGCAATCGCCAGAGACCGCCAAGACCTTCGCGCAACGCGTGTCCCTTAACCTCTCGGTGCACACCATACCACCAGCATCTAATGTCGAAGAACAGTGGCAACGATGCCAACAAGCCATTAGATCAGCCGCAACTGATTTGCTCGGTTTCTCGCGGCCACCAGCAAGAAACCCCTGGTTTGTTGAGGAATGCCGACAGATCCTCGCAGCCAAGAGCGAGGCCTACAAGGTTAAGCTGCAGGTGAATCCGAGAGCTGCCATTGAGCTCTATATACAGAGAAGAAGGGAAGAATACCGGCTTTCTAGAAAGAAGAAAAAAGAGCAAGAAAAGCGCGCGATCGAGGATATAGAGAGGTACCACTCCAGGAACAATGTTCGCAAGTTTTACCAAAGTGTAAAACGTCAAAGCCAAGGATACAAGGCTCGAACAGAATCCTGTCGAGATGAACAAGGAAATATCGTAGTTGAGACACAGTCGAGGATATGGAAGAACCACTTCTGCAGACTGTTAAACGGCGATGACGAACAACATTCCGCTGTCAGGCAGAACGAACCATTTAATATTGCCAATGACAGCGAAAACTGCCAACCACCCGACCTAAGTGAAGTGAGAATAGCTATATCTAAACTCAAGCTTAAGAAAGCCGCCGCATATGACGGCCTTTCCGCTGAGCTATATAAAGCTGGCGGAGATGACTTGGTAAGTAACATCCACAAACTCATAAGAAAAATCTGGTCGGATGAAAGCATGCCTGAAGAATGGAACCTCAGCATCGTTTGCCCGATCCACAAAAAAAGTGGATCCTCTGAACCAAAGGACCAACTACAGAGGCATAAGTCTCCTCAACATCGCCTACAAGATCCTATCTGCGGTAATATGTGAAAGCCTGAAACCGTTTACCAACAACCTGATCGGCCCCATCAGTGTGGTTTTAGGCCAGGAAAGTCCACAATCGATCAAATTTTCACACTTCGGCAGATCCTGGAAAAAACCGAAGAAATCCAAATCGATACCCACCACCTATTTACCGATTTCAAAGCCGCATACGACAGCATTTATAGAGACGAACTATACAGAGCCAGTCCAGTTTTGGTATACCGCCCAAACTCGTCTATTTGTGTAGGATGACGATGGAGAATTCTCGCTGCACCATCAGGGTCGGAAACGACCTCACCGACACATTCGATATAAAAAAAGGATTTAGGCCAGGCGACGCAATGTCATGTGACTTCTTCAATTTGATTCTGGAGAGGATTGTGCAAAACTCCCGAGCCAACACCAGAGGCGCAATTTTTCAAAAATCGGTGCAACTACTAGCATGTGCTGACGATATTGACATCATTGGTAGGACTCAGCGTGATGTCATAGCCACGTTTGCTAGTATAGAGAAGGAAGCGGCAAAACTGGGTTTAGCAGTAAATGAGGGTAAGACAAAGTATATGCTGTCAACACGAAAGGACACACAACATTGACGAATTGGACAGAACGTCACCATTGACAGATATAACTTTGAGGTAGTACGGGACTTTGTCTACCTCGGCTCCGCTATTAGCTCTGACAACAACATCTCGTCAGAAATTAAACGAAGAATTACTCTTGCCAACCGCTGTTTCTTCGGGCTAAGAAGGCAATTTAGTAGTAAGGCCCTCACTCCTATATAAGACCCTGATTATCCCAGTCCTGCTCTACGGCGCTGAAGCATGGACCGTATCAAAAGCGGATGAAGAAATCCTCGGTCGATTCGAGAGAAAAATTCTTCGAAAAATCTTCGGTCCCGTTTGCGTTGACGGGCTATGAAGATTCAACCACGAACTATACGAGCTGTACAGCGACATGCCCCTAGTCAAAAAACTCCGCATTGGTCGTTTAAGATGGCTAGGACATGTAGAACGAATGGACACCAATATTCCGGCTCGCAGGGTCTTCGATTCCCAGTCAGACGTCGGACGCAGTAGAGGAAGACCTCGCCTTAAGTGGCGCGCACAATTATAAACCGACCTCAACCAACTTGGAGTGCGCAACTGGAGGCAGTTAGCTAAGGACCGGGCTAATTGGAGAGGCATGTTGGTTCAGGCCCAGGTTCATCCCATTCATAAGTAGTAAATCTGGCCTTAAGCCTCAAAGGAGGCCTTTAATTGTAGGACTGGAGAAGCCAGATTTTAGGCTCTGTATGGGCCGTTAATGCGCACTATATGTTTTATACCAATTTTTTGAGCCCTTGAAATGAAATTTAAAAAAATCTGTCGTGCCCATTCAGGCCTTAAACCAAGCTTCTGTTTTTTTTGTGTGTTCAAAGTTTTTATTTTTACAACGTAGAGAGCGTAACCGTCCTAATAGTGAGGAAGTCTGTGGCATATGTAGTATTCAAAGTATAGACCCGTGTTATTTTTTGCTTGTCCTAGAGACACTTGGTGGATATGACTCTTTTAACAAACCATTATCTGGTCGATCTTTTAAGCCAGTAACGTACCATGATATGTGGTGGTAATTAAGCCTCCCTTCAATCTTTAAATGGCTTATTTCGATTAGAGTATGAGCCTCCTCTGAGCAGATATAGCAAACAGGAAACTCTATGAAATAAGAAGATGGGAACATCTTTGGTTGGAACCTTAGAATATTGAGGGGCTGAATGTTTTTGAAGCTCCGATATAATTTACAGAAATTTGCTTCACAGCTACTTTTACTATTTGTCCACCGAAAGCAGAGCGTTGGCTTTAGATAAAAGAAGCTTATCCCACTTTTGAAGGGGCCTTTGAAAATCTCCAACAAGTCGAGTCCTTATGGATGTCATTTGCAATGCCAGTTACGAATGTACACCTCTCGAAAAAAAACATCTCAATCCCAATCTTATATGAGTGCAGACGTTTACTTATTCTTACATCTGCCATAATGGTGCCTGCCTAATGGAATGTAAGAGAAAAAAAATGCAAAATCGAAAGTATATGGATACCCATTCCAATAGAAGGGTGTGCTATACAAATTGCACTCACTTCTGTCAAATCGTATTAACCGTAACAACCACTCTTCTAAAGTGCACCTGCAGCTCACCCAACAACCTGCCTGCGAAGACATGTATGCTATACATCACGCAGCTATACAATTCCCATACTCATACGAAACTCGCCCGCCCCGAAGGGTGCACTACAAAGCCCCCGAGCTACATTATTACCGAACTCCTCAGTCCGTCAGGTGCAGTGATCTCCTTTTTTTTTCCTCAACTTGTTGCACTAGCGCAAGCTCGCTGTAGCATTTCAAGCTGCAAACGGTATGTGATAGTCAGTGGACCAGCTTTAAAAATTTCTCCCAGGCTATCCAAGTCTTATCTAATAGCCATATGCGAATTCCTTCCCCATTCGGCACGCCGTCGTGAAGCTGGAGGGCAACCATGTCAGCAAAGTCAAACGGGCAACCGTCATAGAATGGCCCAACCCAAAGACCCAAAGACCGGTGGAATAATTATTTCTCTCCACACTTTATGCTATGATTCGTGTGAACTTTTTTTGTTGTTGTTGTTGTACCGTTTAGTTCTTTGTGTGCATTCGCGAATTGAAATTCAACAACTTTCTGAAAATCGACTCTACACACACACATATGGATACGTGTGTATCTATGCGAAAAAGTGGAACACACCCAGGTGAAACCGAAGTGGGAAAAATGGCAAAAAAAAAAAAAACAAACAGAAACCGAGAACCGAAAAGAGTTGGAAAGGCAGCGCATAGAAAAACGCCTCGAAACATAGCTTCAGAGGGAAGAGATTGTATGTACATGCGCGGTCCCTACTTTTGGGACCGTGCGTCTTCGTCGTTGGTAGTTGTCGTATAGCAAAGCCGTACTGTGGCTGCACAAAGTTGGTAATAAAATCCAAGGAAACAGGTGAAATAAATAATGGGCTAGGGTAGGGTTTTTGGATAGAAAAGGTGTTTCCCCAGAATGTCTGTCGAAAGGTGGAATTAATGCAGAGCAGGGTTTGTGTTTTTTTGTTGGGAGTTTTCGACGGAAAAAGTGTTCAATTTATTGTCCTAATATGCATCAAAAGGTGCTTACAGAGGGAAGGCTTTAATTAGCATTTCCATTTCTGGCGAAAAGGAATTGAAATTGGAGTACAACGCAACGGACTTCATGGGCTGTTCAGGAGGCTTACATTTAGAGTTTGCCATCGATTGGGATTTAGATGCGGTTGCAACGCAGCTATGTCCTCCGGGGTATACGTGTTTTCAGGGCAATTCTGTGGAGTGCGTCGGAATCGGATTCGCATTACGATTTGCTCAATATGCTGCCAATCGGCCTCGAATATGTACGGAGAAGTTCTGGGAAATGGAAAAGCAGTACACGTTCAACATAACCTACATTTCAGCTTATGTTGCTGCACCCGGAGGGTGGTCAAATGGAAAGCAATGCGTTTATAGGAAAACATCAACGAACAGATGCCTACTTTCAACCTCCACGTAAGGGCACTGCACTCTCAGCCTCCACCTACCACCCTACTTATAGAACGAACCCCAGTTATAAAGTCTCGACAGCAGGTGGTTAGTCACCGCTTTCGTTCCACAGACGGCAGTGAACGAAATCCAAAGATCCCAAATTAGACTGAATATATTCTGCCAATAGGTCATCTAGGTCCTCTCATGGGTTTCACAGAAAATGAGGGTGAGACCAGGTATACGCTGTCTTTGAATCCCAGGCAAATGTTGGACTCAGTTTAAACCGACCTCAACCAACTCAAAGTGCGGAACTGCAGACAGTTAGTTAACGACCGGGCTAATTGCAGAGGCATCTTGGTTGAAGCCTCTCATGGGTTTTACAGAAAATGAGGGTGAGACCAGGTATACGCTATCTTTGAATCCCAGGCAAACGATGGACTCAGTTAAAACCGACCTCAACCATCTCAAAGTGCGGAACTGCAGGCAGTTAGTTAACAACCGGGCTAATTGCAGAGGCATCTTGGTTGAAGCCTCTCATCGGTTTTACAGAAAATGAGGGTGAGACCAAGTATACGTTGTCTTTGAATCCCAGCCAAACGTTGGACTCAGTTAAAACCGACCTCAACCAACTCAAAGTGCGGAACTGCAGACAGTTAGTTAACAACCGGGCTAATTGCAGAGGCATCTTGGTTGAAGCCTCTCATCGGTTTTACAGAAAATGAGGGTGAGACCAGGTATACGCTGTCTTTGAATCCCAGCCAAACGTTGGACTCAGTTAAAACCGACCTCAACCATCTCAAAGTGCGGAACTGCAGGCAGTTAGTTAACAACCGGGCTAATTGCAGAGGCATCTTGGTTGAAGCCTCTCATCGGTTTTACAGAAAATGAGGGTGAGACCAGGTATACGCTGTCTTTGAATCCCAGGCAAACGTATGACTCAGTTAAAACCGACCTCAACCAACTCAAAGTGCGGAACTGCAGGCAGTTAGCTAACAACCGGGCTAATTGCAGAGCATTTTGGTTTAGGCCCAGGTTTATTCCGGTCTGAAGAACCACTTTAATAAGTAGGTATGTAATACTCTAAGTCCAGGGTCTCCGCTGTACGTGGTCTGTAGAGTGGAGACCCTGGACTCCTACAAGGCAGACATTACAGGCATCCAGGAAATGCAATGGGATGGATCAGGCATAAGGAGGATGAAAAACTTTGGGCGATTTTAACGCCAAAGTAGGAGAGGGGGCATCTTCGACGTCAAAATCGTTTTGGGCGATTTTAATGTAAAAGTCGGAAAAGAGGGCATCTTCAACGTCAAAATCGTTTTGGGCGATTTTAACGTAAAATTCGGAAAAGAGGGCACTTTCTCTTCGGTCCCAAGCTCGAAAAGCACAGTCCGCACGACATAACCTCCGGAAACGGACTCAGGCTAATCGCCTTTGCGGCGGGGCGAAATATCATCATTGCCGGCACACGATTACCACACCTCAACATTCATAAGGGGACTTGGAGGTCACCAGATCAACAAACCGTCAACCAAATTGATCACATTGCGATCGACGGCAGACATGCCTCCATGCCTATTTTGAATGTCCGAACGTTCCGAGGGGCTAACATCGACTCGGACCATAACAACATCACGCCGAATGTGAGAAGATTTGGGGTCGCAAGACTGCCAGAAGCTGCCAGAACATTTGCCGACCACGTTTCCCTCAACCTCTCAACAAGCTCAATGCAGCCAGCATCAAGTGCAGGAGACCAGTGGCAACAATGCCAACACAAATGCCGCAACTGATATCCTGGGTTTCACACGGCGACAACAACAAAAACCCTGATTCGGTGAGGAGTGCCAGCAGGCGCATGCAGCAAAGACAATTCTTATAAGGCCATGCTGCAAAGGAAGACCAGAGCCCGAGAGGCTTACGGGCAAAAAAGAAGGGAGGCGCACCGACTTCTCCGAAGAAAAAAGAAGGACGGGCAGTCGAATCAATTGAGAGGTGTTACCAAAGGGTAAAAAGGACAACGCAAGGTTACAAGGCCCGATCAGGAGCCAGCAGAGATGAACATGGGAATATGTTAGAAGATTTGGCTTACGGGCAGAAAAGCAGGGAGGAGCTCCGACTTCTCCGAAGAAAAAAGAAGGAACACAAGAAGCGGGCAGTCGAATCAATTGAGAGGTGTTACCAAAGGGTAAAAAGGACAACGCAAGGCTACAAGGCCCGAGCAGAAGCCAGCCGAGATGAACATGGGAATATGGTACAAGATTTGGCTTACGGGCAGAAAACAAGGGAGAAGCACCAACTTCTACGAAGAAAAAAGAGGGACCACGAGAAGCGGGCAGTCGAATCAATTGAGATAGGACTGCAGAGGCGATGTTCGAAAATGTTACCAAAGGGTAAAAGGAACAACCCAAGGCTACAAGGCCGAAGCAGAAGCCAGCAGAAATGAACATGGGAGTATGGTAGTGGATTCACAGATGGTGCTGAGGATTTGGAAAGACCATTTCTGCAGACTGTTAAACGGCGCGCAGTGACAGCCAACACTCAGCTGTCAGGCAGAATGAGGCATTCAACCTGGACAATGACAATCAAAACTTCCGTCCACCTGACCAACTCGAAGTAAAAACAGCGAGATCTAAAGTTTAATACAACATGGCTTCTGGAGCAGATGGCCTGTCAGCCGAGCTTTTTAAAGCAGCGGGAGATGGCTTGGTAAAGATCAAACACCAACTCACCTGTAAAGTTTGGTCGGATTGAAGAATACCCGATGAATGGAACCTTAACATCGTATGCCCTATCCACAATGAGATACTCTGAACTGCTCCAACTACAGAGGAATCATTCTCCTAAACGTCGCGTGTAAAATCCTATCAGCCATACTGTGTGAACGCCTAAAACGGTTTGCCAGCAACCTGATTGGCCCTTACCAGTGTGGTTTTAAGCCAGGAGACTCAACCATTGACCAGATCTTCACAGTTCTTGGTGCGTTTGCATGTATTGAATCGGAGGCGGTAAAAATGGGTTCGGCTGTAAATGAGGACAAAACGAAATATATGCTGTCATCGAGAAAAGATTCTCAAAATCGGCCAAAACACGTGACCATGGGCAGCTATAATTTCGAAGTCGTTCAGGATTTTGTTCCGCGGTTACCACGCAAAATGACGTCATTCAAGAGATCGAGCCAAGAATTACTTTCGCCAATCGCTGCTTCTTTGGGCTATGAAGGCATCTAAGACGTAAAGCCCTCTCTGAAAAACAGTCCTGCTATATGGCGCAGAAGCATGGACATTGACAAAAGCAGATGACAATTCCCTCTCGGTTGTTTTAAATGGAAGATTCTTCGCTTGCTATTCGGTCAAGCTTGTATCGATGGAGTGTGGAGTAATCTACGACGACGACGAAATCTACGGGCTTTACACCGACGTCGACCTGGTCAAAAAGCGAATGGACACCAGCGTCCCAGTCCGTCGAGTCTTTGAGTCCACCACGGAGGGAAAACGCAGCAGAGGAAGACCTCACCGCAGGTGGCGCCATCAGTTGGAGAGTGACCTTAACCAACTTGGTGTGCAAAACCAAGCAACGTAGCAACACCTAAAATTTCTTTTTACTGGCCTGACAAATCATCCAAGTAGTATCAACAAAAGCTTATCTTAACTCAGCCGATCGTATTCGACATTAATCAGGATTTCCCGCCATTGTGCAAGACGTACACGCGGGGAACATGAAAATATGACGCACAATACCGTAGTGGATTCTGAAGCCCTTTTAAAGTCTTTTAGGTTAGAGCCTGAACATTTGTTAAACCCATGCTTAACGAAAAAACAAAGTTCATTACTGCATCAGGAATGTTATAATCTTGAATAGAAAAGGTCCAGCTGAACGACAAGTGGAAGGCTTTGGTGGTGCAATGCAGACATTACTGTCATCCAGGAAATACAAAAAGGAAGGGGTAAAAGGAGCTTCAAGAACTGTGAAATTTACTACGAGAAACTTTGACAAGAAGCCTTATGCTTCAAGGACAGCACCGAATGCACTGTGACAAGTCACAAGGCCAAATTCGGCATCTTTTGTGTCGTAAACCGTTGCCGCGAAAAATAAGAGGAGGAATATGATTGATGGATTCGATGACTTCGACAAATGTAAGGAATGAGGATATCCAGCACACGTCACAACTTTTGCTATTTGTTTTACTTTCAATTAAGTGGCGCAAAGCATTGCCATTCGGCTATTATATTTCTTTTTCCTCTTATTATTGCAAGTCTAATTGAGCCCATTATTTTAAACATGGACTGTGCAGCTCAAAAATGTGTAGAACCTAAAAATTCCACCTGTTACGGTCCGTGTGGAAATATGTTTCACGCAAAGTGCGTTGGTTCTACTAACGCATTTATGGACAAAATAAATGCAATTGATGGCACATTCTGGTATTGCACTGCATGCCGTAAATTGTCCATCTCGAGCCTAGCTTTCAAAATGTCGGCATTTAAAGCCGATGTTGTAAGGCTCTCAAAAAAATTCAAAGACTTTTTTGAGACTTTTAATCATACAGTATCCACTGTGTCTGCATTCTCTGACCCATGTCTGTCCGTTGGTGTTTCCACATCTACAGAGTATGTGCCTTGATTGGAGAAAAATATTTCCATAGAAGAAAGAAAAACCCAGAAGAATTCTTTAACACGACATTCTCCCTGACTGAAACGTGGCTAAATGGCAGTATACTTGACTCGGAACTCTTTAATCAGGAGTTCTCCGTATATAGGAATGACCGCCATGTGAATGACTTAAAGAAATTGGAGGTCTGAAGAACCACTTTAATCAGTAGGTATGTAATACTCTAAGTCCAGGGTCTCCGCTGTACGTGTCTGTACAACGGAGACCCTCGACTACTACAAAGCAGACATTACAGCCATCCAGGAAATGCGATGGAATGGAGCAGGCATAAGGAGGATGAAAAACTGTGACATCTGCTACGGAGAGTGTCGCAAGGAGCAGAATGAGCGGTTATTTGAATGTGATCAGAGGAAGACTTACGCAAGTAGTCATGGGCTTCAGAAATGTAAGCGAACGCCTGGTCAGAATTCGCATCAGGGCCAAATTCAAAAATATATCGCTGATATGCGCTCACGTCCCCACAGAGGAAAATTTGTTGGAACCAAAGAAAGCTTCTACGATCTCATTGAGAAAACATACGAGAAGTGCCCGAAGTATGACGTAAAATCGTTTTGGGCGATTTTAACGTAAAATTCGGAAGAGAGGGCACTTCTCTTCGGTCCCAAGCTCGAAAAGCACAGTCCGCACGATATAACCTCCGGCAACGGATTCAGGCTAATCGCCTTTGCGGCGGGGCGAAATATCATCATTGCCGGCACACGAATTCAACACCTCAACATTCATAAGGGGACTTGGAGGTCACCAGATCTACGAACAGTCAACCAAATTGATCACATTGCGATAGACAAGAGGCACGCATCCAGTATTTTGGATGTCCGAACATTCCGAGGGGCTAACATCGACTCGGACCACTACCTTGACGAGAGCTGCCATTGAGCTCTATAGGCAAAGAAGAAGGGAAGAACATCGACATTTCAGAAAAAAGAAAAAAGAGCAAGAAAAGCGCGCGATCGAGGATATAGAGAGGTGCCACTCCAGGAACGATGTTCGCATGTTTTACCAAAGTGTAAAACGTCAAAGCAAAGGCTACAAGGCTCGAACAGAATCCTGTCGAGATGAACAAGGAAATATCGTAGTTGAGACACAGTCGATGCTGATGATATGGAAGAACCACTTCTGCAGACTGTTAAACGGCGATGACGAACAACATTCCGCTGTCAGGCCGAACGAACCATTTAAAATTGGCAACGACAGCGAAAACTGCCAACCACCCGACCTAAGTGAAGTGAGGATAGCTATACCTAAACTCAAGCTCAATAAGGCTGCCGGAAATGACGGCCTTCCCGCTGAGCTTTATAAAGCTGGCGAAGATGACTTGGTAAGCAACATCCACCAACTCATAAGCCAAATCTGGTCGGTGGAAAGCATCCCTGAAGAATGGAACCTCAGCATCGTTTGCCCGATCCACAAAAAAATGAGACCCTCTGAACTGCGCCAACTACAGAGGCATAAGTCTCCCCAACATCGCCTACAAGATCCTATCTGCGGTAATATGTGAAAGCCTGAAACCTGATCGGGCCTTATCAGTGTGGTTTTAGGCCAGGAAAGTCCACAACCGATCAAATTTTCACTCTTCGACAGATCCAAGAAGTCCAAATCGATACCCACCACATATTTATCGTTTTCAAAGCCGCATATGACAGCATTTATAGAGACGAACTATACAGAGCCATGTCTTGTTTTGGTATACCGCCCTTACTCTTCAGTCTGTGGAGGATGACGATGGAGAATTCTCGCTACTCCATCAGTGTCGGAAACGACCTCACCGACACTTTCGATACCAGAAAAGGATTTAGGCAAGGCGATGCGCTGTCATGTGACTTCTTTAATCTGATTCTTGAGAGGATTGTGCCGAACTCCAAAGCCAACACCAGAGGCACAATTTTCCAAAAATCGGTGCAACTACTAGCATACGCCGACGATATTGACATCATTGGTAGGACTCAACGTGATGTCATAGCCACGTTTGCTAGTATAGAGAAGGAAGCGGCAAAAATTGGTTTAGCAGTAAATGAGGGTAAGACTAAGTATATGCTGTCAACACGAAAGGACACACAACATCGACGAATTGGACAGAACGTCACCATTGACAGATATAACTTTGAGGTAGTACGGGACTTTGTCTACCTCGGCTCCGGTATTAACTCTGACAACAACATCTCGTCAGAAATCAAACGAAGAATTACTCTTGCCAATCGCTGTTTCTTCGGGCTAAGAAGGCAATTTGGTAGTAAAGCCCTCACTCGAACTACTAACGAGATCCTATATAAGACCCTGTTCATCCCAGTCCTGCTCTACGGCGCTGAAGCATGGACAAAAGCGGATGAAGAAATCCTTGGTCGATTCGAGAGAAAAATTCTTCGGAAAATCTTCGGTCCCGTTTGCGTTGACGGGCTATGGAGACGTAGATTCAACCACGAACTATACGAGCTGTACAGCGACATACCCCTAGTCAAAAAAAACTCCGCATTGGACGTTTAAGATGGCTAGGACATGTAGAAAGTAGAAAAGCTGTTAACAAACCTTTTTTGGACTTCAAGGAACAGGAAACAGACCAGGAAAGAACAATGGCTATTGGAAAAGTCGAAGATGCCAATAATGGAATGATGTTCGGATATGTTTCCGAAATGTAAAAGGAATACAAGCCCACAAGATGCAGGAAATATGAAACGCTTGCTTGAAAGAAGACCATCAATATCGGAGAGTCAAAGAAGTGTTTCAGCAGAAACCAGGTCGAGAACTTCTAAAAGAGAGTAAAACAATCTTCAACAGGATTAACGAGCTGCCTCCTAAGCCTTCACGTAAAATTTTGGGTTTCCTGACGACATAAACGTTAAAGGAATAACCGGGCGATCGGTAACTTGTGCTTTCACGATCATAAAGTCAGTATAGACGAACGAAAGAAGGTCTGGCGAAGAAGATACAATGACAAGCTATACGTGTTAAAGGCGTAAAGCTTGTCATAGCTTGTAGCTTGCCGTTGTATCTTCTTCGCCAGACCATATTTCGTTATAAGGTCTGATGTAGAACAAATGAACACCCACGCTTCAGCCCGCAAGATCATTATCGACATACCAAAGGAAATAAGAAACCAAGGCTGACACCTTCGGTGAAGTGGTCAAGGAGAAGAAAACCTCTAATGACATGGAATTTTGTAGAACATGCCATTAGAGGTTTTCTTCTCCTTGACCACTTCACCGAAGATGTCAGACTTCTAGGCTAGAGATCGAGCCGACTGGAAAGGCTTATTTCAGAAGGCCCAGAAGCAACACGATTTGAAGTGTCAACTAGAATAAAAGTAAGGAAACAGAGTGTCCTATACCCTTATCATACTGAAGTCTTGATAAGAACGTTATTGTACCTACATTTCTGTGAGGTTTAGCCGTGTATATGAGCTCTTTCCTTCAGCCATTTCGATACCCCCTCAGAAACTTGTGATGATTGGGTAAAGGAATATCGGAGATTTCTTGAAGATTTTGAAGAGAGAGTGGCAGTAGAGGCTTCCAAGTGTTCTGTTCTTTTAAAGCTCTGTTACGTTCTTGGACGGGTTCTAGTGTCTTCTCCGACAGGCTAAATCTACGCCTATCTTTCCGTCATCCTGATCTTTGCAGCGTGTTCCAGGAGTATCTCATGGCGCCTCAAGGCAAGCCTTTTCTTGCCTGAAAAAGAATCAAATATTTGCCAAGGATATTAGAATCCTATCCCTGGAATCATTCTCAACAAACTCAAAGACAACCCTAGATTGCCGATCATCTCTTCAAAAGATGTCAGAGCAGTTGAACATTTGCATATGTTGGGTGCCTGGGCACAGTGACATTCCAGGGTACTGAAGGGCCGATGAACTCGGCAGACATGGGACTCGCCAGTCGTACCCGACACTGGTGCACTAGGTATCCCAATCGCTACATGCAAACGTTTACAAGCGCAGCATGCCAACAGCAAATCAAATCTCAGATGGAGTCTTGGCACGACGACAAAAGGAAGCTTCATCTTGGAGCTTACCTTCTTCAAAATCTCAGCGATTTGACAAAAACGAATGGTAGGAGTCTCCTCCATTTCATTGCTAGATCTGATTGGTTTCCTCAAAGGTAGCAAGGAGAATGGACGAAATCCATGTTGTATCGCAATGGACCAAAACCTGGTCTCTAAACTTACCTTACCTACGTCCTTGGACACAGTCGCAGAGAGAAGAGATTCTGCAACCAGGATAGAACAGGAGGAACGGTACCGGCATTATAAAGCCTAAAATCAATGGTGGGACAGATATTACTGGATATCACCTGTGAAACATCGAAGATGTGGCCAGAGTACGACAAAGATAGTACTCACACACTCGTTCCAAGAAAAATGAAACTTGCTGACGCTTATGGTCCCCTCTTGCGAAAGTCTGACAAACATCCAAGAGCATGAGATGGTTCTCAAATTTTACGATCGGAATCGGCGTAACTTTCCTTTCCATTCCTTAGACCTGTATGGGCCGTTAATGCCAGATGATGACCTTTGCAGAGATTGTGGTGATGAAATTAATTCCGATACCATCCACTTTCTGTACAACTGCCCTAGGACACGGTCAATTAAGAAAAATAGCCTGAAAAACATCCTGACTATTCAGATCTATTCGAAGTCTCCATTTGTTTTTGTAGGTTTGCAACAGCATACGCGTGGCAAGGAAGGGACTTAATGGAAATCAATGACACCATGGAAGGTGCCACAAACACTCGTGCACCCTCTCAAGGGGCATCATAATTAGCAAGAACGAGCGCCATTTAACGTCATTAACCTACCAACCTACCCTAACTCTTAAGGGATGAAAGTTTAAATTAAGTTTTTCCAATAAGCCTGGTGAAGGTATTAATAAGGACATCGGCCGTTACCGACAGGGATGATGCACTCAAATAAAAACACAACGCTCTGGTGACTAAGGACAAATCTAAGAATAACATGAACGCCGGTGCTTTTGCCACACGTTGAAAGCGTCATTTCCGACGTCAATTCACCTGCCCAATGAAGTTGACTTTCCCTATATCCGACGTCACTTGCAATTGCAACAATTGCGTGTATCTGTCTACCCCTGACGTAAATGCATTCCGAATGACGACCATTAGGGCAATTAATGGAACCTCATAGATCGTTCATGAATTCTATGCAAATATGTACCAGCCTTCATTTTGTTAAACAAAATTAAGACCCGATAAGACCAAAAACAAACACCTTTACCAAATCAAGAGAACAAAATGAAATCCGCAGCCCAAGCTCGTAAAAACTTTGTTTACAGACTTAAAGCTATAAAAAGACTAAAGACGAACAAAAAATTAAGTTTGTACAGCTTTACAGGCGAATGCTGTTTTTTTTTTTTTTTTTTTAATGCCTTTACCCCCCTCCCAATTTATGACTGTTCCCTTTGACTTGTAGGACGGGTAAGGTTTCTACTGATACCTACTTTGGAATGGGTTAAGTCAGTGGTTGGAAGTGGTTAATTACGAAAATAAAACTCGGTTTCATCGTAAAAATGAAAGAAGCTATGCACAGGCCTTGAAGATGGTCCAATTATTTCGTTTCACCGCGAGCCTACAGTCTTCTGTAAGACGAAATGGCAATGAAAGTTATTTTTTATGGCAGAGTCCCTTTTGTTAGCCCAAAGGAGGGGAAGGTAAGTTATTTAACCAACGCGTGATTTGAGATGAGTAATTAAATTTAAAGGCCGTGAGGATGGTGGTTGGAAGAGGGGGGGCTTTAGCTGGGTGAATTAATTTACACACACTTTGAGCTGCTTTGAGCTGTTGGGCGATTTAGAATGTAAAATCTTCTCTGGATTTATAGTACGTTGAGGTGGGCTTGAGGTATTTTATGGGAAGGGGCTTATTATCTGAGGAAATAAAATCAGAGGGATACAATTCACTCAGGCTATTGGGGAATTTTATTACAGAAATGAGTTTTGTGAGAAGGGAGCTATGTTTTAGTGGTAGACGGGACGACTTTAAGGATTTTATGGAATATGAACGCTTTTTTGCATTTGAAAATGATCAAAGCCTGCGAAAATTCTTTTAAATTCTGTCTGCAGGACCTGATTTATGATTTGAAAGACACGACTAGAGAAAATTGACATTTAGTTGAGGTTAGGTTATGGTTCCTGCAGCAACAGCACGCGAGCACTTGCACTAGGAAGATCCGTTGAGATACCACACGAATCTTTTATCAGTCCCCGATTCGTCTGCCTATGTGAACTACCAGAGATTCCTACAACCAGCTAGGTTGTCGAAGAAGAAGAAGTTTCCGAGGCGATGTCTTCATTTATTAGAGCGCTGCTAATGAACAGAGAATGTGGCGAATACTCTCATCCTTCTGATCCAGACAGTCTTTTCGCATTTCGCATCTTTTCAAACTGAGTTATTGGTTCTGGTGGTTCTCTTAAGCTTATTTTTTCATCTTTACCCAGAAGGTTGCTGTTTGTGACTACAGTACCAAACAAAAGCAGGACCTGCTTTATGATATGAAAGACACGACTAAAATAAAGGCGTTTTCTACGTCATCGAAGCTCATGGGAAAGACCCAATATGTAGGCATCATTTCTGCTATGAAATGCAATCAAAGGCGTTTAGCGCGCTTTGGAGAAAATCAAAACTTTGATATAATTCCTACAGATATGGATTTGCACATATTGGGCTTTTTTCATGAGCGTCGATGATGTAGAAAACGTGAAGACGATATCTTTTTAGCTGTGTCGCGAATCAAAGGGGTCCTGCAGTAGACAGAAGTTGTGGAAGTACTTGTCAATGTCAAGACACCAAAGTCCTCTTAACAGAGCTTCTGTTTCAAGTGAGATTGATAACAGGTCACAATATGTTGTGATTCCAGAAAAATTAAACCAACTGGCACACACCAATTATTAACAAAATGCAGCGATCTAGACCTCAGATCAGTAGAAATAGTTGAAAATTACCTGGCAGTTTCAACCACGAGGACAAGATGGACCTCACAATGACTTCCAAAGTATAAATCAGCCGATTACGCAATAGTTCGAGATAGAACAACTGGCGTTCTAACCAAAATAAACCTGCAGGATCTAACAACGACTTTCAAAGCACAGATCATCAGCATCTGTGACAGTTCGGGGTGGATCAACTACTTCTTTAAGGCAGATAAAGCGATTTAAATTCGCCCAGATAAATATAGCGGCCTTTCATAATTATGAACTCTATTTTTCAGAGGTACAGGTTAAAACTTCAAAGGGTATCGCTATGGCCGAAGTAATCTTGGGGACTCAACCTACCATTAACAGTCCAGCAAAATTTTACATGAGTAGATAGATATGACGACTCTGAACATTTTCTTGTAGCGGCTAAATTCAGAACCCAACTTCCAACGAGAAGAAGCTGCGAACTGCCTGAAAACCTGGAGTAGCCAGAGCCTACAGTGAGCGCCTGAGTATGAAACTCTCCTCTGTGCACTCACCTACCACAGACGTCAACAATCGCAAGAGACCACCAAGGCTTTCGCGCAGCGCGTATCCCTTAACCTCTCGAATCACACCATACCACCGGCATCGATAGTCGGAGATCAATGGCAACGATGGCATTGTTTTCGCGCCCACCAGCAAGAAACCCTTGTTTTAATGAGGAATGCCGACAGATGCCCGCAGCGTCAAGAACGAGAACTACAAGGCTATGCTGCAGGTGAAGACGAGAGCTGCTATTGAGATCTATAGGCAAAGAAGATGGGAAGAACAACGGCTTTTCAGAAAGAAGGAAAAAGGGGATATAGAGAGGTCCACTCAAGGAACGATGTTCGCAAGTCTTACCAAAGTGTAAAACGTCAAAGCCAAGGATACAAGGCTCGAACAGAATCCTGTCGAGATGAACAAGGAAATATCGTAGTTGAGACACAGTCGATGCTGAGGATATGGAAGAACCACGTCTGCAGACTGTTAAACGGCGATGACGAACAACATTCCGCTGTCAGGCAGAACGAACCATTCAATATTGGCAACGACAGCGAAAACTGCCAACCACCCGACCTGAGTGAAGTGAGGATAGCAATATCTAAACTCAAGCTTAATAAGGCTGCCGGAAATGACGACCTTCCCGCTGAGCTTTATAAAGCTGGCGGAGATGACTTGGTAAGTAACATCCACCAACTCATAAGCCAAATCTGGTCGGATGAAAGTATGCCTAGAGAATGGAACCTCAGCATAGTTTGCCCGATCCACAAAAGAGGAGACCCTCTGAATTGCGTCAACTTCAGAGGCATAAGTCTCCTCAACATCACCTACAAGATCCTATCTGCCGTTAATATGTGATCGCCTGAAACCGTTTACCAACAACCTGATCGGCCAAAATCAGTGTGGTTTAAGGCCAGGAAAGTCCACAGCCGATCAAATTTTCATACTTCGGCAGATCCTGGAAAAAATCCAAGAAGTCCAAATCGATACCCACCACCTATCTATCGTTTTCAAAGCCGCATAAGACAGCTTTTATAGAGACGGACTATACAGAGCCATGTCTTGTTTTGGTATACCGTCCAAACTCGTCCGTTTGTGTAGGATGACGATGGAGAATTCTCGCTGCACCATCAGGGTCGGAAACGACCTCACCGACACTTTCGATACCAAAAAAGGATTTAGGCAAGGTGATGCGCTGTCATGTGACTTTTTCAATTTGATTCCTGAGAGGATTGTGCAAAACTCCCGAGCCAACACCAGAGGCACAATTCTCCAAAAATCGGTGCAACTACCAGCATCCGCTGACGATATTGACATCATTGGTAGGACTCAACGTGATGTCATAGCCACGTTAGCTAGTATAGAGAAGGAAACTGCAAAACTGGGTTTAGCAGTAAATGAGGGTAAGACTACGCTGTCAACACGAAAGGACACACAACATCGACGAATTCGACAGAACGTCACCATTGACAGGTATAACTTTGAGGTAGTACAGGACTTTGTCTACCTCGGCTCCTCTATTAACTCAGACAACATCTCGTCAGAAATCAAACGAAGAATTACTCTTGCCAATCGCTGTTTCTTCGGGCTAAGAAGGCAATTTAGTAGTAAAGCCCTCACTCGAACTACTAAGGAGATCCTATATAAGACCCTGATCATCCCAGTCCTGCTCTACGGCGCTGAAGCATGGACCGTATCAAAAGCGGATGAAGAAATCCTTGGTAGATTCGAGAGGAAAATTCTTCGGAAAATCTTCGGTCCCGTTTGTGTTGACGGGCTATGAAGGCGAAGATTCAACCACGAACTATACGAGCTGTACAGCGACATACCCCTCAAAAAACCCTCGTCAAAAAACTCCGCATTGGGCGTTTAAGACGGCTAGGACATGTAGAACGAATGGACACCAATACTCCAGCTCGCATAGTCTTCTATTTCCAGCCAGACGTCGGACGCAGTAGAGGAAGACCTCGCCTTAAGTGGCGCGCACAAGTAGAAACCGACCTCAACCAACTTGGAGTGCCCAACTGCAGGCAGTTAGCTAAGAATCGGGTTAATTGGAGAGACATGTTGGTTGAGGCCCAGGTTCATCCCGGACTGTAGCGCCACTTAAAGAAAAAAAAATAAGTCCACACCGATAAGCCCGAAACAATTGATCACTTGGAGGACAACAGCCGCCGTGTTATTACCGATATACGTCCACAAATGTTTGAAAAAGTCATCGAAAATTGGACCCCCCGATTAGACTACGTCCGAGCCAGCCGTGGCGGTCATATGCCAGTCATCATCTTTGTTTTATTCCATTTCAAAGTTCTAGCTATACCCCTAAAAAAACCCTTTAGATAGCTCCAATCATATTGGAACGCTGTTTCAACGTCAAAAGTTCGCCTCCCTTGAAACTAAAGAGAAACTTAGTGTGCCTGAGTAAAAGACGATGGAGACACTTAAAAACTTAACCTAATCCAATAAAAAAACCACGAGGATTAAAGATCTAAGGCTAAAATTCCCTTTGTGTTTTATTTTTGAACCAGAAAAGTCCCCAAGCCCATACTCATAAAATACTCTAGGTCATGTAGGTACTTTTATGTTAAAAGCATCTCACAAACACAACAGCATCCGATTACATTGTAATCAAATATCTGAACGCAAAGTGTTACAAAAGCCTTGCAACAAAAGACCAGCGTAGACCAGCGAATTCCTTCACTTCTCCTCTTTCAGAAAAAGAAAAGAGAAGAAGAGTCAGAACAGCGAATGACCATGGTAAAGATGTCAGACGAGTCCGCCACGTATATGATCATCATCATCATCTCTGAAAATCTGGACACCGTCAGCATCACATACCTCCTGCTACTCCTCCTCCGCTGATGTCAAATCATCTCGTTTGCAACAACAACAAACAAACCATAGTACCGGGTGTAATGGCTTCAGCTGGTGGTGACCTTGCCGAGAGACTCATTACAGCAGTAGCACCACTACCACCATCACCAGCGTTGATCAGATCGTGTTTTGCATTTTCTTCTTATGTATCTAGATACTTTTTTTTTTTGTAAAATAAATATAAATTGCCTTATGCTACTCTGGGGGGATAACACGTATAATTGCAGTTTACTTCTTACCCGGTTTGCCGGGAGAGAAACACGTTTGTGTTCGAAAGGAACAACAACATCAACGACTTTTACGATCTCCAGTACAACACAGATACTTCTGCACAAAGACCAATTGGGAATTGAGGTGAATGTTCGGATCGAGTTATTTATTTTTTTTTTTCGTTTTTTTTTGCATTTTTTTCACTTCGATGTATGATTGCAATTGCATTGGAAAAATCCCATCCATTCGAAAATGGTGAAAGAAAAGCAAATCGCAGTTGTATGCTGGTGTTGGCAATGTTGATGTTTGTAAGTCCCCACCTTCTTTAATTTTTTTTTTTTGAGAGGTATCGTGTAATCTGTTACAAGAGTTTAAGCTGTTCTCTTCGGTTGTCGATTTGTAAGAGGCGGCCTTCAGGGTTTACTTTTATAATTCAATTGGTTTCTGACATTTAACAGATGGCAGCGGCGGCAGTGTGGTTCGACATTGTGATTCATGAGTTGAGGAGTCTTTTTTGTATACCCTATCCCATAGCATATGAATCTACTCACAATGGGATAGACAAATCGACTCAGTTACGATTTATTAGCAAAAATTGCTGACAACATTGTAGAAACATCGAATTTAGTTAGCATATCAGCAACCAGTGCTAAGAGCAATTTCACTAGTTAAACTAACAGCGCAAATGGATGACATACGCTTTCAAGAGCTTGAAAAAGGAATTCGTTTCAATCGCGATCGTTCGACATCCCGTTCAACCAGCAGACGAAGAAATGACTCGCAGACAAGAAGTAATCCGAAAGGGGAATGTTGGTACCACAACAGATTTAAAGCACAAGCAGCAAGCAAATGTCGTCCACCATGCTCATTTCGGTCGGAAAACTAAAAAGCCGAGCTTAAACTGGGCGACTGAGACTGGCGTTACTACTACTCGCCTTTTCATATATGATGAAGCAACGGGACGGAATTTCCTTATAGACACCGGCGCAGACGTCTCCATCCTTCCACCAAAGAAGCGTTCATTCTGTTGAACAACGAGTCCAATCGATTGAATCTCTACGCAGCCAATGGAACAAAAATCACCGCGTATGGGCAAGAACGACTTGTTCCATCGCTGGGTCTTAGACGAAATTTTCCTTGGCACTTCACGATAGCAGGCATCAATAATCGGCGCAGATTTCCTTAACTTTTACAACTTGTCGGTTGACTTACGTAGGCGAAGACTCATCGATAATTCAACAAATATGTGTCATAGTGGTCAAATTCGTAAATCTGACGTACCCCAGGTAACAATTATCGATCAAAATAATCGGTTTTCGTCCCTTTTAAGGAAATTTAAGGACATTTTTGATGACCAGCCATCAAAAATCAAACAAGTGAAGACGAACGTCGCACATTGCATCCTCACAAACGGGCCACCGGTGACAGCTAAGCCCCGACGCCTTCCACCAGAAAAATTGGCAGCGGCAAAGGCGGAGTTTCAGGAACTTATGGCATACGGTATTTGTAGGCCTTCCAAAAGCAAAAGCAGTTACACATGGTGCCGAAAAAGGACGCCACTTGGCGACCATGCGACGATTACAGGCGCCGGACAAGTACCCTGTACCTCACATCCAGGACTTCGCCCATATCGTTCATAATAGGAAGGTGTTCAGCACAATCGACTTGAAGAAAGCGTATCACCAAGTGCCAGTGGAGCCAAGCGATATTCCCAAAACGGCGATTATAACTCCTTTTGGGTTGTATGAATTTTTGTTTATGACTTATGGACTACGAAATGCAGCGCAAACTTTTCAGAGGCTAATCGACGAGGTGCTTCGGGGCCTTGATTTTGCTTGGTTGCTTCTGACACACTCGACGAACACGAGCTTCATCTACAAACAACCTTCGAGCGACTTCAGGACAACGGGCTGATCATCAATCTTTCTAAATGCGTGCTGGGCAAATCTGAAGTGCAGTTTCTAGGCCACTTGGTACTACCCGAAGGAATAAAGCCTTTACCAAATAAAGTCGTGACCAGACGCGAGTACGAAAAACCGAAGGTAGCTAAGGATTTGCGACGATTTTTAGCGATGATTAACTTTTACAGGCGTTTCATTCCAAATGCCGTAGATATGCAAAATCGGTTGCAGGTCTTAATAGATGGCAACGTAAAAAACGACCGCAAAATCGCATGGACATCTGACGCTGAAGCTGCTTTCGACCAGTACAAAACAGCGTTGTGTAACGCAGCAATGCTGGCCCGTCCAGCAATGAATGCTCATGTTTCTATTGCTGTGGATGCCTCGAACTTCGCCATGGGTGCGGTTGTACAACAAACAACCAATGCAGAGACAAGACCATTGGCGTTTTTTTCAAAAAATCTTTCCAGTGCTCAGCTTAAATACTCGAAGTATGACCGTGAGTTGCTGGCGGTTTATGAAGCAATACGACATTTTCGCCACTTTCTTGAGGGACGGGATTTTTCCATTTACACCGACCATAAACCATTGGTCTTTGCGTTCCACCAAAAATCGGATAAGGCTTCTCCCAGGCAAGCACGGCAGTTAGACTACATTAGCCAATTTTCGACAGACATACGTCACGTTGCTGGAAAGGAGAACATCGTCCCCGAATTCCTGTCGAGAATCGAAGGAGTGGCAGCCGAAAACACCCTCGACTATCGCCAGCTCGAACCTGATCAAAACGAGGACTCAGAACTGCAGGCGTTGCTCAGCGATAACAAAACATCGCTTGTTTTCAAAGCCGTCAAAAATCCTGAATCTATGTACGTAAGACCTTTCATTACTAAACGTTTGCGAAATTCAGTTCTAGCTAAAATTCACGGCTCAGCACATTTGGGTAGTAGAGCAACGAACAAGCTAGTCCAGCAACGATTTGTATGGCCAAACATGCGGAAGGACTGCAAACGTTCTAGCAAGCAATGCAGTGTTTTACGAATCGTTTGCAGTCCTTCGAAAAGTTCGAAGACATAACAGGGTTCCATTGCAGTCATATGATGAACCCACCATACGCTTTGATCTAGTGGGCCCATTGCCACCATCGAATGGCTTTACGTATCTGCTAACTATCATCGACAGAGCAACACGATGGCCGGAGGCAATTCCCATCACCAACATCACGGCAGAGAGCGTAGCAAAGGCGTTTCTTGCGGGCTGGATATCACGCTATGGTGTCCCTTCTCGTATTACTTCCGACAGAGGACGGCAGTTCGAGGCCAGTTTTTTTCAACAACTCAATAACATGCTAGGAGTGCGTCATCTAAGAACAATTGCCTACCACCCCCAAGCAAACGGGATGGTAGAACGTTGGCACCGTTCTCTAAAAGCGGCGTTTAAAACGAAGATGCCAGCCAGCTGGTCCGAAGAGCTGCCGCTTATTTTGCTTGGACTACGAGTCGCATGTAAGGAAAACGTTAACGCGACCCCGGCGGAAATGCTATACGGTAAGACACTTAGAATACCTGGACAATTTTTCGCATCTCAGCAGGAAAACATCAACGACAGCGAGTTCGTCCGTCAGCTTTCAAAATCCTTACAAGCATTTCGACTTGGCAACAACATTCACCACAGTTCCAGAAATCATTTTTCGTACAACCAGCGTTATCAACATGTAGTCACGTATTCGTGCGGATAGACGCAGTTCGAAAACCTCTCCAGTCGCCATACAATGGACCATTTAAAGTGATGAAGCGATATCAAAAATACTTTAAAGTTCTTATCAATGACAGCGTACAGAAGGTTTCCATCGATCGTCTGAAGGCAGCTTTCATCGCAGCAGAAAAAATTAGTGAGGATCCAAACATTACACCGCCAGGACCAAAGTTAGACCCCTATAAAACTCGATCAGGCAGGGTGGTTAAATTGCGATTCAAGGACCTTCCGACTAGAGGGGGAGTAGTGCAGCGATTACTAACATTATTCAGCGGCAACACTCAACCTCGCAGCTACCGTACCATTCGAGATATCACCTGATTGCATAAACAGTATGCCCAACGTATGTATGTAACGGGTGATTTTTTAGCTGGTTTGGTTTTGGCAACACTGGTTTTGACAGCTGACGTGTGTTTAGTACCTTGTGTCACTGTCAAACAGCTTCAGTTTGGTTTGCAATTTAACCATGGATCGTCTTACAAATGAACAACGCTTGAAAATTATTGAATTTTACTATCAATATTCGTGCTCGGTTCGAAATGTTCATCGCGCGCTGCTTCCATTTTATGATCGGCATTCTCGACCTTCTGAGCAGTCTATTCGGAAGATTGTGACCAAATTTCGCACCAAATTTACTTTGTTGGACATTAAACCACCAACACGTTTACGTACTGTGCGTAGTGAAGAAAATATTGCGGCCGTATCAGCTAGTGTGACAGAAGACCGCGAAATGTCGATTCGGCGCCGTTCCCAGCAGTTAGGCCTTTGTTACAGCACTACGTGGAAAATTTTGCGGAAGGATTTGGGCGTAAAGCCTTTTAAGATACAGCTGGTGCAAGAACTAAAGCCAGACGACCTACCACAACGCCGAATTTTTGGTGAATGGGCTCTTGGAAAGCTGGCCGAGGATCCGCTTTTTTTATCGAAAAATTGTGTTCAGCGATGAGGCTCATTTTTGGTTGAATGGGTACGTAAATAAGCAAAATTGCCGCATTTGAAGTGAAGATCAGCCAGAAGCATTGCAACAGCTACCAATGCATCCCGAAAAAGCCACTGTTTGGTGCGGTTTATGGGCCGGCGGCATTATTGGGCCATATTTCTTCAAAGATGATGCGAATCGCAGCGTTACTGTCAATGGTGAACGCTACCGAGCGATGATAACAAACTTTTTTTTGCCCGAAATGGAAGTTCTTGACTTGCATGATATGTGGTTTCAACAAGACGGTGCCACATGCCACACAGCACGCGAAACAATGGCGCAATTGCGAGGCGAGTTTGGTGAACAGTTAATTTCACGTTTCGGGCCGGTCAATTGGTCGCCTAGATCGTGCGATTTGACACCATTAGATTATTTTTTGTGGGGGTATGTCAAGGCTAATGTCTATAGGGACAAGCCCGCTTCGATTGACGCACTGGAAGCCAACATCCATGCATTCATTCGTGAGATACCGGCCGATATGTGTGAAAGAGTATGCCAAAATTGGACTCAGCGGATGGGCTACCTGAGACGCAGCCGCGGTCAACATTTGCATGAAATTATCTTTAAACATTAAATTGCAAGGTTCAAACTATCGATTCAAATAAATATTTCATTCATTTTTTCGAATTTTTTGTGTTTTTTTTTTAAAAAAGTTCTAAACCTCTTAAAAAATCACCCGTTACATACACATCGACTGGTATGTTTCGACTTCGTTGAAAAGGTTAACATCACGCTTCCAGAGGTAGTTGTCTTCAGTGACATTATTAGAATTTCGTTTTTAGTTTTTTGGCCACCGCGAACCTTCACACCTCGTTTTCCTTAGTAGTAAACTAGCGTCGTCGAAACCATATGATTATTGTTAGTTATTAAGATTATTTTTGAAATAAAAAGTAAAATTTATAACGAAAGAAAGTTTTCTCTTAATTCGCTAAATATGTATATTTGCTCAGAGGCAGTAATAGAGGTCATCCCTGGGGTATAATATTCATTCATCTCACAAAATGAGCACAACTCATAAATAGCCATGCTTCAATAAACAATGCGAACAAAAGTAATAGTAGCGAACATGATATGAAGATTAGTTTTCGTCAAACTACTACGCCTGACGGAATTCCCCTGTTCTTCTTAAGAGTTTTGCACCCAAGCTAGCACCTGTTTTTTGTAAGCTATTTCCTATGTCTTATGATCTACAGGGTTTACCTAGGTGTTGGGAAAATTCTAAGGGGTAAATCAGGACCCTTGAACGGAGATGGTGGCGGATGAGCTTGGAACCGGCCCTACACTGATATGATATCAAACATCATTCTCTTTGGAATGAGATCTTTTAATCCCAACAGAATTAAGAGTATCAGACCAAAGGCAAAAGGGTGGTATGACTTGAGCTGTAAAGAAGCTATCAGGTTGAGAGAGACAAACTTTCGGTTCTACAAGACCAACCCAACAGAGGAAAGCCGAGCAAAGTTCAAACAAGCTAGAAATGACTGTAATGCCCATTTAAAGCGTGTCAAATTCCTCTATGACCAAAAGTTGAGGCAAAAAATTCTACAATGTCCCAAAAGGTAGTAAAAACTTTCGGTCATTTGTTAAAAATATGAAAAAATTCGGCCTCATCATCAATTCCGACGCTCATTCTCAATGACATTCCAGCTGTCAGCTCTTTAGAAAAAGCCAATCTGCTTGCTGCGCATTTCGCAGCCAATTCTACATTGCCAGATTGTGTTAAGTCTCCTCCTGTACTTGAGAACGTAGATCATTCTATGGGACAAATTCACTTTCGTACTCGTACAGTTGCAAGAGTTTTATTTGATCTTGACATACACAAATCCGCTGGTCCACATGGTATATCCCCCCATCATTCTGAAGAGGCTAGCAAAACCACTGCGTAAGCTTTTCTATCTATCCTTCTCAACAGGATTCTTTCCGAGTAGATGGAAAACAGCATTTGTCCAGCCTGTACCAAAAAAAGGCCAATCTTCTTCTCTCTCCAACTACCGACCAATTGCACTTACGTCCCTTCTTTCCAAGGTCATGGAAACGCTGATAAACCGTCAGCTTATGAAATATCTCGAAACACGAAAACTTCTCAATGACCGGCAATATGGTTTTCGCAGCAACAGGTCTACTGGTGATTTGATGACATATCTCACCGAAAAGTGGAACCAATCAATCCAGCCTGGTGGCGAAAGCAAGATTGTTGCGATTGATATTGCAAAGGCATTTGACAGGGTTTGACATCAAGCCCTTTTGTCGAAAATGCGTGCATTTGGAATCGACGAAAAACTTCTTCTATGGATTAGACATTATCTTTCGAAACGTTCAATTCAAGTTGTTTTGGATGGTTACAAGTCTGCAACTCACCAAATAAATGCTGGTGTCCCTCAAGGCTCAGTTTTGTCTCCGACTCTCTTTCTCATTTTTATAAATGATCTCCTGTCTGCAACTTCAAATCCAATTCATTTCTTCTCTGATGACAGTACCCTCAGCTTCTCATATTCGTTTACAGGTCCTCGTCCCTCACCTTCGAACGTGGACTCAAAACGCCAAAATATGTTAAGCTCATTGAATTCCGACCTTGACAGCATTATCAAATGGGGTAAATCTAATAGAGTAGAATTCAATGCTTCCAAAAAACAATGCTGTCTTCTGTCATTAAAGCGTAACCAAAATCTTGAGCCATTATCCATGAATGGCACTTACGTCGAAGAAACCGAAAAGCTTTCCATGCTAGGTATGTGTGTCAGTAACGATTTACGTTGGAACGACCACATATTCGAAGTCGCTAAAAACGCGAAATGTCTAGGTTTCCTAAATCGATGTAAGAAATATTTCACCCCCTATGATCTGGCCACAATATATAAGGCCCACGTCTGGTCAGGTGCACCAAAATCAACATTGCACCTTGATAGAATTCAAACACGTGCGAAAAAAACTTATAGGAGACATAAGAATAGCGAACTCATTGGTTTCGCTCGAACACCGTCGAAATATCTCCTGCCTTACCTTGTTTTATCGATATTTTAACAACTAATGTTCAAATGAAATAGCCAGCTGAATTCCTCCCATTCAACAATTCAGCCGCAATACTCGTTACGCAATGAATGCAAATCAGTTTACCCTCAAGCCTATCTTCGGACGTACGCTGAAATACAGAGATTCGTACATACACCTACCAAACAAAACGAATGTGTAATGCTCTACCAAACTCTGTTTTTCCTTTCCATTATAGCTTACAGACATTTAAGACCCTTGATTGTGCGCAAATTATAAAAAAAAAACATTCGACATTTATTACAGCTACCACCCAAAGCTGCAGATATTAGGATGCTGATTCGTTATGGAGAGCCGACTTAGATCAAGAATAATCGACGTTAAGCCGGTTAGTGATCGCCTGGCTGTGATCCGCATCAGAGTAACGATTTGCAACATCGGCCTTATATGTGCAAAAGCCCCCTGCCGATGAGACTGAAGACTTTATCAAGGAAGAATTTTACGACCTACTGGACGGAGCCTCAGAGCCTGTCCGAAATACGAACTAGGGGACTTCAATGCGAATATCGGTAAGGAAAACAACTCCGCGGGGTTAGGTTAAGTTTAATGGGCTGTTGACATTCACGTGAGTCGTCAAACTCGCATAGGCCTACGTGGGCAGAGAAGGTGTGGGATGTCCTCCTCGACTTCTATGTCGCCGCATTTTCTGCATAGTTGGTGTGAGTCAGCTAGTCCGATTGTATGAGAGTGCTTACCCAAGAGGTTATCACTCTTACCACTATAGAAATGGAAGCTCTGTATAGGGCTATAAAATTATTTGATTTGCGAGCGCTTATTTCTGGCTTGTTAATGTTATGCCACTTCGATTTTGATGCACTTTGCGTGTATCTAGTTATAGAAGCTAGTGGGGGTCTAACCCTGATGTCGCATAAGGAGATGCAGCTGGACGACCCTAGTCTAGCTAACTCGTCTGCTTTATTATTTCCTGGAATGTTATTATGTCCTGGTACCCAGATAATTTGGAATTTATTCCGGTTACAAAGAGCCTTTAGCTCTGTGCGGCAGCGTCCAACTATTCGTGATTTCTTTATGTTGGTTGCCAGAGCTTTTATGGCCGCTTGACTATCTACGTAAATGGAGAGATCCTCTTGAGATATGTCCAATACTCTGGCCGATTCGGCAGCTTCGAGTATGGCTAGGATCTCAGCTAGTCGAAGGGATGTGGCTAACCCGATTTTATCGCAGTAGACATCAGAGCCCACTCCTATTTCCATTTCAGATCCATCAGTATAGATTGATATTTCAGTGCTGGATAACACAGTATTTGACGACCATTCGTCTCTGCTTGGTGCTGCGCTTTTCAAGTCAATTGGTGGAAGATTTAGAATTGCTTCCAAGCCTGCTGGGGACTGGTGCGCATGGTTCCTGTTATGAGTACACATGCTGTTCTTTGAATTTTTTTCAAATTCTTCGTCTTTTTCATGGAATTTCACCAGACTAGGCAACCATAGGTAAGAATTGGTCTGACAACAGCTGTGTATAACCATTTCGTGACCTTCGGGGATGGACCCCATTTCCTCTCTTGTAGCTATAGAGTGCAATGTTAGCTTTCGTAACACTTTCGTTGATATTCAGGTTCCAGGATAGCTTGCTATCAAGTATCACCCCAATGTATTTGGCACTTGAGGACAGTAAGAGGGTGTACCCTACCAAAGTCGGTGTCACAAACTCTGGGATTGATATTTTGTTAGTGAAGAGTACTAATCCAGTTTTCTTCCGATTTACACTTAGGCCGCATGGTTCTGACTATCTGCTGAGTAGTTTAGGCTATTTTTGCATGATTGCGCTTAGAGTCGATTGGAATTTCCAACATGGCATGAGAACAACAGCGTCTGCATAAGCCACTGTTCAATGAGTACCAGTAGCCAAAGAAGCGGAAGAAGAACTCAACCTTGTTGTACCTCATGTCGTTGTTATTTTTTTTTTTTGATACAATCGCCCAACGAGAATGAAATGATACTCCGCGGGCTTAATAAGAAAGCACAGCCTCCATGAAACGACAACAGATAATGATTTCCAAATAAAAAACTTCCCGGCAGCATGTATTACTGTTATCAACAGCACTAGGTACGGGCGACTTCGAACTCACAAAGCAACCTGTCCATCTCTAGATGGTCGAACCGCCAACCAAGTCGACCATGTTCTCATAGATGCAAGGCATCCAACATTCTGGGGCACCTTCACACATTCTGAGGGGCAAACGTCGACACTGAACATTTTCTCATCACAGCCAAATACAGAGCCCGACTGTCCAGCGAGAAGAAGCTGCGAATGGTGCAAAAAAGAGACTTTAAGTGGGACGCCTTAGTTCGAGGTTGATTGCCAGAGTCTACAAAGAATCTTCGAATCCTAGCCTTCAGATTCGAGGCGACGAGAAAGACCGGTTTAAGGTTTAAGGATCAAACAATCGCGTATGCCAGAGCCCTTGGACTGAATAATTGGCAGCAACGTGCCGATGATAGAAGAGCATGGAAGGTTGCCTTGTCTAAGGCAGAGGCCCTCAACGGGTCGGGAGCACGTTGAGTAGAAAAAAGTAAGTAGAGGGAGTGGAATTGTCAATACTGAACGTAAGACAGCCGGTAAGGGTAGGTAGGTAGGCAGTAGTTGCGGTTCAACATGAACCCAAGTAGCACTTAGGGGCTTTTTAGTTGCCACGACTCGTGTGACCTTTATTATGATTGTTGTGGATGTGATACAGGCAGGCGGTCTCTAGGTCCAGCCTGTGAGGTTTAGAAAAATGATGCTCTTACCCGAGATGTCGCTAAGGTTGTCGAAGAACGGTTGGTCTAATGGCCGCATGGTCTCCAATTGGCCAGTGTCCCTGACTATCGCCGTAATTCTTCTGATGTCTGGGCGGGTTCTAATTAGTTGGTCGTTTGTTCTGTTGTTGTAGTAGGAAGGCCATATCTTCCTCGATATGAAGCAATTTGTTAATCTTCTCCATTTGGAGTCGGTATTCTTCAGGAAGTATGTGCGGATTTGTCCCTTAACCGTTCCTAGCGGGCCAAGTGGGCCGTGTAGAGCTATGCCTTTCCTGGCCAGCTCGTCAGCACGCTAGTTTCCTTCAATGTTCCTGTGCCCTGGAACCCAGAGAAGTGTGACCCTGAAGCGTTAGCCAAGGTGGGCAATTTCGTTGCGGTATTCCTGTACCAACTTGGTATCCTCCAAGCTAGTGCACGAATGCCGGAGTTGATGGCCTTAATGGCCGCTTGACTATCTATGAGTATAAGCCTATTGACTATCTAGCGTATAAGCCTCTCGGATAGCCTGTAGTTCCGCCTGGAATACACTGGCAAAATCCGGTAGACGGTATGATACTGATTTTTTCGGTGATTACGGTTCCTACTTGTGCGCGCCACTTAAGGCTACGTCGTCCTCTACTGCGTTCGACGTCTGCCTGGAAATCTAAGACTCTTGGAGCAGGGGTATTGGTGTCCATTCGTCAAGTGCGGAGAATTTTGATTTTTTTGACTAGGGGCATGACACTGTACAGCTCGATGATTCCGAGTAGACTCCGGACCCCACACCACAGTTCATCATCGATCCGTTGGTATAGACGACCGTGTCGAAATCTGTTACTACTTCGTTCCTCTTCCACTGAAGCTATGGTAGGAAAGCCTACGTGGAAGCCTTTCTAGAAACTTAGAGTAGGTGTGATGTATTCTGTTGGAAACGTAACCATACCGTTTGGTAACGAGTCCATACGGCATTGCAGTCCAGCATATTGACTCCTTGAGTCTTACTGATCTGCGGTATTTAGAATATGTAGGATTGTAGGTCAAGAGACAAGAGATACACAGTAAGGGCATCCGTTGACGCCGACCTCAGTGCTCCCGTGGTGCCTATACTGGCTGTTCTTTGCAGCCTTTTTAGTTTTGTGAGGTTGTAGCCTCTACTCAATGCGGGCCACCGTACTAGTGAGCCGTAAGTGAGAATTGGACGCTGTGTACGTCCACAAGGTCATCTTTGGTTGAAGTCCTCACTTCTTTCCAAAGGCTTTGCTGCAATCATAGAAGGCAACACACGCCTTTCTTACTCTATGTTCTAGTAGCGAACATGATATGAAGATTTGTTTTCGTCAAACTACTACGCCTGACGGAATTCCCATGTTCTTCTTAGGAGTTTTGCACCCAAGCTAAGATTCGTTAGATCAAGAATAATCGACATTAAGCCGGTTAGTGATCGCGTGGCTTGATCCGCATCAGAGCAACGACTTACAACATCAGCCTTATATGTGCAAAAGTCCCCTGCCGATGAGACTGAAGACTTTATCAAGGAAGAATTTTACGACCTCCTGGACGGGGCCTACAAAGCCTGTCCGAAATACGATGTGAAAATCCTACTAGGGGACTTCAATGCGAATGTCGGTAAGGAAAACAACTCCGCGGGGTTATGTTAGGTTAGGTTTGAAGGGCTGTTGACACTCAGGTGAGTCGTCAAACTCGCATAGGCCTACGTGGGCAGAGTAGGTGTGGGATGTCCAGCTTGACTTCTATGTCGCCGCATTTTCTGCATAGTTAGTGTGAGTCAGTTAGTCCGATTCTATGAAAGTGCTTACCCAACAGTTTGTGACCAGTTATCACTCTAACCGCTATAGAAATGAAAGCCTATAATGGCTGTTCTGTGCAGCCTTTTTAGTTTTGTGAGGTTGTAGCCTTTACTCAATGCGTGCCACCGTACTAGTGAGCCGTATGTGAGAATTGGACGCTGTGTACATCCACAGGGTCATCTTTGGTTGAAGTCCTCACTTCTTTCCAAAGGCTTTGCTGCAATCATAGAAGGCAACACACACCTTCCTTACTCTATGTTAGATGTCGAGTTTCCAGTTAAGTTTTGGTTCAAGCATGATACCCAAATACCTAGCGCTGGAAGATAGTGACAGTGGTTGGCCATTTAGACGGGGGAGGATGTAGTGGGGTATTTTGTTTTTGGTGGTGAATAGCACCAATTCCGTTTTGCTCGGGTTTACGCCGAGGCCACAACTTGCAGCCCAGGTGCTAACCTTGTCTGGAGCTGCCCCATGATTTCACTTATCACAGAGGGGAATTTTCCTGACACTAGTCTCACCACATCATCCGCATACGCGACATCTTTGACCCGTTCCTTGTATGATTTAAATTAAATTGCATTCAAAACCATTAGCAAGAGTAGAGAAGATGAAGAGATGACGCCCCCCTGCGGCGTTCCTCTAAATGACTTCTGCCAAGTGTTGCCTGGATAATTTTTGTTCCGACCATAGTTCCATTGTCTAATAGATTCCTCTATACCCAACCCGATCAGAGATTCAAAAATAGCTCCTGTGAGGACGTTGTTGAAAGCTCCCTCTATATCCAAGAAGGAGGCTAGGTAAGGTAGATCGGAAATTCACGAACTGTTTTTTTTTTTTTTTAATTTCTTAGAACATTTATGGAATATTGAGCATCTAAATTGAAAGCGATAACATTTTTGAAAAATATTAATGATGAATCTTGATGTAAATTTTCAAATATATTTTGCTCTGTAGTTTGTTAAAAATTGCAATAAGTATCAAAATAAGAAGAAAACATTTCTTTTAACTTTAACAAAACTTTTTTTTTTCACAAACACTTACAGTAAATGTATGGCTGGGGATACATCTCTGATTTCTTACCTGAAATGAAAGAAAATGAAAATTGTTAATATGAATTCATTAAAAGCCGTATCTATAAAAGTATTTTTGAGGTTGACCAAGTTTAAGACACCTCGAAGTAACGGGTGTTTTTTTGAGGTTGGTTTTTCGAACAGAGATAAAACTGACATTTTGTGGTCAAATCGGGCAACTCTTATGTCATTTATGTTGAGTTTGGTTTGACATTTCATCATGCACAGGTTGACAAATGAACAACGCTTGCAAATCATGCAAATTTATTTCGAAAATAATGGCTCAGTTCGCGAAGTTTACCGCAAGATCCGTCCATTTTATGGTCGAAATAATCGTCCATCAGAGCAATTAATTCGGTTAACCATGGATCGTTGTCGTACTACGTTTACTCTATGTGATAATACGCATCCGCAGAGACGTCGAAAAGTGCGCACCGAAGAAACAATGGCCGGTAGAGAGCAAAGTGTTGAAGAGGACCCGAATGAATCGATTCGCCAGCAATTGGAGCTTTGTCCATCAACTTTATGGAAGATTTTGCGCAAAGGTCTTGGCTTACGACCTTACAAAATCCAGCTTGTGCAAGGCGTCGTGATGTTGGTGTATGGGCCGAAAATGAGATTCATTTCGATGCTGATTTTCATCGCAAAATTTTGTTCATTGATGAGGCTCATTTCTGGTTGAATGGCTACGTCAAGAAGCAAAATTGCCGCATTTGGACCCTTGACCCCCCTTGAGACGCCATTACATCCACAAAAACTGACTGTTTGGTATGCTCTATGGGCTGGTGAAGTCACTGGGCCATACTTCTTCCAAAATGATGCCGGAGAGTCAGTTACCGTTAATGGAGACCGGTATAGAGCCATGATAAGCGACTATTTTGTTCCCGCATTGGATGGCATGAATGTGGATGAGATGTGGTTCGAACAAGACGTTGCTACATGCCACACAGCGCACGTCACAATCGATTTATTGAAGGAAACATTCGATGAGCGCATAATTTTGTGGAATGGAGTTGTCAATTGGTCACCACGATCGTGTGATTTGACACCATTGGATTATTTTCGTTGGGGATATGTGAAGTCTCTCGTCTACGCCAACAAACCAGAAACGCTAGGGGACTTGGAAGCCAATATTCGTGGCGGTTTTGCCGAAATACGGCTCGAAAAAGTGGTTGAAAATTGGACCTCTAGACTTGGCTTTAATCGAACCAGCCGCAGCGGCCACATGCCCTAAATCATATCTAAGCATTAATGGCATAAAGTTATCCTTCCAATAAAGCCAAATTGATGGGCATTAAAACGATTTTCTTGTGTTTTTTTTCAATTCGAAGTTCTATACCTATAAATAAAAACACTTTACTTGAGGTGCAGTGCAATAACTCCCGCACCGCGGGGCTTAATTCCAAAAAAAGAGAAAAACAGACCCCACGGGGGGCTTATTTCCTTTCGAAATTGAAATAAGTCCAGCGGATGTTAATGCCTTTCCCTAGTAGGGCATATTTCCTATCCATGCATCCAAACTCCACCACCCAAATCAAATCCCCCAACCATATTTAAACTTTGCATACACCCAAACTCGAACTCGGATGTATGCAAAGCATGAACCCCCCTGCTTGGGCTCACTGGTGGATTTGAGATGGGTGCGAAATTGGATGTATACGAAGTTTGAATATGAATTGGGTTGGCATGCTGCCCCCCTGAAACCCCCCTGCTTGGGTTCACAGTTGGAATAGGGTTGCAGGCGAGGTTTCTTTGTATTCATGTTTATTTTGTCCAAAAATTAGTTTTCTTTGAGAGTTCTGAATATAGAATGCCAATTTCAAATGGCAACAACAGCTGCGGGTGTCAATGCTTTTTGGTGGCAGGGTTTATTTCCATTTCGAAAAGGGAATAATTCCTTTTTAGCCCCCCCCCGGGGCACACATGAATGGTTGTGAGAAAGCTAGGCCCTGGGTACTAACGAGCCTGTAGCGCCAAAAAGTTGTAGTTGTAGGGTCGTCAACAGTATTATCAGTCATTTCCGAGGCTATTAGTTGCTTCGTAACACAAAGTTTTTTCCAACGGTGGATAGTTAACCCAAAGCACAACCTTCAACCAGTGCCAGTTCCAATTTTTGAGAGGACACGGGGCCATCAGTATTCACTTAGGGATTGAGCGCTGCCGTTGGCCTTTCGGTTCATCCGCCAGCATTTTTGTTTAAGGAGCCTGACTTATCCTTGAGATTCCTAAATAACCTGTTGTCAGAATATGTCAAAGCAGCTCATCAAGGTTCACCTGGGATAGCTGGCCTGGTATTCCGTGCCAGTCTGACCGGGCTGTTTATAGTGTTGCTGTTTTTCTTCTTGTTATCAACACTCGCACTTATCGTTTAGAATGTCAAATCCGATTGGATGAGACCGATGGTTACCACTTGGAGGTAAAAATAAGCACTATTGACATGTAGTCGAGTTTCAAAGCTATCCCTCGTTGTACAACATCCAACCATTCTGTATTTCCCGTAAGTAAAGAAATTTCTTTGTTTTTATATTTCAATGCCGATAAACGGTACACCTGTCGGTACATATCCAAAAGTGAACAATTTTCTAAAAGTGACATAAATGGATGAAATTTTCGTTTGTTTTACAGATCGACAGTTTCAAAGTATTTAAATAGGAATAGCCCAAAACAGCTTTTGAAAAATTTCCAAAAACCATAATCCCCTTAGGGCTATTTGCTACCCTTTCACCGGATTCCTTTTCAAACCCCTTTTTGATGTAAATACCACACAAAAACCCTTAGGGCAACATTCCTGCAAAACTTCCTTCACAAAGCCAGTGTGTTGACGAACATCTAAAACTGTAACCGGCAACTTGGTCATTTTCTAAAAATACTTTCGTACAATTTATTTCCGGCAAAAGATGAAGCATACGCGTGCATAATTAATTTTTTTTTTTGATAAAGTATACCGACACATGTTTTTTTTTATGCGAACACGTGCGTTGCGTTTGTTGCTTTAATACGGTTTAAGACAGGAGTTGCGATGAATAGATAAGGAAGAGTGGGGAACACATCAAACGAAGCATAGAGTTCTGTTCTCGTTGATCTGGCCATTCCGTGTAAACAGAGAAAAGTCAATGGAGGCAAAGATGTCGGAAAACTAAAATGTGTCCAACGACACACGCGTCGAGCATGATGATTGACCGCAACTTGACTAAAGCCGACAAAAAGGCAGATGACGGGAACTAGATTGTTTTTTTATTTTAGGTTTACATGTGTTTATCGTTTTTTTTTCAAAAACGGTTTTTTTGCGCAAAGATTAGCAATATAGCCGGTAGTTTTTTTTAGAACCTTGGCCATGGTTGTTGTTGCTGACGTGACGGGAGCATTTGATTTTTTTTACTGAGGCCTATATGTATCTAGAATACTAAGCATGGATGTTTGTTGAGATGTTTAAGATGGTTCGTAACGGGTGATTTTTTAAGAGTTAAGTTTTTCAGGTTGGCAGCACTATTTAGTAATGGCGTCTAAACGTCATCTGTCAAAGTGAAAAGTTTTCAGTATACTCTGCCATTAGTCAAGAAAAGACTTACAAACGAGCAACAATTGCAAATTATTGAAATTTAATATCAAAATTCGAGCTCTGTGAAAAATGTGCAAATCCGCTGTTTTATCGAAAAATTGTATTCAGCGATGAGACTCATTTCTGGCTCAACGGATACGTAAATAAGCTGTTTAAGGATAGTGATGCGATTACATGAGAACACAAGCGTTCTAACTCTAGCCTCTCACTATCAACTCCTACTCTCACCTCCACGCTGGTGACTGGTGGGTGCCTAGAACCTCGACTGGAGATGGGGTAATAAACCCCTGTGAAAGGCACTCACTCTCAGGCGGCAGCGGAGGAATTACCTAGATGGAGTCAACGGTGGCGCCTACAGCTCCAGTTTGATCGAACTGGTAGTGAAATCCCTATATGAGCTGCTTCGACATATTTGAACACCAGGTCTATAGGGATTTCCAATACTGAGCCAGGGTATTGGAAAAGAGTTGGTGGCGGAGGAGCCCTCAATGGGTCAACGGCAGCGCTAATACCCCAAAAATGGGCTACTGACATCGGTATTTTTTCCGGCCCGCTGTCCTGGGGTCAAAACAAGGGCCTGGCCCTCCAGGTTGGGGGTTGTGCTTTGGGTTAACTACCCATCCACGGAAAAAAAAATATTGTTACGAAGCAACCAATAGCCACGGAAAGGACTGACATTATTGTTGACGACCATGCTAAACGAAAAAAGGACAACGATGTTCGTATCTGCACCTGGAATGTGAGAACATTAAACAGGAGAGGTGCAGGCGAACAACTAGCGGAAGCCCTAAACTGCTACAAAGCAGACATTACTGCCATCCAGGAAATACGATGGGATGGGCCGGGCAAAAAGAGGATGAAAAACTGTGACATCTACCATGGACCGTGTTATAGTGAGCAGAAACAGCGACTATTTGGATGCGGATTTGCTATAGGTGCCAGACTTAGGCAAGAAGTCTTATGTTTTCAAGACATTAGCGAACGCATTGTAACAATCCGCATCAAGGCCAAATTCGCCAACATAAGCCTTATATGCGTTCATGCTCCGACGGAGGAAAAAGATGATAAAAGATTGCTTCTACGAGCTCCTCGACAAAACCTATGAGCGACTACCAAAGTACGATGTTAAAATCGTGCTGGGAGATTTTAACGCAAAGGTAGGAAGAGAAGACATCTTTAGAAGTATTGTCGGAAAACATAGCCTACACGACAACACGTCTGGTAACGGACTTAGGCTAATTGACTTCGCTACGGAACGAAATGCCACTATAGCCAGCACACGGTTTCCTCACCTCGATATCCACAAGGGGACATGGCGGTCTCCAGATCAACGAACAGTCAACCAAATTGATCACATTGCGATAGACAAGAGGCACGCATCCAGTATTTTGGATGTCTGAACATTCCGAGGGGCTAACATCGACTCGGACCACTACCTTGTTGTAGCCAAGATAAGGATGCGGACATCCACCACGTCACAAAAAACCAGAAATACTGTGAAAAAATTTAATGTCGAAAGACTGCAATCGAGAGAGCCCGCCAAGACCTTCGCGCAACGCGTATCCCTTAACTGCTCGACTCACAACATACCACCAGCATCTAATGTCGAAGAACAATGGCAACGATGCCAACAAGCCATTAGATCAGCCGCAAATGATGTGCTAGGTTTCTCGCGGCCACCAGCACCACCTGGTTTGATGAGGAATGCCGACAGATGCTCGCAGCCAAGAACGAGGCCTACAAGGCTAAGCTGCACGTGAAGACGAGAGCTGCCATTGAGCTCTATAGGCAACGAAGAAGGGAAGAACACCGGCTTTTCAGAAAGAAGAAAAAAGAGCAGGAAAAGCGCGCGATCGAGGATATAGAGAGGTGCCACTCCAGGAACGATGTTCGTAAGTTTTACTGAAGTGTAAAACGTCAAAGCCAAGGCTACAAGGCTCGAACCGAATCCTGTCGAGATGAACACAGAAATATCGTAGTTGAGAAACAGTCGATTCTGAGGATATGGAAGAACCACTTCTGCAGACTGTTAAACGGCGATGACGAACAACATTCCGCTGTCTGGCAGAACGAACCATTTAATATTGGCAACGGCAGCGAAAACTGCCAACCACCCGACCTAAGTGAAGTGAGCAATGTCTAGCAATATCTAAACTCAAGCTTAATAAGGCCGCCGGAAATGACGGCCTTCCCGCTGAGCTTTAGAAAGCTGGCGGAGATGACTTGGTAAGCAACATCCACCAACTCATAAGCCAAATCTGGTCGGTTGAAAGCATGCCTGAAGAATGGAACCTTAGCATCGTTTGCCCGATCCACAAAAAAAGGAGACCCTCTGAACTGCGCCAACTACAGAGGCATAAGTCTCCTCAACATCGCCTACAAGATCCTATCTGCCGTAATATGTGAACGCCTGAAACCGTTTACCAACAACCTGATCGGCCCTTTTCAGTGTGGTTTTAGGCCAGGACAGTCCACAATCGATCAAATTTTCACACTTCGGCAGATCCTGGAAAAAACCCAAGAAGTCAAAATCGAAACCCACCACCTATTTATCGATTTCAAAGCCGCATACGACAGCATTTATAGAGACGAACTATACAGAGCCATGTCTAGTTTTGGTATACCGCCCAAACTCGTCCGTTTGTGTAGGATGACGATGGAGAGTTCTCGCTTCACCATCAGGGTCGGAAACGACCTCACCGACACATTCGATACCAAAACAGGATTTAGGCAAGGCGATGCGCTGTCATGTGACTTCTTCAACTTGATTCTTGATAGAATTGTCCAAAACTCCAGAGCCAACACCAGAGGCACAATTTTCCAAAAATCGGTGCAACTACTAGCATACGCCGACTATATTGGCATCATTGGTCGGACTCAACGTGATGTCAAAGCCACGTTTGTTGGTATAGAGAAGGAAGCGCCAAAAATGGGTTAAGCTGCATATAAGGGGGATGACTAGGTAAATGCTGTCAACACGAAAGGACACACAACATCGACGAATTGGACAGAACGTCACCATTGACAGATATAACTTTGAGGTAGTACGGGACTTTGTCTACCTCGGCTCCGCTATTAACTCTGACAACAACATCTCGTCAGAAATCAAACGAAGAATTACTCTTGCCAATCGCTGTTTCTTCGGGCTAAGAAGGCAATTTAGTAGTAAAGCCCTCACTCGAACTACTAAGGGGATCCTATATAAGACCCTGATCATCCCAGTCCTGCTCTACGGCGCTGAAGCATGGACCGTATCAAAAGCGGATGAAGAAATCCTTCTTCGAAAAATCTTCGGTCCCGTTTGGGTTGACGGGCTATGGAGACGTAGATTCAACCACGAACTATACGAGCTGTACAGCGACATACCCCTAGTCAAAAAACTCCGCATTGGACGTTTAAGATGGCTAGGACATGTAGAAAGAATGGACACCAATACCCCGGCTCGCAGAGTCTTCGATTCCCAGCCAGACGTCGGACGCAGTAGAGGAAGACCTCGCCTTAAGTGGCGCGCAGAAGTAGAAACCGACCTCAACCAACTTGGAGTGCGCAACTGAAGGCAGTTAGCTAAGGACCGGGCTAATTGGAAAGGCATATTGGTTGAGGCCCAGGTTCATCCCGGACTGTAGCGCCACTTAAGTAAGTAGGAAGGCCGTTGGTGGCAGCAAACGTAAGAGGCACTCACTCTCAGGCGGCAGCGGAGGAATTCCCTAGAGGCAGTCAACGGTGGCGCCTACAGCTCCAGTTTGATCGAAATGTTAGTATAATACAAGGTCAAGTTCTCCAACATAAGCCTTATATGCGCTCATGCTCCGACGGAGGAAAAAATGATGTAACTAAGCATTTTTCTGTCATTTATCTAACGTCTCAACGATAAGCATTTCTTTTTGTAATTTTCGAGGTTATGAATTCCTTTTAGCGCACCGCGGCCATGGTTTCAATGACGAGATAAGAAAGCCCTCAGACGTCTAGAGATCACTGGTGTCAAAAAAAAAGATCGGACATTCAAAAACTCGAACGCCTGGAAAATGAGAAGATAAGACAAACCCGCAAGATCATGGTGTTGCAACGGACTAATACTGATCTTTGCATGGCGAATAGCATGCCTCCATTAACCTAACCTAACCTATAGATCTTAGAAATTTTCAGGTAAATTTTATAAACGATTGTCGTGTAGGCAATTGGGTGAAGAGGGGTCGTGAATTGGTTGATTTGCGATAGTCGGATTGTCAAAACGATGTCATTTCGACGATATGATTTGACTGATCGTATAGTTAGTGTTGCTGAAAGCTGACGACCCGCGATCGTTTTGGCTCTTAGATCCTGAAATGAGTCGGAATGGGTCGGAATTGATCAGCCGCTCATGTATTTAAGTCTTTCTTGGGATAAAGGGCACTTTTTCTTCAGAACAATAGCACAATCATTAAGTACTCGTTGCCGGGACGTATGATCCTCGATTATGAGCGTCCGATCTTCATCTAAGAATAATCAAGTTGAACTTAGGGTAATTTGCGATGAACCAAACCTATAAAGCTAGGGCGGTGTTTTTAGGCTAAAAATAGATAATCATGGCTCCCAACATCAAAATGATCGTGCACGATGTTGGTCAAAACGCCGACGTTTGATAGTTTTTCGTCTTACGCGATGCGAATTCCGAAATAGGTCGGAAGGAATCGGAAAACGGGGGGCTTTATATATTCTGGTACTTTTTGACTAATAGGACACACGTTTTCCTTCAGGAATGTTTTAACCCTGAAATAGGTCGGAATTGATCACCAAACAATAAAGCTAGCTAGGGCGTTATTTTTGGCCTGACAATTGATAACCTTGACATTGAATGATCGTTATCGGTGTTCATCAAAACGCCGATCGTCTGTCTTCTTAGAACCCCGAAATAGGTCGAGGGCTTCCTTATATTCTCGTATGTTTTTACCTGAAATAGGTCGGAATTGTTAACCAAACCAATAAAGCTAGCTAGGATGGTATTTTTGGCCTGAAAATTGATAACCATGACTTTCAACATCAAAATGATTGTGCACGGTGTTCGTCAAACCTCTTCTTATGCGAATAGGACCTTGAAATAGGTCGGAATTGATCACTAAACCAATAAAGCTAGCTAGGGCGGTATTTTTGGCCTGACAATTGATAACCTTGACATTGAATGATCGTGCTCGGTGTTCATCAAAACGCCGATCGTCTGTCTTCTGAGAACCCCGAAATAGGTCGAGGGCTTCCTTATATTCTCGTAATTTTTGACTAATACGACACACGTTTTTCTTCAGGGATGTTTTAAGCCTGAAATAGGTCGGAATTGATAACCAAACCAATAAAGCTAGCTAGGATGGTATTTTTGGCCTGAAAATTGATAACCATGACATTGAATGATCGTGCTCGGTGTTCATCAAAACGCCGATCGTCTGTCTTCTTAGAACCCCGAAATAGGTCGGGGGCTTCCTATGTATTGGTAATTTTTGACTAATACGACACACGTTTTTCTAGAGGGATATTTGAACCTCGATTATGATAGTGCCACGACATGGTAATGCTCCACAAATTTCTCTCCAGGACTATTAATCCTCGATTAAGACGGTGCCAACATTTACAAAAAAAACTGTCCTGAATAGGGTAATTCCCGATGACCCAATTCTTGAGCGGTACTTCATAGCTGAATACACGTTACCATGACTGATTCCCAACAAAGGATATAATCGATTTAAGACATAAAACACCAAGTACTCCCAGTGTCCTCTAATCTGAATAAAATTAAGCAATTCCTCATCGACGTCCAATGAACAAACGGATGATGAATAATCTACCAAGCATTTGCAGCTTCATAAAACAAAATTTCTAGCAAAAAAGGAACTAGGACTCTACAAACAAAAATATATGCAACTAGATGTCATCACAGACATTATCCTTGCAAGCAATTTATGACATTTTTTGCAATTCATTGGTACAGCGATTGCAATCTTCCAAAAAAAAAATCCACTACTTCATTTAAATTGAGCACTTTAGTCATTTTAAGTGGTTTTCCATCCCCCAACAAAAAGAAGGACTCTCAACAAGAGCTATAACCAATTTATTTACCCACAAAAGTATCCTCAACCATTATGTCCACCGCAAGAAACCAAAAATAAAAAAAAAGTCTCCCCACATCCAAATGCTGCAGCAACACAAAAAATAAAACACGGGATATACATAAATCCCATCCTTACAAAGGACTACTGCTATAATCTATTTGTGCCAACGACCAATAACAAATGAAAATATTGCCTACTACATAAGTACTTCAGTCAGACCGCTCCCTAGCCCGTTCCAATTCGGCCCATCTTTAGGTTGTTGAACTTGGGGTAGTCCCTTCGACTTGCTGGATAAATAAATCGCACAGAGACGGGATAGGGAGGGGGGGAAAGACCCATTTTAATGCTACCCTCCATTCCATTCGAATGATGAACGTATCATTTCAGCAGGCTAAACAAGAATCAGACAAAGCTTCAGCCCCCCGAAATCCTCTGCTCCGAGAATGCATTGTGCGACGACGAGAAGCCTAGATTTATAATGTTATTCCCCCTCATCTTCCTTGCAGTACAGATATACATACGCCATGAAGCGCGGTAGAATCTTCTTCATCTGTGCTGCCAAATCATTGGCGATGATGAGGTAGGGAGCAGGCTGGCAGCAATGCGCCATGATGTATGATAGGGATACAGAGCACTACAACAGCGCCACAAGCGAAATGAAGGACGATATGGATTTTAATAAAAATGCACACTATCACACTGACACACGCAATCAGCAGAGTTGACTACATATACGCACGATGGTGGTGAGTAAAAGGATATGGGAGCACCACTAGAACCACCAGCCTAAGCCTCGTATTCGGTAGAATTCGACTCTGGCCGCTGATGACAATGATGCGGTACGATGACGATGATGTCGAGTTGGGGGGGATATGGTCCTCGTGGTCCACAGGCAAAATCCTCCTCCACAGATGCTTGGTTTCAAGTGATAGATGATAAATTGCGGGATATTGAGAGAGGACATGGTTTCCATTTTTTTTTTCGTGAAATGGGACATCCAGTGCAGATCGACAACGATGTAGATGGCAACTGACGTATGATGCATTGTGTGCTATTTTTGTTTGTATGTCCTCCCCCCCCCCATATGCCTTGAGGTCCTTCTTCAAGTCGATATTTTCATTTGAAAAATGAAAAAAAGGAGGAGTCCTGTGGTGAATGGTGATTCCGTGATTCTGTGATGCGAACGGGTTGTATGGATGATATGTGGGTCAGGTGTCAGTGCTCGGTGTTCATTTGAAGCTGATTTCTCCATTTCTAGTGACAGGATTGATGCATTTACTTCTGATTTGTAGTTGCAAATTGAGAGGAGATTGACGGTTTCAGATTGAAGAAGGATTTTGGACAGATGGGTCCAATGGCCTTCGCTATAGACAGCTTTATAAATGATTCTATGGGCTTTCCACAGAGCTCCAACGATACTCTTGGGGTACTCTTACAAACGCGCAGTTCCATAGTTCGATATATGGATCAACGCTCTAAATTTCACATAAGCTGTATTGAGCTTCAAAAAAGGCCGACTGTGGCTTATAAAATGTTGCAGCAAAACTCGTGGGTTACCCTTAAAAACGCCGTTCCCTGTTCAATTGCGATAAGAGCACATTAATTGCATTGGACTTCTTAAAAAGACCGATTGTGGGCTCATATGGAGTTGCTGATAAAATCTAGTTTCCCACTGATAAACGTAGTTCCTTAGTTCCAAAGGTATAAGCCCTCTATAGACCACCGATCTTTCCCAGTTCAATAGGTATAACCTTGTTAAAGTCCACATCACCAGTATGGAACGTCATAGTCGATTGTGGTCTTATTGCGAGTTGCAATAAAAACTTAGGGTCCCTCATCCGAACGTAGTTCCCTATTTAAAAAGATGTAAGCCCGCTACAGACCATCGAAGTTGCCCAGTTTATCCTTAAGTCTACATCACCTGTATTAAACGTCATAAAATGGCCGATTGTGGCCTTATAGCGAGGTACAATGAAAATCTTGGTTCCCTCTTACAAACGTAGTTCCCTATTTTCAAATTTAAAAGGCCTCTACAGACCACAGAAGTTGCCTAGTTTAATAGGTATAAGCTTTCTTAAGCCCACATCACCTGTATTAAACGTCATAAAATGGCCGATTGTGGCATAATAGCGAGTTGCAGTGAAAATCTTGGTTCCCTCTTACAAGCGTAGTTCCCTATTTCAAAAGGTTTAAGCCCCGTACACACCCTCGAAGTCCCTTATACCTTCCTTATTCTTAAGGGTTGATGGTATAAGTCTTCTAATCTTCATATCACCTGTATTGAGCTTCAAAAATAGGCCGAGTGTAGCCTCATAACGAATTGCAAAATTCTGGAGTTACTCTTACAGAGGCAGTTCCCTAGCTCAAAAGGGATAAGCACTCTAAAGGCCACAGCAATTGTAATAGACTTCTAAAAAAAGAGGATTGTGGCCTTGCAATCAAAATCTAGCCTTTCTCTTCATAAAGTATGCCCACGTTAAAGGTATAAACCCTCTTCAGACCACCTAAGTGTACTTTTCCAAACGTAGTTCCCAAATGCTTACTTACGGACGATGGGAGTATCTGCCGTAGGAAAAACCTCCATCCTGGGCACGTGTCATTCAGTACAATCGCTCTGACAGTTGCAATAGCTTGATCCTTAAATCAAAGGTTCGGTCTTTGTTGTCATCTGTAAACTATTGGTTGAGGATCGAAGATTTTCTTGGCTGGATCAATACTATTCATTCGCTCAATGTGACCGAGCCAATAAAGTCGACGTTCCCAGGTGCAATAGCGATGAACTTCTTACATACTTCCGAGTTAGCTCTTCCAGCGTGACGCGCCATCTAATGGTCGCCAATTATGATCCCTACGACTGAGGGAATGGATTAATTCCCTAACATGGTTCGGAACATTATAAGCCCTTCACCATGGGTCAAGCACACTATCGCCAGGTGCAGATCCTCTGCGAGCGTCCCCTGGTTCAAATTTCAAAAGTAACAACGCCATATGTCATGCGAAAGCCAGGCAACCATTAAAGAGTCATAGTAAGCTTCTCAAATCTGACGTTCAGAATCGGCGTTAGATGGCAGGTTCATTAATTTTTGGCAAAAATATTACTTTGCAAACACTAATAGCTGGAGAGGTTATGTTCAAAGGCTTGTATGATGCGTCAATGATTATTTTTTTATATGGTTAACACATCAAAAGCCTTATTAGTCTCCCAGCCTTTTAAACCCTCAGAAATGACTTCTTCATTCCAAAATTTGTAAAAAAGACCGTGGAAATCCAAGGTTAGATAGCTTATCATCATCAGAAAAAGATGAAACTATGGCTGGTTCTCTGATCCTTCAGTCTGAGTAGGTACACAAGCTTTGTCAACCGAGCCAAACTTTCCATTGGAGTACACCTTTGGGTAACGTAGAATCAACACGAGATCCATGCAACACCATCGCATGACGCATGACTGTTTGGGCGGGCCGGCGTTTGCGCCAAACCATCATTGGGCCATTTATCTTCAAAGAAAGCCCACAAATGTGTGAGAAAGGTCTGAACGGTTAGTGGTTTCAAAAAGACGGTACGTCATGCCCTATCTACCATTTCACCATTTCTACTTTCTACATCATACTGCCTGATGGTTCGATGTTGTATAACGAGGGTACACTCTGATTGGCTTTAACTTGGCAATGCCCAGTGGTTGTAACTCAGACTACACACCTAAATAAGATGCTTCGACATATTCGGACAATAGGTTATTTAGGAATCTCAAGGGTTAGTCAGGCCCCTTGAACATATATGGTGGCGCATGAACCGAAAGGCCAACGGCAGCGCTCAATCCCGTAGAGAATACTGATGCCCTCGTGTTCTAGGGGTATCTAAAAATTGGAATTGACACTGGTTGAGGGCCGTGCTTTTTGTTAACTATCCACCCATGGAAAAAAACGTTGTTCTGCGAAGCAACCAATAGCCTCGGAAAGGACTGATCTTATTGTTGACGACACCGCTAAACAAAAAAAGGACAAAGACGCTCGCATTTGCACCTGGAATGTGGGAACATTAAACAGGAGAGGTGCAGGCGAATAAATAGCGGAAGCCTTAAACTGCTATAAAGCAGACATTACTGACATCCAGGAAATACGATGGGATGGGCCGGGCAAAAAGAGGATGAAAAACTGTGACATCTTCTATGGACCGTGTTATAGGGAGCAGAAACAGCGATTATTCGCATGTGGAATTGTTATAAGTGCCAGACTAAGGCAAGAAGTCTTATGTTTCTAAGACACCAGTGAACGGATTGTAACAATCAGCATCAAGGTCGGATTTTCGAACATAAGCCTTATATGCGCTCACAGTCCGACGGAAGAAAAATATGGGTATTGTCGGAAAACACAGCCTACAGGACGACAAACAAATTTATGTCGAAAGACTGCAATCGCCAGAGACCGCCAAGACCTTCGCGCAACGTGTATCCCTTAACCTGTCGAATAACACCATACCACCAGAATTGAATGTCGAAGAACAATGGTAAAGATGCCAACAAGCCATCAGATCAGCCGCAACTGATGTGTTAGGTTTTTCGCGCTCAAAAGCAAGAAACAACTGGTTTGATGAGGAATTCCGACAGATGCTCGCAGCCAAAAACGAGGCTTACAAGGCTAACCTGCAGGTGAGGATGAGAGCTGCCATTGAGCTCTATAGTCAAAGAAGAATGGAAGAGGCTTTTCAGAAAGAAGAAAAAATAGCAAAAAAAAAACGCGGGATTGGGGACATAGAGAGGTGCCGCTCCAGGAACCATGGACACAAGTTGCGCAGAGAATCCTGTCGAGATGAACAAGGAAATATCGTAGTTGAGACACAGTCGATGCTGAGGCTATGGAAGAACTACTTCTGACTGTTAAACGTCGATGACGAACAACATTCCGCAGTTAGGTAGAACGAACGATTCAATATTGGCAACGACAGCGAAAACTACCAACTAAACTCAGGCTTAACAAGGCCGCCAGAAATGACGCCCTTCCCACCGAGTTTTAGAAAACCGGCGGAGGTGACTTGGTAAGTAACATCCACCAACTCATAATCCAAATCTGGTCGGATGAAAGTATGCCTGGAGAATGGAACCTCAGCATCGTTTGTCCGATCCACAAAAAAGTGGATCCTCTGAACCAGAGGACCAACTACAGAGGCATAAGTCTCCTCAACATCGCCTACAAGATCATATCATCCGTAATATGTGAACGCCTGAAACCGATTACCAACAACCTGATCGGCCCTTATCAGTGTGGTTTTAGGCCAGGAAAGTCCACAACCGATCAAATTTTCACACTTCGGCAGATCCTGGAAAAACCCGAGAAGTCCAAATCGATACCCACCAACTATTTATCGATTTCAAAGCCGCATACGACTGCATTTATAGAGACGAACTATACAGAGCCATGTCTAGTTTTGGTATACCGCCCAAACTAGTCAGTCTGTGTAGAATGACGATGAAGAATTCTCGCTGATCCATCAGGCCAACACAATCGATACCAAAAAAGGATTTATACAAGGCGCTGCCATGTGACATCTTTAACAACTTTCTTGAGAAGATTGTGCAAAACTCCTAAGCTAAAGCCAGAGGCACAATCTTCCAAAAATCGGTTCCACTACTAGCATACGGCGACGATATTGACATCATTGGTCTGACTTGACGTGATGTCATAGCCACGTTTGCTAGTATAGAGAAGGAAGCGGCAAAAATGGGTTTAGCAGCAAATGAGGGCAAGACCAATGGTCTTACCCTCATTTGCTGCTAAACCCATTTTTTCCGCTTCCTTTTGTGGCTATTTCACTATTGACAGATATACCATTGACACCATCGACATATCTTGCTTTGAGAGACTTTGTCTACAAGCTCCGAAGAATCACTCTTGCCAACCGCTGTTTCTTCGGGCTAAGAAGGCAATTTGCTACTAAAGCCTTCACTCGAACTACTAAGGAGATCCTATACAAGACCTGTCCCTCTCTACGGCGCTTAAGCATTGACTGTATCAGATGACGAAATCCTTGGTCGTTTTGAGACAAAAATTCTTCGAAAAATCTTCGGTCCCATTTGTGTTGACGGGCTATGGAGACGAAGATTCAACCACAAGTACAGCGACATACCCCAAGTCAAAAAACTACACATTGGACGTTTAAGATGGCTCGGACATGTAGAGCGAATGGTCAGTAATACTCCGGCTCGCAGATTCCTAGCCAGACGTCGGACGCAGTAGAGTATGACTTCGCCTTAAGTGGCCCGCACATGTAGAAAGCGACCTCAACCAACTTGTAGTGCGCAGCTGTAGGCAGTTAGCTAAGGTCCGGGCTAATTGCAGAGGCATGTTTGTTGAGGCCCAAGTTCATCTCGGACTGAAGCGCCACTTAGGTAGGTAGGTAAGTAAGAATTGAACCGCTCGGTACTCATCAATTTTTCTGTTAAAAAGTTCAACTGTACAAGAAATTGTAATAGAATAACTCTGAATCCTTTATATCACAATAGACCATGTGTTTCCAGTTTGTTAGAGATCCAAGCCTCTTACCAAAAAGTGTTGATATGATTCATGATTTCTCTTGGTGATCTATACAGTTAAGCGAAGTAGCTCTTCAAGTCCTCTGTTTGGCGTTCATTACTTTACATGTCGTCCCCGGCCAGATGCGACTTAAAAAACTTTAAGTATCTAACCAAAGTCGGCCAGTAAACCCGGTTTCCCCACAATTGCCTTTCGAAAAATAACGTTTTTTTCAAAAAAAAGAAAACCCCCCACCACCCCTAACCAATTTACAAATTTCAAACGCAAACGTGCCGTGCTCATGAATTGTACAAAAAAAAAACTTAAATCGTTAACATGAACTAAATATCGTCCTCCAGTCTTGAAGGGACACATTCTCCTCTGCCATCCGTGTGCAACTTTGCACGAACGTTATGCAAATTTCCACAAAAGGAACATAATATGCAGCAGCGGAACAGCACTAAAGTAACATTCGAGCGCGCATACAATGCACTACAGCCGCTCTCGTTAGACCTGTACAAGATGACATTTTGTGCGAGACCGGAATTCCAATTAGGAGCTAAGTACACTTTCAACACCATTCATCTAACGTGAATCGTGAATGCTTAGAAGTTGCCACGACCGACGCGACGCAGCGAGTATAATGAGCAAGGAAGGTACATATACATCAGGAGCAGCAACAACAACAACGACACCACCACCACTAGGACAGCATTTGTGAAAGTATGGCTGAGCATTTTTCTTCGATTGGAAACAAATTAAATTGGATTCGTTGTTGGCGTGCCAACTTAGCGATGGCCTTGCAGCCTTGACAAATTGCTTGCAACACACAAACTTTCGAAATATTGATCAAAAGGCTTACAGTTGGGGAGAAGGGAAGGGCATTTGGGGATGAAGAATTGTTGATGTAGAATTTGAGAAGGGCAGGTAGTGATTACTTCAGATCTACAAAAGATTCTCATCTAAACAGCTCATACAGTCCTCAGACCTCGCTTCTCCCTTCCTTCTCCCTTCATTTGTGTGTGCGAAGTTATATAGATCTCATCTTTTGTAGACCTCACCTAAAAACTAGCTCCATCAAGGAGTCTGCTAATTGGGCAATCTGGCTGACCAAATCATACCTACTCTCCCTCTCTTTGTAGGAAGCTCCAGTTAAGGCACATAAGTAACAGGCATAGAACTTTTTTAAGACTGATCCAAGTGGTATACAGCGGACCCTGCTTTTACTAAAAGTCCAGACAGAACCAACCAAACCAGGAAATATGAAGAAAGTAGAAATTGTGCAAAGCTAGGTATGGCATGACGCCCATCTTGTTGAAACCACTAACCGTTCAGAACTTTCTCACACATTTGTTGGCAGACAGAATGAGCCAACATCCACCGATATCGAATGTTTCGCTTTTCTGAAGAAAAATGACGCAAACAGTCACTTTTTGGTCATGCGATGGTGTTGCATGGATCTCGTGGGGTTCCCACTTTAGCCAAATGCAGCAATTTCGCTTCTTAAAGGCATCCGCTTCCAAAAATCACGTTCAGTGGCAACTATTTGACGTGGACGGTCTATGTTCACTGACTTGATAAAATGGTTAGCGCTACAGTCCGAAAAAAACTTGGACCTCAACCAACATGGTGCTCAAATAAGCCGGGTCCTTAGCTAACTGCCTGCAGTTGCGCACTTCGAGTTGGTTGAGGTCGGTTTCTACTTGTGAGCGCCACTTAAGGCGTGGTCTTCCTCTACTGCATCTGACTTCTGGCTGGGAATCGAAGACTGCGAGCCGGAGTATTGGTGTCCATACGTTCTACATGTCCTATCCATCTTAAACGTCCCATGCGGAGTTTTTTTTTACCAGGGGTATGTCGCTGTATAGCTCGATAGTTCTTGGTTGAATCTTCGTCTTCAAAGGCCGTCAACGCCAACGGGACCGAAGATTTTTCGAAGAATTTTTCTTTCGAATCGACCAAGGACTTCTTCATCCAGTTTTGACACGTTCCATGCTTTTTAGAGCAGGACTGGGATGATCAAGGTCTTATATAGGAACTCCTTAGTAGTTCGAATAAGGGCTATACAACTGAATGGATTTCTTAGCCCGAAGAAACAGCGGTTGGGAAGAGTTGTTCTTCGTTTAATTTCTGACGAGATGTCGCTGTCAGAGCAGCGGAGCCGAAGTAGAAAAAGCCCCGTACTACCTCTGCCAATGGTGTCGTTGTGTCTAATCGCCGATGTTGTGTGTCCTTTCGTGTTGACAGCATCGACATAGACTTTCCCTCATGTACTGCTGAACCAATTTTTCGCGCTTCCTTCAGCAATGACCAGCTATGACATCACGTCGAGTCCGTCGGCATATGCTAGAAGTGCACCGATTTTTGGAAGATTGCTGGCTCGGGAGTTTTGCACAATCCTCTCAAGAATGATGATAAAGATGTCACATGACAGTGCATCGCCTTGGCTAAATCCTTTCTTGGTATCGAATGTGGTGTCGGTGTGGTCTTTGCCGACCCTGATGGAGCAGCGAGAATTCTTCATCGTCACTCTATAGGTACACAGACTGACTAGTTTGGACGGTATACCAAAACTAGACATGGCTCTGTATAGTTCGTCTCTATAAATGCTGTCGTATGCGGCTTTGAAATCGATAAATAGGTGACGGGTATCGATTTGGACTTCTTGGGTTTTTTTGCAGGATCTGCCGAAGTGTGAAAAATTTGATCGGTTGTGGACTTTCCTGGCCTAAAACCACACTGATAAGGGCCGATCAGGTTGCTGGTAAACGGTTTCAGGCGTTCACATATTACGGCAGATTCTGTTCGAGCCTTGTATGCTTGGCTATGCGTTTTACACTTTGGTGAAACTCGCGAACATCCTTCCTGGAGTGGCACCTCTCTATATCCTCGATTGCGTGCTTTTCTAGCTCCTTTTTCTTCTTTCTGAAAAGCCGGTGTTCTTCCCACCTTCATTGCCTATAGAGCCCAATGGCAGCTCCCGTCTACACCTGCAGCTTAGCCTTGTAGGCATCGTTATTGGCTGCGAGCATTTGTCGGCACGGAATTCTTTAGCAGACCAAGAATTTCTTGCTGCTGGGCCTTGCTAATGGGTCTTGACATCGTTGCCATTGTCCTTCGATATTATATGCTGGTGGTATGGTGTTAAGGGATACGCGTTCTGCGAAAGTCTTAAAGGTCTCTTGAGATTGCAGTCTTTCACAATGTTTCTGATTTGTTGTGGCGTGTGGTGGCTTTCCGCATTCGTATCTTGACTGCATCAAGGATGTGGTTCTAGTTGATGTTAGCCCCTCGGAATGTTCGGAAATTCAAAATACTGGACGCTTGATCGACCGTTCGTTGATCTGGAGACCGCCGGGTCCACTTATTAATATCGAAATGAGGAAACCGTCTGCCGTCTATAGTAGCATTTCGTTCGGAAGCGAAGTCAATGAGCCTAAGTCCGTTGCCAGACGTGATGTAGTTTAGGCTGTGCTTTCCGAAAAGACTGCTAAAGATGTCTTCTCTTCCTACCATTTCGTTAAAATCTCCCAGCACGCCTTCAACTTCGTACATCGGTAGTCGCTCGTAAATTTTATCAAGGAGCTCGAAGAAGCTGTCTGTCGCGATATCATATTTTTCCTCCGTCGAAGGGTGGCCGTATATAAGGCTCATGTTGGTAAATTTCGCCTTGATGCGGATTGTTACAATGCTTCTCTGATGTCTTGAAAGCATAAGACTTCTTGCCTATGTCCGACACGGTCCATAGTAGATGTAACAGTTTTCCATCCTCTTTTTGCCTGGCCCATCCCATAGTATTTCCTGGATGGCAGTAATGTCTACTTTGTAGCATCTAGATATTCGCCTGGACCGCGCCTGTTAAATTTTCTCACATTTCAGGTGCAGATACCAACGTCGTTGTCCGTTTTTCGTTTAGCATTGTTGTCAACAATAAAATCAGTCCTTTTCAAGGCCCTTGGTAAGTGGGTAGTTAACCCAAAGCACAGCCTCCAACCAGGAAGGACAACTCCAATTTATTTGTTACCCCTAGGACAAGGGCCCATCAGTATACCCTACGGGATTGGGCACTGCCGTTGGCCTTTCAGTTCTTCCGCCATCAAACCTGTTCAAAGAGCCTGAGCCTTGATATTCCTATATGACCTGTTGTCCGAATATGTGTCGGAGCAGCTATATTAGGTTGTTTACTTTGTCTTTCCTAACTGCGACTTTAGACGCCACCATTGACTCTATCTTGGGAATTCTTTCGCTGCCGTTTGGGGGACGTTTTTTTGATAGGACGGTTCGGTCGGCAACAAATGCAAATAAGCCTTCAAAATAATCCGAAAGGTAGTCACACTGACTTTTAAATGCTGAGCGCGGTGACGATTCGACATATGTATGTGGGTTCTCAAAAAAGTTCTTTCTTACCGCTTCAGCCAGTTCATTGGAACGTCTTGGGCGTTCGTTGATGAACGGCATGCCAACGATCTTCCACTGTACCGTGATCAACAAAATTCGACATCAATCGACAAATAGTGTTGGCTTGTGGGCCACGATATCTTCGACGATTTTTACGTTGAGTTAGCACAACTGAAAGATTACTTCAATGTAAAGCGTCACTTTATCGACGCGTTGTTTCGCTGTGAAGAGATTATAATTGTACTGACGTTTCAAAAACATGTCCACTCAAGTCAATCGGTTGATAAATGTCAAAGTTATTCAATGTTTACATACCGACATAAAAGATGGCGCGCCCTATATGTATCTACGAATTCAACTCAAACTCATAACAAGATTGAAAACCAACCTATGAAGCAAAAAAAAAGTTCAACTTATCGCATCCTTGGAATACCCAATGGACATGCAGAATGCATATGCCCTGCCTTCCACATGCTAAACATCTCAACTGCACTCACAACTTTTTCAAAAACATGTTCCAACACTGGTGACACCCCCCGACCCCCTGGCGTGTTTTCTTGAGTTCGTCTTTTAACTTTCTTCCCAAATTCCCTGAGACCATCAACACCATGAAACAAATGCCTAACCTACTCCTCCCACACATGGTGAAAAGGGCGCTCCAAGTGCGGTGCAAAACTCTTGAATTTCGAACAAATTTAAGACAAAGCCCCCAGGGCGACATTTTTAAACCAAATCCGTTGCGCGAACAAAGGCCAATTTAGACGAACCGTTCTGTTCTCTGTTTTGCTTCCTTTGTTGTCGAGGGCAATCATCGTATGACTTGCAACTCTTGCTCAAGAGACCAGTTAAAGATGTGTACCCACCGTAAAGCATACCAGCTCACCGCTCCCACTCCCTCTTAGCGGCATCCAGCATCAACATCATCATCCTCGACAACCCTCCTGAAGAGCATTCATCGACGTTGTCGTCGACGGTTTCTATAGGTGTATCTGTGTAGAGTCGTCTATGAGTGGCAAAGTCCCCGAACCCCCAAGCCTAGAGCGCCGAGTCTGTTTGAGGTTCGTCTTTCAATTTTTTTTTTTTTTTGTGGAATTCTCCGTCCCTCCCCCCGCCGGCGGCGTAGTGAATCTCATTTTATTGTTATTTTCTTGTTTTTTTAATTGAACGTCGTCTCGATCGAGGTCACCATTGGAATGGGATTCGTTTTTTTTCCAGACTAGGATAGGATAGGAGAACCAAGAGATGGGTAGATATAACGATTCAACGGCACAGCAACAGTAGCTATACTCAAGTCTGCAATTGAAGGCAGCAAAGACCAGCAACTAAACAACCAACACAAAGGCCTTCTTAAGGACGACACACAACGATTCTGTGATGTGGTGCTCTCTGATGTGGTCTGATGCTGGGGGGCAGATGATGATGATGATGATGATGACAATGAGGAGGTTGAGGATGGAGATGATTCTGGAGGAAAACCAGTCCCACGGCAGCATGTAACCAGAGATGGAAAAATCCCACTATTGGGGCTGAATTGAATACTCACCCATCAGTTGGGCTCTTTTCCAGCAGCCAACATCCAACAAGCAACCAAGAGCACAAAGATCCAAGAACCGAGGCGACAGACCAAGGGAGGCGAGTGTGCGGTTTTTTTCCATGTTTCATGCTTCGAACTGTCATTGAACCCTCGTTGTTAAGCAATAAACAATCTCAACTAGCTCTTCAAGAACCTTGAAGATGTTTACTCTTTTTCTTCCACTCTTTTTCGCATTGTTTGGCTATTTTGTCGTTTTTTTCCCCTCTTTTTCTGACTAGCAGGGCCTGACGAAGGAGGTGAAATAGAAATTGCGTATGGCGCCTTTATTTCAATTGAGATTAATTTATGGCTCCTTGCCCATGCTCCTGGGGTTTAGGGTCGTCCCCATGCTCATGCTGAGATTTTCGGATTTGCCTGGGTATTTTCTTTTCCTTTGTTTTTCCCCCCTTTTGGCTGAAGTACTCGTACTTGCCTTAGGCTTGTTGTCGTTCACGTCTTCATCCTCATCCCTGTCACAGCTTTGTCGTTATCGTTTGGCATGTGCGGATGATGGTGGGCTGTGAAGGACATCATTAGACGCGTTTTTGTTGTTGTCATTGAGCTTGGCGTGAATTTTATTGGTTTCCAGGATAATCACCATTCGTTTGGTGGAAATGCCTTGTGTGGCTTGTGCCCTGGGTGTATCGAAGCGGTTATCGTAGAGAGGGAGACGTTTATCGATGAAGCCATTAAAATGATATGAAGGCACTCATTGTTGCCAAAGAATGGATTAACCAATACTTAACGGGAGAGTGACAAAAAATGAAAGTACTTGAGGAGACAGAGGAATACGGTCTTGATGTCATTTTAGGTTTTAAAAAGAAAAATAATCCCAGTGTTACATTAAGAAGATTAATTGGGCTTGGGTTTGATTAAATAAGACTATATGGGGTGCATATTATCTACCAATCTTTCACATAACACCCAAACACCATAAAACCCTGAAATCCCCAAAATCCGACATTCCTCTGCGCAACTACTTGAATACGCCGACGATATCGACATCCCTGATCAAACTCTACTAGATGTGACCTCCACGTTTGCAAACAAGTTTTCAATTCCAAGCCAGATTTTGAACGCAGTAGAGGAATACCTCGCTTTAAGTGGTGCGTACAAAAGTGGAAGCCCATGCCATCATGGCACACCTAGCGAAACCCACTACTGAATTCTGTCAAATTCTCTAGGATCTAGGATATACCAACGTCTACATACATCTCCAAAGAAAAAATCTACAAAGGTTGGTCCTTACAAAAACATAGATAAACTCAACGATATCTTGGCTGTCCAGACCACGAAATACATCCGTACGTTTGCGTTTTTAGCTTGGCATACTCATGATGGCGGGCTCATTGCGCAGAAGGGTTTACCTAGCTGATGCTTGACCATGCCCAACACTAAGCCTACTTATGGCGACCGCTGGGTGGCTAGCACCGTTGACCGTTGAAAAGACTGTGAATCCCTGTCTAAAGTCGGCAGTAAATGAGAGCGATGGGAAGAGCGTGTCATAACTAAGCTATTTGCTCCTTTCAAAGACGGAAGTGGACGAATTCTCATGATGGCGTCAACGGTGCTTTCTACAGTCCCAGTTGTGGGCTCAGTGGCGCGACGGTTAATCCGATGACCTGCCACGCAGAAGGCCTGGGTTCGATTCCCGTAGCAACACCTAAATCCTCCTCCACTGACCCTCCTCTCGATCTGACAAATCATCCGAGTAGTATCAACTGGACAGAAAAGCTTATCTCAACTTAGCCGTTCGGAATCGGCATAAAAAAAGAGGTCCAGCCATATTGCAAGAAGCACACACGAACACATGAATGGTTGTGAGAAAGCTCGGCCTTGGGTACTAACGAGCCTGTTTCGCCAAAAATTTGTATTTTTGCTTGAAGTTAGGATGAACAAAGTTAACAGCTTACAAGACCTACTTCAACGTATCGGACTGCGGGACACATAGGAATCTCAAGGGTTAGTCAGCCCCATTGAACTGAGATGGCGGCAGGTAATCCGAAAGGTCAACGGCAGCGAAGATTTTTTAATAGCGACAGTCTTATGTTTCGAAGGCATTAGCGAATCCATTTTAGCAATCTTCATCGCCAACATAAGCCGCTTATGCGCTCACACATCGAAGAAAGAAAAATTTGACATTGCTAAGCACTACCTCTACCAGCATCTGGACAGAACTTATAACCGACTACCGAAGAACGATGTTGGAGATTTTCATCACAACTTTAGGATGAAAGGACATCTTTGGCTGGATTGTCAACAAGCACAACTAACACGACATCGCGCCTGATAATGGACTTTGCTGCTGAACGAAATGCCACCAAAGCCAGAACACGGTTTTCTCACCTCGATATCCGCATAAGGCGACATGGAGGTCTCCAGACCAACAGTCAAACAAAACGCACGCATTCATTCGCGTTCGTTGGATTGCGCATCAATTCTTTGACGCCCAACATCGGAAGGAATTCAACGATTTTGGATGAGGATCAGCTTTGGTATATAACGGATTTTGCTGCGGTTTTTTTTGGAACCACTTTATGCTGCTAGGTTGGAATATAAAAGCTGCCAGTCTTTACCCAGCACACTTTAACCAAATTTGGTCCATTGCATCACGGTGTGGATCTTGGACATTACCCCATCTACTCATTTCAAAGCGATTCAGCTCATCAGAGAAGCGTTTTCAGTTCCACTTTTTGACAAATTGCAGAGATTTTGCAAGCAATAGTCTTCAAGGTGATGCTGCCATAAAGAGTTGCCTTTTCTTCCTCTTTAAGGCATGTTGGATGCCTGCCTTTTAAACAGTTGCCAGCCATTAAAGATATGGTAGGACATAAGATCTATCAGGTGAAGATCAATTTCTCTAGACTTTTTCGAATCTTTAGTACCGCTGGTCTATTTAAGATTAGTATGCTATAAGTATGTTAAGCTAGAATGAGTGTTTGTGCCTACCCCTGAATCCTTGAAATGATGAAAGTAAAACCGATCAGATATCCGGTTCTGACGGATTAGCAGCAGAACTTTCAAATACAGAGCTGTTGCTATAGAACTGAAGCCCGATGACTGGAATATCAGAATATCAGCTCCATATGGCCCACAAAGAAGGCGATCCCATATGATGCAGCAACTACGAGGCGAATATGAAGACCAAACCTCCATTTTAAGGATCAACCAATCGTGGATGCCAGAACGCTAGAACTTACGAACTATCAGGATGGAACGCTGGCTCCTCTCAGTTAGAGATCCTCAACGGATGTCGTCACGAAGAATTTGGATCACTGAACGATCGGAATGTCGGCGATTTCAATGCGAAACACAAGTTCTGGGGTTGTAGGAAAGGGAAGGTTGGTGGGTTGATGAAGTAGGCGTCATCCATCCCTCCCTCATCACACTCAGGTCAATATAGACCCATTGTGATGCCCGTTGGGGGTCCACTTGTGTTGTTAGCCCCTTTCCAGCCATCGAGATGTTGTTGCAAACCTAAAAGGATTGGAGACAGGGATTTCGGATAGATCCGTGAGAACATGGGAAAAGTATTTGCCAAAGGTTCTCATTCTTAATTGTCTGGGGCTTGGGCAGTGGCACAGAAAGTGGAGGGTATCCTCGTGTATTTCTTCATCCACCGCAGCCTCTACAGAGGTTATGATCTATAAGATGCATTTGCAGTGGCTTTTTAGTAAGTTGTGTCCAGTTAGAATCCCTACTAGTGTCGAGGCAGATTTCCTATTTCTTCGAAGTAGTTTATGGGTTCTGGCTTTGTCATACACAGGCCACATCCTTTTTGAAGTTTCGCAGGTATGGACGATTTTTCGACCAAAATCATAATGAGCGATGAGGCTCGTTTCCACCTCAGCGGGTTACGATAACAAGCAAAACTATCGCTTCAGGGGCACCGAAAATCCACGGGTAATGCACGAGAAGTCTTTACAAAGTTACTGCATGGTGCGCTGTTCACGCTGGAGGAGTCATCGGGCCATTTTTTTTTTTTGAGAACTGCCGCTGGTCAAATGACAACAGTGGACGGTGCGCACTATAGGGCCATGTTAACCGAGTTTTTTCTGCCGCAATTGGACAAATTTTGACTGGAGGAACATGTGGTTCCAACAGAACGGAGCAACTGCGCGAGCCACAACCGATATTCCGAGAGTCAAACAATATCGGATGACTTCTTTCGGCCCACCTTGTAATCGAACAGACTTTTGACAAATTGTACCTCTGCTGTTGACGTTTGAGTTTCGTACATATGCTTCAACTTGTCTTAAACCTGTTACGACATCAAATGGTGGCCGATTTTGACGGAACAGCGAGATTTCTCCAAAATCTCCGAATCGAAGACTCTGCGAGCCGGAGTATTGGTGTCCATTCGTTCTACATGCCCTAGCCATCTTAAACGTCCAATGCGGAGTTTTTTGACCAGGGGCATATCGCTGTACAGCTCGTATAGTTCTTGGTTGAATCTTCGTCTCCATAGCCCGTCAACGGGACCGAAGATTTTTCGAAGAATTTTCCTCTCGAATCTACCAAGGTTTCTTCAACCGCTTTTGATACGGTCCATGCTTCAGCGCCGTAGAGCAGGACTGGGATGATCAGGGTCTTATATAGGATCTCCTTAGTACTTCGAGTGAGGGCTTTACTACTAAATTGCCTTCTTAACCCGAAGAAACAGCGATTGGCAAGAGTAATTCTTCGTTTGATTTCTGACGAGATGTTGTTGTCAGAGTTAATAGCCGAGTCGAGGTAGACAAAGTCCCGTACTACCTTAAAGTTATATCTGTCAATGGTGACGTTCTGTCCAATTCGTCGATGTTGTGTGTCCTTTCGTGTTGACAGCATATACTTTGTCTTATCCTCATTTACTGCTAAACCCATTTTCGCCGCTTCCATCTCTATACTAGCAAACTTGGCTATGACATCACGTTGAGTCCTACCAATGATGTCAATATCGTCAGCGTATGCTAGTAGTTGCACCGACTTTTGGAAAATTGTGCCTCTGGTGTTGGCTTTGGAGTTTTGCACAATCCTCTCAAGAATCAGATTAAAGAAGTCACATGATAGCGCATCGCCTTGCCTAAATCCTTTTTTGGTATCGAATGTGTGGGTGAGGTCGTTTCCGACCCTGATGGAGCAGCGAGAATTCTCTATCGTCATCCTACACAAACGGAAAAGTTTGGGCGGTATACCAAAACTAAACATGGCTCTGTACAGTTCGTCTCTATAAATGCTGTCATATGCGGCTTTGAAATCGATGAATAGGTGGTGGGTATCGGTTTGGACTTCTTGAGTTTTTTCCAGGATCTGCCGAAGTGTGAAAATTTGATCGGTTGTGGACTTTCCTGGCCTAAAACCACACTGATAAGGGCCAATCAGGTTGTTGGTAAACGGTTTCAGGCGTTCACAGTGATGGTGGGTAATGATTTGAAAATCCTGGGTTTCCTAGTAGAAGGTAAAACAATCGAAGAAACAACAGCATAACGCACTGAAAAAAGTGAATGAATGGACGTGGGACTGTCGGATCGACCTCAATTAAGCTAAAAAAAAAATTAGAGACCTGTCAAGTTTCCTAACCTCATCCGAATATCTTTTGCCAACGAAGTCAATGACACTCGACGCAAAATTGAAATGGAATTCGCACGTGGAAATGGAACGTGTAGAACTTTCACTGCCTTAGGGCCTGCTCGGAATGCATATCTGTAGCTTGTATCTTGCATCGCTGTCAAATAAGAGATACATCTCTTGCATGAAGTTGCCCTCTATTCAACTTCAAGCTACAGATTCACGAAGATACACATTGTGTGAGCGCTAACGGGTTGCCTTGTTTTTAACCTTTTTACTCAGCTACAAGCATCAGCCTCAGATACGCATTCTGGGCGGCCGTTAAATGCTCTCAGGTGATCTAATGAGCTGTGGGACTCCAGTTCTTTTCCTTGTCACACTAGCGTTAGGTTTTTTGTTTATCTTTGAGTAGTGCAGACTAAGACAAGGGTATGTGTAGTACAAAACTACCATCACCAAAGCACCAAAAAATGGGTGTTTCCTTGCAAAACCTATAAACATGGGTGGAGAATATCCAAGATGAAACATTCATCATTTCTTCTACAAATGTGCGACGAAATCCACAAACAGTTTGGGAACGAAAAACCCATTTCCAATCTGCTCAATCACTACGAGTATCTATTACAAGTAACTTTGTTATTTAGTTGCAGATACAACATCTTCCAACTCAAATAATCCTAATGGATAAGTCCACTTGAGAATTCCCTTGACAAAACACAAACAAAGCACGCTACATCCTACACAACTAATAAATTCATTTCAGACCTTGAAAGTTTCACAAGCCAAACAGATGAAATCTCATAACGCAACACGTTTCATCTCCTACCGCACATGAAATATGAAATCTCTCGCAAACTCGAGGAACATACGCATCATCGAGACACATACGCATCATCGAGAAACATACGCATCATCGAAGATAATTAAAATTTGCTCAGCAAGATTGACTCAACTCCCGCAAGACGGATAAGGTCTAGGGTATTATTCTTGCGTATAATGTCGAAAATTATCTCTGTATGGTCACATACACACAATCCCTGGCGAGTATCCCCACATAGACAGTTGTATTGATTTGTCGGCCCCCTCCGCCCATCACCACCCCTGCCATCATCAAATAAACAAAACCACTCATGGATCGTTAAAAGAAATTTGAAATTGTTTCACCATCACGCACTGGTATCTGGAATCATTATAATTCCTCTTGCCGATGTATCTATCACTCGTTAGATACTCCACGGTCGACTTTTGTGATTTTCTTCTCACTTTGCAGTACTCCTCATGGGTGGGGGAGTAGTCCTCCTCTACCCCAATGTTTGGGTATCACTCATCTGACTCTCTGGACCATGACGACAGCGGGTGAGGAGGACCTAATGTTTACATCGAGGAGTTAAATCAAATTTGATATTCACCACTATAACGCCCCATGATGACACATTAGTTCAACAACCGGATGCACTGCATCTGAACAACGAGTACTCCACGAATGTACACCACAAAGGAGAGCCACCCCTGTTTCTCGTTGAATCTGGGGCGCCCAGCGCCCAGTACCCAGCCAGCACCCGTAAAGTGCTATATCGAGTTGAGGAAATATAATGGGCTCGAGTTATGTCCCATTTTCTTGTAGCGAGAATAATTAAATTATCTCAAGAAGAACAAATAAAAACAAAATTCAATTATTTATGTACTCTCGCTCTCACACACGAACCGAAAGGTTTGCTGTGTGTATCTATGTGGGTTCTTGTCGACTATTCCCTTTCAGAAAGAACATCACCACGAGGAAATGCAATTGGGGGCGGCTTTAGGCAGACGTTGTTTCTTTTTTAATTGCTCTGAGGGGTGCTGCAGTAGTAGTTTCAGCGGGACACCTATATCTTGTTAGAAAACGCCATCCACCAGATACAACAAAAAAAAAAAAAAAAAACAACAACGAACGATAAAAGTGTGTGGAGAACAACAAAGTGGAAGATAATTATTATGGCCATGTTTTTGGCCTTTGATCACTCAACCCAACCGCCATCCACAACCACATGGATAGTGTTGAAGGAGGAAGTATCTCCGGTGGACTTTTATACGGGCCGAAGGGTGCATTATTGCATTGACAGACTTGCAACCTCTGTATACGTCGCGGGCGCACGCCACACCATCACCAGTGGAGGAACAAACAATTTATTAACCCGACCAAGAGCTGAGCTACAGAAGGGAAGAATGACCTTTTGACAACTTGACTGATGGCATTTGGAATGAAGATAAATAAAAGCTTAGTCCGATTCGTCGTCGCTTGTGCTTCTTCGAGCCGAATATCCGTATGTAGATACATATTCCATGGATACAATGGTGCCGCGCTGTACTTAAGATTAATGAATGAGATATCTATTATGCGGCTAAATGATGAAATGAGATATGGCCGGCGCGCCGGTGGAGCTCGTTGAAGCAATAAGGCTGGATATAGAAAAAAAATATTTTTTTTACAAATGAATGGATGTGCTGGCTGGCTGGTGGGTTGATATGAAATTTGAGACTTTCCTGTGCCCATAATGCAAATGAAGTATAGCCGAGGCCTCCTTAAATGCTAAATGCGGACAAAGATACGACTGTAATCTACCGTAATGGTATTACAGTTTGACCGGTGGGGGTCAATCCATTTTGTTAAAAAAAAATTGACAAGGGAATCGATGAATCGCAAAAACTGGACGGGGAATGGCATTTCCATGATGTTTATGAGAATTCGTTGGAATTTTACTCAATAGATGGCGTTGTAAGTCAGAAATCTTTTTTAAAGGAGTCGGACCGACGTTTTTCTCATATCATCTGGGTGGTTGGAGTTGTAAAACGAAGGCGAACTCTGATTGGCGTTAACTTGGAGATGCCTAGTCATTGTAACTGTGACTGCACATCATTTGAACTCACTTTATCTCCATGTGGCGTAAACTTGGCGATGCCTAGTAGCTGTAACTGTGACTACACATCAATTGAGCTCACTTTACCTTAAGTGGTAACCATCGTAGACTGGTCTCATCCATTCGGATTTGACTTGCTAAAAATTCAAGTGCGAGTGTTGATAACAAGACGAAAAACAGCAACACTACGAAAAACCTGGTCAGACTGGCACGGAATACCCTGCCTGCTGTCCCAGGCGAACCTAGGTGAATATGCTTCGACATATTCGGACAACAGGTTAGTTAGGAATCTCAGCCCACTTGAACAGAGATAATGGTGGATGAACCGAAAGAAAACGCTCAATCCCGTAGTGGATACTTATGGCCCCGTGTCCTAGGGGTCTCTAATAAATCGGAACTGAAGTTATCCTTTGGTTAACTACCAACTTACGTAAATGAAAATATTGTTACAAAGCAACTAAGAGCTTTGGAAAGGACTGATTTCATTGTTGACGACCATGCTAAACGAAAAGAGGACAACGACGTTCGTATCTGCACCTGGAATGTGAGAACATTAAACAGGAGAGGTGCAGCGAACAACTAGCGGACGCCCTAAACTGCTAAAAAACAGACATTACTGCCATCCAGGAAATACGATGGGATGGGAGGAGCAAAAAGAGGATGAACAACTGTGACATCTACTATGGACCGTGTTATAGTGAGCAGAAACAGCGGCTATTCGGATGCGGATTTGTTATAAGTGCCAGACTTAGGCAAGAAGTCTTATACTGTCAATACATCAGCGAACGCATTTTAACAGTCCACATCAAGGCCAAATTCGTCAACGTAAGCGTTATATGCGCTCACGCCCCGACGGGGGAAAAGGTGATATTGCGAAAGACTGCTTATACGAACTCCTTGACAAAACGAGTACCGAAGTACGATGTCAAAATCGAGCTGAGAGATTTTAACGCAAAGGTAGGAAGAGAAGCCATCTTTAGCAGTATTTTTGGAAAACACAGCCTGCACGTCAACACGTCTGGCAACGGCCTTAGACTAATTGACCTCGCTACGGAACGAAATGCCACTTTAGCTAGCACACGGTTTCCTCACCTCGATTTTTATAAGGGGACATGGCGGTCTACAGATCAATCATAGTGATAGACAGATCAACATTGTGATAGACAGAAGACACGCATCCGGTATTTTGGATGTCTGAACACTCCGAAGGGCTAACATCGACTCAGACCACTACCTTGTTGCAGCCAAGGTAAGAATGCGGTTATCCACCAGGCTACAACTAATCAGAAACATTGCGAGAGACTACAATCTCTAGAGACCATCAAGAAGACCGCAGAAGGCAATTCCCTTAACCTCTCAATTAACAACATACTCCCAGCATCTAATGTCGAAGGACAATGACAACGATGCAACGAGGTTTCTCGGTCCCAGCAGCAAGAAATTCTTGGTCTGCTGAAGAATGCCGACAAATGCTCACAGCCAAGGACGATGCCTAAAAGGCTAAGCTGTAGGAGGGAAGAACACCGGCTTTTCAGAAAGAAGAATAAGGAGCAAGAAAACGCGCGATCGAGGATGTAGAAAGATGCCACTCCAGGAATGATGTTCGTAAGTCTTACCAAAATGTAAAAATTCAAAGCCTGGAATACAAGGTGCAAAGTGAATCCTGTTGAGATGAACAATGAAAGATCGTAGTTGAGACACAGAGGATGGAAGAACCACGTCTGCACACTGTTAAACGGCGATGACGAACAATGTCACGCTGTCAGGCAGTACGAACCATTCAATATCGGTGACGACAGCGAAAACTACCAACAAGGCCTTCGGAAATGACGGCCTTCCCGCTGAGCTTTATAAAGCCGACGGAGATGGCTTGGTAAGTAACATTCACCAACCAAAATTCGGTCGGATGAAGGTATGCCTGAAGAATGGAACCTCAGCATTGATTGCTCGATCCACAAAAAAGGAGACCCTCTGAACTGGGCCTACTGCAGAGGCATACGTCATACGTAGTATGTGAACCCCTGAAACCGTTTACCAACAATCTGATCGACCCTTATCAGTGTGGTCTTAAGCCAGGAAAGTCCACAACTGATCAAATCTACTCACTTCGGTAGATCCTGGACGAAACCCAAGAAGTCCAAATCGATACCCACCACTTGTTCATCAATTTCAAAGCCACATTCGACAGCATTTATAGAGCCGAGTTATACAGAGCCATGTCTAGTTTCGGTATACCGCCCAAACTCGTCCGCCTGTGAAGGATGACAAGGCAACCCTGGACGTAAGAAATGCATTCAATTCAGCTAGGTTGAGCGATATACTAAATGCGCTAGAAAATTGATTCATCATCCCAGCTTATCTATTACAAATGGTGAAGGTCTATCTCAGGGAGCTGATCGACGAGACCACAGAAGGCCCACGAAGTAACGAAGTAACAACTGGAGCAGCAGAGGGATCAATTTTGGGACCAGACCTCTGGAATACCTCCTATGACGGCATACTGCGGATGGAGATGCCTCGCTGAGAGACTCTGAAAACGTGCAAAGAAAGTTGAACCAAGTCATGCGACGAACAACCTTCTGGATGGATGGGCACGCTCTTAGTTTGGTAACAGAAGAGGAGAATCCCCACGCAAATTGACTTCCAAAATGGCTCTGAAGTCATTAAGAAGAAGGATGCGGTGAGGTATCTGGGACAGGGGATCGACACAAAACTAACTTTCTTTCAACAGATAAAGGTCGCAGCGGAACGACGAGCTTCTAGAGTCATAACATCACTCAGCTGATTAATGGCGAACAAAGGTGGTCCAACGCCAAGCAAGTGCAGGCTATTAATGTCAACAACGCATGCCATTCTCCCATATGAAAGTGAGATTTGGGCTTCGACAAGAAAAGTATCGGAAGCAGATGGCTGCAGTGCAAATACGTGGAGCTCTACGTGTTGCTACCTTTTACCGAACGGTGTCGGAACCAGCCGTCCTCGAAGTGGCAGGAGTGACTCCCATCGATCTCCTAGCTGCACAAGGATGTACATTCACGGCAACAAGGCGGATATTGGATTTGAAGCGTCAATCGACCAAGCAGTGCAGGAACGACACGGAAGTGGCAAGAGCGCTGGAACTCAGTAAGCAGAGGAAGGTGGACAGTGAGGCAGAGTGGAACGTCCGGAAACACAGTAAGGTCACCCAGTTCCTCACCGGACACGGACAATTCAACGCCTTTCTCCATAAGATTGGCAAAACGGATACACCAACCTGCCAATACAGCGTTTTTGGCCTGCAGAAGATGGGAATCCCAACGCACAGTCCTGGAAAGCAGCATTGGTGCCTTCAACCCAGTTGACAAAATTTTGACAAACAAGCGACTTAAATTGGGAAAGAATTTGCCAGTTTGTGGAAGATATTCTCAGAAGAAAGAACAGAGAAGCAGAACAACACCGGGAGCCCGAAAGGGTGTATGAATACAGCCCCCTTGAAGTAATGCGAAGAGCGGTCTTAGGGGGGTGTCTCAGAAACCACAGGGTTGGGAGGAGTTTTAGTCCGTATGCCCCGAAAGCATGCGTAGAGAGCCGAACACACGGGGATGATCAACGCAAACAGGTCTCCTTATGGTGGGCAAAGCATTTCGACTCCTCCCAACAGGTAAAAAACAGCAGATTTAAACAACTTTTCAACCGGAGCTCAATGTTATCAAATGCCATACCATGACATACTCCGTCTCCCATCAGTCGCGAGATCCTATAACGAGACAATGACTAGAGTACTGCGAATGGCTAATGGCCATACTTACTCCACGAAACTCCCTTTTGTCCACTTCATCTACCTTTCACCTTAACGTAGTTAGACTAACTCTGAGTTAGCACATACTTCTCGAGTTAAGTCGAATTGCATCCTGCATTTAGGATGATTTCACACTGAAAACCGTGCCCCAGAATACTAGAATACTGCGAATGGCCAATGGAAATACTTACTCCACGAAACTCCCTTATGTCCACCTCATCTACCTTTCACCTTAACGTAGTTAGACTAACTGTGAGTTAGCACATATTTCTCGAGTTAAGTCGAATTGCACCCTGCATTTAGGATGATTTCACACTGAAAACCGTGCCCAAGAATACTAGAATACTGCGAATGGCTAATGGCCATACTTACTCCACGAAACTCCCTTATGTCGATCCCATCTACCACTACTCCTTAAAGCAGTTGGACTAACTCTGAGTTAGCACATACTTATCGAGTTAAGTCGAATTGCATCCTGCATTTAGGATGATTTCACACTGAAAACCGTGCCCCAAGTGACAGATACATTTCGTAGCCACTATGCACCACCTAAAATCCTCCACAGAGGGTTACATATTACAAATTAGTCAACCCCCCAACCTCCTTTCAGCTCTTTTTAGAAATCCTTACAATAAAAAAAAATAAATTGACACGTCACAAGTGAATCCTTGCAAGTGTACCGCAATTTAATGATAGCCTGCCACACAAATATGTATCCTGCGACGTTAAATTCTAAGTATTGCCACACACAAATACCATCAGTTCGACAGAAAGGAGTTAGCAACCCAAGATTAGCAGCACCCTTCAGACCAAAAACGCAAGGAATACGAGTGCTGCTTAAACGCTTATGTTGGATAGAATGGCTTCAATTTGCTCCTCATGTTACCCAAAGGGGTTCCACTTTCAATATCGCTCCTTGCTAGGTGTTGGTGTCGTTCTAATCCTTAATTCCATGCGCTCATCAATTACCCTTCCAACTTGATAGCTTGATACGCTACTTTCTCGCACTCATAACTCGCTCAAATGACGAATCGGCAGAGGAAGGACCTCCACACGATTATAAAATATCAAATTTCATTCCATGCGACATAATTAATAGTCAAGTCATTGTCTATCCTGGGATTCGCCTACCCACGGCACGGTTGGGAGTTAATTAAATTACAACTCAAAGGATTATCTCTTTGGGGAACCGTCTTACCCCCTTCCCAGGATGAGGACTTACTTACCATCCAAAAGGAACCACTCGTTGGCTCTGACATCATCGTGATGAAATTTCACTGAACAAATATTGAACTTAATTGGAAATTCCTTGCTGCAAAAATGCCACGTCCTTTGAAGAAGCTCGTCCAAAGTGTGTCAGTGTCTGTGTGTATGTGTGTGTGCACCACCACCTCAAGTATTCGCGCGGTCTCATAATTAAATGCTAATTGATGATAATTAAAAGATTAATTAAATGTTTATTATCGAACCAATGCGGATGGCTGGTTAGCCACTATTGGAGTAAACTACCGCCGTAAATATCGATTCATCGTTAAGGGTACTCCGTCCACCAATCCATTGTGGGTCGTCTTCTTTATGTTTGCATCGATTCGGAGTGGATGAAATGCAATTAACGATAAATAATGACCGACAGGGAACAATGAGTTTATTTTGTTAGCGCACTCACAACGAGCAAGGAGAGAAGACGAACCACAGATACTACGAACGAGTTTATTTAAACAACGCTAGGTATAGCTAGTCCTAGGTATACCGACCCCGAGTGCCGTTGTCCTATTACGCATACGGCATACCCGTCGTATGTCAGTGTGAATGTAGACGACATAGACCAGACGGCGAAACTGGCAAAAATAAAATTATATTCTTTCGTTGTACATGAACTCAATAACTGTGTATCTACGGATGTATCTATGTATCTATTTTGACCAAAATCAAGTCGACAGTGCAGCTATTATGCCAGACAACACAGCCGAAACAATTTTTGGGCCATGTCGAGTGAGGCTACTCACAGAAAAGAGTTATACTACCCGTGTGTTGTGGGGTGTGTGGGTATGTCTTGCTGTCTTGTCGCAATTTGATGCAGGTCTGGGGCGGATTTTTTTTTATCTTTTTTTTTTTTTGTTTTGTGAGAGAAAAATAGGGCGGTGGCAGAATGTAATGACACTACTCGGTGAAGGGCTTCTTTTCTTTACTTTTTGTTGGGTGAGAATTCACTTTTACTAACTACAGATACGAGTACTTGTGTGAGAAGTATGTTTTCTGTTTTTTTGTTTTTTTAGTGGAAACCTGTCAAATTGATTTTCAGGAGGAAGAATTTCGATGTCTGCGCTTTTCTCGCATGACATTCATTACACAAAATGCTAATACAATGTTGGCTTTTATTGAGTCAACGGTATAGATGGAGACTTGCCTTTATGGGCAAATCGTAAACAGGGTTTGCTTGGCTTGGCATTTTATTGATAGCTATCAAGAGGAAAAAGTGATGGTTGTTAATTAAGGACGGGAGTAATTTATTAGGCACATAAACATGTATCTTTCGGTGAGTGGCATGTGGTATTTCCACTTGAAATTGCCTTTTCGTGATTCTTAGTAAGCTTTGGTGTGTTTAAGTCACTTTAGATAGGCTCTATGTGTAATTCAACAAAGCATGATTTGATACCAAAATGATATCAATTTAGAAGGATGAATGAAGTATGCATGTGTAGCGATAGATGGCGGTATTAAATAAGATTCTTTTATCCATCTACTGACAACTGACGAGCCTATTTGAGGTTTGTCAAAATCCAGGTCACATCTGTGTGAAACAATTTTCAAGACATTGGCTGTTCTGTGACTATCAATGTAACGTTTGCCAAACATTTTCGTTTCATTTTTTGAGACCCTGAACTACTCACAAGCATCTGGGTTTGGTACAGTGCGATAACCCCCGCGGAATTAAGTCCCTTGAGGCTATTTTCGGGGCTTATTTTCTTTTCGAAATGTAAATATGTCCAGCGGCTGTTTATGCCTTTTACTTGTGGGGCTTATTTCTTTTGTATGCATATAAATTATAAACTCGCACATAACCCAAATCCAACAGCAAGCCCAAACAGGGGGGTTGAAGGGGCAGCTTTGGTGTGTTTTATAAGCCCTGTAGGGTCAATTTTCTTTTCTTCAGGATTTTAGCCCGCAGGGGTTATTGCACTGCACCTCTAGTTTTACAGCTGTCATCTGTCAACCCAAATCGTAATCTTAAGTTAACTCCGGTTATGGAACATTGAATAGGAAAGTCGAATAATGCGATCCGTGGACCAGGCTACTTTTCAAAAGGTGTCATCTCAAGCAAAAATACACCTTTTTTGTAAAAAAAAATATTTTATAAATCCCTGCTATACGTGGTGGGTCTTAAATTATGTATGAGCCTACTTCCCATTAGAATAGACGCCATTTTCAACTTCCAAAGGGAGTTATAAATTACAACCCTCTCTGCATATCGCCAGATCGAGTTTGACAAATGGCATACCAACAGCATACAGAATGCCAAAACTTTCCTGGCCTGAATAAAACGTTCTGTCGTGGAAGTAGAGGGTGCGCCATCTTTTATGTCGGTTTGCAAAGACTGAATAACTTTGAAATTTATCAACCGATTTACTTGAGTAGACATGTTTTTAAAACGCCATTTCAGTACAATCGTTTCACACTGAAACAACTCGCCGAAATAGTGACGCTGGATATTTAAATAAGTCGTTCAGTTGCGTTACCTCAACGTGCATAACGTCGAAAACATAGTTTCCAACAAGCACCGTCTGACAACACTATTCGTCGTTTGGTGTCGAATTTTGTTGAGGACGGGACAGTGGGAAATCGTCAACATGGAGTTCATCAACACTCAGGACGAATCACTGAGTGGTAAGCGGTAAGAGAGAGTGTTGCCAAGAACCCACACGTGTAGTGGAACCAAATTGCGGCGGATTTTAAAGTCTGATTCGCAATTGTTTCCCTATAAAGTTTAACTGACTCAAAAAATATAGTCGCAGGCCAAACAGTTGCTCAAATAGTTGGCACTGAAGCTGATTATTGGAAGCAAATTTTGTTAACCGACGAGTCCACCCAAATTAATACATTTGACCACTTCGGACTTTTTTTTAAAAGCAAAGTGTTCCCTTAGTACGCCTCAGCAAGCAGATTGACTAGCTTAAGGCAAAAATTCGTGCCGAAATCATCGTCGCTCGCTGTACCGCCCGACATGCTCGAAAAAGTGCTGGATTTCTAGAAAAAAGGGCCGATTTTGCTCTGTTCGATATAGGCGGCAAATTAATTGATTTTGTATTCAAAAACATGTACAAATAAATCGTAAAGGACCGAATTATATAAAAATACCTCATATATGGAAATCTGTTTTTATTTTTAAATTTATTTAATATTTACATACCGACATAAAAGATGGCGCACTTTATACATGTTCAACTAATGTTCTTTAAATAGTGAAGTACCTCAAGGGTCTATTGATCCAATTGGCTCACCCACTCTGATCCTGCACTGAAGATCGCTGCTTGCAAAAACCAACCTTATATTTAATAAGATGTACAGGTACAGGGAGTACCTACAGCGAAAGGCGTAAGGCACACATTTTCCAGCAGCTTCGTAAGGTTTTAAGAAACAATACTCTGGCATCGTAATCTAACAAGTTCAGCTTTTAGAAAATAAACTCAATGGGGTGGTGTTTAACTGATGGACTTTTAAGACAAGGAAAAGAGAAGAAAATTAACTAATCATCGACATCAACAGTCTATAGAGGGTCCTTGAAGCTAGCTTAAGTCACGCTCCAAAGGGCTTATGAATCCACTGCCAATATTTGAACAGAACACGGTTTTAATGCAAACATTGGATATCCAATGGGAGTTGAAATGGGAAATAGCATTTGATAAGCCTTCCACATTCGACTTGATGGAGCTCTATAATTCATAGTACGTCCAAAGAAGGGCCTAAGAGAAAATTCGCACGGCGAGTATAGTGGGAGGAGTTGTTGTAATAATATCGACACAAAAGTGAAAAACTAAGCTGTTCGAGCGAAGTTACTCGCGAGGTTACTCGCTCCCACCAGCAAGAAACCCTGGGTTTGATGAGGAATGCCGACAGATGCTCGCAGCCAAAAACAAGGCCAACAAGGCTAAGCTGCAGGTGAAGACGAGAGCTGTCATTGAGCTCTATAGGCAGAAAAAAACGAAGGTACACCGGCTTTTCAGAAAGAAGAGATCGAGGATATAGATAGGTGCCATCCCAGGAACGATGTTCGCATGTTTTACCAAAGTGTAAAACTTCAAAGCCTGGGATACAAGGCTGGAATAGAATCCTGTGGAGATGAACAAGGACATATCGTTGTAAAGGCACAGCTGATGGTGGGAATATGGAAGAACCAATTCTGTAGACTGTTAAACGGCGTTGACGAAAAATCTTCCGCTGTCAGGCAGAACGAACGATTCAATATTGGCGACGACAGCAAAAACTGCCAACCACCCGACCCAAGTGAAGTGAGGAAAGCAATATCTAAACTAAGGCTTAACCATGCTACACGAAATCACCGCCTGCCGCCAAGATTTTAAAGCCGGCCAGAAGCCAAATCTGGTCGGATGAAAGTATGCCTGAAGAATGGAACCTTAGCATCGTTTGCCTGATCCACAAAAAAGAGACCCTCTGAACTGCGCCAACTACAGAGGCATAAGTCTGCTCAACATCGCCCACAAAATCCTATCTGCCGTAATATGTGGAGGCCTGAAACCGTTTACCAAGAACCTGATCGGCCCTTTTCAGTGTGGTTTTAGACCTGTAAAGTCCACAACTGATCAAATCTTCACAATTCGGCAGGTCCTGGAAAAGACCCATGAGGTTCAAATCGATACCCACCACCTATTCATCGATTTCAAAGCCGCAAATGAATGAATTTATAGCGACGAACTATGCAGACCCATGTGGTATACCGTCCAAACTCATCCGTCTGTGCGGGATGCGTTGGAGAATTATCGCTGCTCCATCAGAGTCGGAAACGACCTTACTGACACATTCGATACCCAAAAAAAAAAGGATCTAGGCAAGGCGATGCACTGTCATGTGATTTCTTTAATTTGATTCTTGAGGAGATTGTGCAAAACTTCCGAGCTTTCCAGAGGCACAATCTTCCAAAAATCGGTGCAACTAGGTACATACTAGCATAGGCCGACGATATTGACATCATTGGCCGGACTCAACGTGATGTCAGAGCCATGTTTGATAGTATATAGAAGGAAGCGGCTAAAATGGGTTAAATGAGGGCAAGACCAAGTATATACTGGCAACATAGACGAACTGGACAGAACGTCACCATTAACAGGTACTTTGAGGTACTTTCTCTACCTCTGGACAACAACATCTCGTCAGAAATTTAAAGAAGTATTACTCTTGTCAACCGCAGTTTCTTTGGGCTAAGAAGACAATTTAGTAGTTAAGCCCTCACTCGAACTACTAAGGAGATCCTATATAAGACCCTGATGATCCCAGTCCTGCGCTAGGGCGCTGAATCATGGACCGTATAAAAAGTGGATCTGGGAGGAAAATTCGTCAGTAAATCTTCGGTCCCGTTTGCGTTGACGGGCTATGGAGACGAAGATTCAACCAAGAAATTAACGAGCTGTACAGCGACATGCCCCTGGTCAAAAAACTCCGCATTGCACGTTTAATATCGCTAGGGCATGTAAAACTAAGGGACACCAATACTCCGCCTCGCAGTCTTCGATTACCAGCCAGACGTCGGACGCAGTAGAGGAAGACCGCGCATTAAGTGGCCTGCACACGTAGAAACCGACATCAACCAACTTGGAGTGCGCCACTGGAGGCAGTTAGCTATGGACCAGTCTAATTGGAGAGGCATCTTGGTTGAGGCCCAGGTTCTTAGCGCCACTTAGGAAGAAGAGGTACAAACATAAGGAGATTTGACAACGAATATGAAGAGCGGAGAATATTGTATGAGAAGTTGCAAACAAGATTTCATTGACAGAAATGGGAAAGAGCGTAGGTGACAAAACGGAGCCTTGTGGATCACCAGCATTTATTTAGTGAGCAGGAGACTTGAAACCGTTCAAAACGACTTGTATGGCACGTTTAAGGAGGTAAATTCTAAACCATAAACGAATTTTCGACAAAAGGCCTGGGCTGGGCATAAAACCCTGTCAAATGCTTTTAAAATGTCAACTGCATCGATCTAGAGTTTTGGCCACAATGGGGAGAGTTATTAGCCCAGTTCCACTAATGGATACCTTCAAGAACGTGATTCTTCTACCAGAGACTTTCTTAATTTGCTGCGACTTAAATTTGTTGGATTCATCACCCTTTCTGGTTAAAGGGTAGAGCTGGTTATATTTGACGTTTCGTGAGAGGAATTCATCACTCTTAAGAGTTTCATAGTAAGGAAATTGGTATTTGACAGATAAATTTTCTTCTGCTGAGTAGCAGAACAATAACTGCTTAAAAATCAGCTGATGAAAATCTTTGATGAATCCATAAGTGGAACTCATCTATTGGTGGCACATTTCGATAGAATTTGGCATCGAATCACGGCATCATGCTACAAAAATCGCACACAGACGGTCATTGAGTAGGTTTCCTGATGCAGGATAGTTAATAAGCTGAGGTTTTACCAGCGTTGCCATGACCTAAGAAAGAAGGACGTAGGTGCAATAGGTCGGTGGTTGATAGAGGAGGATAAATTTGACTGTTTTTGGGACAAGAAAAAACAAATTTTTGGCGCAACAGGGTCTAGTTTTCTCCCAACCAATCATATGTGCGTGTGTACTTCTTGCACGATGGTGGGACCTCCTGTTTTATGCCGACTCTGAACGGCTTAGTTCAGATAAGCTTTTCTTGACAATTGATACTACTCGGATGAATTGTCAGATCATCACGAGAGGAGGGACAGTGAAAAATCATTTCGTTGCTGCTAAGGCTGGGAATCGAACTCAGAGCCTCTGTGCGGCAGTTTATCGCACTACCCATAGCGCCACTGAGCCTGTTTTTGAGACGGGCTGTATAAATGTTAGCATCTTCCATCTACTCGAGATGGGTCTTAAGGAGTAGGCCAAATGAGAAGCTTACGCGGTGATTTTGCGAGCGTGAAGGAACATCTCTTCAGACTATTAAGATGGACCAGCGAATTCATGTATGTCAGGGTCGAAAAGTAATCTTGCGACTTGAAGAATACGAAAATTTGTCTCATAGGATGTTCTACGTTCTCAATTACAGGGGAAGACTGAGCAAAATTTGGTCACCCTGTAGTTGGATAATGAGAACCAAACAGTTTGGCAGTGCCTTAAGGGATGACAACCGGACTGGCATAGTAAACGTTGGAATGCATGACTTGGTTGAAGTTTTAAGCCCGATTGTCAGTGTTGAGTTAACACTGAGGGTGGTGAAGGTTTTCGGGAAGAAAACCAGAGGAACACGGTTCCTAAGACCGTTATACGTGGTAAAGAGCAACATCCTGCCACTGCTGTAGACGAAATATAACGGATCTGAGGGGAAACACTCAAAAAAAAAACCGTAATTCCCGTTGTTAAACAACCGTGCCGATGGGATGTATGGCACTACGTTATGTGTCTTCTAACGGTGAACTTTGATACAAGTAATTCCCCTTTTCTGTGCACAGGGGTGAATACAGAATGACATGTCCTTCCCCCTTACTCGTGGGTCCAAAATTGAACAACAAAAACGGGGACTGGTGCTAATGAATCGGGCACCACGAACTTTAAAAAAAAAGCGATTCGAAAGACACGACCATGACGGAGGAAGAAGAAAACCTTCTACTCCAAGAGCCAACGTCTAGTAAGACAGTTTCGGTTGAGGGAAGCGAAGGAACGGTGGACAATAACCTTGGGAAACCAGCCAGCTCATCCAAATTCTCCATATCGTCAACGACGTCAATCAGGAAAAAAGTCCTGAATTGTAAAATGACGAAAAAAAAAGTTGAAAAGAAAACCCTTACTAGAGGACAACGACAAACGAAGGCTTCAGAACGCCCTCAACTTTCTGGAGAGTCGAGCTTTGAACCGCGTGCCTTGTGCTAACGCCCCACCAAAGATTGCTCTCCCCGAAGTTGAGAGCGAGGAAGATCTTATGCGACCACCAGTGTCTCTTGTATGCCTTAGCCTATCTGAGCACGGGTCGGTAGCATTGGATTCCGAAAAAAAAAGCAGACAAGACGACGTCACCGGGAGAGGCAGACTCGACTCTAAACAGTATGTGTACAGTTGTTGACAAGCTGAATAAGTCAGAATACAGTACAAGTTCGGACTTTACCGAAGTCGCTGCTGTCACGAAGACAAAACCGGTGAGCGACACTGTAGAGCAGTCAGACAGGGTGGAGGATCCACTAAAATTACGCAGGAATGCGCGGCAACTGCTATCCTCCTTAACGGATAGGGAAACGGTTCAGATAAACAGGGCTCGGGAGATTGTCAAATCAACCGAGACAGCTTGGCGAAGCCTTAAAAACAGGAAGCAGAACCAAACTGGTGAGTTTGACCGGATCAAGGAATGAATGTACATCACAGTCCGCCTTGAGTAGGTCAAACCCCAAGAAAGCGAGTGTCATCCCAGACAAGGACAAGTCCAAAGCTGAGCCGACACCCAGCTGCTCCAAAACGGTTCTGCGAGGCAGAGCAGGGACCAGTTCAAATAGGGCGCTGGCATCTGGAGGAGACGGAGCAGGATTGACCGCATCGAGGAAGAAAGGTGTAATGCTGTTCACCTCGAATGCGGCCACTCTAAAGCGACCTGGAGCTGTCACACATAAGGATTCGTCTACATATGTGAGAGCTCCTGAAGTCTCCAAAAGAGGTCGGCATATCGACACTGTCTCCCCGAAAGTAGGTAGGGAACCGAAAAAAATGAAACTCTCTGACAAGGTTAAGGAGAGTCTTCGTGTCGCAGTAGTCGACCTTGGAAATCCAAAGCGAGACTCACCGAAGACCAATGGAAACTGTTAGAAGTAAGAATCCTGGATGGCGTCAATGACGCTATCCTGAAGGCAGACGGCACGGTTCCACTTTTTGGACAGCTTACTACTTTCAAAGGATTCAAGATGATTGAATGTGACAATGTTCACACCTTGAGTTGGTTCAAGAATTTCATCGTCAACACAGACGCACCTTGGTCAAATGCTAACCTGCGCGTCGTTGACAGGAAAGAAATCCTCAACCTCACCAGACCAAAAGGTCGTATACACATACAAGGACCTTATCTACCACCTTATTTCTCAACTCGACTCCTTCGTCGTGATAGAATTTGAGACCCTTTGGCGCGGTTGGTTCCGTCACTGTAAAATGAAAAATCTGGAACCGGGCCTAATACGGACATTACAGGACGTGCTCAGTTAGATTTTTGACACAACTGGCGAAACCTTCAATTTTAGGACGATTCCGAACGGCAATTAGAAGATGCTTGTCGTGGCAGATTCATCCAGTTGGTTACAGCTCCCTCTATAATCTAACCACTGAGCCCCTGCAGCTTCAAGGATACCTACCACTCAAAACCGACTTATCCCTAAGGAAATCTTTTCAAAGGACTTACCATATTCTGAAGGCATTGTGCACATCGGCTGGTGATGGGCTGGGCACATATTATCATGATGATGAGGTATGTAGTACTCAGTGGCGGGATAGAATTCCCCTGGATACTGAATGTATACCGGCGTTGGCGGTGGCTGTTGCTGAGGACCAGCATTTGGTTGGACTGCTGTTGCCACCACACCGTTCATGCCACCACCATTAACGTTGCCATTCACATTGCCACCGTTTGGGCCGTGTCCATTTTCATGGGGCTGCTGTTGTTGTTGCTGTTGTCCACCAACCTGCTGCTGTTGTTGTTGCTGTTGTTGTGGTGGTGGTGGATGATGATGTGGATGTATTGGATGATGATGTGGAGGCGGTGGTGGCGGTGCATGATGTAGCTGATGATGGTTCATCGGAACTCCACCGGCTCCGGCCAAATGATGCATTGCAGCAATCACAGCCAACTGTTGCTGTTGGTGTTGCTGATGCTGTTGGGGATGATGCAAAGCACAAGGCGGTACTAGTGTAGCGCCTTGAGGCGGTGTTGGCGTCTGTTGAATGAGTGGCGGTGACGCCGGCAACGATGTTGAACCATCTGGTGAGGATTGCTGGTGATGTCGGGGATAGTGTTGTTGTTGCTGTTGCTGTTGTTGTTGCTGCTGCGGCTGCTGCTGTTGTTGTTGCGGGAGTTGCTGTTGCACGCCTACAACCATCCCTACTTGTGTGATTTGTTTGTTGACGTTTTGAAATTTACTTTTACTATTTGAATTGTTGTTGTTGTTATTGTTGCTGTTGTTGTTGTTGTTGTGTGTTACCGCATTATTCGTGTGATTGTTGTGTTGATGTTCTTGTGCTGCGGCTGCTGCATTCATGCGTACCATGCTTTTCGTCAACCGATTTTTACTTCACTTGGGTTGAATTTTAATTTTCTACGTTACCGCGCGATATATAGATTTTTTTTTTTTTTTGTTTTTAAGATTTAAGTATAGATGGAGCTAAGAAGCCCACTTTCACTACTCCTCTGTCGATACTTTGAGCAAAATTGTTCACTTTTACAAAAGTGTCATCGTTTTCTGGGTAGGGGTTTGCGTTCTGTTCTTAGGGGTTTATGTTCCGTTACTTGGCGAGTAGATTACGGCAGTAAGATGTTTTTTTTATGAAATTGATTTTTTTTTTTTTGAGAAAAAATCCGTTTTTGTATCTGGAAAAAATAAATGGTGATTGAATGAGTAAAATTGTTCTAAAATGGCGATTTTGACATATTTCGCTGGACGATATCTGCTGTATTTGGTATATGAATTCGTATTCGGTTGTCATATCATCACTATGGGGGAGTTGGACCTAATCTTAGGTTAGGTTTTTATTTCGTACTCTTACTAAGAAATATTTTAAGGTTCGGTATGACATTTAAGGAAGCTCATGATGACAAATTAACTACGCAAAATATTTTCTTCTGTAATCTTAAATTTTAAGTAGAAATATAATCTCCTGCTTGTATTTTTCCCCGACTGCTATTGTTTCTTTATGGAAATTGAGGGATTAGTTGTATTTTGCTACTACATAGATATTTCGAGAGAATTCCGTTGCTTTAGGAATTTTTCCGTCGCCGTAGCGGCCAGTATTGAAAAAAATGTCGATTTGGGACCGATCAGCTGAATAAGGCATCACCAGAAAGTCAACGCGGCTTATTTTGCTGTTGGATTTAGGACTGTATTCGTATAAGAATTTGCTGGCGCAAGACCAAAGACAACGACGTGGATTTACTAATTGGGCGCTGGAGACATGTTGGCCGAAGATCCCATATTCGGTCCAAAATCATCTCCTCTGACGAGGCACATTATTGGCTCAGCGGCTATGTTAGCAAGCTGAATTTATTGGAGCGAACACAACCCACAAGTTTTCGACCAGCATCAGTACATCCACAAAGATTCACTGTTTGGTGCGGTTTATGACATGGCGGCATCAAAAAAAAAAAAAAAAAAAAATTTAGCGCAACAGGCTCGTTAGTACCCAGGGCCGAGCTTTCTCACGACCATTCATGTGTGCGTGTGTACTTCTTTTGCACGATGGCGGGACCTCTTGTTTTATGCCGAATCCAAACTGCTAAGTTGAGATGAGCTTTTCTTCACAATTGATACGATTCGGATGATTTGTCAGATCATCAGGAGAGGAGGGCAAGTGAAAAATCATTTAGGTGTTGCCACGGCTTGGAATCGAATCCAGACCTTCGGCGCGGCAATTCATCGCACTCACCATCGCGCCTCTGAGCCAGTCATGGCGGCATCATCGGACGTTATTTCTTTTGAAATATCGAAGGAGACACCATTACCGTCTATGGGTTCAGATATAAATCTATGTTAACCGAATTTCTGTGGTCAGAGCTCGATAACATCTAAACGTCTAAGCTGTGGTTTTAACAAGACATCCATCGATGCAACGCCAGAAGTTGTAAAGGGGGAGTTTGACGATAGGGTCATCTCACTGTGAACATTCATAAATTGGCCGCCGCAATCATGCGACTTGAAGACACTAATTTTTTTCTTTAAGCCTACGACTAGTCCTTACTCGACGTTAACAAGCCAACCGCTTTGGTCGACCCTAATGCCAACATTCGAGACCCTATTATCGTAAAAAGAAAGATGAAGAAATCCTTGGTCGATTCGAGAGAAAAATTCTTCGGAAAATCTTCGGTCCTGTTTGCGTTGACGGGCTATGGAGACGAAGATTCAACCACGAACTATACGAGCTGTCAACGACATATCCCTAGTCAAAAAACTCCGCATTGGACGTTTAAGATGGCTAGGACATGTAGAGCGAATGGACACCAATACTCCGGCTCGCAGAGTCTTCGATTCCCAGCCAGACGTCGGACGCAGTAGAGGAAGACCTCGCCTTAAGTGGCGCGCATAAGTGGAAACCGACCTCAACCAACTTGGAGTGCGCAACTGGAGGCAGTAAGCTAAGGACCGGGCCAATTGGAGAGGCATGTTGGTTGAGGCCCAGGTTCATCCCGGACTGTAGCGCCAATTAAGTAAGTAAGTAAGTAAGAACGAATGTTTATTTTATCATAACCAATGGTTCAGCATCAAGTTTTTTCAAATCTTTTAAAATTGTACCGAAAAGGGTTTTTCTGAAAACGCCCCCAAAAAGAAGGTGTGGCAAATAACTTTGTAAAGACGAAATATAAATATTCTGATTCTCTAAATATGTTGCTCAGATACTTTTTTTTTAAATTCCTTACGATTTGGCCAAAAACTACGTTTTTCTAAAAAGGTGGCGTGGGCGGGGAGCAACAAAGAGCACGTACACCAAATTTCATCCTTCTAGCTCAAATTTAGGTTAGGTTAACTCAACAAATGGGTTAAAAGGCAGATACATCCGATCCCGGGTATCGATTACTCTCTAGCACAATTATTAGGGGCAACGATTTTTTTTACAAAACTTGATGCAAACAGTGGATTTTTGCAAATCCCCTTATCGAAGAAAGAGTTGATAACCTTTCTTACGCCATTTGGTAGATATGAATTTTTGAGACTTCCATTCGGTATAACATCGGCCCCAGAATTCTTCCAAAGGACAATGACGCAAATTCTAGCAGGAATGAAGAATTCCATAGTGCACATGGATGATATTCTTATATGGGGAGAAACCATCAGAGTCCATGATCAATGTGTAGAAGCGGTACTCAGGAAAATACGAGAATCTGGAATGACACTCAGCAAGAACAAATCAAAGTTCGGTAAAACAAATATTACGTATTTGGGTCACACTATCACTGAAGGGGAAATTAGGCTTGATGAGGAGAAGATAAATGCGATTGTGAAAATGCAACCTCCAACAAATCCTACGGAAGTGCAGAGGTTCCTGGGGATGGTAAATTTTATCGGTAAATAACCGGTCCGCCATCTAACGTTTTTTTTCTCAACTAGTGCTTATTTCGTGAATGGTAACACTAAGCTTATTTCTGATTTGACGGATAATTAGTTTTATCCTTCCGCTGAACGAATATGGTTTTGTATACGCTTAACGATGCTGGGAAATATTGCGACATTACTTTGAAAGTCATGGTAATGTTGCATAATGTGTGCGAAAATTGCGTAAGGATTTTGGAAGAAGAGAAGCACCGTCAGCTCCGTATGTTCGTTATCTTGTGAACTGGCATCCTCATGGATAAACCAAAGCGTGAAAAGACAAAAACAGTGCGTACACCCGAGAATATTGCTGCTGTGGCAGAAAGTGTGCGTGAAGCGCCATCAACATCAATTCACCGTCGTTCTCAACAATTGAACATTTCGGAGACATCATTGAGACGAATTTTGCATAAAGACCTTGGTATGACGCCATAAAAAGTCCAATTGGTTCAGGAGTTGAAGCCAACTAACCATCCAATGCGTTTTCGCTGTGCTAAGTGGGCCTGCGATCGACTGAGAGAAGATGCCGATTTTGCCAAAAAACAATCATCTTTTCAGATGAAGCTCATTTTGATCTTGGCGGGTATGTAAACAAGCAAAATTGTCGCATTTGGGGCACAGATGCACGCATACATTGAAAAGCCGATACACCCAAAACGAGTCACTGTTTGGTGCGGATTTTGGTCCAGAGGCATAATTGGCACATTTTTCTTCGAAAATGAGCAAGGAGTGGCCGTTACAGTCAATGGCGATCGTTATCGGGCCATGTTGAACGAATTTTTGTTCACAAAAATTGAAGAGGAGGATATTGGCAACATTTGGTTTCAACAGGATGGCGCGACGTGCCACACAGCCGAAGCTACACTCGATGAATTTTGCGCCCTCTTTTTGAAGATCGCATTATCAGCCGCAGAGCTGATGTCGTTTGGCCACCTCGGAGCTGCGATTTGACACCGTTGGACTATTATTTGTGGAGTGCCGTAAAAGATAAGTATTACGCCAAGCCAGAGACAATTGACGCTTTAAAGGTCAATATTCGTGAAGCCATTGGTGAAATACAGCTGCACACAATCGATAATGCGCTTAAAAATTGGACCGATCGTGTAGGCTACTGCATGGCCAGCCGAGGCAGCCATTTGAATGAAATTATTTTCCATTATTAACCGGAAGGATTGTACTTTCAAATAAAAAAAGAAATTTGAGAAAATATTCAGTAGTTTTTTTTTATAGCATTTTCAAAAACAAGGAAAGTTATTTGGCGGACCCTTTATATCCCAAACAAATCTTCGATACTGGAACCAATTACAAGTTTAGTCTGCCAGAAAAATGCATTCATTTAGGGCGACGCCCAGGATAAGGCGTTCAAGGAAATCAAATATCTTCTCACATCGCCACCAAACTTAAAAATGTATGATCCCGCAAGGGAAACTACAATGTCAATGTTAGGTTTTGGTGCTGTACTTTTGCAGAGGTGTGAAGGAAATTCATATCCGTTCGATCACGAACGTTAACACATGCTAATATTGAAAGAGAGGTTTTAGCCATTGCATGGACATGTAAAAATTTTAGAAAGTATCTATTAGGGAGAAATTTCTTAGTAGAAACTGACCATAAGCCACTGCTTCAACTTTTTAAAACGAAGAGCTTAGATCACCTAACACCGCGATTGCAACGAATACGTTTGAGAATGATGAGGTACTAAGAGCTGAGATGAAGTATTATTACTCAGTAATGGATGATATATCTTTATAGACAACTTGATTTTGCAGAGGAACAGGATGATAATTCCCAAAAGCCTTAGAGGTGCTATGCTAGCAAAGCTATATAAGGGGCACTTAGGTATAACTAAAACGAGAATACGAGCTCAGGACTATGTGGTGGCCAGGGATCTCTAAGGAATTCGCAGAAAAAGTAAAAAAATTCCCAGCATGCAAATAATAAACACGAACCGAACGTTCGAATTTCGGGATTATTCTTAGCAAATGGTTGCCATAGACTTGTTTAAACTTCAAAACAAATGGTATATTGTAATCATTGATTGTTTTTCGCGATATTTTGAGGTTGAGGAGTTAAAACGGAGTCATCGGTGTTTCGGCAGTTTGCAGCAGAGTGGTCATTTAAAATTATTACTAGCGTTCCCCAATACCACCAGGCAAACGTCGCTGCAGCATCGGGAGTAAAAATAGCAAAGAACTTACTTAAAAAAAATACGGGACTGTTCGTACTGGCGTACTTAGCCTGTAGAAATACTCCACTTTCAAATGGTTTTAGTCCAGCAGAACTTAGTTTCGGAATGAGACTACGGGACAACGTACCGAATGTAAACGTAAAGGAAAAACCAAATCTCTCTCAAAACTTGAACAAAAGGCAGACTTTATACAGGAGCGGCTATAAGGCAAATTATGACATAAGCCATGAAAAGTTGACCTAAGACGACATGGGAAGGTAATAAAAAAGGTTCAGCGTAGATCATACCTTATTAATACCAATAAACGTATTATTCGTAGAAATAGATTCCACCTTATATTTCCATTAAGACAGCAAAGGCCTTAAGACGAAAAAGCTTCATGGATTTGACACTTCCCATCCCATGTCTATCGGTAGCAAGTCAATGCATCAAAAATACAATTGCAGTGACTGGATAAGATGCAAAGGCACTTGATATAATTTATAGGAGACACAAACGTAGCGAACTACATAGTCTCCCTCAAAAAAAAAAAAAACAGGAATGTCTCTAGTGTTACAATTCTATAACTCTATTCTAACAACATGGCCTAAAATGAATTTCCAAGTTGCATCCGACCCTTTCATCACAATTTAGATCAACGCGCATCGGTGTTTTGGGATGAATTTGGATTAGGATACGACGTGATTGCGTATGCATTATGCATAAACGTCGCAAAGCTATAGGTTTTAAATCTTCATGTCCCAAACTCGTTGGGTCAGAAAATGTTAGGAATGTTGTGTTTCTTTTAGGCGTTCTGTGATTGGGAGACACGTTTGCAAACCAGGATTACCTTCACGAAGTCCACTAAAAAATTAATTTGAACAAAAAGTTTATTAGGCAAAAATGCCCTAAATATGGTCTCAAAACTCACTTTTTCATTCATTTGTGCGCTTGAAATTAAATTAAATTTTGACAGAACATAAGTGACCCACAGTTTAAAGCCTGTTCCGAAGGGCAATTGGATGAGAAATGCATTACAGTTAGAAGTTTTTCTTTAGACTTTCTCAATCAGTGGCTAGTGAAAAACAACAGAGATACTTTGATGACAACTGTTGATACTATCTCGAGAACCTGGCTTGAGAATTTTGTTTACACTATAGGTCTGGATTATTTAAAACTGCTTAAAAATAGAACAAAAAAAAATATATTCGCTGAATAAAGAAAAAAAAAGGTCACCAGAAGTGATACAGTTAGACTGTAGTAACCACTATGTAACTGAAAGTTTTCGATAACCAAAAACTAACCAGAAAGTTTGGCAGAGTATCTCGATTTTTAGAAATTCCTGGGTTCCAAACTAAAGCCAACTACTATGGAAAATTAGTTATCATATCAAGCGAACCTACAAACATAAAATAAGCTCAGCCCTACTTAGAATACTAAGCCTCACAAGGAGCCCACTGCGAACTTCAAACAAATATCGGAAATGGACATTTTCAAGACATTTAGTGTATTGTCCAGCTTGTCATTATCTATTTAAAATTCAAAAATCTAATGACGTACTTAACAACCTCAATAAATTCAAAAGAAATCTATTTCGACCTCTGGGCTTATCAGCGTTAGGTCAATGCTATAACTTTCAAAACAACGAACAGAAAAAGGGGTCCAAAACTCCAAAGTGATTTCGGCAGTCTTAAAGGTCTCGAAACGAATTTTTTTAATGAAAAAAAAAACATAAAACAAGGCTACAAGATTATGTGCGGCTGTCTAATCGTCTAACACCCGATCACATCCCATCTTGATTAGGAAGTCTTCCAAAAATTGGGCAAGGGTTACAATTTTATAAAATTTGAAGGACACAAGTGTCAACTATGTTGTGCAGATACTTTATCAATTCTTTCGAACCAACAGAATGATTTTCTATCTTTTGTTTGTAAAAAAATGTCCCCAACGTGGGAGTGATTCAAAAGTATCTTCAGAAAAAGTGCAAATAACGACAGTATCTAAATATATTATTCAGACATTTCTTTAAAAGTTCCTCATGGTTTGACCAAAGATGGACTCTTTTCTAAAGGACAGTGGCATTGGCAGTGACAGAAGTATCTACAGATGAAGTGCAAATAACGACATATGTAGTCTAAATGTGTTGTTCAGGCAAATCTTCAAAATGCCTAATGGTTTGACTGTAAAAACGATTTTTTTTTCTAAAAATAGGCGTGGCTGTGGCAAAAGTAAATTTTGATCCGAAAATATCTACAGATGAAATGCCATTTCCAAAAGATGTTGATCAGGCAATGCCTCAATATTCCGTATGCTTTTGACCAAAAGACGCTTTCCTAAAAGTGGGCGTGGCAGTGTGTTACAAATTTTACCGCAACAAGTTTGGTCGCTCTTTTAGTTATGGTCGCAAACCCAGAATCTGTAGGAAGTGGTGGGCAGCCATGATGCCATCAGCCACTGGTCAACCAGTTCTGTTTTGTTTGGGTTTACACCCAGCCCGCAAGACTTTGCCCACTTGCTAAGTATATTGAGACTTCTTTGCATAATTTCACTCAGTGTCGGTGGGAATTTTCCGCACGCCATGAGGACTACGTCATCAGCGTATGCCACTGTTTTTATTGCAGTGATATCCAGCTTCTTAAGTGCTTCGTTGACTACTAATAGCCAGAGGAATGGGGATAGTACGCCTCCCTGAGGGGTACCTCTGTGATCCCTTTTGGTACAATCGCCTAGTGTTGACGAAATGATCCGGTTATTGAGCATGGTTAAGATCCAATTGCTAGAAACCGTTTCTATTTCAGCTTTGGCAAGTGCCTAAGCAATTGCTTCAGTTTTAACGTTGTTGAAGGCTTCTTCTATATCTAGAAAGGCTGCTAACGTATATTCTTTGTAATGCAGTGAATGTCTCTATACTTAGTTGGCGCAAGTCAGAGGGTCACCATTTTTGTGGGTCGGTCAAATCCAATGGATATAGTATCGCAATATCATCAAACCAGCCGAGTCCGCCATAGGCTACCAGTAACCCCCGACTAGATCTCGCGGTTTGATGGTGTTTGAAAGTGCAAAAAGGAGGTTACAAAAGAGGTACATATCACGGTGCTGCAATCGTGAACACCTAGCCATGACAGCTCTTATTTCACGGTGGGCCTACCCACCATATCAGACCCACAGAAAAGTGTTGGTTAACACCTCAATGTAGGAAAAATTATATTGGTACGAGTTTGAAAATCATTTGTGAGGCACGAACTTCATCCTTGCTAAGAATCGAGGTCCATCTAACACCACTTGTACTCCCTAGACCTCAGAATACCATACGTTCCCGCAAAGTCGGGTAACCACAACCACCACGATATTCCCACAAGAGGCCAACCTCTAAATCAGGTTAAGCCATGCAATCCGAGGACTACATGGCATAGGAGCTCCTTATTCCCGTGGTACCAGAATATAGCCTCTGCTCAAGCTCGATCATCTTTATGAGTCCCTTACAACCCAGTCCAGATTCTCAACGTTACTCAGCCCCATACTAACCGAGGTTAGTGATCAGCAGCAGCACCAGGGAACTTCATGAGCCCATACTTCGTTTTTTTTTTATAAATGACTACAATTGCTTGTGCCCTCAAACCCTGACGATGCTACCTAAAACAGGTTTAACGAGTGCGATAGAGACCCTGAGGATGCAACCTAAAACAGGTATAACGAGTGCGATAGAGAAGTCCTCTCAAGAAGAAGATTGCCCAACTCTGTTCGGTGCAGCCCTAGGGAGATTAGGCCGACTCATGACAGAGCAACGCCACACACAAATTGCGACAGGAGTACACAGGAAAACGCCGTCGTCGAAGTTCAACGGACGTGGGAGTCTTGCGACCGACAGCATTGGGCAGAAGCGGTCTGAAAAGTTCGATGGGTGAGGGAAGACGATCCCTCCTCAACGCCATCACGTGGAAGACTAGGGGGGGAGGACGATCCCTGGAGACTACACCCTAACGAATCGTTCGCGCCACCGCATTATGGGCGCAAACGCAAAAAAGTTCGATTGCATCAAGTAGACGTGCTCCTGTTGAACTTAATGAGGAAGCAACGAAAGAGTAGCAGAGGCGTGCAGAAGACGGCCCAAAAAAACACTCCTCCAACAAAGTCGCAACATTGAAAGTTAGGCTCGATGGCCAAGAGGAAACTATCTCTTCACCCAACGCTGGAGTAATGAAGGAGCAACAGAGGTGTTAAGGCGGACGGCCACGAACAAGCACACTCGCCACAACAAACATAGACACACACCTCGATACCAAAGAGATGGGACATCATGTCCACAGACAACTGTGAAGGTCTCTAAAGGCAGCTGTCATATTGTCCGAGAACTGTCAAACCTATCGAATGGGACAACGAAACGTATCCAAACACCAGAGACACCCAAATCAAGGCCTAGAGCCCAACATAAAAATTATTTAAAGATGGCACCCGAATGGAAATCTCTGACCCCAAAATCAAACATAGGCATCCGGGGCAAATGTTTGATTGACAGAAAATAGCTGTACAGGATTGACACCTGGGGTTTTCCTACGGAAAAACCGGTGTGAGTGTTGAAATCCAATTGGTGTACCCAATTGGAATGAGCAAGTTTGAGGTGTCTGCCAACAATAGCATACGTCGCGGAAACACCTGACGTCGATGCGATAAAATGCGTAGTAACACCAGTCACGTGTGAACGCGGGTATCTCGAAATGAGTAAGCTCGAACGCACTTTCCAGCCAAAGGGCTTACGAGTGGAGAGTACTAAGTGTGAATGCAAAACGGGATCGATTCTGGACAACGGAATCGTTTTAACAAGGAGAATCCACTTCTTCATCGTTCACTTGGAAGCAAAAGACCTTCAAGTTTGAACCCAACCCTCACGGTGAGCATCTCCTAGTCCTAGTCCACCCACGAGAAGATGCGAAACTTCGTGTAAGTGATCTGTGGTTGACAGTTCGCTCACAAGGAATTTTCGTAAAAGTAAAGTTGTTCCAAAGTATCTACAGAAGAAATATTTGGATCAGGCAAATCTTATAAATTCTCCAAAAAAACAACGTTTTTCTCAAAGTGGATGTGGCAGTGGCAAAAGTGCCGTGGTTCAAAAGTATCTACAGATGAAATGAACAGAACGACATTTCCAAAATATGTTAATCAGGCAATTCCTCAAAATTCCTTAACGTTTTGACCAAAAGACTGCGTTTTCCTAAAAGTGGGCTTGGCGTGGAAGAAGTAAAGAAGTTCAAAAGTATCTACCTACAGAATAAATATTCTTCTAAATTCCTAATGGCTTGGTCCAAAAAAGCAACGTTTTTTCTAAAAATGGGCGTGGCAGCAAACAGTGTTAACTATCTTACTAGATCAATTGACAAATTCCATCATCCTAGCCTCATTTAAAGCGTCGTGTGTTGACCAAACAGTGGTGACAGTGACTCGAATGGAAAGATAGACATGGCTAGATCGATTCAGCTCTCAATTCTGATTCAATCCATGATATCTATCCACATCATTCATCTGTTAAAAATTATGTAGATACCAAAAGATTGCGTTTTCCTAAAAGTGGGCGTTGTGAAAGTAAAGAGGTTCAAAAGTATCTACAGAAGAAATATGTTGATCAGGCGATTCTTTTAAATTCCTAATGGTTTGGTCCAAAAAAGCAACGTTTTTCTAAGAGTGGGGATGACAGCAAACAGTGTTTACTCTCTCACTACATCAATTGACGAATTCCATCATCTGTGGTGACAGTGACACGAATGGAAAGATAGATCGATTCAGCCCTGAATTCTGATTCAATCCATGATATCTATCCACATCATTCATCTGTTAAAAATTATGTAGATACACAAAACCAACAAAAACTCAGTTATCTCGATACTCTATCAACTCAGATGCCAACTCATCTCTCATAGGTACTCTACCCGTACTACTACTTGCGACCGGCGACAACAACAGAATTTCATTCATAATTATCACATCCGATTCATGAATTAAAAATACGCAAGAGAGCGAGCGCGTCTCACCCAATTAGTGAACCGCTGCTGTTGCACTCTGCACCCCACCGCTTTGCTGGTGTATCTACGCGGGTACACTCTAGTATCTCGACTATCTCGTTAATCCGATGGAACACACCGTACTGTGTTGACAAACTCAATTTATAGCACACTGCAGCAGGCCGCGCATATCATCTAAATATTTGCCTTGAATTGCGCGCAGCTGTCACATGCGGCCAGTCGCCTCATCGCGTCGCGTCTTAACAAGGTCCCCCCCTCCGTCGAAACTTATTTTCAAAATGAAATGAAATCTATTAATGAACTTCAAAAGTGCGCTTCGGGAATGGGAATGAATTTATTTTTATCTTTAGGTCGAAAGCGAATTTCAAAGATAGACGGACGCACTTTTGACGAAAACAAAACTTCACACAGGAAGAGGCGGAAATCGCAATACACGTATCCGCACGTACACAGATGTCGTGTTGTTTGCGAATGATAAGCGTGTGAGTGATATACGACGCTTATCAGACGTATACTGGGTTTGAGTGTGTGTGTAGCAAAGGCGGATGTTGAACACTTGCGACTATGTAACAATCAGATGCGTGAGCGTGCACTCAAATGGGACTTAATTACGGACGGCCTATGATGTAACATCTCGAAAGAAGTTGGTTGCTTATCGCTCAAGGGGTCAACACCAACAAGTAACTCAGCACCCTAGTATACCACCACTCACACGCACGCACACACAGAGAAACAAGTATCTGGGACCAGCTTAGTTCCTTTCTAATTGATTGCGATTGCGAGAAATGTCGTCGAGGAGTGGTAATCCGGCCCAGGCGAGGCAGATTATTAATACGTTATCATCGACGTTATGCTGTCTCTCAGTGGGACGTGACTAAGGCCATAGCTTATGAGATGGACAGTGTCAGTTTTTTTTTTTTTTTTGTTCGGCTCTATTTCTGGAAATGGAATTTGACGTTCCGTTTATCTCCCCAACTCGATAAAGACGACGTTACACTTAATTGACAAAAAAAAAAAAACAAAAGCAACCGAAAAAAACAAATAATTGATTGGGTCAATCTTAGGGGCGAAATTAATCACGAAGACGTGTACTGATGACCGATTTAATTCGGATTTTCAATCTTCACATTCGAGTTCAAGGAGATTGCCCGAAAAAAAGAACCCACGAGTCCGCTGATAGCGATTGGGGGGCGATCCTCTTATCTGCGTTGGAAGTCTTCGAATGGCCGAGGGGTCTGTCTTTGAATGTTGTGGGTGGGGGGAAGTGACCTGTGTACCGGCGTTATCTTAAGTTGGATGAAGTTGTTTTTAGTTGAGGGCTTGCAAAGGGGCAGTTGCACGAAGGCATTTCATTCAACCAATGGTTGGTTGCATTGGATTCCACGCAGAAAAAGCCTGGATATACCAATAGCCTACCAAGTAGTTCTTAGAATATCACTCCAGTGCCCATGTATTCATGTCTAGTCCCACTTGCGCAAGCGCATTTATTCAAATGACCAGATAAACTCAACTATGCAGGTGGTTTCCTGGTGGATTTCAAAGATTGACGTTCATGCAAGGTGTCCTTCGACAATTTTAACATCAAGTTGAGCCTAGCAACACACATTTAGTCTTGACTTGTGTGCATGACAATCTGTGGGTTAACACTTCTGCATATCACTGGAGTCATGAAAGTCCAACAGAATAACCGAGAAGGTCATTGGGGATGCAGTCCAGCGTGATCCAGATCACAACCTGGCCAATAAGGAAAGCAGATGAAAAAGCTTCACCTCATTCGACGACGAACTTTAAAAGGTGTGAGACGCACTTTAAAGGGTGTACAGGGATATTGACTTGGTTATGTATAAAGCGAATCGACACCAGAGTTCCAACTGATTTTTTTATTCCCATACAGGTGGTCTACGCAACAGTTGACGAAATGCCAATCTAACGGGAGAGAAATGTTGGTTGGGAGCCATGTTCATCATCAATCCATAACGCCACCTACAACTAAGCCGTTCCACCTTGGGTTAGGTGGGATTTTAGTTGTTCTGAGGTGTTATACGACCCGTGCCGATAGAGTGCCCTACTAAATGCTCAGTTGCTAACAGAGTATCCGGATACCAGGCAACCTCCGGATTACCCTGCCTTGCCTACATAGCGCGGATCTGTGTGTAGGTGTACCGATTTTCTCCACTACTCGTGGGACTTAACCATGGAGGTCAGTCCTTCTGGAAGCACTGCCGCAGCCAAGTCAAAAATGACTTTGGGAAAACCTGGTCTGAGCCAAGCAGGCAGCTGTGGAAAGGAAGGAACCCCGAAGGCTGCTGAGTGCACTACTGCTCCAAGGGAAACGGTGGAGACAATGGTTCTAAAACCTAGTCCAAACTCAAACCCTGGACAGGCGTTCCAAGGGGACTCTCTCCCAACCTACCCAAACCTTAAAAATTCAACCGGCTTTTCGAATGGAACCCCGAAGGCTGCTGAGTGCACTACTGCTCCAAGGTAAACGGTGAAGACAATGGTTCTAAAACCTGGTCCAAACTCAAACCCTGGACAGGCGTTCCAAGGGGACTCTCTCCCAACCAACCCAAACCTTAAAGATTCAACCGGCTTTTCGGCTTCGAGCTCGCATCCCGTTGAAACATCGCCTCTACCGAGAATGAGTCACCCACTTCTTCGACCCACACCCTGGTCCAGCATACTGGTATCCTCCCCTAGCAGAAACACCACCGCTAACGTACAGAATCTGGGAAAACCTGGTCCAAACATAGTGGAAGGGTGTCAGGGCAGGTCAAACATCTGTAAACGCATTCGAACCATCAGGGAAGACATTGGTTTTGGAACCGGATCCGATCCGTAGCCAAGAGATGCAAGGGGGACACCCCCCATCTTCACTCAACATCTACCTACAAGGATTAACGGGCACTCCACCAAATGATTGCCCGAATCCATAAAACCCCCTCAGCAGAGCGGACAACAAGGCAGAACTCGTCTCTGAGTTGGGCGAAAGAACAACTTCATCGTTTCGCCAGCTCCTCCGAGGACACCGCGTCCAACTGACAACGTCGGTGTAGAATGATGGACGGCTTTAGAAACAGCCTCCAACCGCAACCTACTAGGTAAAGTTCAAAAATCAGCTGGCATATGCATTAGCAAAGCTCTTAGAATAACCCCCTCCACAGCCCTTGGTGCTATCCTACATCTAGTGTCCTTAGATATCTACGGCAAGGAGACCGCAGCTGTAATCCTGAGAGCCTCGTCACAACGGACACCCAATCAGGGTGAAAACACAATGATTCTGAACCTGACCACACCACTACCAACTTAGTTTTGAGCATAACTTCAGGATATCCATTCCCAGTCGCCTTGATCCGAACCAACTCGATTCACATCTACACGGATGGGTCTAACACAGAATCTGGAGTGGCTGGAGGTGTTTTCTCCGAGATGCTCAACCTAAGCATATCCTTTCGCCTTCCCGATCATTGTAGCGAAGAAGCCTTGTCCTGGCTGAAAAGGAAATCTTCAGCGACCGGCAATCAAATCCCTGGAAACAATCTCATTCAACTCAAAATCAGTCTATGAATGCCGACTGTCTTTTTACGAGATGGCGGAGCCACACAGACATATCAGTGAATTGCAAGGCAGATGAGCTTGCCAGACAGGGCCTTGACATTCTACCGCCAGTAGATATGTTAGGTATGCCCCTTGCTACATGTAAATTACTGATCAAACAGGATGCGATCAATAAAGCAAACCGCCAGATGGATAAAAGGCACAAAGTGCCAAATATCCAAGCAGCTCTGGCCTAGCTTTAACCAGAAGCGCTCATCATCACCATAATCGCTGACTTCACAGGACACTGTCCTACGGGCCTACAAGCAAAAGACTTAGCTTGGACGAGGAAGAGGAGGAAAGTATCACTCGCCGTCTATGCTCTTGTCCAGCTCTCTCAAAAAAAAAAGGAAACTTCCTCTGGAAGACTACTTCTTCGATAATCTAGGTGAGCTGGCTAGTGTCAGTGTCACAAACCTCCTACCCTACACTACATAGTTAGCTCTGAATGGTTAAATTCGGCGTACGAATATAGGGTAGTCGATGGATCTACGTGGTATCACAATGGACCTTGATGGTCTAATTGTACACCCACTACAACCTAACCTAACCTAGGTGACATTCACTACCAGAAGTACGCCAGCCTGGGCCTTAAAAAACATGCCTCTGCAATAAGCCCAGTTCTTAACTAACTGCCTCCAGTTGCGCGTTGAGGTCGGTTTCGACTTGTGCTCGCCACTTAAGGCGGGGTCTTGCTCTACTCCGTCCGACGTTTTGCTGGGAATATAAGACCCTGCGAGACGGAGTATCGGTATCCATTGGCTCTAAATGTCTTAGCTATCAACTTCCACTGCGGAGCTTTTTTAACCAGCTCTATGTCGCTGTACTGCTCGTACTGTTCGTGGTTGAATCTTTATCTCCATAATCCGTCAACGCAAACCGGGACCAGAGATTTTTCGAAGAATTTTTCGCTTAAAACGACCAAGGATTTCATCATTCTTATCTGATACGGTTTATGCCTCCATAAAGCCATAAAGCACGACTGGGATGATCAGGGTCTTATTTAGGATCTTCTTACTAATTCAGGATCAGCTTCTATAGCCGACCTGAATGCAGCGTTTAAGCTGTGCGGCAGAGTGTTGCAAATGATCCATCTGTCTCAAAACTCGTTGTCGTTCGTGATAGATAGATTTTCGAGTGTCTTTCCTTCCTCCAAATTTGTTTGGTAACCTATCAGACGTATGTATCTACTACTCAAGATGGCATGGTATGGTATGGATGGTAAGTTGATGAAATCTATTTGCAAAACACAAAGAGCCATCTCCCACGATAGCTTCTTGTGGAAATTCTATAAAAAACAACGTCAAGTGCACTCCCATTCCAAGAACCATTGAAAACCATTTGAAATTCCATCCATTTCCAACTCAAATCTGATGGGAAATAAAAATTCCATGTTATCACAAATTCATGAGACTTTTAGATTGTCTTCATGCTCATGTATGCAAATTTAGGTCGATATGTGTGCATTTTACGTCTTCAGTTCCCAAGGCTTATTTGAATTCGCAAACCATTGAATACTCGTAAGTATATGCTTAAATTATACATTTCATGCATTCTTCTCCTGTTAAAGAAATGTTTGACAAAAGCAAAAAAGGTTTACGAAGAAAATGCCACCGAGACGTGCATGATTAAAGAACTTTTCGTAAGGCTGGGAATGTTTCTTCGAAGTACATACTTGGGAGAGTCAAATTTTGGTAAAATTTTAACACATTCTTGGAAAACACAAAATAAATTTCGTTCTGAAATTCTACAAAAATTTGTCACGCAATTCGTCAATATTTTAAAAAATTCGTCATAATCGGTGACAGATGAATGGGAAGCTTGTTAGTATAATGATCGCGAGTAAGGACAACCATTATAACTAAAATGGTTGTCATGATAGAAGTGTCGTGATATAAATCATTGGCGAAATCTCTCCTCAAAGTGTATCACAATCAGAAGCTGAATGGCGGCAACTGTCAGTTTTGAATTGACATTTGTGAAGAAAACCGCTGCTGAATAAAAGTCAAGGAACGCTATACTGATCATGATCGCTCAAATTTGACCAGAATTCACTCGTGGATACATTTTTACGGAAAAACTTGTAAGCCAATTTGCGGAAAATTGAATTTCAACGCAGTTTTCCCGGTTATCCTGCGCAAACTCTAAAGGGGTTTAGCCTCTCGTCGATAAGAGACTGGCAAAACATGTAACAGAAGGGGCGCCGAAATGCACCGTAGATCTCTTTCGGGAATATGACTGCCGCAGATCAAGATACTTTCGAGGCTTGATCGACATCAACTAGACAAACAATTCGACATTACACGTTCGTTTCTGCGGCACAAATGAGGGAAAGTGCAGATAGTTCATCAGTTCGTCAGCTATTGTCTGCAGATCGCCAATCGCGTCTTAACCATGCTCATGCTCTTCTGAACCTCCATTAGCTAGTGGAGAATTTCGTTTCTGCGGCACAAATCAGGGAAAGTGCAGATAGTTCATCAGTTCGTCAGCTATTGCCTGCAGATCGCCAATCGCGTCTTAACCATGCTCATGCTCTGCTGAACCTCCACTAGCTAGTGGAGAATTTAAGTCGAGTGACGAGGCCAATCTCCATCAATCGGATACGTTATCAAACTGGGGTGCCGGGTCATTGGATTAACGCCGGAGATGTCATCGAGAAAGCCGTGGTAACACAATTACTGGTGAGCAATACAAAACCATGATCAGCGAGTTTTTATTGCTCGAATTGATGATCAATTCGCAATGATCTGACAAATCATCCAAGTACGACCAATTTTCAAGAAAAGCATAGCTAAGTTCAACCGTTCAGCTTTAGAGTTGGCATAAAACAGCAGGTCCCGCCATCGTGCATGAAGTACAACCGCCCATATGAATGGTTGTGAGAAAGAGCCTGTTGCGCCTATGATTAATATCTCGGGACTGGAAGACATGTGGCTTCAACTAAACGGTGCAACCGCAAATATAAAGGGTCATCCGAAGGGGCTTCAGAACTGCGACAGTTGATAGCGGCCATATTGTTGAAGCTACATCTGTCAAATTGGCTGTCATTTATAGAATCTGTTTTTTCCGAATCGCCATGGATGGACATAGGGTTGAACAACGCGTGCAAATGGTAAAATTGTTTAACAAAATGGGTGTTCTTTTCGGGCAACGTTCCACGCGTTCACCTATTTGACGGCCGCCATAATCGTCCTAACGAGAGGACTATTTGCAGTGTGGTGGATAAATTTGAGTTCACTGGTATAGTACTGGTTCCGAAAACATCGCAGCTGTTCATGAGAGTGTGAGAAGAATTCGGCCACAATTTCACAGACCGTCGAATTTTGCAGTCTTGGGCCTATACCCGTACAAAATTTAACTGACCCAGGAGCTGAGGGTAAACGACCATAGACCGCTGAGTGGGCTCTGGAGCAGTTGCAAACTGACCTAAATTTTCATCGAAAAATCATCTTCAGCGATGTGGCCCATTTCAGGATGAAAAATTGTCGCATTTAGGACGATTCCAATCCAAATGAGTTCCAAGAGCGTCCAAGGCATCCTGAAAAAGTCACTGTTTGGTGTGGATCTTGGGATGGCGGAGCAGTTGCAAACTGACCCAAATTTTCATCGAAAAATCATCTTCAGCGATGTGGCCCATTTCAGGATGAAAAATTGTCTAACTTAGGACGATTCCAATCCAAATGAGTTCCAAGAGCATCCAAGGCATCCCGAAAAAGTCAATGTTTGGTGTGGATCTTGGGATGGCGGCGTCAACGGTCCGTATTTCTTTGAGAACGACGTTGGAAAGGCCACCACCGTCTGGCGAGCGCTATAGGCCTATGATTACTAACTTCTTTTGGCCTGAATTGGATTATATAGGCCCCAAATACATGTGATTTCCACCGGTGCCACACAGCTCACAACACATTGGAAATTCTGCAAAGGCGATTCGAGGGCATGGTCATCTCATGTGGAGGTGATGTGGACTGGCCACCGAGATCGTGCGATTTGACCTCGTTAGACTTATCTTGTCGGGTTTTCTGATGTCGCAGGTCTATGCGAATAAGCCACAAACATCAGCGGCCTTTAAAGCTAACATAACCCATGCCACCGGTCAAATTCAGCCTTATTTATGTGCCAGAGTCATGGAAAATTGGGCATTTAGGATGCGTGCCACCCAGAGATGGCGCGGCGGATAGGAAGCTCTTATTGAAGGACCCTTTAGTACGTTCTAATATTTTATATTTCCATGAAAGCTTTCTGGGCAGAACTAGTCCAATATAATTGGCTTCCTCGGGAAATGTCAGAATGGTGCCATTGGGCTTAGGTGGTGACGATGGAAATCTCTCCTTTTTTAGAGAAGGAACAAATTTAAGCCTGCTGACTTCTGATAGTGTATTCAGGTCATGGCTTTTCAAAACCCACGCACTTCAGTTTCCATTAACCGCGAACAAATAATGTGGAAATCATTAGTCGTGTTCCCTCCGAGAAAAAGTCATGGTCACGGTCATTCATATTCAGGTCATGGCTTTTCAGAACCCAAGGACTTTAGTTTCCATTTACTGCGAACAAAGAATGTGGAAATCATTAGTCGTGTTCCTTCCGAGATTTTTCTCCGCTCAGTTGAGATCTCAACAGAAGAGAACTATTGCTGTCAAAAACTCGGTTTCCTTACTTCACAGCTCCTAAAAATGATGAATTTCCGTTTGAGGTATGTGTCCTCGGCAAAAAATAATAGACAAATGCGATGGCTTCAGTTCACTACGATTCGGGAAAAGAATTGCACTTAGCTGTCAAAAATTACACGAAAAATGTACCTGAACGCACTTCAACGCAATTCGCCGGGATGCGTTACAAAATCTCGAAGAAATATTCTGAACAGCTTTTCGGAAGAATACCTAGAAGAAAAAATCCTCCGATGGATACCTCGCTAGGGCTGAATATCTAATAAATTCCATTCACATTGTGTGGTCTCAAAATTAGTCGACTCTCGTGACATTATTTCATCAGATGGTTGACAGTTTACGTCGTAACGCAACCTTGAAGTCACAAGTTGGACTTTATTGTTAGAAAAGCCACGTCTACCGGTATTTTTTTTATCATATAGATATCTCATAGCTAATAGATTTCATATTTTATATTGAAGAATTCATTAAAAAATAAAATCTCACTACTTGTTTTGTTTGTCAATGGTTAAGCGTCATCATTTTGACAGTTGATATGTCGTACACAAATTGTTACAAACAAAGTTTGCCTACTAACCATCGACTCTAAAACGACTCATATTTCTCCACCTTTTCAGTTGCAAAAAATCGCTACGTGTTCAACTGCAAATATTTACTCTGTCAGTAGTGTCACAGTGACAGTTCTTTGCGTTTGTTGAGGTGAAACTGCGATTGCTTATCAGTTTAATTTTGTAGCGCGTCAACAATGACGTTTGTATGTGCACTTACGTTCATTTATTGCTTCCTGTGTTGGTTATGTATCTTTTTGTATTTTCGGATTTCAACTAAACTCTTGAAGTCTACAACACAAGCTCATACGCAGCGAAGACTTTCAAGTGCGCATTCAAATCAACTGTCAGACAAAAGTGAGACACATTAGTGGTGTGCTAATTCTGTTCAATTGTTTAATGATTGTGACCGTGGGGAATTGATTTTTAATGCAAATATGTGTAGTCTTCACTTTAGATACAATTGATGTTGTCGTCTGGTTAGAGAAAACACAACAACAATAAAATTGCTTTGTTATAAACACAATTTAATGTGACGATGATGAAGTGCTTTCATTGATTGGATGAGTCATTTTGGGTTGCCGTTGTTATTAGATTGGGTGGTAATAAACTTTTCTCAGGACATAAAATTAGGTGATGTTTTATTTAGTATTCACACTTGTCAGTTTATGGTACTACATGTCAACAAGAATATAACTATCAAACGGACTAACGTGGATATTAAATAAAATGTCATTAAATTTTATCTCATGAGAGAAATAAATATCCTAATTTATGTCATCATTAATTGAGAATTTCAATTAATGATAACATAACTGATGATTGAGTGAATATAATTCACAAATTGCTAAAACAATTTCAAAATGAATTAATTTTTTTTTGTGTTTTAGCAAATTATATCACGACATAAAAAATCCTTTCACTTCTATTGTGAATTACATTTTTTTTAATACCAATTTGGTTCTATTGCGCTATGAAAACGAAAATATTGGCAAAAAATTGATGGAAATAACGTCAAATTGTGATTGAATTTTATGTCAATCATAAGTTTGCATGCTTCAAATATTTTGAACAGATTTTGACTTAACACTGAACAGTGTGAACACCCTTGAATGTGGGCAATTCACGGTGGAATATTATAGCGGGGGATTTTTTTCGGTATGAATTTTTGATTTTTGAAAATTTTGATGTTTTAGGCTAGGTCATCAACTGAAATCGAAACAATGCCAATTTGGAAAACTAAAAATTTGACTTTATTTCATTTGGCCTTATTTCACGTCACCGAGAATGGCTTTTCGGATTGAAACGAGTGACCCCTCTTGCAAGGTGGCGCAAAAGTAATCCTCCTATCAGAAAATGCTATAAATTTTGCGATTGGCCCCTAATGTCAGTTCTGTTTTGACATTTGTGTTGTAAACACATGCGAAATACACGTTAATAAACAATGTTACGCTACACTGCTCCAGAACGCGGAATATTGGTGACTATTTATTTGAGCAATAATCGGTCGGTGACTTTGGCACAACGTGAATTTTGTCGCAGATTTCCTAGCCGTTCAACGCCTACTGGTGAAACACTGCGACGTTTAGCCGCTCGCCTCGAAGAGACTGGCACAACACGAGATGCTGCCAGGCGTGGCAGACCCCGGAGTAGCCGTTCTGCAGAGAATATTGCTGCTGTAGCCGAAGATGTCATGGAAGCGCCGTCGACATCGACCAGACGACGCGCCACGCAAATGGGTATCAGTCGACGGTCTTTACAGCGAATTTTGGTACAAAATTTGAAGATGTTTCCGTACAAAGTCCAGACGGTGCATCAGCTGTTAACATACGCTCAAGCCATCCTTAATCACCACCAAGAGGAAGATGATTTTTCATCAAAAATAATCATCAGTGACGAGGCCCATTTCCATCTTAGCGGGTACGTAAATAAGCAAAATTTACGCTTCTGGGGCACTGAAAATCCGCGTATAACCCACGAAGAGCCATTACACCCGCTCAAAGTCACTGTATGGTGTGCTGTTTTCGCTGGAGGAGTCATCGGACCTTTTTTCTTCGAAGACGTCCCGGGCCAAACGGTTACTGTGAATGGTGAGCGCTACAGAGCAATGATCAACGAGTTCTTTTTGCCGCAACTTGATAAATTGGGATTGGAAAACATGTGGTTCCAACAGGACGGTGCAACGGCACACACTGCACGTGCCACAACCGATATGCTGAAGGATGCATTTCCCGGGCGCCTTATCTCCCGTTTTGGCGATTTTCACTGGCCAGCAAGATCGCCTGATTTGACCGCTCCAGACTTCTTTTTGTGGGGCTTTTTGAAGTCGCGGGTTTATGTCAACAAGCCTCAGACTCTTGCAGCTCTTAAAGACAATATCCGTCAAGAATGTGAGGACCTATCGCCGGAAGTTTTGGCCAAAGTGATGGAAAATGCCTTAAAAAGGGCTCAAATGACAATCAACTGTGGCGGCAGCCATTTGCATGACATCATGTTCTCGACTTGATGTAAAAAAAAAAATTAACAGACCAAATAAAAATAATCCACAAGAAGAATCAAAGTTTTTCATTTTTTTTTTAAATTACAGCCAAAAAAAATCGGAAGGTTATTTTTGCGCCACCTTGTAAAAGCCTGAACTTTTGAGATTAAGGATTTATAGTTTAGACCCTCTGGTCCTATAACACGTACTTTCTAACGATATTTGAAAGAACCGAAGTTTGGTTGACAAAAACACATCGAAGCAGTTTTGTTAAGAGTCCAGGAACATGAATTCTCTACCGAGGTCAAGAATTAGACATTTAGAGAGGCTCTCCACACAAAGCCTTGCATTTTATTGTATACAAAGTGCAATTGACTCATGAACGGAAGCGTGGGGCCAAATTACCCATCAGTTATCGAGTCATACGTGACTGATAAATGTTGATTTGGTATGATGGCATACCTACGACATTCGAGTATCGAGTATCGAATTTTGGTATTCTGTCATCAGTGATCGCGTATATTTTTGTGAGAACAAATGTAAGCAATTTTCATTTTCCATTAATCATAACATTCACAGAAAAACAATACATTTGACATTTGTAACTGTCAGCCATCAATGTGGCTTACTTACTTACTTAAGTCGCGAAGAGCTCAAGGTTCTCTGCTCACAGCATAATGCTGATTTCTGCTGGGTTCCTGGTCACAGGACATGGACGGCAACGAGATGGCCGACGAACTGGCAAGAAATGGATCTGCTACAGATCATGAACAGGCGCTACAAACGATCGCACCACCACTCTGTAACCTCAGAGAAAGCGTGGAATACAAAACCCGACTGAAAGCCAATACCAGGTGGAAGTCATTGACTACCTGCGAAATATCTCGGAAGCTCAGGCCAGAATACAACGGAAACCGGACCAAAAAACTTGTGCGGTACGACAGAAGTCATTGACTACCTGCGAAATATCTCGGAAGCTCAGGCCAGAATACAACGGAAACCGGACCAAAAAACTTGTGCGGTACGACAGAAGTCATTGACTACCTGCGAAATATCTCGGAAGCTCAGGCCAGAATACAACGGAAACCGGACCAAAAAACTTGTGCGGTACGACAGAAGTCATTGACTACCTGCGAAATATCTCGGAAGCTCAGGCCAGAATACAATGGAAACCGGACCAAAAAACTTTTGCGGTACGACAGAAGCTCCTTATCTAAACTGGTAGGGGGCTCTCACTGGTCACAACTTTCTCAGAACCCATACAGTGAAAATGAAGATATCTGTAGAGGCTGCGGCGATGAGGAAACACACGAGGATACACCACATTTCCTCTGTCACTGCCCGAGTCTCTGTCACCTGAGGAACAGAACACTTGGAAGCTATTACTTCCAAGAGCTCTCCGATATTCCATTACCCTATCTTTACAGGTTCCTGCGAACATCAGGATGGCTGGATAGAGTGGAGTAACCCGTAGTAACGACAAGGAAGGACGTAATCCCACCAATGGTATCACAATGGGTCCACATTGACCTAAGTGTGGCGGCATAGAGGATCCTCTACTCAACCAACCCGTAAACCTAACCTACTTACTTAAGTGGCGCTACAGTCCGGGATAAACCTGGGCATCAACCAACATGCCTTTCCAATTAGCCCGGTCCTTAGCTAACTACCTCCACTTGCGCACTCCAAGTTGGTTTCCGTCGGTTTCTACTTGTGCGCGCCACTTAAGGCGAGGTCTTCCTCTACTGCGTCCGACGTCTGGCTGGGAATCGAAGACTCTGCGAGCCGGAGTATTGGTGTCCATTCGTTCTACATGTCCTAGCCATCTTAAAAGACCAAAGCGGAGTTTTTTGACCAGGGGCATGTCGCTGTACAGCTTGTATAGTTCTTGGTTAAATCTTCGTCTCCATAGCCCGTCAACGCAAACGGGACCAAAGATTTTCCGAAGAATTTTTCCCTCAAATCGACCAAGGATTTCTTCATCCGCTTTTGATACGGTCCATGCTTCAGCGCAGTAGAGCAGGACTGGGATGATCAAGGTCTTATATAGGATCCCCTTAGTAATTCGAGTGAGGGCTTTACTACTAAATTGCCTTCTTAGCCCGAAGAAACAGCGATTGGCAAGCGTAGTTCTTCGTTTGATTTCTGATGAGATGTTGTTGTCAGAGTTAATAGCGGAGCCGAGGTAGACAAAGTCCCGTACTACCTCAAAGTTATATCTGTCAATGGTGACGTTCTGTCCAATTCGTCGATGTTGTGTGTCCATTCGTGTTGACAACATATAGTTAGTCTTACCCTCATTTACTGCTAAACCCATTTTTGCAGCTTCCTTCTCTATACTAGCAAACGTGGCTATAACATCACGTTTAGTCCTACCAATGATGTCAATATCATCGGCGTATGCTAGTAGTTGCACCGATTTTTGGAAAATTGTGCCTCTGGTGTTGGCTCGGGAGTTTTGCACAATCTTCTCAAGAATCAACTTGAAGAAGTCACATGACCGCCTTGCCTAAATCCTTTTTTGGTATCGAATGTGTCGGTGAGGTCGTTTCCGACCCTGATGGTGCAGCGAGAATTCTCCATCGTCATCCTACACAAACGGACGAGTTTGGGCGATATACCAAAACTAGACATGGCTCTGTATAGTTCTTCTCTATAAATGCTGTCATATGCGGCTTTGAAAACTAAAAATAGGTGGTGGGTATCGATTTGGACTTCTTGGGTTTTTTCCAGGATCTGCCGAAGTGTGAAAATTTGATCGGCTGTGGACTTTCCTGGCCTAAAACCACACTGAAAAGGGCCGATCAGATTGTTGGTAAACGGCTTCAGGCGTTCACATATTACGCAGATAATATCTTGTAGGCGATATTGAGCAGACTTATGCCTCTGTAGTTGGCGCAGTTCAGAGGGTCTCCTTTTTTGTGGATCGGGCAAACGATGCTGAGGTTCCATTCTTCAGGCATATTTTCCTCCGACCAGATTTGGCTTATGAGTTGGTGGATGTTGCTAACCAAGTCATCTCCGCCAGCTTTATAAAGCTCAGCGGGAAGGCCGTCATTTCCGGCGGCCTTATTAAGCTTGAGTTTAGATATTGCTATCCTCACTTCACTTAGGTAGGGTGGTTGGAAGTTTTCGCTATCGTTGCCAATATTGAATGGATCGTTCTGCCTGACGGCGGAATGTTGCTCGTCATCGCCGTTTAACAGTCTGCAGAAGTGGTTCTTCCATATCCTCAGCATCGACTGTGTCTCAACTACGATATTTCCTTGTTCATCTCGATAGGATTCTGTTCGAGCCTTGTATCCTTGGCTTTGACGTTTTACACTTTGGTAAAACTTGCGAACATCGTTCCTGGAGTGGCACCTCTCTATATCCTCGATCGCGAGCTTTTCTTGCTCTTTTTTCTTCTTTCTGAAAAGCCGGTGTTCTTCCCTTCTTCTTTGCCTATAGAGCTCAATGGCAGCTCTCGTCTTCACCTGCAGCTTAGCCTTGTAGGCCTCGTTCTTGGCTGCGAGCATCTGTCGGCATTCCTCATCAAACCAGGGGTTTCTTGCTGGTGGCCGCGAGAAACCTAGCACATCAGTTGCGGCTGATCTAATGGCCTGTTGGCATCGTTGCCATTGCTCTTCGACATTCGATGCTGGTGGTATGGTGTTAATCGAGAGGTTAAGGGATACGCGTTGCGCGAAGGTCTTAGCGGTCTCTGGCGATTGTAGTCTTTCGACATTAAATTTTTTCACAGTATTTCTGGTTTGTTGTGGCGTGGTGGATATCCGCATCCTTACCTTGGCTACAACAAGGTAGTGGTCCGAGTCGATGTTCCCCCTCGGAATGTTCTGATATCCAAAATACTGGATGCATGCCTTTTGTCTCTCGCCATGTGATCAATTTGGTTGACTCTTCGTTGATCTGGAAACCGCCATGTCCCCTTATGGATATCGAGGTGAGGAAACCGTGTGCTGGCTATAGTGGCATTTCGTTCCGTAGCGAAGTCAATTAGCCTAAGTCCGTTACCAGGCGTGTCGTCGTGTAGGCTATATTTTCCGACAGTACTGCTAAAGATGTCTTCTCTTCCTACCTTTGCGTTAAAATCTCCCAGCACGATTTTAACATCGTACTTTGGTCGTCGCTCATAGCTTTTGTCAAGGAGCTCGTAGAAGCAATCCTTAGTTATATCAACTCTTTCCTCCGTCGGAGCGTGAGCGCATATAAGGCGAATGTTGGCGAATTTGGCTTTGATGCAGATTGTTACAATGCATTCGCATATGTCTTGGAAACATAAGACTTCTTGCCTAAGTCTGGCACCTATAACAAATCCGCATCCAAATAGTCGCTGTTTCTGGTCACTATAACACGGTTCATAGTAGATGTCACAGTTTTTCATCCTCTTTTTGCCCGGCCCATCCCATCGTATTTCCTGGATGGCAGTAATGTCTGCTTTGTAGCAGTTTAGGGCTTCCGCTAGTTGTTCGCCTGCACCTTTCCTGTATAAGGTTCTCACATTCCACGTGCAGGTACGAACGTCGTTGTCCTTTTTTCGTTTAGCAGGGTCGTCAACAATAAAATCAGTCCTTTCCGAGGTTACTTCGTAAAATAGGATTTTTATATGGATGTTGCAATGTAGCACTCCCCGAAAAAGTGGGAGTGGCTAAAAGACATGAAAAAATCATTTATGGTTCGATAAAAAACAACGTTTTTCTATTACATATGCTATGGCGTATGGTATACACATTTTTTTAAAGAAAACGCCCCAAAAAAATGGATGTGGCAGTATGCGTATTTGAAAAATATTTATGCTTGTTCTGCTCCTTCGAAAAGAAAGTGTTTATACACCAAATCTTTCTAGCTCAAAATTTAAGGTCCAAAATTCAGTGACATACAGACGGACGGACGGTCGGAAAGACAGACATGGCTATATCGACTCAGTTAGGTATTTTTAGGTGATCCACATTCTTTAAGATATGTCTGTCGAAATTATTTCTCTATCTTACAAATTTTATGTCAAAACTAATATACTACTATGGGATAGGGTATACAAAATTGCCGAAACCCGAATCTTTAAAAAAAAATTGCAAAGTTCCGAGACACTTAGACATTCCCTCCAACAGGAATGGCTGATGAGCTGGTAACACAAGCAGACCACTTGCTATGGTAATGTGTATAAGATACATTGGTGGGTGGTCGCACCTCGACTTTTGGAATACTTCCCAGTTTATTTGGCCAACATTTAACACCAACAAGTCGTAAGCACCCTAAGCACGACTGCTCTTGGAAATCAGAAAAGCCAACCTAGGTTAATACTTCTATAGCGATCTAAACGATCTGAACATAGTCAGCAGATTTGTTTGTAAGCGGATTTGTTAGGAAATCGAATTAGTTTCTGTAGTAGCCAAAGTAATGAAGGTATCCCAATGGAACTTTTTATGGTCTAAAGTGCACCCATTCATTAAAGCCCTCAAAATAAGACTCCTAAGGCCCTTGAAACCCACCAAACTCGATTGAAACACATACACGTATACCGACTCTCCAATAAACCGCACAACAAACAACATCCACCGGATTGTATCTGCATTTTGCAGCAATTACTTATCAACAGTTTATTTCCCCCTCAAACACCTACGATTTCCAGAGTCAGGCTACTTTTACGCCTCGTCCAAATCGTATTAGTCCGCCCGACGATAAACGACTAAGGCAACGGCGACATCCTGAGAACCGCCAACTGCGCACTTTTTTTCTGTTTTCTTACTTTTTGTTGTACAGAGGAACAAAAAAAATTAACTCATGTCAAGCTGCTTACACACGACCCCATATATCATGTTACCTCACTTGCCATTCATTCATGAAAAGTTGGGAAAAAAAATTAAACAAAGCCATAGTACCACGAAGACTATCTGTGTTTATTTTTTGTATCTTTGTGCAATCATTGAACGGCGTCACCAGCCGCCATACTATCCGCCCGCCATTTGTTGTGCTGCTATTATTATATTAATCATTTGTTATTGTTATTTTGTTTACAGTTGTACAGAGTGACGGACGTGGTACATTTTGCCACAATACCAGAGCAGGAGGACGGACGACGACGAATTATCATCAAGTGACTTGGTGGTGCGCGCATTTACTATCGCATCGGTACAACCATATACATGTCACCATTGCGACTCGAATATATATAAAAAAAAAAGAACTATAAAATAATTGTATTATCTCCAAAAAGAATGGAAGCACGACTTAGATTCCCAGCTCCGTGCGGCTGTTGTATCTTTTCATTTTCCAATTGCACATTCGAGAATAGAAAACTGTCACATGCAGTGGTTGCAAGCGATTCCATGTGACTGTGGTGAAATCGTCGGGCAAAAAGTCAGCATTGTGTGTCGTGTGATAAGAAGCGAAATGGATTCAAGCTGAACAAATGGAAAGAAAAACAATAATTTGCATCATCTACAAAGAAATTAATTTAATTCAAGTGGAGCGAGAGAGATAATCTTCACTCCCACATGAGAGCGCTACTGTGACCTGTGAACTGTGAGCAAGCGGTGGTAATTAAAAAAAAAAGTCTGGACGCTGACTTGACTATGGCTGACCTAGTTGATGGAGATATGCCCATGGAATGGGGGACAAGTGATGTCATGACACAAGAGATACTCTTTTGGTAGGCGATATGTACAAAAGATACTTTCAGTGGGTGATATGTTAGACGTAAGGTGGATGGTAATTCAAGATCAGACTTTTGAATGCAAATTCAATAAAAAAAAACAAATTGACTCTGGAAATTCTCCCATGAGAGATACGCATGAGAGATTACAACTCAATGGTTCAAAACAAAAACAAGGACGGAGAAGTGAATTCTACAAGACAGGTCATATCTCATAATGAGAATGTGCCATACTTTTTGCAAAATTGAGTCATCCTTCATTGTGCTTGGACATTTATGTTTTAGACAGTTAGAAGATTAAATTGACAACAAGCAGTAGGGCGATGCACACCTGAAGTACATCAGAGAACCTCCGAGATTTTTTCCGCTGCTCCAAATGTGATTTTTTTATTCAATTGTACAATATTCTCAGCAGAGGAGACATTTTTCTGTCAAAAAAAGGGTTTCCTTACTTCGGAGCTTATAAAATTGATAAATTCTCTTCATGATGTATACATGCGCTTTTAGCAAAAAGCAAAAAGAGGGGACGATTTCAAAAACAAACATGGTATCAACATATTCCACATATTCCAGAAGATTGATCATATGATAGGCAATGCGATTCTATGAAAGTTTGAGTTTAAAGTAAGCTGATGCCTACCAATTCCGAGACTCATACTTCACCGGACAACCACTGAGCGCCTAGTACCTTAACCGTTGATAGGGTCTCAATACCTGTGAGAACATTAAGCAGGAGAGGTGCAGGCGACCAACTAGCCGAAACAGTAAGCTGCTGTAAAGCAGACATTACTACCATCCCGGATATACGATGGGATGGGCTGGGCAAAAAGAGGATGAAAAACTGTAACATCACCTACGGTCCGTGAGTCAGAGAGCAGAAACATCAACTTTTCGGATGTGGATTTGTTATAAATGCCAGACTTTGGCAAGAAGTCTTCTGTTTTCAAGACATTATCGAACGCATTTTAACGATTCGCATCAAGGCCAAATTCGACAACATAAGCCTTATGTGTTCAAGCTTCGACGGAGGAAAAAGATGATATAGGGTAAGACTGCTTCTATCTACGAGCTCCAAAACTGCGACTTACGATGTTAAAATCATGCTGTGTAGGAAAAGAGGATATTTTTAGCAGTCTATACGGCAACAGGTCTGGCAACAGACTTAGTCTTATTGATTTCGCTGTGGAACGAAATGCCACTGTAGCCAGCACACGGTTTCCTCACCTCGATATTCATAAGGTGACATGGTGGTTTCCAGATCAACGAATGGTCAATCAAATTGACCACTTTGCGATAGACAAGAGGCATGCATCCAGAATTTTGGATGTACGCACATTCCAAGGGGCTAAAATCGACTCGGATCACTACCTTGTTGCAGCCAAGGTAAGGACGCGGATTCAAGCCACCAAGCCACAACAAACCAGGAATACTGTGAATAGATTGAATGTCGAAAGACTGCAGTAGCAAGAGACCCCAAATACTTCTGAGATTGCGAATCCCTTAACCTCTCGTTGAAAACCATACAACCAGCATCGAATGTCGAGGAACAATGGCAACGATGCCAACAAGCGATTAGATCAGACGCAACTGAGGTGCTAGGTTTCTCGGGCCCACCAGCAAGAAACCCTTGGTTTGGTGAAGAGTCCGGAAAAAAGGTCACAACCAAGAAGGAGGCCAAAAAGGCAAAGCTGCAGGAGAAGACGAGAATTGCCATTGAGCTCAGTAGTCAAAGGAGAGGGGAAGGACACCGTCTTTCCAGAAAGAAGGCAAAAGAGCAAAAAAAAAAGCACGCGTTCGAGGATAGAGAGGTGCCACTCCAGGAACGATGTTCGGAAGTTTTACCAAAGTGTAAAACGTCAAAGCCAAGTATACAAGTCTTAAACAGAATCCTGTCGAGATGAACAAGGAAATATCGTAGTTGAGACACAGTCGATGCTGAGGATATGGAAGAACCACTTCTGCAGACTGTTAAACGGCGATGACGAACAACATTCCGCTGTCAGGAAGAACGGACCATTCAATATTGGCGACGACTGCAAAAACTACCAACCCCAAACCTAAGTGAAGAGAGAATAGCAAAATTTATGCTTAAGCTTAACAAGGCTGTCAGAAATAATGGCCTTCCTGCTGAGCTCTATAAAGCCGATGGAGAAAAAAAAATTTATCCGAGGATAGAGTACCTGAAGAACGAGTCCTTAGTATCGTTTGCCCAAAAAAGGAGACCCTCTGACTGCGCAAACTACTGAGGTATAAGTCTCCTCAAAATCGCCTACAAGATCCTATCTGCTGAACGCCTGAAACTTTTTACCAACAACCGGATCGACCCTTGTAAGTGTGGTTTTAGGGCCAGGAAAGTCCACAATCGATCAAATTTTCACACTTCGGCAGATCCTGGAAAAAACCCAAGAAGTCCAAATCGATACCCACCACCTATTTATCGATTTCAAAGCCGCATACGAGAGCATTTACAGAGACGAACTATACAGAGCCATGTCTAGTTTTGGTATACCGCCCAAACTCGTCAATCTGTGGTAGATGACGATGGAGAACTATCGCTATCATATGATAGGCAATGCGATTCTATGAAAGTTTGAGTTTAAAGTAAGAACTATCGCTGTTCCATCAGGGTCGGAAATGACCACACCGACACATTCGACACCAACATAGGATTTAGGCAAGGCGACGCACTGTCATGTGACTTCTTTATCTTCATTCTTGAGAGGATTGTGCAAACCTCCCGGGCCAACACCAGAGGCACAATCTTCCATAAATCGGTGCAACTACTAGCAAACGCCGAAGATATTGGCATCATAGTCGGACGTGATGTCATAGGCAAGTTTGCTAATATGGAGAAGAACGTGTCAAAAATGGTTTTAGAAGTAAATGATGTGAGTCCAAGTATATGCTGTCAACACGAAAAGGCACACCATTGACAGATATAACTTTAAGGTAGTACGGGACTTTGTCAACCTCAGCTCCTCTATGAACTCTGACATACAACAATATCTCGTCAGAAATTTAACGAAGAATTACTCTTGCCAACCGCTGTTTTTTCGGGCTAAGAAGGCGATTTAGTAGTAAAGCCCTCAATCGAACTACTAAGGAGTTCCTATACAAGACCCAAGATCTATGGAGCTGAAGCATGGACCGTATCAAAAGCTAGTGAAGAAATCCTTAGTCTTTCTGAGAGGAAAAATCTTCGAAAAATCTTCGGTCCCGTTTGCGTTGACGGGCTATGGAGACGAAGATTCAACCAAGAACTAAACGAGGTGTACAGCGACATGCCCCTAGTCAAAAAAGAACTCCATATTGGACGTTTAAGATGGCTTGGACATGTAGTACGAATCGATTTTAAAATTTTGGCGCGCAGAGCCTTCGATTTCAAGCCAAACGTAGGACGCTGTAGAGGAAGACCTTGCCTTAAATGGGGGCACACAAGTAGAAACCGACCTCAACCAACTCGAAGTGCGCAAGTGGAGGCATTAGCTAAGGACCGGGCTAATTAGAGAGGGATTTTGGTTGAGGCCCAGCTTCATTCCGGACTGTAGCGCCACTTCAGGAAGTAAGTAGTTTTTTATATCCTTGTTTTGGAAAAAGTGTCGGAGCGACAAAAAAGTTGCAACAGGAAGGCGAATCATGCCATACAGTGGTTCGGTGCATAGCTATACCGGGACAATCATTTGTTGATCGAATCATTTCAAGAAATGGACCTACCAATTGTATGACGAGGTCATGTGATCTGACTACTTTAGACTACTTTTTGTGAAGGTATGTCAAGTCACCCGTGTATGCTGATAAACAAGCTGCTTAAAACGTCAGCATTCGCGGCACTATTGTTAAAATAATACCGACTTTGCTTGAAATAGCTTAAAGGTGGACCCTTGAGGCTCCAACCGCTGCGGTTACATGCCCGAAATTCGTTGCAAACACTAAATGTAATGACATTTGCGAAGTAGTTAATCCAAAATAACTGTTATTTTTATTATTTATTGTTTTATTGTTACTATAAGTTATATACCTTTAAAAACACTCTCTATACTACAAAAAACGGCCTCTTTTTAAGGCCGTTTTTGTCATTTGTCATTCATATTACCTAATTTAAGTGCTACTACATCGGCTATTCTTTTATAACCACAATGGATACATTAACGCCACGACCACAAACTGCCACACCCACTTTGCAAAACTAATCCCTACATATTGATGTCGTTATCAACAAAATTGATATACGAAGAGGTGTCTTATTTCTCTTCCTCAAATGTAATTGCCTAACAAGACGAATAAAATATTAATTTCCGACTTATCTCAGAACATCCTAAGTCCACCATGTCTCCTTGACATGTCCACTCTCAAAAACCGTTCAATTTGTTTGTTTTTGAACGAGCAAGTATCACTTCAACTAACCACTGTTATCCTTATACTTGGACCTAAACAATCATTATCCCATACAACACGAGTACCAATCAATTTCATAGCAAACTAATCCCATTCACAACCCCAATATCTACCTCTATGAATATTTGTATATCTCTACAACTTTTCAATCAAGCCAAAGGCCAATAATGTCCTTCAAACGCTTATGCCAAACGATAAACTTTAACCCCACCCGAGAGCTGTCAACAGCAACACCAATAAAGAGGTCCTTCGCCTGCCCGAGATCAATTCCAAAGCGAAAGCACACCCTTAACGATTTTTTTTTTCTGTTTACCCAATCCGTAATGAATTTCGCAAGTGTGAGGAATCTCCGAAGCGAAAAACAATATCCTTCAGATACATGACACTCCTAGCGATAACAAAGAAGCCAAGCTCAATCGAAAATGAGGTCAAAAAATCACCATCATCATGCTCTCAGTCATTTTCTCTGTTTCCACTGGCCAAGATGATCAATTAATTTTTTTTTTTTTTAATTTGCAGCAGACTTCGATTTCTCCATTTTGAAAACTTTGACAACCCCTGCTGGTGCCAATTAAATATGAATTCCAACCACTCTCGCATGCTTCTTTGTCAGTGCCCGCAAAAGCACTCTCAGACATTGACCGGCCTTCTAGCTAAATACGTCTCAAAAAAAAACCCCCCAACACCATCGAAAATAAAATTTCATATGCGAGAGGGGGATGGACAGTCTGCGCGATTTGAAATTCATATAAATGTCAAGCTGTCAGTTACCTGTCACAATTTTATAAAAAATAGCAAAAAAAAAATGTGTGTGTGTGATGAAAATGTAAATTGAAAAAAATTTCCGTTCAGCAAATCATGCATATGACACGTCGTCATAGTCGTCGTCAACCACGACGACATCGTCATCATCATCATCATCATTAGTCGCGTCAAAGCTATTGTCATGTCATCAAAGGCGGCATCTTGACAGTATAGTCTCACTTTGTACGTAGTTCGACGTCATAGAGACAGTACCCCATCATTAAGACTATGTGTGCCCACTACAGCCGAGGAAACAATTGCCAATTACCGGCGCGGCGTCTCTCCACAAGTCTTCCTCATCGATTTTGTTTTTCTCCAGTTTCCACACATATTGCTCCATTGTTGCACTTTATGCGAAACAATGTCTTTGGCTGTCATCAATTCACATCTCTCTCGCCCATTAACGGATGGGAGGGTTTTTTTCTTTTATCTTATCAGAAAATTGTCTTTTTTTTCTGTCATTTGCCGAGTTAATTACCACACATAGATGGCGCAACTTTTTAAGTAAAACCTTGGTTCTTAGACTTGCATGCACTTTGACATAATAAATGTCAAACAAAAAATGTACCTAATGTGGCGATGGCCTTGTAAAACAATTTAAATAAAAATCATGTTAAATGTTTTTGTTATTGTTTACCGTAATTTTGTTTTATGTGGACACATTTATGCAGAAAAGTTAATGAATCAAACATTTTTCATCCAGCACGAATTTAATTGCGCTCACTGTGGCACAAGTGCAAGTGAGTGTAGCGATTATCTGTCAAAATAATAAAAATGGTGATCAATCAAATTGACGTGAACTATGTGAATGCAGGATGGATACATGAAATGTAACAGCAAATGGCGGAGTATAACATGACAAAATGTAATTAGCCATACAGAGGATAGTGGAAAATGGAGTCGGGGATGGTTTTAAATATAAAAAAATATTTTTTTTGGAGCACATAATTCATAAAGGCAGGCATCACTGATTCATTTGTTTTTTTTTAAGCGAGTTGCATTAAAATAAAAAATTAAATAAAAATGATGGTGAGACTGATCGGAGGTAAGCCTGTCATGCAGACTCTACTCCATCAGTCTCACGATCATTTTTGATTAATTTTTTTGTTTTAATAAAACTCAAGGACTCACGGTTAATCAACGAAGTATTAGCACGAAGTAAACCCACCTTGGATGAGATTTTTCATTGAACACGAACATGGACGTAGTTGCAAACGAATTTCAGTCTTGTGGGGGTTGGCACCTAGACAACACCTGACTGCCCATTTGGAAAGATTGTGTAGTGGGTTTTGGAGAGGTTCCGCGATAACAACGTCATCCCCGTAGGCAATAACGTGGTATCCCTCTGCTTCTAGGATGAGTAAAAGCTCATTAACCACCAAAGAAGAGGGGACAGGACTCCACCTTGTGGGGGCCCTCTACTGACATGTCTTCTGGGCGAAGTTTTGTGTTGATAATCCAGCTGTTTAACAGAAAATTAATCAACATTGCAAGTGAGTGATCGACTTTCAGACATGTTAGGGCCTTAATGATCGCTCCGGAGTTTACGTTATTAAAAGCACCTTCAATGTCTAGGAATGCAACCATAGTATAAGAATGCAGCATGACGACTTAGATACCTTAAACCACACAAAATTGTCGATTTTTTAGAAAGAGTGGGGATAAGAAGAAAGCCATCCATCTGACTGGATATTGAGTTACCTGAAAGACAGAACAAGTCGCATGAATGTCCAAAAAAGCACCCGGTCGGACGGTATTAGAGCAACAGAGTTAAAAGCAAACAATGAGTCATTCGTTCCTATCTTAACCAAATTAATAAATCTGAGTTTCAACACGTCGAACGATAAGCTGCGAACCTAGATAAGCTGCTTCGACATATTCGGACAACAGGTTATCTAGGAATTTCAAGGGTAAGTCAGGCAACTTGAACAGAGATGGTGGCGGATGAACCGAAAGGTTAACGCTGCTTCGACATATTCGGACAACAGGTTATCTAGGAATTTCAAGGGTAAGTCAGGCAACTTGAACAGAGATGGTGGCGGATGAACCGAAAGGTCAACGGCAGCGCTCAATCCCGTAGTGGATACTGATGGCCCCAGGGGTATCTCGCGGCCACCAGCAAGAAACCCCTGGTTTGATGAGGAATGCCGACAGATGATCGCAGCCAAGAACGAGGCCTACAAGGCTAAGCTGCAGGTGAAGACGAGAGCTGCCATTGAGCTCTATATGCAGAGAAGAAGGAAAGAACACCGGCTTCTCAGAAAGAAGAAAAAAGAGCAAGAAAAGCGCGCGATCGAGGATATTGAGAGGTGCCACTCCAGGAACGATGTTCGCAAGTTTTACCAAAGTGTAAAACGTCAAAGCCAAGGATACAAGGCTCGAACAGAATCCTGTCGAGATGAACAAGGAATATCGTAGTTGAGACACTGTCGATGCCGAGGATATGGAAGAACCACTTCTGCAGACTGTCAGGCTGAACGAACCATTTAATATTGGCAGCGGGAGCGAAAACTGCCAACCACCCGACCTAAGTGAAGTGAGGATAGCAATATCTAAACTCAAGCTTAATAAGGCCGCCGGAAATGACGGCCTTCCCGCTGAGCTCTATAAAGCTGGCGGAGATGACTTGGTAAGCAACATCCACCAACTCATAAGCCAAATCTGGTCGGTTGAAAGATGCCTTAAGAATGGAACCTCAGCATTGTTTGCCCGATCAACAAAAAAGCAGACCCTCTGAACTGCGCCAACTACAGAGGCATAAGTCTGCTCAACATCGCCTACAAGATCCTTTCTGCCGTAATATGTGAACGCCTGAAACCGTTTACCAACAACCTGATCGGCCCTTATCAGTGTGGTTTTAGGCCAGGAAAGTCCATAATCTATCAAATTTTCACACTTCAGCAGATCCTGGAAAAAACCCTAGAAGTCCAAATCGATACCCGTCACCTATTTATCGATTTCAAAGCCGCATACGACAGGATTTATAGAGACGAACTATACAGAGCCATGTCTAGTTTTGGTATACTGCCCAAAACTCGTCCGTTTGTGTAGGATGACGATGGTGAGTTCTTGCTGCACCATCAGGGTCGGAAACGACATCATCGACACATTCGATACCAAAAAAGGATTTAGGCCAGGCGACGCACTGTCATGTAACTTCTTCAATTTGATTCTTGCAAGGATTGTGCAAAACTCCCGAGCCAACACCAGAGGCACAATTTTCCAAAAATCGGTGCAACTAGCATACGCCGACGATATTGTCATCATTGGAAGGACTCAACGTGATGTCATAGCCAAGTTTGCTAGTATAGAGAAGGAAGCGGCAAAAATGGGTTTAGCAGTAAATGAGGGTAAGACAAAGTATATGCTGTCAACACGAAAGGACACACAACATCGACGAATTGGACAGAACGTCATCATTGACAGATATAACTTTGGGGTAGTACGGGACTTTGTCTACCTCGGCTCCGCTATTAACTCAGACAACATCTCGTCAGAAATCAAACGAAGAATTACTCTTGCCAATCGCTGTTTCTTCGGGCTAAGAAGGCAATTTAGTAGTAAAGCCCTCACTCGAACTACTAAGGAGATCCAATATAAGACCCTGATCATCCCAGTCCTGATCTACGGCGCTGAAGCATGGACCGTATCAAAAGCGGATGAAGAAGTCCTTGGTCGATTCGAGAGAAAAATTCTTCGGAAAATCTTCGGTCCCGTTTGCGTTGACGGGCTATGGAGACGAAAATTCAACCAAGAACTATACGAGCTGTACAGCGACATGCCCCTGGTCAAAAAAGTCCGCATTGGACGTTTAAGATGGCTAGGACATGTAGAAAGAATGGACACCAATTCACCGGCTCGCAGTCTTCGATTCCCAGCCAGACGTCATACGCAGTAGAGGAAGACCTCGCCTTAAGTGACGCGCACAAGTAGAAACCGACCGCAACCAACTTGGAGTTCGCAACTGGAGGCAGTAAGCTAAGGACCGGGCTAATTGGAGAGGCATGTTGGTTGAGGCCCAGGTTCATCCCGGACTGTAGCGCCACTTAAATAAAAAAAAATTTACAATTCCAAAATGGTGACAAAAGTATTTAAAAATTTTACTAACAGGGTTAAAACACTGATCACACCAATAGATGGCGTTACCATCACGGTAGCTTATTTTATCGCGATTTAAATTTCCTTTGCATACGTGAATGCACATTTCAATTTGCTGTAGATGTTGCCTGTCAATCACGACTTTATACCAAAATCCGTGTATCTACACGCCCGACAATAATCAAACAAGTTGTTAAAGCACACAAAGATATTCATGTTGAAATTGAAATCCCGATAATTGAAAGCTCTCCCCAATTATTATCTACAGATACATGGTGGAAAAAAATTAAAAATAATTATTTCGTGGGCGTGACACACCACCTCTGCCACAAAGCAAACAGTGTGATTGCATAAAAGTGTGATTACCTAGATACTTTTGCGCGACCCATAAGATACCTCGATGATTTTCCAATTTTATCATTTTCTTCTTCATCAATTGTGTGCTTTCCCCGCTGTCCGACTGATTTTTTCTTCAATTGGAAAATTTGCAATCAATCGTGACCCGGAGTAGAAACAGCACCAGTAGTAGTAGCAGTTGGAAAAAAAATCTCAAACACACACAAAACTACACCGTGTATCTATGAGGAAAAAAAAAGTGAACACCAGCAGCAACATTGCCGCTCGACCCGCATTCGGTTTGGACGTGTGTGAATTGCTTCCAGCAGAAAAGTGGATTCTCGCCGCCATGCCACACCGCACCGTCCTTCACGCTGCACTTTCCATCGCCCGCATCCACTGTATATGTGCACACGAGCAAAATCGATTTCACAATGCCCAATTAAAAATAATACGGTAAATTGTATCGATAACTGCTTTCGAATGCATTATACGCGCTACCATATCGATGGAACGCAGACTTAGTAAGTAAGCGCGTTCCCGCACAATAATGTGCGCATAGAGTGTGTGCGTTCTTTACTCGAGCGGAAAATCCATGGATGGTGGTCCGGTTAGGTGGGTCCTTAAGTCGATTGGCGGATGAGAGGGTGAGGCTTCAAAATGTTTTAAAGCTTCAAATTCATCAGACTAGAGATTAATAGATGCACTCTGCAACACAATAGATACACGATAGCCTCATTGGAAATGTGCAAGATACGTGTAAACGGTTATGCGATGCGTTGCACATACCAGACACCACCAGCTAGTAGGGCATTGCAAAACAAGCAAATGGGTGAATACAAAATATTTTATCGAAAGAACATGGAGGCAATATTAAATAGCAGCAGCACAAGAAGAAAAGATACACGAGAGCATAGAATTTTCTGTAAGTTAATGGCCTGACAGCAGTGGCGGCGCGTTGCGAAGGGGTAGTAGCACTACAAATGGATAAACCAAGTGAGCAGAGCGCTTAAGCACGCGGACATGGGCCGAATAGAAAGAAAGAAGCAATAAGTGGACGTAACTGTATAATCAGTCATAATAATGTTATAAATAATGATCCGTTAGGTTTTTCTTTTGCGTTGTTGATATAATTTTCCCGCATACGGTTTTGCGTTTTGCACCGACCAACGACGTGTGTATCTATCTGTTCATTCTATATCACAAATTTTTGTTGTTGTTGTTGTATTGTTTTGCTGACTTTCTTGAGAGGGATATTCTTTTTCTCATTGTCCGTCCCTGTCGCTCTGTTTATTTTGAATGAGAATTTTTCTATTATAATACTTTAGCGGTATGTGCGAGGCATTTATAATGGATGTCACGTCACGTAGTTGACCAATGATGATGGTGATTACAACGCTGAATTGATGGCACACAATAGTACGTATCCAAGTGTTTACAATCGTTTACCCTACAAGCTGAGACGTAAAACTAACAATGTGCAGTGGATTTTGCAATATCTGCTGCAAACGACGTAATTTAGAAATTTTTCTATATGAACATCGAGTGAGAGATGGTGTATCTATCACTCGGAGAAATGGTTTAAACAAATTTTTTCAAAGCTTAAACCTATTTGTAGACATCATGCTTGGCGTGCAATGTATTTAATTTGGTTTTACTTTACACTTTCTTGTTAAAATCTGCGATTTTATACTTTTTTAGTGTAAAACTGCCATAGTGCACATTCGTTGGATCTTTCGCTTGAAAAAGGGATTTCGGATGACGATTTTGTAGTTCAAATTTTTACTGGATACCGACTTTTTGCACACGCTCTTATTTTGGGTACTTCTGCAGAGTTGTTGTCTTATTTTGCACATTTATTGGGAAAGTTTGCGTATTTCTTGAGCTTGTACATTTTTTTCGCACTTTTTTTGTGTATAATTGTCAAAGGTGAGATCCTGTCCCACCAACACACCGAATATATCACCAAGCTATGTGGCGCCAACCCACGAAGATATGCCGCCAAACAAAGTTTACCTTGAGACTGGTGGACTAAAAAAAATAAAAATAAAAAAAAAACCCTTAGAACAACCTGACTTAGATGGAACCGATGTAGAGTCCAGCGTTCTATCATTAGAGCCGACTTTGTAGAACATCGGGACACATTCCATTTAGTAAGGCAGGATTTACAAAGGTCAAGGACGAAGTGCTAAAAGTGTCACACGAGATGCTTCGAAAGAATATATGTACGATGAAGCCAACACAAGCCCTTGAGGCATTGGAATGTTCTACTCTAAGAGTTCCTGGTCCCTCGAATTTATATGTAATCTCCTAATCTCCTGAGGTCCCTAGTAAAACATTCATTCCCACAATGCACGTCTTCTATGTGTGGCATTCTCAGGAGACCAACAGAGAGCACACTTCAAAAGTCAACAATACCTGGCAACCAGACCTGATGGGAATTTTAAACAAGAATTTGAAAGCAGCAGGTCAACGGAGACCGGTAATGGTTATACCAACCTTGCAAACTTGTCTAGAAGATGGGGGGTTTCCTTAAACAATGGAAACTGCAACATCTGACAGGGTAACCGCGGCGAAACAACCTGAAGAACCATACCCATATCGCCAAATATTGCCACTACATCCACTGGGCATGATACTTGAACTGATTTTCTTAACCATAACAAAGGTTAAGCACAGTGGCGTGGAGTTAATTTTCTTATGACGGGAATTCGAAGTAATTTTTTTATCGATTTAGTTTATTCATTACCGTATGTGAAACATATCCAAGTATATAATAGCACAAGATGGTTGGGATAGGTAGTCTTTATTAAACTTAAAAAAATCTGTGGAAGTGTTGCTTGAATGGATATCCAAACAAAAAATGTATCATTGGGCAACCTGTTGTATACCTAAGTAAAATTGAAAACAAATGCTCTGTCAAATTGAAAAGAGAAATATCTGGCATTAACCCCTCAAAACTAGCTTCCTTGAAAAAGACCTCCAGGTTTATTAAATTTATTTTCAAATTTATCGTGAAATATATTTTTAAAGTTGAACTTCAGTAGGTAAGTCTAAAGGAATCACCTTATAAAGTTGGGACGCCACTGTCAGCCTTTTTTGTAAGTTTTTGCACATTTTCCATTTTGCATAGGAAGAGGTCTTCTGTTAGCAACTTTGAAGTGTTTAAGACAGTTTTGAGGATCTGCGGCACCAAAAACCCGGTACTATCGCTTGCGAGGCAGTAAAGGCTAAATATCTGCTGGGGAGAAATGTATGAAAGGGTTGTTACTTCGAAGCAGTCCTTGTGCAGATCATTTAAAAATGTTCTTAGTTGTTTGTACTATTGAACATAAATGCTTTGTCGAACTAATTGTCAAATTTATTTCTACCCATTTAAACTTCAGCGGATAAGTCGGTAGGAATGGACTTATATCGATCCGACGCCACTGTCAGAATTTAGGGATCGCGCATTTGAGAGATATTTAGCTTGAGGGAAATGCAAAGAAAATATATATCTGCTAGCAAGTTTGAAGTTGCTAAAACAAAGTTGACACTCTGTAGCAACAAAACATATTGAACTTTCACCAAAGCGTCTGATATAGGGAGGCCTAGAAAATCTTCCGGGAAAAAAAATATATCCACGGGTTAATAGTTGTACACCTACATTTAATTTAACAGATATGCTTTGTCAAATTGATTGTTAAGTAAATTTTTGAAAGTTCAACATGAGTTCGTAGGAATTTTCCTCAATGTGCGCGACGCCACTGTCAGCTTATAGAAATGGTTTTAGAAAATTGCGTTCCACAGTTGAAGTCTTAAGGGCAGTAGTAGGCAGAGCAATGGTAACAATAAGTGGTGAGATATGGCAAAGGCCACAACGGAATAGTATGCAGCAGAAATGCTGGACATATATAAGGCTTTTATCTCAGCAAATTGCTCATAAGTGTAAAAGGTCCACATCTAGTAAGGATATACTATACTACCTGCTAGTGTTACCTAGTGGTTAATGCACTGGACTACTAAGCGCGGAATCCCTGGCTCAAATCCCAAAATTGACAACACCCAAGTTTTTCTCACTTCTCTACCTCTTGCAAAAGTCTGACAAACATCCAAGAGCGATGCTGTCATGAGAAGATTCTCAAATTTGCAGTTCGGGTTCGGACATAAACAGGAGGTCGTCTTCTTTGTGGCAAAAATAATAATGCCACACACAAATGAAGAAACAAGCCAGGTTTGAGGCCCTGAATGGCCCGTGAATCCTTACCTGGTAAGGATAATAACAAACTATCTAACGAACTGCAACCTTAGGTATAAAACAAATGACAGAGTACTGTACAATATAATCATAGCTGGAGTCCCACAAGGTTCGGTGCTGGAACCTCTTCTATGAAAAATCATGTCTACTTAAGTCCTGATAATTCCTGCCTGCCTGCCAAAACATATTAGCGAATAAGGAAACAATGGTAAACTCAAACATCTCCTGGTGAAAGGCCGAAAGTTGACAACAAAAAATTGCAGGCTGTCTTTATAACCTCACAATATCGGCCTTATTACAGTGGCAATGTTCATTTGCGAGACACAGACAACCTCTAACAAAGCAGTCTTTCTATTCCATAGCTTCAAATTATTTAGGAGACTATAGAGTACGCGAATATAAGGGTTGGAACACTACCGCACCTAGGAGTAATGATTGACAATAGGCTATCATTTAAAGCTCTATAGATTCAGTCGAGTAGAAATGTGTAACTAGCAGAAGCAACAAGAATCCTGTCAATCATTTAAAGACCTTCATATCCTAGAAGAAATTTTACGTCTAGAGTGTTCAGCTTGTTCAGCCATAAAGGAGACGAGAAGGAAATTGTCGTTGGTCAAAAGACTCTTTGTACTAAGGCGTATCTGTGGATTTCGAATGATTTGGGACGAATCGGAATGATCCTCATTGAATCATCCTCGCAGACGACATGTTAAGCATCTACAACTGAGGAACCTTGATGCAAATGGAGCCAAGAGAAGCCAAGACGATCAAGGAGGAAGACTAATCTGCGTGGTAAGATCAATGGTACAACACCATGAAATGCTGATGGACCCATAAGTTACTCACAACTATCGAGATTAAGAAATCAGTAGTTTTCCAACGGTTTGAGATGAATCCCTTTTCTTCATAGCCAGAGTGATCCTCGTAGACGTGATGCTAATGATCTATAACAGAAGATCCTCGGGGAAAATTTAACTAACAGAAATCAAAATGGCAGAAAATGTCCCAATGACTACGTGGAATGATCGGACCTACAAGTTGATCCCGACTATTGAGATCTGAACATATCGACAATACTATCGCTGGTTTCGATGGAACAAGTGGTCCCGATCAGCGGTACTTTTCAAACGAATCTTTCTTAGCCGGAATGATCCTCATTAGCATTCTCGCAGAAGTGATACTGAGGATCTTTAGAAAAGATCATCGATACAAATGTGACGAACAAGGAGAAAGCTACTTATGTCCCAATGACTACGTGGCAAGATCGGTGGTACAACACAATAAAACGCGGATGAATCTCGAGGTTCATCCCGACTTTCGAGATCTGGACAATTTGACTACACTATCAGTAGTTTCGAAGAAAGATGTGATCCCGATCAGCAGTACTTTTCCAACAAATCTTTCTTAGCCGGGATGATCCTAAATAACATGCTCACAGTGATACTAAGAATCGTTAGAGAAGACCCTCGATGCAGATGAGCTAAGAGAAGTTGAGACCATCAAGGAGGAACCAAATTATGTCCCAACGACTACATGGCAAGCTCGGTGGTAAAACAATAATAAAACGCAGATGTATCTCCAAGTTGATCCCGACTTTCGAGATGTGAACAATTTGACTTCCCCGTGACTTTAACTACCATCTTTCGACTGTTCTTGTTCGCCTACTACCTAGTCCAGTTTGGGCAAGATGACTAACATTAGATGACCTGCAAGTTGCAATTATCCATGAAAAGATCACCAATTGTAGCAAGGTGGCGGATGTATGGGGGGAAATACATGCTTCAATTCAGAAGAATTGGTTGGAAGAATTATGATGTACAGAGCAGTTCTTCTACAACTGTGTTTCCAAGATTTGAGACAACTGGACAACTTCCAGCCGATGAAATTCCTTGACAAACACGGGTTCATACGTGAATTGGGACACGATGTGATAGCTTACCTTTCTGCCCGAACTGTCCAGATAAGGAGGAGGGAATATATGGAGCAAGATGCATTCTACTGCAGACACTACTAAACCGATTTGGAAAACTGACTTAATCAGGAGGAAGATACAGGACACGAGGTATTTAAGATTTAAAATCCGGGGCAAGATGTATTCTACTTCCGACACTACTTAACCGATTTGCAGAACTGACTTAATCAGGAGGAAAAAACAGGACACTCTGTATTTTACATCAGACGTATTACGAAATGACGTATCTATCTTCAAGCTTCCCCAGTCTTCAAGCCTTGTAGAGTAAATAAATATTATGCCCAGAGAAAGACTGAGCAAAATAATAAAGGGATTCCTGAATATCGTGCAAACTGTGCTGAGAAGATTTAAAAAATACGAGGATCAGCAACAGAAGAAAAGGGTCTACCCAGGCCGGAGAAGACTGAAACCGCCTTTAGAAATACTGGTCGGAAATCGAGGGACTCATGAATATCGTTCAAACTGAGCTGAGGAGATTTAAAAAATGACGAGTACCACTAACAGCAGAGATGGGTCTATAACCAGGCCGAAGAAGACTTCATCCGTCTATAGAACGGCTGTTTGGATATCGAGGGATTCGTGAATATCTCAGGAGATTTAAAAAAAATTGGGAGTGGCAGTAGGAGTCTAAGCAGGCCGGAGAAGACTGAAACCGCCTTCAGAAGTACTGGTCGGAAATCGAGGGATTCGTGAATATCGTTCAAACTGAGCTGAGGAGATTTAAAAAATGACGAGTACCACTAACAGCAGAGAAGGGTCTATAACCAGGCCGAAGAAGACTAAATCCGTCTATAGAACGGCTGGTTGGATATCGAGGGATTTGTGAATATCGTGCAAACTAAGATTGGGGGATTTAAAAAAAAAGCGTTGTAGCAGTAATACCAAAAAAGGGTCTAACCAGGCCGGAGAAGACTGGATCCGCCCAGAGAACGACTGGGCGAAAATCGAGGGAGTCGTGAATATCACCCAAACTGAGCTGAGGAGATTTATAAAAAAGCCGGGTACCAGTAATACAAAAAAAGGGTCTAACCAGGTCGGAGAAGACTGGATCCGCCCAGAGAACGACTGGGCGAAAATCGAGGGAGTCGTGAATATCATCCAAACTGAGCTGAGGAGATTTAAAAAAAGGCTGGTACCAGTAATACCAAAAAAAAAAGGGTCTAACCAGGCCGGAGAAGACTGGATCCACCCAGAGAACGACTGGGCGAAAATCGAGGGAGTCGTGAATATCGTCCAAACTGAGCTGAGGAGATTTAAAAAATGAAGAGTACCACTAACAGCAGAGAAGGGTCTATAACCAGACCGAAGAAGACTGCATCCGTCTATAGGACGGCTGGTTGGAAATCGAGGGATTCTTGAATATCGTGCAAACTGAGCTTAGGAGATTTTAAAAAAGTCGGGTACCAGTAATTTCAAAAAAGGGTCTAACCAGGCCGGAGAAGACTGGATCCGTCCGGAGAACGACTAAGCGAAAATCGAGGGAGTCGTGAATATCGTCCCAACTGAGATGAGGAGATTTAAAAAAATTCTATCAGTAGTAACAGCAGAAAAGGGTGTAACCACCCCGGAAAAGTTTTTTGTAAAGGCAGTCCTTCTAGAATAGTAGCACAAGTTGATGCTAAGACTTTCAAAACAAGTGACACTTTAGTCAATTCGACCCTGAAGAATGTTTTTAAAAGGTATTCCAAAGCCCCTCAAGATAACCTAATCGCGTAGATACTCCATTTCCAGCATCAAAACACTTCACGCACCATCAAGCCGTGCATACATATTCCAACTGCATCCAACCAATTGTGCCACAGCCTTTACAAAAGCATAACTAATTACTTGAGAATGCAGCAGAGCCAGCCTCCAGAGTGATATATAAATGTACATAGGTACCCCCAACAAAACGATCGTTTTGTACACAGGTTTCCGCTCTAAAATCCCCAAACTAATGCTCCGCCAACCGTTAAGCAATTTTGTTTTCGGATTTTTTTGTATCTTTGCAACCAAGAAACCGCACAAACCTACAAACATTTTCTGTTCTGCATTCCGAACCTAACCGACAGCATACATAACCAACCGGTCGCAGAAACACAACTCGTTTGTAATTTATTTGAATTTCATTGAAATCACTCGCTAACCTCGCAACTGACGAGTAATTGTATCTGCGAATCTGCGATTCGAAATGAATCAATTTTTTTTGTTTTTGTTTTTTTTGGTGCTTGCAGGTTCTTTTTCTTTTATCACTTTGTTGCCGCGCAGTCATGATATACGTCTTCGTTTACGTCAAAAATCTACAGATAGATACTGTTCACTTTGATTGGCAGTATCTTCAGTTTGAATATCAATTCGTTATAGTGCTTGCGGTACGAATGGGTTTTGTTGTTGCTTTGCACACGCCACGGTTTGAAGAACTTTCAAAGGAAGTCGTAAAATTGTTGTGCGTCCATTTTGGAGATGTATCTACTGTTATAGATATTTGTATGGTAATTAAGTCAGGTCTCCATGGAATGTAGTCGTCCCATCGAGGAAATGCTAAACTACTTTTGTATCTTTTTGATCTATTTTAGCCAAATGCGTGCCAATAATTTGTTTTTTTTTTTTATTGGAGTTTGGCAATTGAACAATGAAGACACCGGAAATCTATGTCTCGTAGGTTTCACCTGTGTGCAGGTAGAATCGATTGTTAGAAGGAGAAGCCTCTTCTCTCATACTCGGGGTGACCCAATTTGATTTGTATCTATTTGGCTGTGTATCTACGTGTGGTTGTGTGTGTTTTTCTTATGAAAAATTATGGTTGGTAGATGTATTAACATTTTTGTGGTAAACCCATTAAAATCAGACTCCGTGACAGCACATTGGTTATGATGATGGTGGTCATGATGATGATGACCTTTTTCTTTTGGAATTCTCATTGTTCAGATGCGAACTCGAATTCGAATGCCACGTAGCCCCGAGCGGCGTTAGTGCGGATGATATTCCCTGCACCCTTAAGGTAGAAACGGGGAAGACAAGCCCGAAGAAAGGAACGAAAGGAATTCTCGAAATCAGACGTAGGAAATTCCGTATTCGTCGTCGTTTTTTTTTTTTTTTCTTTTTTTAAGTCGTGTGGTCTCCCACTGGAAAGTCCATTTAGTTGTGGTTTACGTTTGAAGTTCACGTTCGCGCAGATATTTACATTTCAATTTTGAGGTTTTACAGTTTTTTTTTTAATTTTGTTGCTATATTGGCTTTAGATGGTTATGAGTCATGGGCATTTGGGATTTTTTTTGCTGTTTAGATGATGTGCGGTTAGATCGATTAACGACTAATACTGTCGACAGAACTTGGCAAACGTGTTATATTCCCTTCCTTTGGTATTTCAGAGAAGCACACATCCGTTGCAGTGACTAAGGGATTTTTTTTGGCCACTCCTTAGACCCAGTTGCAAGTCTTAAAATTTATTAGAATTTCTTAGAATTATTTGGTGGTCATGGAATGGAAGACTGCATCTGCGGAAATGTAGACAAAAGTGGCGTTGCTAAGATGGTCGAAATGTGATGGGGGGAAATGTGTGTTGAATGGACTTTTTGGCACGTCCGATTGGAGTGAAGTTATATATCCCAAGGACAATAGTTTTTAAGACGTGGCAATGATAGGGATCACGTTCGAGTGCCGACAGATGCCGGGGACAATTGAGTGACTCATTGGTCACCTTATGGAGGGGCAACAGACATTTTTTTTGAGAGTTATTGAAGCTATTTGGAGGGATACTTATTGAACTTACACATGCCAAAATAGGGGCGTTGCTTTGCTGATTATCAATTACTTTTACGTACATGGCAGTAGATAATCAATGGAAAGCACGATTTGAAAAAAAAAAGTTTGCATTCCAACAAATACTTTTCTACTACTACCACCTTTAAGAGCAGAGTGCCTGCCGGAAGTAAATAACCCATCACAACCATCCTTTATAAGAACTTTATCATCCCAGTCCCCCTTTTCGGTGCTGGAGCAAGGACCGCATCAAAATCGGATGAAGAAATCCTCAATCGTTTTGAGCGAGAAATTCTTTGGTCCCGTTTACCTTGACGGGCTATGGACACGAAGATTCAACCAAGAAGATTATACGAGCTGTACAGCGGCATAGATATGGTCAAACTCCGCCTGTAGGACATGTAGAGCACCAACATTCTGGCTCCCAGAGTCTTCGATTTCCGGACAGACGTCGGACTTGGTGAAGGAAGACCTCGGCTTATATGGCGCGAAAAAATAGTACCGACCTCAACCAACTGGAGATGCACAATTAGTTGAAGCCGAGTTTCATTCCGCCACTTAAGTAAGAAAGAATGTAAGTAAGTAGGCCTGCCGCCCGCCACATGTACTTATAGGAATTAGGAATATCAAAAGGCTGGAATAGCTTTATACCGCCCCGATATATACGTTTCTCAACTTCTCAATATCGCCAGCATATGATGCCGACGACCAGTGGCGACTTTGTCAAGATGGATAGGAACTCCTGCAAATGACGAGGACTATCCTCCGGAATACGATGTAAAAATCAGTTGGTTTGTTGGATAGCACAGCCTACATGCAACAATAAAAGATGACGGCCTCCGAATAACAAAATTTGCAGGAACTCTGATCACGAGCATTAGGTTTCCACGACTTTTGACAGGCGATCTTCAGATGATCTAACCGCCAACCAAATCGACCATCTGATCAGAGATGCAAAGCCTGCATTCAAAATTCTAGCTGCAGACGAACAATCGTCGGCCTCCGAATAACAAAATTTGCAGGAACTCTGATCACGAGCACTAGGTTTCCACGACTTTGACTTTTGACAGGCGATCTCCAGATGATCTAACCGACAACCAAATCGACCATCTGATCAGAGATGCAAAGCCTGATTTCAACATTCTAGCTGCAGACGAACAATCTTCGGCCTCCGAATAACAAAATTTGCAGGAACTCTGATCACGAGCACTAGGTTTCCACGACTTCGACTTTTGACAGGCGATCTCCAGATGATCTAACCGCTAACCAAATCGACCATCTGATCAGAGATGCAAAGCCTGATTTCAACATTCTAGCTGCAGACGAACAATCAGAAATCTTAAGCTGCCACAAGATAGATATTACTGCCATCCAGGAAATACTATGATACGATGACATGTGTAGATAGTCCACAAATCAGAAGAATCCATGCATCTGCTAGGCATCACAATTGGGTTAGATGGATCAAACTACGTATCCAAACTTTGTAACAACTCAGCGCTCTGTATAAAGCCAAAATTCGACTAGGCCTTGAATAAACTGCCCTCATGTTTGAAGTTCGGCCCCGAAACATACACTGAACTTACTGGACTCTATCCAAAGACGTGCAATCCACCTTAAAAACGATTCTTTCCTTACACAAAGTGGGCTCTGACACAAAGTGGGCCCTTATTTTAGCAAATAGCCGCCAATGTCAAATCTGTTTTGACATTTGTGGACTAGACAGATGTAGAATAAAAGTGAACAAGCCATGGAGCGATACACTCCCCAATAACGCGGAATATGTCTATTTTGCTGAGAAACAATTCGTATGTAGTGTTGGCGCAGCGCGAACTCCGTCGCCGATTACCGGGCCGTCCGACACCGACTGCGCGGTTTGGCCACCAACCTTGAAGAGTATGGGACCTCACGAGACGTTGCCAAGAGTGGCCGAGTGGTTGTGCCGAGAATATCGCCGATGTTGCCGAGGATGTCGAGCTGTCGCCGGAAACATCGACCAGACGCCGTCCCTCCGAATTAGCCATCAGCCGGTCGTCCCTAAGGGGAATTTTGGTCAAAGACTTGCTTCCGTACAAAGTCCAGTTTATGCATCAGCTGCTGCCTGCCGACCGCCAAAATCGTGTAACCTACGCCCAAGCCATCCTCAATCTCGAGGACGACTTTTCGACCAAAATCATAATGAGCGATGAGGATAATTTCCACCTCATCGGGTACGTGAACAAGGGAACAAAACTATCGCTTCTGGGAACCGAAAATCTACGAGTAATGCTCGAGGAGCACCCGATCAAAGTAAGTTACTGCATGGTGCGTTGTTCACGCTGGAGGAGTCATCGGGCCATTTTTTTTTTTTCGAGAATGCCGCTGGTCAAACGACAACAGTGGACGGTGCGCGCTACAGGGCCAGGTTAACCGATTTTTTTCTGCCGCAATTGGACGAATTAGGACTGGACGACATGTGGTTCCAACAGGACGGAGCAACAGCATCCACTGCGCGAGCCACAACCGATATTCTGAAGGACCAAACAACATCGGATGGCTGCTTTTGGTCCACCTTATATGTACGAATTTTGGCACCGCGAAGACTTAAAGGAGATCTATCTCTATCTATCTATCTATCTATTACAGATTATAGCGGGAGTTGTTTGGAGGAGCTTAGAGATGATCAGGGCCTCGTATAGGATCACCTTCGTAGTACTAAAATGCCTTCTTAGTCCAAAGAAACAGCGGTTGGCAAGAGTAATTCTTCGTTTTATTTCTGACGAGATGTTGTCAATGTATATAGCGGAGCTGCGAGGTAGACAAAGTCCCGTACAACATCAAAGTTATATCTGTCAACGGTGACTAGACATGGCTCTGTATAGTTCGTCTCCATTAATGCTGTCATCAATGATTAGGTGGTGGATATCGATTTGGATTTCTTGGGTTTTTTCTAGGATCTGACGAAGTTTGAAGATTGGATCAGTTTTGGACTTATCTGTCCTAAAACCACACTGATAAGAACCGATAAGAACCGTTATTTGTAAACGGTTTCAGGCGTTCACATAATACGGCAGATAGGATCTTGTAGGCAATGTTTATGAGACTTGTGCCTCTGAAGTTGGCGCAGTTCTGAGGGTATCCTGTTTTTGTGGATCGGGCAAACGATGCAGAGCTTCCATTCTTGAGCCACACTTTCATCCGACCAAATATTGCTTATGACTTGGTGAATGTTGTTTACTAAATCATTTCCAATGGCTTTGTAAAGCTCAATACAATAAGGCCGTCATATTCTGGAGCCTTGTTAAGGGTAAGTTTGAATATTTCTATCCTTACATCACTTAGGTCGGGGGGTTGGTAGTTTTCGCTGTCGTCGCCAGTATTGAATGGTACTTCCTGCCTGACAGCGAAATATTGTTCGTCCTCGCCGTTTAACAATCTGCAGAAATGGTTCGTACTGCGATCTTGCCACGTTAATATCGACAGGATTCTGTTCGCCCCTTGTATACATGGCTTCGACGTTTTACACTTTGGTCGATCGGCCGCTTTTCTTGATATTTTTTCTTCATTTTGAAAAGCGGGTGTTCTTCGCTCCTTCTTTGCCTATAGAGTTCAATGGCAGCTCTCGTTTTCACCTACGGCTTAGCCTTGAAGGCCTCCTTTTTGGATGCGAGCATCTGACGGCAATCTTCATCAAACCAAGGGTGCGAGAACCCTAGCACATCAGTTACGCCGTATCTTGTGGCTTGCTGACATCGTTGGCATTGTTCTTCGACATTGGACCCTGCTGGTATTGTGTCAATGGAGAGGTTAAGGGATACGCGCTCTGAGAAGGACTTGGCGATCTCTTGCGATTCCAGTCTTTCGACATTCTATTTGCTATGGCGTGGTGGTTATCTTTATTCTTACCTTGGCTGCAACAAGGTGTCGATTTTAGCCCCTCGGAATGTTCGGACATCCAAACTACTGGGTGCGTGCCTCTTGTCTATCGCAATGTGATCAATTTGATCTGGAGACCGCCATGTCCCAATATGCATGTCGAGGTAAGGAAATCGTGTGCTGGCTACAGTGGCATTTCGTTCCTCACTGAAGTCAATTAGCATTAGTCTGATGCCAGACATGATTTCGTGTAGGCTGCTAAAGATACATTCATTTCCTAGCCAGCATGATTTTATCATCTTACTTTGGAGGTCACTCATAATTATTGCCCAGGAGCTCGTAGAAGCAGTCCTTCACAATACAATCTTCCTCCTCAGTCGGACCTTGAGCTTAAATAAGGCTAAGCTGGCGAATTTGGCCTTGATTTTGACAAATATGTCTTCAAAGGATGAAACTTCTTGCCTGAGTCTGGCACATATTACAAATCCACATCCGAACAATCGCTGTTTCTGCTCAGTAAAACACGGTCCATAGTTGTTTTTCATCCTCTTTTCGTCCACCCCATCGTATTTCCTAGATGGCAGTAATGTCTGCTTTGTAGCAGCTTATGGTTTCTGCTAGTTGTATTCCTGCACCTCTCCTGTTTAATGTTCTCAAAAATCTAGGTACAGATACCTCATCTGTCAAAACTTTATAAAACAAACGTCTATAGCGCGATTCCAGTGAACTATTGCAAGGCCAAATATTTAATGCCAACAAGAAAGGATACACAACATCGACGTATTGGATATAATGTCACAATCGACAGGTAGATACAGCTTTGTGGTACTGAGGGCTTTCCCTACTTCGGCTGCGGTATACATTTTGACAAAGAAACATCTTCAGGAATCAAATGACGAATTTCTCATGCCAATCGTTGCTACTTCGTTCTAAGGATAATAAAGTATTTTCTCGAATTATTAAGGATATCTCATATAAGATCCTGATCGATACCAGGCGGTATACTCAAAATTGTAAACAATTCGACAGATTTGAAATCCTTTTCTAAACTTCTTTTGAAAAATGCAACTCGATCTAGAGATGGGAGAAACTTTTGAATGTGAAATGTTTAAGATCGTGGTGGAAAGTAGCTACATGGTGTTGTCCCGTTTTCCTTGGTAAGGTAGTTGAACGTCGATTTTATGTTCTGACAAAAAATTTACCACCCAACAGACCAATCTATTTTAAGTGAGCTAATCGTTTGATTTGTTGTTAAGGGCCGTTCCTTATCTGTGGTATAACAGACCTAAAACCCATTAAACCAACTCCTCCAGACATAAAAAGAAAAGACAACATCAGTAGCCTACATCTGCCATTTTATACGACTTGAAGAACAATTGATGTATCTTTCAGTCAACCCTATTAGTTTAGTAACACATTAAACTTCCCAAAGATATCAAAAAAGTGCATAGATACGTCCTCAATTGGTTGCCGCCGCAAACTCGTAAAAAGTACCCAAACGCATAAAACAAAGTTTTTTTGCGACCAATCCAAAGCGTTCTCAAATGTCATTACCGATTACAATCAAGCAAATACACACAAAAACAAGGAATTCCCATAAAAAACTTAACTGTTTCAGTAGATTGTCACGTCACTTGCTTTCGGTTTCAAAACTTAGCACGCACGTGGACATTCCTCATCCCGGGATACGGAGGCCGCTCACCACTATCACATTACTCACTCATGATCTCTGAAAACTAAAAAGCCACACAATATCCGGGTAAGTGACCGTACTTGACTGCCCAAATGTGTATCTAAATACAAAAACGTATGCCGATACAAAAGTTAATTCGCCGGGGAATCGATTCGCGTAGTACCTACCTCATGCCGGTAGGTAGGAATTTTTTTTGTTTGTATCTAAATAATGTATCTATCGATCATAGTTCATTCATAATGACCGTGTATACGAAATGAAAGATACAAACGATATCGCCACAACTGAAATGCGGGTCAATCAATGCTCGAGTGGTGGTGGAGAATGGTGGTGGTAGTGTAATTACAGTAAAATGTGTTTTCGAATACCCTACATGACGCATTTCGCACGTCGGTCGCTTCGTCATGCCGCCACCATGTCGAAAATGGTCACCATTATCACAATGCCCGACACATTGCACATATGGATGAGGAAAAGTGTGAAGAGGGGTCCGGTTCCGTCCACATCCGATGACAGTTGAGTGAGGCTTTAATCGGTTTTAAGACCAAAACTCATTAGAGACCGAAAGCGAACCAAAAAAAAAGGGAAAATTATGATTTTTGATTCCTGTGTGAGAAAATACGTTAATCGCGTTTTATTGCCGACCGTCACGTACTGGATAGACTGACCAGTGGGAGATGGACGGATTTCTTTTTTTTTTTTCTTGGTAATTTGTTTATGTTTTTGGAATCTCAAAAAATAAAAAATCACACGAAGTTCATTAACAAAGATTATTTCTGACATTGACAAATGTGCGAGAGTTTGGCGGGTAAATGTTGACAAAATAGAAAATTCCGACTTTCGACAGGAGATGGGGTTCGAACATGGAAGGAATATAGCTTAGGGAGTTTGTTTTGTTAAGAAATTTTGGAAACCTAGCATTCGTGTGAGTTGTAGGCAGCTATTCATCTAGGATGTAACTAATTCCCAGATGAATAGATGCTCTTATTGAATAGATTGCTTGCTTAACGAGAGACATTCTTCTCTCCTCTTGGTGTAAGAATAGCCATCCCATCTCAATTTCGTCAAAAGGGAGTGGTTTCCTTCCAAATTTTGCCAAAAAGATTTTTTTTCTCCAAAAGGAGGGTGCAAGGAGGATCGATCAATATATTTGGCCGATCTGATGGCTAGTTGACATCGTCGCCATTGTTCTTCGACATTATGGTGGAAAGATTAAGGAAAACACGGTTTTAAAAGGTGTGGTCGGTCCTTGCAATTCCACTCTTTCAACAACAAACTATATTATCGCCTTCTTACATTGGCTGCTACCATATAGTGGTCCAAGATAGTTAGCACCTCGGAATTTTCGGACATCCAAAAACTGGAAGTCTTCTCTATCGCAATGTAATCAATTCGGTTCACCTAGAGAGCGCCATGTTCCTTTATGAATAGGATATGGATGATGGATGTCGTGTAGTAGTGCGTTGTTTCATGTAGGCTGTGCTTTCCGACAATACTGCTAAAAATGTTGTATCTTCCTACATTAGCTGAAAATTTCTCAGCTCATTTTAAAATCGCTCTTTGGTAGTCGCTCACAAGATTGTCCAGGAGCTGGTAGAAAAGGTCCTAAGCAATATCATCTTATTTCTTCGTCGGAGCGTAAGTGCAAATAAGGCTTATATTGGCAAATGTAACCTTTATACGCATTGTAACAATACTTTTGCTAATGTCTTCTAGCCATATGACTTCTTGCTATCGTTATAAAAAATCCAAATCCGAAAAGTCCTTATTTCTGCTCAGCATAGCACGTTCCGTAGTAAATGTCACAGTCCCATCCTATTTTTGTACGCCCCATCCAATAGTATTTCTTGGATGGCAGTAATATCTGCTTAGAAGCAGCTTGAGGCTTCCGCTAGTTGTTCAGCTACTCGGCATCTGTTTATTGTTCTCACATTTCAGGTGTAGATACTAACGTCGTTGTCCTTATTACATTTAGCATGGTCGTATAAACAGTCCTTTTCATGAATTTTGGTTGCTTCGTAACAATAGGTGTTTCCGTGACTCCTGTAGGGCTTACTTAAATTTATTAGATACACCTGGATATAGGTCCGTGCGATGGCGTTGGTGACTAACCCTTGAAATTTCTGTATGTCCTACTGACATCGGTTTTTTCCGGCTCGCTGTCCTAGGGTCAAAACAAGGGCCTGGCCCTCCAGGTTGGGGGTTGTGCTTTGGGTTAACTACCCATCCACGGAAAAAAGCTTATGTTACGAAGCAACCAATAGCCTCGGAAAGGACTGTTGACGACCATGCTAAACGAAAAAAGGACAACGCCGTTCGTATCTGCACCTGGAATATGAGAACATTAAACAGGAGAGGAGGAGACAAAGCAGACATTACTGCCATCCAGGAAATACGATGGGATGGGCCGGGCATTAAGAGGATGAAAAACTGTGATATCTACCATGGACCGTGTTATAGTGAGCAGAAACAGCGACTATTCGGATGCGGATTTGTGCCAGACATCGGCAAGAAGTCTTATGCTTCCAAGACATTAGAGAATGCATTGTAACAATCCGCATCAAGGACAAATTCGCCAACATAAGCCTTATATGCGCTCACGCTCCGACGGAGGAAAAAGATGATGCAACTAAGGATTGTTTCTACGAGCTCCTTGACAAAAGCTATGAGCGACGACCAAAGTACGATGTTAAAATCGAGCTGGGAGATTTTAACGCAAAGGTAGGAAGAGAAGACATCTTAAGCAGTACTGTCGGAAAATATAGCCTACTGACAACACGTCTGGTAACGGACTTAGGCTAATTGACTTCGCTACGGAACGAAATGCCACTATAGCCAGCACACTAATTGACTTCGCTACGGAACGAAATGCCACTATAGCCAGCACACGGTTTCCTCACCTCGATATCCATAAAGGGACATGGCGGTCTCCAGATCAACGAACAGTAAACCAAATTGGTCATAGACAAGAGGCACGCGTCCAGTATTTTGGATGTCCGAACATTCCGAGGGGCTAACATCGACTTGGAGCACTACCTTCTTGTAGCCAAGGTAAGGTTGCGGATATCCACCACGCCACAACAAACCAGAAATACTGTGAAAAAATTTAATGTCGAATGACTGCAATCGCCAGAGACCGCCAAGACCTTTGCGCAACGCGTATCCCTTAACCTCTCGATTCACACCACACCACCAGCATCTAATGTCGAGGAACAATGGCAACGATGCCAACAAGCCATTAGATCAGCCGCAACTGATGTACTAGGTTTCTCGCGGCCACCAGCAAGAAACCCCTGGTTTGATGAGGAATGCCGACAGATGCTCGCAGCCAAGAACGAGGCCTACAAGGCTAACCTATTCATCGATTTCAAAGCCGCATACGACAGCATTTATAGAGACGAACTATACAGAGCCATGTCTAGTTTTGGTATACCGCCCAAACTCGTCCGTTTGTGTAGGATGACGATGGAGAATTCTCGCTGCACCATCAGGGTCGGAAACGACCTCACCGACACATTCGATACCAAAAAAGGATTAGGCAAGGCGATGCGCTGTCATGTGACTTCTTCAATTTGATTCTTGAGAGGATTGTGCCAACACCAGCGGCACAATTTTCCAAAAATCGGTGCAACTACTAGCATACGCCGCCGATATTGACATCATTGGTAGGAATCAACGTGATGTCATAGCCACGTTTGCTAGTATAGAGAAGGAAGCGGCGAAAATGGGTTTAGCAGTAAATGAGGGTAAGACTAAGTATATGCTGTCAACACGAAAGGACACACAACATCGACGAATTGGACAGAACGTCACCATTGACAGATATAACTTTGAGGTAGTACGGGACTTTGTCTACCTCGGCTCCGCTATTAACTCTGACAACAACATCTCGTCAGAAATCAAACGAGCACTACGCTTGCCAATCGCTGTTTCTTCGGGCTAAGAAGGCAATTTAGTAGTAAAGCCCTCAATCGAACTACTAAGGAGATCCTATATAAGACCCTGATCATCCCAGTTCTGCTCTACGGCGCTGAAGCATGGGCCGTATCAAAAGCAGATGAAGACAGAAAAATTCTTCGGAAAATCTTCGGTCCCGTTTGCGTTGACGGGCTATGGAGATGAAGATTCAACCGCGAACTATACGAGCTGTACAGCGACATACCCCTAGTCGAAAAACTCCGCATTGGTCGTTTAAGATGGCTAGGACATGTAGAACGAATGGACACCAATACTCCGGCTCGCAGAGTCTTCGATTCCCAGGCAGACTTCGGACGCAGTAGAGGAAGACCTCGCCTTAAGTGGCACGCACAAGTAGAAACCGACCTCAACCAACTTGGAGTGCGCAACTGGAGGCAGTTCGCTAAGGACCGGGCTAATTGGAGAGGCATGTTGGTTGAGGCCCAGGATGATCTCGGACTGTAAGAGTTAATAACAGCCTTCGAAATGTATCTACCAAGTCGATTTTGGGCTGAAAGGATGGACAACTTCCAAGTTAGACAAGGCAGCCATATATCGAATCAGTTTTCGTTTGACACTAAGAAAAGAAAGTCCATCTACTATATACAGGGTGCGCCATCTTTTATGTCGTAATGTAATAATTGAAAAACTTTGATATTTTCTATCAACCGATCGACTTAAGCATGTTACCGACAGACCGTCCAGGTCGATTGGCATACGGTCAAACAGTCCCTCAAATTCCGTGGACATTTGATGTAAAAAAAATTGCGACATTGACTGGCAACCATTTGAACAGGAAAGTGTACCAAGACTTAGGCCATTGACGAGTTCAAGGCAAATATTTGTGCCAAAATCATCGCTATGCCGCTCGAGATGCCTGAAAACGGGATACATAGCAAAAAGGGCACATTTTGCTTTGGTCAATAGAGGCGACCACTTTATTGATGTTGTATCCTAAAACTAGTCCAAATAAAATGTAAAGGAGCAAATAAAATAAAAAATACCTCATATATGGAAATTGGTTATTTTTTTAAAAGTTATTCAATATACACATACTGACACAAAAGATGGCGCACCCAATAATAACAGACGGTCCATCTGTATCCTAATATGGAAACAATTGAAAAAAGTCGCAAACATTAATGAAAAACGCAAACACCACTTTAAAAGCCTTGTTGAGCCTTTGTCTCCAAAAAAAAAAAAAAAAAAACTGGCAACTTTGCAAGTCACTCAAATGTTATCAAGCCCAACAAACCCCCCTTTACAACCTCACCAACAAACATTAATTGATTCCGAACAAACGAAATCGAAATACAACTCCAACAACCTAAAAGCCAAAAAAAACCTACAAGATAGGTAATTCGCGGTGTCACATAAAAAAAAGAAGATACAACAAGGATAGTGTTACCAGGCAAGGTAAACATGAAAACTATTACGTTCAACATGACCCAAGCGATAAGATAGCTCCCCATCGCATTCCAACTTGAAGTTTTATCTTTCATGAAAAGGTTGAGGTTCTCTCCCACAATATTTGGTGTATAAATGAGCAAAAAATCACATTTCCGCAGCGTTCCCTCGGCCCCAAAGTATCTGTTGTCACATACTACATAAACCTACCCCACGAATCTGGTTTCCCCGTGCTCCGCCGCCGTCACTGTCACCGATGTGCAAACCGTGATTGCATCCGCAAGTTTATACGGTTTTATGTTTATTTTTTCAGAGTTGGTTATGCTGTGTCTTATATCCTCCTGTCCGACCTCCTGGAAGATGGTGGTGTCACTTAACTCGACTTTCCGGTTTGAATAAATATACTCGCCAAAGTCCAGTTTTCCTGTTTAGTGTTTCAGTGCATAAACGTAGATACTTGGCTCATCGTTTGCTTCTTGTTCGTCTGTATAGCCCTGTCGGTCTTCGGTGTCCCCAATTGAGGAGTATTCTCCTTTTTTTTGGAATTCTAGTTGTAATGCTTCTTTTTGCAGAGTATCTTCCAGTTTTACAAAAACGAATTAAACTCAAAAAAGAAACCTAAAACCGATGATGATGCTGATGGTTGATGGTGGATGTGTATGTTGTAGTGTTGCATCTGAGATGCTGGAATGCAATAAGAAAACGACGACTGATGGCCAAGAGATGAATGTAATTTTTTTCGTATTCGCCTTCATCGGTTATTTCGCCAAAAGATAAAGTAGTTAAGTTGGAACAAACGAATAGGGATACCGATGGAACGGCAGCGGAATATTGCAGAAAGTAATAAATGTATCTGGCTGAGAGGATGGAAACAAGATCCTGTGAGCGAGAGAGATACCAATTTATGTCCAAATTGTGCGGATTTTAACTGAGAAAATGTTTTTTTTTTTCTTTAATTTTGAAATGAATTGGCATTGAGTCTGGGGGCGGGATGCCTTGATGGGTTGAGGAATGACTTTGGAAAAGTGATGCGTTAATGAAGAGATTGGAAACGTAGGGCATAATATTTGACTGGATTCTTGAAACACATTCTGCAGTGTCATAGAACTTCAGGTTAGGTCCAGATTTCATAAAATTAGGGAAAATTTATTTTCATAGAAGTGGTACCATTCATGAGCTAAATCAGTTCTTTTCACTTTTTTTCAAAGAAATCAGGTCAAACGAAAAATTTAAAAATTAAAAAGACAGGCGTGGAAAATGCACAAAGACAGATCACAGTGGCGTGGCATCCATACAAGTAGATTCCTACCGGCTTACCTTCTGAAATTTCACTTTGCAAATACACCTGACAATTGATTCGATATACCATTTTTGAAATTTTCACTACGAATTGTGAGAGGGAAAAGCCTTTTTGTTTGGAAAGAAAGGTGTCAATAGTTGTCATATGATTTACATCTTTTTCAACAAAAGTGTCACAAAGTGTCACAATCACAAGATAACATTTCTGGCAAAGATTAATGTCATCAGCCAGTGAACTAAACCTTATACTGAAAGTCAAAAAAATCAACCAAACATGGATAAAGACATCAGACAGTGGCGTGGTTTCCAAATAAGTAAATTCCTACCGGCTTACTTTCAGAAACTAAAAGCATGTTTTTGACAACATCTCGTCACAAGTCAAACGAAGAATTACTCTCGTCAACCGATGTTTCTTTGGGCTAAGAAGACAATTTTGTAATAAAGCTGTCACTCGAACTATTTCGGAGAACATATATAAGATCCTGATCGTTCCAGTCCTACTCTACGGCGCCGAAGCATGGACCGTATCTAAAGCGAATGAAGAAATCCGTTTTGACCTAAAATTCTCCGGAAAGTCTGAGGTCCTGTTTTCGTTGACGAGCTAAGGAGGATGATTCAACAAAGATAGTAAGCGGCTGGTAAAAAAAGCCGATTAAGATCGCTATGGCATGTAGAGCGAACAGAGAGCATAATCCGGTCCGCAGAGTCTTAGATTCCCCGCCAGAATTCAGACTTAGTATAGGAAGAGCTAGCAGAAACGACTGCAACGATAATTAAAGGTCACAACTAGAGTTAGTTATCTAAGAACTCGAAAGGCTTGTTGGTTGAGGCCCAGGTTTAATCCGGACTGTAGCGCCACTTCAGTAATTTTTTTGAATTCTTTTCGATTTGTGTTTAAACTTTTTCCAACAATTTAAAAAAAAAAGTGTGTGTGGCTTAAAACTTTGGAAGGCGAATGGAATTGAAGATACAACTGCAAGCTTTATGAGATGTACCGAACTTTTGGTGCACAGGGTGGCCCAAAAGTCTCTTTCCTATGTAACGAATTCATATTTTTTTTTCAGACATAAGGGTTGGAAGATTTAGGATGGAGCACTACACGATCGCGTTAGAATGTTCCAACAGCATCCACCATTCGTTGGGAATATGAGGCGTTCGAGCAGCCCTTGTTTTGGACGATTAATCGAAAACATGCAGGTCGTTAATGAAAGTGTTTGCAACCGATCCTCAAACATCGAAATGACGACATTCAGCACAGTTAGGCATATCGCGTAGTACGATTTATCGGATTTTGAGAAAAGATCCTTACAAGATCCATTTGTTACAACAACTCAGCCCTCGTTTTGGATGATCGATCGAAATCATACAGGTTGTTAGAGAAGGTGTTTCCAACCGATCCTCAAACATCGAAACGACGATATTCAACACAGTTAGCCATATTGCGTAGTACGATTTATCGGATTTTGAGAAAAGATCCTTTCAAGATCCAGGTGTTACAACAACTCACCCCTCGTTTTGGAAGATCGATTGAAAACATGCAGGTCTTTAGAGAAAGTGTTGCAACCGATCCTCAAACATCGAAACGACGATATTCAACACAGCTAGCCATATTGCGTAGCACGATTTATCGGATTTTGATGAAAGATCCTTACAAGATCCAGTTGTTACAACAACTCACCCCTCGTTTTGGATGATCGATTGAAAATATGCAGGTCTTTAGAGAAAGTGTTGCAACCGATCCTCACACATCGAAATGACGACTTTCAACACACTTAGGCATATCGCGTAGCACGATTTATCGGATTTTTATGAAAGATCCTTACAAGAGCAGGTTGTTACAACAACTCAGCCCTCGTTTTGGATGATCGATCGAAAACATGCAGGTCTTTAGAGAAAGTGTTGCAACCGATCCTCAAACATCGAAACGACGATATTCAACACAGTTAGCCATATTGCGTAGCACGATTTATCGGATTTTGAGAAAAGATCCTTTCAAGATCCAGTTGTTACAACAGCTCAGCCCTCGTTTTGGACGATCGATCAAAAACATCCAGATCTTTAGAGAAAGTGTTGCAACCGATCCTCAAACATCGAAACGACGATATTCAACACAGTTAGCCATATTGCGTAGCACGATTTATCGGATTTTGAGAAAAGATCCTTTCAAGATCCAGTTGTTACAACAACTCAGCCCTCGTTTTGGACGATCGATCGAAAACATGCAGGTCTTTAGAGAAAGTGTTGCAACCGATCCTCACACATCGAAATGACGACTTTCAACACAGTTAGGCATATCGCGGAGCACGATTTATCGGATTTTTATGAAAGATCCTTACAAGAGCAGGTTGTTACAACAACTCAGCCCTCGTTTTGGATGATCGATCGAAAACATGCAGGTCGTTAATGAAAGTGTTGCAACCGATCCTCAAACATCGAAACGACGATATTCAACACAGTTAGCCATATTGCGTAGCAGGATTTATCGGATTTTGAGAAAAGATCCTTTCAAGATCCAGTTGTTACAATAGCTCAATCCTGGTGACCTAGAAAAACGTCTGGAGTACTGCGGAACTGTCCTAATTATCGCCAAGAATGACTAAGAATTTTTGGAAAATTTTTTGCTGACCGACGAGCTACATTTTCATATGAGAGATTGCAGTTTTTGGAGCACACAGAATCCCAAAAAATCTTCATCAACGTCCCTTACAATCACTTCGTCTTGCTGTTTGATGTGAAATAATCTCGCGCAAGATTTATGGGTCACTTCCTTCTAAATGATGTGGGTGGCAGCTACAGAACAATGCTTTAGGACTTTCTTTTTCCACTTGTACGAGCAAACAACAATTCTGAGTTGATTTGGTTGTAGCTAGAGGGAGCTACCGCTAGTGAGACAATGAACTTGTTTCCAAATCGCATTGTCTCAAAAACGGTGAATTTGAATGCCTGCGATCGCCTGATCTGTCGGCTTCGGACTTTTTTTATGGGGTTACCTGAAGAAATAGGTTTACATTAACAAACCACATACTATACAGGATCTGAAACCCAATTATCGCTCAAATTACGCAGGCAATTCTTCAAAAATTCATGGAAAGTGTCAAAAAAAGAGCCCATAAGTGCACGCATTGTAATGGTGGCCACTTAACCGATATGATTTTCCATACATAATGTAAAAACTTTCCATGAAAAAAAAAAAACTTTTATTTGTAATTTGTTTCATTAGTTCTTATCTTTTCGTTCAAAAGTTATTCCAGAAATACGTAGGAAAACGACTTTTGGGCCACACTGTACGTCTATGGAAATTGTTCCACGGAATACCTGTGGTCGAAAAAATAAAACAAAATATCTGATAATATTACCTTGGAAACTAAGAGTTTTGAAAGGGATGTTCTGGTTGTTTTTTTAATGTTTAAAAAAAACGTATTTTATATTTTTTGCTTGCGGATCATATATATAGGAATGAATTTGAAATTTGGTAATATTAATAAAATTTTCACACGTATTTTTTATTTTTTTTAATGACCCCCCTTTAAGGGCGAAAGGGGATTCGTCAATCTTAAAAGGGGTCAAAAACAATAACCAACTAGAATTTTATTGAAAATAACATTAAACAAAATTTGAGTGATTTATGTTGGTATACATTTTAAATTTACTAAAGCCAATTAAAGCTAAACACATCTTAAAACCTTCTTTTTGTTCAAATGGCTCCTCTTTAAGGGCAAATTGACGAAATTGCTACTCAACTAGAATTGTTTGGAACAAACGCAATATAACCACTAACTAGAACATGTTTGACGAAACTATTAACTATTAAAATGTAACAAATCAAAAGGTTCATACCTTTGTTTTATTTTCAAATGACCCCCTTAGAGGGACAACAAAATAATTCGTACTGAAACTGAAATCGATTGCGAAAGAATGCAATACAAAACGAAGAATTTTAGAATTGCACTGCCAAATAGTACGTGTTTTCAAATTTCTAGTACTATTTCATATAGGGTCATTCAACAGATCTAATGGATTTTAAAAAAAAAATTCAAGATGAACCTTTTTTATTGGCCTTTTTGGTCTTTTCATAAGAATGTGGATTTTTTTAAGTCATCCACCATTTTGAGTGCAATTTTCCAAAATATCCAGAGCCCTCGGTTTTTTGTAGACTATATCTTTGAGTCCTATCCTCATAACCAAAATTCACAGGGAATAGATACGGCCCAAGAGATTGATTTTACCCCGTCTAGAAATATGGCGACCTGGACATTTTGGCGGAGCTGAAATTGAACATGTCTCGGAGTTGAGAGAAAAACATCGTTTTACATGGTGATGTGACAGTAAAAATGACACCGTTGTCACCAAAGAAATAAAGCCGAAGAAGTATTACCTCCCAAACAGCACATCACACTTTAACCCGATGGTCTATAAAGCCATCGGGTCCTACGAATATTTCTTTTGTATCTTCGTTCCTCCAGTATCTGAAATGTTGCTAATTCATAAATACATTCAAGTTAAAATGTTAAAAAATAATACTTTTGTCGTCAACCACAGAATTCATCATTTCACAAAACATCTTACACCGGTTGTACTTGTTATCCCCTTCCAATGAATGCTGACATCTTCTTCGGAGAAGTCCGTGTTCCTCTCTTCTTTTTTTGCCTTTAAGCCTCTTGAGCTGCTCTGGTCTTTTTCTGCAGCATTGCCTTGTAAGAATTGTTCTTCGTTTCCACTCTCTAAATAAGACGCACAATTGACTGCATCAGATTCAGAAGTCTAAGTCTGATGGAACGGTTGGAGTTCTGGGGATCAGTCAACCAGATACCAATATTTTCTGGCGTTCGAACTGCTTAGGTTCCCCCTATTTTTCTATTAAACTGTTTTTTTTTCAGCTGCTAATCAACACAAAGATTAGTTTGCGTTTTGGAATAACTTCAAGGTTGGAAATCGGCAAACGATGAAGACATCTATGAGCAAAATCTGAGTTTGATCGATTGACTTGTTATTCACTAAAAACAGACTTACGGCATAAACAGGTTGTTTCATCGTCCAAACCATTTTTACTAATCTCCGTAAAATAATTCCCTTCGTTGTGGTTACAATGAACCCTACAGCAGCTCTTGAGGAGGTCCTGACGTAGGGTATAACCAATTTCAAAAACATAGTATCTCTACGAACGAAGGGGCAACGTAGCCGCTTAACCCGAATTTCTTAAAAAAAAGGAAAACTAACCAGTAATTCAAATATGTTAGGTAAAAATAGAAATTTCCAACGTAGCATATGAATCTTTGCTTTTTTCAATTGACCCCCCTTGAGGGGCACAATGTATGCCTCTGAAGCGAAATTGTTGAAAACAACTGCCAGGTAAACCTATTTAAATTTTTGCCATACTAACTACCTCTCCTATTAGATGTTTAAATGCTGGCCCATGCCTTGTACGGTAAGCCTTGGTAGACCATTGTATATACGCCGTAACTTCCAAGGACTAACCTCTTGAAATGGGAAAAAAGGGGATGAGGTTGTAAGCTCTGCAGGAGTCTTCACGATAAATGCAACGTTACCTACTTACCAGTGAATTTGGACACGGAAATCTCCACTATTTAGCCAGGAGCATGTTGGCGCTGAAACTCCTCGTCACCAGGTCAGCCGGAAAATTGTTTGCCCCAGACATACTCTGAGACATTAATGAGTTGCTTATCTCATCCACCCTGCCTTGTATGCAGGGTTTCCACTTGCTGTTTCTTTCCCGAAACCAGCTCAATGTTATTTTTTAATCGGTTCAAAGGTTACCCTCAAATCGATGATTTGGGCGGGAGTTTTAGATATGCGCAAACCCGGACAGATATGAAAGCTACAGTAAGTTCAAGTTTTGGCAATGTAAGACCATTCTAATTTAATGCTACCCAACTTCGCACAAGAAACTAGGATGACCTTTCACCAAGTGAATCCACGTTCAACAGTCCCAAATGCTATAAGGATTGCATGGATAAATATGTGTGTCTGATGCGGAAAATGCCAAAGCAGCTCGAAGAATAGTTAGCTTCCTAAGAAGCGACAAGCTAATTGTTTCCATTCAGCTAACAAATGTCTAGGGAGCTACAACGCCCCCAAAAAGTGGACATGGAAAAAAACTTTATATTGACGAAATATAGATATTGAGAATGTCTAAATATCTAGCTCAGGCACTTTATTAAAATTCCTTACGGTTTGACTAAAAGCAACGTTTTATCTACTGAAAAGGGGGCGTGCCAAAATATCCACGACTTTAAAATGGCATGCTAAATGATAAAAACTGACACTTTTAGGAAAGTATTTGATGATTTAAAATAATATGTTAGTTAAAAGAACATTAGAAATGATTTAAGTAGAAAAATTTAAGCAATGACCCCTCCTACGGGGCAGAGATTGCTACTTAACCAGAACTGCTTTACAAAAAAAAAAATCACCAACTGAAACATGTTCAATAGAACGAATAAATTTCAAAGTAACTTTAAATTTTTCGATGACCCCTTTTAAAGGGCAAATAAATGAACAAACCTGCCTCGAAAAATAGGTAACCCAAAACCGAGAATTTTTACAGGAAACAACTTTCAACTGAAAAATGTGTCTTAAATGATCAATTGAGTTTTTTTTTGTGACATCAAACATTTTCCCAAATGACCCCCTTTAAGGGGCAAACAAAACAAATTGCTTCTAAAAGTAGACGCCAAAAAAGCGCACAATTTAAAAAAAAAATAAATAACCGCCAACTATATCTAACATGAGTCTCGAAATACTTTTCTCAAAAATTCAATAAAACCGACGAAACTACGCCGGATAGACTATGTTCATAGCGTCCACATATAAATCATTTTTATCAACACCAACTATCGCAGCTCGTGTTTTTTTTTGTTTCATGACACATAAAAACAAACAAATTATTTCATTACCTATGTATCTCTAGAAACCAGTGGCGGCCATAAAAAGGGGGAAACAAGTTTGATGACTGTTTGATAATTTATTTATTTTTTATAAAAAAAAAATCCACGCTCAAATTATTATTCAAAACACCAAAAAAGACATAAAAAAAAACAATCTCATACATATAACATTTGACTGGCCCCATTTCGCAGATGTTTGTTTTAATTTACTTGCGAACAGAAAATATGTGTATCGAGGAAATACCTTCCCCACCAACCCCCCTTCATGGTGTTCAAGTCATTTTATAAAATATTTAAGCTTTGCCAAAGTGCCATTCGTCATTCCTGAAATATTCGCACAGCATAGCAGAACAAAAAAAAAAAAAAACCTGAGATACAAATAAAAACGGTATACTTTCACTTCTTCTAATCCGCTGGAATGGGTCCGAAATGAATGCTCGAATGGTTTGCTATTTAGCTGCTACATACATACGACTGATATAGTGCTGTTGGTCGCCAACTATACTAGTATTCCTACTCGTATTCGTATCTTTTGCAGCGAATTTAATTAGAAAAGCAACGAACGCAACAGCAACAACAACAAAAACCTCATGTTGGTCTAAATAGATAGTCAAACAGGTAAACAAAACAAACGTCGAAGAAACACTCGATTCCTAATGTTAATTAATCCATTAGATACAGAATGTGTGTATCTATGAATGCATGCAAACGGTTTTTTGTGTTGTTTTGTGTATCTACTACTTTTTGCATATTTTGTTCGGGGATTTCGCGTGTTTTTTTTTTTTTGTTGGTCGGTATTTAAATGCAAAGTGGAGTGATAGTAATTCCCTCTTAGAGGTGGGTAGAGCTTAGGTGATGGTATAGCTTAAAGGTAGGCGTTCGATGTGTCAATGCCCTCAAGACCTCATTAAGTGTGTTACACGCTTCATGGAAGTTGGTATACTCGGTGTATAGACTCTCAAAATAAAAAAAAACAGAGCCACTGCACGAAAAATGGAAATAATTTGAAATCAGCGCTTTTTTTGCCGCCCCACCTCCATCGCATTAGTTCTCAGCGGTAGAGAAGCATTATTAAAACAGAAGAAGAACAACAACAAAAATGATATAAACAAATTATGTATCTGTCGGTTGTATCTTTAGACACCACCATCATCAGACAAACGAGCAAGGCGATTCTCAAGGCAGGAGGAAAAAAAATTAAAAAAAAAAAATATTTTTCTTTGATTGCAAGAAAACTGCATGTATTTGCAGCACTGCAATGCAATGCAATACGACAAAGTACGTGCAAAACAAAAAAAACACAATCTCCAGACGAAGCCCTAGTTGCACGATATACTATAGACGACGGGAGACTTTATAGACTTGGATTTGTGTTTTTTTTTTTTCTCTAAATGATGATGCTGCTAGATTTAGAGCAGACTGCGTGAAGTTGAACTACTCGTGAGACTCTTATTGTCGGTCTGGATAGCTACATCAAATGCGCTGGAGTTTATTTTTTTTTTTCCTTCTACCGTACAAGTGTACAGCGAACGCACCAAGTACGAGAAACGCATATATGAAGTGATCCTATCGCCGGCTGGGCTGTTTGCGAACACAAATAAGTGCCAGCACAACAAGATACAAAAAAAAAACTGAAACACAGAGTGCAGACAGTGTACAAGATTGACACGATAAAAGATGTGAAGACAGACGTATATAGAAAATAGATGGCAATTCATCCAAGACGAATTTGTAAAGCAGTCTATTCCGGTGCTGGTTCTGCAAGCCGGGCGTAACACCTCAGTTAACATTTATCCGTATCTTTGTATCTTTTATGCGAATTGAATTTTTAATGATTGCGAAAATCTATTACAATATCTATACGGTAGGTGTGAATCGTTACCTGGGAGGAAGATGCCGCATCTAAAGGCATGTTACTGAACTCTGGAGAGAAGCATTCTATTTTATGTGTACACACGCACTTTGAGGAGGGGTAGCATGATGGAAGTACCAAGCTTCAGAAAATGCAATTTTGCGTGGTAAAGAAGCATACGAAGGTCTTGTCGGTTGGTCTTTGGCCCAGCAAAGTCGGTGCCGATAGTTAAAATTTGTCCGAAATTGACACGCAATGTCGTAGATACGGGCGAGAACTTTGTTGGCTATATTTGGCTATCGAGTAGGCTTATACGAGGGTCTTGTCGGCTGGTCTTTGGGCCAGCAAGCCGGTGACGATAATTAAAATTTGTCTGAAATTGACACGCAATGTCGTAGATACGGGCGAGAACTTTGTTGGCTATATTTGGCTATCGAGTAGGCTTGTACGAGAGTCTTGTCGGTTGGTCTTTGGCCCAGCAAGCCGGTGCCGATAGTTAAAATTTGTCCGAAATTGACACGCAATGTCGTAGATACGGACGAGAACTTTGTTAGCTATATTTGGCTATCGAGTAGGCTTACTCTCGTATCCCCTCAAATGCATTCGTACCTTCCTTTTTGTGTGGTCGCAAACCAGGAATTTGGAGGAAGTGGTGGACAGACATTGTTCAATCAGCCACTTCAATCAGATGACTCACGACGGAGTAACATAAACATGCGACAGGCGATCCACGGGAATAGACCGCCTTCGAAGTCCACGGACCCGCAACGGGCAGCGTCAAACAAGATGGTCCGATGGGTAACGGATGACGATCCTTCGTCGACCTCAACACAATAATGACGGGTGGGGTAGGACGATCCTTGGAACCAACACCCCCAATAAATCGTTTGCGTCATCATATTATGGGCACAAACGCAAAAGATTAGATGGCAAGGAACAGACTCTCTACTTTTTCACCCAACAAGGGAGCAACGGAGGAACAGCAGAAGCGTTGGGCGGACGGCTCAAAAGACACCAACAAAGCCGCAACTCGGAAAACTATGTTCGATGGCTAAGAGACAATGGTCTGTTTCCCATAACGCTGGAGCTTCAGAGAAGCAACCGAAGTGTTTAGGCGGACGTCCTTGTACAAACACTCTCGCCACAAGAAACCAGGGACATCATGTCTGAAACATTAAAAACAGCCCAAAGACTGTCAAACTTGTCAATGTGTCAAACCAGATATCGGTCGAAAGAGACAATGACCAGTGTCCCAAAATTAAGAGGAACCAATGGCAAAGGCCCCGAGCACAACCTAGAAATGGAAATTCCTTACGTGGAAAATTGGTTTTTGACAGGTCATGTTCTCCTCTCTTCTCTAAGCTCACTGATTCTGAGAAAGCAAGGTGCCATCCTTCCTCCTAGGTTAGGTTAGGTTAGAGTGGCTGCCGGCGTTCGCCAGCACACTTAGACCACTTTGGTCCGTTGTGATACCACGTGGATCTTGTCCAATCTCCTTACTATCCGTGGGAACACCATTCTGAGCTTTGATGAAGCGGAGGAGGTTTTTCAATTCCGTTTTTGCCAAATCACAGAGACTTCGAAAATAGTAAGCTCCGAGATGTAGCTTCCTTTTGTTTGATAGGGCCGGGCAGTTATAAAGGAGATGAAGTATTGTTTCCTAACCCTCCTCGTCCATGCAGCTCCTACAGAAGTCGTTTGAGAAGAGGCCTAGCCTTTCTGCGTGCCCCGTGATGACACCTATGGTATCGCAAATATGCGGTCTATCGAGCGAAATCAGTCCCTTTGATCTTCTCAAACCTAGCTTTGGCCAAATTTGTTTGGTTGTTTGACACTTCGTGCCAAGACTCCATCTAAGGTTTGCTTGCTGTTAGCATGTTGCGCTAATAAGCTTTTGCATGTAGCGATAGGAATACCTAGTGCACCCGTGTCGGGTACAATTGGTAATTTGGTCCATTTCTGGCGAGTTCATCAGCCTTACAGTTCCCTGGATTGTCACTATATGCCCAGGCACCCAGCATAGGTGAATGTTAAAATGCTTTGACATCTCCTGCAGAGATGATCGGCAATCTAGGGTTGTCTTTTAATTTGTTGAGCGGAGGAGGCTTTTCAGGGATTTGATTGCCACTTGGCTGTCCGAGAAAATGCTAATATCCTTGGCAGATATTACATTCTCTTTCAACCAGGATAAGGCTTCTTTGATCGCCATGAGTTCCGCCTGGAACACGCTGCAATGATCAGGAAGACGGAAAGATAGGCTTAGATTTAGCCTGTCGTAGAAGACGCCAGCACCCACTCCGTCATTTGTTTTGGAACCATCGGTGTAAAAGTGGATCGAGTCATTTAGCACAGGTTCGTCGCTCTCCCATGACGTTCTGTTTGGGATTGTGACCCGGAAGCTCTTATCAAAGTTTAATCTGGTGAAGGTGTAATCGGTGTTTTCAGGAACAATTGTATATTCGTTTAGAATTTTCGAGTGGCCATATTTAATATTTGACCACTGTTGGCTGGCTGAGTTAGCTGCCATTTGTTTGCCGACAATATCTAGGGGTAGTAGGTGAAAAAGAATGTCTAATGCCGCTGAGGGTGTCGTACGGAGTGCTCCACCAATGCACAGACACGCAGTTCTCTGCACTTTGGCTAGTTTTTTGCTGTTTAAAGCGATTTCTAGTGCTGTCCACCATACTACTACTCCATAAAGAAGTATCGATCTTATAACCGATATATAGAGCCAATGCGTGATACGAGGTTTCATTCCCCATTTCAAGCCTATATGGCTTTCTTGCAGGAATAAAGTGCTACCGTCGCTTTCTTTACTCTTTCTGTTATATTTAGCTTCCAGTTAAGCTTCCTGTCCATAATAAGTCCCAGATATTTTGCTTTGTCTGAGAAGACTAGTTCGGTTCCGTTTAGTGACGGGATTTGAGATTTTCTATTCATGCAGCAAATCATCTCCAAAAATTTTCAATTTCCTATTAATGCAGCAAATCATCTCCAAAAATTTGCGATTTTCTATTAGTGCAGCAAATCATCTCCAAAAATTTGAGATTTTCTATTAGTGCAGCAAATCATCTCCAAAAATTTGATATTTTCTATTAATGCAGCAAATCATCTCCAAAAATTTGCTATTTGCTATTAATGCAACAAATCATCTCCAAAAATTTGAGATTTTCTATTAATGCAGCAAATCATCTCCAAAAATTTGAGATTTTCTATTAATGCAGCAAATCATCTCCAAAAAATTGCGATTTTCTATTAATGCAGCAAATCATCTCCAAAAATATGAGGATTTCTATTAATGCAGCAAATCATATCCAAAAATTTGCAAATCAAATTAAAAAAATTGCGATTTTCTATTAATGCAGCAAATCATCTCCACAAATTTGAGATTTTCTATTCATGCAGAAAATCATCTCCAAAAATTTGAGGATATCTATGAATGCAGCAAATCATCTCCAAAAATTTGAGATTTTCTATTAGTGCAGCAAATCATCTCCAAAAATTTGAGGATTTCTATTAATGCAGCAAATCATCTCCAAAAATTTGAGATTTTCTATTAATGCAGCAAATCATCTCCAAAAATTTGAGATTTTCTATTAATGCAGCAATCATCTCAAAAAAATTGAGATTTTCTATTAATGCAGCAAATCATTTCCAAAAATTTGAAATTTTCTATTAATGCAGCAAATCATCTCCAAAAATTTGAGATTTTCTATTAGTGCAGCAAATCATCTCCAAAAATTTGAGATTTTCCATTAATGCAGCAAATCATCTCCAAAAATTTGAGATTTTCTATTAATGCAGCAAATCATCTCCAAAAATTTGAGATTTTCTATTAATGCAGCAATCATCTCAAAAAAATTGAGATTTTCTATTAATGCAGCAAATCATTTCCAAAAATTTGAAATTTTCTATTAATGCAGCAAATCATCTCCAAAAATTTGAGATTTTCTATTAATGCAGCAAATCATATCCAAAAATTTGCAAATCAAATTAAAAAAAATTGCGATTTTCTATTAATGCAGCAAATCATCTCCACAAATTTGAGATTTTCTATTCATGCAGAAAATCATCTCCAAAAAATTGAGATTTTCTATTAATGAAGCAAATAATCTCCAAAATCTAATCTATTATCTGAAAGTGATTGCAGATAGTGGTTTAACATATCTATATCCTTTTGGAAGCAGCAATACTCAAAAGAGTTCATCGAATCATCTCCAGAGATGTTACATCAGTGTCGTTTTCATTTTCCGTTTTCCAGTTTGAGGATGATGCGTAAAGTAGTGTTGGGTACAGAGAAGAGTCGGTGAGGTGAACATTTTTGAGAGATGATATTGAATGTTGTCGGTTGGATTGAGAATAAGGACCGGAGGACGGTCAGGAGGGTATGAAATTCATGCAATGAGAAATGATGACTGGTAATAGTTTTAGCAGAACGTCGAGCATGAAGAATCGATATAGGATTAAGGACGGTGTAGAAGATCGGATCAAGTTTCAGCTTAACAGATAAACATATTCCAAATTTTTAAGCCAGCTAAGAAAAAACATTTTTTGGAACTTAAAATTTAATATTTTAGAAATGACTGAAGCTGCTATACAGCTGATTTAACTACCGTCCAGGAGAACCTAATGAGAACCACACCAACAGCGGGACTGGAAACCATCCTTAACCTGCTACCGCTAGACCTTTACATGCAAGAATCTGCAGCCAAAAGTGCTCTAAGAATCAGCCAGCTCAACTGCTGGAAATCGAACTCAGGAGGACATGCCCAAATTCTACACAGATATCTGGGCTCAGCTGTATCCTTTGACTACATGCTGCCTCACCATGACTTTCAAAGACCATTCTCCTGCATCCTCCCAAGCAGAGGGGAGTGGGAGAGGAACGAATTGGGCCCCGAAACCATATCCATCTACATCTGATGGTTCAAAAATTGATGTAGGCGTTGGAGCTGGAGTGTTTTCAGAAACACTAAACCTAAACAGCACCTTTCGTCTCCTTGAGCACAGCAGTGTCTTGCAAGCCGAAATATTGGCAGTAGCAGAGGCAGCCAAAGCGACCTCAATGCTGGCGATACCACCAGATGATATCACCATCTTTATTGACAGTCAGGCTGCAATAAAAGCTATCTCTGCTGTCGAAATAAAATCTCGGCTTGTGAAACGTTGTCGTGAAGAGCTAAAGGTTCTTGGCGTCCAACATAATGTTAAGCTCTGCTGGGTCCCCGGACACAGAGGCATACAGGGCAATGAAATTGCTGACGAACTGTCAAGAAAATGATCTGCCTCCAGCATTGACCAAGCAGACCAGTCTGTCGAACCGCCACTATGTGACCTCAAATCTCGGGTGGGACAGAAAACACTGATCACTGCCAAAAACAGGTGGAACTCCCTTCCGACCTGTGAAACTTCCAAAAGGATGTGGCCTGAGTATGACAAAGCCAGAACCCATAAACTGCTTCGTAGAAACAGGAAATCTGTCTCTACTTTAGTTGGGATTCTTACTGGACACAACTTACTGAAAAGCCACAAACTGAAAATGCATCTCATAGATGATGACCTCTGTAGAGGCTGCGGTGATGAAGAAATACACGAGGACACCCTCCACTTTCTGTGCCACTGCCCAGGCCTCAGCCAATTAAGAATGTGAACCTTAGGAAAATACTTTTTCCATGACCTCACGGATCTATCCGAAATCCCTCTCCCTAATCTTTTCAGGTTTGCATCAACATCTGGATGGCTGGAAAGAGGCTAACAACAATGGACAGTAACGGGACAATGAATGAACCAACTACACAAGTGGACCCCCAACGGGCATCACAATGGGTCTATATTGACCTGATCAACCCACCAACCTAACCTAACCTAGTTAAAGACCGGGCTAATTGGAGAGGCATGTTGGTTGAGGCACATGTTCATTCCGGACTGTAGCGTCACTTTAGTATGTAAGGACATGTAGAACGAATAAACATCAATACTCAGCCATGTTTCGTCCGCAGTAGAGGAACTCCTCGCCATAAGTGGTGTGCATTAGTAAAAACCGACCTCAACAAATTTGGAGTTCGCAACTTGAGACAATGAGATATGGATCGTGCTAATACGAAGGGCATGTTGTGGTCTAGGTTTATTCCGTACATTAGCTCAATCTGAGGTTCCAAATACCTAGACAGGGACATAGGAATTTTGGTGTGCCATGTCATCTCGGAGGTGGCAGTCTTGAATTGAGAGTCTGTATCTTAGCTTGGTAACCTAGGATTGTATTGCTGAAAAAACTATGAAAATTCGTTTGATTCTCTCCAATTTCCTTATATTCTCCCCTAGTTGATATATTTAAATGCAGTAAACTAAACCGATAATTCTATGCACTTTTTTTCATTAATTTATTCAGATAGAGTATATAATTTCAGTTTCCAGCTGATTACGTAGATACTAATGGCCTGACGTAGATACTAATGACATCGCCAAGTACTCTCCACGTCATAACAAATCAATTAAAAGTGATTTGCATTTGAATTTCTTAATTTGTGTTTTTTTAGATCATAAATCTAATTTTATGAGAAAATTTAATTTAAAAAAAAAATCTATCTAACAATATTTAAATGCATTATAATAATTTATGTATACAGCAGATATCGTGCTAAAGCGTAATATATCATTAAAAAGATTTTATAAAATTTATTTATGATTTAAAAAAATGATATTTCAATAAAAACAGAAGTTTATTCAACGGAGTTGTTAAATTTGATAGTAATTTCCTAATTGTTTATATTTATTCAATGCACATACATACCGATTAATAAAAAAACATAATAGGATGACCTATGTGGATATACTATGCTAAGGGAATACACAATTATTTGATATCCATTGATAAAAATGAATAAATTCAGTGACATAGGGAAAATTATTTTTTTATTAGAAATACAAGGTGGCGCAAAATCAGAAAATGCTATAAATTTTGCGATTGGCCCCTAATGTCAGTTCTGCTTTCACATTTGTGTAGTTAACCTATGCGAAATACACGTTAATAAACAATGTTACGCTACACTGCTCCAGAACGCGGAATATTGGTGACTATTTATTGAGCAATAATCGGTCGGTAAGCCAAATCTGGTCGGATGAAAATATGCCTGAAGAATGGAACCTCAGCATCGTTTGCCCGATCCACCAAAAAGGAGACCCTCTGAACTGCGCCAACTACAGAGGCATAAGTCTCCTCAACATCGCCTACAAGATCCTATCTGCCGTAATATGTGAACGCCTGAAACCGTTTACCAACAACCTGATTGGCCCTTATCAGTGTGGTTTTAGGCCAGGAAAGTCCACAACCGATCAAATTTTCACACTTCGGCAGATCCTGGAAAAAACTCAAGAAGTCCAAATCGATACCCACCACCTATTCATCGATTTCAAAGCCGCATATGACAGCATTTATAGAGACGAACTGTACAGAGCCATGTCTAGTTTTGGTATACCGCCCAAACTCGTCCGTTTGTGTAGGATGACGATAGAGAATTCTCGCTGCTCCATCAGGGTCGGAAACGACCTCACCGACACATTCGATACCAAAAAAGGATTTAGGCAAGGCGATGCGCTGTCATGTGAATTCTTCAACTTGATTCTTGAGAGGATTCTGCAAAACTCCGGAGCCAACACCAGAGGCACAATTTTCCAAAAATCGGTGCAACTACTAGCATACGCTGACGATATTGACATCATTGGTAGGACTAAACGTGAAGTCAAAGCCACGTTTGCTAGTATAGAGAAGGAAGCGGCGAAAATGGGTTTAGCAGTAAATGAGGGAAAGACTAAGTATATGCTGTCATCACGAAAGGACTCACAACATTGACGAATTGGACAGAACGTCACCATTGACAGATATAACTTTGAGGTAGTACGGGACTTTGTCTACCTCGGCTCCGCTATTAACTCTGACAACAACATCTCGTCAGAAATTAAACGAAGAATTACTCTTGCCAACCGCTGTTTCTTCGGGCTAAGAAGGCAATTTAGTAGTAAAGCCCTCACTCGAACTACTAAGGAGAACCTATATAAGACCATGATCATCCCAGTCCTGCTCTACGGCGCTGAAGCATGGACCGTATCAAGAGCGGATGAAGAAATCCTTGGTCGAGTCGAGAGAAAAATTCTTCGGAAAACCTTCGGTCCCGTTTGCGTTGACGGGCTATGGAGACGAAGATTCAACCACGAACTATACGAGCTGTACAGCGACATACCCCTGGTGAAAAAACTCTGCATTGGACGTTTAAGATGGCTAGGACATGTGGAAGGAATGGACACCAATACTCCGGCTCGCAGAGTCTTCGATTCCCAGCCAGACGTCATACGTTGTAGAGGAAGACCTCGCCTTAAGTGGCGCGCACAAGTAGAAACCGACCTCAACCAACTTGGAGTGCGCAACTGGAGGCAGTTAGCTAAAGACCGGGCTAATTGGAGAGGCATGTTGGTTGAGGCCCAGGTTCATTCCGGACTGTAGCGCCACTTAAGTAAGTAAGTAAGACTTTGGCACAACGTGAATTTCGTCGCAGATTTCCTAGCCGTCCAACGCCTACTGGTGAAACACTGCGACGTTTAGCCGCTCGCCTCGAAGAGACTGGCACAACACGAGATGCTGCCAGGCGTGGCAGACCCCGGAGTAGCCGTTCTGCAGACAATATTGCTGCTCGACCAGACGACGTGCCACGCAAATGGGTATCAGTCGACGGTCTTTACAGCGAATTTTGGTACAAGATTTGAAGATGTTTCCGTACAAAGTCCAGACGGTGCATCAGCTGTTAGCTGCTGACCGCCAATCGCGTCTAACATACGCTCAAGCCATCCTTAATCACCACCAAGAGGAAGATGATTTTTCATCAAAAATAATCATGAGTGATGAGGCCCATTTCCATCTTAGCGGGTACGTAAATAAGCAAAATTTACGCTTCTGGGGCACTGAAAATCCGCGTGTAACCCACGAAGAGCCATTACACCCGCTCAAAGTCACTGTATGGTGTGCTGTTTTCGCTGGAGGAGTCATCGGACCTTTTTTCTTCAAAGACGTCGCGGGCCAAACGGTTACTGTGAATGGTGAGCGCTACAGAGCAATGATCAACGAGTTCTTTTTGCCGCAACTTGATGAATTGGGATTGGAAAACATGTGGTTCCAATAGGACGGTACAACGGCACACACTGCACGTGCCACAACCGATATGCTGAAGGATGCATTTCCCGGGCGCCTAATCTCCCGTTTTGCACTGGCCAGCAAGATCGCCTGATTTGACCGCTCCAGACTTCTTTTTGTGGGGCTTTTTGAAGTCGCCGGTTTATGTCAACAAGCCTCAGACTCTTGCAGCTCTTCAAGACAATATCCGTCAAGAATGTGAGGACCTATCGCCGGAAGTTGTGGCCAAAGTGATGGAAAATGCCATAAAAAGGGCTCAAATGACAATCAACTGTGGCGGCGGCCATTTACCTACATGACGTCATATTCTCGACTTGATGTAAAAAAAAATTAAAAGGCCAAATAAAAATAATCCACAAGAAGAATCAAAGTTTTTCATTTTTTTTTTAAAGTACAGCCAAAAAACATCGGCAGGTTATTTTTGCGCCACCTTGTACTTGAACGTTTTTATATTAAAAAAATAATCGACACAGTAATCTCCGTTTAATTGGATGTTTTTTTTTAATTGTCATTTACATTTAAGTACGGAAGCTTAAAAATCGAATTGAACGTGTTTTAACTTGTAAACGGCATATACATATTTTTTTATAAATAAAATTCTTTAACAAAAAACCTATTTGCAATTTTTTTGATATCTACTGTAAAAATCACCCACAAAAATCTATTTTCTTAAATTAAAACAGACATATTATATTTTTTCATTACTTCATTAAATTTAAGTCGTAATTTAAATTTGGTGGGATGTATTTTGTTTTTTTGAAAATGAAGAAAATATTATTTTTCTAAACAAAACACCAAAAATAATATCCAGAACATAAAATGTGTTTTAATGAGCTTTTCAATTAAATTGAATTTTGTTCGATAGGAACTTTTAAATCGAGAAAAAATTAATTTTTTTTTTGAGATATTTAGCAAATTATATTTTTTTTATTGCTATTTCTCCGCCCACCGTCTGACATTTTGCGTTTATTTTTAAAAGTAACTTTTAAACGATCCAAATCTGTGGAGGAATATTTGCATTTATTTATCGAATATAAAACCAGGTGGGGGTTTTTTGGGTGAGAAGAAAGTGTAAATGATTTTTATAAAGCGAAGAACGTGTTTTTTTTATTTTATGAATGAAGGAAATATGGTAATATTAAGTATAACTGCATTTTTGTATAACACGAGATATGTCATCAATGTTATGAGAAATATTTAGCAGTACATAAAGGCCTTTAAAATGTTTTTTTTTTTTGCTTTTTTTTTTGTGGGGTGGCAATAATGGAAAATTGGATCAATCGAAAATAATGGCATCTATAACATTTTAAGGAGCATTCCTGTGCTTATGATGATTTCCATAAAAAATATGAATTTTTGGGGAAATTTATTTAAAAAACGCTTTTTCGTGGCATCAACCAAAGAGACGATGAAGTTTTGATTGAGCACACAGATTTTGAGAAACGTTTTTATTTTGAAATCAAAAGAATACTGACAATATATTGTCTTGTCTGAAGTTGTCGATTCAGTTGTCAGTAAAGTCTGACAAGCAATCTGTACCAAAAATTAAAAAAAGAGCCATTTGAAAAAAAATCCCTTTTTGTGATGATTTTTTAAGAGTTAAGTTTTTCAGGTTGGCAGCACTGGTTAGTAATGGCGTCCAAACGTCATCTGTCAAAGTGAAACGTTTTCAGTATACTCTGCCATTTAATCATGGAAAGACTTACAAACGTACTCTTTAAAAAATGTGCACCGTTTGTTACGACCATATTATGGTCGCCATAACCGATCTGGGTAATCAACAACTCGTACCGTTATCACCAAATTTACTTTGTTGGACATTAAACCATCGACTGGCATGCGTACAGTGCGTACCGAAGAGAATATTGCAATCGTAGCGTCCAATGTTAATGAAGATCGTGAAATGTCAATTCGTCACCGTTCTTACATTTGTTCCCTCCAGACGCACCACTAATGGCACCATCAAGTCGAGTGTCTTCGATGCGGCAACAATGCCATTTGCGATGGTGGCACAGTTCACAACGCCACCGAAAATTTTCACCATAATCGTATTAACGTTTTTATCGGATGTTAGAAATTTGAAACCCTGGAGAACTTGATCATCCTTTATACCACCGCCAACATCGAGGAAATTCGCCGGACTACCACCCATTATGGCCATGCCAAGACCAGCGCCATTTACCAAACAACCGATGTTACCATCCATTGCGACTAGTTCGGGTTGTGTGTAGCAGCTTCTACTTCTCTGGGATCTGATTCGCTGGTCTTTACCATTGCGAAGGTTTCCTTCTGACGGAACTGAGCATTGTCGTCGAAGTTCAGTTTGGCGTCGACTGAGATCACTTCGCCTGAGTCTGTTTCTGCTAGGGGATTGATTTCGATCTGGACTGCATCGACATTTTTGAAGGGGTCCCATAGTCGCTCGACTTTTGTCACACACAAGGGGTCCCTTGAATTCGAGGAAGTTGGCCACTTTAACACTTTGCTCTCGTGATATACCTGAGTGGATGTCAATGAAAATGGTCAGCAGTTTCTCTGGGGTCTCTTCAGCAACTGCTTCAATGTCGACACGACCAGCTGGTGATGCTATAAGAACGACTCCGTTGTGTTCGCTATCCATTAGGATGCAGATGTGTGTTTCGCGGATGATGTTGACACTACGGGCAACCATCAGTTTTTTTTACCTGGATTCCGTTTTTTGGGGTCTGCTTGTTGATGAGTCGGTGGCCGATCACTTTCTTTTTCAGATCGAGGAATTCATCTTTAGAATTCATGTGTAGTATGAAAGTGCCCTTGCCTCGTCTGCCTGCCAAAATCTGAGCCTTGATCACATCCTCTGGACATTCGAATTCATTTAGCACAGAGCCATTGATGTTCTCCCCAAGAACTCAAAATTCCTGTATAGCAACTCAATACTTCTGCAGCAGATCCTTACTCGGGTACTCCAAAAGATTGAGATGCACTGGAACTGCATTTATCCTTTGGAAGAGAGCACGATTAGCACATTAGCGGAAGTCTGGAAGCATTGTTGTGATTCTTGTATAAAAGGCGGTTTATATGCGAGTAGTTTTCAATTAATAAAGACCTTGAGCCTTAGGCTAGAATGAACAGCGGAATTTTTAAATGAAGTCAGGAAGATGGAAGCGGCAGGTAAGATACTTCGATACAACTGCACAACACATTCACTACAATTAAATCATTTACAAAAGAAATGTATCTTGTGTCCATTTTTGTTAATTTGCTTTCACTTTTAAATGGAAATTCTCTGATCTGTCAAAATTCAATAAGTGGCTTTAAAATTTAAAATGGCTCTAAACAACCTCAAAACGCGGTCGATCGTGTTTAAATAAAGCGACCTCTAAGCAACGTTGCTTAAATGTTAAATTCGATTTACAGGAATAGATTTAATCCAGGGACTCTATTACATAGAACGAAACGAGCGGTAAGTAATCGATGAAGAAGTAAACGATAAAGAAGTAAACGATAGTCACCACAAAGTGCGATTTTGCACAACGAGAAATATTTATGAAAGCTCAACGAAAACGAAAGCTATACGACAGCCAAATGCCAGTCGTAAGAAGTTACGATTGTCGTAAAACCTAGAACGATACTCGTTTAATGTAATCGAATTTTAACGAGAACGAAGTGATTGACCGATATTCGTTTTATAAATGGCCCCAGAGTAAACTTTTTTTAAACGAACATACATATATTCCTGAAAACACCGATAACACCCTTACCAGGTAAAACTTTGACAAGAGTTTCCTGGTCCCAACCCCAGACATAACGTCATGGGAGAGCAACGGAACTGTGCTAAACGACTCGATCCACTTGTATACCGATGGCTCCAAAACAAATGACGGAGTGGGTGCTGGTGTCTTCTCCGACAGGCTAAATCTCAGCATATCTTTCCGTCTTCCTGATCATTGCAGCGTGTTCCAGCCGGAACTCATGGCCATCAAAGAAGCCTGATCCTGGTCGAAAAAGAATGTAATATCTGCCAAGGATATTAGCATTTTCTCGGACAGCCAAGCGGCCATCAAATCCCTGGAATCAGTCTCAACAAATTCAAAGATAACCCTAGATTGCCGATCATCTCTGCAGGAGATGTCAACGCATTTTAACATTCACCTATGCTGGGTGCCTGCCTGGAGCATAGTGACGTTCCAGGGAGCAGTAACGCTGATGAACTCACCAGAAATGGAACCAAATTACCAGTTGTACCCGACACGGGTGCACTAGGTATTCCTATCGATACATGCAAAAGCTTATTAGCGCAACATGATAACAGCAAATCAAACCTCAGATTGGGTTCTTGGCACGACGTGTCAAACAACCAAACAAATTTGGCCGAAGCTAGATTTGAAAAGATCAAATGGACTGATTTCGTTGATAGACCGTATATTTGCACCACCATAGGTGTCACATAAAAAGGCTAGGCCTCTTCTCAAACCACTTCTGTAAGAGCTGCATGGACGAAGAGGAAGAAGAAACAATACTTCACCTCCTTTGTAACTGCCCAGCCCTATCAAACAAAAGGAAGCTACATCTTGTTGCTTACTATTTTCAAAATCTCAGTGATTTTGGCAAAAACGGAATTGAAAAACCTCATCCGCTTCATCAAAGCTCAGAATAGTTTTCCCACGGATAGTATCTAAGGAGAATGGACAAGATCCATGTGGTATCACAATGGACCAAAACGGTCTAAATGTGCTGGTGAACGATGGCAGCAACTCTAACCTAACATAACTCAAGAAGAAATTTTTCAGTGCATGATGGTAGAACTCATGTTTTATCGATTTTGCTGTCAAAAAGTTATCGAAATGTATAGAATCTGCTCCAGCTCTTTGGTTTTTTTCCCCCAAACAAATGAAACTGCTTTTGTCGCGATCTTATACGTTTTTTTCTTCTTAAAACAGTAAAATTCAATATTTGAAACAATTTCGAGTCGCTGAGATCTGAAACATTCCGAACTTTGAAAACGATTATCACTCAGACGGTAGTCGAAATCTCATGAGCAATCGCTCAATAATCGTCTGTGATTTGACGATTATTTCTTTAAATGAAGCAAATAAAGTAATATCGGTGACAGTAAAAACGAATATTGATCTTACGTGATGCAAGATGTATCTACCGTCGATATTTTATCGTCAAACAATAACCACTTTAAGGAATAAGGGCCCTGAACACGTATTTAGTTTCCAAAAAATTAATGAAATGTCCACTCAAGTGAAAATTGTTTATTTGGTATTTTATCATCTGTCAAAAACATCTGAACATCCAACTCACCAAACTTACTGGATTAATTCGAAGCAAACTCGGGATGTAAATTTACTGAAAATACTACTTTCTCGAGTTAACTCGAGTTAAATCCCGAAACTAGGGTGATCTCGCACTAAAAAACCGAGCCTTAGAGAGGACTGTAGTTGAAAAAGTATAAAAGTCGGTTCGATGAAGAAAATGCGTTTTGGGTTAAACGTCAAACAAAACCTGATAGACGTTTGGTGTGAAAGCAATAAGTAGTTTTCAAAAACGCATTTTTCGGTTTGGTGTAAAAAACAAATTAAAAAAAAAATAATGATATAAAAACTTGAAACACAACTTAAACTTATTAGGCATCTGGGTTACCCCCCTCTAAACAAATAAAAATTGTCTATAGGTATCTAAATACAAAACTAACTGCCTGGATGCCTACCTATCTGAAGTAACGGGTCCGCCATCTAACATTTTTTTTTGCATCTAGTGCTTATTTCGTGAATGGTAACACGTAGCTCATGTCTGATTCGACAGATAATTAGTTTCGTCCTTCCGCTGAAGGAATATGGTTATGTATACGCTTGAACAACGCTGGGAAATATTGCGACATTACTTTGAAAATCATGGTAATGTTGCAGAATGTGTGCGAAAATTGCGTACGGATTTTGGAAGAAGAGAAACACCGTCAGCTCCGTATGTTGGTTATCTTGGGAAAAAAGTGAAAGAAACTGGCATCCTCATCGATAAGCCAAAGCGTGAAAAGCCAAAAACAGTGCGTACACCCGAGAATATTGCTGCTGTGATAGAAAGTGTGCGTGAAGCGCCATCAACATCAATTCACCGTCGTTCTCAACAATTGAACATTTCGGAGACATCATTGAGACGAATTTTGCATAAAGACCTTGGTATGACGCCATACAAAGTCAAATTGGTTCAGGAGTTGAAGCCAACTGACCATCCAATGCGTTTTCGCTTCGCTAAGTGGGCCTGCGATCGACTTAGAGAAGATGCCGATTTTGCCAAAAAAAATCATCTTTTCAGATGAAGCTCATTTTGATCTTGGCGGGTATGTAAACAAGCAAAATTGTCGCATTTGGGGCACAGAAAACCCGCACGCATACATTGAAAAGCCGATACACCCAAAACGAATCACTGTTTGGTGCGGATTTTGGTCCAGAGGCATAATTGGGCCATTTTTCTTCGAAAATGAGCAAGGAGTGGCCGTTACAGTCAATGGCGATCGTTATCGGGTCATGTTAAACGATTTTTTTTTCACAAAAATTGAAGAGGAGGATATTGGCAACATTTGGTTTCAACAGGACGGCGCTACATGCCACGCAGCCGAAGCTACACTCGATGTTTTGCGCCCTGTTTTTGAAGATCGCATTATCAGCCGCAGAGCTGATGTCGTTTGGCCACCTCGATTTGACACCGTTGGACTATTATTTGTGGGGTGCCGTAAAAGATAAGTGTTACGCCGACAAGCCAGAGACAATTGACGCTTTAAAGGCCAATATTCGTGAAGCCATTGGTGAAATACAGCAGCACACAATCGATAATGTGCTTAAAAATTGGACCGATCGTGTATGCTACTGCATGGCCAGCCAATGCAGCCATTTGAATGAAATTATTTTCCATTATTAACCGGAAGGATTGTACTTTCAAATAAAAAAAGAAATTTGAGAAAATCTTCAGTAGTTTTTTTTATAGCATTTTCAAAAAAAAAAAAAGTTATTTGGCGGACCCTTTACTACTTTCTCGAGTTAACTCGAGTTAAATCCCGAAACGAGGGTGATCTCGCACTAAAAAACCGAGCCTTAGAGAGGACTGTAGTTGAAAAAGTATAAAAGTCGGTTCGATGAAGAAAATGCGTCTTGGTTTAAACGTCAAACAAAACCTGATAGACGTTTGGTGTGAAAGCAATAAGTAGTTTTCAAAAACGCATTTTTCGGTTTGGTGTTAAAAACATATTAAAAAAAAAACTAATGATATAAAAACTTGAAACATAACTTAAAATTAGGCATCTTGGTTACCCAACTCTAAACAAATAAAAATTGTCTATAGGTATCTAAATACAAAACTAACTGCCTGGATGCCTACCTATCTGAAGTAGATAATAATATCCGTGAAGGTCATTTCGATAAAACAGAAACAACAAGTTACCTATCAAGTCGTTATTAGCAATTTACACTACCGGAACTTTATGAAAAGATATAAATAATGAACTGCAAGAGTATCTCTGATACATGTAACAATAAAAAGATACACATCGTAGGGAGGTAGGTATTTGTACACCCGCAATAACAAATCTACCGTTGAATAAACTTCTGTATAAATATATATTTTTTTAATCCTTATAAATTAAGAATATTTGTATATCTACTTACATAAATGCAATGCAATCCGGTTAAAACGAAGAATGTATCCACAATCAATTCAAAATATCCCTCTGGAGTTCGTTGAATATTTTTTTTTTTTTTATTATTTTCGTATAAATTGTGAATTATAACATCTCACTTGCAACACTGAAATTCCTCAATCAATTTGCACACAAATACCTACAACAAGATACAAATTCTTCACTTTGTATCTCGGTATCTTGTGTTTAATCAATTTCCAATTCTAAGAATTATGAATCACTAACTTCTTCTTTTGATTATTCCTCTCTTTTCTTAGATTTTTATTATTATTTTTTTTTTTTTGCAAATTGAAACAAATGGAAATTAATAATAAAAAGATAGACAGACAGTGTATCCAGATAATTATTTATTTACTTTTTTTTTTTATTTTGTGTTTTGCTTTCGTCGGTTGTATATATATTCCAATTGGACTTAAACAAGTAAAAAGAAAACCGATAGATAGATTTCTTTTCCTTTATTTTATATCTTGTTGTTGTATTATTTCCACCACATCATCACTTTTTAATTTTTTTCCACCAAAGAGAAACCCCAGCAAACAACAACAAAAAAAAACGAACAACGATGAAGGAAAAACTCTTTAGATTGAATATCTACTACTGGAATTGTGTTCAAGAGGAAAACAATTTTTTTTTAAAGATTCCTTTTTCTTTTTTTTTTTTGTTGGGGTGGGGGAAATTTTCTTGCACTTTTCACTTGGTAAATTCTGATTCGTACTTTTTGTGGGTCTTGAATAATTTTTTTTTTTTGAAAATACACTGGAACGCTCACTGTAGATACGCGACTTTCGTTTTAGGCGAAAAAGACAAGACACATATACACTTTTTGGATGTTTTGTTTTACAAGGAAACAACAACAAAAAGATGCTAAGAGTTGCACACTCGGGAGTGATATAGACCGGGAGGGGGACACTCTATTCAAAATTTGTTGCAATTAGACGGCGACCGACCTATCTAATTGATGGTGGAGACAGACGGTGTACGAATTTGGGAAACACAGAAAAAATCAAAAAACAAAACAAATAATGGAGAACACAAAAACGAAATGAGAACCGCGCATACAGATTGTCGATTAACCATTCAGTTTGAATGTTAGAATCGGACTATTTTGCACTCAGATACTCAGATACTGAGATACTCTCACTCGTTTGTGACGGTTTGGTTTTCTACTGTGGCGGAGTGGAGATTCGGATATGTTGCGCTATGTTGCCTGGCTGGCTGGTGGATGGTCGTTTGGTGTCGGTGGAAGTGTTGGACTGGGATTGGGATGGTAGGCGGTGTGCTAGTGTGTGTGTGCTGGTTGTTTCATGCGCGGGTAGGGTTGCCATCGACATCAATCGCGATGTTTCTTGAAGTTTCTGGCATTTTATTAAAAGTTACGTCGTGGTTGCAAACAGGGTGGTCGGCGCAACATTAAAATTTATTATCAACTCAATTGGTACTGCGTCTAGACGATAAAGATACACGTTACAGTAGGTTGTCATAGAATATCGGGTGGTTTTTGAAAATGTGTAGGTGATAGCTCTTTTAACTTTTATTTACAAGTTGATGGGCAATTGCGATGAAAAGACAAAAATTTATGGGGAATTCTAAATTTGATACGATTTCTTCAATATTGTGCTGGAAAAGTTTGGGGTTAGGACAGGTGTAAACTTAAAAGGCGCTATTTCTAACAAAGCCGTCCAGCTACTGGGATATGCATACGGTATCGACATCATTGAACATTTCCATAGCAGAGATAAGGGAAGTAAAGAGATACCAAACTTCTACCTCTCTCACCCTGAATCCCCGCAAGAGTTAGTTGTTTTTGTTGTAATCCACCGCCAATGCACTCCTGTCTGTGAATACATGTATTGCCGATTGAAAGAATTCAGCAAAAGAAAAATTTTAGGTTTGCACACATTCATTAACAGCTGTTTAGTATTGTGGTGGATTTATTTTTCTTTTGACATTTCAATCGACATCGACCGACGTTTTATTTATTCTGCAGACTTCGGCACATAGGCCAGCTAAGCCCACAACTGATAATATCTTCACGCTTCGGCTGATCCTGAAAAAAACCCAAGAACCCCAAATCGATCCCCACAACCTATTCATCGATTGTAAACAAGCTTATGGCAGACTTTATGGAGACGAACACTATTGCGAACGTTGATAAAAAGACGAAAAACAGCTACAACAGCCTGGTCAGAATGACTTGCAGGGAATATCTGGCCTGCTGTTTTCAGGCAACCCCAAACGCAAAACCTGGTCCCTAGGTTTGGGGCAAAGTGGGGCTCTCTTCGCGTGACATTCAAGGTCAATTTGTCCAAGCTCCGCACGAAGAAGTTGGGCAGTCGGCCAGCGACGCAAACGTCGATGTGAGGTGTTAAGGCCCATGCCATCGTCTACGCCGTCAGCAATATCGGATTCTTCGGGCACGCTTAGCCATTTTGAAATCTGCTGTTTTCGCCTTGAATGTATCCGACAGAAATTCCACCTTCTGCGGCTATTTGACGGCCCAGTTGCGAGCCCTTCCGGAGCACCAAGCTTGCGCAATTCCCTGAAACGTACTCTCTTGGATTTTTTTGTGCGATATTGAATCGCAGTCATCGGTTTCTTTTGTCGAGGGGAATGGATAAATGTGAATGATGTGGAGCAGATCTACGTGTATAGTGATGATGAGGGAAACACATATGTGTTTCACCAACACAATACACAAAGTGACAGATCGATGTTATGTTCGAAAATCTGCATATGATTGAAAATATGTGATGTGCAAATTGTGTCGCATATTGGGACAAAAGTTGTATATGGTGTGAACACGCCTATATGCGAGTTTGCGAGCACTGCCGTACGTATTTAATTTGCGGCACATTTGCGAGTTTTTTCGTTACGTCAGTACTCGTATATATATTCGACTTTCGCATACCGTCTGCACGTAGCTTAAGATCCTAAGAGCAACTAAGGCAAAGGACTAATTTTATTGCTGCCGACCATGGTAAACGAAAAACGACGTTCGTATCTACCCCTGGAATGTGAGAACATTTAAAAGACGAGGTGCAGAAAATAACTAGTGGAAGCCCTAAAGTGCTTCAAATCTGACATTCCACCGAATCAGAAGCACGATGGGATAAGCCAGGAATAAAGAGGATGAAAAACTGTGACATCTACTACGGGCCGTATTATAGCGAGCATAAACAGCCAGTATTCGAAAGTAGTAAACATTTTGGGCGCAACTGGCCAGTTAATACCCAGGGCCTAGTTTTCTCACAACCATTGATGTGTGCGTATGGACTTCTGGCACGATGGCGGGACCTGCTCTATGAAAACTGCGATGGGCTAAGTTGAGGTAAGCTATTCTTGACATTGATACTACTCGGATGATTTGTCAGATCATCTTGAAGGGAGGGCCAATAAAAAATGATTTTAGGTGTTGCTACGGCTGGGAAACGAACTCAGACTTTCTTCGCGGTAGTTCATCGCAGAAACCATCGCGCCACTGAGCCAATCAACAGCTAGTATTCGGAAGAGTATTTGGTAAAAGTACCTTAGTGACTTAGCCAAGAAGTCTTTTGCTGTCAAGATATTCGAAAACGCATTGTTACAATCCGCATCAAGGCCGGATTCACTAAGATTAGCCTTAAATGCGCTCACGCTCCAATGGACGAAAAAGATCATATTGCGAAAGTCGGCTTCTACGAGCTCCTGGCTAAAACTTATAAGCGACTACCAAAGAACGATGTTAAAATCGTGCTAGGTAAGAAAAAAGAATATCTTTAGCTGTATTGCCTGGAAACACAGCCCGCACGACGTTGCAAACAAGTCTGGCAACGGACTTAGGACAACTGACATCGCTGCGTAACGAAATACAACTATAGCCAGCAAACATAATACTCACTTCGATATCGATATGGAGGCTGGCGGTCCCCAGATCAACGAATGGTCAATCAAATCGATTACATTGCGATAAACAAGAAGCATGCATCCAGTATTTTGGATGTCCGAATGTTTCGAGGGTCTAACTTCTAGTCGGACCACTTCCTTGTTTCATCCAAGGCAGGAATGCGGATATCCAAAACAATAAACAATAAATACTGTAAAAGGATTTAATTTCGAAAGAGTGCAATCACAAGAGACCGCCAAGTACTTCGCAGAACGTGTATCCCTTAACCACTCGATTAACAATATTCCACCAGCATCGAATGTTGAAGAACAATGGCAACGATGTCAAAAAGGCATTCAATCAGCCGCAACTACTGTGTTAGGTTTCTCGCGCTCAACAACAAGAAACCCCTGGTTTGATAAAGAATGCCGACAAGTGCTCGAAGCTGCAGGTGAAGAGAGAGAGTTGCCATTGAGCTCTATAGCCAAAGAACGAGGGAAGAATACCGGCTTTTCAGAAAAAAGAAAAGAGATCCAGAGGATATAGAGAGGTACCACTCCAAGAAAGATGTTCGTAAGCTCGAACAGAATCCTTTCGACATGAACAAGGAAATATCTTAGTTCAGACACAGTCGATGCTGAAGATATGGAAGAACCACTTCTGCAGACTGTTAAACGGCGATGACGAACAACATTCCGCTGTCAGGCAGAACGACGACGACGACAAAACTACGAACCATTATAGGCATAAGCCGTAATATGTGAACGCCTGAAACCGTTTACCAACAACCTGATTGTCCCTTATAAGTGTGCCCATAAGGCCAAAAAAGTCCACAGCTGATCAAATCTTCACACTTCGGCAGATCCTGAAAAAAAAAACCTAAGAAATCCCAATCAGTGTGGATTTAGGCCAGTAAAGTCCATTACTGATCAAATCTTCTCACTTCGGCAAATCCTGGAAAAAACCCAAGAAGTCCAAATCGAAACCCACCACCTATTCATCGATTACAAAGCCGCATACGACAGCATTTATAGAGACGAACTATGACAATGTAGAACTCTTGCTACTCCATCAGGGTCGTAAAAGACTTCACCGAAACATTCGATACCAAAAAAAAGGGTTTAGACAAGGCGATGCGCTGTCATGCGACTTTTCTACCACTATTGTTGAGAGGATTGTTCAAAAGTCCCGCCCTACAAAAGAGGCACAATCTTCCATAAATCATTGGTCGGGCTCAACGTGATGTCATACCTACGTTTGCTATTATTGAGAAGGAGGAATCAAAAATGGTTTTAGCAGTATATGAGGGTAAGACCAAGTTGTATATGCTGTCAACACGAAAGGACACACAACCTCGACGAATTGGAAAAAACGTCACCAATGACAGATATAACTTTGAGGTGGTACGGAACTTTATCTAAACGAGGAATTACTCTTATCAACCCGATGCTTCTTGTGGCTAAGAAGGCAATTTAGTAGTAAAGCTTTCACTCAGGCTACTAAGGAGATCCTATATAAGATCCTGATCATCCTAGACCCACTCTTCGGCGCTGAAGCATGGACGGTATCGAAATCCTTGGTCGATTTGAGAGAAGAATTCTTCGAAAAACGTTCGGTACCGGTCGGACTATGTAGACGAAAATTCCACCACGAGTTATACTAGCTGTATAGGGACATGACCTAATCACAAAACTCCGCATTAGATGTTTAAGATGGATAGAATATGAAGAGCGAATGGACACCAATACTCCGGCTAGCAGAGTCTTCGATTCCCAGCCAAATATCGGACGCAGTAGTGGAAGACCTCGCTTTAAGTGGCCAGCATAAGTACAAGGTGGCGCAAAAGTAGTCCTCCTATCAGAAAATGCTATAAATTTTGCGATTGGCCCCTAATGTCAGTTCTGTTTTGACATTTGTGTAGTAAACACATGCGAAATACACGTTAATAAACAATGTTACGCTACACTGCTCCAGAACGCGGAATATTGGTGACTATTTATTTGAGCAATAATCGGTCGGTGACTTTGGCACAACGTGAATTTCGTCGCAGATTTCCTAGCCGTCCAACGCCTACTGGTGAAAAACTGCGACGTTAAGCCGCTCGCCTCGAAGAGACTGGCACAACACGAGATGCTGCCAGGCGTGGCAGACCCCGGAGTAGCTGTTCTGCAGAGAATATTGCTGCTGTAGCCGAAGATGTCATGGAAGCGCCGTCGACATCGACCAGACGACGTGCCACGCAAATGGGTATCAGTCGACGGTCTTTACAGCGAATTTTGGTACAAGATTTGAAGATGTTTCCGTACAAAGTCCAGACGGTACATCAGCTGTTAGCTGCTGACCGCCAATCGCGTCTAACATAAGCTCAAGCCATCCTTAATCACCACCAAGAGGAAGATGATTTTTCATCAAAAATAATCATGAGTGATGAGGCCCATTTCCATCTTAGCGGGTACGTAAATAAGCAAAATTTACGCTTCTGGGGCACTGAAAATCCGCGTGTAACCCACGAAGAGCCATTACATCCGCTGAAAGTTACTGTATGGTGTGCTGTTTTCGCTGGAGGAGTCATCGGACCTTTTTTCTTCGAAGACGTCGCGGGCCAAACGGTTACTGTGAATGGTGAGCGCTACAGAGCAATGATCAACGAGTTCTTTTTGCCGCAACTTGATGAATTGGGATTGGATAACATGTGGTTCCAACAGGACGGTGCAACGGCACACACTGCACGTGCCACAACCGATATGCTGAAGGATGCAATTCCCGGGCGCCTAATCTCCCGTTTTGGCGATTTGCACTGGCCAGCATGATCGCCTGATTTGACCGCTCCAGACTTCTTTTTGTGGGGCTTTTTGAAGTCGCGGGTTTATGTCAACAAGCCTCAGACTCTTGCAGCTCTTAAAGACAATATCCGTCAAGAATTTGAGGACCTATCGCCGGAAGTTTTGGCCAAAGTGATGGAAAATGCCATAAAAAGGGCTCAAATGACAATCAACTGTGGCGGCGGCTATTTACATGACATCAACCAACATTTACATGACGGCAACCAACTTGAAGCGCGCAACCGAAGAAAGTTAGCTATATATCCGAAATGAGTTGGAAGAGCCATGTTGGTTGACTAAAGCGTCTCTTAAGAAATATATCTACGAAATATGAATATGAAGCAATTTTCGCAACATGGCAACCCTTGGCATACGTCATCCTTGCTTTTCAATTCCAATTTCCACTCCGAAACTCTACAAAGCAAACATATACAGTTTGAGGGCAAATTTTACACGGTTTTACTCATACTTGCACACAGTCGTCCGCAGTCAAACCCAGATGTCTTTCCACTCGAGTACTCCGAAATGAAATAACCTGCCGCAAAGGCTATGGCTGTGTGAGTTCGAGTGGCTTATGTGCAGGGGAAAAAAATTCTTTGCCAATTTTGCCGACACCGACAAAAACGGGAACGGGAACACTGGAATGGAATTGTAATTCGCGCAGTTATGACAAAAAAATGTATCTCTCGGCCCCGCTCTGCAGATACGTAATATTCACTCGAATCTTACGAAAAGGGTGTGATAATTTCGAGTGACTTTCCAAACAATTTTATGATGTTGTGACTTTTTGAGTGAATCTGAAGAATTTCAATGGAAACGGATGTACTTATGCGGGCGTATCTACTTCACGTTGTTTGTAGACTCTGTCGGTGAAGTGTATACGCTGTACAGTGAGTGCGGAATAATCTCGAATTGGGGTGCTGAGTTTGAGTTTGTTTGCGCATTGGCATGGCATAGCACAAGGCACATCCAAAGAAAACAAAATGTTTGTATACGCGAATAACAGAAAAAAAACATACCTACACACGCACACCCGTGTGTACTATAATCGGTTCGGTAGTAGGGGAATTTCAATGAAATTCCACCGATTCTATGTTCCCAAAAGGAAATTTCCAATAGACAAGTGGAATGTATCTTAAGAAGTACAAATAAGCGTAGGTACATACAATCAGATATTCATGGGTGTAGCAGTACCCGGTACACTGCGCCGAATTTATTGGACATTTTAGGGAGAATTTTTTTAAGTTGAAGTTTGGGCTCTGTTTATGAAATTTTCTTTTAAAAAATGCCTTTATATTAAGATCATTTTATAATCAATGGATTTTAATAATTTAATTTTAATTTCTACAATTTTATGTCAATCGGAAGTCAAGAAAATGTTTTAAGGAAAAGCACATAAAACGTCAAACATACTAGGGAGTGTTCAGAAATCGATTTATCGACGCTGCCAAATTACAAAAAGTACAAATTACAATCGTCAACTCAAAAAACAGTTATTTGTACGTGATACAGTCTTCTCAACCAATGTCAAGTAGGCCATTTGAAGCAAGATGTCAAATGTCCTTTGAAATTATCGACCAGGAGAAGGGTAATTTTGGTTAAATTAGGAACGATGAGAAGTTTATCTTTCGGTTTAGGTGAGTCCATGCCGTTTGTATGGAAAGCTGCCGTTTAATCAGCTGCCATTTTCCAAACTTATACCGGATTCCGACAAGGAGATGCACTATCATGCGATTCATTCAATCTCGTGGTGGAACAGAGGAAGGAATCATGCGATTCCTTCAATCTCGTGGTGGAACAGAGAGTACGCAGGGCAGGAGTTAATACGGAAGGCACTATCTTCAACAAATCCGTCCAACTATTGGGGTATACGCAGACGACATTGAGAGCGTTGGTCGCTAACACCGTACTGTTGTATAAGCATTTACTTCCATTGATGATGAGCCGAAACGCGTTTGTCTTATAGTTAACAAGGACATAGGACAGAGTAAGTACTGTCGACCCACAACTTTGGAAAAAATATCACTGTTCACAACTAACAATTTCGCTTCGATAAAGCACTATCGAAGCTATTTCCCCTCCAGCAATATTACTTGTAGAAAGTCTCCTGGAAAAACATTTGGCGCACTTTGAGGAAGCTATTTACTTCTATAAGACTTCTTTAAATATTTCTAATAAGCCTTTATTGTTGACGACCCTGCTAAACGAAAAAAGGACAACGACGTTCGTATCTGCACCTGGAATGTGAGAACATTAAACAGGAGAGGAGCAGGCGAACAACTAGCGGAAGCCCTAAACTGCTACAAAGAAGACATTACTGCCATCCAGGAAATACGATGGGATGGGCCGGGCAAAAAGAGGATGAAAAACTGTGACATCTACTATAGACCGTGTTATAGCAACTATTCGGATGCGGATTTGTTATAAGTGCCAGACTAAGGCAAGAAGTCTTATGTTTCCAAGACATTAGGGAACGCATTGTAACAATCCGCATCAAGGCCAAATTCGCCAACATAAGCCTTATATGCGCTCACGCTCCGACGGAAGAAAAATATGATACAACTAAGGATTGCTTCTACGAGCTCCTTGACAAAACCTATGAGCGACTACCGAAGTACGATGTTAAAATCGTGCTGGGAGATTTTAACGCAAAGGTAGGAATAGAAGACATCTTTAGCAGTACTGTCGGAAAACATAGCCTACACGACAACACGTCTGGTAACGTACTTAGGCTATTTGATTTCGCTACGGAACGAAATGCCACTATAGCCAGCACACGGTTTCCTCACCTCGATATCCATAAGGGGACATGGCGGTCTCCAGATCAACGAACGGTCAACCAAATTGATCACATTGCGATAGACAAGAGGCACGCATCCAGTATTTTGGATGTCCGAACATTCCGAGGAGCTAACATCGACTCGGATCACTACCTTGTAGCAGCCAAGGTAAGAATGCGGATATCCACCACGCCACAACAATCCAGAAATACTGTGAAAAAATTTAGTGTCGGAAGACTGCAATCGCAAGAGACCGCCAAGACCTTCGCACAACGCGTATCCCTTAACCTCTCGATTAACACCATACCACCAGCATCGAATGTCGAAGAGCAATGGCAACGATGCCAACAGGCCATTAGATCAGCCGCAACTGATGTGCTAGGTTTCTCGCGCCCACCAGCAAGAAACCCCTGGTTTGATGAGGAATGCCGACAGATGCTCGCAGCCAAGAACGAGGCCTACAAGGCTAAGCTGCAGATGAAGACGAGAGCTGCCATTGAGCTCCATAGGCAAAGAAGAAGGGAAGAACACCGGCTTTTCAGAAAGAAGAAAAAAGGGCAAGAAAAGCGCGCGATCGAGGATATAGAGAGGTGCCACTCCAGGAACGATGTTCGCAAGTTTTACCAAAGTGTAAAACGTCAAAGCCAAGGATACAAGACTCGAACAGAATCCTGTCGAGATGAACAAGGAAATATTGTAGTTGAGACACAATCGATGCTGAGGATATGGAAGAACCACTTCTGCAGACTGTTAAACGGCGATGACGAACAACATTCCGCTGTCAGGCAGAACGAACCATTTAATATTGGCAACGGTAGCGAAAACTGCCAACCACCCGACCTGAGTGAAGTGAGGATAGTAATATCTAAACTCAAGCTTAATAAGGCTGCCGGAAATGAGCCGGAAATGCCTTCCCGCTGAGCTTTATAAGGCCGACGGAGATAACATGGTAAGTTACATCCACCAACTCATAAGCCAATTCTGGTCGGATGAAAATATGCCTGAAGAATGGAACCTCAGCATCGTTTGCCCGATCCACAAAAAAGGAGACCCTCTGAACTGCGCCAACTACAGAGGCATAAGTCTCCTCAACATCGCCTACAAGATCCTATCTGCCGTAATATGTGAACGCCTGAAACCGTTTACCAACAACCTGATTGGCCCTTATCAGTGTGGTTTTAGGCCAGGAAAGTCCACAACCGATCAAATTTTCACACTTCGGCAGATCCTGGAAAAAACTCAAGAAGTCCAAATATATACCCACCACCTATTCATCGATTTCAAAGCCGCATATGACAGCATTAATAGAGACAAACTGTACAGAGCCATGTCTAGTTTTGGTATACCGCCCAAACTCGTCCGTTTGTGTAGGATGACGATGGAGAATTCTCGCTGCACCATCAGGGTCGGAAACTACCTCACCGACACATTCGATACCAAAAAAGGATTAAGGCAAGGCGATGCGCTGTCATGTGACTTTTTCAATTTGATTCTTGAGAGGATTGTGCAAAACTCCCGAGCCAACACCAGAGGCACAGTTTTCCAAAAATCGGTGCAACTGCTAGCATACGCCGACGATATTGGCATCATTGGTAGGACTCAACGTGATGTCATAGCCACGTTTGCTAGTATAGAGAAGGAAGCGGCAAAAATGGGTTTAGCAGTAAATGAGGGTAAGACTAAGTATATGCTGTCAACACGAAAGGACACACAACATCGACAAATAGATATAACTCTGAGGTAGTACGGTAAGAAGGCAATTTAGTAGTAAAGCCCTCACTCGAACTACTAAAGAGATCCTATATAAGACCCTGATCATCCCAGTCCTGCTCTACGGCGCTGAAGCATGGACCGTATCAAAAGCGGATGAAGAAAACCTTGGTAGATTCGAGAGGAAAATTCTTCGAAAAATGTTCGGTCCCGTTTGCGTTGACGGGCTATGGAGACGAAGATACAACCACGAACTATACGAGCTGTAAAGCGACTTTTTTTTTTTTTTAAATTCTGACATGCCTAAGCAGTAATATACACATCGACCTAAAAGATCTATTGTGCTTGCCGTCAGATGCTTTTTAGGTTAGTAGCGCTTCTACTTTCCTAATGTAGCTGATAATACTTTCAGCCGAAGATTTCCTCAATTCTTCGGGACTTAAGAATTCCCTGAAGAAAGATTCTCTTCTCATACCGTAAAGGGCCGGGCATTCACATATGATATGCTCGGCTGTTTCGTCTTCTTCTAGACATAGTCTGCACTCCGGTGAGTCGACTAGACGCATTTTGCTTAGGTGATATCGCAGACCGTGATGACCAGTTAGGTAGCCTACTAAGTTTTTGATATCGTGCCTGCGAAGATTTAGTATCTTGTCGGCATCTGATTTGAAGGGCTGAATAGCTCTTTTGGCCTGTCTTAGGCCTGGGATGTTTCCGCAGTATGAAACACATCTGTTTTGTTCCCAGTTTTTTATGACTAGATTTATGGCTGATTTGGGGATTGCACAGAAGGGTTCAGGTCCAATGAAGGGGGTTTCGGAACCTTTTCTGGCTAGTTCATCAGCTTTTTCGTTGCCTTCATTCCCCCTATGTCCGGGGACCCACCATAGTCTGGTTTTGTTCCTGGAACTGAGTGTTTGGAGGGAGTTGAAGCAGTGTAGTACTGATTTGGAGTCAATGATGTGTGAGCTAAGGGCTTTTATATCTGCTTGACTGTCCGTGAATATATGGATGTTTGCGCCTTTAATACCTGAGTTATGTATTAGGTTTGCGCATTCTTTTATGGCATGGAGCTCAGCTTGGAAGACACTAGGGTTTTTTTCCCATAGGTATTGAGATGTTTTTATTTGTTCCATGTATGCCAGCTCCTACCCCTGAGTCCATTTTAGAACCATCCGTATACCACTTTAGGCCGTTTAGGCAGTTTGGAGGGTTGTTGCTACACCATGCTTCTCTGGTTGTGATCTCCGTTGAGAATCTTTTGTCGAAGCATAGTGTCTTTGGTAAGCGGTCTGTAACCGCACAGATCATGTCAAGTTCTGGAAGTTCGGATAGATGTTCAATTAGTTTTAGATGTTCACTAATGTTTAATTCTTCCGCTTGTGTCAAACTTGCTGAGCTGCGAATTGCCACTTTTTTTTATATAAATGTGGAGAGGTGTTAGTCCTATTAAGGCTTCCATAGCCGCCGTGGGACAGGTACGCATAGCTCCGGTAATGCCCAGACAGGCAAGCCGTTGTACCTTGTTTAATTTATTTATAGTTGTTTTTTGGGTGACTTTGTTCCACCATACTGTAAAGCGACATACCCCTGGTCAAAAAACTCCGCATTGGACGTTTAAGGTGGCTAGGACATGTAGAAAGAATGGACACCAATACTCCGACTCGCAGAGTCTTCGATTCCCAGCAAGACGTCAGACGCAGAAGAGGAAGACCTCGCCTTAAGTGGCTCGCACAAGTACAAACCGACCTCAACCAGCATGGAGTGCGCAACTGGAGGCAGTTAGCTAAGTACCGGGCTAATTGGAGAGGCATGTTGGTTGAGGCCCAGGTTAATCCCGAACTGTAGCGCCACTTAAGTAAGTAAGTAAGTCAAGGTCGGAATTCAATGAACTTAACATAATTTTACGTTTTGAGTCCTCTTTCGAAGATGAGGGACGAGGACCTGAAACGAATATGAGAAGCTGAGGGTACTGTCATCAGCGAAAGAATGAATTGGATCAGAAGTTGCAGACAGGAGATCATTTATAAAAATGAGAAAGAGAGTCGGAGACAAAACTGAGCCATGGACACCATTTATTTGGTGAGTTGCAGACTTGAAATCGTCCAAAACAACTTGAATTGAACGTTTGGAAAGATAATTTCTAATCCATAGAGGATTCCAAATGCACGTATTTTCGACAAAAGGGCTCGATGCCAAACACTGTCAAATGCCTTTGTAATATCAAGTGCAACAATTTTGCTTTCTCCACCATGGTGGATTGATTGGTTCCACTTTTCGGTGAGATATGTCCTCAAATCACCAGTAGACTTGTTGCTGCGAATACCATACTGCAGGTATTCGCAGCAACAGGTCTACTTTTTTTGAAATTCTTTACGGTTTAGCTTAAAACTACGTATTTCTAAAAAGGGGGCGTGGCAGTGGGCGGATTTCAAAAATTTTTACACTTGTTCTGCTTCGTCGGCCAGAGAGTCTTTATACCAAATTTCAACACTCTAGCTCAAAATTTAAGGCCCAAAAATCGGTGACACACAGACGGACGGAGGGACAGACAGACATGGCTTAATCGACTCAGCTAGCGATTCTGAATCGATCCATATACTTTGAGGTATATCTAACGAAATTATGTTTCTAAGTTACAAACTTAATGTCAATACTAATATACCCCTATGGGATAGGGTATAAAAATTGGTATGAAGTGGCTGCATTGTCCTAGTGTTTAGTGCGTTGGACTACTAAGCACGAGGGCCACGGTTCAAATCTCGACAGCTACAAAAACTACGTTTTTTCACTGTTCCACCTCTGAAGTTATGTTGGCCAAAATTATTCAGTCAAAAAAAAAGGTCGGAAATGCGACAAAATTTGTGAAAAAATGTGAAAAATCACCCATCGGTGTCTGGTAACTTATTACATTTTTACCGATTACTCCGTTTGATAGTTTATTTGATGTAGGTAAGTCTTACCTTGATATGGATTGGGAAATGATTTATTAATAAGGACTTGTAAAGGGACTGCATAACAATAAGGATATTTTAGATAATTGTAATATGTTTATACTGTGCCAATGTTTGTAACTTCATTTCAGTATCAAAAAAAAAACTTCTCAAAATGGCCTGAAATAAGACTTGTAAATGTTAGTAAGATTGTAGTGCAAAAGGTACTATAGAACTTAGGGTTGCACGATGATATTATAACTCGACACATATGTTATTTATTTCAAGAAATATGTGTATACTTACAACGTTTGCATTTGAAGCTTTTTTTGGGAAATATTCTTACCTGGAAAGAAAGAAAATAATTTTTAATTGTAATATAGTTTTTTTTTTCTTATAATTCAAAAAATGGGAACAGACTATAATCCGCATTTGGATCGTTTAATATCCTATCCCTATATACCTATAGAGAACTATCATCTGCAAACCTAAATATGCGATTATTAGTTGTCCATCGATTTATCAGAAAGAAAAAAAAAGAGCAAGAATAGCAAGCGATCGATGATATAGAGGGGACCCACTCCAGGAACGATGTTCGCAAGTTTTACCAAAGTGTAAAACGTCAAAGCCAAGAATACAAGGCTCGAACAGACTCCTGTCGGGATGAACAAGGAAATATCGTAGTTGAGGCACTGTCGATACTGAGGATATGGAAGAACCACTTCTGCAGACTGTTAAACGGCGATGACGAACAACATTCCGCTGTCAGGCAGAACGAACCATTCAATATTGGCAACGACAGCGAAAACTGCCAACCACCCGACCTGAGTGAAGTGAGGATAGCAATATCTAAACTCAAGCTTAATAAGGCTGCCGGAAATGACGGCCTTCCCGCTGAGCTTTATAAGGCCGGCGGAGATGACTTGGTAAGTAACATCCACCAACTCATAAGCCAAATCTGGTCGGATGAAAATATGCCTGAAGAATGGAACCTCAGCATGGTTTGCCCGATCCACAAAAAAGGAGACCCTCTGAACTACGCCAACTATAGAGGCAAAAGTCTCCTCAACATCGCCTACAAGATCCTATCTGCCGTAATATGTGAACGCTTGAAACCGTTTACCAACAACCTGATTTGCCCTTATCAGTGTGATTTTAGGCCAGGAAAGTCCACAACCGATCAAATTTTCACACTTCGGCAGATCCTGGAAAAAACTCAAAAAGTCCAAATCGATACACACCACCTATTCATCGATTTCAAAGCCGCATATGACAGCATTTATAGAGACGAACTGTGCAGAGCCATGTCTAGTTTTGGTATACCGCCCAAACTCGTCCGTTTGTGTAGGATGACGATAGAGAATTCTCGCTGCTCCATCAGGGTCGGAAACGACCTCACCGACACATTCGATACCAAAAAAGGATTTGGGCAAGGCGATGCGCTGTCATGCATGTGCAAAACTCCAAAGCCAACACAAGAGGCACAATTTTCCAAAAGTCGGTGCAACTACTTGCATACGCCGACGATATTGACATCATTGGTAGGACTCAACGTGATGTCATAGCCACGTTTGCTTGTATAGAGAAGGAAGCTGCAAAAATAGGTTTAGCAGTAAATGAGGGTAAGACTAAGTATATGCTGTCAACACGAAAGGACACACAACAACGACGAATTGGACAGAACGTCACCATTGGCAGATATAACTTTGAGGTAGTACGGGACTTTGTCTACCTCGGCTCCGCTATTAACTCTGACAACAACATCTCGTCAGAAATTAAACGAAGAATTACTCTTGCCAACCGCTGTTTCTTCGGGCTAAGAAGGCAATTTAGTAGTAAAGCCCTCACTCGAACTATTAAGGAGATCCTATATAAGACCCTCATCATCCCAGTCCTGCTCTACGGCGCTGAAGCATGGACCGTATCAAAAGCGGATGAAGAAATCCTTGGTAGATTCGAGAAAAAAAATTCTTCGGAAAATCTTCGGTCCCTTTGCGTTGACGGGCTATGGAGACGAAGATTCAACCACGAACTATACGAGCTATACAGCGACATGCCCCTGGTCAAAAAAACTCCGCATTGGACGTTTAAGATGGCTAGGACATGTAGAACGAATGGACATCAATACTCCGGCTCGCAGAGTCTTCGATTCCCAGCCAAACGTCGGACGCAGTAGAGGAAGACCTCGCCTTAAGTGGCGCGCACAAGTAGAAACCGACCTCAACCAACTTGGAGTGCGCAACTGGAGGCAGTTAGCTAAGGACCGGGCTAATTGGAGCCGGCATGTTGGTTGAGGCCCAGGTTCATTCCGGACTGTAGCGCCACTTAAGTAAGTAAGTAAGTATACGACAGCATTTATAGAGACGAACTATACAGAGCCATGTCTAGTTTTGGTATACGGCCCAAACTCCTCCGTTTGTGTAGGATGTAGGATGACGATTCAGGGTCGGAAAGCACCTCACCAGCACATTCGACACCGAAAAAGGTTTTAGGCAAGGCGTTGCACTATCACGTAAATTCTTTAACTTATTCTTGAGAGGATTGAGAGGATCTTCACTAAATCGGTGCAACTACTAGAGGGTAACCCTGAAAATTTGTCGGGACTACCCACATAAGTTGAAGTAAGATCAGCTACAGCGGAAGGCGACATCAAATGGAAAACGGTATACACAAAGGATGACAACGGCAACAAAAAGGTGGTACCGGCCACTCTAAGGGGCGTCCCCGAAGCATCATTGGGACTACCCACGGTCGCTAAAGGAAGTTCAGCTGGAGTGGCAACGTAGTTGTAGCAAACCGTCCGTCAAAACCAGCCGCTCTAGAGGTAGTATCCAAAGCACCAATGGGAGTACATACAGTTGCCGAGGCAATACCAGCTAGAATGGCGGGTGCTATAGATCGGCAAGCACATCCTAACAAAACCGCTGCTGCAGGACTATCGCAAGGTGCAGTCAAGCGCAGTCGGCTCAATGTCAGTGGTTCCAAACTTTATGTGGCACCCAAAAAGCGAACTCGTTTCGCCACTCATAATGGGGGACCACATTGGGAGGAACATTTGCGTGTTGCAGTGATCGATACATCCAACCCAGAGCTACGGCTGAACGAGGAGCAATGGCAACTGGTGCACAACAATTTATTGCTGTGCCTCAGCAATGCTCTGTCAACCGACACAGCAAATGCCCCAACCTTCGGCAAAGTCGTACATTATAAAGGATTCCGGGTTATGTCTTGCGACAGTAACTGCACCCTTCAGTGGCTCAAAACTCAGGGTCAGAAGATGCCCAACGTTTACCCGGGAGCTGACCTAACATTACAAAATAAATTCAATTTGGAGCAACAGGCTCGTTAGTACCCAGGGCCGAGCTTTCTCACAACCATTCAATTGTTAGATGGCGGGACCTCTTGTTTTATGCCAACTCCGGACGGCTATGTTGAGATAAGCTTTCCACGATAACTCGGATGATTTGTCAGATCATCACGAGAGGAGGGACAGTGAAAAATTATTTGGGTGTTGCTACGGCTGGCAATCGAGACCTTCTGCGCGGGAGTTCATTGCACAAGCACTAACATTGTTGGAGCATAAAGATCTCCCATCTGCTCACAGGGGTAGAATGTTCATTCCGGGTCCTGCCATTCCAAAGGGAAGACTTTAAGAAATGCTGAGGGGCAATAACCGATATGTTTGAACCATCTGTCAAAGGACAATAAGCATCCGCTTATCGCTCAACAATCACGAAATTTAATATTGACGGCTTTAAGCTAAAGGTGGCCTTTAACTTCGTGGATGTCAGAATCGGTGGTCAAAACACCCATCGATCAAACAATGCCAACCCTAATGAAGGTACTCCAACTAAACCTTCATCATAGTAGGTCGGCCAGCGCCAACCTACTCCTCCACCTAGCTAAATATATCCTTAATATCCTTAATGGTATTTATCCGATATCCTTAATGGTATTTCTAAATTAAAATCCAGCTTGAATCCTGGCCCTGATAGAATTCCATCTTTTATTCTAAAACAATGCCAGTTCTCGTTAGCTTTTCCGCTTCTGATTATTTTTAATAAATCTCTTTCTACTGGAGTTTTTCTAAATCAATGGAAATTTTCATATGTAAGTCCTATTTACAAATCAGGTGCAAAAAATTTGGTAAAAAATTATCGTGCAATTTCTAAGATCTCAGCAATCCCTAAACTATTTGAGCTTATAGTTAAAGATCATCTATTTTTTAGTATAAAAGAACACATTTGTGATGAACAACATGGATTTATGTCAGGTAAATCTACTGCAACAAATCTAATGCTTTACTGTAGATATGTCACCGATTCTTTTGAATCTGGCTACCAGGTTGACACTATCTACACAGATTTTGTCAAAGCTTTCGATTCAATTTGTCATAAAATACTTATAGCTAAACTTAAAGATTTTGGTATTCATGGTTTGCTCCTGAAATGGATATCCAGCTACCTTAATGATAGAACACAATGTGTGAAATTAGGAAATTTCCTCTCTAGTACCATCAAAGTTTCATCGGGAGTTCCTCAAGGAAGTCACCTCGGACCACTTCTTTTTAACATTTTCGTTAATGATATCCCATTTCTTCTTAAGAATGCTTTATGTTTGATGTATGCTGATGACATAAAAATATATCTATGCATAAAAAATAGAATTGATCATCAAAATCTTCAAAATGATTTAAATGTTTTATCCGATTGGTGTAAAAAAAATGTTCTTCCTTTGAATATTAAAAAATGTAATGTTCTTACAGCACATCGTACTTTAGTTCCAATGATACACAACTACCAAATTTTCAATCAGATTCTTGATCGCAAATCTGAGATTCGTGATCTTGGAGTCAATTTTGATCCAAAGTTGTCATTTTCGTTACATGTAGACTATATAATAGCAAGGGCAAATTCAATGCTTGGTTTCGTTAAGCGAAACTGCAATGAATTCTCTAACCCCTATGCTTTAAAATCGGTTTATATGTCTTTAGTTCGTCCAATTCTTGAGTATTGTTCAATTGTATGGTGTCCTTCTTCCTCTATTGGGATAACACGTATTGAAAGAGTTCAAAAGGCTTTTACAAGATTTGTAGTCAAGCAGCTGGGGTGGAGAATTGATTCTCCTTCATATGCATCTAGGTGTGCCTTGATTGGTCTTGATTCATTAGAAAAAAGACGTTCTGTTCAGTGTATATTGTTTGTTCATGATGTATTTTCATATCGTATTAAGTGTCCACAAATTCTTACCTACTTTGAAATATATATTCCGGAGAGAAGATTGCGTCTTCGTCATTTTTTTAACAATCCCAAACATAGATACAATTATGGTTGCAATGAATCTTTTTCTAGGTGTATACAACTTTTTAATTCTAAATGTAATGAACTTGATCTCTCAATAAACAGATTGGAATTTAAAATAAAATTACGAAACATTGTACATTAGCTTTAAGTTATCTTTTATATTGTTATCTAATAACTTTTATGAATTGTTAGTAATCTGTAAGATTTATATCCGTAGATGAATAAATAAATAAATAAATAAATAAACATCACGTCGACATTGCCCTCCTTCAGGAACCTTGGACCAAAAGGGGTACCTCGGCTTCGCTATGACCTCTGACAACAACATCTCGTCAGAAATAAAATGAAGAAGCTTGGCAACTGCTGTTTCTTCGGGCTAAGAAGACAATTTAGTAGTCAAGCCCTCACTCGAACCTATACAAGACCCTGGTCATCCCAGTTCTGCTCTTCGGTATTGAGGCTTAGATCGTACGGAGATCGGATAAAGAAATCCGTGGTCGTTTTGAGCGAAAATGCTTCGAAAATCTTCGGTCCCGTTTGCGTTGTCGGGCTATGGAGACGAAGATTAAACCGCGATTTGTGCGAGCTGTAAAGTGACATAGACCTGGTCAAAAAAAAACTTCGGATTGGACGTGTAAGATGGCTAGGCCATATGTGGAGCGAATGAACACCAATACTCCCGATTATTCGCTTCCCGACCAGACGTCGGACGCAGTAGAGGAAGACCTCACCTTTAGTTGGCGCGTTTAAATAGAAACCTCAACCAACTTGAAGTGCACGGCTGGTGGCAGTCAGCTTAGGACCGGGCTAATTGGAGAGGCATGTCGGTTGAGGCCCAGGTTCATTCCGGACTGTAGCGCCACTTAAGTAAGTAATGGAAAACAAAATCTTCAATTAGATTAAAATTTCATCTGTTCCAGTGACGTCGGAAGGTCTTAGTGAAAATCTTTTCTAAGTGCAAAAACTTCAGCAAGAAGGGTACCGTCCTCGCGATAACATCTGGATTTTTAGGAGTACTACGGGTATTCATAATTATTTTGCCAGTATACAACTTTGATGATAATACCTAGATAAAGCAAGCATTGCAGGCTCAAAAACCTCCCACAACAATGCCAAAGCTATAGGCGTAGTATCACATGATCCATAATCCAGTAACGACGCAACGATTTGAGTTAACGTCACGTTTCTGACACCAATGTAGCCTACCCACTTGGCAGTTTTTGCATCCAAAACATCAAATATCTATGAGCACATCTATGATCCATCGTTCTTGTAAGCCTTTGATATGTAAGCGCATGTAAATCGCAAAATGAATTTTCCCTAATCAATCGGCAACACAGACAAGTGTAGCTCTGTGCTGCACCACCACCACCGATAGAAAACCATTTATCAACAAAATGCATTCTCATAGATACACATCAAAAGTAATCCCAGCTTAAGATCCCATTCCAGTGGCAGGCAAATCTATAACGAAAAATTCCTTTCGGAAGTCCCCTAAACCCCTAGCAAGCGGCATTGTACTTGCTATAACGGAGACGGAGACGGAGTCCACATCTATTGACTTTTCCCGAATGGAATGCGAGGAAGTTTCGTACATCTCTGCATGTCCTCATTCGCTTGTTGTACAAGTTGGCCACCCCGTTTGCCCCCACTATTCTATATTTCTGTGTGCATCCACCACCACAACCTGCCACAATATCGATCTATCTTTCCTCCTTCCATTCGTTGTCGCTGTTTCGATGTGTGTGTGTGTGGATGTGAATGTGTTTTGCTCAAAGAATGCGATATGTAATCCACTGGAGGTTGGGGAGCACTGGTGGGAATCAAAGAACAGTGCAACCACCACGTCTATACCTCGTAAGTGCATCAGAAAAAAAAGGCAAATGAGCGAGGAAAACACAAAACTCCAAGCCGAAGAAGAACACAAACGTAAACGGCACAAGATAAGGCCAAAACTGAAGACGGAAAATACAAGAAGAATCGAGAAAATAATGGGACGCGCAGCAACACTGAAGAAGCTTATATCACACGAACGGGTACAAGAACGAGTACGACGCGAGTACTTGAATTGGTCTGTGTACGTGTGCATGAGATACTTTCGACGGTTTAGGATGCAATGCTGGGCATCGTCACACAGATATGGGATGCAGTATCTACTCGTGCAATGATAATTGTATGTTACATCTTACATATCCCCCCCTCGATCAAAGCTGTCCTCGTACCCGCTCACCTCCATCACCACCACCACCACCACCCACCAAACGATGTAAATTGTTGGAATGAAGTATGATTCTCCGCCGTCAGCCCCGGCTGGCTGAAGACAAGAATAAGCACACAAAAACCAAGAGAATAACCTGACTTGTTGCTTCATACACACGGGGCCGCACGATGATGATGATGACAGAACAGAGCACAGCAGCAAGCCGGGGGCGCAAAGACGTGCGAGGGCTGATCAATAGCCTGTGTATAGGTTTCAGCGCATATCTGTAGTACTCGTATCTGAAAATGCGATGAGCACTTTCAAGTTGCAAGTTGCAACAGCCACAGCCACAGCAGCCATACTTGTGGCAGTAATAATTGTTATTATTTCTCTTCTTGTTCTTCTCGGCTGCTTTTAGTCCTCCTTCTCCTCTGCGTCCTCTACCTCCTCTTCGTCCTTCCTGATGCTAAGTCGCTTTCTGCATTTTCGGCTTTCCATCTGTGAATGTGAATATCGCTGTATCCGTCGTATACTAGCCCTGCATCAGGCGGGTGCAATGGGATTAAATTCGCTGCAGGGTGGTCGCTGGTTCGGTGAGATTTAATTTTCAGGACATGAAAGGTTGTTCTCTTGTTTTTTTTTTTTTGAATGGATTTTGTTTGGTTGGAGGCAGGATAGGGGCCACCATAAAATGCAATCAACCGCCACACTATTTGGCTCCATTAATCTATCCGCAACAGACGCGCATAGAGCTAGAGATACGCGAACCGACAAACGATTCGAGAAATAGCTTCTGCCTGGAGGGAGGGCGACGCCGCCACTGGACGCGTCATGAGGCGGCGAGGTGATATTTATTGCAAAAGAGCCGTTTGCCTGTCACTAGTAATCTGGTGTCGGCATTGCCATAAAACTGGATGAGGTGCCGCTTAAAGGGCTAATGTCAGGTTTAATGCTCTGCGAATATTATACGAAAGGATACAGCGCACAGGTAAGAGGGGTATTCCTGGCCAAAGAGAAAAACATTTTTAAGTGCACTTGTGTCGTATTGGAGCTAGAATGGAGGTGCTGTATCTATAGAGGGAGATGTAGTTTTTTTTCGACGAAATAAGTGCGGTCCACGGGGGGTATTGAAGGTCATTTAACTAATCCAGTTGTGTAGTAAGTCAATGTCTAGACAAAATACCTTTCATTCAATCTTTCACCTTCTCTTATGTCACTGAGACTTGCTATTGATAGAATTTCTTACCACAAGTTTCGTCGTGGAGCAGGTTCAGTGCTGGTAGAGGCACTTAAGTTCTTCAAACAAAGGTTTCTGCAGGGTCACTTCCTTACCACGTACAAAGTAGCTAGTTATGAGAGAGACAACAGCCTCGGATAACAGATCTCCCCAAATATCAACCAGACACGGAACGTCCACGGACAAAGATTTACGAGTATGCACCTGGAACGTACGCAGGCTGCAAACCCCAAAAACTTGAATTTGTCCTCGCGCGGTACATGGCAGAGACACGCCCCTACGGATGCGATTGAAGACCCTTTTCAAAGAGGAATTTTTCGAACTCCTGGGCGGATCCTACAGAGCCTTTCCGGAATACGATGTAAGAATCGTACTAGGGGACCTCAATGCGACAATCGGTAAGGAAAACATCTTCGGGGGGTTAGTTGGAAAGCACAGTCTACACGTAATGGCAACAGATAATGGCTTCCGAGTAACAGACTTCGTGGCAGCATGTAATACTGATGCACCTAAAAGGTACGCACGCTGCAAACCTTGAATTTGTCCTCACGCGGTACATGATATTACAGACATTACCGCGATCCAGGAAATACGTTGGGCAGGATCAGGAATACACAAACTAAAACCTTGCGACATTTATTACAGCTGCCACCCAAGGCTGCACATATTTGAATGCAGAATCTTTGTGGAGAGCGGACTTGGGTCATGAATAATCGACTTTAAGTCGTTAAGTTATTGCCTGGTTGTGATCCGCATCAGAGCAACGTTTTGCAACATCAGCCTTTTATGTGCGCACGCCCCTACCAATGAGATTAAAACCCCTTTTCAAAGAGGAATTTTTCGAACTCCTGGACGTATCTCCAGATTGTCGAACCGCCAACCAAATCGACCATGTGCTCATAGAGGTAAGGCACGCATCCAACATCCTGAATGTACATATACATTCAGAGGGCCAAACGTCGACTCTGATCAGTAAAATTCAGAGCCCAGTTGTCAAATGAGAAGAAGCTCCGAATGGTGCAAAACAAGAGACTTTACGTTTCAAGCCTTAGTGAGCCGGATACTGCCAATGTCTACAAACAAAAACTGATGGATAGACTCCCCGCTGAGCCGTCATCCACCATCCCAGTGGATAAAGTATTGCATACCATCAAAGAAGTAGCAGAAGCCACCTTATGCTACCAGCCACCCCCGAAAAGATTTTCTTGGTGATTCTTGCAAGTAACAAAGAAGTGGCACGTATCAAGGACGGGAAGAGTACCGAACAAGGAGAAGCGAAGAGAAGAAAATCCTGCGTATGAAAAACGAGAACACGCAGGCTCCCAAAAAAATACGAATACAAATTTTCGGAGCAACAGGCTCGATTATACCCAGCGCCTAGCTTTTTTCAAAACCATTCATGTACTTACTTAAGTGGCGCTACAGTCCGGAATGAACCTGGGCCTCAACCAACATGCCTCTCCAATTAGCCCGGTCCTGAGCTAACTGCCTCCATTTGCGCACTCCAAGTTGGTTGAGGTCGGTTTCTACTTATGCGCGCCACTTAAGGCGAGGTCTTCCTCTACTGCGTCCGACGTCTGGCTGTGAATCGAAGACTCTGAGAGCCGGAGTATTGATGTCCATTATTTCTACATGTCCTAGCCATCTTAAACGTCCAATGCGGAGTTTTTTGACTAGGGGTATGTCGCTGTACAGCTCGTATAGTTCGTGGTTAAAAATTCGTCTCCATAGCCCGTCAACGCAAACGGGACCGAAGATTTTCCGAAGAATTTTTCTCTCGAATCGACCAAGGATTTCTTCATCCGCTTTTGATACGGTCCATGCTTCAGCGCCGTAGAGCAGGACTGGGATGAACAGGGTCTTATATAGGATCTCCTTAGTAGTTCGAGTGAGGGCTTTACTACTAAATTGCCTTCTTAGCCCGAAGAAACAGCGATTGGCAAGAGTAATTCTTCGTTTGACGAGATGTTGTTGTCAGAGTTAATAGCGGAGCCGAGGTAGACAAAGTCCCGTACTACCTCAAAGTTATATCTGTCAATGGTGACGTTCTGTCCAATTCGTCAATGTTGTGTGTCCTTTTCTTAGAATTACCCTCATTTACTGCTAAACCCATTTTTGCCGCTTCCTTCTCTATACTAGCAAACGTGGCTATGACATCACGTTGAGTCCTACCAATGATGTCGGTGTATGCCAGTAGTTGCACCGATTTTTGAAAAATTGTGCCTCTGGTGTTGGCTCGGGAGTTTTGGACAATCCTCTCAAGAATCAAATTAAAGAAGTCACATAACAGCGCCTTGCTTAAATCCTTTTTTGGTATCGAATGTGTCGGTGAGGTCGTTTCCGACCCTGATGGAGCAATTAGCTGCCATTTGCTTGATTAAAATATTGAAGGGTAGTAAGGGAAAAAGGAAGTCTACTGCTCCTGATCATTGAAAAATAAAAACTGATTTTCTGACAAAACTTAAATTAAAAGATTTTTTGGATAATCATGTTCTAAAAAATTCATAGGATTTGTTTTAACACCAACTCGCCAATGGAAAATGATACGTTTTATAAAAAAGCCACTAAAAGTAAAATAAAATGATGATATTCAATGATAGCTTAGCTGGAGTAGGGGCACATCTCCGGACCGGACATGTGATTTTTTAAACGGGAAGAAAAATTGAATTGTCAGTACTCAGTGCGTATTACGCACTGCGTAATTAAAAACGTAGCGTATCTGCGACCTGCGTATGCCAAGGCCAAAATATTTTTCTAGTCAGTGATACGGACTGTGATCATCCTTATCAAAAGTTCTCCTAAGCACATCCCAAATACTACTCTCTTACAATCCAAATCATAAAATGCAACAAAAACGAAATTAATTAATACATCACTTCATTTAAATTATAAAAAGCCACCACTCAGAAGTCGTTTTATCCGTGTAAACCGAGCGATCATCGACGACATGCTGATTATGCGTTTGAAACGTAAAACAACAGTCAAAACCTCACGCTACAGATAAAACGATATTCCTCGTCATCGCGGGTGTATATTCTTTCAGATTGCTCTAAAAGTGAATGAAGACTGACTACAGAAATGATCCTGTGAAGTATAGTCTTAGTTTGATCACCATCGCAGAGTGGGTCTTATCAAATTCACCGTTTGAAGTGAATGGGAATCATATAGTCGAATGAAATATTTACTCACACTTACAAATGATGACGAATTGACGAATCTAAACGGTGAGTGGTCATTTCGTTTAGTATCTATGAATAGAATCAATAAAGTGGCGTAACATTTGCTTGGACATGAATGTGTCAAATATTAAAATGTTTGTGGGTTTATTTAATTTTAAAGAACACATTGGGAATTAAAATCTTAAGGCCTCTTGCACCTTATTTATCTAACAATCTGGTATATTATGTATAACCTGAAAATTCAAGGACAGGTTGATAAATGGTGTTGAGGGCCGAAGTTGGTGCATATTCGTACATTCAATGGCGCAAATTTATAGTCGGCTAAAGTACACTTTAAAAATATTTAATCGCGTACTAACGCGTTTTGGTAATTATAATCGTCAAAAAGTGTACTTTAGCGTTGTCACTCTGCATTAAAGTTAAAGCGACCGAAACCTCACTTTAAATATTTAATAAAGAGTTAGCGTTATGTCACTTTTTAGGTGAGTTTGATTTATAGTTCTTAGAGGAATGTCCATTAGCATTACGCGAATTAGCGCCACGATAAGAAAATGTCCATTATTGAAAATATGTTAAAGCAAGCTTTTAATTTAAAGTACCTCATAACTAGTGTGGAGTTAAACCCTTAAACATCGATTGACTATAAATTTGCGCCAATGATTTTAAAACATTGTAACCGAGCTATTTTTACATTGTAGCTGTAATTTCCGATTCATAACGGGTCCGCCATCTAACGTTTTTTTTTCAACTAGTGCTTATTTCCTGAATGGTAACACTTAGCTCATGTCTGATTTGACAGATATTTAGTTTTATCCTTCCGCTGAACGAATATGGTTGTGCATACGCTTGAACAACGCTGGGAAATATTGCGACATTACTTTGAAAATCATGGTAATGTTGCAAAATGTGTGCGAAAATTGCGTACGGATTTTGGAAGAAGAGAAGCACCGTCAGGTCCGTATGTTCATCATCTTGTGAAAAAAGTGAAAGAAACTGGCATCCTCATCGATAAACCAGAGCGTGAAAAGCCAAAAACAGTGCGTACACCCGAGAATATTGCTGCTGTGGCAGAAAGTGTGCGTGAAGCGCCATCAACCTCAATTCACCGTCGTTCTCAACAATTGAACATTTCGCAGACATCATTGAGACGAATTTTGCATAAAGACCTTGGTATGACGCCATACAAAGTCCAATTGGTTCAGGAGTTAAAGCCAACTGACCATCCAACGCGTTTTCGCTTCGCTAAGTGGGCCTGCGATCGACTTAGAGAAGATGCCAAAGATTTTGCCAAAAAAATCATCTTTTCAGGTGAACACATTTTGATCTTGGCGGGTATGTAAACAAGCAAAATTGTCGCATTTGGGGCACAGAAAACCCGATACACCCAAAACGAGTCAGTGTTTGGTGCGGATTTTGGTCCAGAGGCATAATTGGACCATTTTTCTTCGAAAATGAGCAAGGAGTGGCCGTTACAGTCAATGGCGATCGTTATCGGGCCATGTTGAACGAATTTTTGTTCACAAAAATTGAAGAGGAGGATATTGGCAACATTTGGTTTCAACAGGACGGCGCTACATGCCACACAGCAGAAAGCTACACTTGATGTTTTGCGCCCTGTTTTTGAAGATCGCATTATCAGCCGCAGAGCTGATGTCGTTTGGCCACCTCGGAGCTGCGATTTGACACCGTTGGACTATTATTTGTGGGGTGCCGTAAAAGATAAGTGTTACGCCGACAAGCCAGAGACAATTGACGCTTTAAAGGACAATATTCGTGAAGCCATTGGTGAAATACAGCTGCACACAATCGATAATGTGCTTAAAAATTGGACCGATCGTGTAGGCTACTGCATGGCCAGCCGAGGCAGCCATTTGAATGAAATTATTTTCGATTATTAACCGGAAGGATTGTACTTTCAAATAAAAAAAGAAATTTGAGAAAATATTCAATAGTTATTTGGCGGACCCTTTATAAACGGACACATCATTGGGTGAACCTCTCCACCTGTTGCTACCTGAATACTAAGGACTCAGGGACTTTATAAAACGCAGCATGCTTCATAAATTTTTAATGATAATACAAAAATTCACTTAGACCTGCTTAACCGAACAAGACACTTGCGAACTGCTTAGTTGATCGCATTTTTAATGAGTTCCATGAAACCGATCTTGTAGATTTAATTTTGCACAAGGTGGCGCACAAATCGTTCTACAAAAACAAAACGTTTTTTTTTTTTTAATAATGTCCGTTTTCACAGTGCGATCTTAAGTGTCGATCCAAGGATAAACTCAGGATCAACACAAATTTCGTTTTCACAATGGATGAGGTAAGTATGACGATGTCAACTTTTTTAGAAGATTCCGAATGTTTAAAGTCTCAGCCTTATGTGTATTTGAGGAAATTCGCCATAATATTAAATTTTATCTTTAAATTTTAAATTAAATCTTAAAATTTTGTTCAATCTTTAAATTTCTCTTTTCGTCATTTATGTAAGTGGAGGGATACTGATATCGGCGGCTGGAGACTTAAGTGGCATTTTTGTTTCATCAGAATGCAAAATTATAAAATAACACGTCAAGAATGTAGAACTCAAGAAGAATGTAGAAACGTCAAGAATGTGGAATTGCTCGGTTTCCACGAACACTACTTACTTACTTAAGTGGCGCTACGGGATCAAGCTGTGCCTCAACCAACATGCCTCTCCAATTAGCACGGTCCTTAGCTAACTGCCTCCAGTTGCGCACTCCAAGTTGGTTGAGGTCGGTTTCTACTTGTGCGCACCACTTAAGGCGAGGTCTTCCTCTACTGTGTCCGACGTCTGGCTGGGAATCGAAGACTCTGCGAGCCGGAGTATTGGTGTCCATTCTTTCTACATGTCCTAGCCATCTTAAACGTCCAATGCGGAGTTTTTCGACTAGGGGTATGTCGCTGTACAGCTCGTATAGTTCGTGGTTGAATCTTCGTCTCAATCACATGCGGCCGGGAAGAAACGTTGTACACACTTCTTCAGGTACACATCCCCGGCTCCACTATCACAAGTGAGTTTCATGAAAACATGGTAGATGACTCACCTCCTAGAAACCTGAAAAGGATTAACTCCGGATAAGGTCACATGGGCGATCAACTCATTTAAACCATACAAGACACCAGGGACAGACGGAATCATTCCTGCTCTTATACAAAAGGGCTTGGACTTTTCCTTACCCACTATGGTTGCCTTATTTAGGTTTAATTTCAATTGGGGCAACATACCACAAACCTGGAGGGAGGTAAACGTGGTATTTATCCCCAAACCAGGCAAACCAATAAGGTAAATCTACGGAAGGAGCACTTCTAAGTTTAACATCACAAATAAAAAGTGCATACCAAAACAAAGTGCCTTCCTTGACATTGAGGGTACTTTTGACAACACTGGATATGACTCCATATCAAATGCTTTGACTCATAGAAGAAGATATCACCCCACCATCAAATGGATCAAAGCGATGCTTGAAAGTTGGAAAATAACTGCTTCATCAGCACAGACCTCAGTATCAGTAACAGCCGTTAAAGGCTGCCCTCAGGGAGGAGTACTCTCAGCCCTACTATGGTCTCTCGTTATCGATAACCTACTTCAAGACCTAAGTAATGCAGGCTTCAATATAATTGGATACGCCGATGACCTAGTCATCATAATAAAGGACAAAGAACCAAACCAGGTTGCAACACGTTTGCAAAACGCCCTTAAGATAGTCATAGACTGGTGTGATAAAGAAAGTCTTTCTATAAACCCCAGCAAGGCTATCATCGTCCCTTTTACAAAAAGGAGAACATTTAGTCACCCAAATTTCAATCAATGATACATACATTGAGTATTCCAATGAAGTAAAATATCTTGGAGTGATCCTCGACAAAAAAATAAGCTGGAACTCCCAAATTAACAACAAAATTCAAAAAGCAACCAAAGATTTCTGGGCTTGCCGAATCATGTATGGTAAAACCTGGGGAATCTCTCCAAAGACCACACACTGGATCTACACGATCATGGTCAGGCCCATTATAACCTACGCTTCCATAGTATGGTGAACAAACTCACCCCAAAAAACAACTACAAATAAATTAAACAAGGTACAATGCCTTGCCTGTCTGGGCATTACCGGAGCTATGCGTACCTGTCCCACAGCGGCTATAGAAGCCTTAGTAGGACTAACACCCCTCCACATTTATATAAAAAAGTGGCAATTCGCAGCTCAGCAAGTTTGACACAAACTGAAGAGTTAAACATTAGCGAACACCTAAAACTAATTGAACTACTATCCGAACTTCCAGAACTTGACATGATCTGTGCGGTTACAGAGCGCTTGCCAAAGACACTAAGCTTCGACAAAAGATTCTCAACGGAGATCACAACCAGAGAAGCATGGTGTAGCAATAACCCACCAAACTGCCAAAACGGCCTAAAGTGGTATACGGATGGTTCTAAAATGTAGGAGCTGGCATACATGGACCAAATAGAAACATCTCAATACCTATTGGAAAAAGCCCTAGTGTCTTCCAAGCTGAGCTCCATGCCATAAAAGAATGCGCGAACCTAATACACAACTCAGGTATTAAAGGCGCAAACATCCATATATTCACGGACAGTCAAGCAGCTATAAAAGCCCTTAGCTCACACATCGTTGACTCCAAATCAGTACTACACTGCTTCAACTCCCTCCAAACACTCAGTTCCAGGAACAAAACCAGACTATGGTGGGTCCCCGGACATAGGGGGATTGAAGGCAACGAAAAAGCTGATGAACTAGCCAGAAAGGGCTCAGAAACCCCTTTCATTGGACCCGAACCCTTCTGTGCAATCCCCAAATCAGCCATAAATCTGGTCATAAAAAACTGGGAACAAAACAAATGTTTTTCATACTGGGAAAACATCCCAGGTCTAAGACAGGCCAAAAGAGCTATTCAGCCCTTCAAATCAGATGCCAATAAGATACTAAAACTTCGCAGGCATGATATCAAAAACTTAGTAGGCTACCTTACTGGTCATCACGGTCTGCGATATCACCTAAATAAAATGCGTCTAGTCGACTCACCGGAGTGCAGACTATGTCTAGAAGAAGACGAAACAGCCGAACATATCATATGTAAATGCCCGGCTCTTTACGGTATGAGAAGGGAATTTTTCTTCAGGGAATTTTTCAATCCCGAAGAACTAAGAAAATCTTCCGCTGAAAGTATTATCAGCTACATTAGGAAAGTAGAAGCGCCACTAACCTAAAGAACATCTGACGGCAAGCACAATAGATCTTTAAGGTCGATGTGCATCTTACTGCTTAGGTAAGTCAGAATTTAAAAAAAAAAGCTGGGTTTGAGCCCCTGTTAACGTTTTTTTCAATCATCGTCTATATTCCATAAAAAGTAGTTTCTCCTCTCTTCACTCAACACTTACCATCCATATTTCACAAGTCGCCTCTCTGATTGACCACAGGCCAAGTGTTTTGTATTTCAACACCCAGCCATCGATTTCTCATTGATGCACGCCAACGTTAACCCTTGAATCGATCTGTTTGACAGTCCATCTTTCAATTCCAGAACAGAACTAAAGAGTTTGCCCCACTATCCCATATACACCCTGCATCTGCACTACGTATAGATCCACCTACGGTCTAAAGTATCCATCAATGTTCTTGACAGCCCTATATCAACTTTTAATGGAAACTCGAAAATGTGTCGTCTCACATCCATCTGAGGACCACCCCAGGACCTAGGACACTTTGATTTAATGTTTCAATTATCCACATCGACCATGTATCGAACTGAAATATGGTTTCAGAGGAACTCTTCCGCCCACCATGACTGTCAATGTATCCCCTGATAGTCACTTATTCTTTGGTCAACGGATTTCATTTAATTTCCAACCATTGCAAGGAGAAAGTGCACCGGTATTCCATCGACATAATTATCTTCGTTGTTGCAACTCTACCTGCACACCAACATCATCACTATCATTGCATCGCATGCCTTGAAGACCATCGAGGGTTCAACGACAGCAGCGTTCGTTGGAATTAAGTGGTTGGATGCTAAATGGCATCCATACATACAATGCTCTCTGTGCCACGCAGCCAAGTGTTAACAACGTCAACGATTTGAATTTCGCTCAACCTAGTTTCCGCGCAGTCACGGGAAATATTCTTAACGCATCGCATCGTATGACCAAAGGTGCAACATGGACAAACTGCAGCGTGCATTTAATTAAGCCACCGCGCGCTGGTAAGATACACGATTTTATCTCTATATCCCAAAATACCAACACATTCGCGTATTTAGATGCATTCCATTAGATCATAGATACGAGAGGCGTTTATTCACCAATGACCTCGGTGCTGCTGTTGGCAACAACTTGCAGTGGGTTCTCCTTCTCTTCTCTGAGTCTGAGATTCAGTTACATTTTCCCAATTAACCGAACCGAATCGAATGATCTATACACGTCCTCGCGACATGCTCGTTTCTTTGTCTGAATATTTCCAGTTTGTTGGTCTTCTTGAAGAGGCTTGGGGGGGAACACTCCGAATTCCTTCGATTCCAAGCGGATCAAGTTGGCGTTCCACTTCCAACCAAGAAGCGATCTTTTATGTGACCGAGTTTGAGTTGTTGTGGTGGCTTCTTGGGTACTCAATTGGATTGTAGATGTTACTCAATTGAGTTGTGGAAGATGTTTCAATTGTGGAACCTATTACAGATTCAGTGTTACCAGGGTGCAACAATAGATTTTTTTTTTCAAAAACTGCTTAGTAGTAAACCATAAAAGCTATCGAGTGAAAATTTACACCATAGGTTCGGTTAGAGTTCTACTACAATGTTAGACCCGTTAGATGGCGTTGAGGTTAAGTTTCTAATAAAATTCTTATTTTCAGTCCGATTTGACTGCATTTTATTGCACGTATGTTATGTCATTAGAAAATGTGGTTAAATGAATGAAACCGATAGGTGGCGCTGGGATTGATTAATTTCAAATACTTTTAATATTTCATGTGCGATTTTAGTCAAACTCAGAATGTAAAGGGTGATCCATTTCGAGGTTCCCTGCTTTTTTAAAGAAAAAAACACAGAAAATTCAAATTTAATGGAGAATGTTTATTATCATTTGAAAGAACATTCTTTGGCATTTATTTTTTGAAGATTATGTCTATCAAATGTTGGCCGTTGCTACGTCGCAGATGGTCCATCCGTTGAGTCCAATTTTTGATCACTCGTTCGACTGGTAACTGGCGAATGACACGCGCGATGTTTTCCTCCAAGGCCTGAATCGAAGCGGGTTTGTCGGCATAAGCTTTTGACTTTACATATCCCCACAGGAAAAAGTCTAACGGTGTGATATCACACGATCTTGGTGGCCAATCGACCGGCCCAAAACGTGAAATTATGTGCTCACCGAAATGTTCTCTCAATAAGTCCATTGATTGATGCGATGTGTGGGAAGTGGCGCCGTCTTGCTGAAACCAAATGTCGCCGAGATCACGATCTTCAATTTTAGGCATCAAATAGTCGGTTATCATGGCACGATAACGGTCGCCATTGACGGTTACGTTCGCACCGGCATAATTTTTAAAGAAATATGGACCGATGATTCCACCGACCCACAAACCACACCAAACCGTTGTTTTTTCTGGATGAAGTGGCAGTTCTTCAATCTCTTCAGGTTGCTCTTCGTCCCAAATGCGGCAATTTTGTTTGTTTACATACCCATTGAGCCAGAAATGGGCCTCATCGCTAAACAAAATTTGCCTCGAAAACGTCGGATCTTCTTGGAACTTTTCAAGAGCCCATAGAGCGAAGCGATGTCGCTTGGGAAGGTCGAGCGGCTTCAGTTGTTGCACAAGCTGTATTTTGTACGCTTTCAATTTAAGATCTTGACGTAAAATGCGCCAAGTCGTTCCATACGTCAGTCCGAGTTGCTGCGAATGGCGCCGAATCGACTCTCTACGGTCTTCGTGTACACTCTCAGCTACGGCCGCTATAGTTTCTTCACAGCGTGCTGGACGTGGTCTATTCGGTCGAATATTATCCAATAATGAATGCTGGGTCTCAAAATGGGTGATGGTGTTGCGAATAGTACGCTCAGAAGGCCGATTATGTTGACCATAGTTGAGCGAAGTGCACGAAACACATTCCTCACAGAACGTGAATTTTCATAATAAAGTTGAACAATTTGTAAACGTTGTTCACGCGTAAGTCTTTCTATTATGAAATCCCAAACAATACTAAACAAAAATAACATGACAGTATGACACGACTCACACGTGATCTGTCAAAAAAGGCTATTGAAAAAAGTATCTCTACTTGGATCACCCGTTATGTATGTTTGGTAATGAGAATCTTTTGTATCTATGTTCAAACCTTGAGGATCGTTTTGGAGGTCGAATAATAATGAATTGGCAAATTTATTTCCAATGTGCGCATAATGGCTTATTGGGTTTAAAAATTGATTTTTTTTAAATTTCGTCTTAGAAATTCATTTTAAACTGTCAACCATTTTCCTGTGTTCATCGTAAGCTAAGCAATACTCAAATAATCCATCGAATCATCTCCAGAAATTTTGTATCGGTGGACTTCGTAGATAAATGGTTCGTTGGCTACCTATGTCCGAAAAGGATATTTTGGAGAGAAGGGACAGTGTCAGGTGAGTAGGATGTTGTGATATTTCCTTAAGGATCAGGTGCGAATAAATATAGAGAGAGATGGAGAGGTTCGGTTTAATGTCAACCATATATTGTCAATAGTGGATTTAGGTCAGGCGGGGATTAAGACCGGCTTTTGGTGAAAAGGACTGAAACTTTGACAGTACATTCCTTTAATAACATAGACAGACGCTAATAGGATTCACACATTACATTTGCAGTATAGTGACTGCACATGCGAACTGAGAGTTAGTTGTGTGATTGTGCATGCGGAATGAGTGATTTTAGAAAATTTTGATATTTTCCTGTCTGTCCATGCAATGAATGTGTAGTGTGTGTGAGAAACTAGGCAGTTAAGGGCACAAAATCGATCGGAGAGGGGGGCACATTTGAACACTTTTTGCTTTTTGTCTCATAAAAACCAATGCTTCTGAGTTATTGGTCTGTAACTTATTTTCACTTTTAGAAATCTATGCCACTAACAGACCATTTGTCTTCTATGTCCGGATAAAAAAACCTACAGGAACATTGCTTCTTCTTTAAAAAGCTGACGCTGTACATGCTGTCATCTTTCTGAATTATTTGGCCAACAAAACCTGGGAATCGAAGACTCTGCGAGCCGGAGTATTGGTGTCCATTCGTTCTACATGTCCTAGCCATCTTAAATGTCCAATGCGGAGTTTTTTGACTAAGGGGTATGTCGCTGTACAGCTCGTATAGTTCTTGGTTTAATCTTCGTCTCCATAGCGAGTCAACGCAAACGGGACCGAAGATTTTCCGAAGAATTTTTCTCTCGAATCGACCAAGGATTTCTTCATCCGCTTTTGATACGGCCCATGCTTAAGCGCCGTAGAGCAGGACTGGGATGATCAGGGTCTTATATAGGATCTCCTTATTAGTTCGAGTGAGGGCTTTACTTCTAAATTGCCTTCTTAGCCCGAAGAAACAGCGGTTGGCAAGAGTAATTCTTCGTTTGATTTCTGACGAGAAGTTGTTGTCAGATTTAATAGCGAAGTCGAGGTCCCGTACTACCTCAAAGTTATATCTGTCAATGGTGACGATCTGTCCAATTCGTCGATGTTGTCTGTTCTTTCGTGTTGACATCATTTTCTTAGCCTTACCCTCATTTTTGCCGCTTCCTTCTCTATACTAGCAAACGTGGCTATGACATCACGTTGAGTCCTACCAATGATGTCAATATCACCAGCGTTTGCTAGTAGTTGCACCGATTTTTGGATTTTTGTGCCTCTGGTGTTGGCTCGGGAGTTTTGCACAATCCTCTCAGGAATCAAATTGAAAAAGTCATATGACAGTACATCGCCTTGCCTAAATCCTTTTTTGGTATCGAATGTGTCGGTGAGGTCGTTTCCGACCCTGATGGAGCAGCTAGAATTCTCCATCGTCATCCTACACAAACGGACGAGTTTGGGCGGTATACCAAAACTAGACATGGCTCTGTATAGTTCGTCTCTATAAATGCTGTCGTTTGCGGCTTTGAAATCGATGAATAGGTGGTGGGTATCGATTTGGACTTCTTGGGTTTTTTCCAGGATCTGCCGAAGTGTGAAAATTTGATCGGTTGAGGACTTTCTTGGCCTGAAACCACACTGATAAGGGCCGATCAGGTTGTCGGTAAACGGTTTCAGGCGTTCACATATTACGACAGATAGGATCTTATAAGCGATGATGAGTAGACTTATGCCTCTGTAGTTGGCGCAGTTCAGAGGGTCTCCTTTTTTGTGGATCGGGCAACGATGCTGAGGTTCCATTCTTCAGGCATGCTTTCAACCGACCAGATTTGGCTTATGAGTTGGTGGATGTTGCTTACCAAGTCATCTCCGCTAGCTTTATAAAGCTCAGCGGGAAGGCCGTCATTTCCGGTGGCCTTGTTAAGCTTTAGTTTAAATATTGCTATCCTCACTTCACTTAGGTCGGGTGGTTGGCAGTTTTCGCTGTCGTTGCCAATATTAAATGGTTCGTTCTGCCTGACAGCGGAATGTTGTTCGTCATCGCCGTTTAACAGTCTGCAGAAGTGGTTCTTCCATATCCTCAGCATCGACTGTGTCTCAACTACGATATTTCCTTGTTCATCTTGACAGGATTCTGTTCGAGCCTTGTAGCCTTGGCTTTGACGTTTTACACTTTGGTAAAACTTGCGAACATCGTTCCTGGAGTGGCACCTCTCTATATCCTCGATCGCGCGCTTTTCTTGCTCTTTTTTATTCTTTCTGGAAAGCCGGTGTTCTTCCCTTCTTCTTTGCCTATAGAGCTCAATGGCAGCTCTCGTCTTCACCTTCAGCTTAGCCTTGTAGGCCTCGTTCTTGGCTGCGAGCATCTGTCGGCATTCCTCATCAAACCAGGGGTTTCTTGCTGGTGGCCGCGAGAAACCTAGCACATCAGTTGCGGCTGATCTAATGGCTTGTTGGCATCGTTGCCATTGTTCTTCGACATTAGATGCTGGTGGTATGTTGTGAGTCGAGAGGTTAAGGGATACGCGTTGCGCGAAGGTCTTGGCGGTCTCTTGCGATTGCAGTCTTTCGACATTAAATTTTTTCACAGTATTTCTGGTTTGTTGTGGCGTGGTGGATATCCCCATCCTTACCTTGGCTACAACAAGGTAGTGGTCCGAGTCGATGTTAGCCCCTCGGAATGTTCGGACATCCAAAATACTGGATGCGTGCCTCTTGTCTATCGCAATGTGATCACTTTGGTTAACTGTAGGTTGATCTGGAGACCGCCATGTCCCCTTATGGATATCGAGGTGAGGAAACCGTGTGCTGGCTATAGTGGCATTTCGTTCCGTAGCGAAGTCAATTAGCCTAAACCCGTTACCAGACGTGTTGTCGTGTAGGCTATGTTTTCCGACAACACTGCTAAAGATGTCTTCTCTTCCTACCTCTGCGTTAAAATCTCCCAGCACGATTTTAACATCTTACGTTGGTAGTCGCTCATAGGTTTTGTCGAGGAGATCGTAGAAGCAATCCTTAGTTGTTTCATCTTTTTCCTCCGTCGGAGCATGAGCGCATATAAGGCTTATGTTGGCGAATTTGGCCTTGATGCGGATTGTTACAATGCGTTCGCTTATGTCTTGAAAACATAAGACTTCTTGCCTTAGCCTGGCACCTATAAAAAATCCGCATTCAAATAGTCGCTGTTTCTGCTCACTATAACACGGTCCATAGTAGATGTCACAGTTTTTCATCCTCTTTTTGCCCGGCTCATCCCATCGTATTTCCTGGATGGCAGTAATGTCTGCTTTGTAGCAGTTTAGGGCTTCCGCTAGTTGTTCGCTAGCACCTCTCCTGTTTAATGTTCTCACATTCCAGGTGCAGATACGAACGTCGTTGTCCTTTTTTCGTTTAGCAGGGTCGTCAACAATAAAATCAGTCCTTTCCGAGGCTATTGGTTGCTTCGTAACATAATTTCTTTTCCGTGGATGGGTAGTTAACCCAAAGCACAACCCCCAACCTGGAGGGCCAGTTCCAATTTGTTAGATACCCCTAGGACACGGGGCCATCAGTATCCACTACGGGATTGAGCGCTGCCGTTGGCCTTTCGGTTCATCCGCCACCATCTCTGTTCAAGGGGCCTGACTAACCCTTGAAATTCCTAGACAACCTGTTGTCTGAATATGTCGAAGCAGCTTATCTAGGTTCACCTGGAATGACAGACCGGGTATTCATTCCGCGCCATTCTGACCAGGGTGATTATAGTGTTGCTGTTTTTCGTCTTGTTATCGACACTCGCACTTATCGTTTAGCAAGTCAAATCTGGTTGGATGAGACCAGTACCCCATGGTTACCACTTGGAGGTAAAAAATAAGCAGATTTGCCAAGTTAAAGATAATCAGAGTCTACCTACGTTCTACAACACCCAACCATCGTTTGTTGATATTGGTCCTATTTTTTGTGGGGTTATCTTATTAGCAGACATAATGCCTTAAAAGGCTTTAATTTGCTTAATCAAGAATAGGGGAATTTATTTTTCCTATTTTTCCTCAATTTCCGCAATGTCTCTAATTTTTTTTTAATTTTTAGAAGAAATCTAGCTCAACTGTAGGCAACTGAAACCATATTTTCTTCTCCCACAAACGATAACTTACCACGAACTTTTGTATCCTTTTCCTCTAATGCCTTTAGCTGCGATATACAAACTCATATCTAATTATCTAAAACTCATGAATATATTAATTATCTTCGCATTTGTATTTGTAACCGAACATTAATGTGGTGGAAATTCGCCATTACTCGACAATATCCTTGAGTGAACAAAATGTTTGCCAACCTAATTAAAGATTCTGAATTAATTGACTCACTTGCCTGCATAAGGACTTCACTTAAATATTCCAGTTGCTGCGATAGGATGTGTGTGTATATGCATATACATTACAGATAAACACTTATATTTGAATTTTGAATGCTCATGTAAAATGGATCCAAACTGTGTTTAGTGTTCGTCCTTGTTATTGATAGGATGGCCTTTCTTTGTGTAGATGGTAGTTTTCAAAACCGAACTACATGTGCCCGATGGAATCGAATTTTGCGTTTAAATTCGTACATGAGCAACATGCATTTGATTGGTTGTCGTCCAAATTAAGCATGAAACAGTTTTTTGTTCCTAATTTATCATGTACACAAACCGAACATATTAGTGAGGTGAGTAAGTTGCCATGGATTAAACATTAAATTGCGGTTTAGATATATTTTATAGGGCAACGGTTTCTTTTATTTGATTGAATTTAATTTCGTAGAGTTTTTCTCATGAATTTGTAAAAAATAAAAATTAAGCAGTAGGCACAGTTTTATATTATTATCATGTACACAAACCAAGTTTGTAGAAATTCAAAAAATAAATGAGAGCATCTGCTTCTTAAGTGGCGGTTAAGTTCGGGGTGAACATCGACGTCAATCAACACATCGCTCTGGTTAGTAGCTCATTGCTTCAAGTTCTGCACTTTAAGGGCCAGTTTCTGCGCGATAAACTTATATTTTCGAGATTAAACTAAATTCGAGGTTTAACATGTTTTTCCATAAATTTCATTAGCTAAGTCGATTCCCCAAGTCAATTATCCCCTGGCGATCGAATTTAGACAATAGTCCTGCGTCACGTAACATCAGATATAGATATTGATAAATACCCTTCTCACTTCGGATCCAGACAACTAAAGGGCCGCCCAGAATGCGTATCTGTAGCTGAGTAGAAAGTTAAAAACAAGCCAACCCTTAAGAGCTTACACAATGTATATCTTCGTGAATCTGTAGCTCGAAGTTGAATAGAGGGCAACTTCATGCACGAAATGTATCTCTCTTTTTGACAGCGATGCCAGATACAAGCTACAGCTCAGAGATCACGTAAAGAAGAGATAGGAAACTTTCCAGGACTTAACGTTTTGCCTACAAGCTAATCCTGGAATTTTCCAGGATTTTGACAGATAAATTGATCAGATAAATTGATGGTTGGGTGTTGTAGAACGAAGGTAGACTCTGATTGGCGTTAACTTGGCAATGCCCAGTGTTGTAACTCTGACTACACATCAAATGTGCTTATCTTTACCTCCAAGTGGTAAACATCGGGTACTGGTCTCATCCAACCGGATTTGACTTGCTAAACGATAAGTGCGAGTGTTGATAACACGACGAAAAAAAGAATGGCACGGATGAATACCCGGCCTGCTGTCCCAGGCGAACCTAGATGAGCTGCTCTGACATATTCGGACAACAGGTTATCTAGGAATTTCAAGGGTAAGTCAGGCCCCTTGAACAGAGATGGTGGCGGATGAACCGAAAGGTCAACGGCAGCGCTCAATCCCGTAGTGGATACTGATGACCCAGTGTCCTAGGGGTATCTAATAAATTGGAACTAGCCCTCCAGGTTGGGGGTTGTGCTTTGGGTTAACTACCCACCCACAGAAAAAAATATGGTTACGAAGCAACCAATAGCCTCGGAAAGGACTGATTTTATTGTTGACGACCCTGCTAAACGAAAAAAAGCGGAAGCCCTAAACTGCTACAAAGCAGACATTACTGCCATCCAGGAAATACGATGGGATGGGCCGGGCAAAAAGAGGATGAAAAACTGTGACATCTACTACGGACCGTGTTATAGTGCGCAGAAACAGCGACTATTCGGATGCGGATTTGTTATAAGTGCCAGACTTAGGCAAGAAGTCTTATGTTTCCAAGACATTAGCGAACGCATAGTAACAATCCGCATCAAGGCCAAATTCGCCAACATAAGACTTATATGCGCTCAGGCTCCGACGGAAGAAAAAGATGATACAACTAAGGATTGCTTCTACGAGCTCCTCGACAAAACCTATGAGCGACTACCGAAGTACGATGTTAAAATCGTGCTGGGAGATTTTAACGCAAAGGTAGGAAGAGAAGACATCTTTAGCAGTGTTGTCGGAAAATATAGCCTAAACGACAACACGTCTGGTAACGGACTTAGGCTAATTGACTTCGCTACGGAACGAAATGCCACTATAGCCAGCACACGGTTTCCTCACCTCGATATCCATAAGGGGACATAGCGGTCTCCAGATCAACGAACGGTCAACCAAATTGATCACATTGCGATAGATAAGAGGCACGCATCCAGTATTTTGGATGTCCGAACATTCCGAGGAGCTAACATCGACTCGGATCACTACCTTGTAGCAGCCAAGGTAACAATGCGGATATCCACCACGCCACAACAATCCAGAAATACTGTGAAAAAATTTAATGTCGAGAGACTGCAATCGCCAGAGACCGCCAAGACCTTCGCACAACGCGTATCCCTAACCAACAGGCCATTAGATCAGCCGCAACTGATGTGCTAGGTTTCTCGCGCCTACCATCAAGAAACCCCTGGTTTGATGAGGAATGCCGACAGATGCTCGCAGCCAAGAACGAGGCCTACAAGGCTAAGCTGCAGGTGAAGACAAGAGCTGCCATTGAGCTCTAAAGGCAAAGAAGAAGGGAAGAACATCGGCTTTTCAGAAAGAAGAAAAAAGAGCAAGAAAAGCGCGCGATCGAGGATATAGAGAGGTGCCACTCCAGGAACGATGTTCGCAAGTTTAACCAAAGTGTAAAACGTCAAAGCCAAGGATACAGGGCTCGAACAGAGTCCTGTCGAGATGAACAAGGAAATATTGTAGTTGAGACACAGTCGATGCTGAGGATATGGAAGAACCACTTCTGCAGACTGTTAATATTGGCAACAACAGCGAAAATTGCCAACCACCCGACCTGAGTGAAGTGAGGATAACAATATCTAAACTCAAGCTTAATAATGCCGCCGGAAATGACGGCCTTCCCACTGAGCTCTATAAGGCCGGCGGAGATGACTTGGTAAGTAACATCCACCAACTCATAAGCCAAATCTGGTCGGTTGAAAGCATGCCTGAAGAATGGAACCTCAGCAACGTTTGCCCGATCCACAAAAAAGGAGACCCTCTGAACTGCGCCAACTACAGAGGCATAAGTCTCCTCAACATCGCCTACAAGATCCTATCTGCCGTAATATGTGAACGCCTGAAACCGTTTACCAACAACCTGATCGTGTGGTTTTAGGCCAGGAAAGTCCACAATCGATCAAATTTTCACACTTCGGCAGATCCTGGAAAAAACTCAAGAAGTCCAAATCGATACCCACCACCTATTCATCGATTTCAAAGCCGCATATGACAGCATTTATAGAGACGAACTGTACAGAGCCATGTCTAGTTTTGGTATACCGCCCAAACTCGTCCGTTTGTGTAGGATGACGATGGAGAATTCTCGCTGCTCCATCAGGGTCGGAAACGACCTCACCGACACATTCGATACCAAAAAAAGATTTAGGCAAGGCGATGCGCTGTCATGTGACTTCTTTAATCTGATTCTTGAGAGGATTGTGCAAAACTCCAAAGCCAACACCAGAGGCACAATTTTCCAAAAGTCGGTGCAACTACTAGCATACGCTGACGATATTGACATCATTGGTAGGACTCAACGTGATGTCATAGCCACGTTTGCTAGTATAGATAAGGAAGCGGCGAAAATGGGTTTAGCAGTAAATGAGGATAAGACAAAGTATATGCGGTCAACACGAAAGGACACACAACATCGACGAATTGGAATCACAATTGACAGATATTACTTTGAGGTAGTACGGACTTTGTCTACCTCGGCTCCGCTATTAACTCGAAGAATTACTCTTGCCAATCGCTGTTTCTTCGGGCTAAGAAGGCAATTAAGTAGTAAAGCCCTTACTCGAACTACTAAGGAGATCCTACATAAGACCCTGACCATCCCAGTCCTGCTCTACGGCGCTGAAGCATGGACCGTATCAAAGCGGATGAAGGATGAAAAATTCTTCGTTAAATCTTCGGTCCCGTTTGCGTTGACGGGCTATGGAGACGAAGATTCAACCACGAACTATACGAGCTGTACAGCGACATACCCCTAGTCAAAAAACTCCGCATTGGACGTTTAGATGGCAGCCAGACGTCGGACGCAGTAGAGGAAGACCTCGCCTTAAGTGGCGCGCACAAGTAGAAACCGACCTCAACCAACATGGAGTGCGCAACTGGAGGCAGTTAACTAAGTACCGGGTTAGTTGGACAGGCATGTTGGTTGAGGCCCAGGTTCATTCCGGACTGTAGCGCCACTTATGTAAGTAAGTAAGTTATGTCTGCTTTGTAGCAGTTTAGGGCTTCCGCTGATTGTTCGCCTGCACCTCTCCTGTTTAATGTTCTCACATTCCAGGTGCAGATACGAACGTCGTTGTCCTTTTTCATTTAGCATGGTCGTCAACAGTAATATTAGTCCTTTCCGAGGCTCTTGGTTGTTTCGTAACGAGAGGTTTTTTTCTGCAAAGGACAACCCCCAACCTAGAAGGCCAGTTCCAATTTATTAGATACCCCTAGGACACGTGGCTATCAGTTTCACCTACGGTATAGAGCGCTGCCGTTGGTCTTTTGGTCCTTCTACCACCATCTCTGTTCAAGGCCTGACTTACCCTGAGATTCTTATAGATGACCTGTTGTCCGAATATGTCGAAGGATTTCATGTAGGTTATTCACTTTGTCCATCCTAACTAGGACTGTAGACGCTACCGTTGACTTCATTTTGGGAGATTTTCCGCTGCCGCCTGGAATGGAAAATGTCCATTAGTGTAAGTACACGTCTTCCCCTCTCTCTCATCTGCTGCCGCCAATACTTTAAATAGGGATGGAGACCATATCTACGGTTAAAGTACTAGGAACTCAGTGGTAGCGACGGGAAGGCTGGGAGTTAGTAGGCATCAGCTAGGTGAAAATTCAAGGTTTCATGTAATCGCATTGCCTCTTACTAAAAAAAAAAAACTTCCACCCTCTTAGGACCAACTTTTTCAAACTGTCAGAACCACATCTGTCAAACTAAAAATGTTGACCAACAAAAATAAAAAACACAATCCACCTCCCTTTGACAGCGACAAGCAATCTTTTGTGATTTCAATTGATTTCACATGACTCATACCCATGTATTCCTTCGTCGAACACACTCCACACTCAATTCTTGGACAAATTTTATTATGTCACTTCCATTGCGATTTACAATCTGCATCCACATATCACACAGACTCTCCCTGCGAATGTCACTGACTCATCTTTTCGTTGTTTCTGGAAAAAGAGCACATAGAAGCAAAATGTCATTCCTCTTGGACCAACAGCGCTTAAAAAAAAAAGAAGGACCACACAAAAGCATGCAGCAAAAGTCGAATCCGTCCGATGGAATGAGGACCTACTCCCTCCAGCCATGACCACACCATAGGGACGGAACTTACGCGCCAGTCCCGAATGTGAATGTTCATGATGTTAAACTCAATGTTGGGAATATTTGTTAAACATCTTGGAAGACAACTTGGATATGCTTTTGCTTCTATTCTCTGGACGACGCAGAAAAAACACCATCAGTGAAGACTCAAGAAAAATATGTCTCCTTAGCTGAGAGATATGAAAGAAAAAAATTAAGAAGAAGAAGAAGAAATCTATCCTGCAAACGATGGGGCCAACGTATCCTTTTTGTGTGTGCTGGAGATGCAATGCATCGTGTCCTCACCACTTCCCCATCTCGCACTCCTTCCAAAAGGAATTTTAAGTTGGCTGCATGCCACAAAATTTGTGTCTCCGAGGGATGGGGCTTAAAAATTTATTTTTATTCACTGAAATACATAACTTTTAAGGACCTTTTTTTTTAATTTTGTTGTTGTTAGTTTTTAGTTTTTTTTTTGTCCTCCGTTATATTCTGGAGGGAAATTAGGTTTTGGTGGTGGGGAAAATATTGCACAGGGATATAAATCTATGGCGGCATTCAGGGAGGGATAGCTATGTGTATGGAGTATCTCATGGAGTAAATTATGACCCTGAATATATAGTTTTCAATTTGGCTTAAACAAAAAAAAAAAAAAACGGGAAAAATCAAATTACACTGATATAGGATTGTTTTGCCAATAAATGTATACGAAGGCTATTCAAATAGCTGCCGGCTTTTGGTTAATAAAAGATGTATTTGCATTGGGTTTGGCTTTTTGTTGGCAATATGAGACGAGATTAACATGGAATTGTTTCGATTTAGTGGCGCCCTTCTGCGGATGGAAATTAACTCCATCTAGTGGTGGATGATGAGACATATGCAAGAAATCAATATCGCTTTGTTTCTTTCATGGTTTTTGGCTGTTCAAATGTTGGTGATCAAGTGGATGAAGAGTTACAAGAGTACAAGAAACAATGTATCTACGTGGAATGGTGCATACCAAATAACAGCAGAAAGATCCGCTACAAGTCCGATATCACTGCTATTCAGAAATGCAGTGAAATACAATGGCTCGTCTAATAGTGAAAAGTATGAGTAGTAGCTTAGTACCCAGCAATTGATGGCCGTCCAGCCATTGTGGAATATCGTTCATATCCTGGACAAGCCTTTACAAAGGCCTTCTACTCAACTAAATGTGCTTAAAACTAAGGAGTGGGCCGGAAAATCTTGAGGAAGTGCAGAATTAGTGTCCTCTCATTAAGGTACTCACTCTTCAGGCGGCAGCGGAGGAATTCCCTGGATGGAGTCAACGGTGGCGCCTACAGCCCCAGTTTGATCGAACTGGTAGTGAAATCCCTATATGAGCTGCTTCGACATATTTGAACACCAGGTCTAGAGGGATTTCCAATACTGAGCCAGGAAAAGAGTTGGTGGCGGAGGAGCCCTCAATGGGTTAACCGCAGCGCTCATATCCCAAAGGGCTACTGACATCGGTATTCTTTCCGGCCCGCTGTCCTAGGGTCAAAACAAGGGCCTGGCCCTCCAGGTGGGGGGTTGTGCTTTGGGTTAACTACCCATCCACGGAAAAGAAATTATGTTACGAAGCAACCAATAGCCTCGGAAAGGACTGATTTTATTGTTGACGACCATACTAAACGAAAAAAGGACAACGACGTTCGGATTGCACCAGGAATGTGAGAACATAAAACAGGAGAGGTGCAGGCGAAAAACTAGCGGAAGCCCTAAACTGCTACAAAGCAGACATTACTGCCATCCAGGAAATACGATGGGATGGGCCGGGCAAAAAGAGGATGAAAAACGGTGACATCTACTATGGACCGTGTTATAGTGAGCACAAACAGCGACTATTTGGATGCGGATTTGTTATAGGTGCCAGACTTAGGCAAGAAGTCTTATGTTTTCAAAACATTAGCGAACGCATTGTAACAATCCCCATCAAGGCCAAATTCGCCAACATAAGCCTTATATGCGCTCAGGCTCCGACGGAGGAAAAGGATGATATAACTAAGGATTGCTTCTACGAGCTCCTCGACAAACCCTATCAGCGACTACCAAAGTACGATGTTAAAATCGTGCAGTATTTTGGATGTCCGAACATTCCGAGGGGCCCCAGGGGGGTTGGGCCCCTACTGGGCGCGTCCTCAGGTGGTGGATAGAGGTAGCCGCAGGAAAGCTAGTTTCGTTAATTCGTTACTTAGCGATCTGCGGTGAATGTGGTCATAGCGGTTTACTGTGAAATCCCATCGTGAACCAATCCAAGCCCACTTCATGTTGATCCACAACCATTTGGCTGCTATAATTCGCCGTAAGGACATTCTTTATTCGGTAACCGAATAAAGTTATGTCCGAAAAGGCGAGGCAGTCAAAGCCCTTTTTGTTGAATGAACAGACGTGTGTTCAATGAACAACTAGTGTAAAGGTGCATGAAGTGGGAAAGTTACTTGTTGTTGCCACTAATTTCTGCCTGATTAGTGGTGGACTTAGTAACTTCGAGACCGGACTGGGCGGTTATGGAGCCCATAAGGAATCGGTGTGGAGTCTCACCATTGACTATAGAATGGTACCACGGGAATCAGAGCCCCTAGGACTTGTCCTAGCTGATTTTGAGGTAGGCCTCCTTGTGGGAGTATCGTGGTGGCTGTTGGTTATCAGAAGATCGTTGAAGCACATGGCATTCTAAAGAGGAAGGCTTTAGAATGCAAGAGGTGCAGATAGGCCTCGTCTCCTCAGCAAGGTTGAAGTTCGTGCCCTAACACATGATTTTCGAATTGCTACCAATGGAGTGCGGCCTGTGTTGGGGTGTTGACCACACTTTAAAATGGTTGCGATATGTGGGTAGGCCCACCGTGAGATAAGAGCCGTAAAGGCTAGGTGCTCACGTTAAGCCATCTTACATTATCTTATTCCGAGGGGCCAACATCGACTCGGACCACTACATTGTCAAAGTAAGGATGCGGATATCCACCACGCCACAAAAAAAAACAGAAATACTGTGAACAAATTTAATGTCGAAAGACAGCAATCGCCAGAGACCGCCAAGACCTTCGCGCAACGCGACTCTCGACTCACAACACACCACCAGCATCTAATGTCGAAGAACAATGGCAACGATGCCAACAAGCCATTAGATCAGCCGCAACTGATGTGCTAGGTTTCTCGCGGCCACCAGCAAGAAACCCCTGGTTTGATGAGGAATGCCGACAGATGCTCGCTGCCAAGAACGAGGACTACAAGGCTAAGCTGCAGGTGAAGACGAGAGCTGCCATTAAGCTCTATAGGCAAAGAAGAAGGGAAGAACATCGGCTCTTCAGAAAGAAGAAAAAAGAGCAAGAAAAGCGCGCGATCGAGGATATAGAGAGGTGCCACTCCAGGAACGATGTTTGCAAGTTTTACCAATGTGTAAAACGTCAAAGCCAAGGATACAAGGCTCGAGTTGAGACACAGTCGATGCTGAGGATATTGAAGACCTCGCCTTAAGTGGCGCGCACAAGTAGAAACCGACCTCAATCAACTTGGAGTGCGCAACTGGAGGCAGTTAGCTAAGGACCGGGCTAATTGGAGAGGCATGTTGGTTGAGGCCCAGGTTCATCCCGGACTGTAGCGCCACTTATGTAAGTAAGTAAGTAGAAGATGTCACAGTTTTTCATTCTCTTTTGCCCGGCCGATGGGAATACGATGGAATGGTATTTCCTGGATGGCAGTAATGTCTGCTTTGTAGCAGTTTAGGGCTTCCGCTAGTTGTTCGCCTGCAAACCTCTCCTGTTTAATGTTCTCACATTCCAGGTGCGAACGTCGTTGTCCATATTTTGTTTTATAAATGTGTGGGTAGTTAAACCAAAGCACAACCCCCAACCTATAAGGCCAGTTTCAATTTTTTAGATACCCCTAGGACAAGGGGCCATCAGTATACACTACGGGATTGAACGCTGCCGTGGGCTTTTCGGTTCATTCGCCAACATTTCTGACTTACCCTTGAGATTCCTTGATAACCTGTTGTCCGCATATGTCGAAGCAGCACATCTAGTTTTGCCTGGGACAGCAGGCCGGGTATTCCGTGCCAGTCTGACCAGGCTGTTTATAGTGTTGCTTTTTTCCGGTTGGATGAGGCCAATACCCGATGGTTACCACCCTAATATAAGACTTCTAGAAATGCCTGCAGTGTAATGACTACCTTGCTATCTTCACGTCAAAACATGAACATGCAACGTAAAAAAGAGGCTCGGGCAGGACTGGTTCTATTTTTGACTACCACCCCTGCCATAAAGTGTCCACCGCTTCGGAAAAACTGATTATGTTTTGAAGACCACGGCCAAATAACAAGCAAAGACTCTAACCGGCTAACTGCCACAAAGACGACATTACTGCCATCGAGGAAATAAAGGGTTTTTCAACAGGGACGCTACAAAAGTAGAGCGACAGGGACAGCAAACGACGCCATATTTCTTGCCGCTCTTTTGACATTTCTCTTCAGTAAGGTTTGCCATTTCATGATGGAGAGATAAACGAGCCAACAACGAGTTGAAATTATTAAAATTTACTACCGGAATTCGGAGTCAGTGGCCTCAACGTTAAGAGCGCTACGTCCAATTTATGGTCATCATAATCGTCCTAGCAGAGTGGAAAAATTTGAATCCACAGGCACAGTACAAAATGTTCCCGTTCCAGTGAGACCATGAAGTGCCTGTAGTGTCGAGAATATGGCTGCCGCTGAGGCTTCAGTTGAAGAAAGCCCAAATGTGTCTCTCACACGTAGTTCTCAAGCGTTGGGCATCTCTGTGACGTCGTTGTGGCGAATTTTGCGAAAAGATCTTGGCCTACATTCTTACGACATTAAACTGTACGCAAGAACTGAAGCCGCTTGACCACCAGAAGCGTCGTATGTTCGTGAATTGGGCTGAGCAACAACTTGAAAATGATTCGGATTTTCATCGAAAAATCATCTTCAGCGATGAAGCTCATTTCTGGCTGAATGGCTTCGTCAATAAACAAAATATGCGGTATTGGTCAGGCAGCAATCCACACGTACTCCATGAGTCATCATTGCATCCCGAAAAAATTATGGTTTGGGGTGGTTTATGGGCCGGCGGCGTCATTGGGCCGTACTTCTTCCGTGATGATCAAGACCGGCACTTTACTGTGAATGGGAATCGCTACCGTTCAATGAAAACCGAATATTTTTGGCCCCAATTGTATGATATGGACTTGGAGGACATGTGGTTCCAACAGGACGGCGCCACAAGCCACACAGCGAATGTCGCAATCAATTTATTTGAAACCAAGTTTGGAGAACGTGTTATCTCACGAAATGGTCCAGTCGCTTGGCCGCCTCGGTCGTGCGATTTGACACCGTTAGACTATTTCCTGTGGGGCTACGTCAAGTCTATGGTCTATGCCAATAAGCCAGCGACAATTGATGAACTTCGTACGAATATCGAACGTGGAATTGCAGCAGTATCGGCCGATTTATGCTTGAAAACCGTCGAAAATTGGGTTCAGCGTCTGGACTTCTGCAAGCATGTCCGTGGTGGCCATGCAAAAGAAATCGAGTTCCATAAATAATGGCATCGAACGTAATTTCACAGGAATAAAGAATTTCATTGATATCCAAAACCGTTTTTGCTTTATTTAAAAAAACACTTTTGTAGCGTTCTTATTGTTTAGTTATAAAAACTCAGAAACAGAGATATAAACTTCTTTGGTGCTGGCTTCTTGGTGGCAACCATCTTCTTCTTTTCGGTAAAAACCTTTGTCAGCATATTGGATCGGTTGGCTTCAGCCTTACCGGCTGCAACTGCGAAGTGGGATTTGGACAATTCAATATTGCGACGCTTAGCGCTCAAGAGCACTCGGTTGAAGAGGACACGACGCTTCAATACCACAGCGTATGGGTTCAACTTGATCAGCTGGCGAGTATTGAATTGAGACGACGCACGCGGATTTCAACAAAAGGGACAGATCGATGTTAGCCATCTTGTTTGTGGCAAATTGTATCCCTTCTTTAGGGTGGATGAAGTCTTCCATGTACCGAAAAATTCGTTGAGGTGTTGGAAAGCAGATTACGAAACGTCCAACATGACCACCGGGGGCCAACTTCAACAAGTTCATCTTGTCGACGTTCATTGTGTAATGTTGCGGAAAGCCCATCCTTCATCCTTGGAGTAGACAACCAAAGGTCCACGACGACAAATGCGGCGACGATCGCGCATTGTACCGCGACCATCACGGAAAAGTTGGGATTTGTACACCTTTTGGATGTCAGCCCAGATCTTTATGCGGCGGAGGAAGACAACAGCTTGCTTGGTCTTCATTCATCAGAAACTCCATAGATGATGTGTCTCTTGGACTGGACCAAAGCTGGTACTCCGGACGCAGCAATAGCAGACACAACAGCGTTGGTTTACATTTACCTTGCGGTGCCACCTGCGGAAAGTCTTGTTTGGAGCGAACATACGACAACCACGAGACATGTCCCTGACTGGAGCGGTGAGTACCACCACCACGGACAGGGGAATACGGGCAACAGCAGGACCAGTACCCCATGATTCAGCAGAGGTTGGGTGATTTTGCTCGCTGGCGGCGTATGGTCCTGTTCATTTTTGTCCGTATAAGCGGACACCAAAGGTCTGGCGTTAGCTTTACTCATATTATTTGGCTATATATCCAAATTTTTCAATTAATATTTGACTGCAACTGCAGAAACATCCACCATTAAACAATGACCGCATCTTGTGCAGCTGTAAGACTGAGAGCCTCGCCACAATGGACATCCAATCAGGGTGAACAGACAATGATTCTGGAACACACACCACGACCACACCACTATCCAACCCAGTTTTGAGCATAACTTCAGGACAACCATTCCCAGTCGCCTTGAATGGGAGTCGGATTCGATCGGAACCAACAGCTCGATTCACATCTACACGGATGGGTCTAAAACAGAATCTGCGAAGTGATTGGAGGTGTTTTATGCTAGATGCTTAACCTAAGCATATCTTTTTGCCTTCCCGATCATTTTAGCGTTATCCAGGCGGAAATCATGGCAAATAAAGAAGCCTGACTGAGGAGTAGATAATGTAATATCCACGAAGAATATTAACATCTGGAATCCATCTTGTTGAAATCGAAATCAGCCCACGAATGCCGAATATCTCTTAATAAGATGGCAGAGCATTTCAACATTCATCTGTTCTGGGTGCTGGGACACAGAAACATACCAGGGAACTGCAAGTCGGATGAGCTTGCCCTCGTTCATCGCTACATGCAAATTACAGGTCAAACTGGATGCGATCAAGAAAGCAAACCACAGATGGATAAACGGCACAACGTGTTTAAATACCCAGGCATCTCTGGCCAACCTTTATATTCAGAAGCGCTTCATTGACAATGAACAAATCTAACATCAGCACCATAATCGTTGTCCTTACAGGATTCTGCTCTCGTCCAGCTCCAACTCCATCTGGGAAACTACTTCTTTGATAATCTAAGTGAGTTGGCTAATAGTCATCTCTGAATGGTTGTCTAGGTCGACAAAGAAATCCGACTCTGCGACGTATTCTGGAAGTCGCATTGCAGATTTTGGTTTTGGACGAATGGAACCTGAACCTGGAAAATGCCTTGTTGCTGTCAAAGTCTTGTATTGGATAAAACGCTGCCCTTTCAGCGGGTCTAAGTCACAGCAGTCATGTTTTTGAGTAATATGGCTTAAGAGGTACGTCTTCACATCTCCAATCGCGGACATACTCCAATAGAATTGAAATGCATTCTTGAGCCTTCCAGAAAAAAAATTAAATATCACATCACACATTCCCTTTACGTCCACATCCATTTGCATAACCGTCCACTATATTGTGTGTCCCGTTCTAAGGCACCCGCAACACCAATAGATCAGAAACCGAAATTCCAAACCCCTATCGATTCAGTTCAACACCCACATCAAGTCAAATCACTCACAGACCAGACCCTACTGCGAGAAAAAAAAACCCACACCGCACAAGAACCCTAGGTACGTTCCCAAGTACCTTACCTGTCAATGTGTCCAGCTGGGCTGACTTATTAGAATGCAGTGTGACGCATGCGTCGAACACTCGCATTGTGCGGCCAACCCAGTAAAAGAGTAGACAATTCAAGCCCATCTGGGATCTGGCTTCTATACAAAATCCAGCAGCTCAGCAGCCGTCAGTCGAGGGTACTTAGCGTAGGCGTGGCGCACTGACGCTGACGCAGCACTGTAAATTGGTGCCGACAAAATGTACGCTGCGCGACAGCTGATTGCGTCACATATTTCGCATTTTTTCTCCGCACGTTTTTCTTGTTATGATGTGTAGTTATGGGCTATGTCTGGCTGTCTGAAGGAGTTTCGAGGACCCTCCAGAGTGACATATATATATACACTCCATGCGATTCGAATTAATTTAATATTCCGATTTTGCGATTGTATCCTTTGCTCCTTTCGTAGCTAAGTGCTGGCTGGTGAGACATTTATTGATTTTTTCCTCCTCCACCTACGACTGACTCTAGGAGGTGATGGTGTTCCTTTTGAATACGGGTAAGTGGGCAACTGTAACAACACACACACGCACACATCAAGAGAGTGCTGGAGAGGTCTGGAACCTTGGCATGGTTAGGATGAAACAAAAACACGATCCAACTATCGTCGTATCTACTCATGTTTGTGTCGCGTTGTTTTGAATTTACTCCTTCAGGCGATGACGAGCGACACTTCTGTATAGATATACATCCGCATGGTGCATCTCAGCTGCTCCAAGTGTGTTTCGAGAAGATGCACATTATTGTGTGTCCGCTCCTAAATGTATCTATCAGAGTGGATTATGAAGATGACGCAAGACATGCAGTCTCTTACACCGCCCGACACTGCTGCGGTGGGAGAGTTATACTTGAAAAGAGTTATGAGGCGGTTTCGGGCGCACAGGTCTTTCCAAGAGTGTTGGTGGGAAACTTTTTGGCAGAAAACTGCCGGCGAAAAATGCACGTGACCTTTGTGAACTTCGCGCGCTGTGCTGCTTACTGAGCCCGAAATGAGGTTAATTAGTGACTTGTGTGCAAGAAATCGTGTTTTTTGACGGTTTAAACTAATTGAAGGACATCAATCTGATGCTCCAAGTCGAGTCTTTTGTCAGCTGCTGACATAGAAAAGTTTCAAGATAATCAGTTTGTGTGAAGCAATCCGGATGATGAACTATGTAATTCAAGAAGTTTATCGTGTTTTGTTTGTTTTTAAGTAAGTAGATACATTTTAGGCTTTAGGGTATACGTAGATGGTTGCTTGACTTAAGACATATGGAAAGTGATTATGGGTGGCAGCCAACAAGGTTACTACGGCAAATTATGATGTTTGAATTGATGTGATCTTCAGCTTTGAGAAAAGTCGAAGAAAGGAATGTAGAATACAAAGGCTGGGAGAGTCGAAATTTGTTGTTTTTGAAAGGTCACAAACGGAAACACTCATAATAAGTGAATAACTCCAAGATTCGCAAAAAGCCTAATTAGAGTCAAAGGAAGGTGGCGTAGGACGAGCATAGACATAGAGCGGTGTTTACTTGGCAAGCAAGAGTCGTTGTAACGTTGACTTTACATCAATGGTGGTTACTTTACCTTCAAGAGTACCCATTGGATACTGGTCTCCTCAACCGAATTGGATTTGCTAATCTTATAAGCGCGGACGTGGAAAAAGAACAGAAATGCCCCAATATAACCACTGCAGAAAGACTGCCACGAATTATCCGGCACAGTGTTCTATGGTCAAAGCGTGGGCTCTTCAGGTTAGGGGCTGTGGTTTGGGTAATTCACTGAACCATGTCAAAAATAATTGTTGCGAAGGCAAGATTCTGTAGTTAGCTACCATGGTTAACATAAAAAAAAATACGATGCATCTTCACTTACCAAAAATACGGAGCCGAACTACAAACAGAGTCCCTAAGTTGCTACGAAGAAGACATGACTGCCATCCAGGAAATACAATGGGATGAGCCAGGCCAATATAAGGTGGAACACTTGATATTTCTTTCAGTCCGTATTATAGTGACTATCAGCTACTATTAGGATCCGAATTTGTAATAAGCGACAGAAATAGGACGACAACCGAGTTCTAAACGATGACGATGTTCTTGTACCCGATTGGAATGTAGAACCCATGACAAAATAGCAGCTACCGTACTACTAATGAAGCCAATAGTACAAAATAGACATTACTGACATCCAGAAAATACGATTTGAAGAAAAATGTGAACATGTACTATTTTCCGCGTTATAGTGAGCAGAATTCGAGTCTATTCAGATGGGGATTGGGAAGGCAATAGATAATTTGATTCGACGACATTAGCGAATATATTGCGACAATCCGAATTAAAGCCAAATATGCCAATACAACCATTACATGGGGTCACGCTCAAAAGGATGAAAAACTTTCATTACAGCCATATTGGCTGAGGGACAGGTGGTTCAGTGGTTAGTGAATTGATCACATATTCAAGTAATGCTTGAAAGGAAATCTTTGAGGACTTGATGTAAGCGATAGCTGCCTTCGTACTCCTTCATCTGCATGTCTGCTACGGCCGATAAAGTCATAGAACGTCTAGTTGCATGCAGCGATATACAAATTGGAGGTTAAATAAAGGAACGCTGTACCATAGAGGCATTAAAAAGGAAATCTTAGAGGACTAATGTAAGCGATAGCTGCCTTCCTTCATCTGCATGCTTGCTACGGCCGATAAAGTCTTAGATCGTCTAGTTGCATGCAGAGATATACAAATTGGGAGTTTAAATTAGGAACGCTGTACCATAGAGGCAATTAAAGTCGTTGAAACAGCGATAATTTTACTAAAGGTCATTTTTTAGAGGTATAGAACTTCGAATTGAAATAAAACACAAAAAAATCGTTTTAATGTCCAACAATTTGGCTTTATTTGAAGGATAATTTTGTGCCATTAAAGTTTAAATATGATTTCGGGCATGTGGCCACCGCGGCTGGTTCGAATAAAGCTAAGTATAGAGGCCCAATTTTCAACCACTTCTTCGATCATTTGGGACCTATGTCGGCAATAACGCCACGAATGTTGGCTTCCAATTCCCCTTTTCTGGTTTGTTGACGTAGACGAGCGACTTCACATATAACCAAAGAAAATAATCCTTACTTACTTACTGAAGTGGCACTACAGTCCGGAATGAACCTGGGCCTCAACCAACATGCCTCTCCAGCCCGGTCCTTAGCTAACTGCCTCCAGTAGCGCACTCCAAGTTGGTTGAGGTCGGTTTCCACTTGTGCGCGCCACTTAAGGCGAGGTCTTCCTCTACTGCATCAGACGTCTGGCTGGGAATCGAAGACTCTGCGAGCCGGAGTATTGGTGTCCGCATTCGTTCTACATGTCCTAGCCATCTTAAACGTCCAATGCGGAGTTTTTTGACCAAGGGCATGTCTCTGTGCAGCTCGTATAGTTCTTGGTTAAATCTTCGTCTCCATAGCCCGTCAACGCAAACGGGACCGAAGATTTTCTCGAGTCGACCAAGGATTTCTTCATCCGCTTTTGATACGGTCCATGCTTCAGCGCCGTAGAGCAGGACTGGGATAATCAGGGTCTTATGTAGGATCTTCTTAGTAGTTCGAGTGAGGGCTTTACTACTAAATTGCCTTCTTAGCCCGAAGAAACAGCGGTTGGCAAGAGTAATTCTTCGTTTGATTTCTGACGAGATGTTGTTGTAAGTCAGAGTTAATAGCGGAGTCGAGTTAGACAAAGTGCCGTACTACCTCAAAGTTATATCTGTCAATGGTGACGTTCTGTCCAATTCGTCGATGTTGTGTGTCCTTTCGTGTTTACAGCATATACTTAGTCTTACCCTCATTTCCTGCTAAACCCATTTTCGCCGCTTCCTTCTCTATACTAGCAAAGGTGGCTATGACATCACGTTGAGTCCTACCAATGATGTCAATATCGTCGGCATATGTTAGTAGTTGCACCGATTTATGGAGAATTGTGCGTCTGGTGTTGGCTCGGGAGTTTTGCACAATCCTGTCAAGAATCAAATTGAAAAAGTCACAAGACTGCGCATCGCCGTGCGTAAATCCTTTTTTGGTATCGAATGTGTCGGTGAGGTCGTTTCCGACCCTGATGGAGCAGCGAGAATTCTCTATCGTCATCCTACACAAACGGACGAGTTTGGGCGGTATACCAAAACTAGACATGGCTCTGTATAGTTCTGTATAGTTCGGCTTTGAAATCTATGAATAGGCGGAGGGTATCGATTTGGACTTCTTGAGTTTTTTCCAGGATCTGCCGAAGTGTGAAAATTTGATCGGTTGTGGACTTTCCTGGCCTAAAACCACACTGATAAGGGCCAATCAGGTTGTTGGTAAACGGTTTCAGGCGTTCACATATTACGGCAGATAGGATCTTGTAGGCGATGTTGAGCAGACTTATGCCTCTGTAGTTGGCGCAGTTCAGAAGGTCTCCTTTTTTGTGGATCGGGCAAACGATGCTGAGGTTCCATTCTTCAGGCATATTTTCATCCGACCAGATTTGGCTTATGAGTTGGTGGATGTTACTTACCGGCCTTATAAAGCTCAGCGGGAAGGCCGTCATTTCCGGCGGTCTTATTAAGCTTGAGTTTAGATATTGCTATCCTCACTTCACTCAGGTCGGGTGGTTGGCAGTTTTCGCTTTCGTTTCGTTGCCAATATTAAATGGTTCGTTCTGCCTGACAGCGGAATGTTGTTCGTCATCGCCGTTTAACAGTCTGCAGAAGTGGTTCTTCCATATCCTCATCATCGACTGTGTCTCAACTAAAATATTTCCTTGTTCATCTCGACAGGATTCTGGTCGAGGCTTTGACGTTTTACACTTTGGTAAAACTTGGGAACATCGTTCCTGGAGTGACACCTCTCTATATCCTCGATCGCGCGCTTTTCTTGCTCTTTTTTCTTCTTTCTGAAAAGCCGATGTTATTCCGTTCTTCTTTGCCTATAGAGCTCAATGGCAGCTCTCGTCTTCACCTGCGGCTTAGCCTTGTAGGCCTCGTTCTTGGCTGCGAGCATCTGTCGGCATTCCTCATCAAACCAGGGGTTTCTTGCTGGTGGCCGCGAGAAACCTAGCACATCAGTTGCGGCTGATCTAATGGCTTGTTGGCATCGTTGCCATTGTTCTTCGGCATTAGATGCTGGTGGTATGTTGTGAGTCGAGAGGTTAAGGGATAAGCGTTGCGCGAAGGTCTTGGCGGTCTCTGGCGATTGCAGTCTTTCGATATTAAATTCTTTCACAGTATTTCTGTTTTTTTGTGGCGTGGTGGATATCCGCATCCTTACCTTGGCTACAACAAGGTAGTGGTCCGAGTCGATGTTAGCCCCTCGGAATGTTCGGACATCCAAATACTGGATGCGTGCCTCTTGTCTATCGCAATGTGATCAATTTGGTTGACCGTTCGTTGATCTGGAGACCGCCATGTCCCCTTATGGATATCGAGGTGAGGAAACCGTGTGCTGGCTATAGTGGCATTTCGTTCCGTAGCGAAGTCAATTAGCCTAAGTCCGTTACCAGACGTGTTGTCGTGTAGGCTATGTTTTCCGACAATCTTCTAAAGATGTCTTCTCTTCCTACCTTTGCGTTAAAATCTCCCAGCACGATTTTAACATCGTACTTCGGTAGTCGCTCATAGGTTTTGTCAAGGAGCTCGTAGAAGCAATCCTTAGCTATATCATCTTTGTCTTCCGTCGCAGCGTGAGCGCATATAAGGCTTATGTTGGCGAATTTGGTCTTGATGCGGATTGTTACTGTGCGTTCGCTTATGTCTTGGAAACATAAGACTTCTTGCCTAAGTCTGGCACTTATAACAAATCCGCATCCGAATAGTCGCTGTTTCTGCTCACTATAATACGGTCCGTAGTAGATGTCACAGTTTTTCATCCTCTTTTTGCCCGGCCCATCCCATTGTATTTCCTGGATGGCAGTAATGTCTGCTTTGTAGCAGTTTAGCGCTTCCGCTAGTTGTTCGCCTGCACCTCTCCTGTTTAATGTTCTCACATTCCAGGTGCAGATAGGAACGTCGTTGAGAAAGAAAATAAAATAATCCAATGGTGTCAAATCACACGATATTGGTGGCCAATTGACAGGTCCATTCAGCGAAATTATGCGCTCATCGAATATTTCCTTCAATAAAACGATTGTGACGTGCGCTGTGTGGCTTGCAGCGTCTTGTTGGAACCACATCTCATCAACATTGATGCCATCTAATTCGGGAACAAAGTAGCCGGTTATCATTAATTGTAACTGACTCTCCAGCATCATTTCGGAAGAAGTATGGCCCAATGACTCCACCAGCCCATAGAGCACACCAAACAGTCAGTTTTTGTGGATATAATGGCGTCTCAAGGGTCTCATCCTCATGTGGATTCTCTTCATTCCAAATGAGGCAATTTTGCTTGTTGACGTGTAGCCATTCTACCAAAAATGAGCTTCATCAACATTTTGCGATGAAAATCAGCATCGAGATCAATCTCATGTTCGGCACCAAACTCACGACGCATTGCATGGTCTCGCGGCTTTAAATCTAGCACAAGCCAGATCTTGTAAGGTCGTAAGCCAAGATTTTTGCGCAAAATCTTCCATAAAGTTGATGGACAAAGCTCCAATTGCTGTGCACGATGGCGAATCGATTCATTCGGGTCCTCTTAAACCACTTTGATCTACAGCGGCAATTGTTTCTTCGGTGCGCACTGTTCGACACGTCTCTGCGGATGCGTATTATCACATAGAGTAAACGTAGTGCGAAAACGATCCATGGTTAACCGAATTAATTGCTCTGATGGACGATTATGTCGACCATAAAATGGACGGAGCTTGCGGTAAACTTCGCGAACTGAACCATTGTTTTCGAAATAAATTTTGCACGATTTGCAAGCCTTGTTCATTTGTCAACCTGTTCATGATGAAATGGCAAACCAAACTGAACATAAATGACATTAGAGTTGCCCTATTCGACCACAAGATGTCAGTTTTATCTCTATTCCAAAAACCAACCTCTAAAAAAAAACACCCGTTAGAATTTTTGCTTGATAAGTTTTATCTAACTTGCAGTGGTGTACTTTAGTAAGAATTTGACACTACTATTACCACGTGCTTGCTATTCTCTAGTGTCTTTGTAAGATTTTCACCTACCCTCGTAAAAAAAAACTCAGTTCAGCCATGAACACATACACAGTCATATAACATGTGAAGAGCTATTATGAAACTGTAATCCCCCAAAATGCCCATCGTGCTTATTGCTTTTTTCTTGGTGCACATAGTTTGTCGAACCGAAGGCACAATCTTCAAATTCGCCCGTAAATTTGAAACAATCGGATCGAAGGGCCGATTTGACTGCACTAGACAGTCTTCGTTTAGTTCGTTCCATCGAAGAAATGGCAGCAGTATGTCCGTTGTCCATATGGCCGTAACTCCCTTGAACTATATTTGTCATTGTGATCTGGATGATATCAGGATGGGGAGCACTTTCACCAAATTCGTCAACAAGTAGAACTGTCGTAATATTATAGGAAAAGCATCATAAGCATCATGATTCAGCTACATGACAACATGAATTTAAATGTACCCCTCTATCAAAATCACTGATGACCTGTTAACAAATGTCAGTCATTCCAACGGATGTATTTCACACTACCCGAATCGAAATCTAAACTTGACGAAACTGTGAGGACATCCTAATTACCTAATTGCAATCTTTTTTATGTTTCCATTTCCATTTTAGTTTTATTTTGACATCCATGTCATCCACAACCTTGCCAAGTGAATGAGAACACCGCTACACACACCAAAGGGCGATACTGACAAGCCATCACACGTGCGTTTATTTTGTTCGTTCATTTACAGAATAAATTGACTGCACCTCTGGAAACACACCCAGGTGGTGCAAATGGGAATGGTTTATGACAAATGCGAATGTCAGATGATGTGGTGATCGTGAATTAGCTTGACATTCCATGAGATCTAGATATCGCGTAGGAATTTTGACTTTTAGACAAAGAAATCTGTGCTTTGGCATGACGAAAACGTCAACCTTGAACGTTGTCCAATTTGTCAAAGTCAAACTGACATTATGTGCAAACATTTAAAGGTGGCAAGGAGAATAATTTGTTAGAATAAACAATTTCCAATATCTTTCAGGTACTTTTTAGGCTAGGGAGGAATGAAAGACTTACGCTGGGAAGCACTTCATTATTTCTCTGCATCATTATCGGTTTGATAGAAGGTGTAGTTATCATTTTCAAGCTAAATGAAAAAGTTCCGAGGGTGTTCCATAAGACGGATATCAACGAAGATGGAAATTGTTTGCCAGCAGCTATCATGCATACAGAAGTAGATTCGCTATGCAGTTTGAGGTCTTATTGTGAGTTACTCTCCAGAAAACCCAAAGAAGCCACCCATAACAGCGAAGATCGTGCCAGTAAAGAAGACACGCACCGGTTTAATTTTCGCCGAGAAGATTCGATTGAACGGAGAAAGGTTTCGTCGAGATATTGTCGAGCAATGACTTAGAATTGTCATGATTCGGGATAGTGTTTTAGATTATGCGAGTCGGATGGTACTAGTGAAATAAATTTTGATTTTTAACTTTCTCCTACAAAGAGAAAGATATTGGTTTCGTGAAAAATTTCGACCACGAGATTTTGATTGATTATAAAATTACGATGATAGCGGAACCCAAAAAAGTGGTTTTTGGAATTCCGTCCGTCGCACACTCTTCCATTTCACTCGAATAAGTGGACAAAATTCAAAAAAATCATGACAAAATTGAGAGTAATTGCTTATGCAGTTTTTATAACGGATAACTAATTAAAATTAAATGCGCAGAAATGTTTCCAGGCTTTCTTCAAAGATGAAGATAAAGTGGAATAGTGCTGGTAGACGGCTAGATCGCTTTTTGAAAACAGCACTTGGTTAGAGGGAAATTTCCAATTGTACGAGGCTAAACAATATTCTCTGGAAATCAACGACGATATCCCATCCACAATACGTGGTGCTGGTAGGCCTTTATTGTCTTTCAGTATGGCTTCTGTGAAGACAAAAAAACGCCGCGTCCAAGAAATAATATCTACTCATTCAGAATCCGAAATCTTGTTTGCGGCTGAACAAACCAAGCGACTATCAGGACAAAGAACTATTGCTCGTATTATGAATGAAGTTTTCAGCGATAGAGCTACCATTTAACTGATAAAAAGAAGAAAGATCCGGAACAACGCCAATTTACTGCTTTGGAAGCATTAGCACATTATATTGACTGTAAAATGACAGTTCATTCATACAAGTTGATAAGAAAACAGTCAGAAAGAATCGGTCATCATATTTATCCATCCTACCATAATTAAGCAAAAGCTAAAGTAGCATGCCAGACTAATGAAAGCAGTATTGAGGTTACGGAGGTCAGTGCTGTGATAAATTTACAATCCTTAATAGACTTAACAACTAATCGTTAAAACGAAGTTCAGAAGGATGTTTTGGATAGAACTGATTGTACATCATTAAAATTAATATGTAAGTGGGGCTGCGATGGCAGTTCGGGCCATAGTCAGTACAAGCAGAGGTTTAATCGGACTGACGTCACTGACGAATATTTGTTTATGGTATCATTTGTCCCTTTAACTTTAATTACCAACTACGGCACAGTTATTTGGAAAAATCCAAGGCCCTCATCTACTCGCTACTGCAGACCAATCAAACTGGTATTTGCTAAAGAAACAGATGAGCTTACGCGCAATGAGTGTGCTAATGTACAAACTCATATTGATTCCCTTATTCCACTACACATTAATCTTACAGAAAGACAAGTTGTAGTAAAATATGAATTTCACTTGACTATGATTGATGGTAAAGTCTGCAACTCTTTGACAGTGACCAAATCTAGTCAACGCTGCTACATTTGTAACCCTACACCCAAAGAAATCATTTTCCTCATATATTTAGGCAACCAAACCCTAATACTTACGCCTTTGGTATATCTACACTTCATGCCTGGATAAGAACTTTTGAGTGCTTACTTCATAGATTATAGATTAAGTTTCAAAACATGGCAAGCTAAAGGAGAAAATAAGGCAGTGCTAGAAATAACAAAACGAAACATACAAACACGCTTTAAAAATGAATTGGGTCTACTAGTAGATATCCCTAAACCCGGATTTGGGACGACAAATGACGGTAACACAGCTCGCAAATTTTTTAAGGAACCTGTCAAAAGTGCCTCTATAACTGGTATTGACCAAAAATTAATAGAACGCTTTGGTGTCATTTTACGGGCTTTGTCAAGTGGGTACCAAATCAATATAACCCAGTTTGAAAAATATGCTGAAGAAACGCGAGTCCTTTATTTGGATCTGTATCCATGGTATAACATGCCCGAAACGGTTCATAAAATATTACTTCATAGCGTGGATATAATAAGACATTGCTGCCTTCCTATTGGCCAACTTTCGGAAGAAGCTCAGGAGGCCAGAAATAAGGACTGTCGGAGGTTTCGGGAAAGGCATACGAGAAAAACCAGTCGCATTGCTACTAACAAAGATTTATTGGCCATGCTAGTTATTACTTCGGATCCATTATTAAATAGCTTTAGAGAAGTACCAAAGAAACCAACAGCCAATATTCCCGCGGAATTAATGACCTTGTTAGTTGGCCCTACTATCCCATCACCTCCTCCGGAATGAATTAATTGCTGAATTCAATTACAGGATCTAATAAAATCTTCGGGTCTGAAGACTCATTACATAACAAGAGTAGTAAATGAGTTAGAAACAATTTACAAAAAATATATAAATAATTAATAAAAAAATATGAATGAAATATATATTTTTTATTTTTTTTTTTATTTATTTATTAAAAAATAGTCACAAAACGTAAATAAAGTACTAAAAACACAAGTTTTTTACTACATAATACCAAAGAGAATATAATACATAGAGTACGCATCACAGCTAAAAATGTTGTAGCCGTCACAGACGCGGGCGGTAAGTGCGAAGGGGAATTTCCGTATTTCGTTTTGTGGTGGCTGTGTTCGTGTTTGATACACGAACAATGCTATATATATATGCTATTGCAATGTAACATCTTGCGGTTGAAACGAAGAATGAGAAGAGGAAAGAATAAAAAAAAAATTCTGACGAAAAAATGTAAGCATGTGCAATGTGCTCAAACATTTTCATTTTTAATTCATTCTTATTTTCATTTGAATTTGAATTTGAATTTGTCAAAGCGGAAAGTGAGCAGTATGAGCACCAAAGCAGCAAATAATCGGCCGTCCGGCAATCAATTTTGCTATGTTTGCAAAAAATCTAGACGAAGTCACGCATCTTTGCAATTGTTTAAATTTCCTAATGGAGATACAATGATGGGGCAAATTTGGAGGGAGAAGTGTAAAGTAACGCTGGAAAATTATAATAAAAAAATATTTATAGCTAAGCCAGGATCATTTTTGCAGTACGTATATTGGAAGTAAAAAACTCAAATTTGAAGCTATTCCAACAATTACTTCGCAAGATTATTCTGAATATATGGATATATGGATATATGGATATATATGGATTATGATTTCCCATCTGATAACCTCCCTTCTTATAGTGCACATTGCGAAGAGGTCGTGTGCAGTAAGTGCGAAAAAAATATTAAACTTGTAAATTTTTACAAACGAAAAATGAGCAAGTTGCAAAAGAAAAATAACCTTTTGGAATAACGTTTGAAAAATAATAAAGGCAAAAAACTGAAAAGGGGATCTGGTGGGAAAACTTTAGGAGCAGCGATAGATTCCTTGCCAAATATCAGCAAAGAATCTAAGACATTTTGCAAACTCCTCATTTCTAGCAGGCCAAACAAAATATTCCGAAGACGCCAAATTCCTATCTTTCTCAAAATATTTTTTATAAGTCCCATTCCACATTATGTGTTCCTTAGAGATAGGCTGAATTTGAATTTGCCACATATTAGCTCGGTAAACCGTTGGTCCCCAATAAAATTTCTTCAGCCGGGCTTGAAAAATAGCGCTTTTGAATCCTTAAAGCAAATGTTCATGGAGCTCAAAGTAAAAGGAGACACACAAATGGTTCTGCCAATAGATGAAATGGCCCTTAAAAGAGAGGTCCGATACAACAAACATATCGACTTGATTGACGGATTTGAAACAAACGGAAATACGCGAAGCAATGCATTTGCAAAGCAAGCTTGTGTGTTTATAATCCGATCCATATTTTCAAATTGGAGCACAATTTTGAATTATTTTGTTTCAGAAAAGGGATTGAATTCTAAAACACTCACAGAGATTGTTAAAGATAACATTTCTCTTGTCAGCAGTTTTGGTATATCTGTTAGAATCCTTTCATGCGATCAAGGCTCTTCGAAAATGCTTCAATGAACTTGGTGTTACCGTAGTAACCCCATATTTTGAGTATGGAGGTCAAAGAATATTTTGCGTGTATGATTTTCCCCACTAAATAAAGTATCTTCGAAACAACTGGCTGGAGTGTGATATAGAAACTCCTGATGGAAGAGCTAGTTTCAGTGTTATCAGAGAACTATGGGAAAGGGAAGAAAATGCAAGAACCAAAATGTGCCCAAAATTGACTAGGCAGCACATTTCTCCAAATTCTTTTGAGAAAATGCGTGCGTAGATTCCCCAGTACAAATAACCCCAATCGATTCAACAAATGACCTCTCTTGTATTTCACTAGATAAAGATAATGAGACAGGATCGGAATTTTTCGATTTGAGTGTAATTGAATGCTCTGATTACTTTCTGGATGATTTCGAAAATTCTGTCAATACAAACTTGGAGTTAGTCTCGATTAGATATTTTGTGGGTTATGTTGCTTTCAAAATAATCCCAAAATTAAATTGTGAAAAATGTGACAAAGAGCTAAGAAAAGAGGATGAAGTCATCACCGCTCCAAGTGAGCTTTTTATTTTCCACAAAAATTACCGAACGTCTTCTGACTTCGGAAGCTTAGTTGCCCCTTCAAATTCCCTAATGGAAGTTTGCAAAATCCATATTCTAGTTTTTCACAGTTTTTTTTAATAAACATGCTGAAAAACTTAAAATTAAGGAGAATATAAGACAATTATGCCAAACTGCTACACCCGATTGGTTCGTTAAGGAATGTGGAGTTCACAAGGACAGTATATTGGACTTCTTAATATTAGTTTTATTGCATAAGCATTGTAAATGGGCGGTAGACAAGAACAATACCGTCACAGTACCGTTAACTTCCCCCTCTATGGCGCACTTAGAAGGTTGGGAGTGAACTGAGAAAAAGTGAAATCGTGACCGTCACCGTACCGTCTTATAAGTGCATAACGATTCGAATTCGAAATGCAATGACTGCTGTTTCTTCCTGGTGTAATTTTTTTAATTTTTGACACGACCCCTTTAACCCTTCCTACCATTGCTGCGGCTCCTCCGTCGATAGATATATCAATACATTTTTCTTTCAATTTTCAAAAATTCATTTATTCATTTTTTGCGAAAAAATGTTTGTAATTGCAAACTTACAAAAATTATTTTTGTGTTTTACTATTCTTAATTCAAGAAAGTCGCGGAACCCTGAAAACTGTAACGATAAATTTGGGCAACGAAATCGAAATAAGAGCAATAATAAAACATTGTATTCTGTCTGCAGAAAAAATAAAAATAAGAACCACCAACAACTAATAATCAAATGCGACGTAAAGAAGATAGCGTAAAAATACAAAGAGCAAACATGCAGCCGCAATGCACAATAAAAGAGTTCGTAAACCACAACAACACAACAAAAAAGATTTCGTTACAAAAAATAAAAATAAATTTGTGTAGCCCAACACAGGAGTTGAACTCGCACCGAATTCATGAGAGTCGAACGCTCTGTCCTCTACGCCACCAAACTGATCGAATTTGAGTTGATAAAATACTTACAAACGTAAGATGGACCAATGTGAACACTGGGGTATCAATATCAGTACCCCACATAGAAAATTTTCGTTGTATGAGATGCGCACTCTATGTATTATATTCTCTTTGATAATACTAAACTCATAAGAATAACACGAAAAAGTCGAAAAAATAATTTTGTCCACTTAATATGTACTACGTGGAACACTGTGCGTCGGTCCGTTTGTCCGTAATGGTCTCCCCAGCCTAAACAGATTGACCGATTTTCTTCAAATTTCGTATCCAAGTTTGTGTTGGTCATAATTCTAGGCCATTTTTGACATTTGCTTTTAGCCATGTTATTAAAAGAACCTGACATATACAAATTACACATACCCTCAAATTTCTCGAAAACGTCTCTAACGATATGTTATAAGCATATTAGTTCCATATTAGTTCGATCAATCTACAAGGGAGGAGCCAAAAAAGAGATAGCGAACTATCGTCCGACAGCAATACTGCCAGTCATAGAGAAGGTATTGGAACAAATAGTATCTGATCGTATATGGAAATTTGTTGAGAACAAGAATCTAATATGCAAAAACCAATACGGGTTCCAGAAGGGAAAATCAACAAATAAACTTCTTGGTGATTTTTGGAATATAGTTTACAGCAACCTTGCTAAAAGAAACCATGTCCTTGTCTTATTTTTAGGCTTTAGCAAAGCATTTGACACCCTCGATCACAACAAGTTAACAAATACCCTAAAAGGAATGGGATTACGAGGACAGCTGATGGAGTGGTTAAGGGACTCTCTGACAGGGAGGACCTTAGCTTAAGTGGCGCTACAGTCCGGGATGAACCTGGGCCTCAACCAACATGCCTCTCCAATTAGCCCGGTCCTTAGCTTACTGCCTCCAGTTGCGCACTCCAAGTTGGTTGAGGTCGGTTTCTACTTTTGCGCGCCGCTTAAGGCGAGGTCTTCCTCTACTGCGTCCGACGTCTGGCTGGGAATCGAAGACTCTGCGAGCCGGAGTATTGGTGTCCATTCTTTCTACATGTCCTAGCCATCTTAAACGTCCAATGCGGAGTTTTCTGCCCAGGGGTATGTCGCTGTACAGTTCGTATAGTTCGTGGTTGAATCTTCGTCTCCATACTCCGTCAACGCAAACGGGACCAAAGATTTTCCGAAGAATTTTTCTCTCGAGTCGACCAAGGATTTCTTCATCCGCCTTTGATTCGGTCCATGCTTCAGCGCCGTAGAGCAGGACTGGGATGATCAGGGTCTCATATAGGATCTCCTTAGTAGTTCGAGTGAGGGCTTTACTACTAAATTGCCTTCTTAGCCCGAAGAAACAGCGGTTGGCAAGAGTAATTCTTCGTTTGATTTCTGACGAGATGTTGTTGTCAGAGTTAAAAGCGGAGTCGATGTCCCGTACTAACTCAAAGTTATATCTGTCAATGGTGACGTTCTGTCCAATTCGTCGATGTTGTGTGTCCTTTCGTGCTGACAGCATATACTTAGTCTTACCCTCATTTGCTGCTAAACCCATTTTTGCCGCTACCTTCTCAATACTAGCAAATGTGGCTATGACATCACGTTGAGTCCTACCAATGATGTCAATATCGTCGGCGTATGCTAGTAGTTACACCGATTTTTGGAGAATTGTGCCTCTGGTGTTGGCTCGGGAGTTTTGCACAATCCTCTCTAAAGAATCAAATTGAAAAGGTCACCTGACAGTGCATCGCCTTGCCTAAATCCTTTTTTGGTATCGAATGTGTTGGTGAGGTCGTTTCCGACCCTGATGGTGCAGCGAGAATTCTCCATCGTCATCCTACACAAACGGACGAGTTTGGGCGGTATACCAAAACTAGACATGGCTCTGTATAGTTCGTCTCTATAAATGCTGTCGTATGCGGCTTTGAAATCGATAAATAGGTGGTGGGTATCGATTTGGACTTCTTGGGTTTTTCCAGGATCTGCCGAAGTGTGAAAATTTGATCGATTGTGGACTTTCCTGGCCTAAAACCACACTGATAAGGGCCGATCACATAATGTTAAGCTCTGCTGGGTCCCCGGACACAGAGGCATACAGGACAATGAAATTGCTGACGAACTGGCAAGAAAAGGATCTGCTTCCAGCACTGACCAAGCAGACCAGTCTGTCAAACCACCACTATGCGACCTCAAATCTCAGGTGGGACAGAAAACACTGATCGCTGCCAAAAACAGGTGGAACTCCCTTCCCACATGTGAAACTTCCAAAAGGATGTTGCCTGAGTATCACAAAGCCAGAACCCATAAACTGCTTCGTAGAAACAGGAAATCTGTCTCTACTTTAGTTGGTATTCTTACTGGACACAACTTACTAAAAAGCCACAAACTAAAAATGCATCTCATAGATGATGACCTCTGTAGAGGCTGCGGTGACGAAGAAATACACGAGGATACCGTCCACTTTCTGTGCCACTGCCCAGGCCTCAGCCAATTAAGAATGAGAACCTTAGGAAAATACTTTTTCCATGACCTCACGGATCTATCCGAAATCCCTCTCCCTAATCTTTTCAGGTTTGCATCAACATCTGGATGGCTAGAAAGAGACTAACAACAATGGACAGTAACGGGACAATGAATGAACCAACCACATAAGTGGACCCCCAACGGGCATCACAATGGGTCTATATTGACCTGAGTGCGATGAGGGAGGACACACACCGCCTGCCTCATCAACCCACCAACCTAACCTAACCTAACCTAGGGCCGATCAGGTTGTTGGTAAACGGTAGGCGATGTTGAGTAGACTGTTGCCTCTGTAGTTGGCGCAGTTCAGAGGGTCTCCTTTTTTGTGGATCGGGCTAACGATGCTGAGGTTCCATTCTTCAGGCATACTTTCATCCGACCAGATTTGGCTTATGAGTTGGTGGATGTTACTTACCAAGTCATCTCCGCCAGTTTTATAGAGCTCACCGGGAAGGTCGTCATTTCCGGCGGCCTTGTTAAGCCTGAGTTTAGATATAGCTGTCCTCACTTCACTTAGGTCGGGTGGTTGGCAGTTTTCGCTGTCGTTGGCAATATTAAATGGTTCGTTCTGCCTGACAGCGGAATGTTGTTCGTCATCGCCGTTTAACAGTCTGCAGAAGTGGTTCTTCCATATCCTCAGCATCGACTGTGTCTCAACAACGACATTTCCTTGTTCATCTCGATAGGATTCTGTTCGAGCCTTGTAGCCTTGGCTTTGACGTTTTACACTTTGGTAAAACTTGCGAACATCGTTCCTGGAGTGGCACCTCTCTATATCGTCGATCGCGGGCTTTTCTTGCTCTTTTTTCTTCTTTCTGAAAAGCCGATGTTCTTCCCTTCTTCTTTGCCTATAGAGCTCAATGGCAGCTCTCGTCTTCACCTGCAGCTTAGCCTTGTAGGCCTCGTTCTTGGCTGCGAGCATCTGTCGGCATTCCTCATCAAACCAGGGGTTTCTTGCTGGTGACCGCGTTGCGGCTGATCTAATGGCTTGTTGGCATCGTTGCCATTGTTCTTCGACACTAGATGCTGGTGGTGTGTTGTGAATCGAGAGGTTAAGGGATACGCGTTGCGCGAAGGCCTTGGCGGTCTCTTGCGATTGCTGTTGTTCGACTTTAAATTTTTTTACAGTATTTCTGGATTGTTGTGGCGTGGTGGATATCCGCATTCTTACCTTGGCTGCAACAAGGTAGTGGTCCGAGTCGATGTTAGCCCCTCGGAATGTTCGGACATCCAAAATACTGGATGCGTCCCTCTTGTCTATCGCAATGTGATCAATTTGGTTGACTGTTCGTTGATCTGGAGACCGCCATGTCCCCTTATGGATATCGAGGTGAGGAAACCGTGTGCTGGCTATCGTGGCATTTCGTTCCGTAGCGAAGTCAATTAGCCTAAGTCCGTTACCAGACGTGTTGTCGTGTAGGCTATATTTTCCGACAGTACTGCTAAAGGTGTCTTCTCTTCCTACCTTTGCGTTAAATCTCCCAGCACGATTTTAACATCGTACTTTGGTAGTCGCTCATAGGTTTTGTCAAGGAGCTCGTAGAAGCAATCCTTAGTTATATCATCCTTTTCCTCCGTCTGAGCATGAGCGCATATAAGGCTTATGTTGGCGAATTTGGCCTTGATGCGGATTGTTACTATGCGTTCGCTTATGTCTTGGAAACATAAGACTTCTTGCCTAAGTCTGGCACTTATAAAAAATCCGCATCCAAATAGTCGCTGTTTCTGCTCACTATAACACGGTCCATAGTAGATGTCACATTTTTTCATCCTCTTTATGCCCGGCCCATCCCATCGTATTTCCTGGATGGCAGTAATGTCTGCTTTGTAGCAGTTTAGGGCTTCCGCTAGTTGTTCGCCTGCACCTCTCCTGTTTAATGTTCTCACATTCCAGGTGCAGATACGAACGTCGTTGTCCTTTTTTTCGTTTAGCATGGTCGTCAACAATAAAATCAGTCCTTTCCGAGGCTATTGGTTGCTTCGTAACATACACTTTTCTGTGGATGGGTAGTTAACCCAAAGCACAACCCCCAACCTGGAGGGCCAGGCCCTTGTTTTGACCCTAGGACAGCGGGCCGGAAAAAATACCGATGTCAGTAGCCCATTTTGGGGTATGAGCGCTGCGTTGACCCATTGAGGGCTCCTCCGCCACCAACTCGTTTCCAATACCCTGGCTCAGTATTGGAAATCCCTATAGACCTGGTGTTCAAATATGTCGAAGCAGCTCATATAGGGATTTCACTACCAGTTCGATCAAACTGGAGCTGTAGGCGCCACCGTTGACTCCATCTAGGGAATTCCTCCGCTGCCGCCTGAAGAGTGAGTGCCTTAGTGAGAGGACACTCCTCCCCCCTCTCTCGTTTGCTGCCACCAACGACTTTCGAAACCAAGCATGAACAAACAAAATTCCAGAAAAACATCGGTTATATGCCATTAACCGAACAAAATCGGGGGGTTACAGATTTGTCCGGTCAACTAAATAACCGTGGATTCTCCGGTTAAATTATTGGTGAACAAACGCATTCGTCGGTTATCGGCTGAAATAACCGTCCGTTAAATTTAACCGATAGTGAACAAACCGGCCCTTAATAAGATGTTCTGTGGAATATCTTGAAAAAAACTGATAATTTTATGAGTTAACTTCATACACGAAATATCTTATACTTTCCGGCGGACCCTCTTTCACGACAGCACTACCGATTTAGTTGGCTCCCAAAATCTTCAAATGGCTCCTATTTGAAATTGAAAAACGACAGCACTGCCGATCTGGCTGCCAATTAGGTTTCCGGTATGAACAACAAAAGTAAAAAAAATTTATTAAGATGTAATACGCAGCAGCGCAGCGTTACCAGATAAATTTTTTTAAACCTGCTAAAGGTAGGACGAAAAACTCCAAAACCTGCTAGATGGAAGCGTAAAAAAACGCTAAAAATACTGCGATCGATTTTTCCTTGAGAAATTCGTTTTTATTTATACCCTATCCCATAGGGGTATATTAGTTTTGATACATAGTTTGTAACATAGAGAAATAATTTAGCTACATATACCTCAAAGTATATGGATCGACTCAGAATCGCTAGCTGAGTCGATTAAGCCATGTCTGTCTGTCCGTCCGTCTGTACGTCACCGATTTTTAGGCCTTAAATTTTGATCTAGGATAATGAAATTTGGTATATAGGATCCTCGTCCGTGCTTACAGAACAAGTGTAAACATTTTTGAAATCCGCCTACTACCACGCCCCTTTTAAGAAAAACTCAGTTTTTGGCCAAACCGTAAGGAATTTAAAAAAAAGTTTCTGAACAACATATTTAGACAATCTTAATATCTATATTTCGTCAGTATAAACTTTTTTGCCACGCCCACTTTTTGGGGCATTTTCAATAAAAAACTGTTTTCGGTCAAATTTTAAATTTTTCGAATAAATATTTGATGCAGAATCATTAGTAATATTAATATGAACATTTCGTCTATTGACCATTTTAACCCATGCCCACTTTTTGGGGGCGTTTTAACATATGCAGGAGAAAAACCTTGTCTTTTGTAGAATCGTAAAATTTGTTGTGACATTGTCGTTTTCTATATGTAATCCCCATCGTGTTTTAAGCCATGCTAACTTTTAGGGGGTATTAGTTTTAGCGAAAGCCTAATGTCTATGCTTTTCTGTTTCAAAAAACTCTTGGAATTGTAAAAATTCTCGTTGTCTTTTACTACTTTGAGAAAAGTATGATTAGACATTTTTGACCAATTGCTAATGGATCTTGGCAATTTCTTACTGGCATGACTGACAGCTAGAGCAACCGAGTGACATACGCATTTAATAAATACACAATTTGGATTGAGTGTCGTTGTCCAAACAATGCCTATGTAAATAATATAATAACTATCTGCACTCTTTCCTTTTGGAAATGCTACACAGTTACATCAATAGGTATCCACCACACCGACACTACCCATATAAACTGCTGTATTTATTTTGTTTGCTTTCTGACCCTAAAGGGCCGATCAGAATGCGTATCTGTAGCTGAGTGGAAAGTTAAAAACAAGGCAACCCGTAAGCGCTTACACAATGTGTATCTTCTTGAATCTGTAGCTTGAAGTTGAATAGAGGGCAACTTCATGCAAGAAATGTATCTGTCTTTTGACAGCGATGCAAGATACCAGCTACAGATATGCATTCTGAGCAGGCCTTAACTATGCGTATTTGCCTTTGGGATCATTTTTCTTGAAGATGATCGTGTATTCGTGTTTACCGTCGCCCAAACAATTAAAAACATGTACAAATTTTTTTTTGTTTGAAAACTGCTAAAACCTGCTAAAATTTAAGAAAATGCTAAAAAAACTGCTGCAGCAGCGTTACCAGATTTAGCAGTTTCCTGCGATTTTAGCAGTTTTTGATCATAAAAATGACCTGCAGCAGTTTTTTTAGCATTTTCTTAAATTTTAGCATTTTTTGGCAGTTTTCAAACAAAAAAAAAATTATACATGTTTTTAATTGTTTGGTCGACAGTAAACACGAATACACGATCGTCTTCAAGAAGAATGATTCCAAAGAAGAAATACGCAGAGTTAGGGTCAGAAAGCAAACAAAGTAAACACAGCTGTTTATGTGTGGTGTCGGTGTGGTGGATACCTATTGATGTAACTGTGTAGCATTTCCAAATGGAAAGGGTGCAGATAGTTATTATCAGCCGTATTTATAAAAGTATTTTAGAGGTTGCCTAACTTTAGGCAACCTTTAAGTACTGCCTAAGTGCAAAATCGGTATTTATAATCGATTTTCACATTTAGGCAACGTTGCCTAAAGGCCGCCTAACTTAAGCGCGAGCGAACCCTGCCTAAAGGCTGCCTAGAGGCTGCCTAAGGAATTTTCATTTTGACGTTTACGAGAATTTCAATCTGGAAATTTATTTTGAGATTTTGGGTGGTGGTTTGCAATAAAGTGAAAATATTTTCATAAGAATGGAATCAAGCTTCATTTCACTTGTAAATGATTTATGTGTAGTGAATATTATGAATTCTCCAACTAGTAGGAGACCAAAAATATACAAAACGCTTACTCGATGATGGGGGCTATGCCTGCTCCAACATTCTTTTCACTCCACTGTTGAATCCTCAAACTGATTCCGAACAGCAATATAACATTGCCCATATTGCTCCATGTTCTTCCTTTAAGATATTTGTTTACAAATATCATATGCTGTCAAACCCAAAAAAAAAGAAAATCTGATGTAAACAAAGTACAAGAATCTTAATTTTTTATACTAGATTTGTAAATACTACTACTTTATTTGACATAAACTTCGCCTAGTTAGGCAGCAATGGAAAATCGATTATAAATAAGAATTTAAGCAACGTTGCCTAGAGGCAACTTAAATATTTAGGCATGCCTAACTAGGCAACCTCTGAGACCCCGCCTAAGGAAATCTTATAAATACGGCTGTAGATGCCTATCGCTACATGCTTGCGTCAATCAAATTATAGAACAATGGAGTGCATTAAAATTGTGAATATTTAACAACAAATTCTGTCCCAATTTTTTATGCTATGCTATGGACTACAATTTCCTATGGTAAACAAATTCAACCTTATATTTCAAAGGGATTATGCTAATGTATCCAACAATAACTAAATTTGCAATATTTATGCTTACTGGCATCTAATACTGCTTGTGAAACAATAAGGGTATTAATGCAACATCGTAATTTTATTACGTGCGAAAGATTATAACTTTACGACGACGTTTCGTGAACGACCCTAAAACATCATCACTAAATAATGCGGTAACCCACTGAATTTAATCTCATTTTAGTAATTTATTTATTGATAGAATTTTGTTCTTATTGTTGTCTTTCCGTTCTCGATAATTTGTTTAAGTTTAGCGCATACTTTTGTTGTGTGAAAGTTACTGATTAAATGTCAAAATAGCAATTCAAATGTTTACAACATTTACCACCTCAGTTTACGCACCCAATTCCTGTGAGAAAATACATACAAAATTTGACAGTTCATTTATCACGTCGTAATTTTATCACGTTTACAACGTTTACGACGACTTTCCGATGTTGCATGAATACCCCTAATATTTTCGCAGGTAAATTCGTTAAAAACTAAAAACCGTAATCGCTTCAGTAACGAAAATGTTGCTTTACAAGTAAAGCATGGGGTTTCTTAAGGTGAAGGCTGTTATAACTTTGTTCCAACAAATAAAATGGTGACTTTAATAAATTCAAAAATTCTCTATAAAGATTCCGAACGATTTAATTTAATAACTTTGTACATATTTAAATTTAAAAATTTTCATCTTTTAGAAATTATCATCTTATATAATAACAAATGTAAATGTATATGTATTTTTTGAACTAAAAAAACGTATTTCTCAAGGAAAAATCGATCGCAGTTTTTTTTAGCATTTTTTTATATTTTCGACTAGCAGGTTTTGCAGTTTTTCGTCCTAGATTTAGCAGGTTTAAAAAATTTTATCTGGTAACGCTGTGCTGCAGGTCATTTTCATGATCAAAAACTGCTAAAATCGCAGGAAACTGCTAAATCTGGTAACGCTGCAGCAGCGATACTGAAACTGAATTTATTTAAAAACGACAATCAAACACCTCATACTCTCATAGTGGAGTGAAACCATCATTTAATCAAAAAATATTTTTTTTTGGTCTTAACCATCAGATTATCCACTAACACCAGATAGGAGCAACCCCATCGGCGCCGCGGGAGTGATTCGAATCAAGAAAAATTCATAATCCTTCATCCTCACTTGGTTTGTATAAAGTAAAAACCGTCAGTTATTACTCCTACATCAGACAATTTGTTGGGCGTCGTTGACGTGCTCTTTTCTAAAATCCAACAGAAAGCAAGTGTGAACCAAGAGGCGAAACTTAAATATCAAATCGAAATTGTTGTTGTTTCGTTTTTTCCTCGATCGAGTGGAAATTGTTGTTGTTTCGTTTTTTTTTTTTTTTTCGATAACCGATCGCGAGACGCGACCTTGATGACAGAGCTCGTATCTATTCGAAAAGAAGCGATAAAAAACACACGTGTTGCTTTCCGATTGCTATGAATCATTTGAAGTTAGAAGAACAATTTGTTTTGAGAATTTTAATTAGTGGGTAGTTGGAGCAAATACATGCGGTCGAACAACGTATTCTTGTTGGTTGCAACCTCATCCAGAACATATAAAATGGAGTCCTAACACTAGAAACACAGTGACATTGCAACTCTGGGTTAGGTTAGGATGGTGGGTTGATGAGGCAGACCGTGTGTGTCTTCCCTCATCGCACTCAGGTCAATATAGACCCATTGTGATGCCCGTTGGGGGTCCACTTGTGTGGTTACTGTCCATTGTTGTTAGCCTCTTTCCAGCCATCCAGATGTTGTTGCAAACCTGAAAAGATCAGGGAGAGGGATTTCGGATAGATCCGTGAGGTCATGGAAAAAGTATTTTCCTAAGGTTCTCATTCTTAATTGGCTGAGGCCTGGGCAGTGGCACAGAAAGTGGACGGTATCCTCGTGTATTTCTTCATCACCTAAGCCTCTACAGATCCATCCAGCTCTCCTTCAGCTTCGATTCCTGTATCTCCTCTCGGCGAGCGACGAGCGAGCGGCTCGTCAGCTGCTGGGGGGGGTATACAAGGGATCATCAGCCATGATTTTGCCTTTGACTTTCTCAGGTTCTGAGGAGACCATTCTTTGTCTTAGCAGGCCAACGCCCTGCATCAAAGGTGGTCCCATCAGTTCCTTCATGCTCGAGGTACTCGGTGCGTTCATTGAGCAGGTACGAGCCAATAGGTATACAAGGGATCATCAGCCATGATTTTGCCTTTGACTTTCTCAGGTTATGAGGAGACCATTCTTTGTCTTAGCGGGCCAACGCCCTGTATCAAAGGTGGTCCCATCAGTTCCTTCATGCTCGAGGTACTCGGTGCGTTCATTGAGCAGGTACGAGCGATCGGCTCATTCTCTGCTAATGTCAGACTTAAAAACTCTTGAGCTTTCTGAAGTCTCAGGCGATCCTTTTCTCCTAGAGTAACTATCTTACCTAATCTTCTGATCGTCAACTTGCATGATTTTACTTTGCTGCGGATGGACGCAGTTGACGATATTGAGAATTTAGATGAGCTGGCGTTAGAGCAAGTGTCATCCTCATCGAGAAGAAGTTTCTCCATTTGGATGTCTATTGCTCCTTCGCTTCCCTCATCTGACAGTATCTTGGAGTTTGACGGATCTCGGAGCAAGAGGCTTTCCTCCTCCTCCGTCATTTGTCGTTGAGAATCGGTGTTTATAGGGTTTGGAGTGCCCGATTCCTTTGCACTCGTCCCTTTTTTGTTTTGTTTTTTATTGTCTATTTTGGACCCACGAGTAAGGGGGAAGGAATGTCATCCTGTACTCACCCCCTGTATACAGGAAAGGGGAAATTTAATTAAAACTAGAGGTCCCCAGGTATCTAGAGTTTGCGCTAGCGACTGAGCATTCCCTCAGCTATGCAGATATGGGCGCGCGCCTTACCTTTGAGACCACCTTTTGGTTTTCGTTTTCTCGCCACTGACCTTACCGGCATGGGTGGCCCTGACAGTTTATGTTTAGCATAGACTTCCGGTTTCGCCTGTGCTTCATTGGAAACTACTTAAGCCCTTTCTCTCCATAGCCCGTCAACGCAAACGGGAACGAAGATTTTCCGAAGAATTTTTCTCTCGAATCGACCAAGGATTTCTTCATCCGCTTTTGATACGGTCCATGCTTTAGCGCCGTAGATCAGAACTGGGATGATCAGGGTCTTATATAGGATCTCCTTAGTAGTTCGAGTGAGGGCTTTACTACTAAATTGCCTTCTTAGCCCGAAGAAACAGCGATTGGCAATAGTAATTCTTCGTTTGATTTCTGACGAGATGTTGTTGTCAGAGTTAATAGCGGAGCCGAGGTCGACAAAGTCCCGTACTACCTCAAAGTTATATCTGTCAATGGTGACGTTCTGTCCAATTCGTCGATGTTGTGTGTCCTTTCGTGTTGACAGCATATACTGAGTCTTACCCTCATTTACTGCTAAACCCATTTTTGCCGCTTCCACTCTATACTAGCAAACGTGGCTATGACATCACGTTGAGTCCTGCCAATGATGTCAATATCGTCGGTGTATGCTAGTAGTTGCACCGATTTTTAAAAAATTGTGCCTCTAATGTTGGCTCGGGAGTATTGCACAATCCCCTCAAGAATAAAATTAAAGAAGTCACATGACAGTGCATCGCCTTGCCTAAATCCTTTTTTGGTATCGAATGTGTCGGTGAGGTCGTTTCCGACCCTGATGGTGCAGCGAGAATTCTCCATCGTCATCCTACACAAGCGGGCGAGTTTGGGCGGTATACCAAGACGAGACATGGCTCTGTATAGTTCGTCTCTATAAATGCTGTCGTATGCGGCTTTGAAATCGATAAATAGGTGGTGTGTATCGATTTGGACTTCTTGAGTTTTTTCCAGGATCTGCCGAAGTGTGAAAATTTGATCGATTGTGGACTTTCCTGGCCTAAAACCACACTGATAAGGGCCGATCAGGTTGTTGGTAAACGGAGGCGTTCACATATTACGGCAGATAGGATCTTGTAGGCGATGTTGAGCAGACTTATGCCTCTGTAGTTGGCGCAGTTCAGAAGTTCTCCTTTTTGGATCGGGCAAACGATGCTGAGGTTCCATTCTTCAGGTTTTCGACCAGATTTGGCTTATGAGTTGGTGGATGAAACACATGAAAACAGCAAAATACACATGGCATTAACATTAACATAGGATTTATGAATTTTGCTGCTGCTGCCGACGTTGTTAATGTGTGATTCAGCAATAAAAATTGTCCTGTCGATGGGGATGTTTCGGTCAATAGGCGGTTTTTACTTTGCGCCAAGAGTAATACGTTTTAAAGGCTTGTAGCTGAGTCCTGAGCTGTCAGACGTTAAATGCAAAGCAAGGCGTAACAGAAAATAAAATGGTGACCACATTTTGGGAGATTTTACCTATAAAAAACTATTTTAATAGCATACGACATAGCTTATGATAGGTTAAAGGAGTATATAGGTCAGTCCGAAAATGTTGAGCTAGAATAATGAAAGTTGGTATACTAGCTATTTGTTCATGGATCCAGTATGGGAATTAATATTTTTAAAATCGGCCCACGGCCACGCGCACTTTCATACTTTTTATCAAACGACAAGGAATAAAGTGTCTGAACAAGGATGGGTGGGTTACAGCATCCCATACATTACTGTATTTATATCTAAATTATTTGTATGTTATAAACTTAATTTCAAAACTAATATAGCCCACTGGGATAGGTTTTGATTATTACAGTTTTACCAAAGACTTTGCCACGTCACGATTGTTGTCACTAACACTAACCTTTTGCCTTAATACTTTAGTAGACATCAATGTTCATGTCCCAAGTGTCGGTAATTCCAAACTAGATGGCCGCAGTAAAGGGGAAGAATGCCGACTTAAGTGGTCTGGATCGCCCAAAAACAGTTGGTTCTTTGGTTGAGGCCCAAGTTCACTGCAGATTGTAAATGAAGGTGACAACATCCGCGGACCACGGATTTTTTGTGTAGGAAAGGAAACCATGTTTACAGTGAGGACCACAAATGTTGCCTTTACCAATATATTTTTCTATTGGAACCCATAAAGTAACAACGTTACGATTATACAATACTTAAACGCTAAAACTTAAGTAATTAATACTTTATTTGGATTAGAGTTCCGTTTTCCGTACATTACATTACAACATGTATCTATGACGGACCTGTTGACAAACTGGGTCAAATGCTGACACATTTAGGATTAAGGTACGCTACTACAATAGTAACGGGTCCGCCATCTAACGTTTTTTTTTTCAACTAGTGCTTATTTCGTGAATGCTAACACTAAGCTCATGTCTGATTTGACAGATAATTAGTTTTATCCTTCCGCTGAACGAATATGGTTGTGTATACGCTTGAACAACGCTGGGAAATATTGCGACATTACTTTGAAAATCATGGAAATGTTGCAGAATGTGTGCGAAAATTGCGTATGGATTTTGGAAGAAGAGAAGCACCGTCAGCTCCGTATGGTCGTTATCTTGTGAAAAAAAGTGAAAGAAACTGGCATCCTCATCGATAAACCAAAGCGTGGAAAGCCAAAAACAGTGCGTACACCCGAGAATATTGCTGATGTGGCAGAGAGTGTACGTGAAGCGCCATCAACATCAATTCACCGTCGTTCTCAACAATTGAACATTTCGGAGACATCATTGAGACGAATTTTGCATAAAGACCTTGGTATGACGCCATACAAAGTCCAATTGGTTCAGGAGTTGAAGCCAACTGACAATCCAATGCGTTTTCGCTTCGCTAAGTGGGCCTGCGATCGACTTAGAGAAGATGCCGATTTTGCCAAAAAAATCATCTTTTCAGATGAAGCTCATTTTGATCTTGGCGTGTATGCAAACAAGCAAAATTGTCGCATTTGGGGCACAGAAAACCCGCACGCATACATTGAAAAGCCGATACACCCAAAACGATTCACTGTTTGGGGCGGATTTTGGTCCAGAGAGGCATAATTGGGGCAAATTGGGGCATTTTTCTTCGAAAATGAGCAAGGAGTGGCCGTTACAGTCAATGGCGATCGTTATCGGGCCATGTTGAACGAATTTTTGTTCACAAAAATTGAAGAGAAGGATATTGGCAACATTAGGTTTCAACAGGACGGTGCTACGTGCCACACAGCCGAAGCTACACTCGATGTTTTGCGCCCTGTTTTTGAAGATCGCATTATCAGCCGCAGATCTGATGTCGTTTGGCCACCTCGGAGCTGCGATTTGACACCGTTGGACTATTATTTGTGGGGTGCCGTAAAAGATAAGTGTTACGCCGATAAGCCAGAGACAATTGACGCTTTAAAGGACAATATTCGTGAAGCCATTGGTGAAATACAGCTGCACACAATCGATAATGTGCTTAAAAATTGGACCGATCGTGTAGGCTACTGCATGGCCAGCCGAGGCAGCCATTTGAATGAAATTATTTTCCATTATAAACCGGAAGGATTGTACTTTCAAATAAAAAAAGAAAGGATTGTACTTTCAAGAGAAAATATTCAGTAGTTTTTTCTCATAGCATTTTCAAAAATCACTATCACTAGTGACTAGTCACTGACGCAGCGTTGCCAGTTTGGGGGTTTTCCCCCCAGATCTAGGGGTTTTTTTGGCCGACCGACGGGGGGAAAAATTGTTTAGGGGGAAATCTGGGGGTTTTATTTTGTAACTGCGTTCAATTAATTTCTTTTTTTTTTTCTCACTAAAAAGCATCGTAATTTAGTAGTTAAAAAAAAATTGTAACAACATTTTTAAGACTGCTGGAAATAGAACAGGGAGATGCTGCTTCAATGGCTAGAGCAATTAAGCACCAGATTTTGACAGATAATTTAAATTGCAAAAAGCTTATTGGAATCGGTGTTGATGGAGCGAATGTGATGATAGGACGAACAAATTCTGTTGCTACTACTTTAAAAAAAGAATGTGCGGACTTAGTAGTTGTGGGGTGCATTTGTCACTCTCTACATTTAGCAGCAGAGAGTGCTATCAAATTACTTCCAAGGCATTTAGATTTTATGATTAAAGACACTCACAATTGGTTTTCGAACAGTACAAAGCGACAGGTGGAGTATTCCAAGATTTATAAACTTATAGAAAATAGTTCTCCACTTAAAATTAATAAGTTATCTGGAACCCGTTGGCTTGCAACATGCAGTTCTATTGAAAGAATTTTGGATCAATGGGACTCCTTATCGATACATTTCCAAATTGCAGCTACAAAAGAGAGATGCTATACTGCTCAAATGCTAAGTCAGCTTTTCAAAGCGCAAGAAAATAAGTTATATTTAACTTTTATAAAAAACATTTTAAAGAAGGTGATAAGTGTGAATAAACTATTTCAAGGAGAAAATGTTGAACCGTTGAAGCTTTTCGAGGATTTAAATGAACTTGTTTTCTCTTCTTCAAATAATTGTTCATCCTGAATCATTAAAGCAGTGTCTAAAAAATGAAACGCAGAGTTTTGATTTCGAAACATTTTTGATGACAACTCAATGTATTTATTTCGGGTTCTATTTTAATGAACTGTCATCAACAATACCTCAAGAACAGGTGGAAGAAATTAAAGAACGCTGCAAGACATTTTTAGTTAATTTGTGCAAGTTTTTTCAGGAGCGGTTGCCGGATAATTTGAACCTTCTACAGAAAGTTTCAGTTTTTTTCTCCACGGAATGCAACTGCACAAATAAAACCTGAAATCCAAGAACTGGTAATACATTTTCAACGTATATGTGAAGATCCCGATGCTGCTCTTCGAGAATGGAATTTAATACCAATGTGCAGTTGGTCGAACATTAATTCTTCGGAGAGTTTTTGGGGAGTCAAGAAGTTTCAGCATATAGGGAAATTGGCAACAACAATTCTTTCACTTCCATTTTCCTATGCCAGTGTAGAAAAAGTATTTTCGATCTTTAATATAGTTAAAGATAAACTTAGAAATAGAATGAGCATTGAAACGGCTGATAGTATTTTGCGCGCAAGATACACTCTCCAGGCAGGATCGGGATGTATCAATTTTACCCCTTCTGATCAAATGATTAAAATGTTCACATCCGAACAGATGTACAAAAACAAAAATGAAGACGACGATAACATTATTTTAGGACATTTTTCTGAAAATTGATTATTTTTACTTATTTCTTATATTATGCTTATCTTCAAACCTGAATTCTTTTTAAATACCTATACATAGAGACATACCTACAAAAATTAAAAAAAAAAGTTCTTTGTGTTGAATTAACTTTTTGCTTTTTAAATATATTTTTTGAAAAAAAAAAATTTAGGGTTTTTTTTCTTGAAAATATCTAAATCTGGGGGTTTTTCAGATTTGTCTGTGGGGAAATATATCAACCGTCTGGCAACGCTGCACTGACGTCCCTTATCACGTCGTCTTCCGTAATATTTTATTATAATTATGCGAAAAAAAAACTAATAAAACATAGAATTAGAAAATCAAAATTAATTAAAAGCCACCACTCAGAAGTCGTTTTATCCGTGTAAACCGAGCGATCATCGACGACATGCTGATTATGCGTTTGAAACGTAAAACAACAGTCAAAACCTCACGCTGCAGATAAAACGATATTCCTCGTCATCGCGGGTGTATATTCTTTCAGATTGCTCTAAAAGTGAATGAAGACTGACTACAGAAATGATCCTGTGAAGTATAGTCTTAGTTTGATCACCATCGCAGAGTGGGTCTTATCAAATTCACCGTTTGAAGTGAATGGGAATTATACAGTGGAATGAAATATTTACTCTCACCATACTGAATCTATTTATTGATCTACCTGTGCATGTATCTATGGAAATTATCTACAAAGTGACGTCACTATGAAATGTAGGAAAAATATGTGTATGTCGAGAATGGGTACCCATTCATTGTATGTACCATCATGTAGAAATCGAGTAATTCATGCAGTGCCGCTCACTTGAATAGCACCCCCTCATAAAAAAAATATTTAAAAATGTTTTCACACTGTTCTCACAATTAAGAATTAAGTTTTGATTTGAATTTGAATTAAAAAAAAAATTAGTAACGGGTGCTTCCGCCTTTGTTATAAATAACCTCATACATCCTGTTAGGTAGGGAATCATACAATTTCTTGATGTAATCCAGCGAAATGGAGGCCCAGCTACTTCTAATTGCTGCTATTAGCTCCTCCTTATTGGAGTATTGCTTCCCTGATTCGTACACCTTCCGAGCAAGCCATCCCCAAACATTTTCGATGATGTTTAGGTCTGGCGAGTATGGTGGCCAATCCAACAATAAAATGTTTTGACGCCCAAGAAATTGTTTTACCACTCTGGCATTGTGAATTGGTGCGTTATCCTGCTGCAATTTCCACGGCAAGTCACCAAATAATCCATTAATGGATGGGATAATGTTCTCTAGTACTCCAATGTAGGACTGAGCGTTCATACGAGGAGTTAGGAACTGCAACTCCAAAGTGCCATAGTACGTTATGGCTCCCCAAATCATAACACCGCCAACTCGACTGTGCAAACGATCCAATTGATATTCCTCCTTCCGCAAATCATGAAAGTAATAATTAAAACCGTCAGGACCCTCTAAATTAAATTTTTTTTCGTCGGAGAAAACAACACGGTACCATTCCTTGCTCCATGTCATGTTAGCACGGCAGAAACTAAGGCGTTGCTCTTTGCGATATGGGTTAAGCGGTGGTTTTTTCTTTAATTTCAATCGCTTTAAGTGCTTAGCGTGCGAATTTGACGCGAGCCGCAGAATTGCTCTTTTTCCAGCTGGGGTAACGGCACTAACTATTCGTCCTTTCATGTTTTTGCCATAGTTGGACTCGTTCCGTAAAAATGTGGATATCACTTTGCGGCTTCGTTGAGTTTTTTTGGCTATTTGGTGAATAGACAGGCCACACTCACTGTAAGCCTTGATTTTAGCTTTCTCGTCCTCTGTCAGTGATTTGCCACGACCCATTTTAACTAAAATTATCTTAAATTAATTAAATGATTATTAGAAAATACTTTTGCATAACCACCTGATTTGGCTTCCACACGAAAACTGATAATAGAGGGGGTGCTATTCAAGTGAGCCAAAATGTGATGTGTATATTTTGAGTCATATCGCTTCAAAAACTATAAAAAAAAATTACCACTGTAAATATGAATTCCTTTCCTTCTGTTTTATTTACAGAATTTAATAAACATTCATTAGGAAAAAAAAAACAAGTCATTACCATAATTATTTTTGAAGTTATTAAGCTTAAAACTGGTTGGGTGTTGTAGAACGAGGGTAGACTCTGATTGGCGTTAACTTGGCAATGCCCAGTGTTGCAACTCTGACTACACATCAAATGTGCTTATCTTTACCTCCAAGTGGTAACCATCGGGTACTGGTCTCATCCAACCGGATTTGACTTGCTAAACGATAAGTGCGAGTGTTGATAACACGACGAAAAACAGCAACACTATAAACACCCTGGTGAGAATGGCACGGATGAATACCCGGCCTGCTGTCCCAGGCGAACCTAGATGAGCTGCTCTGACATATTCGGACAACAGGTTGTCTAGGAATTTCAAGGGTTAGTCAGGCCCCTTGAACAGAGATGGTGGCGGATGAACCGAAAGGCCAACGGCAGCGCTCAATCCCGTAGTGGATACTGATGGCCCCGTGTCCTAGGGGTATCTAATAAATTGGAACTGGCCCTCCAGGTTGGGGGTTGTGCTTTGGGTTAACTACCCACCCACAGAAAAAAATCATGGTTACGAAGCAACCAATAGCCTCGGAAAGGACTGATTTTATTGTTGACGACCCTGCTAAACGAAAAAAGGACAACGACGTTCGTATCTGCACCTGGAATGTGAGAACATTAAACAGGAGAGGTGCAGGCGAACAACTAGCGGAAGCCCTAAACTGCTACAAAGCAGACATTACTGCCATCCAGGAAATACGATGGGATGGGCCGGGCAAAAAGAGGATGAAAAACTGTGACATATACTACGGACCGTGTTATAGTGAGCAGAAACAGCGACTATTCGGATGCGGATTTGTTATAAGTGCCAGACTTAGGCAAGAAGTCTTATGTTTCCAAGACATTAGCGAACGCATAGTAACAATCCGCATCAAGGCCAAATTCGCCAACATAAGAAGAAAAAGATGATATAGCTAAGGATTGCTTCTACGAGCTCCTCGACAAAACCTATGAGCGACTACCGAAGTACGATGTTAAAATCGTGCTGGGAGATTTTAACGCAAAGGTAGGAAGAGAAGACATCTTTAGAAGTATTGTCGGAAAACATAGCCTACACGACAACACGTCTGGTAACGGACTTAGGCTAATTGATTTCGCTACGGAACGAAATGCCACTATAGCCAGCACACGGTTTCCTCACCTCGATATCCATAAGGGGACATGGCGGTCTCCAGATCAACGAACGGTCAACCAAATTGATCACATTGCGATAGATAAGAGGCACGCATCCAGTATTTTGGATGTCCGAACATTCCGAGGAGCTAACATCGACTCGGATCACTACCTTGTAGCTGCCAAGGTAAGAATGCGGATATCCACCACGCCACAACAATCCAGAAATACTGTGAAAAAATTTAATGTCGGAAGACTGCAATCGCAAGAGACCGCCAAGACCTTCGCACAACGCGTATCCCTTAACCTCTCGATTAACACCATACCACCAGCATCGAATGTCGAAGAGCAATGGCAACGATGCCAACAGGCCATTAGATCAGCCGCAACTGATGTGCTAGGTTTCTCGCGCCCACCAGCAAGAAACCCCTGGTTTGATGAGGAATGCCGACAGATGCTCGCAGCCAAGAACGAGGCCTACAAGGCTAAGCTGCAGGTGAAGACGAGAGCTGCCATTGAGCTCTATAGGCAAAGAAGAAGGGAAGAACATCGGCTTTTCAGCAAGAAGAAAAAAGAGCAAGAAAAGCGCGCGATCGAGGATATAGAGAGGTGCCACTCCAGGAACGATGTTCGCAAGTTTTACCAAAGTGTAAAACGTCAAAGCCAAGGATACAAGGCTCGAACAGAATCCTGTCGAGATGAACAAGGAAATATTGTAGTTGAGACACAGTCGATGCTGAGGATATGGAAGAACCACTTCTGCAGACTGTTAAACGGCGATGACGAACAACATTCCGCTGTCAGGCAGAACGAACCATTCAATATTGGCAACGACAGCGAAAACTGCCAACCACCCGACCTGAGTGAAGTGAGGATAGCAATATCCAAACTCAAGCTTAATAAGGCTGCCGGAAATGACGGCCTTCCCGCTGAGCTCTATAAGGCTGGCGGAGATGACTTGGTAAGTAACATCCACCAACTCATAAGCCAAATCTGGTCGGATGAAAATATGCCTGAAGAATGGAACCTCAGCATCGTTTGCCCGATCCACAAAAAAGGAGACCCTCTGAACTGCGCCAACTACAGAGGCATAAGTCTCCTCAACATCGCCTACAAGATCCTATCTGCCGTAATATGTGAACGCCTGAAACCGTTTACCAACAACCTGATTGGCCCTTATCAGTGTGGTTTTAGGCCAGGAAAGTCCACAACCGATCAAATTTTCACACTTCGGCAGATCCTGGAAAAAACTCAAGAAGTCCAAATCGATACCCACCACCTATTCATCGATTTCAAAGCCGCATATGACAGCATTTATAGAGACGAACTGTACAGAGCCATGTCTAGTTTTGGTATACCGCCCAAACTCGTCCGTTTGTGTAGGATGACGATGGAGAATTCTCGCTGCTCCATCAGGGTCGGAAACGACCTCACCGACACATTCGATAACAAAAAAGGATTTAGGCAAGGCGATGCGCTGTCATGTGACTTCTTTAACCTGATTCTTGAGAGAATTGTGCAAAACTCCAAAGCCAACACCAGAGGCACAATTTTCCAAAAGTCGGTGCAACTACTAGCATACGCTGACGATATTGACATCATTGGTAGGACTCAACGTGATGTCATAGCCACGTTTGCTGGTATAGAGAAGGAAGCGGCGAAAATGGGTTTAGCAGTAAATGAGGGTAAGACTAAGTATATGCTGTCAGCACGAAAGGACACACAACATCGACGAATTGGACAGAACGTCACCATTGACAGATATAACTTTGAGGTAGTGCGGGACTTTGTCTACCTCGGCTCCGCTATTAGCTCTGACAACAACATCTCGTCAGAAATTAAACGAAGAATTACTCTTGCCAACCGCTGTTTCTTCGGGCTAAGAAGGCAATTTAGTAGTAAAGCCCTCACTCGAACTACTAAGGAAACCCTATATAAGACCCTGATCATCCCAGTCCTGCTCTACGGCGCTGAAGCATGGACCGTATCAAAAGCGGATGAAGAAATCCTTGGTCGACTCGAGAGAAAAATTCTTCGGAAAATCTTCGGTCCCGTTTGCGTTGACGGGCTATGGAGACGAAGATTCAACCAAGAACTATACGAGCTGTACAGCGACATGCCCCTGGTCAAAAAACTCCGCATTGGACGTTTAAGATGGCTAGGACATGTAGAACGAATGGACATCAATACTCCGGCTCGCAGAGTCTTCGATTCCCAGCCAGACGTCGGACGCAGTAGAGGAAGACCTCGCCTTAAGTGGCGCGCACAAGTGGAAACCGACCTCAACCAACTTGGAGTGCGCAACTGGAGGCAGTTAGCTAAGGACCGGGCTAATTGGAGAGGCATGTTGGTTGAGGCCCAGGTTCATTCCGGACTGTAGCGCCACTTAAGTAAAGTAAGTAAGCTTAAAACTCACAGCAAAGGGGGGTGCTATTCAAGTGAGCGGCACTGTATTTTTATCAACATCGTTAGATCCGTTACCGATTTTAAGCACTTAAATAGAAGCCCACAAACGAGTTGGAAATAGATTCGTCTAGAAAGGGTCTTGATAGGGGATTTCGCAGCCTATAAGGTCACATTTTGCGAACGTATATTGCTGGTTCGTCGTCTGGAAGTTTCTTATATTATTTTTGCTTTTCTACAACAAAAAAAAGTTTTAGTACTGCGTTGATCGTGTCGTGCCTATAAGCTGCAACAGCGTATCATATAGGTCGTTGAAGTGCACCAAGCCAGGTATGGCTTCTCTAAGCTTCCCCGTTATACGCCCTAAAGTCACTGAATCACCAATTTTGTAAGACTCTCGAACGCACAGCACGCGGTCCGCTCCCTAGATCTAGGCTACTGATTTACATAACCCCTTCGTCTGTCGAATTTGTTGTGTTCAAGAAGTGAGCTAAACAAATATAAACTTTCTTTTGAGATACATTCTGTATATTGTTTACTCCATTTACACAAAACACTGTTGCTAAACATTTTGCGCAAATTTTTAATGAGGTATGGAACCTATATAGATCCTGTGGCTTCAATTCTTGCACGAATCTATACATCAGCAAACAGCAAAATTAGCAAAAAAAAAAAAAAAATCCTGTGCACGATGGCGGATAGACTGATTCGGGTCTTCCTCTACTCTACGCTCTACAGCAGCAATGACTTCTTCTGTAGGCACTGTACGACGTCTCTATTGATGCGTATTATCATTTAGAGTAAACGTGATGCGAAAACGTTCCTTACTTAATCGAATTAATTGCTCTGATGGACGACTATGTTGACCGTAAAATAGAGGTAGGATCGTCTATGCCTGTTATACAGTGCCAGTTTCTGATAGAATGCAATCACAGAAATAAGCTGTGTTATTGTGCACGATAAGTACCTGGATGGGTGATCAGGTTGAGATCATAGATCTTGTTGAAAAAACTATTGTCCGTAACATCGCGATTACATACTTTCATCAACGAACAAATATGATCAAATCACACCTCCTTTTTTCTTAATCTTTATAGGCATATATAAAAATAAGAAAACGAGAAAAACGCTAATCGGTAATCTGGTACCACTGAAACTGAAACACCTAGATGCCAACAGGGGGCATTTTGGGGTTAACAAATAAAATCCCCAAATAAAATCCCCAAAACTTAATGGGGATGAAATTTAGTAAATGTCATTGTCACAACAATGTTTTTTTTATAATTAGCACGCGCTAAAGTGTTTATGAATACCCTTATAGTGTTTGGGCACAGCGCGGGCATTAAGGAAATTGGGGAAAAGAGGGGAACCGATGTGCATTGGTTTTAAATTTAAGTAAATTGTAATGGGGAGGAAAGACTGAGTTTGGTAAAGCATTCCACATTCGTGTTGTTCGTTTTAGGTTTATTTCATAGTACATCCGAAGATAGGCTTGAGGGTGAATTGATTAGCATTCATGACATGGCGAGTATTACGGTTGAATGTTTGAAGGGGCAGAATGCAGCTGGCTATTTCGATTGAGCATTTCCTGTTAAAATAGCGGTAAAAAAGTGTTAGGCAAAAGATATTCCTACGATGTTCAAGCGAGACTATATAGTTTGCTACGGTTGGATCTCCTATCAGTTTTATCGCAAGTTTTTGTATCCAATCTAGTAGGTGCAACGATGTTTTTGCTGCACCTGACGAGATGTGGGCGTTAAACTCAAGTTTGGGGCGTATATACGCTCTATATATTGAGGCCAGATCAGAAGGGGTGAAATATTTTTTGCATCGATTGAGGAAACCTAGACATTTCGCTGCGTTTTTAGCGATTTCGAATATGTGGTCGTTCCAACGAAGGTCGTTACTAATACACATACCGCGCATGGAAAGTTTGTCGGTTTCGGCGATGCAAGTGCCATTCAGGGATAATGGCTGTAAATTTTGGTTTCGCTTAGATGACAGAAGACAGCGTTGTGTTTTGGAAGCAATTAATTCCAGTCTATTGGATTTACCCCATTCAATTATGCTGTCAAGATCGGAATTTAATGAGCGTGACATATTTTTCCGTTTCTGTTCCACATCCGAAGATGAAGGGCGTGGATTTAAGAACGAATATGAAAAGCTGAGAGTGCTGTCATAGGCAAAAGAATGGATTGGATTAGAAGTTGCAGATAAGAGGTCATTAATAAAAAATGTGAAAGAGTCTCGGAGACAAAATGGAGCCCTTAGGAACACCAGCATTTATTTGGTGAGTAGCAGACTTGAAACCGTCCAAAACAACTTGAATTGAACGTTTCGAGAGATAGTTTCTAATCCATAGAGGAAGAGTTTCATCGATTCCAAATGCACGCATTTTCGACAAGAGGGCTTGATGCCAAACCCTGACAAATGCCTTTGAAATATCAAGTGCAACGATCTTGTTTTTGACACCAAGGTGGATAGATTGATTTCACTTTTCGGTGACGTATGTCATCAAATCACCAGTGGACCTGTTGCATTGAAAACCGTACTGTCGGTCATTTAGGAGTTTTCGTGATTCAAGATATTTCATAAGCTGACGATTTATCAGCGTTTCCATGACCTTAGAAAGAAGGGAAGAAATTGCAATTGGTCGGTAGTTGGAGAGAGAAGAAGATGGACAAATGCTGTTTTCCATCTACTCGGGAAGAGTCCTGATGAATAGGACAGATAGAAAAGCTTACGCAGTGGTTTTGCCAGCGTGGAAGAACACCTCTTCAGAATTATGGGGGAGATACCATCTGGACCAGACGATTTGTGAATGTTAAGATCTAATAATACACTTGCGACATAGAATGTTCTACGTTCTCAAGTACAGGAGAACAGGAGGAGACTGGCCACAATCTGGTAACGTGTAACTGGCTGCAAAATGGGCAGCAAGCAGATTGGGTTTGTCTAAAGGGGTGACAGCTGGAATGTCATTGTAAATGAGCGTGGGAATGGAATATGAGGTCAAATTCTTAATGTTTTTGACAAATGACCAAAAGTTTTTACTGCCTTTGGGACATAGTAGAATTTTTTTTGCCTTAGCTTTTGGTCGTGGGAGAATTTGACACACTTGATGCGAACATTACATTCGTTTCTGGCTCGTTTGAACTTAAGTCGGTTTTCCTCAGTAGGATTGGTCTTATATAACCGAAAACATAACTATTTCAGCCGTACATAGCCTCTTTGCAGCTCGAGTCATACTACCCGTTTACCTTAGGTGTGCTACTCTTTACCCGGTGAGGGATAAAGGATTTCATACCCAGGAGAATGGTGTTCGTTATCGCATCGGCAGTAGTATCCATGTCATTATCGAGGCATGTTGGCCAGTTAAAATTCTTAAAGAAACCGTTCAGAGCTTCCCAGTTGGCTTTCTCGTATTGCCATACGGTTCTTTTTGGAATTTGTTCTTTAACTATGGTTGGAGTACGAGAAATTAGCCGATACGATACAGTGGTCTGACGAGCCTAGAGGCGATAGCACATTTATTAGAATGAGAGGTCAGAAACAAGTCCAGGTTGTTAGCGGCTTAACTGTGAATGTCCGGAATTCGTGTTGGCTCATTTACAAGCTGGGTTACGTTGTTTACCTCAGCAAAGATCTCAACATACATTCCTTCGGGTGTTGACTGTCCAGAATTTCGAAGCCACGATGAATTGTGTACATTGAAATCGCCCGCAATGACGACTTCAGTGTGAGGATACAGGGATACAATTCTTGAGATGGAGTCAGACAGCTCATCAAACTCATTAAAATTCGAGTTGCTGTCCATATTTATGCTTCTATAAATAAAACAGTAGTGGATTATTTGTTTACGGACATGGAATTTCAGCCATATAAAATTAAATTCCGGATTGGAACATTGGCGATATTGTTGTTGTATTTGGTAGGCTACATCACTACGAATGTAAACGGCGAGACCTCGGTGAGAGAAGAATAATGGCCCTAAGTTATATCCAGGTAGACTTAGTTCTGAAATTTCAGAATTAGCGCCCACCTGTGTTTCACAAAGTGCCAAAACAGCTGGTTTGTATTTGGATATGTGAACGTATGCCGAAAAGAGATTTGTTCTTAACTCACGAATATTGTTTTAGAAAAAACAACGTTTTTCTCCTGGTTTTTATAGAAAAACGCCCCAAAAATGTGGCCGTGGTTTAAAATAATCTATATACGAAATGTTCATATAAACATTACCAATGATTTTGAATCAAAAGTTTTTTTCGATTATTTTTAAATTTTACCGAAAAAGGTATTTTACGCATCGAGAAAGTGGTCGTGGCATGAAACTTTATATGGACAAAATATACCTATTGGGATTGTATAAATATGTTGCTCATTCAATTTTTCCAAATTCCTTACGGTTTGTCCCAAAACAACGTTTTTCCAAAGAAATAGAGCCTGGCAGTGGGCGGATTTTGAAAATGTGTACACTTGTTCAGCTGGCAGCAACAAGGAGTCCGTGTACCAAATTTCATTGTTCTAGCTCAAAATTTAAGGCCCAAAACTGTTGACGGACGGACAGGCACGGCGAAATCGACTCAGTTAGCGATTCTTAGCTGATCCATATACTTTAAGGTATATCTAGCTAAATTATTTCTATACGTTACAATAGGTCTGTTCCCGTACAAAATAATATTTACTGATTCTTACTGATTTTTACTTATTGCCGTTACCGTACGTAAAAATAAGTAAAAGAGACAGCTCACGAGAGAGCAAAAAACTACCCCTCCATAAAAATCTGTAAAAAAAATTTACTGCAGAAAATTCTGTTGGTAAAAATCAGTTAACTGTCAGTTGGTAGCTAAAAGTGACAACTCGCTTGTTTTGACAGGTGATTTATGTCATTTGTTCTTTAAAAGGCATACACAATATATAATTTTACTGTTTTTTACTTAAACGCGTTCCCGTACTTTTTGGTAATTTTGTCACTTTCTGAGATAATTTACCCCCACTCCAAGAAATTTGAGAATTTATTATTTTTACTGAAAAAGTACGGGAACAGACCTAATGTATCACCACGAATGTACCTCTATGGGAAAGGGTATAAAAACACGCAGCCGTTAAGGCGCAATCGACTGATTTGGCTTAATTTGAACTGAACTCTTAGGATTGCATTATTTTCGTTAATTTGACCGGTGCGTTGTTTCACTCACAAAGAAACATTCAATAAGGTTGAATAATTGTTGACAACAATTTATCCGCTATGTAATGATACGCACAGTCATTTTAAAAAGCGTTGTGCGTTGATAATATTCACTATGATAACATCGTAAGTCATGACTAACGTTTTGAGATCGACATACCATTAAAAAAGTTCAAGGGTGCGTTTGTATTAAAATACAAAATTTTTGTCACTAATCGCAATTGGAAAACCCGTTAGTAGGTAGTACAAGTGAGTCAAAACATGTCGCCCTTCCGAATAGCTATGATTTTTCATAGATACACATGCTCACCATATATAAGATTTACGTCAGCGTGGTGTGCGTAAAGTGCGTGATCAATTTTCCATTCCACTGTATAATTCCCATTCACTTCTAACGGTTAATTTCATAAGACCCACTCTGCGATGGTGATCAAACTAAGACTATACTTCACAGGATCATTTCTGTAGTCAGTCTTCATTCACTTTTAGAGCAATCTGAAAGAATATACACCCGCGATGACGAGGAATATCGTTTTATCTGCAGCGTGAGGTTTTGACTGTTGTTTTACGTTTCAAACGCATAATCAGCATGTCGTCGATGATCGCTCGGTTTACACGGATAAAACGACTTCTGAGTGGTGCCTTTTAATTAATTTTCTATATTTTATCATTTTCTTTCGATTAATTGCAAATTGTAATAAAAGGTGGGCCAGAACCAGAAGTCATCCGATGTTGTTGGCTCTCTTTTTTTTCCTAAATGAAACGGAAGTGTGTGCCGTGCCGTTGCTCCGATCTGTTGGACCTGGAGGCTGGAATTGGAACCACATGGTGTCCTCCAGATCCAGTCATAATTCGTCCAATTGCGGCAGAAAAAACTCGGTTAACATGGCCCTATAGCGCGCACCGTCCACTGTTGTCGTTTGACCAGCGGCCTTCTCGAAAAAAATGGCCTGATGACTCCTCCTCCAGCGTGAACAGCGCACCATGCAGTTACTTTGAGCGGGTGCAATGGCTCCTCTGCGTTACTTGTGGTCGGCCATTTTCGGTGCCCCAGAAGCGATAGTTTTGCTTGTTCACGTACCCGTTGAGGTGGAAATGAGCCTCATCGGCTCATTATGATTTTGGTCGAAAAATCGTCCACTTCGTCCTCGAGATTGAGGACGGCTTGGGCGTAGGTTATACGCGTTTGGCGGTCGACAGGCAGCAGCTGATGCACGGCCTGGACTTTGTACGGGAACATGCGCAAGTCTTTGACCAAAAAAAATTCGAATTAGGGAGTGTATCGCTTGGGGAGTGTATCGCTCCATGGCTTGTTCACTTTTATTCTACATCTGGTAAGTGTCTAGTCCACAAATTTGTATACCTACCCTATCCCATAGGGGTATATTAGTTTTGATACATAGTTTGTAACATAGAGAAATAATTTAGCTACATATACCTCAAAGTATATGGGTCGACTCAGAATCGTTAGCTGAGTCGATTTAGCCATGCCTGTCCGTCCGTCCGTACGTCACCAGTTTTTGGGCCTTAAATTTTGAGCTAGAAGGATTAAATTTGGTACACGTGCTCTTTGCTGCTCCCAGCAGAACAAGTGTAAACATTTTTGAAATCCGCCCACTGCCACGCCCCCTTTTTATAAAAACGTATTTTTTGTCCAAACCGTTAAGAATTTGAAAAAAGTGTCTGAACAGCATATTTAGAGAATCGTAATATCTATATTTCGTTTTTTGATTTAGAATCATTAGCAATAATAATATGAACATTTCGTCTATAGACAATTTTAACCCACGCCCACTTTTTGGGGGCGTTTTCTTACAAAAACCGTTTGTATACCCTACCCAATAGCATATGCAGGAGAAAAACGATGTTTTTGTCAAACAACAAAAGATTCTGATAAACTGTTTGAGCAATATGTTGTGACAATGTCATTTTCTATATTATAGGCCCATAAAGCTCACTTTTTAGAGATATTAATTTTAAGGATGGGATGGGATAGGGTATTCAACGATCCGCACAGCGGACTGTACCCTTCTCATATGTTTTTTTTTCTAATGTTCAGTGTCCTAAAATTTTTGCGGATATTCATTATTAATGACTTCAGCGAAACAAAACTAATAAATAGGATTATCAGGGAAATTCTTAAAAGTTGGAATTATTTCTCTAAACACCGCCAATATTATTTTCACATTTTCAGAATAGGTGTTTAATTGCAACCGTATTTATTGAATTTATTTTTGTATCCGATGCATTTTGCGAAACCGTTTCCGTGATTAAAGGAAAATTGGTTTGCATGTCACTGGCTCTCTAATCTCCACGAGCAACACTTTATTTCACTAATTTCCTTTTTTAAACCACCGAGTTAGTGAGTTCTTTATTTATAGAACTCAGTTGTGAAATCAACCCAAATAATTGTAGATTGTCACAGATTTTGCACTTATAGCTAAGTCCCAAAGCTAAATTCATGAGTTGGAGGGCCGCTGATGGAAGGTTCACACAATGGGTGTGGAATTTCCTACAGCATATCCCACGATTTTAATAACAAACGATTTTTTTGGTAATATAATGAAATATAGCACGATAACACGAACACTAATATTCACTCTGAACCTTTTAATAAAACTGAAATCGAAAGTTTGAATTATAAAATACGTTTCAATAAAGTTAGAATTTCATTATGCATACGCTGCGTTTTGTAAAGATAAATGATTGCTTTTATATCTTAAACGTTTTCATTCAATGGACACACAATTTATATCTTCTGACTCGGAAGGTGAAAAATACAGCCACACGAATTTATTTTCAAAAACTTTACAGAAAAACAATACATTTGAATTTTTCAGCCATTTTATATGAATTTAGCAGAATTTTGCTAGTACACAATTTCGAATCTGCATTCGATACGTGACCATTCGTATGTGATCATCCCAATCAAGTTACTCGATCGTTCGATAACCCACTCGATAACTGATGTGGTAATTCGACTCTTGATCTGTCGTATTCGGACTCTTTTTGATGGGGTTACCTGAAGGTAATGGTTTGCATTAACAAACCACACACTATACAGGAGCTGAAACCCAAAAATCGCACAAATTATACGCCGGAAACACATCAGTTCAAAAGGTCATTGAAAGTGCCATGAAAAGAGCCCAAGACTGCAAGCATTATAATGGTGGCAACTTAACCGACATGAATTTCCATACATATTGTATAAAATATCTACGAAATAAAGTTTTATTTGAAATTTATTTAATTAATTTATTTATTAGTGTTTATCTTTTCATTCAAAGGTTATTCCAGATATACGTAGGAAAACGACCTTTTTGCCACCCTTAGACGGATCTAGTTTCAACTTTGTAAGACGACGACGAGGTGTTTTGAGCTTCTATTCAAATGCTTACAATAGGAAACGGATCAAATGAGGTTGATAAAAATGAATTATCTAATCGATTTCTACATGTTGGTATCTAAAGGAGTTTTTCGCAAAAATATACACAACGGTACCGACTTTTTGGTATAAATTGCAGATTTGTCGATAAATGTTTTATGTAAAACAATATGGGTACCTATTCTAAGTCATAATTTGAATACCCACATTGTTTAACATTTACATAATAATTTTCTCGGTATATACATATTTTTCGCTTCGTCTCTCAGTGACGCCACTTTGTAGATAATTTCCATAGATACATGCTCAGGTAGATCAATAATTAAATTCAGTATTGTGAGAGTAAATATTTCGTCGAACCATATGATTCCCATTCACTTCTAACGGTTAATTTCATAAGGCCCACTCTGCGATGGTGATCAAACTAAGACTATACTTCACAGGATCATTTCTGTAGTCAGTCTTCATTCACTTTTAGAGCAATCTGAAAGAATATACACCCGCGATGACGAGGAATATCGTTTTATCTGCAGCGTGAGGTTTTGACTGTTGTTTTACGTTTCAAACGCATAATCAGCACGTCGTCGATGATCGCTCGGTTTACACGGATAAAACGACTTCTGAGTGGTGGCTTTTTATAATTTTAATAAAATGTTAATTAAATTACTTTTCCGTTGGATTTTAAGATTTCGTATTCGTTAAACAAAAACAACAAAGTTGTGTAAAATTGTATGTGTATGTGTTTAGGAGAACTTTTGATAGAATGATCACAGTCGGTATCACTGACTAGAAAAATATATTGGCCTTGGCATACGCAGATACGCTATGTTTTAATTACGCTGCTGAGTACTGACAATTCAGTTTTTCTTCGCCTTTAAAAAATCACAATTCCGGTCCGGAGATGTGCCCCTACTAGGGTCCAGTAAAGCTATCATTGATGATATGATGATGATATATTTTATTTTACTCTTAGTGGCTTTTTTTTATAAAACGTATCATTGTCCATTGGCGAGTTGGTGTTAAAACAAATCCTATGAATTTTAGAACATGATTATCCAAAAAACCTTTTAATTTAAGTTTTCTCAGAAAATCAGTTCTTGTTTTTCAATGATCAGGATTCATTTTTCTATCAGGATTCAGTTTTCTGGAGTAATGTTTGTCATTTTACAGAAACTGAAACAAAATTTTCCAATGATTCCTATAACCAACTATCGGGTGTCCCATAATTCACGCAAAATATGAATTTTGTATCATTTAATAGTACTGTGTTGCCAACGGAAAAGGAAATAACAATGTGACAGCTGACAGTCCGGGGTTAGTAAAAATGGAGCGACATACGAAAGAACAACGAATTTTCATTCTTGAGCAATATTTAAAAAAAAAACATGATCGTTGAATACCCTATCCCATCCCATCCTTAAAATTAATATCCTCAAAATATAGGCCTTATGGCGATGAAATATAGAAAATGACATTGTCACAATATATTGCTCAGAGAGTTTATCAAAACCTTTTGTGGTTCGACAAAAAACAACGCATTTCTATTGCTTATGCCTTGGGATGGGGTATACAAATGGTTTTTGTAAGAAACGCCCCCAAAATGTGGGCGTAGGTGAAAATGATCTATGGACAAAATGTTTATATTACCATTGCGGAAGTATTTGCATCAAAAATTTTTTTCGAAAGTTTTAAAATTTGGACTAAAAGCGTTTTTTACTAAAAACGCCCCCCCCCCAAAAGTGGGCGTGGTAAAAACTTTGTATGGAAGAAATATAGATATTAGGATTATCTAAATATGCTGCTCAGACACTTTTTTGAAATTCCTTACGGTTTGGCTGAAAACTACGTTTTTCTAAAACTGGGCGTGGCAGTAGGCGGATTTCAAAAATGTTTACACTTGTTCTGCTTCGTCCGCCAGAGAGTCTATGTACCAAATTTCAACACTCTAGCTCAAAATTTAAGGCCCAAAAATCGGTGACACACAGACGGACGGACGGACGGACGGACAGACAGACATGGCTTAATCGACTCAGCTAGTGATTCTGAATCTATCCATATACTTTGAGGTATATGTATCAAAATTATTTCTCTATGTTACAAATTTAATGTCAAAACTAATATACCCCCCTATGGGATAGGGTATACAAAATAGTAATAGTAGTAAATAGTCATAGTAAAACCATCAACTGTGAAGAGAATAATTGAAAAATTCAGGGAAACTGCGTCAATTAGTGATCTTAGACACTCTGGGTGTCCTATCACAAGTCGTTCAACAGAAAACATAAAGCAGCTCGCGTGATGTTCCTGATAGTCCAGGAACATCAATTCGGCACCATAGCCATTAATTGGGCATTTCGAGAAGCTCCATACAGCGAATTCTCACGAAAGACTTGAAACTTCATGCTTACAAAGATCAATATTGAGGCAAGAACTGAAGAGTATTGATCATGCAGCGCAAAGTGGGTTCGTTGAATGGATTTTTGAACAACAAGTGGATGCGGATGTCTCGATCAAAATCATCTTCAGTGATGAAGCAAAGCCGTGATGGCCATTTATCTGATGTGCTATTCCATATATAACCCCAATCTGTAAAAAATAGGCTTTCTAATAAAAATCTGTGTTTTCTGTATTTAAACAGTTTGAGATGTTCCAAAGCGTTGAATCGGTATAGAACTTTGAAATGGAATAAAACGAAGATGATTTTTTTTTTAAATTGGCATGATATTAACTTTATTCGAAAGATAATCTTCTGGAATTATAATTTAAATGTGATTTCTGGCATATGATCGTCACGGCTGGCTCGGATGTAGTCTAATCTGAAGGTCTAACTTTCGATGACTTTTTCTAACATTTGTGGCCGTATATCGGAAATAACGCGGCGAATGTTGTCCTTCAAGTGGTCAATCGCTTGGGGCTCATCGGCGTTGACTACCGACTTAACATATCCTCACAGAGAATAGTCAAGCGGCGTTAGATCGCATCGGGCAAGAAGTACATACACACACATGAATGATTTTGAAAAAGCTAGGTGCTGGGTACAAACAAGCCTGTTGCGATAAAAATTTGTATTCGTATTTTTTGGGAGCCTGTGTGTTCTCGTTTTTCATACGCAGGATTTTCTTCTCTTCCCTTCTCCTTGTCCGGTACTCTTTCCATGCGGCGCGTGCTTTGCTTTGTAGCTCCTTGATATGTGCCACTTCTTTGTTACTTGCAAGTATCACCAAGGACATCTTTTCGGGGGTGGCTGGTAGCATAAGGTGGCTTCTGCTACTTCTTTGATGGTATGCAATACTTTATCCACTGGGATGGTGGATGAGGGCACAGCGGGTAGTCTATCCATCACTTTTTGTTTGTAGACTCTGGCAGTGTCCGGCTTACCAAGGCTTGAAATGTAAAGTCTTTACGTGGAGGCTGTGCTTTCCAACTAACCCACCGAAGATGGTTTCCTTGCCGATTTTCACATTGAAGCCCAGTAGTCCGATTTTCACATCGTTTTCTGGACAGGCTCTGTAGGATACGTCCAGGAGTTCGAAAAAATTCCTCTTTGAAAAGGGGTTTCAATCTCATTGGTAGGGGCGTGCGCACATATCAGGCTGATGTTGCAAAACGTTGTTCTACTGCGGATCACAACCAGGCAATAACTTAACGACTTAAAGTCGATTATTCTTGACCCAAGTCGGCTCTCCACAAAGATTCTGCATTTTAATATGTGCAGCCTTGGGTGGCGGTTGTAATAAATGTCGCAAGGTTTTAGTTTGTGTATTCCTGATCCTGCCCAACGTATTTCCTGGATCGCGGTAATGTCTACCATATACCGCGTGAGGACAAATTCAAGTATTTGAGGTTTGCAGCGTGCGTCTTTTTTAGGTGCATCAGTATTACATGCTGCCGCGAAGTCTGTTAGTCGGAAGCCATTATCTGTTGCCATTACGTGTAGACTGTGTTTTCCAACTAACCCCCGAAGATGTTTTCCTTACCGATTTTCGCATTGTGGTCCCCTAGTAGGATTCTTACATCGTATTCCAGAAAGGCTCTGTAGAATCCGCCCAGGAGTTCGAAAAATTCCTCTTTGAAAAGGGTCTTCAATCTCATCCGTAGGGGCGTGTCTCTGCCATGTACCGCGCGAGGACAAATTCAAGTTTTTGGGGTTTGCAGCCTACGTACGTTCCAGGTGCATACTCGTAAATCTTTGTCCGTGGACGTTCCGTGTCTGATTGATATTTGAGGAGATCTGTTATCCGAGGCTGTTGTCTCTCTCATAACTAGCTACTTTGTACGAGGTAAGGAAGTGACCCTGCAGAAACCTTTGTTCGAAGAACTTAAGTGCCTCTACCAGCACTGAACCTGCTCCACGACGAAACTTGTGGTAAGAAATTCTATCAAAATCAAGTCTCAGTGACATAAGAGAAGGTGAAAGATTGTCTAGACATTGACTTACTACACAACTGGATTAGTTAAATGACCTTCAATACCCCCCGTGGACCGCACTTATTTCGTCGAAAAAAAAACTACATCTCCCTCTATAGATACAGCACCTCCCTTCTAGCTCCAATACGAGCTATAAGGGCCTCCAAGTCGTGGAGGCCATTTATCCGATGTGCTATTCCATAATTAGGCTTTCTGATTAAAAATCGGTATTTTCTATTAAAATTGCATTTTTCGTGAATTATGCGACACCCTTTATATTAAGTCCCACTTGTTGGAAACATTTTCTTTGAAAAACGTTAAAAAATCGAAAAAAAAAATGTTCCAACTAAATACTGTTCTGAGCAAATTTTTTTCCGAAGATTTTTAATCGCAGAAACATTTTGGTGATGTTTATGTCAGGTATGGGATCGGATATTAAATGATTGAATCAGTGCAGTGCTGTGGTTAGACTAACTGAATAAATGCGTTTGCAGCGTTACCAGATTTAGCAGTTTCCTGCGATTTTAGCAGTTTTTGATCATGAAAATGACCTGCAGCAGTTTTTTTAGCATTTTCTTAAATTTTAGCAGTTTTTAGCAGTTTTCAAACAAAAAAAAATTTGTACATGTTTTTAATTGTTTGGGCGACGGTAAACACGAATACACGATCATCTTCAAGAAAAATGATCCCAAAGAAGAAATGCAAATACGCAGAGTTAGGGTCAGAAAGCAAACAAAGTAAACACAGCTGTTTATATGGGTAGTGTCGGTGTGGTGGATACCTATTGATGTAACTGTGTAGCATTTCCAAAAGGAAAGGGTGCAGATAGTTATTATATTGTTTACATAGACATTGTTTGGACAACGACACTCAATCCAAATTGTGTATTTATTAAATGCGTATGTCACTCGGTTGCTCTAGCTGTCAGTCATGCCAGTAAAAATTGCCAAGATCCATTGAGCAATTGGTCAAAGATGTCTAATCATACTTTTCTCAAGGTAGTAAAAGACAACGAGAATTTTTACAATTCCAAGATTTTTTTGAAACAGAAGAGCATAGGATTTTGCGCCACTAAGACATTAGATGGCTATCGCTAAAACTAATACCCCCTTACATATAGAAAATGACAATGTCACAACAAATTTTACGGTTCTACAAAAGACAAGGTTTTTCTCCTGCATATGTTATGGGGCAGTGTATAAAAATGGTTTTTATATAAAAACGCCGCCAAAAAGTGGGCGTGGGTTAAAATGGTTTATAGACGAAATGTTCATATTAATATTACTAATGATTCTGCATCGAAATTTTTTTTCGAAAAATTTAAAATTTGACCGAAAACAGTTTTTTTTATTGAAAACGCCCCCAAAAAGTGGGCGTGGCAAAAAAGTTTATATTGACGAAATATAGATATTCAGATTGTCTAAATATGTTGTTCAGAAACTTTTTTTAAAATTCCTTACGGTTTGGCCAAAAACTGAGTTTTTCTGAAAAGGGGGCGTGTTCTGTGGGCACGGACGAGGATCCTATATACCAAATTTCATTATCCTAGCTCAAAATTTAAGGCCTTAAAATCGGTGACGTACAGACGGACGGACCGACAGACAGACTTGGCTTAATCGACTCAGGTAGCGATTCTGAGTCGATCCATATACTTTGAGGTATATGTAGCTAAATTATTTCTCTATGTTACAAACTATGTATCAAAACTAATATACCCCTATGGAATAGGGTATAAAAAAAGACGAATTTCTCAAGGAAAATCGATCGCAGTTTTTTTAGCATTTTTTTACGCTTCCATCTAGCAGGTTTTGCAGTTTTTCGTCCTACCTTTAGCAGGTTTAAAAAAATTTATCTGGTAACGCTGTGCGTTTGTTCAAGTGCCCCTAACATAGCCTGTCTAGTTTGTAAAAAAAAATAAATAATTTCTTATTTGGCTGCACCGCTAATATTGATGCGAATTGCTTTAAGGTGGAATACCACGTAACTAATAATTTTTTATTCTAAAAAAACCCCATTCCACATTCAAATGATTCATAGAACACAACACGTGCGTTTGTTATCGTTTCTATTCGAATAGATACATTTACATCCAGGTCGGGTGATCGGGCATAGAGAAGCGAACGAAACAACAACAATTTCCATTCGATCGAGAAACAGTCGAAACAACAACAATTTCGATTTAATATTTAAGTTTCGCCTCTTGGTTCACACTTGCTTTCTGTTGGATTTTAGAAAAGAGCACGTCAACGACGCCCAACAAATTGTCTGATGTAGGAGTAATAACTGACGGTTTTTACTTTATACAAACCAAGTGAGGATGAAGGATTATGAATTTTTCTTGATTCGAATCACTCCCGCGGCGCCGATGGGGTTGCTCCTATCTGGTGTTAGTGGATAATCTGATGGTTAAGACCGAAAAAAAATATTTTTTGATTAAATGATGGTTTCACTCCACATATGAGGTGCTTAATTGTCGTTTTTAAATTGTTTTTTTTTTTGAATTTGAAGTTCGTTTTTGTGTTATCTGAAATGGAAAATAGAATTTAACCAACCAAAACCAACGAGATTTTTATTTTGATGAAACCCATGACGTGATGGAGGAATCCGAAAAATATCTGTCTTTCATGCACCCATATTACATAACAATGTGGATTTACTCTAAATTTGATTCGAGGTTCTTTGCGTGTGAACCTTCCATCAGCGGCCCTCCTCCAACTCATGAATAATTTAGCTTTGGGACTTTGCTATAAGTGCAAAATCTGTGACAATCTACAATTATTTGGTTTGATTTCACAACTGAGTTCTATAACTAAAGAACTCACTAACTCGGGGTTTAAAAAATGAAATTAGTGAAATAAAGTGTTGTTCGTGGAGACTAGAGAGCCAGTGACATGCAAACCAATTTTCCTTTAATCACGGAAACGGTTTCGCAAAATGCATCGGATACAAAAATAAATTCAATAAATACGGTTGCAATTAAACACCTATTCTGAAAATGTGAAAATAATATTGGCGGTGTTTAGAGAAATAATTCCAACTTTTAAGAATTTCCCTGATAATCCTATTTATTAGTTTTGTTTCGCTGAAGTCATTAATAATGAATATCCGCAAAAATTTTAGGACACTGAACATTAGAAAAAAAAACATATGAGAAGGGTACAGTCCGCTGTGCGGATCGTTGAATACCCTATCCCATCCCATCCTTAAAATTAATATCTCTAAAAAGTGAGCTTTATGGGCCTATAATATAGAAAATGACATTGTCACAACATATTGCTCAAACAGTTTATCAGAATCTTTTGTTGTTTGACAAAAACATCGTTTTTCTCCTGCATATGCTATTGGGTAGGGTATACAAACGGTTTTTGTAAGAAAACGCCCCCAAAAAGTGGGCGTGGGTTAAAATTGTCTATAGACGAAATGTTCATATTATTATTGCTAATGATTCTACATCAAAAAACTTTGCATGAACGAAATATATATATTACGACTCTAAATATGCTGCTCAGACACTTTTTTCAAATTCTTAACGGTTTGGACAAAAAATACGTTTTTATTAAATGGGGGCGTGGCAGTTGTTCTGTTGGGAGCAGCAAAGAGCACGTGTACCAAATTTCATCCTTCTAGCTCCAAATTTAAGGCCCAAAAACTGGTGACGTACGGACGGACAGACATGGCTAAATCGACTCAGCTAGCGATTCTGAGCCGACCCATATACTTTGAGGTATATGTAGCTAAATTAGTTCTCTTTGTTACAAACTATGTATCAAAACTAATATACCCCTATGGGATAGGGTATGCAAATTGCACATTTGAATTGCAATATTTCAGAGATAAGTGGGCCAAAAGAGATCACCCTATTGGAAGATGCTCTTATTTTTGCAAATGGCCGCCAATGTCGTATCTGTTTTGACATTTGTGGACTAGACACTTACCAGATGTAGAATAAAAGTGAACAAGCCATGGAGCGATACACTCCCCAAGCGATACACTCCCTAATTCGAATTATTTTTGGTCAAAGACTTGCGCATGTTCCCGTACAAAGTCCAGGCCGTGCATCAGCTGCTGCCTGTCGACCGCCAAACGCGTATAACCTACGCCCAAGCCATCCTCAATCTCGAGGACGAAGTGGACGATTTTTTGACCAAAATCATAATGAGCCGATGAGGCTCATTTCCACCTCAACGGGTACGTGAACAAGCAAAACTATCGCTTCTGGGGCACCGAAAATCGCCGACCACGAGTAACGCAGAGGAGCCATTGCACCCGCTCAAAGTAACTGCATGGTGCGCTGTTCACGCTGGAGGAGGAGTCATCAGGCCATTTTTTTCGAGAAGGCCGCTGGTCAAACGACAACAGTGGACGGTGCGCGCTATAGGGCCATGTTAACCGAGTTTTTTCTGCCGCAATTGGACGAATTATGACTGGATCTGGAGGACACATGTGGTTCCAATTCCAACATTCCAAGTCCAACAGATCGGAGCAACGGCACACACTGCCGTTTCATTTAGAAAAAAAACGAGAGCCAAACAAACATCGGATGACTTCTTTTGGCCCACCTTGTATTACAATTTACAAATATTCGAAAGAAAATGATAAAATATAGAAAATTAATTAATAGCCACCACTCAGAAGTCGTTTTATCCGTGTAAACCGAGCGATCATCGACGACATGCTGATTATGCGTTTGAAACGTAAAACAACAGTCAAAACCTCACGCTGCAGATAAAACGATATTCCTCGTCATCGCGGGTGTATATTCTTTCAGATTGCTCTAAAAGTGAATGAAGACTGACTACAGAAATGATCCTGTGAAGTATAGTCTTAGTTTGATCACCATCGCAGAGTGGGTCTTATCAAATTCACCGTTTGAAGTGAATGGGAATCATATAGTCGAATGAAATATTTACTCACACTTACATATGATGACGAATTGACGAATCTAAACGGTGAGTGGTCATTTCGTTTAGTATCTATGAATAGAATCAATAAAGTGGCGTAACATTTGGTTGGACATGAATGTGTCAAATATAAAAATGTTTGTGGGTTTATTTAATTTTAAAGAACACATTGGGAATTAAAATCTTAAGGCCTCTTGCACCAACTTATTTATCCAACAATCTGATATATTATGTATAACCTGAAAATTCAAGGACAGGTTGATAAATGGTGTTGAGGGCCGAAGTTGGTGCATATTCGTACATTTAATGGCGCAAATTTATAGTCGGCTAAAGTACACTTTAAAAATATTTAATCGCGTACTAACGCGTTTTGGTAATTATAATCGTCAAAAAGTGTACTTTAGCGTTGTCACTCTGCATTAAAGTTAAAGCGACCGAAACCTCACTTTAAATATTTAATAAAGAGTTAGCGTTCTGTCACTTTTTAGGTGAGTTTGATTTAGAGTTCTTAGAGGAATGTCCATTAGCATTACACGAATTAGCGCCACGATAAAAAAATGTCCATTATTGAAAATATGTTAAAGCAAGCTTTTAATTTAAAGTACCTCATGACTAGTGTGTCCAACGTACTAACCACTAGTCCAGTGCATAAAGAATGGGACCACCTGGTAAACGCTGACGGCTATAGCTTGAGAACCTTCTGATGACAGTTTGTCAGACTTTCACTTGAGTATGGGGAAAGACACCAATTTTGTTGGATATGAACCAGGAACTCCGTGCTTAGTAGTCCAACGTACTAACCACTAGGCCAGTGCATAAAGAATGGGACCACCTGTTAAACGCCGACTCTGAACGGCTATAGCTTGAGAACCTTCTAATGACAGTGTGTCCGACTTTCGCATGAGTTAGAGCAATGAAACAAATTTCTGTGCTGAAGACTTCGCTGAAGCCCACTTTCAACCCAGACTGTGGCGCCACTTAAGAAAGCAAATTTATACCCCTTCCCCCAATAAGCTAGGTTTCTCGCGGACACCAGCAAGAAACCCCTGGTTTGATGAGGAATGCCGACAGATGCTCGCAGCCAAGAACGAGGCCTACAAGGCTAAGCTGCAGGTGAAAACGAGAGCTGCCATTGAGCTCTATAGTCAAAGAAGAAGGGAAGAACATTGGCTTTTCAGAAAGAAGAAAAAAGAGCAAGAAAAGCGCACGATCGAGGATATATAGAGGTGCCACTCCAGGAACGATGTTCGCAAGTTTTACCAAAGTGTAAAACGTCAAAACCGTTTACCAACAACCTGATTGGCCCTTATCAGTGTGGTTTTAGGCCAGGAAAGTCCACTATCGATCAAATTTTCACACTTCGGCAGATCCTGGAAAAAACTCAAAAAGTCCAAATCGATACCCACCACCTATTCATCGATTTCAAAGCCGCATACGACAGCATTTATAGAGACGAACTATACAGAGCCATGTCAAGTTTTGGTATACCGCCCAAACTCGTCCGTTGGTGTAGGATGACGATGGAGAATTCTCGCTGCACCATCAGTGTCGGAAACGACCTCACGGACACATTCGATACCAAAAAAGGATTTAGGCATGGCGATGCGCTGTCATGTGACTTTTTGAATTTGATTCTTGAGAGGATTGTGCAAAACTGCCGAGCCAACACCAGAGGCACAATTTTCCAAAAATCGGTGCAACTACTAGCATACGCTGACGATACTGACATCATTGGTAGGACTCACCGTGATGTCATAGCCACGTTTGCTAGTATAGAGAAGGAAGCGAAGAAAATGGGTTTAGCAGTAAACGAGGATAAGACAAAATATGTGCTGTCAACACGAAAGGACACACAACATCGACGAATTGGACAGAACGTCAACATTGACAGATATAACTTTGAGGTAGTACGGGACTTTGTCTACCTCGGCTCCGCTATTAACTCTGACAACAACATCTCGTCAGAAATCAAACGAAGAATTACTCTTGCCAATCGCTGTTTCTTGGGGCTAAGAAGGCAATTTCGTAGTAAAGCCCTCACTCGAACTACTAAGGAGATCCTATATAAGCCCCGATCATCCCAGTCCTGCTCTACGGCGCTGAAGCATGGACCGTATCAAAAGCGGATGAAGAAATCCTTGGTCGATTGGAGAGAATAATTCTTCGAAAAAGCTTCGGTCCCGTTTCCGTTGACGGGCTATGGAGACGAAGATTCAACCACGAACTATACGAGCTGTACAGCGACATACCCCCAGTCAAAAAACTCCGCATTGGACGTTTAAGATGGCTGCGACATGTAGAAAGAATGGACACCAATACTCCGGCTCGCAGAGTCTTCGATTCCCAGCTCGACGTCGGACGCAGTAGAGGAAGACCTCGCCTTAAGTGGCGCGCACAAGTAGAAACCGACCTCAACCAACTGGGAGTGCGCAACTGGAGGCAGTTAGCTAAGGACCGGGCTAATTGGAGAGGAATGTTGGTTGAGGCCAAGGTTCATCCCTGACTGTAGCGCCACTTAAGTAAGTAAGTAAGTCCCCCAATAAGCAACCAAATATTCGACGGCAGTCCTATCTGACAATATACACCTTTGCTCAGGTTAATGCCCCACCCATACCATTTAACTGTAGTGGTGTCCTTTAATCCTTGAAAAACACGTGCCAAAACAATCGAAAAATCACAACCCCTTAGCGCCATTGTCGAATGCCATAAATTGAGATTTATTCTGTCCATCACTACCCTTTTGTCGAGTCTCGAGTCCCGTCGCCGTCCCCATTGGGGAAGTGCAATATAAAACGTCCCGCCCCAACCCGCTCATAAAACCCATCTAACCATCTCGTTCAACAACCATGCGAAGGCAGAGAGACCTTTGAATAACAATCTTTGCACGTATACCGACCTACAGGACGCTTGGGACATCTAAATCGTCTGCTTGTCATGTCGGTGGCACGCTCAAACCACAGTTTGTCGCACATATCACCGGCTCGTGCGTTCCAACTCCAAACCAGACCAGACTGATGATGCCAAGGACGAAATACGCTTTTCCAGGTCAAAGTGGATTTTTTTTTTGATTCATCATCAGCGTCGTTGTAGTCGACGTCGACGTCGTCGTCATCGTCAGTTGGGACGTGGAGTGAGGGATGATGTGTGATTACATTACGTTGCCGCCATTGTGGTCGCATGGGAACGTAACGTAAATACACACAATTTTTGTAATGGGATTTTCAACCCGTGCCGCTGCCGTTGAGGCAAACGGCTTTCATAATTATTTAATTGCAGGGCATTAGGCTGGGGTTACATTTGCGTAGAAATGGACTTGCGGCATGGCGGCTGTAGTTTAGACCAATCACCCTCGAAACTGGTTCTTATGAGCTCTTTGACGGTTTTTTTTTAAGGCGCCACAAGTAATTTTCTTGGTTTTTTATGAAATTGAGATAATTCCGAGATTTGAAGTACAAATCTGCGACAATTACAGAAAATAATGAACTGCTTGTCTCGAGTGCCCCGTTGGTTGTTGGTTGGTCTAATTGAAAACCAATTAATTGTGTCACTTTGTGATTGAGAAAAAAAAACGGTTTTTGTTTTATTTGTGCCACTCGATGACCCCAATGAAATTTTCGCTGTGATAACACTGTTGGGTGAGGACGGTGGCGGAGAGGGTGATTGAACTTCTACATGAAGTACGGACGTGATGTGATAATAGTCGGCTATCGTTCAATTAATTGAATCGCTCTGGGCCGATTGAGGCTTTTTTTTGTTAGAATCGTTGAAAGCCATGGAATTGCCTTTACAAAAATATCAAGTGGCCCAATTGAGAATGTATTACAATCAGGAGTATACAACAAAATTGCAGAAATTGGCAAAGTAAGGTGTCAGTGGTGAAAAGTTCTTCAATTAAGCAGACATTTGAAGAGGACCAGGAATTCTAGGAAAACCAATAGTACTCTGCACTTATGGAAGTTAACCTTAACGGGCCATACATAATCGAACTTGCGGAATTCAAATCCAGAATACGGAATGGAAATCACAGGTTTTAGAGAACGAAAACAGATAACGACTTCGGACTAACAGACTTTGCAGCAGCATGTAAATCTGGGATTAGTAGCACTGGGTTCCTTCGACTTAGATTCCGCTAGGCAACTAAGGGCTGCCCAGAATGCATATGTGTAGCTGATGCTTGTAGCTGAGTAAAATGTTAAAAACAAGGCAACTCGTAAGCGCTTACACAATGTGTATCTTCGTGAATCTGTAGCTTGAAGTTGAATAGAGGGCAACTTCATGCAAGAAATGTAACTCTCTTTTAACAGAGATGCAAGATACAAGCTACAGATATGCATTCTGAGCTGGCCTTTAGCCAGAATTTTTATAGGCTTTTCTCTGGTGAACCTATAACACTCCAGGAGCGCCCTGAGATGATGCTTGCAGGTTATTATTAACTATCCTCTTGAATTGTTGTAAATTGTAATTGTAAAGTTCATTCCATTGTTTGCTAGCTCTGTAACCAAAATAACCTTTGTATTGCGTTGTTCCTATCCTTGTTAGATGGACAGTGTGTCTGTGAGCTGAAACTATGTGTTGTAGTTTATTGGAAGTATGCTCAACCACAGAAATATAAATGCGAATCTGGGAGACACCCATCTCAAAGTAATAGCATCAAGAGGCACACCACAAGGAGGAGTTATCTCACCTCTGTTGTGGAACATAGTCATCAATGAGATACTCATCAAGCTACAGCGAAATAAGGTAAAAGTCATAGCCTACGCAGACGATGTAGCGATACTAGTTAAAGGGAAATTCCTGCCCACTATTAGTGAGCTACTCGAGCGGGCATTGAAAACTCTCAACGAGTGGACAAAACAATGTGAGCTTGGCATCAACCCCCAGAAAACGGAACTCGTTCTCTTTGCGAATAAGAGGAAGATACCAATATTCGACCTACCGGCTATCGATGGGACTACCCTCAAACTAGCCGATAGTGCAAAGTATCTGGGTGTCATTCTTGATAGAAAACTCAACTGGAACCTAAATTTGCGCGAGCGCATTAGAAGGCCACAGTCGCTTTCTATACGTGTAACCGAATATTTGGAAAAAACTGGGTTCCGAACCCCAAGATCATCCTATGGATGTACACGGCCATTGTGAGACCTATATTAACATATGGGGGGCTTGTCTGGTGGCAATCCACAAATAAAGTCACCCATCTGAAAAATATGGCAAAGGTACAAAGGATAGCATGTGTGGGCGCTACTGGCGCAATGAGAACCACACCAACAGCGGGACTGGAAACCATCCTTAACCTGCTACCGCTAGACCTTTACATGCAAGAATCTGCAGCCAAAAGTGCTCTAAGAATCAGCCAGCTCAACAGCTGGAAATCGAATTCAGGAGGACATGCCCAAATTCTACACAGATATCTGCGCTCAGCTGTATCCTCTGACTACATGCTGTCTCACCATGACTTCCAAAGACCATTCTCCTGCATCCTTCCAAGCAGAGAGGAGTGGGAGAGGAACCAATTGGGCCCCGAAACCATATCCATCTACACTGATGGTTCAAAAATGGATGTAGGCGTTGGAGCTGGAGTGTTTTCAGAAACACTAAAGCTAAACAGCACCTTTCGTCTCCCTGAGAACAACAGTGTCTTCCAAGCCGAAATATTGGCAGTAGCAGAGGCAGCCAAAGCGACCTCAATGCTGGCGATACCACCAGATGATATCATCATCTTTATTGACAGTCAGGCTGTCAATAATCTATCAACCAAGCTATCTCTGCTGTCGAAATAAAATCTCGGCTTGTGAAACGTTGTCGTGAAGAGCTAAAGGTTCTTGGCGTCCAACATAATGTTAAGCTCTGCTGGGTCCCCGGACACAGAGGCATACAGGGCAATGAAATTGCTGACGAACTGGCGAGAAAAGGATCTGCCTCCAGCATTGACCAAGCAGACCAGTCTGTAAAACCACCACTATGTGACCTCAAATCTCGGGTGGGACAGAAAACACTGATCACTGCCAAAAACAGGTGGAACTCTCTTCCCACCTGCGAAACTTCCAAAAGGATGTGGCCTGAGTATGACAAAGCCAGAACCCATAAACTACTTCGTTGAAACAGGAAATCTGTGTCTACTTTCGTTGAGATTCTTTCTGGACACAACTTACTAAAAAGCCACAAACTGAAAATGTATTTCATAGATGATGACCTCTGTAGAGGCTGCGGTGATGAAGAAATATACGAGGATACCCTCCACTTTCTGTGCCACTGCCCAGGCCTCAGCCAATTAAGAATGAGAAACTTAAAAAAATACTTTTTCCATGACCTCACGGATCTATCCGAAATCCCTCTCCCTAATCTTTTCAGTTTTGCAACAACATCTGGATGGCTGGAAAGAGAAAGACAGTAACGGGACAATGAATGAACCAACCACACAAGTGGACCCCCAACGGGCATCACAATGGGTCTATATTGACCTGAGTGCGATGAGGGAAGACACACACCGTCTGCCTCATCAATCCACCAACCTAACCTAACCTATGTGTTGTAGGTCGTTGAAATGCAACAAATCTAGGGATGCTTTCACTAAGCTCTTTCGAACATCTGTGTGTTACCTTTGTATTTCTTTGGCATTACTTATACGTCAGTTGATATCGAAGGAAGCACGTTGGAACCAACTTTATTTCATACTCGCTGCTTTAAGGTCATAGGGGCTCAGTGGCGCAGTGGTTAGTCCGATGAAGTGCAGAACAGCAAGTTTCGGTTCGATTTCCATTCGTATAGCATCACAAAACGGTTTTTGAAATCACCTTAAAACTGTCCCGCCATCGTAAAAGAAGAACACAAATGGTTGTGAGAATTAAGCTAGGAACTGGCTAGTAACTAAACGAAAAAAGGACAACGACGTTCGTATCTGCACCTGGAATGTGAGAACATTAAACAGGAGAGGTGCAGGCGAACAACAAGCGGAAGCCCTAAACTGCTTTTTGTACATTACTGCCATCCAGGAAATACGATGGAATGGGCCGGGCAAAAAGAGGATGAAAAACTGTGACATCTACTATGGACCGTGTTATAGTGAGCAGAAACAGCGACTATTCGGATGCGGATTTCTTATAAGTGCCAGACTTAGGCAAGACGTCTTATGTTTCCAAGACAGTAGCGCATTAGAACGCATTGTAACAATCTGCAACAAGGCCAAATTCGCCAACATAAGCCCTATATGCGCTCATGCTCCGACGGAAATAAGATATAACTAAGGATTGCTTCTACGAGCTCCTCGACAAAACCTATGAGCGACTACCAAAGTACGATGTTAAAATCGTGCTGGGAGATTTTAACGCAGAGGTAGGAAGAGAAGACATCTTTAGCAGTACTGTCGGAAAACATAGCCTACACGACAACACGTCTGGTAACGGACTTCGGCTAATTGACTTTGCTACGGAACGAAATGCCACTATAGCCAACACACGGTTTCCTCACATCGATATCCATAAGGGGACATGGCGGTCTCCAGATCAACGAACAGTCAACCAAATTGATCACATTGCGATAGACAAGAGGCACGCATCCATTATTTTGGATGTCCGAACATTCCGAGGGACTAACATCCACTCGGAAAACTACCTTGTTGTAGCCAAAGTAAGGATGCGGATATCCACCACGACACAAAAAAACAGAAATACTGTGAAAAAATTTGATGTCGAAAGACTGTAATCGCAAAAGACAGCCAAGACCTTCGCGCAACTCACAACACACCACCAGCATCTAATGTCGAAGAACAATGGCAACGATGCCAACAAACCATTAGATCAGCAGCAACTGATGTGCTAGGTTTCTCGCGGCCACCAGCAAGAAACCCCTGGTTTGATGAGGAATGCCGACAGATGCTCGCAGCCAAGAACGAGGCCTACTAGGCTAAGCTGCAGGTGAAGACGAGAGCTGCCATTGAGCTCAATAGGCAAAGAAGATGGGAAGAACATCGGCTTTTCAGAAAGAAGAAAAAAGAGCAAGAAAAGCGCGCGATCGAGGATATAGAGAGGTGCCACTCCAGGAACGATGTTCGCAAGTTTTACCAAAGTGTAAAACGTCAAAGACAAGGATACAAGGCTCGAACAGAATCCTGTCGAGATGAACAAGGAAATATCGTAGTTGAGACACAGTCGATACTGAGGATATGGAAGAAACACTTCTGCAGACTGTTAAACGGCGATGACGAACAACATTCCGCTGTCAGGCAGAACGAACCATTAAATATTGGCAACGACAGCGAAAACAGCCAACCACCCGACCTGGGTGAAGTGAGGATAGCTATATCTAAACTCAAGCTTAATAAGGCCGCCGGAAATGACGGCCTTCGCGCTGAGCTTTAAAAAGCTGGCGGAGATGACTTGGTAAGCAGCATCCACCAACTCATAAGCCAAATCTGGTCGGTGGAAAGTATGCCGCATTAAGAATAGAACCTCAGCATCGTTTGCCCGATTCACAAAAAAGGAGACCCTCTGAACTGCGCCAACTACAGAGGCATAATTCTGCTCAACATCGCCTACAAGATATTATCTGCCGTAATATGTGAACGCCTGAAACCGTTTACCAACAACCTGATCGGCCCTTATCAGTGTGGTTTTAGGCCAGGAAAGTCCACAATCGATCCAATTTTCACACTTCGGCAGATCCTGCAAAAAACCCAAGAAGTCCAAATCGATACCCACCACCTATTTATCGATCAAAGCCGCATACGACAGCATTTATAGAGACGAACTATACAGAGCCATGTCTAGTTTTGGTATACCGCCCGTTTGTGTAGGGTGACGATGGAGAATTCTCGCTGCACCATCAGGGTCGGAAACGACCTCACCGACACATTCGATACCAAAAAAGGATTTAGGCAAGGCGATGCGCTGTCATGTTATTTCTTCAATTTGATTCTTGAGAGGATTGTGCAAAACTCCCGAGCCAACACCAGAGGCATAATTTTCCAAAAATCGGTGCAACTCTAGCATACGCCGACGATATTGACATCATTGACATCACGTTGATGTCATAGCCACGTTTGCTAGTATACAGATATAACTTTGAGGTAGTACGGGACTTTGTCTACCTCGGCTCCGCTATTAACTCTGACAACATCTCGTCAGAAATCAAACGAAGAATTACTCTTGCCAATCGCTGTTTCTTCGGGCTAAATAGGCAATTTAGTAGTAAAGCCCTCACTCGAACTACTAAGGAGATCCTATATAAGACCCTGATCATCCCAGTCCTGCTCTACGGCGCTGAAGCATGGACCGTGCCAAAATGGGATGGAGAAATCCTTGCTTGTTATGAGATAAAAATTCTTCGCAAAATCTTCGGTCCCGTTTGCGTTGACGGGCTATGGGGACGAAAATTCAACCAAGACCTATACCAGCTGTAAAGGGACATACCCCTAGATAAAAAAAAATCCGCATTGGACGTTTAAGATAGCTACGACATGCAGAGGGATGAGCATCAATACACCGGTTTTCGATCCCCAGCCAGACGTCAGGCGCAATAGAGGAAGACCTCGACTTCAGTGGTGTGCACAAGTAGAAACCGCCGCCGTCAACAAACTTGATGTGTGCAATTAGAGGCAGTTAGCTAAGGATCGGCCTTACACTTAAGTAAGTAAGTAAAAAGCGCATGTCCACACAAATAACGGATGTGCTATTTTAGAGTTTAAGTTGGCAACACTATTTTAACTGGCGGCCATTTTGTCAGATGTCAAGTGATTTATTTTTAGTTTGGTTTGGCATTTCAACATGAATAGACTGACGTCTGAACATCGCTTCCAAATAATGCAAATTTATTTTGAAAATCATGGTTCTGTTCGAAATACGTATCGCGCACTACGTCCATTTTACGGTCAACATAATCGTCCATCAGTGCAATTAATTCGATTCAATATGAAACGTTTTCGCAACACGTTTGCTCTAAATATTGCAGAAAGATCTTAGTTTGCGTGCTTACAAAAACCAACTCGTGCAAGAATTGAAGCCACATGATCCGCAAGCAAGGCGTAGATTCGGTGAATCGGCCCAAAACAAGATTTTTCATAAGCAAATTTTGTTTAGCTCACTTTTGGTTGAAAGGATACTCCAATAAACAAAACTGCAGTATTTGGAGTGAGGATAATCCTCAGGTGTATGTTAAGACACCGTTACATCCACAAAAACTGACTGTTTGGTGTGCTTCCTAGGCATCGAAGGAGCCTTCAACAACGTAAAAACGGAAGCAATCGAGAAGGCACTTGGAAAAGCAGGAATAGATATGGCCATTAGTGACTGGATCATAACCATGTTTAAAAAACGCATCTTATCATCTTCACTGGGTTATTGTACCAAAAGGATAATAACGACGAGAGGTATACTCCACAGGGGAATGTTCTTTCTCCACTTCTCTGGCTGCAGTATGGGTAGCTTGCGCTCATGTTTTTCAATCCTCGACTTGCACCAGACAGCCATTTTAAATAATAAAAGACAAATTTTAAGTGACAGCCTATTTATTTATGATGTTGACCAATTCTTTGACTATCGGTCAAATGGTATACCGTATACCCAGTGGAGGTAAAGGGCGCCTTAATTGTCGCTCACAAGTAAGAACCTTTCTTAGCCAACTTGAAGTGCGCAACTGAACTCAGCTATAGGCCGATTTTGTGTCTGCTTCCGTCTCATCGAGATCACATTTCTTGAGGATATCGACATCCCTGAGATTTTGTTTAATTCCGCGGTTTATTAGGAGGTTTTGATCATATAGTGACCCAATGAACGTTCGTAAGTTTCTTTTATACCGTGAGCAAGGAGTGGCCGTTACAGTCAATGGCGATCGTTATCGGGCCATGTTGAACCATTTTTTTTCACAAAAATTGAAGAGGAGGATATTTGGCAAAATTTGGTTTCAACAGGACGGCGCTACGTGCCACACAGCCGAAGCTACACTCGATGTTTTGCGCCCTGTTTTTGAAGATCGCATTATCAGCCGCAGAGCTGATGTCGTTTGGCCACCTCGGAGCTGCGATTTGACACCGTTGGACTATTATCTGTGGGGTGCCGTAAAAGATAAGTGTTACACCGACAAGCCAGAGACAATTGACGCTTTAAAGGACAATATTCGTGAAGCCATTGGTGAAATACAGCTGCACACAATCGATAATGTGCTTAAAAATTGGACCGATCGTGTGGGCTACTGCATTGCCAGCCGAGGCAGCCATTTGAATGAATTTATTTTTCATTACTAACCGGAAGGATTGTACTTTCAAATAAAAAAAGAAATTTGAGAAAATATTCAGTAGTTTTTTTTTATAGCATTTTCAAAAAAAAAAAGTTATTTGGCGGACCCTATACTTGAATGATTTGTCAGATCATCATGTATTTACCGCTTTGAATAGGTTTGTTAAGGCAGAAAAAGGACCTAAAAATACTTCCAAAACTTTGGAGCTAACAATTTTCAATAAATTTTGAGATTTACAAACAATTTAACAGCCATATGTGAACCCCTCTTTCAGTCATTCTACGTTTGGTTTCGCGATTAATTTGAAAAATTTCCAAGTTCTTCCAACCACAAAGTTGTTGAAAACTATAAAATTACATTGTGGTAGCACCCACTACTTTCCAAGTACCCACATACATATGAAGAGCAAAAAAATCCAAGGGATTGTCTTCAAATAAAGTAAATATGCACACAGAATGATTAATCCAAAACCCAATGTCAGGCTGACGTCTGCCCATGTCCTTTCTATCCCTATCGCTGTTTGTATCCTACTCATACCAATGGCAGTCAGGGAGGTAACCTATCCAACGAAGAGTTTCTGAAGACGGTCCTACACTCCCTTTAGTTTCCAGTAGTGTACAAGATAGCAGATAGCACCCCCGCCAATAGCAGGGTTGAAGATTTTTTCTTTTTCTTGTGACACCTTTCTCCATCCCCTTGGCTTTCGACCGTTACTGTCGCTTACAAAGAAGGACAACGAACAAGAAAAATCTAAACCAGAATAAGTTGGGAATAGGCAAAACAGAAATGGGCACACGTGTGTGAGGGGATATGTTCCCCTACACATTGCCCTTGCCCAGGTGCGGAGACCCTCTAACCTCGTCGTTGGATTTGATGAGCAACCTGAGGATTGCAATTTGTAAAATGTCGCTTTTGAGGCTCGTATTACGTGAGATGTGTGCAGACAGTCATTCGTTTACAAACGGACAGAAAGACGAATGTACCACCGAACAAATGGAACGGAACAGACACCTACAGATAGAGATATCCAAGCGCAGATACATGTATTTCCTCCTCCGGCAGATTACCGTATAGATAACAATGGTTGTGGGGGTTTTAGCCACCACCCTACAGAACAACTGCAAAAAAGTTCAAAGCTTCAACTGTATCTAGATATACTCGGAATCCTGTAACTCGTTGTGTATCTATACCTCGCAGAGGATGCGCGAGGATGTGGTATTTCACTCTGCCGGCAGAATTTCGATGGCACTCGTATACCTAGTTGGGAAAAACAAAAACCCTTAGCAACAGGTTGCTCATCATTTAGATTCAAATTGCTGGGAGGGCGTGGACGACGCTCGCTGACTGGGTCCTGGTGCACAGATGAAGAAACTCATTTATATTGTTAAGGAGGACAAAGGAGATTAAACGATGTTCGAAGACGTTTACGAACGGGATTATAAAGTTTCTCATTAAATGTTTACGTGAGGAAAGTTTACGCTGAATAGACAAGCAGTTTATGCGAAAAGCTGCGGTGTATACAGTACACTGTACACAGAGATACAAGACGTTCAGCTTTTAGTTTTGAGAATTAAAAAACTTTTCGTAGGGATGGTGTTATGCGGTTGACAGCGAAGGGTGTAATGACACGGATTTTATGGTGTTTCTTGCGTGCGGCGATTGTGTGTTCCATATTGTAGATGAAGACATTCAAGGATATCTATGAAACATGGTGAGATGGTATAACCATACGATGTCCTTGCTCTATTGATCGTGGACTCGTGGTACTGAGGGCAACCTTCAAACGCCATCTATTGAATTGAGGTACAAGTAGGTTAAGTTGGGTTATAGTGGCTGCCATGCTGAGCTATGTATGAAACGGGAAAAGCTTCTCGTTTTCATGTTGGAGAAATCGCTGAGATCGTTAAACCAGAAATCGTCCTCTTTTTGAAGAAGACTGGCAGAAAATCGTCAAACCCGACTTTATTTGATTCAAATTGCTGGGAGGACGTGGACGACGCTCGTTGACTGGCAAGAAGACATGACTGTTATTGATTAGGCTTTGTACCCTAAAACACGTAAACGTATTTTGCTCTGTAGCGGTACTTAGCGTGATTAAACTCAAACATAATTTAACTAACATAAGTCGGGGATAATCCTGGATAGAATTTGTCTAAACTATTAGAGTTCTGTTTGTGACTCAAATAGAGAAGGATTTGTAAAAAGTAGAGCCGGACACGAACATAGTTTATGACGAGTTGCCTCATAGTCCTTAAATCGACAGTAGGAGTCATGTGTATGAGTGAGAACTTATTCTATGCCATCTTCTAATATGTTCTGGACTATGCCCAAAAATAACGCTAATAAGGCTCTTGATAGACTGTACTATTATGCGAAAATATGTCTCTATACGCTTTTAAACCCTGCATTGGATACATCTGTTTGGTATAATTTGGCACCTCTTATGGATATCCTTACCTCGATATCCATAAGGGGACATCTCCAGATCAACGAACGGTCAACCAAATTGATCCTTTTGCGATAGACAAGAGGAACGCATCCAGTATTTTGAATGTCCGAACATTCCGAGGGGCTAACATCGACTCGGACTTGTTGTTGATCCTATTGCGACATCCAAAATACTGGATGCGTTCCTCTATCCAGTATTTTGGATGTCCGAACATTCCGAGGGGCTAACATCGACTCGGACTTATTGCAACCAATGCGGCTACCCACCACGTCAAGACAAATCAGTATTACCGTGAAACAATTTAATGTCGAAAGACTGCCATAGCCAGACACTGCCAAGGCCTTCGCAGAACGAGTATCCCTTAACCTCTCGATTAACACCATACCACCAGCATCTTCTGTTGAAGAATGCAAGGTTTCTCACGCCCACCAGCAGGATTAGGAATGCCGACAGATGCTCGCATCCAAAGCTAAGCAGCAGCTGAAGATGAGAGCTGCCATTGAGCTCTATAGGCAAAGAAGAAGGGAAGAACACCGGCACTTCAGAAAGAGGAAAAAATTGCAAGAAAAACGCGCGATCGAGGATACAGAGAGGTGCCATCCCGGGAACGATGTTCGCAAGTTTTAACAAAGTGTTAAACGTCAAAGCCAAGGATACAAGGCTCGAACAGAATCATTTCGAGATGAACAATGAAATATCGTAGTTGCGACACAGTCGATGCTGAGGATATGGAAGAACCACTTCTGCAGACTGTTAAACGGCGATGACGAACAACATTCCGCTGTCAGGCAGAACGAACCATTCAAACTTTAGACCACCCGACCTAAGTGAAGTGATGATAGCAATAACTAAACTCAAGCCTAACAGGGCCGCCGGAAATGGCGGCATTAACGCCGACCTTTATAAAGCAGGCGGAGATATATTGGTAAGTAGCATTCCCTAACTCTTAAGCCAAATCTGGTCGGATTTGTATGCCTGATACCTTCCAAACTCGTCCGTTTGTGTAGGATGACGATAGGGAATTCTCGCTGCACCATCAGGGTCGGAAACGACCTCACCGACACATTCGATACCAAAATAGGATTTAGGCAAGGCGATGCACTGTCATGTGACTTCTTCAATTTGATTCTTGAGAGGATTGTCCAAAACTTACGAGCCAACAACAGAGACACAATTGACATCATTGGTAGGACTCAACGTGATGTCATAGCCACGTTTGCTAGTATAGAGAAGGAAGCGGCAAAAATGGGTTTAGCTGCAAATGAGGGTAAGACAAAGTATATGCTGTCAACACGAAGGGACACACAACATCGACGAATTGGACAGAACGTCACCATTGACAGATATAGCTTTGAAGAAGTATGGGACCTCAGCTCCGCTATTAACTCTGACAACAACATCTCGTCAAAAATTAAACGAAGAATTACTCTTGCCAACCGCTGTTTCTTTGGTCTTAGAAGGTAACTCAGTAGTGAAGCCCTCACTCAAACTACTAAGGAGATCCTTTACAAGACCCTGATCATCCTAGCGCTAGAATGTTTTTCACAAGTGCCGTGCATGCGTTCCTCCGGGAATTGAAGTCACGATCGAAGAGTCCCTGAACAATCGCCAAATTGTCATCGTGAAGAATTCGTTTCAGTTGATAATCGAAAAGTCCAAGGACAGACGCGTTTTTACAAACAGCAGATCGTGGAGATCGTAATATGGAAGCTTTCACTGTCTCCAATATTCTCTGGTGATCAGATGGACCGAGACACTCCAGTTCTTCACTTTGTTACATTTGCGTTTTGCCTAAACGAAGTGACCCATAGAACAATTCATTTCCGGTACTGGGTAGGGCCTAACGGGGCTACATTGATGAGCACTTGGGAAGTGCCCTGGATTGTGGTCACAGAAGGAAAGATGGTAGACAAACACACACTCCTCGGCCTCATTCCACACAAAACATGATGTCGACCAGGCTAAAAAAAACAAAATCTGAGTATACCCCTATAGCCTAAATGCCGAGCTTTTCAAAAAAGGAAGTTATGTTGATGCACCCTTCATACAATATGGTTGAACTAGTATCTATACTAGTTCAACCATATTGTATGCTTCTCGGCTTGACTCGAGTTTAATCCCAAAACTTAAACTAAAATGAACTCGCACGTAAAGTAGGTCCTATAAGTTCGTAGTCTCCGATATAAATCGAAAAATAAACATCAAATAAGTAACGTACTCACCGAACAGCCATTTAAATAGTTTTCATGATGACGTCACTTACCTAAAAATATACAAAAAAAAAACATTTAAGAGATGTAAATATAAAATTTTATTATATTGTTTAAAAAAATATTACAAACGGGAATTATATGTTTTCCGAAAATTCGTCAATTTGTTTTATTTTAAGACAAAATTTAAAAGTGAAATATGAATCGGATCCAATTTTAGGTTAAGGTAGTAGCAAAATGGTGGTCCTCAATAGGATTTCTTAAATTCACACGAGGTAACGGAGAGATTTATATCAAAAATCAACGATAAAGTCAACAAATCATGTCAAAGTTGAAGGAGAACATAAAAAAAAACCTGTCTCTCAGGAAAATCCAAGGATAGATACAAGGTGGCGCAAAAGTAATCCTCCTATCAGAAAATGCTATAAATTTTGCGATTGGCCCCTAATGTCAGTTCTGTTTTGACATTTGTGTAGTAAACACATGCGAAATACACGTTAATAAATAATGTTACGCCACACTGCTCCAGAACGCGAAATATTGGTGACTATTTATTTGAGCAATAATCGGTCGGTGACTTTGGCACAACGTGAATTTCATCGCAGATTTCCTAGCCGTCCAACGCCTACTGGTGAAACACTGCGACGTTTAGCCACTCGCCTCGAAGAGCCTGGCACAACACGAGATGCTGCCAGGCGTGGCAGACCCCGGAGTAGCCGTTCTGAAGAGAATATTGCTGCTGTAGCCGAAGATGTCATGGAAGCGCCGTCGACATCGACCAGACGACGTGCCACGCAAATGGGTATCAGTCGACGGTCTTTACAGCGAATTTTGGTACAATATTTGAAGATGTTTCCGTACAAAGTCCAGACGGTGCATCAGCTGTTAGTTGCTGACCGCCAATCGCGTCTAACATACGCTCAAGCCATCCTTAATCACCACCAGAGGAAGATGATTTTTCATCAAAAATAATCATGAGTGATGAGGCCCATTTCCATCTTAGCGGGTACGTAAATAAGCAAAATTTACGCTTCTGGGGCACTGAAAATCCGCTTGTAACCCACGAAGAGCCATTACATCCGCTCAAAGTCACTGTATGGTGTGCTGTTTTCGCTGGAGGAGTCATCGGACCTTTTTTCTTCGAAGACGTCGCGGGCCAAACGGTTACTGTGAATGGTGAGCGCTACAGAGCAATGATCAACGAGTTCTTTCTGCCGCAACTTGATGAATTGGGATTGGAAAACATGTGGTTCCAACAGGACGGTGCAACGGCACACACTGCACGTGCCACAACCGATATGCTGAAGCATGCATTTCCCGGGCGCCTAATCTCCCGTTTTGGCGATTTGCACTGGGCTGCAAGATCGCCTGATTTGACCGCTCCAGACTTCTTTTTGTGGGGCTTTTTGAAGTCGCGGGTTTATGTCAACAAGCCTTAGACTCTTGCAGCTCTTAAAGACAATATCCGTCAAGAATGTGAGGACCTATCGCCGGAAGTTTTGGCCAAAGTGATGGAAAATGCCACAAAGGGCTCAAATGACAATCAACTGTGGCGGCGGCCATTTACATGACATCATATTCTCGACTTGATGTAAAAAAAAATTAAAAGACCAAATAAAAATAATCCACAAGAAGAATCCAAGTTTTTCATTTTTTTTTTTAATTACAGCCAAAAAACATCGGAAGGTTATTTTTGGGCCACCTTGTATGAATCCTGAAAGTCCTAGAAATATTTATAGCCACTGCAAACTAAACAGAAATACCTACTTACCCTTATACTCTTAGAACGTCTAGAAACGAAGTTAGCAATTAAGCACCGCGCATTGTAACCCAGACTAAACACAAGTTCTAGTTTAGGTTAGTTCTTCAAGATATACATAACGTCAAAGTGGTCAATGGTAAAGCGCTAGTTTCCCATTGGAGGCGTTCTCAGGTGACGGATGGGGGATCTTACTTACTTACTTAAGTGGCGCTACAGTCCGGGATGAACCAACATGCCTCTCCAATTGGCCCGGTCCTTAGCTAACTGCCTCCAGTTGCGGAGTTTTTTGACTAGGCGTACATCGCTGTACAGCTCGTATAGTTTGTGGTTGAATCTTCGTCTCCATAGCCCGTCAACGCAAACGGGACCGAAGAATTTTTCTCTCGAACCGACCAAGGATTTCTTCATACGCTTTTGATACGGTCCATGCTTCAGCGCCGTAGAGCAGGACTGGGATGATCAGGGTCTTATATAGGATCTCCTTAGTAGTTCGAGTGAGGGCTTTACTATTTAATTGCCTTCTTAGCCCGAAGGAACAGCGATTGGCAAGAGTTCGTTTGATTTCTGACGAGATGTTGTTGTCAGAGTTAATAGCGGAGCCGAGGTAGACAAAGTCCCGTACTACCTCAAAGTTATATCTGTCAATGGTGACGTTCTGTCCAGTTCGTCGATGTTGTGTGTCCTATCGTGCTGACAGCAAATATTTAGTCTTACCCTCATTTACTGCTTAACCCATTTTTGCCGCTTCCTTCTCTATTTTAGCAAACGTGGCTATGACATCACGTTGAGTCCTACCAATGATGTCCACATCGTCGGCGTATGTTAGTAGTTGCACCGATTTTTGGAAAATTGTGCCTCTGGTGTTGGCTCGGGAGTTTTGCAAAATCCTCTCAAGAATCAAATTCAAAAAGTCACATGACAGCGCATCGCCTTGCCTAAATCCTTTTTTGGTATCGAATGTGTGGGTGATGTCGTTTCCGAACCTGATGGTGCAGCGAGAATTTTCCATCGTCATCCTACACAAACGGACGAGTTTGGGCGGTATACCAAAACTAGACATGGCTCTGTATAGTTCGTCTCTATAAATGCTGTAGTATGCGGCTTTGAAATCGATAAATAGGTGGTGGGTATCGATTTGGACTTCTTGGGTTTTTTCCAGGATCTGCCGAAGAGTAAAAATTTGATCGATTGTGGACTTTCCTGGCCCAAAAACCACACTGATAAGGGCCAATCAGGCGTTCACATATTACGGCAGATAGGATCTTGTAGGCGATGTTGAGGAGATTTATGCTCTGTAGTTGGCGCAGTTCAGAGGGTCTCCTTTTTTGGGGATCGGGGAAACGATGTTGAGGTTTCATTCTTCAGGCATACTTTCATCCGACCAGATTTGGCTTATGAGTTGGTGGATGTTGCTTACCAAGTCATCTCCGCCAGCTTTATAAAGCTCAGCGGGAAGGCCGTCATTTCCGGCGCCCTTATTAAGCTTGATTTTAGATATAGCTTTCCTCACTTCACTTAGGTCGGGTGGTTGGCAGTTTCCGCTGTCGTTGCCAATATTGAATGGATCGTTCTGCCTGACAGCGGAATGTTGTTCGTCATCGCCGTTTAACAGTCTGCAGAAGTGGTTCTTCCATATGCTCAGCATCGACTCTGTCTCAACTACGATATTTCCTTGTTCATCTCGACAAGATTCTGTTCGAGCCTTGTATTCTTGGCTTTGACGTTTTACACTTTGGTAAAACTTGCGAACATCGTTCCTGGAGTGGCACCTCTATATATCCTCGATCGCGCGCTTTTCTTGCTTTTTTTTCTTCTTTCTGAAAAGCCGATGTTCTTCCCTTCTTCTTTGTCTATAGAGCTCAATGGCAGCTCTCGTCTTCACCTGCAGCTTAGTCTTAGGCCTCGTTCTTGGCTGCGAGCATCTGTCGGCATTGCTCATCAAACCAGGGGTTTCTTGCTGGTGGCCGCGAGAAACCTAGCACATCAGCTGCGGCTGAGCTAATGGCTTGTTGGCATCGTTGCCATTGTTCTTCGACATTAGATGCTGGTGGTGTGTTGTGAGTCGAGAGGTTAAGGGATACGCGTTGCGCGAAGGTCTTGGCGGTCTCTGGCGATTGCAGTCTTTCGACATAAAAATGGTTCACAGTAATTTTGATTTCTTGAGGCGTGGTGGATATCTGCATTTTTACCTTGGCTGCTACAAGGTAGTGATCCGAGTCGATGTTAGCTCCTCGGAATGTTCGGACATCCAAAATACTGGATGCGTGCCTCTTGTCTATCGCAATGTGATCAATTTGGTTGACTGTTCGTTAATCTGGAGACCGCCATGTCCCCTTATGGATATCGATATGGATGAGGAAACCGTCGGCTGGCTATAGTGGCATTAGCCTTAGTCCGTTACCAGACGTGTTGTCGTGTAGACTATATTTTTCGACAGTACTGCTAAAGATGTCTTCTCTTCCTACCTCTGCGTTTAAATCTCCCACCACGATTTTAACATCGTACTTCGGTAGTCGCTCACAGGTTTTGTCAAGGAGCTCGTAGAAGCAATCCTTAGCTATATCATCTTTTTCTTCCGTCGGAGCGTGAGCGCATATAAGGCTTATGTTGGCGAATTTGGCCTTGATGCGGATTGTTAAAATGCGTTCGCTAATGTCTTGGAAACATAAGACTTCTTGCCTAAGTCTGGCACTTATAACAAATCCGCATCCGAATAGTCGCTGTTTCTGCTCACTATAACACGGTCCGTAGTAGATGTCACAGTTTTTCATCCTTTTTTTGCCCAGCCCATCCCATCGTATTTCCTGGATGGCAGTAATGTCTGCTTTGTAGCAGTTTAGGGCTTCCGCTAGTTGTTCGCCTGCACCTCTCCTGTTTAATGTTCTCACATTCCAGGTGCAGATACGAACGTCGTTGTCCTTTTTTCGTTTAGCAGGGTCGTCAACAATAAAATCAGTCCTTTCCGAGGCTATTGGTTGCTTCGTAACCATGTTTTTTTTCTGTGGGTGGGTAGTTAACCCAAAGCACAACCCCCAACCTGGAGGGCCAGCTCCAATTTCTTTGATACCCCTAGGACACGGGGCCATCAGTATCCACTACGGGATTGAGCGCTGCCGTTGGCCTTTCGGTTCATCCGCCACCATCTCTGTTCAAAGGGCCTGACTAACCCTTGAAATTCCTAGACAACCTGTTGTCCGAATATGTCAGAGCAGCTCATCTAAGTTCGCCTGGGACAGCAGGCCGGGTATTCAACCGTGCCATTCTCACCAGGGTGTTTATAGTGTTGCTGTTTTTCGTCGTGTTATCAACACTCGCACTTATCGTTTAGCAAGTCAAATCCGGTTGGATCAGACCAGTTCCCGATGGTTACCACTTGGAGGAGTTACAACACTGGGCATTGCAAAGTTAACGCCAATCAGAGTCTACCCTCGTTCTACAACACCCAACCAACAATTGATGTTACACTTTCTGTTTTTTCGAATGGAATATTTTTAATTTCAATGTTATTTATCAAGAGATCCAAGTTCTGTTACTCACATGTGCTATCGCCATTGGAATACGTTATGCTTTCTGCCTTTCTAACCTTACCTAACCTATTCTAATCTGACCTTACCTAGAGCTGTGAACCATCGTGTGATTTAGATACAAAACTAAAGACATTCAGATTTCCAATCGTATGCCAAGTGACCCTACTCTGATGCTAATCATTAGGGAAACCATTGTGATGTTCCTTTCAAACCTATTTATCCACATTTTTAGAAACATTCATCTTAATTAGAACCGCACTTCCCGCAGCCTCCTCAGCATGAGAACACAACTCCCTGATTGAATCATCCACTTCAGCATATTTCCTCCGCAAGCAGATGCGACTCAACGCAAACACCATAAAGTCCCCTGCAGCGTGTCCTAGTTGTCCAATTTAAATATTTGCATCGCATCAACCCACTAGTACATATCGGTATGACCCGTGTCCAACTCCAAACCTACCACTGCAGACCGCCTCCGCATTTTGAGTGAAAGGAATTCCAGATTCCACAGGCCATGTGTGTGTATTTGTGTACACCATCACCACATGCGAATGCAATATCTATCGGCGGATACCAAATTAAACTCGCAAATTAGTCGGTCAATTTGTGCAACCATGCACCGGGACGCGCGTCGATGAGCTCATCCCACCGTTGTTCCCTGGAATTGGAATTTCTGTTTCTGACTTGGACTGGCTTGATAGCTTTCGGCTTTAGGCAATCGTACTCTGAGCGACTGCACTAACGCAGTGGCGATGGCAATTCCAAGTGTTTACTTAGGAATGCAACGTTCCGCGACAGAATTTCCATGTGTGTAGGTCTGTGTTCTGGAACTTGCCACATGTTTAGCTTCGTGCTACAACTACTCCTCGTCCAATGCCATTGCGACAGCACTTTGTGTGTTCTCGCACATAGTTCTGCTATCTAATGTTCGGAGGTGTTCCGCACTTGTGGGCTTGTAGATCGAATTCGCGCATTCGTGTATAACCCCATTTGGAGTGGCTCCCGACGTGACGCCCCACCGCCGACAGACACATGTCAATTTAATTTTCCACCGAAATTGCTTGTTGCTTCAACATTGCAATTTTGCATGTGTGTTGTCTATGTCGGTGGTGGCGGTGGCGGTGGCGGTGGCGATGGCGACGGCGGCGGAGGGCGTATCTGTATGTGCAACATGTAGCGCTTAGCTTTGATTCCATCAAAGATGAATCATTAAAGTGGCATTTGGCTTGCTGTGTGTGATCATTGCCCGCCATAAGGCCATGCTGCAGCAGCAGCCCCAGCGGGAACAGTAGGAGGAGTGGCACTTCTGCGGCGGGCAGACGTTAATGCAAAGGAATTTTTAGTACGCTTAAGCATCAGATGAACTTTTGCATGAAATCGCGGGGGGAATGCCATTTCAGATACACATATGCATAAATAGATACTCTGTGAGGTCTTTCGGTTGCGAGTCGTGTTAAATGTGATGCCATGTAGCAATTAGGTTCGGAATGCGATTTTTATTATGTGGAATGAATTACAAATGACGGGACGAATTACTTTTATATGCGGCGCAAGAATTAATGGCGGGACGTATTTTATTTTAAAAGGCATGACCTTGAGGGGTTTTAAAAGCGCGTCTGGTGAAGACTGTGTAGCTATAGGAGTTATGTAAACAGTTAGCGGGCTCATTTATTCAGATTTGCAAAGCGTTTAGAATAACTTACAGGAGGTCTTATAATGTCAGATGGAAGGCAGTGGTAGAAAGCTACTTAAGAACAAAATCCAGAACGAAAAGATGACATATTCGGACAACAGGTTGTCTAGGAATTTCAAGGGTTAGTCAGGCCCCTTGAACAGAGATGGTGGCGGATGAACCGAAAGGCCAACGGCAGCGCTCAATCCCGTAGTGGATACTGATGGCCCCGTGTCCTAGGGGTATCTAATAAATTGGAACTGGCCCTCCAGGTTGGGGGTTGTGCTTTGGGTTAACTACCCACCCACAGAAAAAAAACATGGTTACGAAGCAACCAATAGCCTCGGAAAGGACTGATTTTATCGTTGACGACCCTGCTAAACGAAAAAAGGACAACGACGTTCGCACCTGGAATGTGAGAACATTAAACAGGAGAGGTGCAGGCGAACAACTAGCGGAAGCCCTAAACTGCTACAAAGCAGACATTACTGCCATCCAGGAAATACGATGGGATGGGCCGGGCAAAAAGAGGATGGAAAACTGTGACATATACTACGGACCGTGTTATAGTGAGCAGAAACAGCGACTATTCGGATGCGGATTTGTAATAAGTGCCAGACTTAGGCAAGAAGTCTTATGTTTCCAAGACATTAGCGAACGCATAGTAACAATCCGCATCAAGGCCAAATTCGCCAACATAAGCCTTATATGCGCTCACGCTCCGACGGAAGAAAAAGATGATATAGCTAAGGATTGCTTCTACGAGCTCCTTGACAAAACCTATGAGCGACTACCGAAGTACGATATTAAAATCGTGCTGGGAGATTTTAACGCAAAGGTAGGAAGAGAATACATCTTTAGCAGTACAACGCGTATCCCTTAACCTCTCGATTAACACCATACCACCAGCATCGAATGTCGAAGAGCAATGGCAACGATGCCAACAGGCCATTAGATCAGCCGCAACTGATGTGCTAGGTTTCTCGCGCCCACCAGCAAGAATCCCCTGGTTTGATGAGGAATGCCGACAGATGCTCGCAGCCAAGAACGAGGCCTACAAGGCTAAGCTGCAGGTGAAGACGAGAGCTGCCATTGAGCTCCATAGGCTTTTCAGCAAGAAGAAAAAAGAGCAAGAAAACCGCGCGATCGAGGATATAGAGAGGTGCCACTCCAGGAAAGATGTTCGCAAGTTTTACCAAAGTGTAAAACGTCAAAGCCAAGGCTACAAAGCTCGAACAGAATCCTGTCAAGATGACCAAGAAAATATCGTAGTTGAGACACAGTCGATGCTGAGGATATGGAAGAACCACTTCTGCAGACTGTTAAACGGCGATGACGAACAACATTCCGCTGTCAGGCAGAACGAACCATTAAATATTGGCAACGACAGCGAAAACTGCCAACCACCCGACCTAAGTGAAGTGAGGATAGCTATATCTAAACTCAAGCTTAATAAGGCCGCCGGAAATGACGGCCTTCCCGCTGAGCTTTATAAAGCTGGTGGAGATGACTTGGTAAGCAACATCCACCCACTCATAAGCCAAATCTGGTCGGTTGAAAGCATGCCTGAAGAATGGAACCTCAGCATCGTTTGTCCGATCTACAAAAAAGGAGACCCTCTGAACTGCGCCAACTACAGAGGCATAAGTCTACTCAACATCGCCTACAAGATCCTATCTGCCGTAATATGTGAACGCTTGAAACCGTTTACCAACAACCTGATCGGCCCTTATCAGTGTGGTTTTAGGCCAGGAAAGTCCACGATCGATCAAATTTTCATACTTCGGCAGATCCTGGAAAAAACCCAAGAAGTCCAAATCGATACCCACCACGTATTTATCGATTTCAAAGCCGCATACGACATTTATAGAGACGAACTATACAGAGCCATGTCAAGTTTTGGTATACCGCCCAAACTCGTCCGTTTGTGTAGGGTGATGATGGAGAATTCTCGCTACACCATCAGGGTCGGAAACGACCTCACCGACACATTCGATACCAAAAAAGGATTTAGGCAAGGCGATGCGCTGTCATGGGACTTCTTCAATTTGATTCTTGAGAGGTCCCGTTTGCGTTGACGGGCTATGGAGACGAAGATTCAACCACGAACTATCCCCCGGTCAAGAAACTCCGCATTGGACGTTTAAGATGGCTAGGACATGTAGAAAGAATATACACCAATACTCCGGCTCGCAGTGTCTTCGATTCCCAGATAGACGTCGGACGCAGTAGAGGAAGACCTCGCCTTAAATGGCGCGCACAAGTAGAAACCGACCTCAACCAACGTGTAGTGCGCAACTGGAAGCAGTTAGCTAAGGACCGGGTTAATTGGAGAGGCATGTTGGTTGAGGACCAGGTTCATCACGGACTGTAGCGCCACTTAAGTAAGTAAGTAAGGATGATTTGTGTCTATGTTAGTAATGCTGGTACTAGATTCTAATAGTGCAGTACTAACAGAGTCAGAAGAAAAAACTAAATCGAGAATTCGATTATTATGATTTTTTATACAGCTTAATTGCTGTAAGTCAAGTGATAAAATGTTATCAAGTAATAATAGCTCTTGCTGTGCAGAAACTTCTGATGGTATAAAATGAGGTTCTCCCTCTGAAGACACCCATTCAATGGTAAGGTGAAATCGCCCAGCAACAAAATAGTACTGTCACAACAATATAAGTCAAAGATGTATTCTAAAGCCTTCGATAGCTCAGAATACAGAGTACCAAGACGATAGGAGGAAATGTACGCATTTGCGACATAAAGGTATTTATTTCCAATAGTTATCTTAACACAAATTATTTCGGTATTAAGAATGAATGGAAAATCAATTTTCTCAGAGGTAAGGTGGCTACGAACCGCAGTAAGAACACCTCCTCCAAGCGCTTTTAGGTCATTTATGTGACGGTCATTCCTATATACTAAGAACTCATGATTAAAGAGTTCCGAGTCAAGTATACTCTGGCTTGCCAACATGGGACGTTTGGGACAAAGGCTTTGTCTTTTTAAACATTTCTTTGTCATTTGTCCTTCCGCATAATTTCTCAGCCCCAAATTAATTTTATAAATAAGTTCACGCACTCTTGAAACTACTACATTCGTTTTATAGTCATATTATTAAATGATTTCTTTTAGAGATGTCAAATGATGACTATACAAGTTCAGACAACGAATATGAGACCACATATGCTAAAAAACTGAAACAAATTACTTATGCAGCGATCAAGACCACTGGCTATAAATCCCTGAATACAAAAGTTGGCTGCGAAAAGAAAAAACTAGGGCTGATAAATACATACTTTGTGCGAAGGTGTTTGTTATTAAATATTCGAGAATAAGATCAAATAGTGGCAAAAAACTTAAAAAGGAAAGGGCATTAAGATATTGTACTTGCAGCAACATTCGAATGTATGAACATTATGCATCTGGTGCTTGTCAAATCTCATGGTCATCAACTGCAATCAAAACCAGAAGGAAATAACCACTATTGCTGAGTTATCAATGATCTAACATGCAATACGAGACCAAATAGGTACAATTCAACAGTAAAATCTGAAATCTGAAAGCAAATCTGAAAATCCCAATCGAAAACGCTATAAGGGATCCACTTACGCCGAAAAAGTGTGACCTAAGGCTCTTGAAATCGTCGTTGAGGATTTGATATCAGAATCCTTCGACGCATCCAATAAAGAAGGCATAAAACTTTTTCCGTTATAAAAATTATGGATAAGAATAATCTTCGATCCTAGCTATATAACTTTAGTGCGGAAAATACAAATGTGCGTCAGAAACTATCGCTCGACTTATAGCGTTTTCGATTGGGATTTTCAGATTTCTTAGATTTTAGATTTTACCGGTCGCAATCGAACATTAAAGAGGTTAATCTGGTTTTGTGTGTGTGTGTTAGTGTGCCATTTGATAGCTTATTGTTTATCGTTAGGCCGCATTTATAGTTATCATTGAAATCCATCAGTTGAAATTTTCTTTAACCCATTGCGGCTTTTTTATAAATTCAAGCATTGGCGAGTTGGTGTCAAAACAAACCTTATGAAGTTTTCACTGATCACAAAAAACCCAAATCAAACCACGAAGTGCAAACTTCAAACTGGCATAAGTCAGATGTCAAATGTTTTTGTGTTGGTGCATGTAGATTGTAGGTGTAAATCTCACTTGGAATCGAGATTCATCAAAAGTGCTCTATATAAACAACATATGAGAAGGCTACAATCCACTGTGCGGATCGTTGAATACCCTATCCCATCCTATCTGTAAAACTAAAATCCCCAAAAAGTGGACATGGCTAAAAACACGATGTGGATAAAATAAATAAAATGACATGGTGACAACAAATTCTTCAGACTGCTTATAAAAAACTTTTACGGTTCTACAAAAGACAAGGTTTTCTCCTGCATATGTTATGGGGTAGGGTATAAAAATGGTTTTTGTATAAAAACACCCCCAAAAAGTGGGCGTGGGTTAAAATGGTCTATTGACGAAATGTTCATATTTATATTACTAATGATTCTGCATTAAAATTTTTTTAGAAAATTTTAAAATTTGACCGAAAAACGTTTTTTATTAAAAACGCCCCCAAAAAGTGGGCGTGGCAAAAACTTTTATATGAACGAAATACAGATATTCAGATTGTCTAAATATGTTGTTCAGAAAGTTTTTCAAAATTCCTTATGGTTTGGCCAAAAAATACGTTTTTCTAAAAAGTACGGACGGACATGGCTAAATCGACTCAGCTTTCGATTCTGAGTCGATCCATATACTTTGAGGTATATGTAGCTAAATTATTTGTCTATGTTACAAACTATGTATCAAAACTAATATACCCCTATGGGATAGGGTATAAAAAGAGTGCTTTTTGTATCCCAATCGAAAACGCTATTAGAAACGCTTGTTAACAAAATCTATTCAGAATTTAGCTGTGTCACTGTTCACAGAAGAAAACTGCAAGATTGCTTTGACTTCTTCCGAATGAATTTTTCTCCTTTGATTAGAAATGTTCTTCTCGGTGGTTAAGTGTTATTCTTGACCAGGACAAATTGTAACGGTGATCCAAGTAGAGATACTTTTTTCAATAGCCTTTTTTGACAGATCACGTGTGAATCGTGTCATGCTGTCATGTTATTTTTGTTTAGTATTGTTTGGCATTTCATAATGGAAAGACTTACGCGTGAACAACGTTTACAAATTGTTCAACTTTATTATGAAAATTCACTTTCTGTGAGGAATGTGTTTCGTGCACTTCGCTCAACTTATGGTCAACATAATCGGCCTACTGAGCGTACTATTCGCAACACCATCACCCATTTTGAGACCCAGCATTCATTATTGGATAATATTCGACCGAATATACCACGTCCAGCACGCTGTGAAGAAAATATAGCGGCCGTAGCTGAGAGTGTACACGAAGACCGTAGAGAGTCGATTCGGCGCCGTTCGCAGCAACTCGGACTGACGTATGGAACGACTTGGCTCAATGGGTATGTATGTAATAAACAAAATTGCCGCATTTGGGACGAAGAGCAACCTGAAGAGATTGAAGAACTGCCACTTCATCCAGAAAAAACAACGGTTTGGTGTGGTTTGTGGGCCGGTGGAATCATCGGTCCATATTTCTTTAAAAATAATGCCGGTGCGAACGTAACCGTCAATGGCGACCGTTATAGTGCCATGATAACCGACTATTTGATGCCTGAAATTGAAGCTCGTGATCTCGGCGGCATTTGGTTTCAGCAAGACGGCGCCACTTCCCACACATCGCATCAATCAATGGACTTATTGAGAGAACATTTCGGTGAGCACATAATTTCACGTTTTGGGCTGGTCGATTGGCCACCAAGATCGTGTGATATCACACCGTTAGACTTTTTTCCTGTGGGGATATGTAAAGTCAAAAGCTTATGCCGTCAAACCCGCTTCGATTCAGGCCTTGGAGAAAAACATCACGCGTGTCATTCGCCAGTTACCAGTCGAAATGCTCGAACGAGTGATCGAAAATTGTGAAAAGAGTGATTCAAAATATAAATGCCAAAGAATGTTCTTTCAAATAATAATAAACATTCTCCATTAAATTTGAATTTTCTGTGTTTTTTTCTTTAAAAAAGTAGGGAACCTCGAAATGGATCACCCTTGGAATCGAGATTCATCAAAAGTGCTCTAGATCAAAAAAAAAAGAGTGTGCTTGTTGTCGTCCCAATCGAAAACGCTATTAGAAACGCTTGTTAACAAAATCTATTCAGAATTTAGCCGTGTCACTGTTTATAGAAGAAAACTGCAAGATTGCTTTGACTTCTTCCCAATGAATGTTTCTCCTTTGATTAGAAATGTTCTACTCGGTGGTTAAGTGTTTGTCTTGACCAGGACAAATTGTATGATGAAATCGATCTCATCAACGGTTGCCTGGACACTTTAAATAACAACGACGTTGTTACGATGGATCGAGATTTTTTAAAATAAGGAAATACTTGAAATTAATAGGATAACAGAAAAACTTTAAGTATTGCGCAGTTAGAAATGTATTTATATAGACAGAGTATTTTCCATAGTTCAGTCCGTGTGAAGGGACCATAGAAATAAAATGCGAATTGATCTTGCAAAAGCAGAGCTTTGATTTACATGTTAATTGTGATAAAATCGTATAATTTTTAAATGAACTTTAAAAAGTAAGTAATTTAATCAAATCGTCTTTTAAGAATGTATCATGTTTACAAATATTTGATAATTGAGTTTATTGAATTCTTTTTTTGCTACCAAGCTTAAGGTTGTTTTAGGTAGAAGGATTATTTTATTTTTATCATATAGGTATTATTATATCCTAAGTGGATTATCACGACCAATATTGAAGTGTGAATTGGCTGTGCAGTATGTTTTCGTTAAAAAATAAAAAAATACCTAATTTAAGCTGAAAAGTTAAATCTTTGTCCCGAAGGTAATTTCTCCGTCTTTTTTTATCTCGTGCTTGTCTCAACCCCTTCTTCATGTTGGCAACCGTGAGTATACTGGCGTTAAGCCACATTTCGGTTATGGAGAATATGTCGTGTGAAAAGGCTTGAGAGTTTAAAAATATATTTTTTGCTTTTGTTCGGAGTCCTCTTACATTTTGGTAGTAGAGGGACAGTCGGTAGGGTTTTTTTGTGCTGAGCTTTTAACTCTGCGTTTAGCTCTCCGTGGCTTAAACTCATTGACAATAGTATTTAAGGGCCATGAGTTAGTGTCACATACTTTTCGAATAGATTTGGTGGTACAACTATTTTAAATGAAGAAACCAAACCATCCGGTTTACGAATTTTAGTACATTTAATAGAGGTACCTGCGGGGACGAGATTTGTTGAAACCAAGTGAGTCATCACATTTTCGGAGGAAGTACATGGTTTCAATCTTGATATAAAAATCGATTTGGCTTTAGGAATCGATTCAATCATAGATAATTCCGAAGTCAATAAAGGAATTAAAGTAGACGGTTTATTTGCTATATTGCGAGAAGTAAACGAAGTCTCAGTCGGTGACGATCCTACCGACAAATTTGGATTCGAATTGGGTTTGTTTAGAATCTGACTTCTAAGGTTAGAGCGTTTAGCTCTTGGATTAGCCGATGATAAGTTCGTATCACGCTTTCGCTTCCCTTTAATAGCGACAACTTTATAATTGGCTACATCAGTCGGGGCAGATTGTATTGAATCTGTAGCAGTATACTTTTGGGTTTTGTTTTCTCCAGTGGAAATATCTTGCTCAAATCTTGGCAAAGGTTCAGTAGATGTGGAAGCGTCAACGGACAGACAAGGGTCAGGGAATGCAGACACAGTGGATACTGCGTGATTAAAAGACTCAAAGAGGTCTTTGAAACCTTTTGAGAGCCAACAATATCGGCTTTAAATGCCGACATTTTGAAAGCTAGGCTCGAGATGGATAATTTACGACACCCAGTGCAATATCAGAATGCGTCTTCAGTTGCATTTATTTTATCCATAAATGCGTTGGAAGAGCCAACGCATTTTGCGTGAAACACGTTTCCACACGGGCCGTAACAAGCAAAAATGGCATTAGTGGAATTTTTTGGTTCTATCCATTTTTTTTAAACAATGGGCTCAAATGTTTTTAGGCCAAAGGGCAGTTGTTTAAAATACTCATAGTGCCTGGCCACACGTTCATTGGATGGTGAACCAAAAAGAGAAGGGAAGATTGCACCGCGAATCCATTTCAAATTGAATTCTTGCTATGGGCATGAATGTTTCAGTTCCAAAACTTTTTATTTTAGAAAAAATCCTCAAATTTCAAGCCTTCTACAACTGCAGACCTTAATATAGCTATCAGAGATACAAAAATATGAGAGGTTTGTTTGAGATTTCCCCGTATTCCAGGTGTAAAAACCTACTTCATTCCAATGACGCTTTTTTGTGTGTGTGGCCACGAGGTTCATGGGAATGAAAGTCGTTGGGATGAACGTGTGTCCAGGCACTTAGTCGGGTTGTTCAATACTGTGTTGTCTCCCAGTTAAACCAGAACTATTAGTCTATATATGGAGGATTAAAATTGACTGAAAAGCCTATTTCTCAAGAGATTAAACAATGGCGACTTACAAAAAGACTACCGCACTTAGCGTCCCCGAAAAACTAACGTAAATTAAGAAACTGTATTATTGTTATGTTAGATTCAAGCCATTTTGTATAAATAAACATGAAAAGAGAAAAAAAAACCCATTCCGACGAGCGAAAAAAATATAATCCATCAGTTCCTGGCAGTCTCTCGTAATCGATTACCTTTCAACTGAATCACTTTCGGCTTTAATTGGAACTCCATCGCCGTTCTACCATCCACAAGAGGGAGCATCTAAATAAAAAAAAAAAACAAACATCCCTATCAAATACAAATGAGGATCCAAAAAAAAATGACATGCAGCCAGCTCCACAAAAAAAAAAAAACCGCTTCCCATTTGAATTTGGAACCGGAAAATCTATCATTCGTTCGTGACGGATGCGAACCTAGTGCATCGCTTTTGTGTCGTCAAATCAAACGATTTCAGCACTCGATTGAGACAGAACAATGAACACATCCGCGGAGGTGGATGTAACACGGTAAAGAAAAGCCATGTTCACCGCAAAGCTGCACACAAAAGCCGCGATGCAATTTACAAACGCTGCACGCGCTCGCCATGTATCCAAAACGATTTTCCGCGGTAGCTGCTGAAAGATCATTCAATTCGATACGGAGTGGGATGTATCTGAATGACACGATTTTGAACGAACGCCCCATGCCCCCCCAGCGCACATCGAGCATCCCATTTCAACACTTGAACTGCGCGATTCATCTTCGGCAATTCGTTCTCATTAGGCGGTGATAATTGTGGAGACTGCAGGGACCACTACATTTACATGTTCATGGATTCGCATGCCACTTTGGGATTTCCCATCTCCCGATGGTGTGATAATACTGCTATTGGCATCGCGTTTGAGCTCGCAGAATGCATCTATCAAATTACGGGGCACGATGTTGCTTCCTTGATGTGGTCGCCCTTTCTAGTCGACATCTGTAGTTCGTTGTAGGTGCCTTGATGTGAGCTGGCTTTGTCGGGCATCGTCACTCTAGTACCACCGACTTTTATTGCATAATTACGTTATTTCCCTTTTAAGTAATTTTCTCTCGGTTATACAAAAGGTTTGCGCTCGCTCTCACGTAACTAAGTGACAGTGCCCATGCCCAAGCCGAGACCAAGAAGCGGCAATGGCGACCTGTCACCCCCCTTTCTTCTGACATCTCCCACCCTCTGCAGTTTGTTTAAAAAGTTGTAACAGAGTTTCACACTTGACACTATCACATCTCAAAGTCTCTCAAAAGTCCTCCTCCCTTGGGTAAGTCGTCGTCGTCATTTCTCTTCCTGCAGCACTGTAAGGTTTTGTCGGGCGTTGTATGCTGCGATGTTGGGGTAAGGGAGACCTTAGTGCACTGCCCTATGACACAATATGTTTTGAGTGATTATATAAACCAAAAGTGCTGCCGCTAGAGAGCCAATAACTGGGAACAGATACACACACACAATCACATACATACATGCACGTGATTATGAAAAAAAAAAAACCAAGTTGGAGGAAAAGTAGGAGAATGTATCTTTTTCTCTGCATCTACGAGTATGGTTGCAGTTCAGCTGTTTTAGGTTGCATCGTCGTGATCTAGTTTCACGGTTCGAAGTCGGTCTTATGTGGACATGACATCTATACGTATACCTATACATATATGAAGGAAAGTAAACGGGACACAGATGGATTGCTTTGATAAATGTGCCATACACAATCTAGATGAGAGGGGACTGTCGAATTCAATTTGGAATGGGATATGGTTTTCTTATAGCTTTGTCAATAAATTGGTTTATGTGCTGCACTTGTCAGCTGTGACAAAGTCAAAATATCTGTCAAATGGTTGCAGGAAATAGAGTGGCACCAGAAAGTGCATTACAAATGATTGGATACAAGTTTTGGCTGGAGAAAAGTTTAAGTCTCACCTTATCTGTTAATCCTTAAGGTGTCCATAATTCAAGAAAAATTTAAATTTTACGCCATTTAATAGTGCTGTCAACGGATAAATAGATAACAATGTGACAGCTGACAGTTGGGGTTAGTAAAAATGGAGCGAAAAAACAACGCATTATCATTGTTCAGCAATTTTTTTTTTTAAATATTGAAGGTTTGTCACAAAATATTGCCGTCATAGTCATTTGAAACCATCAACTCTGAAGGGAATAATTGAAAAATTCAGGGAGACTGGAACAATTGGTTATGTTAGAAGTCCGACGCATTAACCACTAGGGTCCTGCACCCACTGAATATGCTTTTAAAAAGTGGGTGCGGTAAAAAAGTTTATATCGACGAAATATAGATATAAAGACGCGATATAGAGAAAACATTATTAAGAGCCTTTTCCAAAATTCTTTACGGTTTGGGCGAAAACTACGTTTTTTGGGAAAATACGTCGCACAGTGTGTTATTTAGCGAATCTAGTGGGATTGGTAAGATGCGCAAGGCTCTAAAAATGGACCATGTGTGCGTTAGTCGATTATTATTACAAATAATTCGAATTATATGTTTCTGTGCTATTAACAATCGTCCGAAAGAATTGTAATACGCACCACCCCAGCTAGTGATACCGTACTGAAACTTAGATTGAGCAAGACCGTAGTAAATTGCGATCAAAAGTTTTCTGGAACAGAATGGTTTGATAAGGTACAATTTACGTGTCACTAACAGCATATGGGATTTTATGGTTTGAATATGATCTTTCCAATTCAAATTGTTGTCAAACAATACTCCAAGGTATTTGTAATTTTCAACTGATTCAATTTTAAAGCAGTTCTTAGAACACCTAAAGCTATCTATAAAATTACTTTTTGCGCAACTGTGAACAGGTAAGCAAAACTTTTTACAGTCATGTGCATAGAAAAATAGATTGAAATCATATAAAGTGTTACCTGATATCTTAAACGATATGAGTTTTGTTTTCTCATTCACGATTAATTTATGTTCTGTCAACCAAAGCCGCAAGGCCTCTAGATCTTCTGAGATCTTTACAACACAGTCAAAATTTGAAAATGATTGATAAGTAAATGCAATATCGTCCGCGAAGGCAGTGGGAGATCCGTTTAAGTTCAAGTCAAATAAGGAGCTTATATAAATTAAAAATAACAAAGGACCAAGAACCGATCCCTGCGGAACGCCATTTTTTAAAAAACGTGATTTGCTAAATTTACCATTTATATTTACTCTTTGTGCTCTGAATTTTAGATAAGATTTGAACCAATCGTGTATATGACCCCTAAAACCGGCGTTATGTAATTTTTTTAATAATAAGTCATGATTGACCATGTCAAAAGCTTTTGTCATGTCAACAAAGAGTGCCATTGAAGATTTACTGCTGTTCATGGTATCATATAACTGACTGCATACTCTAAGAATAGCATTCTCTGTAGAAATTCCACTTTTGAATCCAAATTGATAAGAAAATTGTGTTTATCTAGAAACAACACAATTCGTGATTTAATCAATTTTTCGAAAATCTTAGAAATGGTTGGCAGCAAGGAAATTGGTCTGTAATTAGAAATATTCTACTACCCTTCTTGAAAAGAGGTATAACCTCCGCACATTTAAGATGCCTGGGGACACAACCACTCTTTACACTAAAGTTGAACAAGGAACTTCAGCTAAATATAAGCGCCAATTTTTTTCAAAAGGATGCTCGATATTCCATCACTTGTGGACGAATTTTTATTCTTTAAAGATAATATAGCTTTATAGATCTCAAATGACTCAAAGGAATGTAAGAAAAAGCTATTTGTCTGCGTATTTGTTGAATACATGGATTTGGAGCAATTGCAGTCAGTAGAAGGCTCAACAGTTGGCTTTAGTTTTTCTGAAATTTCGGTGAAATACTCGTTAAATTTGTTTGCAATAATGTCAACTAATCCCATCAATTTCCAGATTTTCTATTTCTATTAATTGCTTTCTTTTACCAAGTATATCATCAACCACATTCCATTCTTCTCTTACATTTCCACTAGCATTTTGAAACGCATTAGTGTAAAACTTATTTCGCGTATCTTCAACCTTTTTATGGACGATGTTGCAAAAATTTTCATAATATAGTTTAAGTTATATGTTTTGTGGATGCTTTTTACATTTAACTGCAATTTTGTTTTTCTTGTTGATTTGATACAAGAGATTATGAGTCATCCATGGTTTCAGATGTTTTTTTCTGCCCGATCTTTGCGGAATATTTAAAGTACAATTTTGTATATGTTTTTGTAAAAATCCTAGAAATATGTCGAAAGCAGTTGATGGATTACTTTCTAAATAGATCGCATCCCAAAATTCATATTTTAAACATTCGTTTAATAAGCTAAAATCTGTCTTATATTTTTCCTTTACAGGAGGGTTAGAACATTTGAAAGAGTCAGAATCAGAACGCATATTGAGTGCAACCATAGAATGATCAGTTAGTTTAAGATCATAAACATTTAAAATAATTTTATTAGTTTTTTGAAGATGAATAAATATGTGGCCTATGCATGTATCCTCATGTATCCATCGTGTTATTGTTCCTTAAATCTCCGTTGGTATATTCTTTGTTAGAATTCGTTTACTTTGCTTGCTTCTGGTTTGCAACCTCATACAAATTTTTTTTTCAATTGACATATGTAGCAAAATGGAAAGTTCAGCAATATTTCTGAAATGGAGAAACTCATCGAAGGAGGATCGCAACAAACAAATTACTGATTATATCATGCAAGAATTCGGTCTGGCGGACACAGACAATGTCCCTAGAGTGCTCCAAACGTACTGTGAGCGTCAAAAGTGAGTAAACACCATTCGATTTCCGAAGTTACATAATATGTAATTTAAGCAAAAAAATAAACAAAAAAAGGATTCCAAAAATAACAAATAAAAGCTTTATTCGATAGCAATGGAATAAATAAAAATAAAAATTCAAAATAAAATTAATGGGTTTTTTTTTGTAACAAAAACTAAACATACTCCATATTTTACGCGTCAAAAGAAAGTAAACATCTGTAATTCGTTAGAGGAATTTATAGATATAACATCCTAAATTAAGAATTTAGTATTTAGTTACACCACCTTTAGACTTTATAACTTTTTTAAGTCTGCGTGGCATGGATTCTACGAGGTTATTTGTAATATCGGAAGATATTTGGGACCATTCCTCAATCAAAGCCATTTTTAGGTCATCTTGGCTTTTGATAGTCCTTTTGCGAATTTGCCGGTCCAAATGGTCCCATAAATGTTCTATGGGGTTTAGGTCCGGCGATTGTGGAGGGTGATCGAGCTGTTTTGAAGTCCTGTAAAGCAACCACTCGTTAACGAGACGAGCGGTATGCTTAGGATCATTGTCTTGCTGAAAGATCTAATTGCTAAGCATACCTAATTTGTCTACGCTCGGTTGCAGGTTATTCTTTAGGATGTTAAGATAATTTTTTTTATTTATTGTACTTTCAATGAAGACAATATTCCGAACCCCTGACGCCACCATACACCCCCACACCCTCAATGAACCACCCTCATGCTCCTTACATTTTGTTCAGTGAATTCTTTGTTCTTTTCTCTCCAAATTTTTAACTTTCTCTTACAAAGAGAAAGATATTGTTTTCGTGAAAATTTTCGACCTCGAGATTTTGATTGATTCTAACATTACGATGATAGCGGAACCTAAAAAAGTGGTTTTTGGAATTCCGTCCGTCGGTCCGTCTGTCCGTAATGGTCTCCCCAGCCTAAACGGCTTGGCCGATTTTCTGCAAACTTCGTATCCAAGCTTGTTTTAGTCATAATTCTAGGCCATTTTTATTGGTTTGCTTTTAGCCATGTTAATAACGGTACCTGACATATAAAAATTACACATAACCTCAATTTTCTCGAAAACGGCTCTAACGATTTTGATTAAACTTTATATATACTATAACCATAGTAGTTGCAACAAAACTGCATACCCAGTTTTTTTTTCGAGAAAATCCATATAACGGATTTTGTCATTTAGGCCATATAAAGAAAATTGTTAATTTCTCGCAAACTATAATGTCAAATTGAATGAAATTTAATATATATACTACAATTACAGTTTGAAGCAATTCCACATAATTAGTTTTAGCCCAACTATCACTAAACGGAATTTTTAGTTTTGTCTCTAACGGAAAATCATTATTATTCACATTGACATCGATTCCTTCAAAATTCGGAGTAAACATTCGTATAAATACATTTCGATATTATTTATATCATTTTAGCATCAATAATCAAAATGCTTATGATATGATCTAACGCCCATCTTGCTGTGAAAGAGAAAGTTGCGTACGACCCAGTCGTGCACCCACCACTCGTGTTATTTGTATTGCTTTTAAAAATTTCGAATTTACTTTCGTCTGTAAATAAAATGTTTTTCCAAAACAAAATATTATTTTTATTTTTTTGCAAGAGTTAAACGCTTTTTTTATTGACTTTAGATATCAGTGGCTTCTTTCTAGCACTTCTACCATGTAAGCCCGATTTGTGCAGTTTTCGCCGAACAGTACTCGCACTGACTGATTTTTCGGTTCTTATTGACATATTTTAAACGATTTTAATTGCACTTGAACTGGGATTTTTTTTTCACTTCAGTCACAATTTGTATTTCTTCTCTTTCATTTAGCTTTTTTGGTATACTTGTCAGTTTGAAATTGTTTGTTTTAAATTTTTCGTATTTATCGATAATTTTTTTAATCGAAACATGGTTCATATTAACTATTTCGCCAATATCCCGATATGACTTCCCTTTTTTCCTCAAATCCACTATAATTTTCCGCGTTTCCAAAGAAATTTCGCTCCTCATTACAAAAAAAAAACGAATTGCACTGCTTAAAGCCTTTAATCACAATCAGCGTACACTATGAAGTGATGTTAAGAGATAAACTTACCTCCACAGTAATATCTATAAAAAATTATAACAGTAAATCTAACTGATTAATATTTAACGATGGAAGGTTGCATAATGTTTACTTACTTTTGACGCGTAAAATATGGAGTATGTTTAGTTTTTGTTGCTAAAACAATACATTAATTTTATTTTGAATTTTTATTTTTATTTATTCCATTGATATCGAATAAAGCTTTTATTTGTTATTTTTAGAATCCTTTTTTTGTTTATTTTTTTGCATTTAACTTCGGAAATCGCATGGGTGTTTACTCACTTTTGACGCTCACGGTATGTGAGCTCAATAAGTAGCAAAATACTGAAAAGGTGGGATCGAAGTGGGCGAAATCTGGAAAATTTTGAAAAAGCCAATGAAGTATGGTTGCATAAGGATGCAAAGCTACCAGACATTTTTTTAGAAAGTGTTCTATCAACCAGCTCACGTGCGACAGGGGGAGACCCCCAAAACTATTCGAAGAATGCACACTTAGAGTGCAAAAACGTAAAACTAAAGAATTGGTTGACTCAAAAACTCCAAGTGAAATCACACTTGCGGTTGAAATGAATATGAGATTAGCTGGGAAAAGAGATGCAGCTAATTTAATGAAAGATCTTGCAAATTGTTCTCCTCAAAGAGCCACAAAAATCAAGAAGGCAAGATTAACCCAAGAAAAGGGGAACAAAATAATCTCACCCGAAGAAGCCCTTGTGCTCATAGTTAATACGAAAATGAGCACATTTCAGTATAAAGCTATGCGATAGTAGCTGATAGAGCTTAATGCAAATGTTTACCCGGCATATTACCTAGTGCAAAAAGACTGCTACCCTGCAGAAGAAGCATTAACGGTCACTGATGTGTCTGCACAAATAAAATTGCAAGCTTTGCTGGATTTAACAGTGAAGCGCATCATTAAAGCCGAAAACGATCTTGCAACCTTAAAATCATTAGATGCCCAGATTTTTTTTCTTCGACTCATACAAGGTGGCGCAAAAGTAATCCTCCTATCAGAAAATGCTATAAAAATTTGCGATTGGCCCCTAATGTCAGTTCTGTTTTGACATTTGTGTAGTAAACACATGCGAAATACACGTTAATAAACAATGTTACGCTACACTGCTCCAGAACGCGGAATATTGGTGACTATTTAAAGTTTTTCATTTTTTTAAATTACAGCCAAAAAACATCGGAAGGTTATTTTTGCGCCACCTGTTATCAAAATGGGGATGTGATGGAAGTTCAGCGAAAAGCAGATATAAAATGAGTATGAATGATGTCGAATATAGTGACGAAAATCTCTTTTCGGTTACTTTAGTTCCAATTCAATTGATTGACGATTTTTCAAAAACAGTTATATGGCAAAACCCGAGGCCAAATTCAACAAGGTACTAAAGAATGATTAAATTTATTTTCAAGAAAGAAAACACAAATTAATAACTTAGAGCCAACGAGCTTACTGCTAAATAGTGTAATAGCCTATTGCAAACATGATCTTCTTTTCACAATGGCGGATGGCAAAGTTTGTAGTGCGTTATCGCAATATAGCTCCTCGCAAAAATGCTATATTTGGGGAGCCAATCCGAGAGAAATTAACACTGAAAATTATTAATGGAGAGAACCGGATGAAAAAATGATCAACTTTGGCATTTCACCATTGCATTCTTGGATTCGGGCTTTTGAGTGTCTCTTGCACATATCCTATAAGTTGGAAATAAAAAAGTGGCAAGCAAAGACTCCAATAGAAAACGAATCCGTGGCTACAAGAAAAAAAAAGAATAAAGTTACGCTAGATTGGCAAAATAACACACTGTGCGTCGTGGACGTCGTGTTACACTGCTGGGAGCAACAAAGAGTACATGTACCAAATTTCATCATTCCAGCTCAATTGAAGGCCCATAAAATCTTGCAGCGTAAGAACACCTAGAGTGCCAGTTAGTATGGGCAGTAAATAAGGGTAAGTCAGGCCCCTTGACCAGAGATTGTGGCGAATGAACCGAAAGGCCAACGCAACGCTCAATCAAGTAATGGATACCGATGGCCACGTGTCCTAGGGGTATCTAATAAATTGGAACTGGCTCTCCAAACTGGCTTTGCTTTGGGTAAACAACCCACCCATGAAAAAAAAACTATTGTTACGAAGCAACCTCGGAGAGGACTGATTTTATTCTTCACGACCAAGCTAAGGGAAAAAAGGAACGCAACGTTCGTATCTTCACCTGGAATGTTAATCAGGAGAGCTGCAGGTAAACAACTAGCTGCTACACAACAGAGATTACTGCCATCCAGGAAATACGATGGAAGGGGAAGGTCAAAAAGTGAATGAAAGACTGTGACATCTGCTTTCGACCGTGTTATAGTGAGCAGAAACAGCGATTATTCGGATGCGGATTTGTTATAAGTGTCAGACTTAGGCAAGAAGTCCACTGTTTTCAAGATATTAGCGAATACATTGTAACAATCTGCATCAAGGCCTAATTCGCCAACAGAAACCTTAAATCCGCTCACGTTCCGACAGAGAAAAACGATGATATAGCTAAAGACAGATACTGAGATCTCCTTATTAAAACCTATGAGCGACTAACGAAGTACGATGTTTAAATCGGGCTGGGAGATTTTAACGCAAAAGTAGGAAGAGAAGGCATCTTTAGCAGTTTCGTCGAAAAACACAGCCTACACGACAATAGGTTTGGCTAATTGACTTCCTTGTGGAACAAAATTCCACTTAGCCAGCACACGGTTTCCTCACTTCGATATCCATAAGGAGACATGGCGATCTCCAGACCAAAGAAGGGTCAACCAAATTAATCATATTGAGATAGACGAAAGGCATTCATCCATTATTTTAAATGTCCGTACATTTTGAGGGGCTAACATCGACGCGGACTGCTACCATCTTGCAGCCAATGAGGATATCCACCACGCCACAACAAAAAGAACAATGGCAACGATGTCATCAAGCCATTAGATCCGCCGCAACAGATGTGCGACTGATCTCGTTCCCACTATAAAGGAACCCTTGGTTTGATGAGGAATGCCGAAAGATGCTCGCAGCCAAGAAAGAGGCTTACAGGCTACAAGGCTTAGCTGCAAACGAAGTCCAGAGCTTCGGCCTTCCTGGCATTCCAGCCTAGCTTTATAAACCCGTCGGAGATGACTTGTAAGTAACATCCAACAACTCATAAGCCAAATCTGGTCAGATGAAAGTATGCCTGCAGAATGGAAGCGATTCACAAAAAGAAACCCTCTGCACTGCGCCAACTACAAATGCATGTCTCCTAAACATCGCCTAGATGATCCTATCTGCCGTAATATGGTAACGCCTGAAATTGCTTACCAACAACCTGATCGTTCCTTATAAGCGTGGTTTAGGCCAGAAAAGTCCACAACTGATCAAAAGTTTTTCAACAGAAATAACCGAAGCAGTCGCGAGAGTATTGCTGACAGGAACATCAATTCGGCACCATAGTCAAGAATTGGGAATTCCGAGACGCTCTCTACAGCGAATTCTCACGAAAGACTTGAAACATCATGCTTACAAAGTTTAATTGACTCAAGAACAGAAGACTACTGATCATGCAGCACGAAGAGAGTTCGTTGAATGGATGTTTCAACAACAACAAGTGGATGCTGATGTTTCGAACAAACCTATCTTCAGTGATGAAGTTCTTTTCATCCTGATGGCTTCGTTAATCGTCAAAATTGTCGCATTTGGAGTTCAGAAAACGCACGCGTAATTGCTGAGATTTTAGGTTGAAGACATTATCGGTCGGATTTTAGGCTGAGGGAATTATCCGAAAATGATTCCTTGAAAATGCCGCTGGTCAGGCAGTTACAATTAAAGGTGTTCGTTATAACCCTATTTTTAGTGCCTAAATTACAAGATATGGAGGTGACCGATATGTCATTTCAACACGACGATGACACATGTCATACACCCAAAGAAATAATTATTGTACTGTCATTTTCTAATCCTGTAACCGCCCTTTTTTGCGAACGGAATTAGCCATCCAGATCTTGCGATTGAACGCCATGGGACTTTTTTTTCCTTTGGGGTTTTTGAAAGCCAAAGGTCTATGCAAACAAGCCCACGACAACCAACGCCTTGAAAGAGGGATATGGCGATGATGATTCAGCCACATTTATATGAAACGGTCTACTTGCAGCTAAGCCGTGGCGGCCATTTATACGACGTGCTATTCCACAACCCCAATTTTGGCAAACATTCCCATTAATTATGGAACCCAACGTCGTTCAAGTGGCTACCTCGGAACGGCTTCGCAGTAGCTCATTCTGTCACTCCAATTTTCCAAGACCTTGTTGAGGGTTTCGGGCAGTAGCTCACGAATTGCATGGATGATATTGGCATTAAGTGATTGACTCGTCTCCGGATTGTTGGCATAACATCGGTGCTTGACGGTTCCCCACAAAAAAAATGTCCAAAGGGGTCAAATCGAAGCTCCGAGGCGGCCAGTTGACATCGCCAATGTGGAGTATGTAACTATACTATGTATTGTTATTCCCTTTATAAACATACACCTAGCATTGATATATTTCCTCAAAGAGTACTAATCAAATCGGAGAAAAAATTGTGTGGGCCATCCGGGGAACGGTTAAAAATCGTAGGAACGATGCAAAGTCATTTGTGTTATCGGCAACAGAAAATCGAATCAAATATTTTTGTAGTAGATTACCTGAAATCCCCATTGTTGAGCTTAAAGTCATGCCAAGGCTTAAATATTATTCAAAGAATATGTGCCCTGACTAACAGTGAGTCAAGTTTCAAAATTGAAAGTGAATACCCGAAGTTGTTCAGAAAACTTGGATGCTTGAGGGGTGAATATGACATCAAATTAAACTCGGATGCAAAACCTTTTGCAATTTTCACTGCAAGAAAGGTGCCAATACCCTTAAAACCCAAATTAAAGGAAAAATTGGATGAAATGCTAGCATTAGGTGTTATTAAGCCCGTGGACGAACCAACAGAATGGTGTGCACCAATGGTGATAGTTTCAAAACCTAACGGCGAGATACGGCCATGTGTTGATTTATCTCGACTCAAATTATCGATTCAAAGGGAAACGCATCCAAAGCCGGTATCGGACCACACCCTAGCCCAATTAGCAGGGGCAAAATATTATACCAAATTAGATACAAAAAGTGGATTTTGGCAAGTTAATTATCAACTCGATCTCAGCTCCTCACAACATTTCTCACACCGTTTGGAAGATATTGCTTCCTGAGACTACCGTTCGGTATTTCTTCAGCACCGGAGTATTTCCAGAAGCAAATCCAACAAATTCTCGAAGGTATAACAGGAGTAGTATCGCAGACTGATGATATTTTGGTATATGGGAACGATATGGAGGAGCACGACCGAAATCTAAGATCAGTTTTGACTAAGCTGGTGAAAAGTGGGGTAACGTTCAAAATGCCTAGTTGGAGTTTCATCTGTTACGTTCCTGGGACATAAAATCGACGTGAAGGGAATACACCCTTGCCCATCCAAAATACAGGCTATTGAAAAGTTTCCAAATCCACAAAATATAAGAGAACTGCGACAGTTCTTGGGATTGGTAAATTACCTGGGTAAGTTCGTTCCAAATTTATCTACTTTGTGCCACCCTCTAAATGAACTTCTAAAATCCCAAGCAGATTTTATTTGGACTCAGAGTCAAGAAGAAGCCTTTGAGAAACTGAAGATAGCACTCACCTCAGCACCAATTTTATAAGTCTACGATCCGACACACAATCAACAGTTGTGTCGTCAGATGCGTCATCGTTTGGTCTGGGAGCAGTTATTCTCCAAATAGACTCCGATGGAATTCTTAAACCTGTGGCGTATGCATCGCGTACTTTGTCGGAAAGTGAGAAAAAGTACGCTCACATCGAGAAGGAAGCGCTGGGTATAGTATGGAGTTGTGAGAAATTTAGGGAGTTCGTTACGGGGATTAAATTTACAATTGAGACGGATCACAAGCCGTTGATTCCCATATTAACAGTTAAAAATCTTGACGATTTAACTCCTAGAATTCAAAGGTTCGGAATGAGGATGATGGCTTTCACGTTCAAAATAATATACACACCGGGAAAGGATCTGGTGGCTGCGGATGCACTTTCACGTAATCCCACACGGGAAGTGGGAAAGGAAGACGAGGATGAAGTAAAAGAGACGTTTGTAAACAGCATCAGAAATGAGTTGCCAGCATCAGCTGAAAGGTTAGCATCAATAAGAAGAGCACAACTCGAAGATCCAACAATAGCAAAAGTTATCGAATTTTGCGAGAAAGGGTGGCCTAACAAATCAAAATTATCTTCGGAAGTAAGACAAAGTACAACGATCGTAATAGCCTTGCATTTAACGAACAACTTTTGAAGTACTGCAAGCGCTTAGTCATCCCACCTCTTTTGCGGAAAGGAGTAATGGAAACCTTACATACAGGTCACCTGGGGATCTTTATATGCAAAATCCGCATGCGCCAATCGGTATGGTGGCCTGGCATCTCCAAGCAAATGGAAGATTTTATTCGGCGAAGTACTACCTGTGTTCAATTCGAGACACCGAGACATCAACCATTAATTGCATCGCAATGTAGCAATGGATCTATGCATGTGGTTTGGTAAGACATACCTTGTATTAAGCGATTATTTTTCTAGATTCCCCGAAGTAGTCACATTGGAAACCCAGACAGCACGTTGTGTCATCGAAAAACTAAAGCAAATTTTTGCAAAATTCGGCATCCCAGAGATTGTCAAAACAGGCAATGGACCTCAATTTAGTCAAGTTAATACAGGGTGGCGCACGAATCGTGCTACAAAAATAAAACGTAATAACTTTTTTTCTGTGTGAGTAATCGGCTTATTTTTTTTTTTATTTTGTAGGTTACTATTTAGATTTATAAAAATGGATGCTTGGGATACGGAGAAAAGAATTTGGATAGTGCAACGGTACCATGCTTTGCAGTCCGTCACTTCCGTCCAAAGGGAATTTAGGCGGGAGTTTGGCGGTAATCCCCCGAGTAGATGGACCATTATGAGGTTTGTAAACATGTTTGCCGAATCTGGAAGCATCGCACGAAGGCCGTACCATCGAGATGCCAATGTTCGGGTTCAGGATACAATCGCAGCAATAGCATCTGCAATACAGGCCAATCCGAGCGTTTCGACCCGAAACTTATCGGGGCAAATTGGAGTTAGTAGACGGTCATTACAACGGATACTTCATGACGATTTAAACTTGTTTCCGTACAAAGTCCAAATTACTAGCAAGTTAAACCCTCAGGATTTGCCTGTTCGCCTGGAATTCCATTCAACCATTCAACAGCGTTTGGTTTCAGCAAGATGGAGCAACTGCACATATAGCCAGACCAGTTATGGCGGAGCTAAACAAAAAATTCGCAAACAAATTAATTTCTAGGAACTCCACTCTTCGCTGGCCCCCAAAGTCACCTGACCTGACTGCGCCGGACTTCTTTTTATGGGGTTATGTCAAGCAAGAGGTGTATAAAACGAAGCCCAGGAATTTAACTGAATTAAAGCAGCCCATAACGACAATAATTGAGGCGATCCCAACTTCAACTCTTCAGGCCGCAATGAATAATTTTTTGATCAGGTGCCGCATATGCGTGGGAGAGCGTGGAGGTCATTTGCGATCTATAATCTTTAAAAACAACTAACTATTTAAAATAAAATTTAATTTTCTAACCAATAAAAAAAATAAATGAAATACATCGATTAAAAAAAAAGTTATTTGAATTTCTTATTGTAGCACAATTGGTGCGCCACCCAGTATATGTGACATATTTCTTAGTAGGGCTAGGGAGTCAGTCAATAAATTGTTCAAAGCGTAAGCGTGTGTTTCACTGAGGGAAGTCGTCGTGCGAACACTACAGCCAAGACGGCTGATAACACGATTTGGGAAATTGGTGAGCAAAAGATCGATTGTGGCATGGGCTGTGTGACATGGTGCGCCATCCTACATGAACCAGAGGTCGTCCAAATGCATGACTTCAGTAATGACTTCAGTTCAGTAAAAATAAAGTCGGTTGACCAAAAACCGTTGACCAAAACGTTGTTCCCGGCCTCATTTTCAAAGAAAAATGGTCCAATGACGCCACAACTCTACAATCCGCACCAAACTATCACTGTCTATCGATGCACCGGCTTCTCAACAATAACGTGCGGGTTTTCCGAGTCCCAGATGAGGCAATTTTGTTAGAGAACGTAGCCGCCGAGATGAAAATGCACCTCGTCAGAAAAGATGATTTTTCGGCCAAAATCGTTTTACAATTCAAGCTGTTCTAAGGCCCAAACTGCGAAGCTTTAACGAAGCGGATTGTTGAGCCCTCAAAATTTTTGAGTAAATTGGGCCGTGAACCAAAATTCAAGATCTTTGTGCAGAATTTTTCTCATGCTTGTGCGTGAAATGTTGAGCTGTTGCCAGATGCGGCAATTTTGTTAGGTAGCGTTGCCGCCGAGATGAAAATCCGCCTCGTCAGAAAAGATGACTTTTCGGTCAAAATCGTTTTACAATTCAAGCTGTTCTAAGGCCCAAACAGCGTAGCTTTAACGAAGCGGATTGTTGACCCCCCAACATTTTTGAGTAAATTGGGCCCTGCATCAGAATTCGAGATCTTTGCGCAGAATTTTCCTCATGCTTGTGCGTGAAATGTTGAGCTGTTGCCAGATGCGGCAATTTTATTAGGTTACGTAGCCACCGAGATGAAAATCCGCCTCGTCAGAAAAGATGACTTTTCGGTCAAAATCGTTTTACAATTCAAGCTTTTCTAAGCCCAAACTGCGAAGCTTTAACGAAGCGGATTGTTGAGCCCCCAAAATTTTTGAGTAAATCGGGCCGTGAACCAAAATTCGAGATCTTTGTGCAGAATTTTCCTCATGCTTGTGCGTGAAATGTTGAGCTGTTGCCAGATGCGGCAATTTTGTTAGGTAGCGTTGCCGCCGAGATGAAAATCCGCCTCGTCAGAAAAGATGACTTTTCGGTCAAAATCCTTTTTATAATTCAAGCAGTTCTAAGGCCCAAACTGCGAAGCTTTAACGAAGCGGATTGTTGAGCCCCCAAAATTTTTGAGTAAATTGGGCCGTGAATCAGAATTTGAGATCTCTGTGCATAATTTTCCTCAGGCTAGTTCGTTGAGCTATTGAGATCTATGGCGAGTTGATGTTCCTGAATTGAGTCTCACACTGTAGGCTACAGCAGCCATATTCTCATCTGTGTGCATCGTACGACGACGGCGACCATGAGTGTTGTCCACTAGCATGCCAGTCTCACGACGTTTTTGCACAAACTTGCGTACAGCAGGCACGGTGGGTGCTTCGTTTCGGCCAAAACTTTTTTTTTTCAAATATCGTCCTGTTTGGGCTACAGAACACTCACTTTGGAAATGAGTTTTTCAATATTTCCTAACGTTGTTCAATCGTAAAGCGACTATTTTCGTTCCGCGGACTTTCTGTCAAGATTTCGAGCGGGAAACAGCTGTCAGTGTCAAAATAATCTAAAGATTCAAATTTTCTAATTAAAAATCTGTATTTTCTATCAAAATTACATTTTGCGTGAACTATGGGAAACCCTTAATTATAATTGAATGCTAAAACGCGAAATTCAATTTTGGGGTCCTCTCACGCGACTTCGAACAGTACAGACAGGGTAAGACGTTATCTGTCATTTATCCTTGGTTAAGAAAAGCACTGTTACTTCGAAATAACTCAGCAATTAGCAAACCTCCCTTGACCAATTGACCATACTATGTCGGAAGCCTTTTCAATATCAAGGCAGCTACCCATTTATTGGTTGACGGACCCCTAATGGGCTTACAAGCATGTAATCGTTGAAGATAAATAGGTTTAGCATTTCTATAACAAATAAGTCTTACAAGCTTTCAAAAATGGTTGCAAATCTTTCATCACTCGATTTTGTAATTTCTGTCTCTTGGTTGTTGGTTGGTGTCCCATTGTGTTCATGCATCATACCATTTGCAACATCATAGGTCATATACGTAACTTGTTAAAAATTGATAAGAAGGCATCATTTCAGAATCTATTCATTCAAATGTAGGATTTTCCAGAATCACATCTGAGATTAAAAGGTTATCGGTCTTGAATAGTACTACGCACTAAGCATAGATTAGCGTAGAAGATAATTGACACTTGCTGCATGAACTTGACAAGTTGAGTGCGTTTCGTTAACTTAGACATGAGAAGATTATGTTTTTGAATTTGATAAAAAAAAATACAAGGGTTCAACATTGACACGGGTCTTACGAAGTACTTCCTCAACTCATTTGACCATTGAAGAGCACAAAGCAAACATTCATGGTCAACACCATTTCTATCTATTTCTATCTCCGGAATGACAAAACGCAATGGCGATCTAAGAACCGCGGTTTCAGCCGGTTCAATGACGAAAACTTGTCAAACGCCATCATCGCCGAGTAAAGTTGGTCTAGTCCCCTGTTAGTCTCGAAGGTGGAACTGCATATCATCTTCGATTCCAAAAAGAAAAAGACGTCATCGGGAGTCGATGGCATATCCAACACTGTACTGCGACACTAACCTCCTGAAGCTGTGAACATTTACGCCACGCTGTTCAACAACGCGCTGAATCATGCTTTTATTCCACAGCGGTGGAAGATAGTGGTGGTTCATCCTCTCCCGAAAAAGGAAAAGGACAACTCCAATCCTTTGAATTTCCGGTCGATAAGTCTCCTACTGAGTATCAGCAAGGTTTTCGAAAAGATTCTCAATTGGGCTCTTTTCAAGTGAGCGGAGGACAATAAGATAATACCAGAGACCCAGTGTGGTTTCAAGGCTGGACATGACACTATTCATGCCGCCTCCAAGCTAGCATCTGATATACAATGGAACAAAGCCAAAAAGCAGTACAAGGGTAAATATCTGGTTATGGTTAGAGGGCCTCTATCTAATGCTGACCAGGCTTGACATAGGTAAACCACTGATAACTTTATATGCTTCATGACATGCTGACTGGTAGAACGTTTGTTGTCAAAAGTGGCAATGTAACTTTCATTAAAAATGGTCTGCAACAGGTAGCGGTAAACACGCTGGCTGATTCTCTTTAGCATTTACACCAGCGATATGATAGGTAATCTTACTCAGGTATGCGGACGATCTTATCGCGTACAGAACAGTCCCTACGGTCGAGGACATGCGAAATCTTTTGCAGCGGAACTTCGACAAAATTCATAGAAGTTGAAAACCAAATTTCACATATCGGACGCTATCCTGTTTGGGACACCGTTGCCTAGGGCTTCTAGGGATACGAGAAAGAACTGGTGGATATGATGGCAAACGGAAAACCACTTGGCACCTGGCTGGATCAGTATCTAATATCTATATTTCCGCAGACGATGTAGATGCCACATTCCGCTGTCAGGCACAACGAACCATTTGATATTGGCAACGACAGCGAAAACTGCCAACCACCCGACCTTAGTGAAGTGAGGATAGCTATATCTAAACTCAAGCTTAATGAGGCCGCCGGAAATGACGGCCTTCCCGCTGAGCTTTATAAAGCTGGCGGAGATGACTTGGTAAGCAACATCCACCAACTCATAAGCCAAATCTGGTCGGTTGAAAGTATGTCTGAAGAATGGAACCTCAGAATCGTTTGCCCGATCCACAAAAAAGGAGACCCTACAGAGGCATAAGTCTACTCAACATCGCCTACAAGATCCTTTCTGCCGTAAGATGTGAACGCCTGAAACCGTTTACCAACAACCTGACCGGCCCTTATCAGTGTGGTTTTAGGCCAGGAAAGTCCACAACCGATCAAATTTTCACACTTTGGCAGATCCTGGAAAAAACTCAAGAAGTCCAAATCGATACCCACCACCTATTTATCGATTTCAAAGCCGCATGCGACAGCATTTATAGAGACGAACTATACAGAGCCATGTCTAGTTTTGGTATACCTCCCAAACTCGTCCGTTTGTGTAGGATGACGATGGAGAATTCTCGCTGCACCATCAGGCTCGGAAACGACCTCACCGACACATTCGATACCAAAAAAGGATTTAGGCAAGGCGATGCGCTGTCATGTGACCTCTTCAATTTGATTCTTGAGAGGATTGTGCAAAACTCCCGAGCCAACACCAGAGGCACAATTTTCCAAAAATCGGTGCAACTACTAGCATACGCCGACGATATTGACATCATTGGTAGGACTCAACGTGATGTCATAGCCACGTTTGCTAGTATAGAGAAGGAAGCGGCAAAAATGGGGTTAGCAGTAAATGTGGGTAAGACTAAGTATATGCTGTCAACAAGAAAGGACTCACAACATCGACGAATTGGACAGAACGTCACCATTGACAGATATAACTTTGAGGTAGTACGGGACTTTGTCTACCTCGGCTCCGCTATTAACTCTGACAACAAAATCTCGTCAGAAATCAAACGAAGAATTACTCTTGCCAATCGCTGTTTCTTTGGGCTAAGAAGGCAATTTAGTAGTAAAGCCCTCACTCGAACTACTAAGGAGATCCTATATAAGACCCTGATCATCCCAGTCCTGCTCTACGGCGCTGAAGCATGGACCATATCAAAAGCAGATGAAGAAGTCCTTGGTCGAGAGAAAAATTCTTCGAAAAATCTTCGGTCCCGTTTGCGTTGACGGGCTATGGAGACGAAGATTCAACCACGAACTATACGAGCTGTACAGCGACATACCCCTTGTCAAAAAACTCCGCATTGGACGTTTAAGGTGGCTAGGACATGTAGAAAGAATGGACACCAATACTCCGGCTCGCAGAGTCTTCGATTCCCAGCCAGATGTCGGAAGCAGTAGAGGAATACCTCGCCTTAAGTGGCGCGCATAAGTAGAAACCGACCTCAACCAACTTAAAGTGTGCAACTATGGGCAGTTAGCCAAGGACCAGGCTGATTGGAGAGACATGTTGGTTGGTTGATGTCCAGGTTCATCCCGTACTGTAGGGCCACTTAAGTAAGTAAGTAAGTCTGGCGAGTTCATCAGCCTTACAGTTCCCTGGAATGTCACTGTGCCTAGGCACCCAGCATATAGGTGAATGCTAAAATGCTTTGATATCTCCTGCAAAGATGGTCGGCAATCTAGGGTTGTCTTTGAATTTGTGAGACTGCTTCCACTGATTTGATGGCCGCTTGGCTGTCCAAGATAATGCTAATATCCTTGGCAGATATTACATCCTCTTTATCCAAGATAAGGCCTTTTTGATCGCCATGAGTTCCGCCTGGAACACGCTGCAATGATCAGGAAGACGGAAAGATAGTCTGAGATTTAGCCTGTCGGAGAAGACAACAGCATTCACTTCGTCATTTGTTTTGGAGCCACCGCATCGGTGGAAAATCTGTCTGGGATTGTGACCTGGAAACTCTGATCAAAGTTTTACCTGCTAAGGGTGTAATAGGTGTTTTCAGGAACATTTGTATGTTTGTTTAGAATTATTGAGAGGCCAGATTGCATATTTGACCACTGTTGGATGGCTTTAAGTCGTATGGCTGCGTTAGCTCCCATTTGCTATTGTGCTTGCTGTCAGATGTCTGTTTAGGTTAGTAGCACTTCTACTTCCCTTATGTAGCTGATAATACGTTCAGCAGAGGATTTCCTTAGTTCTTCGGTACTTAATATTTCCCTGAAGAAGGATTCCCTTCTTATACTGTAAAGGGCCGGGCATTCACATATGATGTGTTCGGCTGTTTCGTCTTCTTCTAGACATAGTCTGCACTCCGGTGAGCCGACAAGATGCATTTTATTTAGGTGATATCGCAGTTCTTGATACCGTGTCTGCGAAGATTTAGTATCTTGTTGGCATCTGTTTTGAAGGGCTGAATAGCTCTTTTGACCTGTCTTAGGCCTGGGATGTTCTCCCAGTATGACTTACAATTGTTTTGTTCCCAGCTTTTGATAGCCAGATTTATGGCTGGTTTGGGGATTGTACAGAAGGGTTCGGGTCCAATGAAAGGGGTTTCCCAGCCTTTTCTGGCTAGTTCATCAGCTTTTTCGTTGCCTTCAATACCCTTATGTCCGGGGACCCACCATAACCTGGTTTGTTCCTGGAACTAAGTATTTGGAGGGAATTAAAGCAGGGTAGTACTAATTTGGAGATAAAAAGTTAAAGCTACTACTAAAGAAAAACATGCTTCTGAAAGTTTAAAATCCTTTAAACTGCACTTGCACATTGCACAGCTACTCGAATATATTTAACGCTACCACGTAATTATACCGTTTTATCTGACTCCATCAATTAATTAAGTTTAATTGTCGGGGAATTTTTTTATATTGGTTGCTAACTTATCTCGATATCCGTCAATTAATGCCACCTGTTGGATAGTGCAGCTGAAATGCTAATTTTAGCATGAAACCAATCAACAAAAAGTGTATAAACTTTGATCAGGCTACTGGCAAGCATGAATAAAAAAATAAATGCTAATCACATCTACGTCTTTCAGTTTTGATTAAATGTATCTATCAAGCTTTAATCTAATCCAGACGCCTCCGTTTGATGGTATCTCTTGCATGAAGCATCGGTGGTTCAGTGGTAGAATGCTCGCCTGCCACGCGGGCGGCCCGGGTTCGATTCCCGGCCGATGCAGATTAACTATTTTGGCCGTGTTGTAGTACAATTGTTGTTAAGGTTGGACAATAAGTTGGTCCCAAGATGATGATATAAATGTTGGCAAAAAATGTGAAAGCTGATAAGCCTTGAACGTAAGGTTTGCTTTGACGATAATAGATACAATTTAGTGCCACCTCATTTGTTTGCTTCATATCGGAAAGCAAAGGGTGCACATTTTTGTAGAATGGTCGGAAAAAGTATTTTGACAAAACTACAGGGTGTCGTACGAATAGATAGATAGATAGATATAGTGCGTACCAAATCAGTTGGACAACGGTCGATTGCGCAGAGAGAGGATTTAAGGGAAATTTAAGATATTTTACAATAAATTTTAAGAGACCTGCGCAGTAGATTGGCCAACTGATTTGGTACGGACTATATGTATTTATTTTCGTATAAAAGTGTTTATTTTAGTTTTGTTACCGCACATTTTACAATTTAGAGATTTGATAGCTTATTATCTTTCTTCTAAAACATTGTTTAAAGTATGTATAATTTGTTTTTTTTAAAGAATTTAAAGTTTTGAAGGAAAATACGACAAAAACCTCCAGTGTAAATAGAAAAAATTAGACCGTAGAAGTGCTACGAGGTTGAAGTGCAACTGTATCGAAGTTTCTTAAATAACACTAGTCCTTCCTTATCAAACTATTGACTTTTTATACCCTATCTCATGGAGGTATATTTGTTTTTAAACATAGTTTGTATCATAGAGAAATAATTTAGCTACATATACCTCAAAGTATATGAATTGACTCAGAATCGCTAGCTGATTCGATTAAGCCATGTCTGGACCGTCCGTCTGTACGTCACCGATTTTAAGGAATTACATTTTGAGCTAGGATAATGAAATTTGGTAGACTCATCTATTGTGATGTCATACAGTTTATATAGTGGTGTCGTTATTAAATAATGCAGCCCAACCTTAATGGTTCTTTTATTGACCAGACCGCTCAAATAACTGGACTTGAATTTTCTCCTTTTTAATGTGAACATTGAAGCAATGTATATACTTCAACTGGAACGTTGATGATCTGGCCATATATTCCATATTGTCCATGTCCATGCCGTAATTGTCGTATTTGCATGAATATAATTCTTGGTGATATAAGTATTTCTGATAACAAGTCTAGGTGGGGCAGATGATGGGGTATTTGTGGATAAAAGAAGCCATTGACAGAGGCGGTGTTGAGTGATCGGAAGCAAGTATAGCAAACTTTCATTTGTTCTCTATTCATAGGCGGTGCAATTGTGTTCAAAATGTCATCATGCTGAATCGCCGGAACTCTTAAATCCTCTTTAAACCACAATCGATCACAAATAGAGCAAGGAAAGCCAAAAGAGTTATTCTTAATTTTTTTATCGAATTCTTTATGAATATTCTCAAATCGAATGAAGTGTTTGTAAGGTAGGCTAACTGTAAATTCTGGAATGTCAATTCCCCTTATTGACAGTCCTGGGATGTCTTTAGCGACACATGGAATATTCAGGGTCACCGATACATAAAAATCATTGAAGGATTTATGGGCTTGTTCGACTTCCATTGCCAGTGAAGCTTTCGGAAGTTTTTGCACGATGACAGCCCTCTTCTTTGCCCTATGTTTCCGGACACGTTCTTTACTAGTTTTTGGTTTGTTTTAAGAACGAAGTAGAGCTCGTTTTTCTTTGCACCTTTGTGCATTTGATTTTGGCATTTTGATTTAGCGTAAAATAAATTTTTTGTTTTCCGCTATAATGCGTTCACCTCAAGTGACTGTTCATAAATGTCTAAATGAAATGAAATATCGCATGCACCACAATGAAATGTCCAAAGTACTAGTGCATTCACACCGAACCGAAAACTGAGTTTTCGCAAAAACACCTGAAACCTTCATCGAAAACCGAGTTTTCCCATACAATGTCAGTTCTCAAAACCTAGTAGGTTACGACGTAACCTTCTAATAATCACTTCGCAGACGTCATCTCGGTGAAGGTTGTTGGAAAGAACAAACCTTTTCATACATTCTACACGTGTTCCACACGTCCCACAAAACAGCTAATGAACTCGCTGTCAAAACAAATATTTTTTTTCAGGTCTCAGAAAATTTTTCTTCATATCCAGGAGAAAATAAAAACAAACAGTTTCAAAATTTGCATAAGCATTTGTTTGCGTTTTTTTTCGTAGCGGCGGGCTTGAGAGTCAAAAACTGCTGTCAAAATCTTTAGATTTTTTTCATTTTGAACTTCAAATGCTAATATTAGTTTGATTATATTAGAATTCATTTTATTATTCAATTACAATATTTTCATACACAAATGTTGAAGCTAGTATCACAAATTACATTTTACAGCTGATTGAAATGTCAAACGAAGACGGGTCAGAGTTCGGTGTGAAAGCATCCAGTGGTTTACGTAAACTTTTTGCCAAAAACTCAGTTTATGATTCGGTGTGAAAGCACTATAACACACACTGATGGTGCTTTGGCCTTTGGGTTCACTTCACACTTCACAACAGAGTGCTCTCTCATCCTTACGCTCTTGCTTGTTGTTTGCCTGCCGTTGTCCCACCAAGTTAGCTTTCCCCTACCCATGACTTTTCGAGTCGTTACATTTGTGTTTGGATTTACCCTGACGAGCCCAAAGAAGTTTCACTTCAAAAAAAAAGTTGACTAGATCATGCAGCGGTGAATGTATTGTTTTTTTTAACAATATATTCACATTAAATAAATAAATAAATACTAAATATTCATCATATTTAACAAATTAACAAAATAAATATAAGCAAATAAATAAATAAATAAATAAAAAAAAATAAAAAAATAAATAAATATATAAATAACTACATAAATAAATAAATAAAAAAAAACAACCAAACATGTAAATAAATAAATTAATTGAATTACATGTTAATCGTGATTAGGTCACTAATAAGGGGATTTTCAGTAAAACTACAGCGTTCTAAAAATTTTAATCTAAGTTTATGTATCCTATGAGAAATCAATTCAACATTTGCTTTACTGTGAACATCAAGGGTTGAATGATACCATGGCAAATTCAACATCATTTTCAGTAGCTTGTCTTGAGATACTTGCAATTTTTTAATGTGGCACAATTACCCCATACCTGACACCCATATAGCAAAATAGCCTGAAAAATTACTTTATGAATGATCATTTTATTTTCAATTGAAAGAAATGATTTCCTATTTATAAAAGGGTATAACATTTTCATTGCAATCCCAACCTTTTTAACTGTCCTGCAGATATGTTCATTGAATGTTAATTTTGTGTCTAGATGTATTCCCAAATAACGAACGGACTTCTCCCAATTCAAAAAAGATCCATTAATCTGTAATTGGCTATTGGGAAGAAAGCAGGGCTTGCATTTTTCCTTCATTCAATTTAATCTTCCATTTGCTATAATAGCGTTTCCCAAAGTGTGCTCCGCGAGGCACTTGGTGCTCCGCGAAGGATATCCTGGTGCTCCCTGGCAAAATAAAAAAAACGAAATAGCAAAATTCCATTACACTAGTGACTATTTCATTTTGTACTTCTGAACTTGTCATTTTAATCGCAGCAATCGAATTTGAAATGCTCATTTAAAAGAAATCAATACATAAAGGGTGATCCATTTCGAGGTTCCCTACTTTTTTAAAGAAAAAACCACAGAAAATTCAAATTTAATGGAGAATGTTTATTATCATTTGAAAGAACATTCTTTGGCATTTATTTTTTGAAGATTATGTCTATCAAATGTTGGCCGTTGCTACGTCGCAGATGGTCCATCCGTTGAGTCCAATTTTCGATCACTCGTTCGAGCATTTCGACTGGTAACTGGCGAATGACACGCGTGATGTTTTCCTCCAAGGCCTGAATCGAAGCGGGTTTGTCGGCATAAGCTTTTGACTTTACATATCCCCACAGGAAAAAGTCTAACGGTGTGATATCACACGATCTTGGTGGCCAATCGAGCGGCCCAAAACGTGAAATTATGTGCTCACCGAAATGTTCTCTCAATAAGTCCATTGATTGATGCGATGTGTGGAAAGTGGCGCCGGCTTGCTGAAACCAAATGTCGCCGAGATCACGAGCTTCAATTTCAGGCATCAAATAGTCGGTTATCATGGCACGATAACGGTCGCCATTGACGGTTACGTTCGCACCGGCATAATTTTTAAAGAAATATGGACCGATGATTCCACCGGCCCACAAACCACACCAAACCGTTGTTTTTTCTGGATGAAGTGGCAGTTCTTCAACCTCTTCAGGTTGCTCTTCGTCCCAAATGCGGCAATTTTGTTTGTTTACATACCCATTGAGCCAGAAATGGGCCTCATCGCTAAACAAAATTTGCCTCGAAAACGTCGGATCTTCTTGGAACTTTTCAAGAGCCCATAGAGCGAAGCGATGTCGCTTGGGAAGGTCGAGCGGCTTCAGTTGTTGCACAAGCTGTATTTTGTACGCTTTCAATTTAAGATCTTGACGTAAAATGCGCCAAGTCGTTCCATACGTCAGTCCGAGTTGCTGCGAACGGCGCCGAATCGACTCTCTACGGTCTTCGTGTACACTCTCAGCTACGACCGCTATATTTTCTTCACAGCTTGCTGGACGTGGTCTATTCGGTTGAATATTATCCAATAATGAATGCTGGGTCTCAAAATGGGTGATGGTGTTGCGAATAGTACGCTCAGTAGGCCGATTATGTTGACCATAAGTTGAGCGAAGTGCACGAAACACATTCCTCACAGAACGTGAATTTTCATAATAAAGTTGAACAATTTGTAAACGTTGTTCACGCGTAAGTCTTTCCATTATGAAATGCCAAACAATACTAAACAAAAATAACATGACAGCATGACACGACTCACACGTGATCTGTCAAAAAAGACTATTGAAAAAAGTATCTCTACTTGGATCACCCGTTAGATACAATTTAGTGCCACCTCATTTGTTTGCTTCATATTGGAAAGCATAGGGTGCACATTTTTGATAGAATAGAAAACTACAGGGTGGCGCACGAGTCGTGAAACAAAAACAAAACGTAACAACTTTTTAGATTTAGATTTAGATTTAGATTTATTAAAATGGATGCTTCGGATAAGGAAACGAGGATTTGGATAGCGCAGCGGTACAATGCTTTGCAGTCTATTTGGCAGCACTCCCCCGAGTGCAACAATTATGAGGCGGGTAAACATGTTTTTCGAATCTGGAAGCATCGCACGAAGACAGTATCATTGAGATCCTAATGCTCGGGTTCAGGACACATAGGCGGCTGTATTTTCGTCAATGCAGATCAATCCAAGCGATTCGACTCTTAACTTATCCGCGCAAATGGGAGTTAGCAACGGTTATTACTAACTTACTTAAATGACACTACAGTCCTGAATGAATCTGGACATCAACCAACATGACTCTCCAATCAGCCTGGTCCTAGTCTAACTACCCATAGTTGCACACTTTAAGTTGGTTGAGGTCGGTTTCTACTTGTGCGCGCCACTTAAGGCGAGGTCTTCCTCTACTGCGTCCGACGTCTGGCTGAGAATCGAAGACTCTGCGAGCCGGAGTATTGGTGTCCATTCGTTCTACCTGTCCTAGCCATCTTAAACGTCCAATGCGGATTTTTTGATCAGGGGTATGTCGCTGTACAGCTCGTATAGTTCGTGATTGAATCTTCGTCTCCATAGCCCGTCAACGCAAACGGGACCGAAGTTTTTCCGAAGAATTTTTCGCTCGAATCGACCAAGGATTTCTTCATCCGCTTTTGATACGGTCTATGCTTCAGCGCAGTAGAGCAGGACTGGGATGATCAGGGTCTTATATAGGATCTCCTTAGTAGTTCGAGTGAGGGCTTTACTACTAAATTGCCTTCTACAGCGATTGGCAAGAGTTCGTTTGATTTTTGACGAGATGTTGTTGTCAGAGTTAAAAGCGGAGCCGAGGTAGACAAAGTCCCGTACTACCTCAAAGTTATATCTCTCAATGGTGACGTTCTGCCCAATTCGTCAATGTTGTGCGTCCTTTCGTGTTGACAGCATATAGTTAGTCTTACCCTCATTTACTGCTAAACCCATTTTTGCAGCTTCCTTCTCTATACTAGCAAACGTGGCTGTGACATCACGTTGAGTCCTACCAATGATGTCAATATCGTCGGCGTATGCTAGTAGTTGCACCGATTTTTGGAAAATTGTGCCTCTGGTGTTGGCTCGGGAGTTTTGCACAATCCTCTCAAATTGAAAAAGTCACATGACAGCGCATCGCTTTGCCTTAATTCTTTTTTTGGTATTGAATGTGTCGGTGAGGTCGTTTCCAAACCTGGCGGAGCAGCTAGAATTCTCCATCGTCATCCTACACAAACGGACGAGTATCAGCAGTATATCAAAACTAGACATGGCTCTGTATAGTTCGTCTCTTTAAATGCTGTGGTGGGTATCGATTTGGACTTCTTGGGTTTTTTCCAAGATCTGCCGAGGTGTGAAAAGTCGATCAGTAGTGGACTTTCCTGGCCTAAAACCACACTGATAAGGGCCGACCAGGTTGTTGGCAAACGGTTTCAAGCGTTCACATATTACGGCAGATAGGATCTTGTAGGCGATGTTGAGGAGACTTATGCCTCTGTAGTTGGCGCAGTTCAGAGGGTCTTCTTTTTTGTGGATCGGGTAAACGATGCTGAGGTTCCATTCTTCAGGCATACTTTCATCCGACCAGATTTGGCTTATGAGTTGGTGGATGTTACCAAAGAGGTATAGAACTACTTAGAGTACGCATCACAGCTAAACATTTTGTTGCCGTTTCAGCCGCGGGCGGGGAGTGCGAAGGGGAATTTTCGTCATTCGTATATGCATCGGCTATGCTGTAGCTTGATGCTGGCATTGCAATGTGCACACTGGGATATCAATATCAGTACCCCATATAGTAAATTTTCGTTGTATGAGATGCTCATTCTTGTATACTCTTTGATGTTACTGACATCTCCGCCGACTTTTAAAGATCCACTACGGGATTGAGCGCTGTCGTTGACCATTCGGTTCATCCGGCACCATCTCTGTTCAAAGGGCAGCTTATCTAGGTTCGCCTGAGACGGCAGACCGGGTATTCATTCCTCGCTATTCTGACCAGGGTGATTATAGTATTGCTGTTCCAGTCATGCACTTGTGTTTTTTTCAGTACGTTAGTAAAATGCTCGTGTTTTATGTAATTTTATAAAAGACAACATAGCGGACACAGAGTGGACAGCTTCATGCCTTAAAACATTTCAAATCCTAAGTCAATCGCTTAGTTTTAGTAGAAAATTTAGTATGAAGCATCGGTGGTTCAGTGGTAGAATGCTCGCCTGCCACGCGGGCGGCCCGGGTTCGATTCCCGGCCGATGCAACTTAATTTTTGTTTTTTTTTTTTATTTGGAGAACTTGACATTTTCAAATATGACATTAAAAACGGAAATAAATAAAAATATTGACTCAATTATTTTATTGTCCGCACGCTAAAAAGTCAAGCTGAAGGTGAAGGCCAATTTATCCCAAAAGTCAATCAATCCCACGTCGTAGGGCTGTTTCATTTCATTATATGCTGACCCAACCTCGTCAATCCTGTCAATGCCACGAACTATAGGGTGCTGCATTTTTCCTGTAGGAATGTGAAAATTTAATAAACAACCAGTTTCCATATTTAAAACAGCTTCATTATTTCGGCGCCCTGTCTCGATAAAATTGTACTGAATTGACGTTTTAAAAACATGGTAAATCGGTTGATAAATGTAAGGTATTCAATGTTTACATACCAACATAAAAAATGGCGCTCCCTGAATATTCAGTGCATGTTGATTGCAAGATAAATTCCAATAATTTCATTTTAACTATCAACGTTGCCCAGAAGCTAAGGAATACTCAGAAGAATTCATCGAATCATCTCCACAATTAAATGGTGAAGAAACGGATTAGGGGCAAATAAATATCGGGTGGAAATGATGGGTTTGTTAGAATGTCGGGCTTAAATCGTCGACAAAAAACAATCCGCATGGACTAGATACGCCCACTGCCACGTATACTTTTCAGAAAAACGTTGTTTTTGGCCAAACTTGTAACACGTGCCCAAACTATTAAAGCTATAAAATTTCAGTTGGCTATCTTTAGTGGAAGAGAGTGCTCAATCGAGTTCAATTTTTGATTTTTTTGTAACAAAAAAAAAAAGAAATACTTGATCTTAATTTTTTTTTCAGGTCAGTTACAAGTGTCAAGTTTATCATTTCTACTTTTGTAGAAATGTACAGTCCCAATCGGACACACTCCTGCTGAACCGCAGGCGCGACTACGTCTCGGTCGTACAGGAGCCGCCTATCCACAGTTCGTCGGACGACGTGGTAGATTAGCGGAACCGCCGATCTGTCCTGTATCAGCCCTCGACTATCCAAAAATAGGAAAGCTTCAGGCGGAATAAAGCCGCTTAAACGCGCACTTTCAAAATATTCATCATTGGGGTAGAAGGCCCCAAAGATGAGACTATTGCTCGAGGTCATCGCTCTTGCCGCGTGAAACCGAATGAGTTTCACCAGAAAATTGTCTATCCTGTTTATGTTGACCCCGTTGTATAGGACCTGGTTGGAATAATATTTTGTGTAGTCAGATACTGGTGTTCTGTGAAGACCAAGGCAGCTTCTCAAACACTGCCTCTCAAACACCCGTATCTTTTCCATTTGAGATGGGGCAACGTTGAACCACACCGGGCACCCATAGGCAATCATCGGTCTGATAAGAGACATGTAGCAAATCACCTTCACCCTGCTGTCAAAACGGCTGCTATAAAACAATCGTCTTGTCAGGGCAAATGCTCCCCTAGCTCTCGCCAGAGCAGCATTTACAACATGTCTTCCGAAATACAGATACTGATCCAGCCAGATGCCAATGTACTTTACTACACTTTTGCTCGCCAGTGGATGTCCGTTTGGTCCAACGATCACCAGCTTGCGCCAGTTCTTTCTTGTATCCCTAGAGGCCTTAGACAACGGTGTCCTAAACAGGATAGTTTCCGATTTCTGAAAGTTGATTTTCAACTTCCAGTCATCACAATATCTCTGGATCTTATCGAAATCCCGCTGCAAAGGAGTTCGGATGACCTCGACAGTAGGTGCTGTTCTGTACGCGATAAGGTCGTCCGCATACGCAATTGCCTGAATAAGACTACCTATCGCTGGTTTAAATGCTGAAGAGAATCGGCGAGTTCACCGCTCCTTGTTGCAGACCATTTTTAATGGAAAATTCGGTGGTAGAAGTTACATTGCCACTTTTGGCAACAAACGTTCTACCAGTCAACATGTCATGAAGCATATATAGTAGTGGTTTACTTATGCCAAGGCTGGTCATCTTTATATAGAGGCCCTCTAACCATACGGTGTCGAAAGCCTTCTCCAAATCAACCAGACATGCACCCGTGCACTGTTTTTTCGCTTTGTTCCATTGTATATCAGAGACGAGTTCGGAGGCGGCATGAGTCCGGCCTTGAAACCAAACTGGTTCTCTGGTATAATATTGTTGTCCTCAGACCACTTGAACAGAGCCCGATTGAGAATCTTTTCGAATACCTTGCTGATACTCGGAAGAAGACTTATCGACCGGAAATTTGCCGGATTGGAGTTGTCCTTTCCCTTTTTCAGGAGAGGATGAACCACCGCCGTCTTCCAACGCACTGGATAATATGCATTAGTCAGCGCGTTGTTGAAAAGCGTGGCGAAAATGTCACAGCTTCAGGGGGTTAGTGTCGCAGTACAATGTTGGATATACCATCGACTCCCGCTGACTTCTTTTTCTTTATGGAATCGAAGATGGTCTGGAGTGCCACCTTCGAAATTAACAGGGGACTAGACCCACTTCGCTCGGCGACGATGGCGTTTGCCAAGTTTTCGTCATCGAACCGCGTGAAACCGCGGTTCTCAGATCGCCCTCGCGTTATGACATTTCTGAGGTAGAAGTGATGGAGCAGGGCATTGTTTTCCAGGATGCGGTTCGGGCGAATGCTATCATTCACCTTATACACCTCCTGAAAAACAGCCCCCACTGCCTCCACTTTCTCATGAGGATCTTCAATAACATAGAAATCGTCGTTGAAGACGGCTTCCCCTGGATCGATTGTTTGTATTGTCATTTGTTCGTTGGAGCTTAATACACGGAAGGTCGTTATGACCTTTCCTCCTAAAGATCTTATTAATTTGTGGAAACATACTCGGGTCGCTGGAATTTACGGCCCGAATTCTTTTATTCCAAAACAAATTAATGGACAACCGATAGTTCTCCTTGATCAATTGGTTGATGTTTTTGATCGACGACTTCAGTGTTCTAATCTCCGGGTCACGTGAGTTTGTCAGTCGTCTGTAAAAGTCTTTTAGTCTTGTCAGAAGTCCGCTTTTTGTCTGTGCAGTGCGCCAATAGTCGCGTTTCTGTACGTAAGTAGAATCAACATATTTCAAGGTTGATGAGCTTGAGCACCCCCTTTTACGTAAGGTAGGAGGCTGAAATTTTACACAGTTAATAGAAAAAAATAAAATAATGGAGTAGCAGAACTTCTTGACAAAAATATTTTTGCCATACACTGTGAGCGTCAAAAGTGAGTAAACACCCAAGCGATTTCCGAAGTTACATGTAATTTAAGCGACAAAAATAAACAAAAAAAGAATTCCAAAAATACAAAATAAAAGCTTTATTCAATAGTAAAACAATTAACAAAAATAAAAATTAAAATATTAATTAATGTATAGACTAGACTAGAAAAACTAGACATACTACGTAATATACGCGTCAAAAGTAAGTAAACATCATGCAACCTCCCATCGTTTAATATTAATCAGTTAGATTTACTGTTATAATATTTAATAAATATTACTGCGGAGGTAAGTTCATCCCGTTTCATCACTTCAGAGTGTACGCTGATTGTGATTAAAGGCTTAATAGCAGTGCAATTCGATTTTTTCATAATGAGGAGTGAAATATCTTTGGAAACGCGGAAAATTATAGTGGATTTGAGGAAAAAAGGGAGATCATATCGGGATATTGGCGAAAAAGTAAATAGGAACCATGTGTCGGTGAAACAAATTTTCGATAAATACAAAAAATTTAAAACATTGAAAAATTTCAAACGGACAGGTAGACCAAAAAAGTTAAATAAAAGAGAAGAAAGACAAATTGTAACTGAAGTGAAGAAAAATCCAAGTTCAAGTGCCGTTAAAATAGCGGAAAATCTAACAACAACAACCGAAAAATCAATCAGTGCGAGTACTGTTCGGCGAACACTGCACAAATCGGGCTTACATGGTAGAAGTGCTAGAAAGAAACCACTGCTATCTAAAGTCAATAAAAAAAAACGTTTAACATTTGCAAAAAAATAAAAATAATGATATTTTGTTTTGGAAAAACATTTTATTTACAGATGAAAGTAAATTTGAAATTTTTAAAAGCAATACAAATAAAAAAAATTGGAGTGAAAAAAACAAAGAATGCAGTGAACAAAATGTAAGGAGCACAGTTAAACATGGGGGAGGTTCAGTGATGGTGTGGGGGTGTATGGCGGCGTCGGGGGTTGGGAATCTTGTCTTCATTGAAAGTACAATGAATAAACAAGACTATCTTAGCATCCTAAAAAATAACCGGCAACCGAGCGTAGACAAATTAGGTATGCTTAGCAATTGGATCTTTCAGCAAGACAATGATCCTAAACATACCCCGCGGCTCGTTAAGGAATGGTTGCTTTACAGGACTCCAAAACAGCTCGATCACCCTCCACAATCGCCGGACCTAAACCCTATTGAACATTTATGGGATCATTTGGACCGGCAAATTCGCAAAAGGACTATCAAAAGCAAAGATGACCTAAAAGAGGCTTTAATTGAGGAATGGTCCAAAATATCTTCCGATATTACAAATAACCTCGTCGTACATATGCCACGAAGACTTAAAAAAGTTATAAAGTCTAAAGGTGGCATAACTAAATACTAACTCCTTAATTTAAGATGATCAATTTATAAATTTCTCTAACTAATTACAGATGTTTACTTACTTTTGACGCGTATATTACGTAGTATGTCTAGTTTTTGTTTCAAAAAATATACATTAATTAATTTTTGAATTTTTATTTTTGTTAATTGTTTTACTATTGAATAAAGCTTTTATTTGGTATTTTTGGAATTATTTTTTTGTTTATATTTTTGCTTAATTTACATGTAACTTCGGAAATCGCATGGGTGTTTACTCACTTTTGACGCTCACGGTATGTGTGGACCACCCTACTTCTCATATGTTTATACCCTATCCCATAGGGGTATATTAGTTTTGATACATAGTTTGTAACATAGAGAAATAATTTAGCTACATATACCTCAAAGTATATGGATCGACTCAGAATTGATAGCTGAGTCGATTTAGCCATGTCTGTCCGTCCGTCCGTCCGTCCGTACGTCACCAGTTTTTGGGCCTTAAATTATGAGCTAGAAGGATGAAATTTGGTACACGTGCTCTTTGTTGCTCCCAGCAGGACAAGTGTAAACATTTTTGAAATCCGCCCACTGCCACGCCCCCTTTTTAGAAAAACTTATTTTTTGGCCAAACCGTAAGGAATTTCTAAAAAGGTGTCTAAGAAACGTAGTTAGACAATCGTAATATCTATATTTCGTTCATATAAAGTTTTTTGCCACGCCCACTTTTTGGGGGCATTTTTTATAAAAAACGTTTTACGGTCAAATTTTAAAATTTTCGGAAAAAATGTTGATGCAGAATAATTAGTAATATTACTATAAACATTTCGTCCATAGATCATTTTAGCCCACGCCCACTTTTTGGAGGCGTTTTCTTACAAAAACCCTACCCCATAGCATATGCAGGAGGAAAACGATGTGTTTTGTCAAACAACAAAATATTCTGATAAACTGTTTGAACAATATATTGTTGTGACAATGTCATTTTCTATATTATAGGCTAATAAAGCCCACTTTTTGGAGATATTATTTTAAGGATGGGATGGGATAGGGTATTCAACGATCCGCACAGCGGATTGTAGCCTTCTCATATGTTTTTTTTTAAATTTTATTTAACATCCATTAATCAAGAATTTTTTTTACTGCACTATTTAAAAAGCAACACATATACGCCTAAGTACACTTTTCGAGTTGACCGGTATATTTAACCAGACAATTAAAAAAATATATATTGTCAAGTGTCGTAACATTTCATATATACGAATTCTGTGGTCGACATTTTATTTTATTTTTGTAATAATTGTGACTATTTGCGCCGCAGATTGTAGCCTTTTGATATGTTTTTATGTGAGTGGGTTAGTTAGTAAATGGATTTTAGGAATTTTTATACAAAAGAAACTATTTTCATTAAATGTTTTGAAATTAAAAATAGAGTTCTGAAAAAATCAGTTAGTCGGTGTTTTGTTTAGTTAAACTAAAAAGAATTCATTTTAAAATACATCGTAAAAAAACCCTGAAGATCGATTAATCATATTCACATAAAAATAATTTTTTTTAAATAAACTTATAACACCATGATTAGGCATTCATAATGATTTTGTGCGCTTCGGAATCATTAGTTAGTCAAAGCGTTTGAATAAATCAAAGTTAGTGTATACATCTGTCATAATAAATAACTATATACTTACACGAATTATAGATACAGATAATAACTAATCGCTTATTTAAAACTAAAAGAGTTGCATCGGCCGGGAATCGAACCCGGGCCGCCCGCGTGGCAGGCGAGCATTCTACCACTGAACCACCGATGCTTATAGAAATCAACTTTATGGAACGGAGATGCGATAGGACTTTAAATCTCTATAAGCTCAGCAATGTACTTTTAAAATTTAAGGTAAAAGCGTATTTCAATGCTTGGTATAGATACTCGGCATTGGTCAGTTGGATATGATTTTTATACCCTATCCCATAGGGGTATATTAGTTTTGATACTTAGTTTGTAACATAGAGAAATAATTTAGCTACATATACCTAAATTATTTTGCCAGAAGATATATTGAAAAGAACAAGAAGTTGTATGTGTGTTTTGTTGATTTCAAAGCAGCGTTTGATACAGTCAACAGGCAGGCCTTGATTCATAAACTGGCGTTGCTCGGAGTATCTACTAAGTTCTTAACTTTATATCTTAAATTTCTGTCTTCATCAAGTGCAACTGTATGGGATGGTACTAAGTTGTCAGATTGGTTTGATACATCTGCAGGTGTTCCTCAGGGTTGCATTTTGAGCCCTATTCTATTCGCTCTGTTCATTGATGATATATGTAATATTCTCCCTGGAGGCGTATGCTTTGCCGGAATCCTCATTAAGGTCCTTCTTTACGCTGACGACTTGGTACTGTTGGCTGAGAACCCCTTTACGCTTCAACTCCAAATTAACAGACTTCAATCGTACTGTGAGAAATGGGATCTCCATATCAACGTCCTAAAAACGAAGATAATGATCTTTGAGAGCCGCCAAAGGAGAAGACTGCGTGAGGAATCGTGGCGGCTGAACAACGAGCGGATTGATGTAGTACGTGAATTCAATTACCTCGGAGTGTTGTTCACATATAACTTAAACTTCGGCAAACACGTGAAAGAAAAATGTAGTGAAGCTAAGTTGGCTCTTAACTTGATGTGGCCTCAATTTTTCGCGAATCAAGAGGTTGATCTATCATCAAAATATCAAGTGTTTAACGCGACTGTCAACACTTGCTTGTGCTACGGTGTACAGGTCTTTGGAGTTAGCTCCTTTGATGGTTTTGAAGCTGTCCAGAGATATTTCTTCAAGCGATTACTACGATTACCGAACTCAACACCAACCTATGTTATACAAGTGGAGTCGGGGCTTCCACCTTTTACATCCGAAATCTGAAAGCTCATTCGGACTATTTGATAAGAGTTATGAAGAGAAGTGGAAACAGTCTCCACAAATCAATTTTAGCTCAATTAATACAGACCAATGCTTCTCCATTCAGGGAATGGAATCAGATGGCGTCAACACAAAATCTTGCGGTATCTCTATCTGCAAATAATGTAAGCGAATGGCAGAATATATTTGCTTTGATCATAGCTAACGTTGATGACATCATTTATGACCAGCACCTAAGGAGAGCATCATCAACAGCATCCAGATTAATTTACAAAAACTTAAACCACCAATTGTTAACTGCAGAAAGCTACTTCAATACCAAATTCAAGCCTGAAGTTATAAGCACCATTTTCAGAACCAGGGTTGAAATATTGAACTTGAACTATATTCCTCATAGATCCAACCAACAGCAAATTTGTTTATATCATTTTCTTTTTCATGTTCTTTTAACGAAATGTCAAATCCGGCAGACGGCAGAATTGTCATGTCCGTATTCTTAAGCAAAAACATTGTACATACTACCTAAAATGAAAAAAAAAAATAAAGAATCTATCTATCTATACCTAAAAGTATATGGATTGACTCAGAATCGCTTGCTGAGTCGATTAAGCCATGTCTGTCTGTCTGTCCGTCCGTCCGTCCGTCCGTCCGTCTGTACGTCACCGATTTTTAGGCCTTAAATTTTGAGCTAGGATAATGAAATTTGGTACATAGGATCCTCGTCCGTGCCTACAGAACAAGTGTAAACATTTTTGAAATCCGCCCACTGCCACGCCCCCTTTTCAGAAAAACTCAGTTTTTGGCCAAACTGTAAGGAATTTTAAAAAAGTTTCTGAACGACATATGTAGACAATCTTAATACCTATATTTCGTCTATATTAAGTTTTTTGCCACGCCCACTTTTTGGGGGCGCTTTCAATAAAAAACTGTTTTCGGTCAAATTTTAAATTTTCGACAAAATTTTTGATGCAGAATCATTAACGTTATTAATATGAACATTTCGTCTATATACCATTTTAACCCACGCCCACTTTTTGGGGGCGTTTTTTATATAAAAACCATTTTTATACACTACCCCATAACATATGCAGGAGAAAACCTTGTCTTTTGTAGAACCGTAAAAGTGTTTTGTAAGCAGTCTGAAGAATTTATTGTCACTATATCCTTTTTTCTATTTTATCCACATCGTGCTTTTAGCCATGCCCACTTTTTTTGGGGATTTTAGTTTTATGTATAGGATGGGATAGGGTATTCAACGACCCGCACAGCGGATTGTAGCCTTCTCATATGTTATACTTTCTCATTGTATCCATTGATGTAAAATTTGATTGTTTTATTGTCACTCTTATGTATTCGTCGTGAACAAACAATTTAAACCAACAACGGTGCGGACAATTTTCCGCAACGCATACTTCGTCGGAGGTTTAAATTCCATTCGAGGTATGTGTCATCGGATTAAAATACTACACGACGGCTTCACTTCACTACAATTCGTAAATAAATTCCGCGAAGAATTTGTGTCGGAGGAAATCGGAAAGAGAATGGCAATTGTCAAAAATTGCACGAAAAATGCATCTGAACGCACTTCAAAGCAATTCGCCAGGATGCTTTACAAATTGCCGGAAAAATATTCCGAACAGCTTTTCGGAAGAATACCTCGAAGCAAAAATCCTCCGAATCGAACAAAATCGGAGAATTTTCCGCTCCGACGGATACCCCGATAGGGCTGATTATGTCAAAATTCTGCTGTTGTTATCTACAGTGAAATTTTGCTTTATCAGAAATCGTCCGCATAAGACCGAAATTAACTACCTACTGCCCAGTTTGGTGTGATTAGTAAAAATTAATAAATTATCTCAAGTGACGCTACACTCCCTATGAACAATGATCAACATACACTAGTCGGCATAAGTATTTTGACGAAATAAAAATCGTGCATTTTTGAGTTTAACTTCTAAATGGCTTGACAAGAATTCATGTTTATTTTTTCATTTTTATATATAACTAATAAAAACTTAAAAATAGGCAAACAAATATTTTTTTCATAGAAGTCAAAAAAGATATAAATTAATTTGTAATTTCGTGTATTGGCATAAGTATTTTGACAAGTATATAACTCTAAGAAAAAACATTTTAAACTTAACAAAAGTAAATAAATAAAGAAGAATTTAGTAAAATATATAACCTCCTTTGGCTTCAATAACTTTTTGAAGGCGTCTCGGTACTGAATCTACTAAATTTTGAAGAATCTCTGGAGATATCTCTTCCCAAAGGGAAGTGACCTCAGAAATCTTCTCCTCTCTGGTTTTATTTAAAGAAACTGTTCTTTTGCGTTTCAAAAGAGACCAGACGTTTTCTATTATATTTAAATCTGGACTTTGAGGTGGCCAGTCCAAAGTGGCAACACCAACATCCTTCAAAAATTTAGTTATCATCCGGGCTTTGTGGCATGGGGCATTGTCCTGTTGCAGGATAAATGATTCACCAATAAGCCTACCTCCGGAAGGAAGGCATTATCATTTAGGGTTCTTAAATATTGACCTTGGTTCATCGAGCCGGTGATAGGAACCAATTCACCCAGGCCATTATACGCAACACATCCCCAGAACATGACAGAGCCTCCACCATGGCTCACTTTTTGACAAACGGGGCGTCTTTTTTGCCTTTCTACCTTTGGCAATCTAACGTAAAATTTGTTTTTTGATGAGTTATACTCAAAGGAGCTTTCATCTGTCCATAGAACGCTTCTCCAGTACTCCTTTGGCTTGTGCAGATGTTCCTTTGCGAAAGACAGTCTTTTAAGCTTGTTTACCTTTGATATGTACGGCACGTCCTTAGCTTTAAATATTTTAAAATCTCCTACCATTAAACGTCGTCGGACAGTGCGCTCACTGATTGGATTCGTTGCCGTCAAATTCCATTGATTTGCAGCAGTTTGAGGCTTCAGGAATATATTTCTTTTAAATTCCCGTAGAAGGGTTCGGTCTTCAGTGGGCGTTGTTTTGCGCTTAGCACCTGATCTCATTAGGTTTGTGATGTCATTATGCTTTTTAAACTTATTGATTTGATAGTGCACAGTTTGACGCAACACATTAAACTCACTTGCTATGTCTTTTACTGCCGTTCCAGCGTTAAACTTCGCTACCATTGAAGATCTGACAACCAAACTCAACTCAGCCGTTTTACCCATGGTTTTTAATAAATTTTAATAAATTTTTATTTTTTTATCAACGTTTAATGTAAATTAAAGTTTTTTGGTTATCACGTGCTCAAAACTGTTAAAATATTTACACAAAGTTTCCGTCAAAATACTTATGCCACGTAAAAATTCTTTGTCTGCATGCGTTCTTATCAGCAGAAAGAGAATGCAAAAGGTAAACAATACAAAACTTGGCATGCATAGAGCTAAAAATAGATTCTTTGTTTCGCGCATCATTTTTTTGTTTTAACGTTGTTTTAACGATACCAAGCAAAGTTAGTCTCAATAGTCACAAAAAGGTTTCGTCAAAATACTTATGCCGACTAGTGTAGGCCAGATCAGAAGCTAACTTCCTTAGTTGTCCGCTCCAAGTTGGATGAGGTTGTTTTTTACTTGTACGTGTAACAAAAGGTAGGGTCTTCATCCACTACGTCAAGCATTTCGAATGGAATTGGAGACTGCGGAAGCTACAAAGACTTCGTGTACCAAATTTCATCGGTTTAGCTCGAAATTTTGTGACTTAAAGCTGGGACTGACGGACGGATAGACAGAGCTAGATTTTTTTTATTTTATTTTATTGAGTTTACAATATAAACAATATTCATAATATGATTTGGTTTATAATTAATTACGAAACAATAAAACCGTTCCGTTATTTTACTATTTCTGTATGAAAGTGCGGATTCGATAAAGTTATAAAGAGCATGCCAATTTTCTCCGTTAAGAATGATCTTTGTTTGTTCCATTGTCAATGATCTCTTTCCAAAATAAATAAATCTTTGTATATTGGACATATTGCCAAAAAATGGAATGTATCTTCTTTTGATTTAAGATTGCATATTGTGCAGAGATTTGATTCAATTTTCTTGAAAGGCGACCTGTTTAGATTCAACATTTCACATCTTGCTCTACATATCAAGGATATCGAATTCAGACTGTGGCAGTCCTTAAAATAATTTTTGTTTTTTTAGATCGAGGTTTAGTTCGGGTATATCAATCTGTTTAAGGATGATGTGGCTTGATTTATGCTTTCGTTGCGATTATGGACGTCAGACAGCTCCAAAAGATTAAAGCATTGTTGCTTCAGAAGCAATAGATCATTGTACTGGATATTTAGGTTTGTCTCGCATTTATCTGCCAGAGCTACCCAATGATTTATCCATTCCAATCTATTTTCAAAAGTGTATTTTGCGAGAATGTGGAGGAGTCTATGCGCAGGATATTTAAGTATATAGTCGAAGTGTAATTTCAGGGTATAACTGAAAAGATTTGGAAGCCCTGTTTCTAAAGTTAAAACGTAGTTAGGTGTGCTCATGGGAAGGTGGAATAATTTTGTTTATAAAAAACCGAAGAAGCTTCTCTACTTCCTCGTATTGTTTGAATCCCCAAGTTTGCCAGCTATAACACATAACTGAGCGCATAAGCGCTTTAAACACGCGATAGGTTAGGTTAGGATAGGTTGGTGGGTTGATGAGGCAGACGGTGTGTGTCTTCCCTCATCGCACTCAGGTCAATATAGACCCATTGTGATGCCCGTTGGGGGTCCACTTGTGTGGTTGGTTCATTCACTGCCCCGTTACTGTCCATTGTTGTTAGACTCTTTCCAGCCATCCAGATGTTGTTGCAAACCTGAACAGATTAGGGAGAGGGATTTCGGATAGATCCCTGAGGTCATGGAAAAAGTATTTTCCTAAGGTTCTCATTCTTAATTGGCTGAGGCCTGGGCAGTGGCACAGAAAGTGGAGGGTATCCTCGTCTATTTCTTCATCACCGCAGCCTCTACAGAGGTCATCATCTATGAGATGCATTTTCAGTTTCTGGCTTTTTAGTAAGTTGTGCCAGAAAGAATCCCAACGAAATTAGAGACAGATTTCCTGTTTCTACGAAGCAGTTTATAGGTTCTGGCTTTGTCATACTCAGGCCACATCCTTTTGGAAGTTTCGCAGGTGGGAAGGGAGTTCCACCTGTTTTTGGCAGTGATCAGTGTTTTCTGTCCCACCCGAGATTTGAGGTCAAATAGTGGTGGTTTGACAGACTCTGGTCTGCTTGGTCAATGCTGGAGGCAGATCCTTTTCTCGCCAGTTCGTCAGCAATTTCATTGCCCTGTATGCCTCTGTGTCCGGGGACCCAGCAGAGCTTAACATTATGTTGGACGCCAAGAACCTTTAGCTCTTCACGACAACGTTTCACAAGCCGAGATTTTATTTCGACAGTAGAGATAGCTTTTATTGCAGCCTGACTGTCAATAAAAATGGTGATATCATCTGGAGGTATCGCCAGCGTTGAGGTCGCTTTGGCTGCCTCTGCTACTGCCAATATTTCGGCTTGGAAGACACTGCTGTGCTCAGGGAGACGAAATGTGCTGTTTAGCTTTAGTGTTTCTGAAATCACTCCTGCTCCAACGCCTACATCCATTTTTGAACCATCAGTGTAGATGGATATGGTTTCGGGGCCCAATTCGTTCCTCTCCCACTCCTCTCTGCTTGGGAGGATGCAGGAGAATGGTCTTTGAAAGTCATCGTGAGGCAGCATGTAGTGAGAGGATACAGCTGAGCCCATATATCTGTGTAGAATTTGGGCATGTCCTCCTGAGTTAGATTTCCAGCAGTTGAGCTGGCTGATTCTTAGAGCACTTTTGGCTGCAGATTCTTGCATGTAAAGGTCTAGCGGTAGCAGGTTAAGGATGGTTTCCAGTCCCGCTGTTGGTGTGGTTCTCATTGCGCCAGTAGCGCCCACACATGCTATCCTTTGTACCTTTGTCATATTTTTCAGATGGGTGACTTTATTTGTGGATTGCCACCAGACAAGCCCCCCATATGTTAATATAGGTCTCACAATGACCGTGTACATCCATAGGATGATCTTGGGGTTCGGAACCCAGTTTTTTTCCGAATATTCGGTTACACGTATAGAAAGCGACTGTGGCCTTCTTAATACGCTCACGCACATTTAGGTTCCAGTTGAGTTTTCTATCAAGAATGACACCCAGATACTTTGCACTATCGGCTAGGTTGAGGGTAGTCCCATCGATAGCCGGTAGGTCGAATATTGGTATCTTCCTCTTATTCGTAAAGAGAACGAGTTCCGTTTTCTGGGGGTTGATTGTCCACTCGTTGAGAGTTTTCAATGCCCGTTCGAGTAGCTCACTAATAGTGGGCCGGAATTTCCCTTTAACTAGTATCGCTACATCGTCTGCGTAGGCTATGACTTTTACCCCATTTCGCTGTAGCTTGATGAGTATCTCATTGATGACTATGTTCCTCAACAGAGGTGAGATAACGCCTCCTTGTGGTGTGCCTCTTGATGCTATTACTTTGAGATGGGTGTCTCCCAGATTCGCATTTATATTTCTGTGGTTGAGCATACTTCCAATAATATGTCTTAGAGGTTGGTCCACGTTGTTCTTCGCGAGGTTTCTTTCGACTGTGTTTGTGTTCACATTATTGAAGGCTCCTTCAATGTCGAGAAATGCAGCGAGTGTATATTCCTTCTCGTGAAGAGGTTTTTCTATTGTACTAACGATATCATGTAGGGCTGTTGCGACTCCCTTACCTTTCGTGTAGGCATGCTGTGCCGAGGATATGTATTGGGGGTCGAGTTTGTCACGAAAGTAGATATCCATTAGTTTTTCAAAGGTTTTTAGTATGAAGGATGTAAGACTTATTGGTCTAAAGTCCTTCGTGGTCGTGTGGCTAGGCTTGCCGGCTTTTGGGATAAAGACTACCTTTACTTCCCGCCAGCATCTAGGGATGTAACCGCATTTAAGACTACCAACAAACAATTTGGGTAGGAATGCTGTTACGAGGTGTTTCGATCGACTCCTGGGGATTTATAGGGGGAGAAGGAGTCAATTGCCCAATTGATTCTTTCTACACTAACCATATCCTCCATTGCTGCTGTTATGGTGTTGCAATTATAGACGGTTGTGTCTGGAGTCCTACCGGAGTATGAATCACATCCTGGAAAGTGGGTTTCCAGTAGATGTGTTAAAGATTCATGGGTGGACTGTGTCCAGTCCCCATTGGGGAGCTTGAGGTAGCCTGGCACAGCCGGTTCTTTGGCGATTATTTTTCTAAGCCTGGCTGATTCAGTAGTGCTTTCTACACTGCAACAGAAGTTACGCCTGTTGTTCGTTTAGCACTGTTGACCGCACTTTTGAATTTGCGCTGATTATTCTTATAAAGATCGCAGTCGGTTTCCGAATTTGAGCTTCTTGCTGCGTTATAGGTTTTCCTGGTTTCCCTTCTAATGCTTTGAAGCTCTTTCGTCCACCATGTCGGTGATCTTTGTGGTTTTATAGTCTTTAGAGGGCAGATCCTTTCATAGGCTTTGACTAAAATATTGCCGCTGCAGCATCGATTTCAAACGGAGTTTCCATCAGATGCAGTGGAAGGGCGCTACTGTGTCTCCCTACTTCCACAACGAACATGTCCCAGTTGCCTTTCTTGGAGTTTCGATGTTGAAGGGGGAGTTTAGTGTCGTCCTCTATTTCAAATTCTATTATTCTGTGGTCAGAGTATGATGTTTCTGATGAAACTTTCCAGTGGCGCACAGCGAATCTATCAGAATTGTTGAAGAGGGTAATGTCAAGAACCTCTTCTCTATTTTTAGTGACAAAGGTGGGGTCATTACCCCTGTTCGCCACTAACAAATTGTCGTCTAAAATGTATTCCGGTTAATAATGGAAAATAATTTCATTCAAATGGTTGCCTCGGCTGGCCATGCAGTAGCCTACACGATCGGTCCAATTTTTAAGCACATTATCGATTGTGTGCAGCTGTATTTCACCAATGGCTTCACGAATATTGTCCTTTAAAGCGTCAATTGTCTCTGGCTTGTCGGCGTAACACTTATCTTTTACGGCATCCCACAAATAATAGTCTAACGGTGTCAAATCGCAGCTCCGAGGTGGCCAAACGACATCAGCTCTGGGGCTGATAATGCGATCTTCAAAAACAGGGCGCAAAACATCGAGAGTAGCTTCGGCTGTGTGGCACGTAGCGCCGTCCTGTTGAAACCAAGTGTTGCCAATATCCTCCTCTTCAATTTTTGTGAACAAAACTTCGTTCAACATGGCCCGATAACGATCGCCATTGACTGTAACGGGCACTTCTTGCTCATTTTCGAAGAAAAATGGTCCAATTATGCCTCTGGACTAAAATCCGCACCAAACAGTGTCTCGTTTTGGGTGTATCGGCTTTTCAATGTATGCGTGCGGGTTTTCTGTGCCCCAAATGCGACAATTTTGCTTGTTTACATACCCGCCAAGATCAAAACGAGCTTCATCTGAAAGGATGATTTTTTTGGCAAAATCGGCATCTTCTCTGAGTCGATCGCAGGCCCACTTAGCGAAGCGAAAACGCATTGGATGGTCAGTTGGCTTCAACTCCTGAACCAATTAGACTTTGTATGGCGTCATACCAAGGTCTTTATGCAAAATTCGTCTCAATGATGTCTCCGAAATGTTTAATTGTTGAGAACGACGGCGAATTGATGTTGATGGCGCTTCACGCACCTTTTCTGCCACAGCAGCAATATTCTCGGGTGTACGCACTGTTTTTGGCTTTCACGCTTTGGTTTATCGATGAGGATGCCAGTTTCTTTCACTTTTTTCACAAGATGACGGTGCTTCTCTTCTTCCAAAATCCGTACGCAATTTTCGCACACATTCTGCAACATTACCATGATGTTCAAAGTAATATCGCAATATTTCCCAGCGTTGTTCATGCGTATACACAACCATATTCGTTCAGCGGAAGGATAAAACTAATTATCTGTTAAATCAGACATGAGCTAAATGTTACCATTCACGAAATAAGCACTAGTTGAAAAAAAAACCTTAGATGGCGGACCCGTTAAAACGTATACTGCAGACATACCTTAAATCTTGGCAGGTCAAGAATTCAATATATTTAGGGTTATAGGGAATTCTTTTTCCCAATGAATTTTTCCCATTCACCAACGTAAATCAGATTGCTGAATGGTAAAAATGCCTTGGGAAAAAGAATCCCTGCGGATAAGCCTAATTGTCGGACGGGATGTTTCAAACTTCTTGTTTTGGCCGACTCATAACAGCCCCCAATCGGTCTAAAAATCCGTACAAACTAGTTTAAAGGCTGCTCAACAAATGTGTTAATATTTCCACATCTACATCTTCCTCTGACTCAGTCCTAAAAATGTTAGCAAATGGCAAAAACAAAACAATCTACGGTGCTGCTGGAGGGTGATAAATCTCCAACAAGCATCGGTGGTTCAGTGGTAGAATGCTCGCCTGCCACGCGGGCGGCCCGGGTTCGATTCCCGGCCGATGCAATTAATTTTTTTGTCCATTTCCTACTTATCCTTCAAGCGGTTTCATCGACCTTAAAAGATTCAGTTACACTCTGCTGCTAGCTGATCTCATGATTACGCCAATAACCCGTTCCTTTCAACGAGCCTACCATTAGCTCCTTTCATAGATTGTTGTCAATCTATATGTGTGCAGCGGCTCAGTCCAAACAACGCAACAAAGTAAACAGAAACGTTCAGATGAATTGCCAGCTAACATGACAAAAACCAGACCAACTCTCGCAACACCACCGCCCGCCCAGCTGATGTGCCGCCTTGTCTGCGCGTCAGATAACTTGATCTCCATTCGCATAGAGTGCGCCTAATTGCGTTCGTTTTCTTATAGGCATGCAATTTCCTTTCTTTGTATGTGATGGAGAACGCGGGCAAATTAATTGCCACATTCGCCAACACCACCCAAAGGCGAAGTCGCTTTTTTTTCTCTGTTTTTTTTGGTTTCAGTTATAATTTCCATTTTGTGAACCAAAACGAGATACAAATTCACGAATACACACCGTTTGGATTCGAACTGCAACCGCAAACTATTATTGAATTATGCATTTGGGGCAGTGAACTGACCGCTCGCATTGGTGGCTGTGTGCGGCGACTAACGCTGGCCCTCAAAACCGAACGCACTAAATTTGGCCACACCGGTGATAGATATTTTGTATCTCGAACAAATGGCAAAAAAAAACTCGTTTTTCGATTGCATAAATCAATTTTGCGCTGGCATTTGATCTTTTCTTTTCAATGCGCCGCCAAGCGGTATATAGTTGCAAGTACCCAAGAACTGGGTGCGATAAATGACCTTTCAGATCGTGAGTTCTTTTCGGCGAATTAGATGGATGCCGCATTAATTGCCAATCGTTTTGTGGTTGTGTGCTGCAAATTTATGCCAACCGATTATTATGGCAGTTTTGAGAATTCTTTTCGGAGTTTTACCTTGTTTTCGTACGTGCTTTTGGGTTGGGAATCTAGTCCCAACTTACCAACTCGTAAGTGGGCAATTACTTGACGAGCAGTTGGTATTTTTGCGTCAATTTGTCGTAATTTCTATGGGTAGTAGATTATTATAGCATTTCTGGATTGACAGGGTACTAGATCAAGCGGGTTGTTTTTAGGTGGACCTGTTGGGAATGCCTGTTTTTTGCGAAGTTGAGACTTTCTTAGCATGAAGTATGAAAAGATTGTAGAGCTCTTGAATGAAGGCATTGGAATAGATCTACTCGATATCGAGGCAGTAGGGAACCTTAAATTTTAATGGTGCTATATCAGTTGGTAACCTAAAAGATTTTTCTTGGTAAATTAGTCGGTTGTTAACGTTAGTAAATATATTGCGTTGTTACACCTTCTGTTTTAGGCGTGTTTTAGTAAGAATTATGCAAAGCAAAGTAAAAATTTCTCAACAAAACGATCCAAACTCAATCTGCTATTTAATATTTGAAGATTGCTTCGCCTACTTGCAGTCAGATGACGTTATTTGTCAAAATACACAGTGGGCTCGTTTACATTTTTTGGTTACAAAAATCATAACTTTCGAACAAGTTAAGATTTTTTTGATATAAATTATTAAAATAAAGATGAAACCCACATCTAAGTTTAGTTTTAAAACAAATTGGTACACAGGGTGTTTGAGATTCATGTGTATTTCATGTATTTCAAAAATTTCTTCGGACTCTTCGTGGTAAATCCAAACTCACATGAAACGAAATTTTAACACGAAAAGTCAAGGGGAAGGCTAGCGTGGTGGGACAACGGCGAGCAAACAACAAAAAAACAAAAACTTGTTTCAACAAAAGAGAGCGAGAGCGTAAGCGTGAGAGAACACTCTGTAGTGAATTGAGTAGGGCGGCAACCGCGGAAAGAACAAATGTGCGATGAACAACAACATGCGAAAACTTGGGTGTCTGATCACATCAGAAAATTTAATGGGTAGACCTGGCAACGGCTTAGGCTAATTGACTTCGCTATGGAACGAAGCCATCAAACGTTCTCCTCATTTCAAAATCCATAAGGGGACATGGAGTGTCCAGATCAACGAACGGTCAACCAAATAGATCACATTGCGATAGAAAAGAGGAGCGCATCTAGTATTTTAGATGGTCAAACATTCTGAGGGGCTGACATCGATTCAAAGCACTACCTTGTTGCAGCCAAGGTAAGAATGAGGATACCCACCACGCCAAACAAACCAGAAATACTGTGAACAAATTTAATGTTGAAAGACTGCAATCGCGAGAGACCGCCAAGGTCTTCGGGCAACGCGTGTCCCTTAACCTCTCGAATAACACCATACCACCAGCACTGAATGTCGAAGAACAATGGCAACAAGCCATTAGGTCACCCGTAACTGATGTGATAGGTTTCTCGAGCCCACCAGCAAGAAACCCTTGGTTTGATGAGGAATGCCGACAGATGCTCGCATTCAAAAACGAGGCCTATAAGGCTAAGCTGCAGGTGAAGACGAGAGCTGCCATTAATATCTATAGGCAAAGAAAAAGGGAAGAACACCGGCATTTCAGAAAGTAGAAAAAAGAGCAAGAAAAGAGCGCGATCGAGGTTATAGAAAGGTGCCAATCTAGGAACGATGTTACCAAGTTTTACCAAAGTGTAAAACCTCCAAGCCAATGATACAAGGCTCCAACAGAATCCTGTCGAGATGAACAAGGAAATATTGTAGTTGAGACGCAGTCGATGCTGGGGATATACAATAACCACTTCTGCAGACTGTTAAACAGCGATGACGAACAACATTCCGCTGTCAGGCAGAAAGAACCATTCAATGAACCTCAGCATCGTTGCCCGATCCACAAAAAAGGAGACCCTCTGAACTGCGCCAACTACAGAGGCATAAGTCTCCTCAACTTCGCCTACAAGCTCCTATCTGCTGTAATATGTGACCGCCTGAAACCTTTTGCCAACAACCTGATCGGCCCTTATCAGTGTGGTTTTAGGCCAGGAAAGTCCACAATCGATCAAATCTTCACACTTAGGCAGATCCTGGAAAAAAAACCCAAGAAGTCCAAATCGATAACCACCACCTATTCATCGAGAGCCATGTCTAGTTTTGGTATCCCGCCTAAACTCGTCCGTCTGTGTAGGATGACGATGGAGAATTCTCGTTGCTCCAACGGGATCGGAAACGACCTGACCTACACATTCGATACCAAACAAAAAATTTAGGGAAGGCGATGCACTGTCATCTGCCTTGTTCAGTCTCATTCTTGTGATGATTGTGCAAAAGTCCGGAGCCAGCACCAGAGGCAAAATCTTCCATAAATCGGTGTAACTACTCGCATCCGCCGACAATTTTGACATCATTGCTAGGACTCAACGTGATGTTACAACCACATTTGCTAGTATAGAGAAGGAAGCGAATTAGACAGGATGTCACTATTATCAGATATAACTCTGAGGTAGTACTGGAATTTGTCTACCCAGGCTTTGCTTTTAGTTTTGACAACAACATCTCGCCAGAAATCAAACGGAGAATTAGTCTTGCCAGCTGCTGTTCTTCCGGCTAAGAAGGCTATTTATTAGTAAAGCCCTCACTCTAACTACTAAGGAGATCCTATACCCTGATCATCCCAGTCCTGTTCTACTGCGCTGAAGCATGAACCATATCAAAACGGGATGAAGAAATCCTTTCTCGTTTTGAGCAAACAATTCTTCGAAAATCATCGGTCCCGTTTGCGATGACGGGCTATGGAGTCGAAGATTCAACTAGGACTATACGAGCTGTACAGCGACATACCTACCCCTGGTCGAAAAACTCCGCATTGGACGTTTAGGTTGGCTAATGGGCAAATTGACACCAATACTCCGGATAGCAGTCTTCGAATCCCAGCCAGACTTCGGGCGTAGAGTAGGTAGACCTCGCCTTAAGTCGGTCGCACAAGTAGAACTAGAAATCAACGTTAACCAACTTATAGTGCGAAAGGCGGTTAGCTTAAAACAGAGCTAATTGCCGAGATATGTTGGTTGAGGCCCAGGTTCATTCCGGACTGTAGCCCCACTTAAGTAATTAGGTGATTGCAAGCTAGAGCGTTGATACGACACTCTACGCAAGACAATCGGTTGTTAACTGTCAAAGTTATTCAATGCTTACATATCCCCTTTAGATCTCAATAAAATGGAGGCTCGATCGTCTTAGTAAGAAACTGATCTATCTGACATTAACGGCCCATAAAGGGCCTAAGGCCTAGCTTCTTCATTCATTTTTATGCTCGAAGCTTATAATTTTGCCACTGCCCATCTTTCCAATATAATTGCGAAAAGGAAGGAAAGCCTTAAAGTTCCTAAATAATACAATTTCATCAGCATTTAGGAAGACTGAATCGATTCCAAATCGGGTGGCCGACAACAATTTTTTAAGATCGAACCCACTTCACAGGCGGTAAAACACCGAAAAAGAGGACCGTCTATCAAAACCCAAACTTGAGTGCAAACTTACAATCACATCACCCTTATACCGAGAAGGGCAATTATGTTCGTTGTTATACAAGCGGATTTCAATAGGGTCGGTCCTTCATGTAGACAAGGTCAAATTGAGAGGTTCTTGAATAAAGTTCCAAAAAAGAAAAAAAAATCATCAACGATAGCTATAGCCATCTACCTCCCAAACCTGAGACAAATCCCTCAAAGGAGAATGTACTGCCTAAACACTCGTAAAACGTTCCATCTGCCGCCTAAACCTGAGACAAATCCCTCAAAGGAGAATGTACTGCCTAAACACTCGTAAAACGTTCCCTTCCGATCTGATTAACGATTCCTAATTCGTCTATTGAAAGCCAACTCACATAACTCTTCGTAACCGAACCCCGGTTTGGCACACAGACAATAGGGTCCGATAACTTACCGCAGTTTCTTCTGCTGCGCAACATCGGATAAAACATCTCTTCCGCAGGCCATGTACTCCCATACCGCAGCGGTAACCAGTAATTTCAATTGAATTTAGCATACTTATGCCACGACCTATACCACCAGTACCACCACCACCAGCACCATCATCACCGCCAGCATTCATCTTTCCATCAACGGAACGTTCGTTACGTAGAAAGTAAAAAAAAATTTCAAAGATAGCCCCAAGCGAACTACAAAGGAGGAACAACAGAAGAGGATGAAAAAAAAAATAACTGTTTGATATAATGAAAGTCATCACTCCGCTATCCCAAAATGCTAGCTCTGCCAGAATGACGGCTATGATGACGACGACGACGACAACGACTAGGACAGCCCGTCCACCCGCCTGTCATCGTGCAACATTTTTCGAAAGTAGATCACTGGATAACGAGCGAGAGTACACTTTATCCACACTAAATACGGATACCACCTCCACCAGCACCAGCACCAGCACCAGCACCACCATCACAGCCAGTCATTGACATTAGGAACAGAAAGAGCGCGCAAAAGCCAACAACAACAACAACAAAAACTTTGAAATTATAATGCGAATGCGCCGGGACGGCACTGTTGTTGTTGCAAGAGTTGTGGCGTCAGCGGGGCAACATACCAGAGAAGCTATAGCACATCCATATAGACAGATCTCCTCGGGTATCTTTTGTATGCAAATTCTCGAATCCGTCAAGTTGAAAATGGGCTGCTTCAGAGATTGATTGCATAATGACACTCATAACTCTGCTCGTGTTAAAGTCAACAACAATCACTCACTTACAATGGAATCCACACAATGCCGATACATTTAGTGGCATGGATATGGAATGCCATTGCATGACATGGCATATAGTTCAGATCGAGGATAGGCAGAGCCTAGGCTTCAGCGCGTTTTTAAGGGTTAGATGACTATACAGCATGGAGTTTGATTACTGGTGTGGCAGAAGCAGGTGTTGGCCAAAAAGATGATGTCGACAGAGAAATGTGACTACAAATCGAGGTTAGCGTATTCTGTCAATAATCACTGAAATGGATCAATCAATCAAGGATTTTCGAACTCTACGAACTGAAATTCTGAAAGAAAGCCAAGCAACTGGTTGAAGGTTCTTGGGGGACAAGTGATGTAGTGTACAAGGTGCGCCATATTTTATGTCGGTTCATAAACCTTGAATAACTTTGACATTTATCAACCGATTGACATGAGTAGATATGCTTTTGAAACGTCAAATCAGTACAATTTTAACTATGAATCGCTGAAGGAAAAGTAGGCGTCAGCGAGAGCAGACGTGTCTAATAGTGTGCGGAAAAAAAAACACATAATAAATAATAAACCTTTAAATTTAAAAAAAAGATTGTGAAAAATGAATTCGGAAAAAGGGCGGATGCAACGTGCTCGCCCTCCTGACTATACAAATTTAATTCCTCCATCAAAACTTTTATCTAAGGAGGATAAATTAAACATTATGGAGACATTTGGTGGTGGTCCGCCATCTTCAATTTCACTATTGCACATGTGATAGTGAATCGGTAATAATAACTTTAAACAGTGAAAAAAATGTCCCGGTGATGATTATAGTGCACATCTTAAAAAAACAAATATTCAAAGTGCTGATCTCTTGCCGGATAAGACGGCTCAGCAATCATCAAATACCTCGGCATGGCCACAAATAAGCTCTATTTGGAGTAACGAATCATCTTTATTCAGCCATGCCGCTAATAATGATCTTAAAAGAATTCTGAAGAACGATTCCACAACATTCGTGCAAGTAATAAATCGTCGCAAGAGGAGGATTCCGAGTCCACCATCAACATCAAAGAAAGCTGCAACGAATGTAGGAAACAGACAAAATGGAAATAGATTCGCGGTTTTGGATGAGGAAAATCTGGACGCTTCTGGTAATATTCCCGAGCAAGCTTCAAATATAAGCTCAAGAACATTTTTAAATAAGGAAAACGATTGGTGTCCACCTATTTTTGCTAAGGGGGTAAGCTCCAAAAACTTACTCGAATTTTTTAAAAAAAAAATATAATAGTAGTATAGACAATGTTAAATTTGAAAATAGAGGATTAGGCAGACTTAAGATTTTTGTAAAGGATATTGGTTTGCACTCATATCTTTTAAAAAGCCTTTGCGACATGAAGGTATTTTGCTTTTTCGTTTGTGCCGAAGCAACTGAAAAAATTTTCAATTCTACTAAAAGGTCTCGCCGATGGATTCTCGTCCAATATTATAGAGAATGATTTTGCAAGAGTGGATCCTTCATTGAGGGTACAAATCAAACCGTTCACAACGAAATGGTCAAAAGAAAACAATGCAGACTTGGGCATATATATCTGTGTTGTTAATGATAGGGATAGTCGTAATAAAGTGAAAGACATCAGGTATATTCTTAATAATAGGATAAGATGGGAGTCCATCAAATATCATACAATGCTTTAAATGCCAGAGATTTGGTCACATTAGTGCCTACTGCGCATTTCCCAATAGATGTGTAAAATGCAAAGAGTTCCATGAGGCAGGTGCCTGCTCTTTAAACTCGATTGATGACAGGTCCAAAGTTGCCTGTATTAACTGTGGATCGGTAGGCCATCCAGCAAACTTCAGCGAATGTCCAAAACGCATAGAATATCTAAAAAGAAGAGAAAGACTGTCTCCTAAAAATGTTCGCATGAATTCCCAACTTATTAAGCTAGCCTCACAAGATCGTTTATCCATTCCATCCCCAGGCTCCTTTGCGGATATTCTCCGAGGCACACCGCATGTGTCATTGTCTACTAATCCGATACTACAAAACAACATAAAATCTTCATTTAATGACTTTCTTAAAGAATCTTTTAAATTATTTGGGATCCCAATAAATACATTAATTATTCGAGTTCGCGAATTTTGGCCCACTTATTTGAAATTGAATGAATACGAGAAACCCGGTGCTTATCTAGGTTTTATCGCCTCAATAACACCATGATTTTAAAACTTCTTTCAGCCAACATTAATTCTTTAATCTCTCACGGTAAATGCTCTGAGCTAAATCTGTTGTTGAGATAAATCTCGCCAACAGCAGTTTTTGTTCAGGAAACCCTGTTAAAAAGGAATCGTCAGAGATCATTCGAAACCTATTTATTAGTGAGAAATGACGGCGGCAGAGTCACAGGAGTTTTTATTAAAGATACATTAAAGTTTAGAATCATTCCATTCCGAAATGATATAATATCCACAACAATAGTTTCAGTTACCCCTTACCAATTCTACGGGCCAGAATTCGAACTTAGCTTTTGTCTCTATTTATATTCCCTGCAATACAGGTTCCTTACTATCTAGATTTGACTTCTTCATTAGAGGGGGTGATTTTAATGCCCGGCACAGTTTCTGGGGTGATACAATGACCAATCTTAACGGACTTCATCTCGTTCCTTAACTCGGATATATTCTCTCCAAACAGCCCAACCAGACATAGCCCTTTATCAGTTGTTGACTTCTATATTGTGTCAGCAAATTTTCTAGCTCCACAGCATTCTGTAAGGAACTTCAGTTGTTTAAGAATGGAGCCTTTTTCTGACCACTATTCAGTGTTTCTTGCATTGGAATTAATTAACATCTCCCCTATTCTGACAGATCCTCCTTCTAAAATCTCATTTAGGTAAACTAATTGGGAATTATTTAATAATGACCTTACACAAAAACTTGAATCTCTCAATATTCCAATTGATAGAAACCTTTCCATGATTTCCTGATGGTTGGGTGCTGTAGAACGAGGGTAGACTCTGATTGGCGTTAACTTGGCAATGCCCAGTGTTGCAACTCTGACTACACATCAAATGTGCTTATCTTTACCTCCAAGTGGTAACCATCGGGTACTGGTCTCATCCAACCGGATTTGACTTGCTAAACGATAAGTTTTAGTGTTGATAACACGACGAAAAACAGCAACACTATAAACACCCTGGTGTGAATGGCACGGATGAATACCCGGCCTGCTGTCCCAGGCGAACCTAGATGAGCTGCTCTGACATATTCGGACAACAGGTTGTCTAGGAATTTCAAGGGTTAGTCAGGCCCCTTGAACAGAGATGGTGGCGGATGAACCGAAAGGCCAACGGCAGCGCTCAATCCCGTAGTGGATACTGATGGCCCCGTGTCCTAGGGGTATCTAATAAATTGGAACTGGCCCTCCAGGTTGGGGGTTGTGCTTTGGGCTAACTACCCACCCACAGAAAAAAACATGGTTACGAAGCAACCAATAGCCTCGGAAAGGACGGATTTTATTGTTGACGACCCTGCTAAACGAAAAAAGGACAACGACGTTCGTATCTGCACCTGGAATGTGAGAACATTAAACAGGAGAGGTGCAGGCGAACAACTAGCGGAAGCCCTAAACTGCTACAAAGCAGACATTACTGCCATCCAGGAAATACGATGGGATGGGCCGGGCAAAAAGAGGATGAAAAACTGTGACATATACTACGGACCGTGTTATAGTGAGCAGAAACAGCGACTATTCGGATGCGGATTTGTTATAAGTGCCAGACTTAGGCAAGAAGTCTTATGTTTCCAAGACATTAGCGAACGCATAGTAACAATCCGCATCAAGGCCAAATTCGCCAACATAAGCCTTATATGCGCTCACGCTCCGACGGAAGAAAAAGATGATATAGCTAAGGATTGCTTCTACGAGCTCCTCGACAAAACCTATGAGCGACTACCGAAGTACGATGTTAAAATCGTGCTGGGAGATTTTAACGCAAAGGTAGGAAGAGAAGACATCTTTAGAAGTATTGTCGGAAAACATAGCCTACACGACAACACGTCTGGTAACGGACTTAGGCTAATTGATTTCGCTACGGAACGAAATGCCACTATAGCAAGCACACGGTTTCCTCACCTCGATATCCATAAGGGGACATGGCGGTCTCCAGATCAACGAACGGTCAACCAAATTGATCACATTGCGATAGATAAGAGGCACGCATCCAGTATTTTGGATGTCCGAACATTCCGAGGAGCTAACATCGACTCGGATCACTACCTTGTAGCAGCCAAGGTAAGAATGCGGATATCCACCACGCCACAACAATCCAGAAATACTGTGAAAAAATTTAATGTCGGAAGACTGCAATCGCAAGAGACCGCCAAGACCTTCGCACAACGCGTATCCCTTAACCTCTCGATTAACACCATACCACCAGCATCGAATGTCGAAGAGCAATGGCAACGATGCCAACAGGCCATTAGATCAGCCGCAACTGATGTGCTAGGTTTCTCGCGCCCACCAGCAAGAAACCCCTGGTTTGATGAGGAATGCCGACAGATGCTCGCAGCCAAGAACGAGGCCTACAAGGCTAAGCTGCAGGTGAAGACGAGAGCTGCCATTGAGCTCTATAGGCAAAGAAGAAGGGAAGAACATCGGCTTTTCAGCAAGAAGAAAAAAGAGCAAGAAAAGCGCGCGATCGAGGATATAGAGAGGTGCCACTCCAGGAACGATGTTCGCAAGTTTTACCAAAGTGTAAAACGTCAAAGCCAAGGATACAAGGCTCGAACAGAATCCTGTCGAGATGAACAAGGAAATATTGTAGTTGAGACACAGTCGATGCTGAGGATATGGAAGAACCACTTCTGCAGACTGTTAAACGGCGATGACGAACAACATTCCGCTGTCAGGCAGAAAGAACCATTCAATATTGGCAACGACAGCGAAAACTGCCAACCACCCGACCTGAGTGAAGTGAGGATAGCAATATCTAAACTCAAGCTTAATAAGGCTGCCGGAAATGACGGCCTTCCCGCTGAGCTCTATAAGGCCGGCGGAGATGACTTGGTAAGTAACATCCACCAACTCATAAGCCAAATATGGTCGGATGAAAATATGCCTGAAGAATGGAACCTCAGCATCGTTTGCCCGATCCACAAAAAAGGAGACCCTCTGAACTGCGCCAACTACAGAGGCATAAGTCTCCTCAACATCGCCTATAAGATCCTATCTGCCGTAATATGTGAACGCCTGAAACCGTTTACCAACAACCTGATTGGCCCTTATCAGTGTGGTTTTAGGCCAGGAAAGTCCACAACCGATCAAATTTTCACACTTCGGCAGATCCTGGAAAAAACTCAAGAAGTCCAAATCGATACCCACCACCTATTCATCGATTTCAAAGCCGCATATGACAGCATTTATAGAGAAGAACTGTACAGAGCCATGTCTAGTTTTGGTATACCGCCCAAACTCGTCCGTTTGTGTAGGATGACGATGGAGAATTCTCGCTGCTCCATCAGGGTCGGAAACGACCTCACCGACACATTCGATACCAAAAAAGGATTTAGGCAAGGCGATGCGCTGTCATGTGACTTCTTTAATCTGATTCTTGAGAGAATTGTGCAAAACTCCAAAGCCAACACCAAAGGCACAATTTTCCAAAAGTCGGTGCAACTACTAGCATACGCTGACGATATTGACATCATTGGTAGGACTCAACGTGATGTCATAGCCACGTTTGCTAGTATAGAGAAGGAAGCGGCGAAAATGGGTTTAGCAGTAAATGAGGGTAAGACTAAGTATATGCTGCCAACACGAAAGGACACACAACATCGACGAATTGGACAGAACGTCACCATTGACAGATATAACTTTGAGGTAGTACGGGACTTTGTCTACCTCGGCTCCGCTATTAACTCTGACAACAACATCTCGTCAGAAATTAAACGAAGAATTACTCTTGCCAACCGCTGTTTCTTCGGGCTAAGAAGGCAATTTAGTAGTAAAGCCCTCACTCGAACTACTAAGGAGATCCTATATAAGACCCTGATCATCCCAGTCCTGCTCGAGAGGAAAATTCTTCGAAAAATCTTCGGTCCCGTTTGCGTTGACGGGCTATGGAGACGAAGATTCAACCACGAACTATACGAGCTGTACAGCGACATGCCCCTGGTCAAAAAACTCCGCATTGGACGTTTAAGATGGCTAGGACATGTAGAACGAATGGACACCAATACTCCGGCTCGCAGAGTCTTCGATTCCCAGCCAGACGTCGGACGCAGTAGAGGAAGACCTCGCCTTAAGTGGCGCGCACAAGTGGAAACCGACCTCAACCAACTTGGAGTGCGCAACTGGAGGCAGTTAGCTAAGGACCGGGCTAATTGGAGAGGCATGTTGGTTGAGGCCCAGGTTCATTCCGGACTGTAGCGCCACTTAAGTAAGTAAGTAAGAAACCTTTCCAATGAAGAAATAGAGCACTTTGTAGAGCTTTTTTCTAGTTCTTTAAAAGATTGCATAGACTATCATTCAAAGGAAATTAAATTTAAAAATTCTTACAAAAACTTAAGCAACGAAATTCTGAAATATTCCTAATATTTTCTTTTATCACCTCTACAAATAATAACTATCCAATGAAAATAATAGTTCAGTGGCGTTAACTCGACGTGCATTTCGTCGAAAATATCGTGGCCAACAAGCACCATCTGACAACACTATTCGTCGTTTGGTATCGAATTTTGTTGAGCACGGAACAGTGGGAGATCGTTAATATGCCGTTCATCAACGCAAAAGACGTTCCAATGAACTAATTAAAACGGTAACAGAGATTGTTCCTGAAAACACACATGTTCGGGTTGTGGCACCACCTAGCGGCGCATTTTAAAGGAGGATTTACATTTCTTTCCGTATAAATTGCAAATTGACTCAAAGAATATTGCCGACAGACCGTCCACGTGACGCTTGGAATACGCCAAATATTCGCTTGAATAGTTCACATTGAACCTGATTTTTTGAAGCAAATTTGGATGACCGACGAGTCCATTTCATACCGTCTAGCGCCGTTTTCAAGCAAAATTGCCTCATTTGGGAAACAGAGAATCCACACGAGATCTATGAAACACCATTGCATGATCAAAAAGTGACTGCTTGGGACGGTTTTTGTTCCAAAACCATCATTCACATATTTTTCTTCAGAGAAGACGAAACGGTCGATGGGATTCGATATCGGTGGATGTTTTGTCATTATGTCTGCTCACAAATGTGTAAAAAAAAGTATTGACGGTTACTGTTTTCAAGAAGACGGGGCGCCATGCCACACTGCATATCAAACAATGCAGTTTCTGCAACTTAAATTCCGTGTAAGTGAGCTGTAAAATGGCTTGCCACCCAAATCTCCAGATTTGACCCCTCCGGACTTATTTATCTGTGGTTGTTTGAAAAGCCAAGTGCACAGCACCAATTCTCAGATCATTGACGAGCTCGAGGCGGACATTTGTGAAAAAAAAACATCGCTATACCGCCCGAGATAATCGAAATATCGTTGAAAAACGCAGCAAAAAGGGGGCATTTTGCTTTTGTCAATAGAGGTGGCCACTTTATTGATTTTGTCATCAAAAAATAGTCCAAACATATTCGAAAGATCCAAGTTTAATAAAAATACCTCATATATGTCAATCAGTAGGTTTTTTCAAAAGTTATTCAATATTCACATACCGACATAAAACATGGCACACCTATATATTGGTGTTAATACAAAAATAGTTTTGGTACTGCATTGTTCATGCCGTTGTTAGATGGACAGTGTGTCTATGAGCTACAACTGCTTGTATTGTCTAGGGATGATTTCTCTAAGCTCCTCCGAAGATTTGCAATTATAATACATATAATAAGGAAACAGACCTCGTACAAGCCTTCGCTGAGCCAAAAATTGCAGATTCGAAGTGAGGGAAGAATCGGCTATAAATCCGCCTTACCGATTCTTGCCTCACTTCGAATCTGCAATTTCGGCAGTCGTTGGATAGAGTCCAGTTAGTTCAGACTGAAGTTGAGTTCCAAACAAGGCTGGGCGTGCTTGGGCACGCCAAAAAATTGCAAATGTGCCAAAAATTGCAGAATTAAAATGAGGGAAGAATCAGCTATAAGGGGGATTGCACGTCTTTGGATAGAGTCAAGTTAGGTAAGAGTATGTTTCGGGGCTGAATTCCAAACAAGTAATGGAAGTGCTTGGGCTTGATAAGAAGTCGAAGCTGGGCTGTTGTAAAATATCTCCTTAATCTTAGTTTATAAGCTGCAAATTTGGTAACAGATGTTGCATGTTGTTTCCATGATACATCTCACCCAATTGTGATGCCTAGCAGATACATTTAAGACTTGTATTCTCCATCTCGATCTCTGGAACTGTAGACGTATTCTTTCATGTAAATGTTGTATACTGGGTTTTAGACTTTAGTTGAGTTGAATTGAACTAGGTTAACAATTCCCATTGCATAATCTCTTGTAGGTCTTCGTTTATACAGCAGATTTGTCCGCATCTCTCCTGGTGTGCAGCAATAGAGGTAATAGGTGTCTCGTTTGAGTTAGCCGCTATTTGAGTACTTTCACTTGCAAAACTAAAAATGTGATCTTTAAATGTCCTAAAAGGTTTCAATTTGCAGAAGAAATAGAGTGGGTGAGAGAATTGATCCTTGAGGTACCCTTACGTCTAAAGTGAATCTGTGCGAGGAACCGCCATCTATACGACTAATTTCCAAGGTCTGTCTTAAAATACGTTTCTTATATAGCGACACAGTATTTGAAAAGTCCGTATGCTGTTAATTTGGCATGCAAGGCGATGTGCCAAACTCAATCGAAAGCCTTAAAAATATCAAGGGCAACAATTCTCGATTCTACCTTGTCAATTGGTAGGCAAAGCGATTATATGAAACCGCCTGAGTCGTCAACTAGCTGATGAAACCAATTCCGACTCTCACGTTTTCCGTGCGAATGCCGAGTTTCTATAGTACCTTGACCGTAAATAGGGTCTCGATCTCTGTGAAATCTTGGTGGCAGCAGATAAGACCGGGGGAGAAAGATGTTAGAATTCAGCGTTAGGATTCCCAATATGGAATAAAAGTATACGGTCCCAGTTAGGATGGACAAAGTGAACCTAAATGAGCTCCTTCGACATATTCGACAACAGGTTCATTAAGAATCTCAAGGGTTCATCAGGCCCCATAAACAGAGATGGTGAGGCAGCGCTCAATCCCGAAGTGGATACTAATGGCCCGTGTCAGGATATCTAATAAATTGGATCTGGCCCATCTGGTTGGCTTGGGAAAAAAGTGTTGTAACGAAGCAACCAAGAGCCTCGGAAAGGCATGATTTTTATGTTGACGAGCATTCGTATCTGCACCTTGAATGGAACAGGAGAGATGCAGGCACAACAGGAACCACTAGCGGAAGCCGTAAGGTCCTACAAACCAGACATTACTGCCATACAGGAAATACAATGGGATTAGCCAGGCAAGGAGAGCATGCAAAACTGAGATACCTACTACGGACCGTACTATAGTGAGCAGAAACAGCGATTCTGTTCGGATGTAAATTTTCTATAAATGTCAGACTTAGACAATACATAAGCAAACGCATTGTAACAACCCGCATCAAGGCCAAATTCGCCAACTCATAAGCCAAATCTGGTCGGTTGAAAGCATGCCTGAAGAATGGAACTCTGAACTGCTCCAACTGCAGAGGCATAAGTCTCCTCAACATCGCCTACAAGATCCTATACGCCCCTATATGTGAACGCCTGAAACCGTTTACCAACAAACTGATCGGCCCTTATCAGTGTGGTTGTAGGCCAGGAAAGTCCACAACTGATCAAATATTCACACTTCGGCAGATCCTGGAAAAAACCCAAGAAGTCCAAATCGATACTCACCACCTATTCATCGATTTTAAAGCCACATACGACAGCATTTATAGAGACGAACTATACAGAGCCATGTCTAGTTTTGGTATACCGCCCAAACTCGTCCGTTTGTGTAGGATGCCGATGGAGAATTCTCGCTGCACCATCAGGGTCGGAAACGACCTCACCGACACATTCGATACCATGTGACTTTTTCAATTTGATTCTTGAGAGGATTGTGCAAAACTCCCGATCCAACACCAGAGGCACAATTTTCCAAAAATCGGTGGAACTACTAGCAAACGCCGACGATATTGACATCATTGGTAGGACTCAACGTGATGTCATAGCTACGTTTGCTAGTATAGAGAAGGAAGCGGCAAAAATGGGTTTAGCAGTAAATGAGGGTTAGACTAAGTATATGCTGTCAACAGTAAGTATATGCTCTGCACTGAACAGGTAAGATGGCAATGACATGTAGATCGAATGGACACCAATACTCTAGCAGAGTCTTCGTTTCCCAGCCAGACGTAGCATCGGATGCAGTAGAGGCCCACACAAGCTGAAACCGATCTCAACCAACATAAAGGGCGCAATTGGAGGCAGTTAGCTAAGAACCGGGCTAATTGGCAAACTGACAAATTTATTTACACAAAAATGGCAACCAAATGAAATTGGCCTGGAACATAAAACGCACCCTGTACCTTGTCCTGTTCTCGAGACGTGAAACGCACAGGTCTTGTAGTTAGACCAACGCGTTTCGCCTCTCCATCTGCCGCCGTAAACGCTTTTACAATGCCACAATGGGAGCGATAAACGTTGGCGATAACGTCTGCGTATCCCAGTAGCTGGACAGATTTGTTGAAGGCAGTGCCTTCCGCATTTACTCCTGGCCTACGCACTATCTATTTTCTAGCTAGAGATCGAACTAATCGCATGATAACGCGTCTCCTTGTCAAAATCTAGTACATTTTTGGAAAAGTTCAGAGGAGCTATTTTCAAACTAACATCGCGCATCGATGGTATTCCAAATTTCGGCCAATGCTTTATGAAGCGGTAGACGCTATCATACGCGGCCTGAAATTCAGGTTCTCAACCAGTAGTGTTGAAATTTGGTCTATGGTCGATCTGCCGGGTCGGAGGCTACATTGGTTCCTGTAGCTGAAGTAGTTTGAGTGGAGAACTAGTTTTTCTGCGTGCCTGCCTATTAAACAGTGTCCAGTGATGACACCTATCGTGGCAATAATGTATGAACTGTCGAGCGAAATTAGTCCCTTGGATCTTCTCAAATCAAGCTTTGGCCAAATTTTCTCTGGTTATTTGACACTACGCGTCGTGCCAAGACTCCATCTTAGGTTTGATTTGTTGTTAGCATGTGCACGATAGGAATACCTAGTGCACCTGAGTCGAGAACAATTGGTCATTTAATCCCATTTCTGGCGAGATCATCAGCCTTACAGTTCTCTCGAATATAACTATGCCAAGGCTGCACTAACTTCTGCAACACTGGGATGGAGCGATTCTGAACAGTTTCTTGCCCTATCAGTCTTTCGACATTATGCCCATTAAGCAGCTGCTCGACAGGGACTGGATTGACATTGTTATTTAATTCGAAGAGCCTGAGTTCATGCTTTGAAGCCAGTTGCTAGTTGTTTGGTGTTTTGTTTAGAATTGACGGATGTTCTTCTTGTCGCGAGATTCTTCATTTTCCCTGATCTGGGAGGCTGTGTATTCTCTTCTTTCAAACGCAGGATTTGCTCTCGTCCCTTTTTACTGGTTGGATACTCTTCCCGCGTCTCGTATATTGCGTTGTCGGCCTTGATATGTGGCACTGCCTTTTGCAGAATTTTTAAATAACTGCTTCCTACGAAATTCTGGACTTACATACAGGTCGACCATAGACAAGCCATTCAATTCCTCAATTTAAACTCGTTCGAGTTAGCGCTCTTTAGAGATTGGAACCAGCAGTGGGTTTTTGTCGCATTAAATTCAACCCGGGTCTTGGTACCCCATTCCATGAATTATTAATATCGGAGTTGGTTTCACTTGACAGTCGGTGACGATGTGACTCTTCAACTTAAGGCTATAGCCTAGGGTTGGCTAAACAATAAGCAAAGTCAAAAGTTCTGATAGAATTATTCATCGCTATCCTGTACAAAAGGCCGAATTTGGATGGAAATAAGGTTGTTTCAGGATTCTGTCAAAGATTGACGATTTGGTCTTTGGTGGGCTTAAGTTAAATGGGTTGATATGGAAATTTCCATCATCTCATTGTCACACCTGATGTAAGTATAAGTAGTAGATCCATTGTGATGTCCTTGTGGTATTTAAATCCCTTATTTGTGCCAACTGTATGTTTTAATGAGTTGCCGCAAAGTTGCTCTATGTACTATGGTCCTCCTCCTATGGTCCTAAATCATAGGATACAGAAACTGAGACAGTGACATAGGGAGTGTATTGTGACTTCATCCATATTTTCATCCCCACATCGTGATCGCCTGCCTTAAACTAATCGAAGGCACTCGACTAGATCATTAATTCGAAATTTCGATGAGACAATTCCCTTAATTGGTCCCGTACCGATATTATGTCTCAGAATTTCTGCAATAACTGCATTAGTACATCATCAACATCATTCCATTCCAAAAATATCACACTCCCTGGTATGCAGCTTCATTCCGACGACTATCAGCTTGAAAATTTTTTCCAACTTTCCCAGGAAGTCTACACAAAGCCCTGTCTGAATCGTGAAGCTAATGATGGAATACTTTCGCCAGAGCGCAGCGATACGAATTAGCTCACTCTGGAAGTGCGCCCCCCCAACACTTGCATCCTGGCTATTGTTTGTGTCTGCAGAACACGTAACACTCGCGTGTGTTGCGTTAAAAAAGTTTTTGAAATTTTTTTTTGCAAAAAATTTCATTGCAAGATTTTTTTTTTTACCTTTACCTCCTACATACTCCAATTAATTGGCGACATACTATGAATGTCTAAGTGGATGCCTTCGATGGGGCCGCAATTAATTAACCTTTTGAATGCACATTCCTCGATGCAGGCGTAGATTGCAGATTAAACAGCAATTATGAGGCTTCACAGAGAGAACTGCAATTATATTGCGGGCGCGCGTATAGCGGTAGCCAGAGCGTCAGGCTCGTCTGCACAGAAGGAGTAGTGCGGATGATAATCACTTTGAGTTATTAATGAGACCAGGAACTGTCTGGGAAGGAAATTAGGAGCACGTTATGTTGAAGGATACATATTGAGTGAGTGTGTGTGTGTGAGTGGTCTTGTGAAATGATTTCATCTCTTGCTGGAGGAGATCCAGTATTGGTTGTGGGGTATATCGGAATTAAGGCACTAGGCCTAGCCTATTGCTTCTGATGGGATAATTGTCTATAATTTATTAACGGGATGTGGTATTTTGTTTTATAATCCTATGGCTCATTATGAGAAATTGGCTAATTTGTGTCAAGACTGACAGCGCGACATAGATTAAGGAGTGATTGATATGCACTACTCATTGGGTAATGGTGCTGATGGAGATTTAGATGGATTTATAGTGGAAATCGATTACTGTCGTAGAGAGATCATAGAGGTCGAAGATTGTTAAGATAAATTTCATTAGAAACAATTTTCTATGGAAGATGACTTCATCGCTCATCAGCAATACTTATGCACATATTAAGTGAGCAGCAGAGAAAGGTGGGAATCCCCATTGCGCGGTGTAGGAAACGTGTTTTAGCCGGTAATAGATAATCGAATGGTAAGATAGATAGTTGCGCTGCTAGCCAAAAGCTGATTAGACATGAAGCATCGGTGGTTCAGTGGTAGAATGCTCGCCTGCCACGCGGGCGGCCCGGGTTCGATTCCCGGCCGATGCAGCATTTACTTTTTGCAGGTTGTTATCATGATTTACCATGATTTTGATAGCTGGGTGTTGTAGAACGAAGGTTGACTCTGATTGGTTTCAACTTGGCAATGCCCAGTGGTTGCAACTCTGCTTATTTTTTACCTCCAAGTGGTAACCATCGGGTACTGGCCTCATCCAACCGGATTTGACTTGCTAAACGATAAGTGCGAGTGTTGATGACAAGACGTAAAACAGCAACACTATAATCACCCTGGTCTGAATGGCACGGAATGAATACCCGGTCTGTCGTCCCAGGCGAACTAGGTGAGCTGTTTCGACAAATTCAGACAAAAGGTTATCTAGGAATCTCAATGGTAAGTCAGGCCAATTGGACAGAAATGGTGGCGGATGAACCGGAAGGTCAACGGCAGTGATCAATCCCGTAGGGGATACTGATAGCCCTGTATCCTGGGGGTATCTAATTAATTGGAACTGGCCCTCAAGGTTGGGGGTTGTGGCTTGGGTTAACTACCTACGAATGGAAAAAAAAACATTTTTACGACGCAACCCATGGCCTCGGATATTATTGTTGACGACCCTGCTAAACGACGTTCGTATCTGCACCTGAAATGTGAGAACATTAAACAGGAGAGGTACAACGAACAACTAGCGGAAGCCCTAAACTGCTACAAAGCAGACATTATTGCCATCCAGGAAATTCGATGGGATGGGCCGGGCAAAAAGAGGAAGAAAAACTGTGACATCTACTATGGACCGTGTTATAGTGAGCAGAAACAGCGACTAGGATGCGGTTTTTTTTATAAGACATAAGCGAACGCATTGTAACAGTATGCATTTAGGCCAAATTCGCCAACATAAGCCTTATATGCGCGCAAGCTCAGAAGGAGGATAAAAATAATAAATCTAAGGATTGCTTCTACGAGCTCCTTGACAAAACCTATGAGCTACTGCCAAAGTACGATGTAAAAACGTGCTTGGAGATTTTAACGCAAAGGTAGGAAGAGAAGACATCATTAGCAGTACTGTCGGAAAATATAGCCTACACGACAACACGTCTGGTAACGGACTTAGGATACTTGACTTCGCTGCGGAACGAAATGCCACTATAGCCAGAACACGGTTTCCTCACCTCGATATTCATAAGAGACATAGAGGTCTCCAGATCAACGAACGGTCAATCAAATTGATCACATTGCGATGGACAAGAGGCACGCATCCAGTATATTGGATGTCCGAACATTCCGAGGGGCTAACATCGACTCGGACCACTACCCTGTTGCAGCCAAGGTAAGGATGCGGATATCCACCACACCACAACAAACCAGTAATAATGTAAAAAAAATTAAATGTCGAAAGACTGTTATCGCAAAAGACCGATAAGGCCTTCGCGCAACGCGTATGCCTTAACCTCTCGATTCACACCATACCAGCAGAATTTAATGTCGAAGAACAATGTCAACGATGCCAACAAGCCATTAGATCAGTCCCAACTGGTGTACTAGGTTTCTCGCGGCCACCAGCAAGAAACTCCTGGTTTGATGAGGAATGCCGACAGATGCTCGCAAACAAAAACGAGACCTGAAGACGAGAGCTGCCATTGAGCTCTATAGGCGAAGAACAAGGGACGAACACCGGCTTTTCAGAAAAAAAGAAAAAAGAGCAAGAAAAGCGCGCGATCGAGGATATAGAGAGGTGCCACTCTAGGAACGATGTTCGCAAGTTTTACCAAAGTGTAAAACGTCAAAGCCAAGGCTACAAGGCTCGAACAGAATCCTGTCTAGATGAACAAGGAAATATCGTAGTTGAGGCACATTCGATGCTGAGGATATGGAAGAACCACTTCTGCAGACTGTTAAACGGCGATGACGAACAACATTCCGCAGTCAGGCAGAACGAACCATTTAATATTGGCAACGACAGCGAAAACCGCCAACCACCCGACCTAAGTGAAGTGAGGATAGCAATATCTAAACTCAAGCTTAACAAAGCCACCGGAAATGACGGCCTCCCGCTGAGCTTTATAACCAATATCCACCAACTCATAAGCCAAATCTGGTCGGTTGAAAGCATGCCTGAAGAATGGAACCACAGCATCGTTTGCCCGATCCACAAAAAAGGAGACCCTCTGAACTGCGCCAACTACAGAGGCATGAGTCCCCACAAGATCCTTTCTGCCGTAATATGTGAACGATTGAAACCGTTTACCAACAACCTGATCGGCCCTTATCAATGTGGTTTTAGGCCAGGAAAGTCCACAACCGATCAAATTTTCACACTTCGGCAGATCCTGGAAAAAACCCAAGAAGTCCAAATCGATACCCACCACCTATTTATCGATTTCAAAGCCGCATACGACAGCATTTATAGAGACGAACAGAGCCATGTCAAGTTTTGGTATACCGCCCAAGCTCGGCGGTTTGTGTAGGATGACGATGGAGTATTCTCGCTGCTCCATCAGGGTCGGAAATGACCTCACCGAACCATTCGATACCAAAAAGGGATTTAGGCAAAGCGATGCGCTGTCATGTTATTTCTTTAATTTGATTCTTGAGAGGATTGTGCAAAACTCCAGAGCCAACATCAGAGGCATAATTTTCCAAAAATCGGTGCAACTACTAGCATAAGCCGAAGATATTGACATCATTGGTAGTACTCAACGTGATGTCACAGCCACGTTTGCTAGTGTAGAGAAGGAAGCGGCAAAAATGAGTTTAGCAGTAAATGAGGGTAAGACTAAGTATATGCTGTTAACACGAAAGGACACACAACATTCACGAATTCGTACGGGACTTTGTCTACCTCGGCTCCGCTATTAACTCTGACAACAACATCTCATCAGAAATCAAACGAAGAATTACTCTTGCCAATCGCTGTTTCTTCGGGCTAAGAAGGCAATTTAGTAGTAAAGCCCTCACTCGAACTACTAAGGAGATCCTATATAAGACCCTGATCATCCCAGTCCTGCTCTACGGCGCTGAAAAAAAACTTTGTTTAGACGAAATAATTGGGAGTATCTAAATATGTTATTCAGAAATAACAACGTTTTTGACAAGTGGGAGAATTTTGAAATTTTTTACACTTGTTCTGTAGGCATGGACAAGGACCATAATATATAGAAAATTTTATTGCTCAAAATTTAAGGCCTAAAAATCGGTGACAACCAGACGGACGGAAGGATAGACAGACATGGCTAAATCAACTCATTTGTATTGTTGAGCAATATTTTAAAAATAACGAAGGTTTGTTAGCTACAGGTCGCTATTTTCGTCGAACAAAATATGGCCGTCAGTCATAGTGATTGCAAACCATTAACTGTGAAGAGAATAAAAAATTCAGGAGTCTGGGGTCCTGTAACAAGTCGTTCAACGTTCGAAGCAGTTCACGAGAGTATTCCTAGAGCATCAATTCGGCACCATATTCGAGAATTGAGCATTTCGAGAAGCTGTCTGCAGCGAATTCTAACGAAAGACTTGAAACTTTATGCTTATAAAGTTCAATTGACTCAAGGACTGAAGACTACTGACGATGCAGCGAAAAGAGAGTTCGTTGAATGGACTTCGAAACAACAACAAGTGGATGCTGATTGTCGAACAAAATCATCTTCAGTGATAAAGTTTATTTTCATCTTGATGACTTCGTTAATCGCCGAAATTGTCGCAAAATTATAAAATTATTTTCAGAACCCACGAGTAATTACTGAGAAACAAATTCATCTACAACGCGTGACTGTTTGGTGTGGATTTTGGGCTGGAGGCATTATCGGACCATTCTTCTTCGAAAATGCGGCTGGTCAGGCAGTAACAATTATGGTGTTCGTTACCGTGGCATGTTAACCCAGTGCCTAAATTACCAAATATGGATGTGACCAACATGTGGTTTCAACAAGACGGTACAACATGCAATACAACAAGAGAAATCCTGTAATTGGTCATTTTTGCGATCAGAATTCACCATCCAGTTTTTGCGATTTATTGCCATTGGACTTTTTTAGGGGTTTTTTGAAATCATAGATCTATGCAAACAAGCCCACGACCACCAACGCGAACGCCTTGAAAGACAGACACATTTATACTTAACGGTCATAGAAAATCCAATAAAAGAGTACGTACTTCCCAGCAAAGCCGTGGCGGCCATTTATTCGATTTGCTATTCCATACATAACCCCAATCTGTATACTCTAAGAATCAATAAAAAAAAATTTCTATCAAAAATCAAAAAATAGGCGCAAATTTATAGTCGTTTAAAGTACACTTTAAAATTATTTAATCGCGTACTAACGCGTTTTGGTAATTATAATCGTCAAAAAGTGTACTTTAGCGTTGTCACTCTGCATTAAAGTAAAAGCGACCAAAACCTCACTTTAAATATTTAATAAGGAGTTAGCGTTATGTCACTTTTTAGGTGAGTTTGATTTACAGGTCTCAGAGGAATGTCCATTAGCATACACTAATTAGCGCCACTTTAAAAAAAGTATCTTTTATTGAAAATATGTTAAAGCAACCTTTTAATTTAAAGTACCTTATAACTAGTGTGGAGTTAAGCCCTTAAACATCGATTGACTATAAAATTGCGCCATAAAGTTGTTGTTAATGCAGAGAAATATAAATCTCATCTCATCGCGGACGTTTTAGTGTCGTGATTTAATTTAAATTTTAAGTCAGTCGGTTATTTTTTTGAAATAGTTTAGTATGAAGCATCGGTGGTTCAGTGGTAGAATGCTCGCCTGCCACGCGGGCGGCCCGGGTTCGATTCCCGGCCGATGCAAGTCTTTTTTTATTTTTATTTTCTTGATTTGTCATTATAAAAATTTACAAAACGTGAGATTTATGTTGGGGATTAATCTTAGAATCCAGATGACAATTTTAATTCACTTACTAACGAGGTTTTGACCATATCTAGACAGACAAAAAAGTGGTGTACAGTGTATTCTAATGTTTCTTGAACTTAAATTTAAAAAAAAAGGTACTAGCCGGACTAGGTGGCGTATGTGGAATATTTTTATTTAATTGTTTCATTGGGGTGACATGTGCCAGGTAGTATATTCTGGTTTATCTTAGGCAGGTAATCATCGGATAGTTGAGTAAATGAATTATCATTTAAAACGAGTATGAGCATGCAACAGCCATCGTCCATCGCCTGACATGACCTGACGAGGATAAGTCTTGGAAATTAGATACGTGTAAAAATGTCTATTCCCCCAGTGAATGTAAGCATAGATAGTCATATCATTTAGTGTATGAAGTATGAGTGTATGACTCATCTCACACGCATTTGTGTAGTATCCACTCGGTTAGATAAATAATTATTCACAAAATTAAGTGGAAATAAATCTTAGATAACAAAAGTGTCATCAACTTGGAAATCTAATATTTAACTTTAAACGCTTCATTATCATGCGAAAAGATATCATCACGCTATCATTAACATTTTCTTTAAATAATTTGGTAATCAATTTGATAAGTTTATCTGTTTACAAAAATTAATTTCTAATCAAATTCAAATTACCTCTATTCCGTGGGTGACACAGAATGCTAATAGCGTTGTAAAAGTCGCTGAATTTTTATTTTTAAGTAAATTTTGGCTATACGGATTAAATCGGGAGTTTGATGGCAAAAAGTAAATTGCATCGGCCGGGAATCGAACCCGGGCCGCCCGCGTGGCAGGCGAGCATTCTACCACTGAACCACCGATGCTTCATACAAAATTAAAGTCTAAATAAAAACTTAAAATTTAAATAAATAAAAGAATATATGGTGCGCCATCTTTTATGCCGGTATGTGAATATTAAATAACTTTCCAAAAAAGCAAATAATTTCCATGAATAAGGTATTTTTATTTAACTTGGTCCTTTACAATTTATTTGGACTAGTTTTTGAATACAACATCAATGAAGTGGCCGCCTCTATTGGCTAAAGCAAAATGTGCTCTTTTTGCTTCGTTTTCAATCACTTTTTTTCAGAATCTCGGGCGATGTACTTATGGTTCTGCCACGAATATTTCCCATGAGCTCTTCAATGGTCTGATGTTTGCTGGAGTACCATTTTCTTTTCAAATAACCCCACAAAAATATGTCCGGAGGGGTCAAATATGGAAATCTGTGTGAACAGTCTATTTCTGCATTTTTTGACACCACACGTCAATGGAATTTTCGTTGCAGACACAACATTGTTTGATTTGCAGTGTGGGATATTGCAATGTCTTCTTGAAACCAGTAACTGTTCAGACCTTTTTGACACATTGACAATTGGCTCATCCAACCGATATCACTGATATCACCACGGATATCAAAAATTCCCATCAACTGTTTCTTCCCAATGATGTATTCGGCGCAAACGCCAATTGCACTTTATATGCAAGGAAATGCACTTTATCCTTGAAAATGCGCCGCAAGGTGCAAAACATGTAGATTCTCGATAACACTCTCTGTTTTTGATTTAAGCTGTTCATTGGAACGTCTTGGGTGTCGATTTACTGTATGTCGATGATCTCCCACTGTACCGTGATCCACAAAATTCGACATCAAAAGAGTGAATAGTGTTGTCAAACGGTGCTTGTTGACCAAGATATTTTTTTACGATATTCATGTTGAGCTAACACAACTGAACGACCATTTTCAATGTACAGAGTCAGTACTTCGGCATGTTGTTTTGTTGTAAAGCGAATTATGAATTTACCCACGAATCGCTTTACAACGAAACGTTTCCAAAAAATGTCTACTCAAGTCAGTCAGTTGATAAATGTCAAAATTATTCAACGTTTACACACCGAAATACAAAATGGCGCACCTTGTAATAAATATAAACTCGGCCAATAGAAAAAACACGTGATTTTTCAAAAATGTTTACGGGGATTCCTATTTTTAAAAATCGATGAAATTTTATGATTTTACAGTTGTGTAGGATATAGATTTAGATAGGAAATTTATTATAATACATACCAGTTGTAAATTATTTAACAAGGGAAATACATCATGAAACTTACCTGCAAATAAAATGAAAAACAATTTTGTTTTAGTTATTTTGAACTATAAATGTAATTTAAAACAAAGAAGAACTCTACAATCCGCTGTGCAAATTGTTGAATTAAATTAAAAATCCCCTAAAAATGGGCGTAGCTAAAGACTTTATATGGATGAAATATAACAAATGGGATTATCTGAATATCTGGGGTGGAATCACGTAAGATGATAGTCGACAGTCAAAATAATTAATTTAGCTTATACAGCTTATTAGCTTATTTTGTACATAATTGGAATTGTACAAAATTGTTTGCTTGGTATTTTATCATCTGTCAAAAATACCTGATCACTTAATCCCTGAGTTAACTCAGCAAACTTGCTGGGTTTACTCGAATTCAAGATTTAAATCGACTGAAAAACTGCTTTCTCGAGTTAACTACAGTTTTATCTCGAAACTAGGATGATCTCGCACTTAAAAACTGGGCCTAAGAATGTTTTTGTGGATATCATCTGATAACAATTCCTAGCAAAAATTAAATTTTATAGATTTTTGAAAAACGTTCGTCTCACGAAAGAAACCTTTTTGTATGTTTTGCGTTTGCTCGATTTACGATCTGGAGTAAGGTCGACGCATATACCAACTATTCTTCAAGTGACTGCAAAACATTTTAAATAAAAAAAAATAAACAATTATCTAATATCGTGAAAAAAATATAACGATTCGACAGAATTGTGAGTGATGCCAACAAAGCAAACATTTTTTACATACAGCAAAGAATAGTGTACAGTCAAAAAGTGACAGGCAACTATCACCTTAAGTCATTCATTCATTCATTTTCGTTTGACATAAACCGACGTTTTTTTTCTGAAAGTGGGCGTGGCAATGGGCGGATTATAAAAATGTTTATTCCTGTACCGAACACATGAAAGAATTGTTAATTTCATTACCCTAGCTCAACATGTTCGAACTGACCAATATACCCTTCTGACCTATAATATAAAGCTATGACATATCCTATAAAAATCGTGGTGGATACTGATGGCCCAGTGCCCTAGGGGTATCTAATAAATTGGAACTGGCCCTCCATGTTGGGGATTGTGCTTTGGGTTAACTACCCACCCATGGAAAAAACCATATGTTACGAAGCATCCAATAGCCTCGGAAAGGACTGATATTATTGTTGACGACCATGCTAAACGAAAAAAGGACAACGACGTTCGTATCTACACCTGGAATGTGAACAGGAGAGGTGCAGGCGAACAACTAGCGGAAGTCCTAAACTGCTACAAAGCAGACATTACTGCCGTCCAGGAAATACGATGGGATGGGCCGGGCAAAAAGAGGATGAAAAACTGTGACATCTACTATGGACCGTGTTATAGTGAGCAGAATTTGGATGCGGATTTGTTATAAGTGCAAGACTTAGGCAAGAAGTCTTATGCTTCCAAGACATTAGCGAACGCATTGCAACAATCCGCGTCAAGGCCAAATTCGCCAACATAAGCCTTATAGGCGCTCATGCTCCGACGGAGGAAAAGGATGATATAACTATGGATTGCTTCTATGAGCTCCTCGACAAAACCTATGAGCGACTATCAAAGTACGATGTGAAAATCGTGCTGGTAGATTTTAACGCAAAGGTAGGAAGAGAAGACATCTTTAGCAGCACTGTCGGCAAATATAGCCTGCACGACAATACGTTTGGTAACGGACCTAGGCTAATTGACTTCGCTACGTAACGAAATGCCACTATAGCCTAGCCAGCACACGGTTTCCTCACCTCGATATCCATAAGGGCACATGGCGGTCTCCAGATCAACGATCAGTCAACCAAAACAAATTGATCACATTGCGATAAACAAGAGCCATGCAACTCGGACCTCTACCTTGTAGCAGCCAAGGGTAAGGATGCGGATATCCACATAGCCACAACAAACCAGAAATACTGTAAAAAAAATTAATGTCGAAAGACTGCAATCGCAACAGACCGCCAAGGTATTCGCGGAACGCATATCCCTTAAACTCTTGATTCACAACACACCCAGCATCTAATGTCGAAGAACAATGACTACGATGCCAACAAGCCATTAGATCAGCCGCAACTGATGTGCTAGGTTTCTCGCGGCCACCAGCAAGAAACCCCTGGTTTGATGAGTATTGCCGACAGCTGCTCGCAGCCAATAACGAGGCCTATAAGGCTAAGCTGCAGGTGAAGACGAGAGCTGCCATTGAGCTCTATAGGCAAAGAAGGAGGGAAGAACATCGGCTTTTCAGCAAGAAGAAAAAAGAGCAAGAAAAGCGCGCGATCGAGGATAAAGAGAGGTGCCACTCCAGGAACGATGTTCGCAAGTTTTACCACAGTGTAAAACGTCAAAGCCAAGGCTACAAGGCTCGAACAGAATCCTGTTGAGATAAACAAGGAAATTTCGTAGTTGAGACACAGTCGATGCTGAGGATATGGAAGAACCACTTCTGCAGACTGTTAAACGGCGATGACGAACAAAATTCCGCTGTCAGGCAGAGCGAACCATTTAATATTGGCAACGACAGCGAAAACTGCCAACCACCCGACCTAAGTGAAGTGAGGATAGCAATATCTAAACTCAAGCTTAACAAGCCCACAGAAAATGACGGAATTCACGCCGACTTTTATAAAGCCGCGGAGATGACTTGGTAAGTAACATCCACCAACTCATAAGCCAAATCTGGTCGGATGAAAGTATGCATGAAAAATGGAACCTCAGAAACGTGTTCCCGATCCAAAAAGCGAGACCCTCTGAACTGCGCCAACTACAGAGGCATGAGTCCCCACAAGATCCTATCTGCCGAAATATGTGAAGGCCTGAAACCGTTTACCAACAACCTGATAGGCCCTTATTAGTGTGTTTTAGGCCTGGAAATTCCACAACAGATTAAATTTTCACACTTCGGCAGATCCTGGAAAAAACGCAAGAAGTCCAAATCGATACCCACCACCTATTGATCGATTTCAAAGCCGCATACGACAGCAGTTATAGAGACGAACTATACAGAGCCATGTTTAGTTTTTGTATAATTTGCGCGCACTCAGTGCGGTCGTTAAGGAAATTAAGGATAAGAAGAAAGGAGATACCGATGCACATTGGTTTTAAATGTCTGTAAGTTATAATGGAAAGGAAAAACAGAGTTTGGTAGAGCATTCCACATTCGTGTTGTTCGGTTTATGTACGAATCTCTGTATTTCAGCGTACGTCCGAAGATAGGCTTGAGGGTAAACTGATTTGCATTCATTGCGTAACGAGTATTGCGGCTGAATTGTTGAATGGGAGGAATGCAGCTGGCTATTTCATTTGAACATTGGTTGTTAAAATAGCGATAAAACAAGGTAAGGCAGGAGATGTTTCGACGGTGTTCGAGCGAAACTAAGGAGTTCGCTATTCTTATGTCTCCTATAAGTTTTTTCGCACGCGTTTGAATCCTATCTAGTAGGTGCAATGTTGATTTTGGTGCACCTGACCAGACGTGGGCGTTGAATTCAAGTTTTGGGCGTATAAACGCTTTATATGTGGTGGCCAGATCAGAGGGGGTGAAATATTTCTTACATCGATTTAGGAAACCTAGGCATTTCGCTGCGTTTTAAGCGATTTCGAATATGTGGTCGTTCCAACGTAAGTCGTTACTAAAACACATACCTAGCATGGAAAGCTTTTCGGTTTCTTCGACGTAAGTGCCATTCATGGATATTGGCTCTAGATTTTGGTTTCGATTTAATGACAGAAGACAGCATTGTGTTTTGGAAGCATTGCATTCCACTCTATTGGATTTACCCCATTTGATGATGCTGTCAAGGTCGGAATTCAATGAGCTTAACATATTTTGGCGTTTAGAGTCCACGTTCGAAGGTGAGGGACGAGGACCTGTAAACGAATATGAGAAGCTGAGGGTACTGTCATCAGCGAAGGAATGAATTGGATTAGAAGTTGCAGACAGGAGATCATTTCTAAAAATGAGAAAGAGAGTCGGAGACAAAACTGAGCCTTGAGGGACACCAGCATTTATTTGGTGAGTTACAGACTTGAAACCATCCAAAACAACTTGAATTGAACGTTTCGAAAGATAATGTCTAATCCATAGAAGAAGTTTTTCGTCGATTCCAAATGCACGCATTTTCGACAAAAGAGCTTGATGCCAAACCCTGTCAAATGCCTTTGAAATATCAAGCGCGACAATCTTGCTTTCGCCACCATGGTGGATTGATTGGTTCCACTTTTCGGTGAGATATGTCATCGAATCACCAGTAGACCTGTTGCTGCGAAAACCATATTGCCGTTCATTGAGAAGTTTTCGTGTTTCGAGATATTTCTTAAGCTGACGATTTATCAGCGTTTCCATGACCTTGGAAAGAAGGGACGTAAGTGCAATTGGTCGGTAGTTGGAGAGAGAAGATTCGTCTTTTTTTGGTACAAACAGGCTGGACAAATGCTGTTTTCCATCTACTCGGAAAGAGTCCTGATGAGTAGGATAGATAGAAAAGCTTACGCAGTGGTTTTGCTAGCGTAGATGAACACCTCTTCAGAATTATGGGGGATATACCATCTGGACCAGCGGATTTGTGTATGTCAAGATCAAATAAAACTCTTGCAACTGTACAAGTACGAAAGTGAATTTGTCCCATAGAATGATCTACGTTCTCAAGTACAGGAGGAGACTGAACACAATCTGGCAATGTAGAATTGGCTGCGAAATGCGCAGCAAGCAGATTGGCTTTGTCTAGAGAGCTGACAGCTAGAATGTCATTGTGAATGAGCGTCGGAATTGATGATGAGGCCGAATTTTTTATATTTTTAACAAATGACCAAAGGTTTTTACTACCTCTGGGACATTGTAGAATTTTTTGCCTCAACTTTTGGTCATAGAGGAATTTGACACGCTTTAAATGGGCATTTCAGTCATTTCTGGCTTGTTTGAACTTTGCTCGGTTTTCCTCTGTTGGGTTGGTCTTGTACAACCGAAAGTTTGTCTCTCTCAACCTGATAGCTTCTTTGCAGCTCAAGTCATACCACCCTTTTGCCTTTGGTCTGATAGTCTTAATTCTGTTGGGAATAAAAGATCTCATACCAAAGAGAATGATGTTTGATATCATATCAGCAGCAGCATCCACGTCACTATCGAGGAAACATAGTGACCAGTTAAAATTCCTAAAAAAAACTGTTTAATGCTTCCCAATTGGCTTTCTCGTATTGCCATACAGTTTTTTTGGGAATTTGCTCTTTAACTGTGTGGTTGGAGTACGAGAAATTTGCTGATATGATACAGTGGTCTGACGAACCTAGAGGCGATAATACATTGATGGTGTATTTATCAGGGTGAGAGGTAAGAAACAAGTCCAGGGTGTTGGCGGCTTGACTGTTAATATCCGGTATGCGTGTCGGCTCATTTACAAGCTGGGTTAGGTTGTTTACCTCAGCAAAGATCTCAACATACCTTCCTTCGGGTGTTGTCTGTCCAGAATGTTGAAGCCAATTAGAATTGTGTACATTGAAATCGCCCGCAATGACGATTTCAGTGTGAGGATTCAGGGATACAATTCTGGAGATGGAGGCAGACAGCGCATCAAATTCATTAAAAGTTGAATGGCTGTCTGGCTGGATGACGATGAAGAATTCTCGCTGCTCACCTTCACTTCACCGATGAATTCGATACCAAAAAAGGATTTAGGCAAGGCGATGCGCTGTCATGTGATTTCTTTAATTTGATTCTTGAGAGGATTGTGAAAAACTCCTGAGCCAACACCAGAGTCACAACCTTCCATAAATCGGTGTACTACTAGGATACGCCGACGATTTTGACAACATTTGTCGGACTCAACGTGATGTCACAGCCACATATGCTGGTATAGAGAAGGAAGCGGCAAAAATAGGTTTAGGAGTAAATGAGGATAAGACCAGATATATGGTCTTAAACCGAAAGGACAAACTACAAAGAATGTCACTTTTGACGGATATTACTTGTACGGGATTTGTCTACCTCAGCTCCGCTATTAACTCTGACAACAACATCTCGTCAGGAATTAAACAAAGAATTACTCTTGTGAACAGCTTTTCTTCAGGCAAAGAATGAAATTTAGTAGTCAAGCCCTCACTCGAACTACTGGTCCTATAAAAGACCTTGATCATCCCAATCCTGCTCTACAGCGCTGAAGCATGGACCGTATCAAAAGCGGACGAAAAATCTTGGGTCCCGTTGTCGTTTACGTCTCACAAAGTCTTCGATTCCCATCCATAGACTTTGGTTGAGAGCCATGGTCATTCACTACTGTGGCAACGCTTGAGTAAGTAGATAAGCATATTAAAGAAACAAAATGTCTCAAATTGATAACAACGGGTGATTTTTTAAGAGGTTTAGAACTTTTTCGTTTAGGTTTAGGTTTAGAAATTCGAAAAAATTAATGAAATATTTATTTGAATCGATAGTTTGAACCTTGCAATTTAATGTTTAAAGATAATTTCATGCAAATGTTGACCGCGGCTGCGTCTCAGGTAGCCCATCCGCTGAGTCCAATTTTGGCATACTCTTTCACACATATCGGCCGGTATCTCACGAATGAATGCATGGATGTTGGCTTCCAGTGCGTCAATCGAAGCGGGCTTGTCCCTATAGACATTAGCCTTGACATACCCCCACAAAAAATAATCTAATGGTGTCAAATCGCACGATCTAGGCGGCCAATTGACCGGCCCGAAACGTGAAATTAACTGTTCACCAAACTCGCCTCGCAATTGCGCCATTGTTTCGCGTGCTGTGTGGCATGTGGCACCGTCTTGTTGAAACCACATATCATGCAAGTCAAGAACTTCCATTTCGGGCAAAAAAAAGTTTGTTATCATCGCTCGGTAGCGTTCACCATTGACAGTAACGCTGCGATTCGCATCATCTTTGAAGAAATATGGCCCAATAATGCCGCCGGCCCATAAACCGCACCAAACAGTGGCTTTTTCGGGATGCATTGGAAGCTGTTGCAATGCTTCTGGCTGATCTTCACTCCAAATGCGGCAATTTTGCTTATTTACGTACCCATTCAACCAAAAATGAGCCTCATCGCTGAACACAATTTTTCGATAAAAAAGCGGATCCTCGGCCAGCTTTCCAAGAGCCCATTCACCAAAAATTCGGCGTTGTGGTAGGTCGGCTGGCTTTAGTTCTTGCACCAGCTGTATCTTAAAAGGCTTTACACCCAAATCCTTCCGCAAAATTTTCCACGTAGTGCTGTAACAAAGGCCTAACTGCTGGGAACGGCGCCCAATCGACATTTCGCGGTCTTCTGTCACACTAGCTGATACGGCCGCAATATTTTCTTCACTACGCACAGTACGTAAACGTGTTGGTGGTTTAATGTCCAACAAAGTAAATTTGGTGCGAAATTTGGTCACAATCTTCCGAATAGACTGCTCAGAAGGTCGAGAATGCCGATCATAAAATGGAAGCAGCGCGCGATGAACATTAAGAACCGAGCACGAATTTTGATAGTAATATTCAATAATTTGCAAGCGTTGTTCATTTGTAAGACGATCCATGGTTAAATTGCAAACCAAACTGAAGCTGTTTGACAGTGACACAAGGTACTAAACACACGTCAGCTGTCAAAACCAGTGTTGCCAAAACCAAACCAGCTAAAAAATCACCCGTTATAATGTGGAGAACACCTACGTTAATTCTCGAACCATTAGTGCAGATCTATATAGTTTGTGACCCTTCCATATAATTGGTATTTCTCAAAATGCTACCAGACCTATAATTTGTAGAAATTCGAACCGAACTTCCACTCACTCTTCTTCAAAACAACCCATTTATTCTCTCCAAACAATGGGATTTAAAAAAAAAATATTGAAAGGACCTTATCCTGATTAATGTAAAATCATTAAAAAAATAATAGCACACCACTCCATCAGCTTTAAAATCATTATTTCAACGACCCACATACTTCCTGTCAAGTACGGAAACATTTTTTATACCACCCGGGTCGAAGGGATCCCACAAATGATGGCTCCACACTTCAATGGCTATTAAGCTCAACTAACCGGTAACGCGTTTTGCGTTTTCCTAATGACCAACAACGACTACAACTCCACACGTTACAATTCCGGCCACCTATTTGCCACGGAATCGACCATTTAACCCATGAATCTGTGAACACATTGCGCCGCCTAAATGAGACCATCAAACGACTAACCTTAACCCACATCCTGTAGCTCCTGCACCTGTCGCGAATATTGCACGCTCCCCGCATTCACATTCAAATGAACCCAACTGTCCAGCCCACGCTTCAGCTCAAATATCAAACGGTCATGCATTGCACTTCCGCAACACGTCCTTTCTGGTGGATATTTCTATTTCAGGACTCGCTGCCTTTCTATTTAAAAAAAAAAAGTAAATATGACCTCTCCAGCCACACCCCATAATACGCTGCAAAAAAAAAAAAAAAACAGAACGAAACGGAGCAGAAAAAATATCCTTCCGCCCAAAAAGAGCAAATAATTCCCATGAATTATTGAGTCCTAAGGCTTTAATTTAAAATTGATGCAGGACTGCCACCCCCATTTGGAAGGATTTACCGCACGTATAACCTGCCGCTGACGATAATGATGACGATGATGAGGATGATGATGATGGTGATGGTGTGATAGTGTTCGAATCGATGGCAAGGACGATGATAGGCCATGTCACTCTCTCCTAACCTAATCCAAAGTGTGGGTAGGAATTGTATCACACGTGTGTAAGTTTTCGGGGGAGTGAGTTTCACACAACCTGTTGTTTCAGCTGTCAGAAAAATTAAAAAGGACTTAAAGGCTCCTCAAGTTGTGGTTTGATTTTGTGCCACCACCCACTCCAAGTGTCTACGAGGACGATATGTGTGTGCTCGGGTGGATATGGACGAATGAATTGAATGGCTTGTGGGATCGGAACGTGCCAGGACGAGACCAATTTCTGTGTTGAGTATCATTGGCGTCGATAATAGTGCCAGCAAATTTCACACTCTGATTGGCATTGTTATTGATGTCCTGTATGTAAACCTTATTAAAGATTTATTATTCAGCCGTCATCCCTACACAGATAAAGGGAGAATGAGTACGGGTTGTCCTTTGCACACACATAGACTTGCTGCAGGGACCGCACAATCCAATTGAATGCGGATTGATGCGGACAGTTGATGAAGAGACTATTGTCATGGTAATCATGATAAGCGAAACATTTATTGGGAAAAGTTCGACTTGTGTTAGAGCCAGGATGTTGAAGCATCCTTCAGCTGGGGAGTATATCATGTGAATAATTGCCGACAACTTGAGACATCGGAAATTTCATCAGAAACGGTCTATTTGTCGAGAGATAACAGAATTGAGATGCATCTGATGAATTTATATGTATCTCTGAAGTTGTCCTGATAGAAACGAGTGTCCTGTCCTGTGATTGATAAATTAATTTCAAATATACAACTCCTTAGGAGTCTAAATTAAGATGATTTATTGATGTGCTTCAGACAGCGCATGATTAAGATGGTGAATATCCTTCAGAAGATGTTGTTTAAGGATTTGACGACGATTCTAGGAACCATTCGAATTTTGAGTCGTTATTAGAATTGTTGATTGTCGCTATGGTGGATGGGATAAATTGAAGACCAGGATCATACTGTTCAGGGCTATCCAACTCGTGGTGGTTACAGTCCTTTCATTCAATAATTGGGTTCTCACCTGACAGTAAAATAATGGGTTCGTTGCACAACTCGATATCTCTCTAAATTTACGATTTTGTGACTTTTATAATAGGAACGCGCAATAGGACTTGTGAATTACCTCCCTTCATTCCAATCCGCGGACATTGATGAAATTGAAGATGAAAAATGAGGAAATATGGATGTGCGTTGGTTGAACTTTTTAAGGATGGAAATGCGCACTGGCTTTTTTGCAAGATACATTCCTATGGTGTTCGAACGAGACTTTGCAGTTCGCTACGATTGTGTCTCCTTAAAATTTTATTGTACGCTTATGTATCCTATCAAGTAAGATAGCTTATGACAGCTACTTGTCACAGGAAAAGCCTCAAAAACGGAGTATGTAACAATCACTTTCCAAACACCAACCTATTACAAATCAATTAAGCAGAGTCTTCCCAAACTCCCAAGGATCTCTAAATTCCAACCACAGACTGAGCTTATAGTCAGCAATACAGCAATCAATCAACTTTTGTTGAATGTGGTAGTCGACCAGCTAGTTGCCACCTTGGTTTTAGACAAGAAGGACTCAGTGAAATGTGGCTAGACGGTGATAGCTGTAAACATTATTACGTCGTTAAGTACGTTCCGACTTTTCAGACTTATGGTGAACGCTGGTGGCTTAGTCTCAATCTTGAGCCCAATGCCAATCATGCACGAACTTTAGTCAAGTTGATGTAACGGGTGGTTAAATTTTAAGGGCCAATGTTGAATGTGAACCACACCTGAACGTCAAGTTTTTTTCTGCATTTCATTTGACATTTCTCAACTGCAGACTAACTCAATTTGAACCATGGAAATATACACAATCGAGCAACGCGTTAAAGTTATTCAGGCTTATAATGAAAATGGGCGTTCAAATCAAAATGCATATCGTCTACTTCGTGATTTTTTGGTCAATTTAATCGTCCAAATGTGCGTGCAATCGAAAATCGTGCAAAAATTTGAGCAAACCGAGTCTGTGGGAGATGTGAAAACACCAGTGAACAGCTCGTACTGCAGAAAATATTTAAAGATATGGATGTGGACGATATGTGGTTTTAACAGGATGGTGCCACTTGCCACACAGCTAACGAAATAATGGCTCTTTTGCGCGACAAATTCAATGACTGTGTTATCTCACATGGTGGCGATGTCAATTGGCCGCCATGATCATGTGATTTGACACCGTTGGACTTCTTTCTTTGGGGTTATTTGAAAGAAAAGGTGTACGTCGAGAAGCCAGCAACAATTCAAGAGCTAAATGATGAGATAATTCAGCACATTAACGGCATAGAAGCGACCATCGGATGGAGGTTGTCCGTCAAGGTCGCGGCGGCCATTTCATTCACTGAACCATACCAATATTATCATAATAAAAAGAAATGACAATAATTTCCTAAATGATTTGTGTTTTATTCAAAATCAACATCGGCCCTTAAAATTTAACCACCCTTTGTATACAATAATTTGATCATCCCAGTCCCGCTCTGCTACAAAGCAGACATAACTGCCATCCAGGAAATACGATGGGATGGGCCGGGCAAAAAGAGGATGAAAAACTGTGACATCTACTATTTGGATACGGATTTGTTATAGGTGCCAGACCTAGGCAAGAAGTCTTATGTTTTCAAGACATTAGCGAACGCATTGTAACAATCCGCATCAAGGCCAAATTCGCCAACATAAGCCTTATATGCGCTCATGCTCCGACGGAGGAAAAAGATGATGCAACTAGGGATTGCTTCTAGGAGCTCCTCGACAAAACCTATGAGCGACTACCAAAGTACGATGTTAAAATCGTGCTGGGAGATTTTAACGCAAAGGTAGGAAGAGAAGACATCTTTAGCAGTACTGTCGGAAAATATAGCCTACACGACAACTCGTTTGGTAACGGACTTAGGCTAATTGACTTCGCTACGGAACGAAATGCCACTATAGCCAGCACACGGTTTCCTCACCTCGATATCCACAAGGGGACATGGCGGTCTCCAGATCAACGAACAGTCAACCAAATTGATCACATTGCGATAGACAAAAGGCACGCATCCAGTATTTTGGATGTCCGAACATTCCGAGGGGCTACCTTCCACTCGGACCACTATCTTGTTGTAGCCAAGGTAAGGATGCGGGTATCCACCACGCCACAAAAAAACAGAAATACTGTGAAAAAATTTAATGTTGAAAGACTGCAATCGCCAGAGACCGCTAAGACCTTCGCGCAACGCGTATCCCTTAAACTCTCGACTCACAACATACCACCAGCATCTAATGTCGAGGATCAATGGCAACGATGCCAACAAGCCATTAGATCAGCCGCAACTGATGTGCTAGGTTTCTCGAGGCCACCAGCAAAAAACCCCTGGTTTGATGAGGAATGCCAACAGATGCTCGCAGCCAAGAACGGGGCCTACAAGGCTAAGCTGCAGGTAAAGACGAGAGCTGCCATTGAGCTCTATAGGCAAAGAAGAAGGGAAGTGCATCGGCTTTTCAGAAAGAAGAAAAAAGAGCAAGAAAAGCGCGCGATCGAGGATATAGAGAGGTGCCACTCCAGGAACGATGTTCGCAAGTTTTAGCAAAGTGTAAAACGTCAAAGCCAAGGATACAAGGCTCGAACAGAATCCGGGCGAGATGAACATGGAAATATCGTAGTTGAGACACAGTCGATGCTGTGGATATGGAAGAACCGCTTCTGCAGACTGTTAAACGGCGATGACGAACAACATTCCGCTGTCAGGCAGAACGAACCATTTAATATTGGCAACGACAGCGAAAACTGCCTAAGTGAAGTGAGGATAGCTATATCTAAACTCAAGCTTAACAAAGCCACCGGAAATGACGGCCTTCCCGCTGAGCTTTATAAAGCCGGCGGAGATGACTTGGTAAGTAACATCCACCAACTCATAAGCCAAATCTGGTCGGATGAAAGCATGCCTGAAGAATGGAACCTTAGCATTGTTTGCCCGATCCACAAAAAAGGAGACCCTCTGAACTGCGCCAACTACAGAGCCATAAGTCTGCTCAACATCGCCTACAAGATCCTATCTGCCGTAATATGTGAACGCCTGAAACAGTTAACCAACAACCTGATCGGCCCTTATCAGTGTGGTTTTAGGCCAGGAAAGTCCACAATCGATCAAATTTTCACACTTCGGCAGATCCTGGGAAAAACCTAAGAAGTCCAAATCGATATCCACCACCTATTTATCGATTTCAATGCCGCATACGACAGCATTTATTGAGACGAACTATACAGAGCCATGTCTAGTTTTGGTATACCGCCCAAACTCGTCCGTTTGTGTAGGATGACGATGGAGAATTCTCGCTGCTCCATCAGGGTCGGAAACGACCTCACCGACACATTCGATTCCAAAAAAGGATTTGGGCAAGGCGATGCGCTGTCATGTGACCTTTTCAATTTGATTCTAGCATACGCCGACGATATTGACATCATTGGTAGGACTCAACGTGATGTCATAGCCATGTTTGCTAATATAGACAAGGAAGCGCCAAAAATGGGTTTAGCAGTAAATGAGGGTAAGACTAAGTATATGCTGTCAACACGAAAGGACACACAACATCGACGACTTGGACAGAACGCCACCATTGACAAATATAACTTTGAGGTAGTACGAGACTTTGTCTACCTCGGCTCCGTTATTAACTCTGACAAAAACATCTCATCAGTAATCAAACGAAGAATTACTCTTGCCAACCGCTTTTTCGTTTCTTCGGGCTAAGAAGACAATTTAGTAGTAAAGCCCTCACACGAACTACTGAGGATATCCTATACAAGACTCTGATCATCCAAGTCCTGCTCTACGGCGCTGAAGCATGGACCGTATCAAAAGCGGATGAAGAAATCCTTGGTCGATTCGAGAGAAAAATTCTTCGAAAAATCTTCGGTCCCGTTTGCGTTGGCAGGTTATGGAGACGAGATTCAACCAAAAACTAGACGAGGTGTACAGATGCATGCCCCTAGTCAAAAAAAAAAACTCCGCTTTGGACGTTTATGATGGCTAGGACATGTAGAACGAATGGGCACCAATACTTGCAGAGTCTTCGAATCCCAGCCAGACTTCGGACAAAGTAGAGGAAGACCTCGCCTTAAGTAGAGTGCACAAGTAGAAACCGACTTCAACCATTTTTTAGTGCGGAAATGGAGGCAGTCAGCATGTCGCTTGAGGCCCAGGTTCATTCCGGGCTGTAGCGACACTTTGGTAAATAAGTAAGTGGTCTCCTTGTCATTCTATTTAGGCTACTAGAAGCAGATTAATATTGTCCTGGCAATGTTAGTCCCGTTTTTAAAGAGGTACAGTCCTATGATCACGGCAATCCAAAATCCGTACCTAAAAGTTTCTAGAGATGGATTTGGTGCGTCTCGTTAGAAATTTAAGAAGTTTCCGTGTCCATCATCCAATAATCGCTAGAGGTGATTTTTTTTTGGCGAAAATTGGGATTAGAGGTATAAAGGTTTGCCTAGGGTTCGTTGTCTTACTCTTGACAGAGCCGGGCATTTGCACAGAAAGTGAGTTAAAGTTTCCATCTCCCCCACCTCCCCCACCTCCTTGCAGCTGCGACAGTTGGTGTTGTGGGGTATAAACATTCTAACAGCATGGTCACCGATGGGCCAGTGTCCTGTGGAGACTTCTTTACGGGATCTGCTTAAGAGGTCGCGTGTTCTTGTCTTGTTGTAGCGTGGCCACCCACTGAGGTTTCGCCACCTATGTTCTGCTGTTTTAAGAGAGTGTGTGTTGATATTATTCATGGTAGTTTTTAAAGGAGTGAGAATGCCGATTGCACATGAGCTGGGAAGGGACGAGCCCAGCCTGGCTAGGGAATCAGCCTGTTCGTTTCCATCTATGTCACTGTGGCCTGGAACAAATATGAAAGTGATACTGTACCGACTCCCAATGGAGGCCAGTTAGTTCTGGCATTGAAATACAAGCTTTGATGACGTCGATGCCGAAATAATCGCCTTAATAGCGGCTTGCCTTTCAACAAAAAAGCGATATTTTGTTTGGGAATACTATCGTGTCTAATCGCGTGACAAGCCTTCCTAATCGCCAGAAATTCCGCCTGGAATACGCTAGAGGAATCAGGGAGGCAAAACGATTTTTTTTTATTTTTAGCGTGTCCGAGTTGATATCTGCGCCCACTCCGCAGTCCATTTTGGAGCCGTCGGTGTATATAAGCGTGTCGAAATCTTTTTGAACCACGCGTTTTTCCAATCCTCTCTCGTTGGAAAACCAGCGGTGAAGTGATTGTGGAAGGTCAGTTCGGGTATCATGTAGTCGGTATGATGGTCAGCTAGACCTGCTGGCATTGAATCTAGGATATTGCTATGCCCATAGGGCTTATTGAACCAGCAGCCGGATTCTTTGAGCCTGACTGCACTGCACATTGCAATGCCTTTGATATGGATGTCTAGAGGGAGAAAATGAAGAAGAACCGTTAAAGCATCAGTGGGACATGATCTCATGGCCCCAATTGTACCGATGCATGCAGTTCTTTGTACCCTCTTAAGTTTGTCAATGATGTACCCTTTACTCACAGAAGGCCACCAGACTAGTGCCCCGTAGGTGAGTGTTGGCCGAACAACAGCCGTGTACATCCAAAGTGTCATCTTTGGTTGTAGGCCCCATCTTTTGCCGAATGTGTTTCTACAGGCATACAAAGCTTTAAATGCTTTCTTGACCCTTTGTTCTATGTTGGTTTTCCAATTCAGCTTGGTATCCAGGATAGTCCCTAGATATTTGGCATTGGATGAGAGTGAGAGCGCTTGTCCATTAAGTCGGGGGAGATTAAAGGCTGGTCTTCGTGGTGAAAAGCATCATTTCCGTTTTGCTCGGATTAAAACCCAGGCCAAAGCTTGTAGCCCAAGTGCTCACAGTATCCAGAGCGTACTCCATGATTTCGCTAATCACTGGAAGAAACTTTCCCGACACTAGGATCACTACGTCGTCCGCGTAGGCCACTGCCTTAATCCTATCCCGAGCAAGTCGGACTAGCAGTTTATTCATAACGATAAGCCACAGCAGAGGAGATATCACACCACCCTGTGATGTACCTCTGTCAGCATATTGCGTTAGGTTGCTGTTGACCTTAGCATGGATATAATCCATTTGCTAAAATGCTGCTCTACACCAGTTACGGTTAGGGCTTCTAGTATTCTGTCAGTTTGTACATTATTGAAAGCCTCTTCTATATCAAGGAAGGTGGCTAGGGTGTAATCTTTGTAGTAAAGGGACTTTTCGATGGTCCCTATCACCTCATGCAGAGCGGTTTCAGTCGATCTACCTATAAGATATGCATGCTGTGATATGGATAACGGTGATTCATTAAGAATGCTGCGCACGTAGGTGTCAAGGATCCGCTCCAGGGTCTTTAATAAAAAGGAAGCGAGGCTGATGGGCCTGAAATGTTTTGCAGATTCATGTCCACATCTACCTGCCTTTGGTATAAAAACTACCCTGACACGTCTCCATGAGTGTACAATAAAGTTTAATAAAATGCAGCTTCTATAAATTGGCAACAACCACGGTATTACAGTGTCCTGTAAATTTTGTAGCATGATCGGCAGGATGCCACCAAGGCCAGGTGATTTATAGGGTGAGAAGCTTTTTATTGCCCAGGATGTCTTTTCTTTGGTTATGATAGATTTGATATTTTCACAAGTTGCAGCGTCAGCGGGCCGAGAGTCAGCAGATGCTGGCGACATTTATTTACAACCCGGGAAGTGTGTGTTAATTAGGATAGACCGAGATTCGGATGAATTCTCTGCCCAGCTACCATTCGACTTTCTTATTAAGGACGGGTTTGTATGGTCTGGAAGAGTCTTTAACGGTATTGATGGATTCGCAGTATTCCTGCCAAGATTCTTTCTTGGCGTTACGAATAGCCGTTTTGTATATTCTAAGGCAATCTTTATAAGGTTTCCAAAGTCCTGAAGCTTAATTCGTGAAATTAAAGTCGCTAAATGGTTAAGTTCTTGGGAACGACGATATTTTGACTCTAACGAGTTGCCCGGTACACTTTCACTCCTAGCAGCGATATTTTTAGGAGACCTTGCTTTTCTTGAATCGGTTGACCCGAATTTGAAGAATTTTGTATATTCTAAGGCAATCTTTATAAGGTTGCCAAAGTCCTGAAGCTAAATTCGTGAAATTAAAGTCGCTAAAAGGTTCAATTCTTGGGAACGACGATATTTTGACTCTAACGAGTTGCTCGGTACACTTTCACTCCTAGCAGCGATATTTTTAGGAGACCTTGCTTTTCTTGAATCGGTTGACCCGAATTTGACATTCATACTTCGAATAATCGACTAGGCAGGACTGTGGCATCGATGATGGAATAAATCGCCGAATTATTCTCGAACGCAGCACTGATCTTGGAATTTTGATGATTTGCGAAATTTACTCAGCGCTATAACCGTCCCTATAAACTTGCAATTCACAACTGAGCCAACAAATTTGACAGATATGTTCTTCTTACCTATCAAATCTCAATCATACCAATTGAAAGACCATTTATAACAAATTTTTAGATACTCTAGGGTATCTACTGGGTAGGTACTTATTTTTGACTCATTTATCGAAGGTTAACCAGTCAAACTCCCAATTCTACTCATCCATATTCCTTCATTTCAATTTCGAATTAAATTATAATCTTCAACTAACTTTAACTTTAAAAAGCATGGAGCATATAGACTCCAAAAATTCCACAAAAACTCTTCATGATATATTTACTCTTTTAAATGGCAACATTTTTGCAACCCAAAAAAAAGCAAAAGGCACCACAGTGTGCGGTGTGGCTACCCGCGAAATTCATAATCCGATTTAAATTAATAATCGAGTGCGTTGTATATTTTTAGAACTCGAATCTTAATGTTTGCAGTACCCCATGGAAAAGTTGAAATAAAAAAAAAAAACTTGCATCATTCTTTGGAATGCGAAGTGTGACTGTTGAAAGTCAGTGATGGTATTCGCAGTGGGATGGTAGAGTATCTAAGTGGTTTTTCCCCATCGATGAGTTTTTTTTTCTCTTTTTTTTTTGGATTTTCCTACGTTTGCGGTTACCTCCAACTAGCAATGGCACAATAGCTAGGTAATTTCTGTCTGGCTGCTATCTATATACCAGCACGCAGTAACACTAACCCTAGCTAAGGAACGGCCCACCAGTTGTTGTATTTTGAAATTATGAATTCTCAATTGTATCCGCAAGGGATTTGGTAATACTTTGGCATTATTAATGCTGCGCAACACACAACCCGAGATAGATAGTCTGATGTGTGCAGAGGTCGACTTTTGAAGACGATTTTTCCGCTTTTTTTGTTCGTGGGGTTCGTATTGTGATGGTGGGTGCATCATGGCCGTGCATGCTGTTGATAATGACGACGATGATGATGATGATGATATCTGTGCGAATATTATTGTTGAGGTTATTACAAGGCTTTGCAGCAGATTTTATGTAACCAGATAAAGGGCTTACGATAGTTACAACATAATCAGCTCCAGTTGGACTTTGATTGTATATACCGTTGCTGTTATGCAGGATTAGAGTACCGATTTAATGGAGAGCTGAAAAGATATATTATAACGGCTTAAGGGGTTATTGTGTCCATTGTGACATAGGAAATCACAGTGTCTGGTTATCACTGTGATTTGAGGGGTTATCCTTGGTGGTAACTCGAAAGCTGTATAATTTTTAAAACATATTCTCAAAGTAAAATGCAGGAATATTTTTAAAATGCTTTGTTTGGGAGTACAAAATTTACTGTTAAGTTGAAGGCCACTTAAAGGACTGTTTTAAAATTTGACTACTTCTTTTGGTTTTAAAAATAAGTTACAAAAGCACTTAATCCTGACTATAATATTAAAATATTGGAAATCTATTTCGATATTAGATCCCATGTCCCAGAAATATTGCCAGCTTCAAACAAAATGGTCAGATGAAAAACTGCACCAATCATGCTTGCTTGTAAAAAAAAAAAAGTTCCTGAGATTTGCATTCTTAATTTAGATAAAAAAATCTACGAAATAAAAGACATACTTGGAATGAAAGTTGAAATCCACTTACTTACTTACTTAAGTGGCGCTACAGCCCGGGATGAACCTGGGCCTTAACCAACATGCCTCTCCAATCAGCCCGGTCCTTAGCTAACTGCCTCCAGTTGCGCACTCCAAGTTGGTTGAGGTCGGTTTCTACCTGTGCGCGCCACTTAAAGCGAGGTCTTCCTCTACTGCGTCCGACGTCTAGCTGGGAATCAAAGACTCTGCGAGCCGGAGTATTGGTGTCCATTTTTTATACATGTCCTAGACATCTTAAACGTCCAATGCGGAGTTTTTTTTTATTAGGGGTATGTCGCTGTACAGCTCGTATAGTTCGTGGTTGAATCTTCGTCTCCATAGCCCGTCAACGCAAACGGGACCGAAGGTTTTCCGAAGAATTTTTCTCTCGAATCTACCAAGGATTTCTTCATCCGCTTTTGATACGGTCCATGCTTCAGCGCCGTAGAGCAGGACTGGGATGATCAGGGTCTTATATAGGATGTCCTTAGTAGTTCGAGTGAGTGCTTTACTACTAAATTGCCTTCTTAGCCCGAAGAAACAGCGATTTGCAAGAGTAATTCTTCGTTTGATTTCTGACGAGATGTTGTTGTCAGAGTTAATAGCGGAGCCGAGGAAGACAAAGTCCCGTACTACCTCAATGTTATATCTGTCAATGGTGACGTTCTGTCCAATTCGTCGATGTTGTGTGTCCTTTCGTGTTGACAGCATATACTTTGTCTTACCCTCATTTAGTGCTAAACCCATTTTTGCCGTTTCCTTCTCTATACTAGCAAACGTGGCTATGACATCACGTTGAGTCCTACCAATCATGTCAATATGGTCGGCGTATGCTAGTAGTTGCACCGATTTTTGGAAAATTGTGCCTCTGGTGTTGGCTCGGGAGTTTTGCACAATCCTCTCAAGAATCAAGTTAAAGAAATCAGATGACAGCGCATAGCCTTGCCTAAATGGTATCTTGGCATTTTTGGTATCTACTGTGTCGGTGAGGTCGTTTCCGACCCTGGTGGATCAAGAATTCTCCATCGTTGTCCTACACAAACGGACGAGTATACCAAAACTAGACATGGTTCTGTATAGTTCGTCTCGGTTGTGGACTTTCCTGGCCTAATACCACAATGATAAGGGCCGATCAGGTTGTTGGTAAACGGTTTAAGGCGTTCACATATGTTGGCGATGTTGAGGAGACGAATGCCTCTGTAGTTGGCGCTGTTCAGAGGGTCTCTTTTTTTGTGGATCAGGTAAACGATTCTGAGGTTCCATTCTTCAGGCATACTTTCATCCGACCAGATTTGGCTTATGAATTGGTGGCTGTTACTTACCAAGTCATCTCAGCCAGCTTTATAAATCTCAGCGGGAAGGCCGTCATTTCCGGCGGCCTTATTAAGCTTGAGTTTAGGTATTGCTATCCTCACTTCACTTAGCCAGGGTCGTCAACAATAATATCAGTCCTTTCCGAGGCTATGGGTTGCTTCGTAACATAAGCTTTTTTCCATGGATGGGTAGTTAACCCAAAGCACAGCCCCCAACCTGGAGGGCCAGGCCCTTGCTTTGACCCTAGGACAGCGGGCCGGAAAAACCGATGTCAGTAGCCCATTTTGGGATATGAGCGCTGCCGTTGACCCATTGAGGGCTCCTCCGCCACCAGTTCTTTTCCAACACCCTAGCTCAGTATTGGAAATCCCTATAGATCTGGTGTTCAAATATGTCGAAGGAGCTCATATGGGGATTACACTACCAGTTCGATCATCTAGGGAATTCCTCCGCTGCCGCCTGAGAGTGAGTGCCTTAGTGAGAGGACACTCCTCCCCCCTCTCTCGACCTTCCACAGGGGTTTATTACCCCATCTCCAGTCGAGGTACTAGACACCCACCAGTCACCAGCGTGGAGGTGAGAGTAGGAGTTGATAGGGAGAGGCTAGAGTGAGAACGCTTGTGTTCTCATGTAATCGCATCACTATCCTTAAACACCTTCTGTCGTTAAAGCGAAACCAAAATCTATCGATGTATGAAATACTTCACCCCTTCTGATCTGGGCACAATATATAAAGCGTACTACGCCCTAAACTTGAGTTCAATGCCCAAGTCTTGTCCGGTGCACCAAAAACAACAATGCACCTCCTAGATAGGATTCAAACGCGTGAGAAAAAACTTATAGGAGACATAGGAATAGCGAACTCTTTAGTTTCGCTCGAACATCGTCGAAATATCTCCTGCCTTACCTTGTTTTATAGCTATTAGCAACCAATGCTCAAATGAAATATCCATTTGCATTCCTCCCATTCAAGGGGCTCAGTGGCGCGATGGTTAGTGCGATGAACTGCCGGAGGTCTGGGTTCGATTCCCAGCCGTAGCAACACCTAAATGATTTTTCACTGGCCCTCCTCTCGTGATGAACTGCCAAATCATCCGAGTAGTATCAATTGTCAAGAATAGCTTATCTCAACCTAGCCGTTCGGAGTCGGCATAAACAGGAGGTCCCGCCATCGTGCAAGAAGTACACACGCACACATGAATGGTTGTGAGAGTTTTTTGTATTCCTCCCATTCAACAATTCAGCCGCAATACTCGTCACGCTATGAATGCAACTCAGTTTACCCTCAAGCCTATCTTCGGACGAACGCTGAAATATAGAGATTGATACATAAACCGAACTCTGTTTTTCCTATCCATTTAAACTTACAGGCATTTAAAACCAATGTGCATCGGTATCTCCTTTTTTCTTATCCCGAATTTCCTTAACGCGCCTATTTATTAAAAAAAATTAACGGCCCCTACGAGCCTCAAACCTAGCTTCTCCTATCATTTGTGTGCGCGAAGTTATTAAAGAAGAGAACCTCCTAACGAATGCCGAATCCGAACGCAAATTTGAGAAGCTGCTTATTGGATGTTTGTCTTGGATGTTTGTCAGACTTTTGCTGTCAATTTGTAAATTTCGGGATTTGAACCAAGTAGTCCAACGCAATAACCACTAGGTCACAGATCTTACTTCTGAAAATAAGTTCTTCCACGCAAGCAAAACGACTGCTAGAGCTTTTCCATCTGGCCTATTCATCAGACTCTTTCCGAGTAGATGAAAAACAGCATTTGTCCAGCCCGTCCCCTAAAAAAGGCGAATCTTCTTTTATCTCCAACTACCGAGCATATGATTGGCCATGGAAATGCAGTTTACTAACTTACTTAAGTCTGGAATGAACCTCTAAGAGGCATGTTGGAACCTCCACCATCATGCCTCTCCAATCAGTCCGGAACTAAGCTAGCTGCCTCCAGTTGCGTTAAGGATTCAAGTTGGTTCATGTCGGTTTCATCTTGTGTGCACGACATAAGGCAAGGTCTGGCTGGGAATTGAAGACTCTGCAGGCCAGACTATTGGTGTCTATTCGTTCATCTTTGCGCTACAGTCCGGAATGAACCAGGTCCTTAACCAACATGCCTCTCCAATTAGCCCGGACCTTAGGTAACTGCCTCTAGTTGCGCTTTTCAAGTTGGTTGAGGTCGCTTTCTATTGGTGTCTATTCGCTGTACATGTCCTAGCCATCATAAACGTCGAGTTTTTTTTAAGGATTTCTATGTCCCTGTACAGCTCGTATAGCTCGTGGTTGAATCTTCATCTCCATAGCCCGTCATCGCAATTCGGACCGAAGATTGTTGGCAGAATTTTTCATTTAAAACGACCAAAGATTTCTGCATCCGCTTTTGATACGGTCCATGCCTCGGCGCCGTATATCCAGTCTTAAAGGGGATCTCCTTGGATGTACTAGTGAAATTGCCTTCATAGCCCGAAGAAACAGTCTTCAGCTAGAACAATTCTTTGTTTAATTTCTGACGAAACACGTTTTCGGGGTTAATAGCTGAGCGGTGTTATCCCCCAGTGCCTCAAAGCTGTTCCTTACTTGCTCAATAGTTGTAGCTGTCAATGGTGAAGCTCTGTCCAATTCGTCATTTTGTGTTGTCTCCAGGTACTTGGTCTTACCCTGGTTTTCTGTTGAAACATTTCTGGCTGTATATCAAGTCGGTCTGTGACATCACGTTGACCAATGATATCAATATCGTCAGCGAATGATAGGAGCTGCACCGATTTATTGAAGATTGTGCCTCTGGTATTGGCTCGGGTGTTGGCTCGGGAGTTTTGCACTATCCTTTCAAGAATGCTGATAAAGACTCCACGTGACAGTGCGTTGTGCCTTGCCTTTTTGTATCGAAGGTGTAGGTGAGGTCGTTGCCGATCCTCATGAAGAAGCGAGAGTTCCCCATCGCCATCCACCACAGACGCGCGAGTTTGGGTAGATAACCGAAACTTGACATGGATCTATATAGTCTATATAAATAGTGTCTTCTGCGAAAATAGGTGGTGGATATCGATTTGCACTTCTTACTTTTTTTTTCAAGATCTGCCGAAGTGTAAAATTTGATCAATTGTGGACTTTCCTGGCCGAGAACTACGCTTATAAGGCCCGATCAGGTTATTGCTAAGCGATTTCAGGCTTTCACATATTATGGCGGATAGGATCTTGTTGACAAGGTTTAGAGACTTATGGATCTAATGTAGCCGCAGTTCAGAGGGTCTGCTTTTTCTGCATATCGGTCAAATGATGCTGAGGTTCCATTCTTCAGGCCACTTTAATCCGACCAAATTTGGCTTATAAGTTGGTGAATGTTACTTACCAATCATCTCCACTGGCTTTATAAAGTTCGGCATGAAGTCCGCCATTTCCTGACGTCTTGTCAAGCTTAAGTTTAGATATTCCTATCCTCACTTCATTTATGTCAGTTCGTTCTGCCTGACAGCGGAAGATTATTTGTCATCGTGCCGTTTCACAGTCTGCAGAAGTGCTTCCTCCATATCCTCAGCATCGACTGTATCTCAACTACAATATTTCCATGATCATTTCGACAGGGTTTTGACGTATTACACTTTGATAAAAAATGCGACCATCATGCCTGGAGTGGCACCTTTTTATATCCTCGATCGCGCGCTTTTCTTGGTATTTTTTCTTCTCTATGAAAAGCCTGTGTTCTTCCCTCCTTCTGTTCCTATGTATAGAGCTCAATGGCAGCTTTCGTCTTCACCTGCAGGTTAGCCTTGTAGGTCTCGTTCTTGGCTGATAGCATCTTTCGGCATTCCTCATCAAACCAAGGGTTTCTAGCACATGAGTTGAGGCTGATCTAATGGCTTAATCGCTCATAATTGTCAATTGTCAAGGAGCTCGTAGAAGCAGTCTTTCTACGCATATAAGGCTTATGTTGGCAAATGCGTATTGTTACAATGCGTTCGGTAATGTCTTGAAAGCAGTAGTCCGGAACTTATAACAAATCCGCATTCCAAAAGTCGCTGTTTTGCTTACTATAACACGGACCGTAGATGTCACAGTTTTTCATTCCCTTTTTGCCCGGCCATACCATTATATTTCCTTGATGCCAGTAATGTCTGCTTTCTAGCAGCTTAAACCTTCCACTAGTTGGCGACTGCACCTCTACTGCTTAATGTTCTCAAGTTCCAGGTGCATTTACGAACGTCTTTGTAATTTTTTTCATTAAGCAGAGTCGTCAACAATAAAATCAGTCCTTTCCGAGGCTATTGGTTTCTTCGCAACAACAATTTTTTCCGTGAATGGGTAGTTATCCCAAAGGACAACCCCCCACCTGGAGAAAAAGATCCAAACCATTAGATACCCGGTGCCATTATATTTGGTCTTCGAAAATAAACGATTGCCACTGCTCTAAACGTTGTGTAGGTGTCTCTGTTTTTTAATCTGCAAATTGCCGAAGTCAAGGACATTCAATTGATTTAAGGACCACCAAACCTCCCATAAAAGCTAACTATGAGCATATGCTAACAAAAAAAATTCTTACACATTGGAGATGGGCAAACTTACCAAAGAGCTCATCATAGTCAAATAAAGCACTCTCAAGGTTAATGATATTCAGATACTGTTCCACTTCAACCTCGACTTGTGTAGGTTACTGTCTTCTCCTAGACTTTATTTAACCTTTTTTTTTTTTGTCGTGAAATTTATTTCGCATTCGCTCTTTTATTTTTTGATTCGATTAAGTTTAAAGAAATCATTTCATTTGCATATCCAAACAATTTTAGCATTTACAAAAGCCTTCACCATATAACCAAGCCCCCCTTATGTCTGTTGGAAAACCTTTTCGGATGGTTACTGATTTTTATTTATATTTTCATTTCAACAATTCTGATCTCCATCACTCACAAGCATGTTGTGAGAGCCAACAAGGAATGAAAATTCATCATTGTATGGGTACTCTTCCAACATGAAAGGTAGTACCTACGCATCCATAATAGCTTAGCGCAAGAAAAAAAAATTAACCCCAAGCTGAAAGATATATATACGCAATATGTATATAAAAATTCATTGGCATTTACAGTTAAGAGACTCTTCATCTTTTGAATAACTGAAAAGGTTCGTCCTCGTCCTCGAACCTTGTCGTGGTGCCACCACCATCGTATGAAAATGTTGAAGCGTGCTTTGAGACATAAAAACACCGCACGTCGTAAAAATATTATTTTAGCAGCTCACAGACCCCCACAGTGTTGGCATAGTGAAATATTAAAATTTTCATTTCCCAGAGCTGGAGTGTCAAGTCTCACAGTCCCCGGCGAATGGTGGAACTCATCCGGAAATGCTTCTTCAGAAGCTTTGCACTGGGAATGGGACGCAACAGTTGCTTCGGGTTGGTTAATTTTTTTTCTTGCCGGTAAACTCGTGTTGACAATTCATTGTTAATTCAGAGGGTTTTTGGAGGCACGACGATAGGCTTTTCGATTAAGACGGCTAATAGGGTGTAATGTGAAAACTTGAACTACATCTGATGAATTTTATTGCCACCAATAAAAAAGTCGGGGAGTCAGAATTAATTTATTTTCAGTGATGCCAGATACTTGGATATTGTAGATCTAGGGCGAATAGTGGGCGACGTTAATGTGGCAATGCCAGGTCTTTAAGCTTAAGGATAGTGATGCGATTATATGAGGACACAAGCGTTCTCACTCTAGCCTCTCACTAGCAACTCCTACTCTCACCTCCACGCTGGTGACTGGTGGGTGCCTAGTACCTCGACTGGCGATGGGGTATTAAACCCATGTGGAAGGTCGTTGGTGGCAGCAAACGAGAGAGGGGGGAGGAGTGTCCTCTCACTAAGGCACTCACTCTCAGCCGCCTACAGCTCCAGTTTGATCGAACTGGTAGTGTCATCCCCATATGAGCTGCTTCGACATATTTGAACACCAGGTCTATAGGGTTTCCAATACTGAGCCAGGGTATTGGAAACGAGTTGGTGGCGGAGGAGCCCTCAATGGGTCAACGGCAGCGCTCATACCCCAAAATGGGCTACTGATATCGGTATTTTTTTCCGGCCCGCTGTCCTAGGGTCCTCCAGGTTGGGGGTTGTGCTTTGGGTTAACTGCCCAACTGACAACGACGTTCGTATCTGCACCTGGAATGTGAGAACATTAAACAGGAGAGCTGTAAGCGAACAACTAGCGAAAGACCTAAACTGCTACAATGCTGACATTACTGCCATCCAGGAAATACGATGGGATGGGCCGGGCAAAAAGAGGATGAAAAACTGTGACATCTACTATGGACCGTGTTATAGTGAGCAGAAACAGCGACTATTTGGATGCGGATTTGTTATAGGTGCCAGACCTAGGCAAGAAGTCTTATGTTTTCAAGACATTAGCGAACGCATTGTAACAATCCGCATCAAGGCATAAATTCGCCAACATAAGCCTTATATGCGCTCATGTTCCGACGGAGGAAAAGAATGATAAGGATTGCTTCTACGAGCTAATCGACAAAATCTATGAGCGACTACCAAAGTACGATGTTAAATAACGCAAAGGTAGGAAGAGAAGTCATCTTTAGCAGTACTGTCGGAAAATATAGCCTACACGACAACACGTCTGGTAACGGACTAATTGACTTCGCTACGGAACGAAATGCCACTATAGCCAGCACACGGTTTCCTCACATCGATATCCACAAGGGGACATGGCGGTCTCCAGATCAACGAATAGTCAACCAAATTGATCACATTGCGATAGACAAGAGGAACACATCCAGTATTTTGGATGTCCGAACATTCCGAGGGGCTAATATCGACTCGGAACACTACCTTGTTGTAACCAAAGTAAGGATGCGGATATCCACAACGAGACAACAAACCAGAAATACTGTCAAAAAAACTTAATGTCGAACGACTGCAATCGCAAGAGACCGCCAAATCGTATCCCTCAACCTCTCGATTCACACCATACCACCAGCATCTAATGTCGAAGAACAATGGCAACGATGCCAACAGGCCATTAGATCAGCCGCAACTGATGTGCTAGGTTTCTCGCGGCCACCAGCAAGAAACCCATGGTTTGATGAGGAATGGCGACAGATGCTCGCAGCCAAGAACGAGGCCTACAAGACGAGAGCTGCCATTGAGCTCTATAGGCAAAGAAGAAGGGAAGAACATCGGCTTTTCAGAAAGAAGAAAAAAGAGCAAAAAAAGCGCGCGATCGAGGATATAGAGAGGTGCCACTCCAGGAACGATGTTCGCAAGTTTTACCAAATTGTAAAACGTCAAAGCCAAGGATACAAGGCTCGAACAGAATCCTGTTGAGATAAACACGGAAATTTCGTAGTTGAGACACAGTCGATGCTGAGGATATGGAAGAACCACTTCTGCGGACTGTTAAACGGCGATGACGAACAACATTCCGCTGTCAGGCAGAACGAACCATTCAATATTGGCAACGACAGCGAAAACTGCCAACCACCCGACCTGAGTGAAGTGAGGATAGCAATATCTAAACTCAAGCTTAACAAAGCCACCGGAAATGACGGCCTTCCCGCTGAGCTCTATAAGGCCGGCGGAGATGACTTGGTAAGTAACATCCACCAACTCATAAGCCAAATCCGGTCGGATGAAAGTATGCCTGAAGAATGGAACCTCAGCATCGTTTGCCCGATCCACAAAAAAGGAGACCCTCTGAACTGCGCCAACTACAGAGGCATAAGTCTACTCAACATCGCTTACAAGATCTATCTGCCGTTATATGTGAACGCTTGAAACCGTTTACCAACAACCTGATCGGCCCTTATCAGTGTGGTTTTAGGCCATGAAAGTCCACAATCGATCAAATTTTCACACTTCGGCAGATCCTGGAAAAAAGCCAAGAAGTCCAAATCGATACCCACCACCTATTTATCGATTTCAAAGCCGCATACGACAGCATTTATAGGGACGAACTATACAGAGCCATGTCAAGTTTTGGAATACCGCCCAAACTCGTCCGTTTGCGTAGGATGACGATGGAGAATTCTCGCTGCACCATCAGGGTCGGAAACGACCTCACCGACACATTCGATACCAAAAAAGGATTTAGGCAAGGCGATGCGCTGTCATGTGAATTCTTCAATTTGATTCTTGAGAGGATTGTGCAAAACTCCCGAGCCAACACCAGAGGGATAATTTTCCAAAAATCGGTGCAACTACTAGCATACGCCGACGATATTGACATCATTGGTAGGACTCAACGTGATGTCATAGCCACGTTTGCTAGTATAGAGAAGGAAGCGGCAAAAATGGGTTTAGCAGCAAATGAGGGTAAGACTAAGTATATGCTGTCAACACGAAAGGACACACAACATCGACGAATTGGACAGAGCGTCACCATTGACAGATATAACTTTGAGGTAGTACTGGACTTTTGCTGTTTCTTCGGGCTAAGAAGGCAATTTAGTAGTAAAGCCCTCACTCGAACTAATAAGGAGATCCTATATAAGACCCTGATCATCCCAGTCCTGCTCTACGGCGCTGAAGCATGGACCGTATCAAAAGCGGATGAAGAAATCCTTGGTAGATTCGAGAGGAAAATTCTTCGAAAAATCTTCGGTCCCGTTTGCGTTGACGGGCTTTGGAGGCGAAGATTCAACCAAGAACTATACGAGCTGTACAGCGACATACCCCTGATCAAAAAACTCCGCATTGGCTAGGACATGTACAACGACTGGACACCAATACTCTGGCTCGCAGAGTCTTCGATTCCCAGCCAGACGTCGGACGCAGTAGAGGAAGACCTCACCTTAAGTGGCGCGCACAAGTGGAAACCGACCTCAACCAACTTGGAGTGTGCAACTGGAGGCAGTTAGCTAAGGACCGGGCTAATTAGAGAGGCATGTTGGTTGAGGCCCAGGTTCACCCCGGACTGTAGCGCCACTTAAGTTTAACGACAGAAGACATTTGGAAGCATTGAATTCTACTATGTTGGATATGCTGTCAAGGTCGGAATTTAATGAGCTTAACATATTTTGCCGTTTTGAGTCAACGTTCGAAGATACCCAGAACGTGAACTTTACCATCAAGGAAACGTTAAAAAACGTTTTACAACTTTGAGTTGCAATCGGTCAACAAGGCCTAACTGCATTATTTAAAGGACTTCGAGGATAATATTTTACAGGTAGATGGACTGACCAACGGGCTTTTTAAATCCATTTCAATGCACTACCTGAATTGAACGTTGAATTGAACGTTTCGAAAGATAATTTCTAATCCATAGAAGAAGTTTTTCATCGATTCCAAATGCACGCTTGACGCCAAACCCTGTCAAATGCCTTTGAAATATCAAGTGCAACAATCTTGCTTTCTCCACCATGGTGGATGGATTGGTTCCAGTTTTCGGTGAGGTGTGTCATCAAATCACCAGTAGACCTGTTGCTGCGAAAACCATATTGCCGGTCATTGAAAAGTTTTCGTGTTTCGAGATATTTCGTAAGCTGACGATTTATCAACGTTTCCATCACCTTGGGAGGAAGGGACGTAAGTGCAATTGGTCGGTAGTTGGAGAGAGAAGAAGATTCGCCTTTTTGGCACAGGCTGGACAAATGCAGTTTCCCATCTACTCAGAAAGAGTCCTTATGAGTAGGATAGATAGAAAAGCTAACGCAGTGGTTTTACTGGCGTAGAAGAACACCTCTCCAGAATAAAGGGCGATATACCATCTGGACTAGGGGATTTTTGAATGTCAAGATCAAATAAAACTCTTGCAACTGTACGAGTACGAAAGTGAATTTGTCCCATAGAATGATCTACGTTCTCAAGTACATGAGAAGGCTGAACACAAATGCAATTTTAGGAATTTGTTTGAGCCTCGGCTAGTGGCTTCACGCTATGCGCGTGCACATTTAGACCATAAAAGTTCCATTTGGTTCTAATATTCGTTTGCCTAAGTGAACCATTCCGAGCTTACTATAAAGCGTAGGAGGATTCTATGTATTAATATTAGCCAGCTCACCTAAATTGTCAAAGAAGTAGTCTCCCAGATTAAATTTTCTTTTGTTGGAGACAGCTGGACAAGAGCAGATATGGTTAGGAATGGGTTTCGAATAATCACACCTATCGAGGTATTTATTCGGAAGCAAATTTTCTCCGATATGTTTGAAATTGGAGAATTTTCTGCCGAGGAATCCGTTCCGATCAACATTTCGGACACATCTTCCAAAAAAATGAAACGCACATGATTGCGCATCGGTGATATGCGTTAAGTCAACAATTTTTGACAGCTATGCGTTGAATTTCTTCCGAAGTTGTCGAACCGAACGCGATTGTATCCTTTTTTGTATTTTATTCCGCAACGGATACGTCAAAGATAATTGAGTTCCGATTGGAACTGACTTTCGTTTTGGAAATTGATCCGAACGGATACCTCAATTGGGGTGAATATCTTCTGATTACTATTCGTGTGACTAATCAATCTGCATAGCTTCCTTAAAGTTCCCAAAATGTTCTTCCCTTCATAAAACCTTGTACAGTTAATATTGCTCAAGGAGAGATGTTGCTACTAGGCGTTGGGGGAATAAATGCTACACAAGCGGCGGTTGCAATTAATCAAATTATACGGACTCCCACCTTAATTTTCCAGGCTGTAGAACTAGCAGACAAATTTACCAACTTGACAGCCTTGTAATCTACACATTCATCATCATAGGTATGGTAACCACAAATAAGACCGCGACCAAGGTCGCAGGACAATTCGTTTGAATTAACCTTCCGCAACAGTGGATTTCGTGTGCTGCTAACAAGTTCCCAAATCGACATTTTAGCTTCAACAACTCACAATCGTCTAGTTAACCTTCCGCGGCACTGCCTTGTGCCGTCACCTTGGGGTAAAGTGTATTCACTTTAACTCCGCTCCTAACGAAGACACATGCTCAGCGGTGCACACACCCATTTTGTTGGTGACTCCCTGTCCATGGCAACATTTCGCACCATTATTCGGCTCGTAGCACAGTCGAAAACGTGAACACCCAAGAGTCATGAACCGAAATGATTCACGCGGGGATTATATCCTTTTCTTCACCTGCGTGCTGGTTTGGCTGCTGGCAACCTTTGACTCCACCACCAAAGAGCTTTGTCTCTCTAATTCACATAAAGTACGGGCACCAGCGAAAAAAAAACTGCACAAGCGCCGGGCATATTTCATCTGATGACGCGCCTCTTGCGCGTTTTCCGTCTTGTCTTACATGGCCTGCAAAGCATTTCCCTAACGATGGTCTCCTTTTCAGAGTTTTTTTGTCTGCCTTCCCCTGTGCCTTCATCTGCTTTGCATTTGGGATGGAGGCAAACGAACAAAAAAACAAATGACGACGACGACAACGACGAAAGAGTGTTGAGCGTTCCAACAAAGCATAGTCAGTCATGCCTTGCGGAGAAAGTCGGAAGTTGATTCACTTTTCCGCAGTTGCTTAAAAATTTATTACATGCTTCCCAGTGGTGAGGTTGCCTCGTTGCAGTCCCGCTTTGGTGGTTGGGTGCGCTTCTCATCGTGGACTCATCCACTCCGAGTGTACGGTGTGTGTGTGCCACATGCGCTGGGCCGCACTGATGTATGCCTACATGCATGAGCATAAATCGTCACAAAAGATACAAACGCTACGACATGCGGTGTGTGTTGGTTCCAGGAGAGCTTGTCCTGGTGCTGTCCATTCCGGGTGCACGGAGCGAGAGAGCCAATGTTTTATATGCTGTAATCCGGGCTATTTTGGACGTTATCCAACATTGCGATTGTAATCGCATTCTCCATTCAATGGGAGGCAGCGCTTCCATTACCAATAACCCAACACAACACACATCCCTGTGAGGGTCTTTAGCTTTGTGCCGCTGCCTGGGGTATGCAGCTTGTACAATTGCACGCATAAAATTTTAATAGAGGAGGTTTGGAAGCTTGTAACTTTTCATTGTAAGGATGTAATAAACGGTACGGCGTGCTGGGACAGGCAAAGATTTGCCGGAGCAACTCTATATAACGTGTCTATTAAGTAAGGCAGCCAAGTTTTTACGATAGGGTTTTACGAGTCTTTTTTTATAAAAAGTTGTAATGTAATAAAATTGTAAAAAAAAAAGATAGCATTGCATACTTTTAGCACTTCATGAAGATTGGTTAATTTAAATTTTGATTGCATATGCAGTGGGGACGATTTTTTTTTTTTGTAATTCCAAGTTGTTGTCGGTTATAGTTGACAAAATTGCCATTGACCAGAATAATCTCTCAAGGGATGAATGGTTCTTATAAAATTGTATTAGATGGCTTTGCTAGGAGGAACTAATATCCATGCATGGGATATTTTATATATTCATGACAATCATGAACATTTCATGTGCTGTCTACATGGGCTAAGAGGACTGCAGAATGGCTCTCTTTTTTGGACTGGGTTATGTATGGAAAATGCTTCGAAATTCCTTGGCCATGCATGGGAACACCATTTATATAAGTGACAAGCGACAAACGTCAATATCCATGATACCATACCATATGCTTTCAAGAAAGTAATGTGGAAGCTTCTACAGACGAGCTATGGAATAAAAATTTCCTGTCAATTGACAGCCGGTGCTTAAGGATAGTGATGCGATTATATGAGGACACAAGCGTTCTAACTATAGCCTCTCACTATCAACTCCTACTCTCACCTCCACGCTGGTGAATGGTGGGTTTCCTAGTACCTCGACTGGAGATGGGGAAGGTCGTTGGTGGTAGCAAACGAGAGAGGGGGGAGGGGTGTCCTCTCACTAAGGCACTCAATCTCAGGCGGCAGCGGAGGAATCCCCTAGATGTTATCAACGGTTGCGCCTACAGCTCCAGCTTGATCGAACTGGTAGTGAAATCCCTATATGAGCTGCTTCGACATATTTGAACACCAGGTCTATAGGGATTTCCAAAATTGAGCCAGGGTATTGGAAAAGAATTGATGGCGGAGGAGCCCTCAATGGGTCAACGGCAGCGCTCATATCCGAAAATGGGCTACTGACATCGGTATTTTTTCCGGCCCGCTGTCCTAGGGTCAAAACAAGGGCCAGGTTGGCGGTTGTGCTTTAGGTTAACTACCCATCCACGGAAAAAAAAAACTTATGTTACGAAGCAACCAATAGCCTCAGAAAGGACTGATATTATTGTTGACGACCATGCTAAACGAAAAAAGGACAACGGCGTTCGTATCTGCACCTGGAATGTGAGAACATTAAACAGAAGAACAACTAGCGGAAGCCCTAAACTGCTACAAAGCAGACATTACTGCCATCCAGGAAATACGATGGGATGGGCCGGGCAAAAAGAGGATGAAAACCTGTGACATCTACTATGGACCGTGTTATAGTGAGCAGAAACAGCGACTATTTGGATGCGGATTTGTTATAGGTGCCAGACTTAGGCAAGAAGTCTTATGTTTCCAAGACATAAGCGAACGCATTGTAACAATCCGCATCAAGGCCAAATTCGCCAATATATGCCTTATATGCGCTCATGCTCCGACGGAGGAAAAAGATGATAAAACTAAGGATTGCTTCTACGAGCTCTTCGACAAAACCTATGAGCGACTACCAAAGTACGATGTGAAAATCGTGCTGGGAGATTTTAACGCAAAGGTAGGAAGAGAAGACATATTTAGCAGCACTGTCGGAAAATATAGCCTACACGACAACACGTCTGGTAACGGACTTAGGCTGCAACTGTTGTTCTAGGTTTCTCGCGGCCACGAGCAAGAAACCCCTGGTTTTATGAGAAATGCCGACAGATGCTCGCAGCCAAGAACGAGGCCTACAAGGCTAAGCTGCAGGTGAAGACGAGAGCTGCCATTGAGCTCTATAGGCAAAGAAGAAGGGAAGAACATCGGCTTTTCATAAAGAAGAAAAAAGAGCAAGAAAAGCGCGCGATTAAGGATATAGAGAGGTGCCACTCCAAAGTGTAAAACGTCAAAGCCAAGAATACAAGGCTCGAACAGAATCCGGGCGAGATGAACAAGGAAATATCGTAGTTGAGATACAGTCCATGCTATGGATATGGAAGAACCACTTCTATTGACTTCTGAACCATTAAATATTGGCAACAACAGCGAAAACAGCCAACCACCCGACCTGAGTGAAGTGAGGATAGCTATATCTAAACTCAAGCTTAATAAGGCCGCCGGAAATGACGGCCTTCCCGCTGAGCTTTATAAAGCTGGCGGAGATGACTTGGTAAATTACATCCACCAACTCATAAGCCAAATCCGGTCGGATGAAAGTATGCCTGAAGAATGTAGCCTCAGCATCGTTTGCCCGATCCACAAAAAAGGAGACCCTCTGAACTACCCCAACTACAGAGGCATAAGTCTGCTCAACATCGCCTACAAGATCCTATCTGCCGAAATATGTGAACGCCAGAAACAGTTTACCAACAACCTGATCGGCCCCGCTATTCAAACGAAGAATTACTCTTGCCAACCGCTGTTTCTTCGGGCTAAGAAGGCAATATAGTAGTAAAGCCCTCACTCGAAGGAGATCCTATATAAGACCCTGATTATCCCAGTCCTGCTCTACGGCGCTGAAGCATGGACCGTATCAAGAGCGGATGAAGAAATCCTTGGTCGATTCGAGCGAAAAATTCTTCGGAAAATCTTCGGTCCCGTTTGCGTTGACGGGCTATGGAGACGAAGATTCAACCACGAACTATACGAGCTGTACAGCGACATACCCCTAGTCAAAAAACTCCGCATTGGACGTTTAAGATGGCTAGGACATGTAGAACGAATGGACACCAATACTCCGGCTCGCAGAGTCTTCGATTCCCAGCCAGACGTCGGACGCAGTAGAGGAAGACCTCGCCTTAAGTGGCGCGCACAAGTAGAAACCGACCTCAACCAACTTGGAGTGCGCAACTGGAGGCAGTTAGCTAAGGACCGGGCTAATTGGAGAGGCATTTTGGTTGAGGCCCAGGTTCATCCCGGACTGTAGCGCCACTTAAGTAAGTAAGTAAGTACAATAACAATTGACCTACAAAATCATTCGTGAATAAACTTATATTGTAGGTGTTGCGATTTTTTTCCTCCCTACTGTAATTTTCTTACTACTTATTTGCATATATATCTGAGTTGTATTATTTTAGTCTCAATTCCATCTAAACCATTTTTATCTTAATCACTGTACCGTCAAGATTGTCCTGTACAAAAAAAAACCTCTCAAAGTACTCCTCCTACAGTATCCTTGAAATGATTTGTATCCCTGTGTGCACTTCGACATTGTAAATCATCGACAAATCGTAAGAAAATAAATTTGCAGCACACTCTCATTTCTCACATTCAAAAGCAAATTTAATGAAAAATGAAAACAATGGGCGTGGTGCCCCGCCCTTACACAAAATAAATACAATCCAAAACAGCTGAAATATAAAGACCCTGCCTCCCCTGTCACCCTACAAAACGACAAAACCCTTCCATCCGAATGCCGAAAAGTTTCTAATGAAATTTATTGTTGCCGCACACACATATGGCAGGACATGACACAAGGAACATAAAAAGTGCATTTTCGTAAGAGATTTTACGACAACTTGAGCCATTTCATCCATTTTGCAGCCCATTTCGTCCTTTCCGTGTACTTGTATCCGTTTCGTTGGGACTACAACTACTTACTCTGCTCTACGACTACGACTACGATACGATACGATACGATGACGACTGGAAGTACTTAAAGTGAGTGCAGTACTTGAAAGCGTTTCTGTACTTTTTTTTTTGTTCTCTAGGACCCGTTCGTTCTGTTTTGCGCTGTTGACGTTGTGTGTTGTTATTGTTGTTGATTTGGGATGTAAGGATGTTTACTTTTCTACAATGACACTGGCAGAGGTTGTTTGATTCTGTCGTCGTCGTATAGTGGAGGTTGTTGCAGTTTAATTATTCAAAATATTTAATATAGAAAAGGTCAAGTGTAGCCAAAGAGTCTTCTTCAGTTCCTGTGACTTTAGAAAAGTGTGTGCGAGAGCTTATTAATTGATGAGGTTGGGTGTTTGTTTTTCTTCTTTTTTTTTGAGGATTGTAATAGTGTCCTTATGGAGACTTAAATTGCATGTTGGCGAACATTTTAACTTTTTATCTCGTACCTTTGGATAAATATGCTACAAGAGCCGTTCTCACCAAAGCCAGACAGGAACTTATTTATTTTCCGTCAAAGGTGCCGCTACAGATCGAATCAGTTAGCCTTGTTGAAGATATTGTCCGTTTAAGTCACTATGTGAGGGGAAAATTGCACAGAGGTTTAAGGATTTAATGCCTGGATTACCTGGATCACCGTATTATGGGGGTAAACGCAAAGACCAAAAAGTATACTTTCGCATTTTTCTGCCGAGTGGACTAAGTGATTCAAGTATTAAAGGACGACCAATGTCAGTGTTAGGACCTGCGTCGACACCAGGACAGATGCTAATGTCAGTGTTAGGACCAGTGTCAGCCCATGGACAAATGCCGTCGTCAGTGGACTCTTGCATCAATGTGATTCATAGGAACGGCGTCGACACCAGGACAGATGGCAATGTCAGTGTCCGGACCAGCGTCTAGAGCAACGGAAAAGCAGGAAAGACATGGGATTAATGACCCAAAAAACACACCTCAATAACATCGCAACAACAAACTGCAGATTTCATGCCCAAAGCATAGATAAATTTGGAGCTTTTTTTTTTTTGACTATCTATGAGCATGTCGCCCATAGCATGTCAACGGGATCGAATATTTTTTGAAGAATTTTTTTCTCAAATCGACCAGATTCAGCACCTTGAAGAAGGACTGGGATGATCAGGGTCTTATATGGGATCTCCTTAGTAGTTCGAGTGAATTCTTTACTACTAAATTGCCTTCTTAGCCCGAAGAAACAGCGATTAGCAAGAGTAATTCTTCGTTTGATTTCTGACGAGATGTTGTTGTCAGAGTTCATAGCGAAGCCGTAGACAAAGTCCCGTACTACCTCAAAGTTATATCTGTTAATGGTGACGTTCTGTCCAATTCGACGATGTTGTGTGTCCATTCGCGTTGACAGCATAAACTTGGCTTTACCCATACTCACAGCTAAACCCATTTTTGCCGCTTCTTTCTCTATACTAGCTAACGTGGCTATGACATCACGTTGAGTCCTACCAATGATGTCAATATCGTCGGCGTATGCTAGTAGTTGCACCGATTTTAGGAAAATTGTGCCTCTGGTGTTGGCTTTGGAGTTTTGCACAATTCTCTCAAGAATCAGATTAAAGAAGTCACATGACAGCGCATCGCCTTGCCTAAATCCTTTTTTGGTATCGAATGTGTCGGTGAGGTCGTTTCCGACCCTGATGGAGCAGCGAGAATTCTCTATCGTCATCCTACACAAACGGACGAGTTTGGGCGGTATACCAAAACTAGACATGGCTCTGTACAGTTCGTCTCTATAAATGCTGTCATATGCGGCTTTGAAATCGATGAATAGGTGGTGGGTATCGATTTGGACTTCTTGAGTTTTTTCCAGGATCTGCCGAAGTGTGAAAATTTGATCGGTTGTGGATTTTCCTGGCCTAAAACCACACTGATAAGGGCCGATCAGGTTGTTGGTAAACGGTTTCAGGCGTTCACATATTTCGGCAGATAGGATTTTGTAGGCGATGTTGAGCAGACTTATGCCTCTGTAGTTGGCGTAGTTCAGAGGGTCTCCTTTTTTGTGGATCGGGCAAACGATGCTGAGGTTCCATTCTTCAGACATGCTTTCAACCGACCAGATTTGGTTGGCAGTTTTCGCTGTCGACATGATTCTGTTCGAGCCTTGTATCCTTGGCTTTGACGTTTAACACTTTGGTAAAACTTACGAACATCGTTCCTGGAGTGGCACCGCTCTATATCCTCGATCGCGCGCTTTTCTTGCTCTTTTTTCTTCTTTTTGAAAAGCCGATGTTCTTCCCTTCTTCTTTGGCTATAGAGCTCAATGGCAGCTCTCGTCTTTACCTGCAGCTTAGCCTTGTAGGCCTCGTTCTTGGCTGCGAGCATCTGTCGGCATTCCTCTTCAAACCAGGGGTTTCTCGCTGGTGACCGCGAGAAACCTAGCACATCAGTTGCGGCTGATCTAATGGCTTGTTGGCATCGTTGCCATTGTTCTTCGACATTAGATGCTGGTGGTATGTTGTGAGTCGAGAGGTTAAGGGATATGCGTTGCGCGAAGGCCTCGGCGGTCCCTTGCGATTGCAGTCTTTCGACTTTAAATTTTTTCGCAGTATTTCTGTTTTTTTGTGGCGTGGTGGATATCCGCATCCTTACCTTGGCTAACAAGGTAGTGGTCCGAGTCGATGTTAGCCCCTCGGAATGTTCGGACATCCAAACTACTGGATGCGTGCCTCTTGTCTATCGCAATGTGATCAATTTGGTTGGCTGTTCGTTGATCTGGAGACCGCCATGTCGCCTTATGGATATCGAGGTGAGGAAACCGTGTGGTGGCTATAGTGGCATTTTGTTCCGTAGCGAAGTCAATTGGACTAAGTCCGTTACGTCGTGTAGTTTGTGTTTTCCGACAATACTGCTAAAGATGTCTTCTCTTCCTACCTTTGCGTTAAAATCTCCCAGCACGATTTTAACATCGTAGTCGCTCATAGGTTTTGTCGAGGAGCTCGTAGAAGCAATCCTTAGTTATATCATCTTTTTCCTCCGTCGGAGCGTGAGCGCATATAAGGCTTATCTTGGCGAATTTGGCCTTGATGCGGATTGTTACAATGCGTTCGCTAATGTCTTGAAAACATAAGACTTCTTGCCTAAGTCTGGCACTTATAACAAATCCGCATCCAAATAGTCGCTGTTTCTGCTCACTATAACACGGTCCATATTAGATGTCACAGTGTTTCATCCTCTTTTTGCCCAGCCCATCCCATCGTATTTCCTGGATGGCAGTAATGTCGTAGGTAGATACCTTACTACATCTCGTCAGAAATTTAACGAAGAATCACTCTTGCCAACCGCTGTTTCTTCAGGCTATGAAGGCAATTCAGTTGACCATCCCAGTCCTGCTCTACGGCGCTCAAGCATGGACCGTATCAAAAGCGGATGAAGAAATCCTTTGTCGATTCGAGAGAAAAATTCTTCGAAAAATCTTCGGCCGGTTTCCGTAGACGGGTTGTAGAGACCAAGATTCAACCGCGAACTATGGGGGAGCTGTACAGCTACATGCCCCTAGTCAAAAAAAAAAAAAAACTCTGCATTGGACGTTTAAGATGGCTAGGACATGTAGAACGAATGGACACCAATACTAAGGCTCGCAGAGTTTTCGATTCCCAGCCAGACGTCTGATGCAGTTGAAAAAGACCTCGCTTTCAGTGCCGCGCATAAGTAGAAACCGACCTCAACCACCCTATTGAGATTTGGGCTCCAGGAATTTGTTTCTGTTGGAACCAAATGTCCTCTAAGTACAAGTCATGGACAAAAAAATGCATTCCACCATGGTGAACTCGTTGTCACTGTGACCTTATTTTCTTCAAAAAGCAAGATATCCCAATCCCTATTGACGAAATTGCCCACCACATTGTGAATTTATATGAAAGCGAAGACCTTTGATGCAATTCTCGGAGATTAGTGTCAGACAAGTTGCGCATGCTCTGCTTGTTGACGCATCCACTTCATCACTGAAAAAAAGAATCGCGCCCCCTCGAATGTTTTCGAAAAAGGGACTTAATTGAGTTCTTCCGAGAATAGAAGTCAAAGAGTTCCTGAACAATTAGCAACATGTACGGATGGTTATTATAATCGCAAAACTTCGCCTCACTGAACGATTTGTAAGTCCAAGGGCATACAGATATTTGCTTGCAGAACCCCGCGGGGATTGCAAGTCTGAAGCTCTCATAGGCCTCCAGTTCTTCGCTTCGTCCCACTCGCTGTTTGCCTGAACGAAGTGATCCATTTAACAATTGATATCCGGTCCAGGACAAAGCACAATGGAGCTACGTTTTCGGAGAGAGCGGTGGGTTGCGATTGCAGATTGTTCTAACGCATGATGGCGACTGACCGGGGTAGGTAACAGAACTTTAAAACCACGCCTGTCGAATGCGACCAACTACCCTGATACGAACCCTAAAACCTGAATCATTGTACACGTCTGCGATATGGCTAGCACATGAACCATATGCCTCGAATGGGCACTAAAGTCCCCACAATGTCTACGACTCACCCTTAACCCAGACAGAAGTGTCACCAACATAACTACCCAAGTATCCCAATCATATCAAAAAATAAAAAAACCCAAATTGCAACCAGAAATGAACACTCCAAGTTTATTTTTATGACGCAACTTCATGGCATACCAGCTATTTTCACACCAAAGCCCGATAAATGTGTGGCCGGCATTTCCAACCCCGAAAAATGCCACCAATTGTATATTACCATTCCGAATCCCAGAAACTCATGAATACGCATGGTATGTGTGAACTGAGTGTTAAAAGGGTCTAAACTCCATTATCGTACCGCAACCAATTGGGGGCACATCCGCAACCATTGCAAATCCACTTCGCAAACCGTCGCAATGTCGATGAGGAGCAACAACAACAACAAAAAATGGGATAATTTAGCAATCAAAGGAATAAAAGCCCAAAATGAACGCACACATTATTTTCGATCAATAAATCGGCACATGTCCCCTTGCCTTCGTGTGTGGTGGCGCAATGGAGTTGGTGGGCAGGGGGAGATGTGCAAAAAGAAACAAACACCACACACACACGCACACAACACGCACACAGAAACACACAACTCACCTCGAATCACTTTTCTCTTGCCGCCGATCTGCAACGGCAATGAAACTCCTGCGTCCAATTGCAGTAGAACACGATGCTCCCTCGGTGGGGGTCCTTGTGGATGCGCTGGACAATAAGTCCGGTACTCCCCGTTTGCGTCAACATAAATCGGTGCTTCGACCAAAGGCCATGCTGTTGCGGCAGCCGCCGCCGCTGCTGTTCCGGGTGCTTGAGCCAAGGAAATCACTTGTAACGGAAATATATGGGTATGAGGATGTCCTGCAGCTGCGCCAGCTCCTGATGTTACGGCTGGACCTATTCCATTCGTTGGCTGATGACCTCCCGGTGAGTGTAAATGCACGTGTGGATGATGGACACAATGATGGTGATGCTGGATTGAAGCTGATGCACTAACTCCACCTGATGTTCCGGCGGCTGGAGTGGGTGAGATCTGTTGATTAACTGCTCCTCCACCGGTATGTGTACCGAGAGTTGCCAAGTGAAGTGGCTGCAGGAGACTCCCTGCTGTCGTCTGGTATTGTGAATGGTTATGTTGTTGTTGGTGATGCGGCAGGGGTCCTTGTAACGACTGCTGTTGAGTTACCATTTCAGCGATACCAATTATCTGAGGAATCGGATGCGGTAGGCTATATGGCTTGGGGGCGTTATGTCCGGTAACAGCAAGTGTGTTGGGTGGCTGCTTATCATGGTATTTCTTGGCTTTGGGGAGGATTTTGTTAGGATTTTGCAAGTTTTCACTACCCATTGAGGTTCTATCTACTTCGATAGCTTCGATAACATTTTGTTTTGGCGTCATCTCTCTATCGCCATTTGGCGGCACATCAGGCACAACTTCTTCCTCATCTTGGCCATAGAAATGACCAACACAATAGGTGTCCTCCTCATCGTAGTCGATATGGGCAGCTTCCTCAAAAATGATCTTCGCAGTCGGGTTATCGTTACACAAATGCGTTACATCGCCTTCAGCTGATGGAGAGGGAGATAGGTTCGCGTCTATTTCATCCTTACTCACCTCCTGCTCCTTGGCACCGTCACCTCGGTCGATGGCTAAATATCGTATACTATTCCCCGACGAGCATATCGATGTGTTATCATCGTCATCGATTCGGGTACTCGGCTCGCTGGTTAGACTCGAAATATTTCCAATGCCAATATCGTTGCCATTTATTTTGACATCACTCTCCTCTGAAGTGGATGGGGTCGAGTTATTGGAGCACTCTCCTGTAGCTGGTAGTGGTGTTTTTATTGTTCTTGGCATGGCATGAGCTTCATTGTTGGTATCGTTGACCAACCCGCCTGATGTGTTATCGGCAATTAGTAAATTATTACTGCTGTTACCCACACTCCCATCCACATCCGCATCCGTTCCTACCGCCACGTCTGTTGATAGTGTAGCGTTCGCTAAGGGATGTGCTGGTGCTGTTGTTAGAATTATTGGTGCCTTAACCATCGAAACTGTTAATTGGATCGATTGGTTTTTTTCTTTTTGTTTGTGTGTTACTTTTGTGGCCGATTTTTGTAACGGGTTTCTTTTATTTTTCGTTTTGTTATCGTTTTTGCGTTTTTATCGTATTCGATTAGGAGTACCGCTGTGGTATTGATTTTTATTTCTTTTTTTTTTTCAGCAAATGCTGCCACTTGTCAAATAATTGCTGAATTGGTTTGGTTTACATGCAGGGGTTTCGATAACGCATTAATTAAGATCCAATTTGATGGATCTACGTAAGCATTTGTCCAGTCCTGGTTGGAAATGGACTTCTGTAAGAAGAAAAAAAATGTTTTGCTTTAACTTAAATATTTTTTTTTTTTTTTGTAAATTTTTACTTGAAGGGATGATTTGATTTTGGGGGTGTTGTTTGCTATTCATTGCTATAGCATACGAAAAGGTTTTCTAAAGGCTGATGTTGATAGAAGTGTGAGGTTTTAAGTGAGAATGCCTTTTTATAATATGGAAATGGTCCTATACAGACTGCTTAAAATACTCCATAGATACAAAAGGTTTCGTAAGAAACAATCTACATACTCGAAGAAGGTTGATGTTATTGCTAAATACCATACTAAAGCAAAACAGACATTACTGTCATTCAAAAAATACTATGAGATGGGCTGTTCAAAAAAGGTTGAGAAACCTTTATCATACGCAGATATTTGATAACCGCCAGACTAAGGCAAGAAGTCAGACAATCCGCATCAAGGCCAAATCCGTTCGCTCTTTGACAAACGGACATTAAATGTCATCACTAGGATCACGAGGATCCTCCACAAAACATATGCGTGACAGTCCCAGCAAGTGTGCACTAGGGTTTTCGGTCCCGGTTTCCCGGGACGGAAATTCCCGGGAATGAATGAAAGCGTTTTCATTCCCGGGAATAATTTTTCATAATACCCGGGTACCCGGTTACATTCAAAATTAATAATTTTCTTTGTAAAAACAATAGGTATTTAAAATATAAACAATATAAAAATCTTAGTAGCCAAGACGTTTAAATGCCATACAAAGTTTCGTCACCAGTGAATCTATGTTGTTCATGTTCAAAGTTTGTTAAAAGTTTTAGTTCTTGTTTTTGTGTTGGCATTCATTAGATCTGGTAAGTACATTTTTAATACTTCATTGATTGCTATTGCTATTCTCGTACATTTAAATTGCAAGTCTTATGAGATTCTTGTAAGTTATAAAATATAGCTTTTTTTATAATGCATTGAAAATTCGTTACATTATGTTTTGGTTATTGTTACTTTGTAGTGCATCATGGATAAGCAAACTTCCAAAGTCTGGAATTACTTAAAAAAAGAAACAAAAAATAATGAGTTGGCTCAGTGTTCACTCTGTCCAAAAATATTGTCTTGCAAAGGCTTCTGTAATGAAGAAGTTTGGGAGAGAAAGTCGGTCAGAAACGTTGCTTTGCATTAATCACGCCGTGCTTTTAGCACAAGCCTGCAACAATACAATTCAAAATGAAAATGAATCAGACGCGGAGAACAACGATTTCGACACTGAAGACTACGAGCGTTCATTTCATATTAATGACGATGAAGACGACCTTGAAGTTGCCATTTTCCAGATTTATTCCATTTGCTAAACGAGGTCCGAAAAATCGTAAAAATGTAAAAATGTAAAAATGTAAAAATGTCCAGTAAAAAATACTCTACTTCAACAATTAACTAAACAAGAAAAAGGACAAGAAATGCAGTTGCTGTTAGATGTAAAAACTCGCTGGAATAGTTTAGTTACTATGGTAGCAAGATTCTTGTTGGTAAAAAATAGTATTGAGAAAGCTCTCGTCGATGTTAACTGCAACTGGAACTTGAATGAAAAAAATGAAGAAGAGTTGCAGAATTTGGTACAACTATTGAATCCTGTTAAATAAGCGGTGGAAGCACTGAGCAGAAAAGACCCAACAATTCTTACATGCGATGCTATTATTTCAGTTCTACTGAATGCAATTCGAAGACTTCAAACTCCCTTTTTTAGAGGAGTTTTATTCAGCACTACACAGAGAAAAATGTTACTACCTAAAATCAATAAGATCGCCGTATTGAGCTGTTTTACTTAGAAATCTCTAGAAAATTAATGTTTAATATGATATTTTCATAGAGAAATCTTATTAATCTAATGAAGAAAATCTTATCAAATATCTTAAGAGATTTTCTCATATCTTTCAGAAGAATATCGTCTTAATTGAGCCAGAGAATTAGAGTTTCTTATTAATATATCGTTTCAATATAACAAACACTTTTTATTGTTTTTTTTGCTTTACGTTCTCAACAAGGATTTTTTTTAAATCAAAAAGGAGTCTCTATAAACTTTTGAGGAGACTATCTTATCTCTTTTGCATATTTATTCAAAATTGGATGAATAATAAGATCAAATCCATAATCTCATAAGCTAGGAAAGAAATCGTTTAAAATCAAGAAGACTTCCTTATAAAATCTGGAGGAGACTCTCAGATCATTGTATATGGAGTTTATAGTAATATCAATTGGCGATTTTGACTGATTTGGCGACAAAAATCTCTTTCACTCTTATGGATTTTAAATGGGTTGGCGACGAAACATATCTTTTCTCTCACTTCAATTTCGCCAATTGATAATACTATAAACTCCCCATATACAATGCTCAGATCTCCTTTACATGTTTATTCACGATCGCGCAAGCAATAAGAAAATCTTCTTAAATTTTTAATTTAAGAGGGAAAGCTTCTTAAATCAAAAAGAGATCCTATTTTAAAACAAAAGTGGTCTCATTCTTAAACCGTTTTAAAAGAAAATATTCTTAAATCAATAAGATTTCCTTCTTAAAACTCCTATTGTCTGCCTCTCATGTACATGCTAAAACGGTACATTGCAAACGCTAAACGCATTTGGTTTGTGATTTCGGAAAGTGTGGACGTTGTTTTTCCTTCTTAAAACTCCTATTGTTCGTGGATGTTGTTTTTTTACAAAGTGAACAAATTAAAGATATGTAATTAGAAACACAATGACGGGAAATAATGTTAACTGTGAAAAAATACTAAACAGTGTGCAAAATATAACGCAAAGTGAAATTATATGTGTGCCATGCATAACGTGGAATGAAACAGACATTCAAGAAATCCAATGTTTGGCATGAATTCCATCGAAGTTTTAGAGAAAATGCAGGCCGAAGATGTAGACAAACTATTCGCTTATGTTAACAGCGCGGGGTTTTTTGGCGAGAGAGTTAAATTTATGGCCGGCTTAAGACAGTGGAGACAAGACAGGGTAAGTAGTGATTTCATTGTATTAGTTACAAAAATGGTGATTTGTGCTTTTTTTAGAACATACCCTTACTTTGTGACCAACCTACGCAGTCGCCACCATCGACCCAAAAGGTTCTCGAATGGTTGGAAAAAATATCTAACGACTTGAATTCTTATAATTCTTCCAATTCCCGTGTTTCGGAATCGAATGAAGGGAATCTGAGCAGCATTTTAAAGTCCACTGTAAGAGGACAATTGCTTTTAAGCTTTTATGAAAAAAACGGACACCTCAACAGTAAGATGCAGAAGGAACTTACTCATTGTATTGTGGAGAGGTTTGTTGGAAGTAGTACGAAAATGACATACAGGGATATGAATCTTTGGGCAACCGCCATCACGGAAATTTTTCCTACCGAAAATAAGGTAAGTACCTACCTTCAATCCTTCATACAGAGTTATGTAGTTACAAACGAAAAGTCCAAAGCAAAAGTTTTTAGTGTGCGAGGCTACCAAAATTAAAAATTTTTTTGTTAGTCAAATTCTTTATATAGTTTATTAAAGTTTGAAATGATTTCTCAGGACACCTATTTTTTGGCCCGCAAGATTGGGAAAAAAAATCCAACAGGAAAGTTGTTTTCGCGTTGGTGTAATATTGAACATCCCACTGTTGCCGAAAATGAAATTGTTAGCTCTGAGGTGGAACAAGAATTTTTGTCAGATGGTAAATATTAAAATCTCCTGAAATAAAAAAAAAATAAATCTTTATATATTTTCCTATTTAAATATGTATTATTCTAGAAGAATTTAATACCAAAAAAAGCTGGCTTCAACACAACTGTTCACCATGGGAAAAAGTTACAACATTGTGAAAAGAAACTTCTAAGCAAAGGAATTTCCAATTCCAATCGGAAGGGCAGTTGTCATTGACATCACTCTTACAGCATTGGCCGCGTTTTAACGACGCAAAACGAGGAAACGAGGAAAAACTTTTAAAAAGGAGCATATAGTCACTGTAACAAAAGACGACATGTGTAATATTTATGAAATTATAGATTTTTTAGTCAAAGATAATGATGCTAAAATTGTTGTCAGGCATTGGGAAAACTTATATTTTTCAGAGCATTTTCAAGCGCATGTGGTTGGAAATGGAAGTCCATCATATTTATATACCACAGTTGAATTTAGTTCTTTAGATGGACCTCCAATTCATTTTTATTTATTAAACAATGGACTTAATTAAGGTAATTCGACAGAAAAGATACTGGAAGTAAGAATAAGTATTATTTATTATTTATTTTATGACTATATATTTTGGATAAAATATTATTATTTATTATCACAAAAAGTATCTAAGAAATAATGAAATAAAATATGTACCTATATGATCAAAATCGTAATAAACAAAGTGTTTTTATTCAAAAGATGTAAAGGAAGTGATCCTGGAACGAAGAGAAAGGACTAGTTAAAAGTAAGTAGAAAACGTCTGAAATTAATACGGAAAACTTATTGAAATTTAATGAATAACTTCTGGAAACAATATGAAAACTAATTAAAAATATGAGAAAAACTCATAGAAAAAATAGGTGAAGCTTATTAAAAGTATATGGAATTCTTCTACAAACAAAACGGAAAACTTATTGAAAGTAGGTGAAAAATTCCTAGAAACCTAAAGAAACCTTATTGAAAGTATTTGGGAGTCCATTTGAAATAATATGGAAAACAATCATTTCAATAAGTTTTCCTTTGTGTTTTAAGGGGTCTTCCACATACTTTCAATAAGTTTCTCATATACATTTATTATAAATATATATAAGATATCTTTTTAAATATATGTGATAATCTTATTAAATCAGCAAACAAGTTTTTAATAAGATTTACTCTGTTGTCTTAATAAGGCTTTCGTCTTGACTAAAAACCATAGAGAAATCGGATTGTTTTTCTTCTGTTTTATGTAGTCGATTTTTCTCTGTGTAGAAGAAAACAATTTAGAAATGAGAGATGTCTGTCTTTTCGGCCTTTGCAACTATTTACACAATCATGACACTTATACATCAAATAACTTGCCAAATGTTGCGAAAACAAGCCTTTTAAGATATGCAGAAAACATATTTATGCGCTTGTTTTCTAGCAAAATTGAATCAAGTGAAGAAGATACTCTCACGTTGCAAGAATCGTCTGATAATCCTACATCTTTCGAAATGCAGTTGAATGAAGCTATCAACAACGCCGCCAGACTTGTTCCAGCATCTTCCGATACAAGATACATTAAACTAAAAAAAGGAATTCCAGGTACACATAACATATTATTTTACATACTATTTATTAAACTTTAAATATTATTCAAAAATTATGTTCTATTTTGTTTTTGCTATCTGTATGGTAATGGATATTATACCTTTTCATTCCTTGTCTTTTTTCTGCTAATTTTTCTTACAGATATTATTATTACAGATACACGAAAAAACGTACACCCAATTTGGATCTGCTATACAAATCCCTCTTAACAGTGAAACCAACATCTACAGAAAGCGAGAGAGTGTTTTCAATCGCTGGAAACTTTGTGACCAAAGCAAGAAACAGGCTGTCCGATAGGTGCTTGAATGCTTTGGTATTCTTAAAGTCGTATTTCTCCGGCAACCAGACTCATACATTTTTATAATAAAAAGAAAATACTGAAAAACTAGAGTTTTTTTTCTAAATAACTCATTCCCCGGTACCCGGGAATTAAAAAGGAGGCGAGCTTCACCTCCACCTATCTCCATTTTTCCGATGCTCGGGTCACTGCGGTCTATTACCGCAAATTCCAGATGTCCTTTCAACATCTGGCTGAACATCCTATCAAGGGTTCTGGGGGCGGAAGATTGGCCGTTTTCAGTTTTTTGGCACTCCTCGTGGTGTCATCCACTGACCGTTGTCTTTTGGCGGTACCCTCGGTGGAGCTGGCGAAACGTTGAAGTTGTTCCTTCGCCCAGCTCAGAGACGAGTTCTGCCTTGTAGTCCGCTCTGCAAACCGGGTTTTCTGGATTCGGGCAATCATTTTGTGAAGTGCCCGTTTATCCTTGTATGTAGATGTAGAGTGAGAAATTGAGGTTGGGGGTGTACCCCTTGCATCTCTTGGCTTCGGATCGGACCAGATTCCAAAACCAATGTCTTCCCCGATGACTCGAATGCGTTTACAGCCATAGAGGTTAAACCTTCCCTGGCATAACCTTCCACTACATTTGGAGCAGGTTTTCCCAGAGTCTTTACGTTAGCGGCAGTATTTCTGCTGGGGGAGGAAACTCTTAGCTGGACCACGGTTTGGGTCGGAGAAGTGGGTGAACTATTCTCGCTAGGTGCGGGGTCTCAACGCGGTGCGAGCTCGAAGCCGATTGGACCTTTAAGGTTTGGTTTGATAGGTTGACGCCTGACCAAGGTTTGGATTCGGACCATAGGTTTTAGAACCAATGTCTTCACCGTCTCCCTTGGAGCAGAAGTGCACTCAGCAGCCTTTGGTTTTCCTTCCTTTCCACAGTTGCCTGCTAGGCTCAGACAAGGTTTTGCCAAAGTCATCTTTGCCTTGACTTCGGCAGTGCTTACAGGTGTCACTCCCGAGGTGCTGGAAAAGGGTTTTTTTTTTGGAGGACCGACCTTCCGTTTTTTGTTGTCTGTTTTTTTTTTTTTTTTTTTTGTATTCATGTTAGGTTCCACGAGTAGCGGAGAAAGTCGGTACACCTACACATAGATCCGCGCTTTGTAGGCAAGGCAGTGTAATCCGGAGGTTGCCTGGTATTCGGATACTCAGTTAGCGACTGAGCATTTGATAGGGCCCTCAGCCTGGTTGTTTATCGGCATTTTAATCCAGCCCTGTAGTTGTTTTTGGTCCGCGAGTAGTATTGAGTATTCCCACCAGCCCTACGAGAATGTCGCCCATAAGGCTTACACACACACACAGGAGCCCCTATATATAGGGAGGGCTTTACTACTGAATTCCGTCTTAGCCCGAAAAAACAGCGGACTGCAAGTTCAATTCTTCGTTTGATTTCTGACGAGATATTGTTGTCAGATTTAATAGAGGAGCAGAGGTAGACAAAGTCCCATACTACCCCAAAGTTATATCTGTCAATTGCACGTTTTGTCCATTTCGTCGATGTTGTGTGTCCTTTCGTGTTGACAGCATACGCTTTTTTCTCTATACTAGCAAACGTGGCTATGACATCACGTTGAGTCCTACCAATGATGTCAATATCGTCGGCGTATGCTAGTAGTTGCAACGATTTTTGGAAAATTGTGCCTCTGGTGTTGGCTTCGGAGTTTTGCACAATCCTCTCAAGAATCAAATTGAAGAAGTCACATGACAGTGCATCGCCCAAATCCTTTTTGGTATCGAATGTGTCGGTGAGGTCGTTTCCGACCCTGATGGAGCAGCGAGAATTCTCCATCGTCATCCTACCAAAACTAGACATGGCTCTGTATAGTTCGTCTCTATAAATGAAGTCGTATGCGACTTTGAAATCGATAAATAGGTGGTGGGTATCGATTTTTACTTCTTGGGGATTTTAGGATCTGACGAAGTGTGAAGATTTGATCAGTTGTGGACTTTTCTAGCCTAAAACCACACTAAAGGTTGGTAAACTTGAGCGCGATTTTGAGGAGAAGTATGCCTCTGGAGTTGGCGCAGTTCAGAGGGTCTACGTTTTTGTGGTTCGGGCAAATGATGCTGAAGTTCCATTCTTCAGGCATTTTTTCATCCGACCAAATGTTTCTACCGAGTTCGTTTAGGCTGCTTACCAAATAACCATCACCGACTTCATATAGCACGGCAGAAAGGCCTTGTTAAGCTTAAGTTTAGATGTTGGCTCACTATATTGTGAGGCAAAAATGGAATTGTTCTCTCTGCCTGACAGCGGAAGACTGTTCGTTATCGGGGAAATGGTTGTTCGGACTGTGTCTCAACTACCACATTTCCTTTTTTATCTCGACAGGATTCTGTTCGAATCTTGTATCAATGGCTATCACGTTTTACACTTTGGTAAAACTTGGAACATCTTTCCTGCAGTTATACCTCTCTATATCATCCAAAGCGCGCTTTTCTTGCTCTTTTTTCTTCAAGGTAGTGGTCCGATGTTAGTCCCTCCGAATGTTTGGACATCCGAAATACTGGATGAGTGACCGTTCGTTAATCTGGAGACAGACAAAACTGGATATTTTGAATATTTAGGTGAGGAAACCGTGTGCTGGCTATAGTGGCATTTCGTTCCGCAGCGAATTGGCCATAGTCCGTGACCAGACAATACTGCTAAAGCTGTCTTCTCTTCCTACCTTTATCTTACAGAAACGATTTTAGCATTGCAATTCGGTAGTCGTTCATAAATTTTGTCAAGGAGCTCGTAGAAGCAGTTTTTCACAATATCACCTTTTTTTCTCAGTCGAAGCGTGTGCGCTTATAAGGCTTGTGTTGGCGAATTTGGCCTTGATGCGGACTGATACTATGCGTTCGCTAATGTCTTGAAAACATAAGACTTCTTGCATAATTTTGGCACTGCTCACGATAACATGGTCCGTAGTAGATGTTATAGTTTTTCATTCTCATTTTCACCTTCCCATCGTATTTCCTGGATGGCAGTAATATCTGCATGGTCGCCAATAATAAAATCAGTACTTTCCAAGGATTTTGTCCGTGAGTGGGTAGTTAACCTAAAGCACAAGATACCCCTAGGACTTGGGGCTGCAATTGGCTTCTCAGTTCTTCCGCCACCATCTCTGTTCAAGGAAAATGACTAATCCTTGAGATTCCTAGGTGACCTGTTGTCCGAATATGTCGTAGCAGCTCAAATAGGTTGTTTACTTCATCAATCCTAACAGGGACTGTAGGAGCCACAGTTGATTCCATCTTGGGAATTCTTCCGCTGCCGTGTGGGTAGGTTTTTTTTTATTGGGGACCTTACCCCTAGCTAGTTTTGGTCCACTAGTGGTATTTCATTTCCACCTATCAAGCATATCTGCAGAGGATTCCTCAATCCGTCACCCGAAGACGCGTCTGATGGGAGACTAGCAAGTGAAATCCAATTGGCAATGAATCATGTTGAATATACAATTTGATGTCATCACCTGGTTTCAACAATTTTATGATGGCATCCTGGTGAGTTGCACGTGATATGTCTACACCATTCAGTTTTCATATTCTACTCCCGACCCGAGACAAGCCAACTTTTCATCCTCTTCGATCCTGGGCAACTTGTTTCCAGCTATTCAGTCCATGCAATCTGGCATCCACAATCGTTTAATCCTTAAACCGGGCGTTCTGTCGTTCTTGTCATCTCGAACCTGAAAGAAGGGGTTCAGAGATTCTATTCCTTGGCTGGGACACTATTGTTTATTCGCATGTATTGGTCATTAATAGAAAAACGCACTCAAAATTGCATTGTGTAATTCTCAGAAATCTACAAGTCATCCACTGTCATCCAGATGACCTATATCACTAAGCCCTCTAAATAGCCATCCCGTTTAGTTGCCTGATATCCGACACCGTCGCACTCAGTCATTGGACAATATCATCCATAAGAGCATGTCATCCATGAGAAAACATGACACAAGACATGACAGTCATCCGTGCAATAGGATGTCATCTAGAGAATAACACATAGATGACGATCTGATAAAAAACAAATCTACCATTAGTGGCTCATGCAGGGTCTCAAATTCAATTCTTTTTGCAAAGATAACACAGGATGGGGTCTATTTTTAAGGCTTTAGCTAGTCATCCAGATGACTGATTTAAACATTCGTCTAAGCGCTGTTTAAGTAAAAAAAAAAAAAATATTTGGCGTTAACGGACATATACAACGCCTTGAACCTAACTTCTCCCTTCATTTGTGTATGCGAAGTTATTATTTTTTACCACCAAGAAGAGGACCTCCTGCTTAACGCCGAACCCGAAAGGCACATTTGAGAAGCTTTTCATGACAGTGTTACTCTTGACTGTTTGTAAGACCTTCGCTAGAGGTGGAGCATTGAAAAAACATAGGTGTTGTCACCAGGGACCCAACTATTAGTAGTACAACGCACTACCCAGGAGTAACTGCTTCCACGTACGTGAAAGTAGGTATTTTAAATCGCAAACGCAAAAAAACAAATACTGCATGAGAACAGGGTGTTCATTTTGTAGGTATTATTACCTACTCCAACCACACAGTTAAAGAGCAAATTCCCAAAAAAACTGTATGGTAATACGAGAAAGCCAATTGGGAAGCATTAAACAGTTTTTTTTAGGAATTTTAACTGGTCACTATGTTTCCTCTATAGTGGCGTGGATGCTGCTGCTGATATGATATCAAATATCATTATCTTTGGTATGAGATCTTTTATTCCCAACAGAATTAAGACTATCAGACCAAAGGCAAAAGGGTGGTATGACTTGAGCTAAAAAGAAGCTATCAGGTTGCGAGAGACAAACTTTCGGTTGTACAAGACCAACCCAACAGAGGAAAACCGAGCAAAGTTCAAACAAGTCAGAAATGACTGTAATGCCCATTTAAAGCGTGTCAAATTCCTCTATGACCAAAAGTTGGTCATTTGTTAAAAATATAAAAAATTCGGCCTCATCATCAATTCCGACGCTCATTCACAATGACATTCCAGCTGTCAGCTCTCTAGACAAAGCCAATCTGCTTGCTGCTCATTTCGCAGCCAATTCTACATTGCCAGATTGTGTTCAGTCTCCTCCTGTACTTGAGAACGTAGATCATTCTATGGGACAAATTCACTTTCGTACTCGAACAGTTGCAAGAGTTTTATTTGATCTTGACATACACAAATCCGCTGGTCCAGATGGTATATCCCCCATCATTCTGAAGAGGTGTTCTTCTAGGCTAGCAAAACCACTGCGTAAGCTTTTCTATCTATCCTACTCATCAGGATTCTTTCCGAGTAGATGGAAAACAGCATTTGTCCAGCCTGTACCAAAAAAAGGCGAATCTTCTTCTCTCTCCAACTACCGACCAATTGCACTTACGTCCCTTCTTTCCAAGGTCATGGAAACGCTGATAAACCGTCAGCTTATGAAATATCTCGAAACACGAAAACTTCTCAATGACCGGCAATATGGTTTTCACAGCAACAGGTCTACTGGTGATTTGATGACATATCTCACCGAAAAGTGGAACCAATCAATCCACCATGGTGGCGAAAGCAAGATTGTCGCGCTTGATATTTCAAAGGCATTTGACAGGGTTTGGCATCAAGCCCTTTTGTCGAAAATGCGTGCATTTGGAATCGACGAAAAACTTCTTCTATGGATTATACATTATCTTTCGAAACGTTCAATTCAAATTGTTTTGGATGGTTTCAGGTCTGTAACTCACCAAATAAATGCTGGTGTCCCTCAAGGCTCAGTTTTGTCTCCGACTCTCTTTCTCATTTTTATAAATGATCTCCTGTCTGCAACTTCTAATCCAATTCATTCCTTCGCTGATGACAGTACCCTCAGCTTCTCATATTCGTTTACAGGTCCTCGACCCTCACCTTCGAACGTGAACTCTAAACGCCAAAATATGTTAAGCTCATTGAATTCCGACCTTGACAGCATTATCAAATGGGGTAAATCCAATAGAGTGGAATTCAATGCTTCCAAAACACAATGTTGTCTTCTGTCATTAAAGCGAAACCAAAATCTAGAGCCATTATCCATGAATGGCACTTACGTCGAAGAAACCGAAAAGCTAGGTATGTGTGTTAGTAACGACTTACGTTGGAACGACCACATATTCGAAGTCGCTAAAAACGCAGCGAAATGCCTAGGTTTCCTAAATCGATGTAAGAAATATTTCACCACCTCTGATCTGGCCACAATATATTAAATGTTTATACGCCCAAAACATGAATTCAACGCCCACGTCTTGTCAGGTGCACCAAAATCAACATTGCACCTACTAGATAGGATTCAAACGCGTGCGAAAAAACTTATAGGAGACATTAGAATAGCGAACTGCTTAGATTCGCTCGAACACCGTCGAAACATCTCCTGCTTACCTTGTTTTATCGCTATTTTAACAACCAATGTTCAAATGAATTAGCCAGCTGCATTCCTCCCACTCAACAATTCAGCCGCAATACTCGTTACGCAATGAATGCAAATCAGTTTACCCTCAAGCCTATCTTCGGACGTACGCTGAAATACAGAGATTCGTACATAAACCGAACAACACGAATGTGGAATGCTCTACCAAACTCTGTTTTTCCTTTCCATTATAACTTACAGACATTTAAAACCAATGTGCATCGGTATCTCCTTTCTTCTTATCCCTAATTTCCTTAACGCCCGCACTGTGCTAAAAAATTTAAAGGGTATTCATAACCCCTTGAGTGCGCGCAAATTATAAAAAAAAAAGCTGGAGCATTATTGTCCATTCGGTCGATGTGGTCGATGCAATGTAGTCGACGTGTTTTGTCTTTTTGGACTGCATCCACATCTTGGTACAACTCATAGAGTAAGCGGTTGTATCTTCTCCTCCATTCGCCCTCCTCGTGCACAGGACCAAAAATCCGCCGAAGTATTTTTCTTTCGAAGGAGCTCAGTATCAGTTTTCTTCTTGCTTATCATTCAGCACTCGGCAGTCCGCACCATATAGCAGAATAAGGGTTTTGTAGAGCACACATGAAGCCACACTGGTACGTGCCGATTAGTGTGTTGCAGAATGGTTTTAGACGTTCACACAGTACGTTGGATAGGATCTTGTATGCGACATTAAGCATTCATATGCCTCGATAGTTCTTGCAAGACATAGCATCGCCTTTTTTATAGGTGGGGCATATGGAGCTGATAGTCCAGTGATCGGGCATGCTTTCTTCCACCCATACTTGGTTGATGATTCCCTACCAAACATCACCACCGTATTTAAAAGGCTCCGCTGGTAAGCCATCAGAACCTGCAGTCTTGTTGTTCTTAGGCTTTTTCATAGCTAGGCCAACTTCTTCTATACTAGGTGCAAAAAACTACTGCTTTCAATGTTGGTAAACCTTCTCAGGTTAGGCTCAAAGAGCCCCTTAAAATGATACTCCCAGATGTTTATTGACTCTGCTCTTGAACTGTTATTGTAGATCGTATATTAGTGGAAGTACGTCTTCTGGAAGTTCGTTCAATTGTTATTTTTATTAATACATTCAAACAGTCGACTGTATTGCGCTGTTCGTGTCGTTGTTAGATGGACGGTCAAATATTAGGCAATGCGATTACATGTAACCACTTGAGCTTTTACCTATCTGATGCCTACCAACTCTGACTCTCCGCCTTCCCGTGCCGACCCCTGAGTGCATAGTAACTTGATCTCGGCAGTGGGAGATGGATCGAGTCAATGGTGGTATCTACTGTTCCAATTAGTATCTAGTTAAGCTGCGTCGTACCGTCAGGGTAACTTTCTTACGAAGTGCAAAGTAGACTCTTAGAGAACAGCCTCAGATACCCTCATATACCAATCCGATCCGGAACGATCACGGACAACAGCTTACGAGTATGGAGCTGGAACATATGCAGGCTGTACACCCGGTAACGGTTATACTAAAAAAAATTGAATTTTTCTTCGCGCGGTACGCTGGAGGTATTATATTCAGGAAATACGTTACACAGGATTTGGATTGTAAAAACGAAAAACATGCGATATATGTATAATAAAGCTGCCACCCAAGGCTGCATTTTATGAGGAATCGTTGTGGGGACCCACTTAAGTCCACGCTAGTGACTAGTCATCATCACCAAAGCAATATTTTGAAACATCAGCTTTATATGTGCGCTGATACTGAAGACCCTATCAAGGAGGAATATGATAAGGAAAATATCTGTAACCGTAATATCCACTTAAACAGATAATGGCTGCATACTCAGACTTTGCTGCGGCATAAAATACTAGATTTCGATGACATTGAATCCATAAAGCAAAAAGGCAATCTCGAAACGAACAAACGTCGACTCTGACGATTTTCTCGTCGCAGCCAGATTCAGAGAAGAAGCTACGAATGGTGAAAAATATACTTCACGTAGGTCGCCTACTGCGTCTGAGATTGTCAGAGTATACAAGCAACAACAGAGAGAGAGAGACCCCTGATGTATTCTCATCCTCCAACAATATCAACAACCAGAACCAGAAAAAGGTACGAAAAGAAAACCCTGTGTATAAAGGTTTCCTTACTTACTTACTTACCTAAGTGGCGCTACAGTCCGGAATGAACCTGGGCCTCAAATAACATGCCTCTTCAATTAGACCGGTCCTCCAGTTGCGCACACCAAGCTGGTTGAGGTCGGTTTCTACTTGTCCGCTCCACTTATAAGGCGTTATATTAGTTATATCGTCTTTTTCCTCTGTCGGAGCATGAGCGCATATAAGGCTTATGATGGCGAATTTGGCCTTGATGCGGATTGTTACAATGCGTTCGCTAATGTCTTGGAAACATAAGACTTCTTGCCTAAGTCTGGCACTTATAACAAATCCGCATCCGAATAGTCGCTGTTTCTGCTCACTATAACACGGTCCATAGTATAAGATGTCACAGTTATATTCATCCTCTTTTAGCCTGGCCCATCATATCGTATTTCCTGGATGGCAGTAATGTCTGCTTTGCTGCAGTTTATGGCTTCCGCTAGTTGTTCGCATGCACCTCTCCTGTTTAATGTTCTCACATTCCTGGTACGGATACGAACGTCGTTGTCCTTTTTTCGTTTAGCAGGGTCATCAACAGTAATATCAGGGGGTCATTCCGTAACATTGAAAACCATTATCGCTCAGACGGTAGTCGAGACTTCATTAGCAATCGCTCAATAATCGTCTGTGATTATTGTTTTAAGTGAAGCAAATAAAGTGATATCGTCGAAATGTTATCGTCAAACGATAATCACTTTACGGAATGAGGGCCCAGCCCTTTCTGAGGCCATTGGTTGCTTCGTAACAATAGTTTTTTTCAAATGGGTGGGTAGTTAACCCAAAGCACAACCCCCAACCTGGAGGGCCAGTTCGAACTTATTAGATACCCCTAGAACACGGGGCCATTAGTATCCACTGCGGGATTGAGCGCTGCATTTTCCCTTCCGGTCATCCGCCACCATTTCTGTTCAAGGGGCCTGACTTACCCTTGAAATTTCTAGATAACCTGTTGTCCCAATATGTCGAAGCAGCTTATCTAGGTTCGCCTGGGAAGGCAGACCGGGTATTCATTCCGCGCCATTCTGACCAGGATGATTATAGTGTTGCTGATTTACGTCTTGTTATGAACACCCGCTTTTGAATGGAACCCCTTGAGTGCGCGCAAATTATAAAAAAACAAAAACATTAAACCGTAAGAGTACGTTTCCAATAGATTACCTAATTCATGACGCACGACAACAACTGTCATTACGAGCAAACTCACATATGCTGTCCCACTTTTATCAATCATCGATTCAAAGTTATGTCCTTCGTTAAATTGCATTCCCCGTTGGGATTATTTTATTTGTTGACACCTCCACTCAATCGAATTCAGTGGCAACGCACACTTCCAGCCGTTGAATGTTATTTATTTCCTTATCTACTATGAATTTCAGAATGATTTATTATATTCCCACGCCGCATGCAAACCCACACCATCAAATATTAACGATTAATCACATTTACCTGTGAGATAATCTACTACTTACATCTGCCTGGAATTCCACTCAATATTTTGACTGAATTTTTAACTAAATTGTATATTCATTCAAGAGGATTCTATATCCCACTCCATGACAGTTCTAAACACAATTTTGACATTATATCGAGAGATATTCCGTATCAAAGTGATTTCATGGCGACATTGGCATTAATTAGTGCAAATGTTTCTCAGTTGGAACCACATCTACTCAATCTCCATTTTGACAGGCAAATATGTCACAAATTGACGTTACTTGTTAATTAAACCAACTTGACAGGATTCAACGACTTTGCGACCCTTTTTAAAATGGGAACAACGAAAATATCGTTACATCGGAATAGAGTAATCACGAAACGACCACTCTAAAACATGGACTTCTCGTTTTTTTTTTTCTCTACAAAACAATTTACGCAACAAGTGTATCCTTGTATGGTTTGTGACATTTGCCATAGCCGACTACGACCGCAAATGATTTGTATTTTTCCATTTAGCCCATTCCCTAGCAACTGGATCGGAGCAGCTTTGCCTTGGTCGGGATTGCTAGTCGTCATAGGGTAACTGAAAAGTGGCGCCATATAACAACATGGAGGGCACAACTCCCCAGGAGTCCATTCCAATACTATGCAATGTCGACTGGTGGACATGGCATACAGACAGAGCAAAGAAAATAAAGCTTACCGCCACCACCCCCCTCGACGTTCTTCTAATGGGTTAAAAAAGTGAAACTCACTTTGTTGTAGTCCTTCAACTGCCGTCACGTTGGCCGCGTGCATAGACTCCAAATGCGAATAAACTGCGAGGGAGGAAAGTCCTTCAATAAAAAAAAAAGTTCGCTTTGAAAATAAATGTGCGTCGTCGTCTGACGAAGCAAATATGTTAATGAGAGGAACTAACCAGGTGGGCATGGATATTGCCTAAATTTCAGTCATCTCCTTTAAGGATCAAGTTCAAAACTTAATTGCAAACCAGATGCGGACTGGGTTGTGTTGTTGGCTTAAATGTCAAGATATCATTCACGTCACCTTTTAGAAAAAAAAAATGAAAGCTCTTCTACGACCTTATCGCTTTCGGTCGTAGGGCGACGTGAATGAGGACACGATGCCGTGTGGGTGTATTGCACTGCGGGATGAAATGGGAATTCTATTTTAGCTCCGAAATTGGGTGTCCTTTTGAAATACCCACACGTACAGAAGGAATACTAACATATAGGTATATAGTACGTATGTACGTCGGTTGGAATGTGAATAAGATCCTTTCCCAGAACCTATATGAATATACTGCGTAGGAAGTGCCTACCTATACATTAACTCGGAACGTATAGGAGGAGAAGCTGTTTGCCCGACGTAGTAAAAGAAAGTGAAACAAGGATACACAACGTTTGAAGGAAATTTTATGGTAGGAATGGATTCAAATTTATATGTAGGACGCTTATATCTCAAGGATGTATCTGAAGGATGTCTCGATTTGTTCAATTGTATTTACATTTCGTTGTTGTTGTTGTTGTTCAATTGCATTCGGTAATACTGAATGGTCTATTCAGTCATTCTGTCATTCCTGTGAAGTGATTTAAGTGGTCGAGAAAGGTCGACACACACGTTACAATCTGTAGAGGTACTTCTTTCTCTTTTCATGGACTTACGAGTCACCTTGCTTGTAACTTTAAATAAAATTTACTTAAATAGAAGGTCTGATTGTGTAAGCAAGATTGGCCCTTCCTTAAGCTAATAATTTATTTTTCTTGAGGTTGTGGGCATAAGTTGCACAGATTATCTATATTTGAAGTTAAGGAGGTGACATATAAAAGCACGTAGATTTCAAGCTGATAAAATCCTAAATCATGACTTTTTACTCTAGTGTCCTCTCACTAAGGCACTCACTCTCAGGCGGCAGCGGAGGAATTCCCTAGATGGAGTCAACGGTGCCGACTACAGCTTCAGTTCGATCGAACTGGTAGTGAAATCCCTATATGAGCTGCTTCGACATATTTGAACATCAGGTCTATAGGGATTTCCAATACTGAGCCAGGGTATTGGAAAAGAGTTGGTGGCGGAGGAGCCCTCAATGGGTCAACGGCAGCGCTCATACCCCAAAAATGGGCTACTGACATCGGTATTTTTTCCGGCCCGCTGTCCTAGACTCAAAACAAGGTCCTGGCCTTCCAGGTTGGGGGTTGTGCTTTGGGTTAACTACCCATCCAAGGAAAAAACTATTGTAACGAGGCAACCAATAACCTCGGAAAGGACTGATTTTATAGTTGACGACCATGCTAAATGAAAAAAGGACAACGACGTTCGTATCTGCACCTGGAATGTGAGAACATTAAACAGGAGAGGTGCAGGCGAACAACTAGCGGAAGCCCTAAACTGCTACAAAGCAGACATTACTGCCATCCAGAAAATACAATGGGATGGGCCGGGCAAAAAGAGGATGAAAAACTGTGACATCTACTATGGACCGTGTTATAGTGAGCAGAAACAGCGACTATTTGGATGCGGATTTGTTATAGGTGCCAGACTTAGGCAAGAATTCTTATGTTTCCAAGACATAAGCGAACGCATTGTAACAATCCGCATCAAGGCCAAATTCGCCAACATAAGCCTTATATGCGCTCATGCTCCGACGGAGGAAAAGGATGATATTACTAAGGATTGCTTGTACGAGCTCCTCGACAAAACCTATGAGCGACTACCAAAGTACGATGTTAAAATTGTGCTGGGAGATTTTAACGCAAAGGTAGGAAGAGAAGACATCTTTAGCAGTACTGTTGGAAAATATAGCCTACACGACAACACGTCTGGTAACGGACTTAGGCTAATTGACTTCGCTACGGAACGAAATGCCACTATAGCCAGCACACGGTTTCCTCACCTCGATATCCACAAGGGGACATGGCGGTCTCCAGATCAACGAACAGTCAACCAAAGTGATCACATTGCGATAGACAAGAGGCACGCATCCAGTATTTTGGATGTCCGAACATTCCGAAGGGCTAAATCCGACTCGGACCACTACCTTGTTGTAGCCAAGGTAAGGATGCGGATATCCACCACGCCACAAAAAAACAGAAACACTGTGAAAAAATTTAATGTCGAAAGACTGCAATCGCCAGAGACCGCCAAGACCTTCGCGCAAAGAGTTTCCCTTAACCTCTCGACTCACAACACACCACCAGCATCTAATGTCGAAGAACAATGGCAACGATGCCAACAAGCCATTAGATCAGCCGCAACTGATGTGCTAGGTTTCTCGCGGCCACCAGCAAGTAACCCCTGGTTTGATGAGGAATGCCGACAGATGCTCGCAGCCAAGAACGAGGCCTACAAGGCTAAGCTGCAGATGAAGACAAGAGCTGCCATTGAGCTCTATAGGCAAAGAAGAAGGGAAGAACATCGGCTTTTCAGAAAGAAGAAAAAAGAGCGAGAAAAGCGCGCGATCGAGGATATAGAGAGGTGCCACTCCAGGAACGATGTTCGCAAGTTTTACCAAAGTGAAAAACGTCAAAGCCAAGGCTACAAGGCTCGAACAGAATCCTGTCGAGATGAACAAGGAAATATCGTAGTTGAGACACAGTCAATGCTGAGGATATGGAAGAACCACTTCTGCAGACTGTAAAACGGCGATGACGAATAACATTCCGCAGTCAGGCAGAACGAACAATTTAATATTGGCAACGACAACGAAAACTGCCAGCCACCCGACCTAAGTGAAGTGAGGATAGCTATATCTAAACTCAAGCTTAATAAGGCCGCCGGAAATGACGGCCTTCCCGCTGAGCTTTATAAAGCTGGCGGAGATGACTTGGTAAGCAACATCCACCAACTCATAAGCCAAATCTGGTCGGTTGAAAGCATGCCTGAAGAATGGAACCTCAGCATCGTTTGTCCGATCTACAAAAAAGAGACCCTCTGAACTGCGCCAACAACAGAGGCATAAGTCTACTCAACATCGCTTACAAGATCCTATCTGCCGTAATATGTGAACTCTTGAAACCGTTTACCAACTCTCGCTGTTCCATCAGGGTCGGAAACGACCTCACCGACACATTCGATACCGAAAAAGGATTTAGGCAAGGCGAAGCGCTGTCATGTGACTTTTTCAATATGATTCTTGACAGGATTGTGCAAAACTCCCGAGCCAACACCAGAGCCACAATTTTTCAAAAATCGGTGCAACTACTAGCATACGCCGACGATATTGACATCATTGGTAGGACTCAACGTGATGTCATAGACACGTTTCCTAGTATAGAGAAAGAAGCGGCAAAAATGGGTTTAGCTGTGAGTATGGGTAAAGCCAAGTATATGCTGTCAACGCGAATGGACACACAACATCGACGAATTGGACAAAACGTACCATTGACAGATATAACTTTGGATAGCATGGGACTTTGTCTACCTCGGCTCCGCTATTAATTCTCACAACAACATCTCGTCAGAAATCAAACGAAGAATACTCTTTCCAATCGCTGTTTCTTCGGGCTAAGAAGGCAATTTAGTAGTAAAGCCCTCACTCGAACTACTAAGGAGATCCTATATAAGACCCTGATCATCCCAGTCCTGCTCTACGGCGCTGAAGCATGGACCGTATCAAAAGCGGATGAAGAAATCCTTCGTCGATTCGAGAGAAAATTTCTTCGGAAAATCTTCGGTCCCGTTTGCGTTGACGGGCTATGGAGACGAAGATTCAACCACGAACTATACGAGCTGTACAGCGACATACCCCTAGTCAAAAAACTCCGTATTGGACGTTTAAGATGGCTAGGACATGAAGAAAGAATGGACACCAATACTCCGGCTCACAGAGTCTTCGATTCCCAGCCAGACGTCGGACGCAGTAGAGGAAGACCTCGCCTTAAGTGGCGCTCACAAGTAGAAACCGACCTCAACCAACTTGGAGTGCGCAACTGGAGGCAGTTAGCTAAGGACCGGGCTATTTGGAGAGGCATGTTGGTTGAGGCCCAGGTTCATCCCGGACTGTAGCGCCACTCAAGTAAGTAAGTAGTCGAATCACCGGAGTGCAGACGAAACAGCCGAGCATATCATATGTGAATGCCCGGCCCTTTACGGTATGAGAAGAGAATCTTTCTTCAGGGAATTTTTAAGTCCCGAAGAACTGAGGAAATCTTCGGCTGAAAGTAGAAGCGCTACTAACCTAAAAAACATCTGACGGCAAGCACAATAGATCTTTTAGGTCGATGTGTATATTACTGCTTAGGCAGGTCAGAATTTAAAAAAAAAAAACCCTTTCTACATGGCACTAGAGTATTTTGGATGGAAAAATCTTTTATGAATGGGAATTTGTACGGCCCTGAATAAAGGCTGCAGAAATATTTATGCATTAAACAAGCGTTTAGATGTGTTTTTATGAATTTTAATGAATAAGGCTGTTTATATTGATGAAAACCATAAATTTATGGTTCAGGAAAAAAAACGACGTTTTTCTGGAAGTAGCCGTGTCAATCGGCGGATTTTGAAAATGTTTACACCTGTAGCGGAGGCATAAACAAATACTCAAACAGCATATGCATACTAACAATTCCTCTACGCTACAAACTGTTTGTCAAAACGGATACACGATACACCCCCACTGGGCAGGGTGTCAAAACAACTACACGTCACATACCTACCTACAGGTGACAATTGAATTAAAGAAAAAATCAGCAGTCAGTTAACTCTGACTCATTGAGCACTGATATCTACTCGTGGCAGCGGTAACTAGTTCTGACAGTTGTCACTCACTTCCATTATTCTACTCCGCATTCGCCTCCTCATCGATGAACAAAGCTTTTTGACTTTATAGTGCGACCGTTTGTGTCACTTCCTACACCACCATACTGCCATCTACTGTTGACGTTTCACAGAGTGTTTTTCACTTTGTAGAAGTGGAATGTGTGTCGCTGACAGAATTTCCAGATTTTTAAAAGGAAGACGGAGATGACCGTTGTTTTCAATTAAACCGAATTCATCAAACAATGTAGGCAACGTATTGATTTTTAGGTAAACAACAAACTGTAAGTCATTCTTACATGTTGCTTTTGCAACAATAGCATAAATGTCAAAAGTCGCAGAAGCGAATTTATGTAAAAGGATTAACCACCCCGAACACCACAAGAGCCCCTCAATAGGCAACAAAGGAATACAATAATAACAAACTGACTGTAGGGTTGTACAACACGAGTGGGTGGCTGTGTGTGCGCGAAAGGGTGCCGCCACCGCCGTCAACCAAGCACAAGCAAAGCAACACCATATTGTTGCAAAAACTGGCAATTCCGGGAATGAATTTTCATTAAAATTCTACGAAATCGGTGACATATCGACGCACAGAACAGTTATTTAAATGCAAAGTGTCAAATTACTTACAGGTTCCAACTGGATTTTGACGTGGAAAACCCTTGAAGCAACGCAACACACCCACTCATAGGGCAAATGCAAAGAAATTTCAAAACTTACTTGTATGTGGCGTTGTTGTTTTTTTCTTTTTGCTGGTGCCGATGCAATTCTGTTTCAAAGCTGCACTTGTACACAATCACTTCGCGGAACCGAAATTTTGTTTATTTTTTTTGTATGTAATAGTTTCGCACTGTTTAACGTAAAAAAAAATCGCATTTAACGACGACGACAATTCGCAAACAAGACAAAAGCCATAGGGAACGAGAACGAGAGCGCACACACGAGAGCAAAGGAAAAATCTGATTGTTTTAGATTTTTTTTTTCCTTTTTTCTGTTTTGTTTGACGCACACAAAACGGGCGAATTATACGCGCAAACTGCACACACGAACACACACACTCACTCGGCGAGAGAAGTGAAAAGGAAAACGCCGCGAATTCGACGAATCTGCACAAACGCGGCGAAATAATACAAAAGTTGTCTAGGGCACAGAAACAGAAGAAAAACTGAAAAACACTGACACTGACCAAATGGAAATGGCAAAGCACAAGAATATGCCAACAGTCAACGGAACAAGTGAATATACACAGAGCAACAGCGTCCGTCAGCGAATGTGCAAGCAAGAGAATAGGACGAAGAGTCACACTAGGTAAATTGTGTGGGAGTGGTGGTGGTGGTGTTTGTTTTTCTCGCTAACTAACTACCAACATATGATAAACAGACTGTCGAGTTGTGATAACTGTTGACTGGCAATTGCAGTTATAATTTACGCGGCGAATCTAGTACCTTCCTCTGTAGCGTGTTAGAATTTGTAACGTAAATTGCTGTTCGCCGCCAACAACTGTACAAGTCATGTATACATTCATGACAACAGGTGCTACGCAGGTTTGCTGTGCAGCCAATGTCTTTGCAGGCTTGTTATGAAATTGAAAACAGTACGCCATATTTGTTTATCGATTTGTCGCACATCATTGACAGCTGAATTTCGATATTGCCGTCTTGTTCTGTTCTGATGGCATGGAGTGTGCTTTGTCCTAGTTTGCAGATATTTCACGTGGGCATATGATTTTGTTTTGTTTTGTTACGATTTGCACTTGCCTTGCAGCAGTGACAAGTGCACTCGGCGAAAGCGAAAGCTTTTCCATGTAACGACAAAAAGCTGTTTGCAAGGGAAACGTTTCTGTGTGGTGAAGTCGAGGTGGCGTTTGTGTGCCTGTGGGGAATTCAATGTTATAATTACAGGGTGCATTGTTGGTTTACATTACAGGGCAGGAAGGTATAGCGTTGCATTTTCGATAGGATTTTTAATGATATAAGTGTTGACAAATTAAAATGGGTCTTCTCTTGAGATGTAAAAAATCACTTTAGGTTTTGTTTAAATTGGAACGTAGCAAAATGTAGCCAAACCTCTAAACCATTTATTTTTTTTTAATTCTTTACTCTGCATAAATATGCAGCCTTATTCATAAACTCATTATAAGGAGTGTATAAAGTTATGCACTCTTTTAAATGCCTTTAAAACCTTATTCATAAAACTTATGCAACGTTGAATAGAGGTTGAATAGTGCCTGTATAAGGACATTTTATTATTGAAATGACGTTTGGACAACATTTGTGAAAAAAATCATAAACAAATTAATTTGAAGTGAAATCGATAATAAATAGTTTTAAATGCCTTTTAATTATAATTCTTTCGTGCGAGACATAAATACAATTAACAATTACTTACTTACTTACTTAAGTGGCGCTACAGTCCGGAATGAACCTGGGCCTCAACCAACATGCCTCTCCAATTAGCCCGGTCCTTAGCTAACTGCCTCCAGTTGCGCACTCCAAGTTGGTTGAGGTCGGTTTCCACTTGTGCGTGCCACTTTAGGCGAGGTCTTCCTCTACTGCGTCCGACGTCTGGCTGGGAATCGAAGACTCTGCGAGCCGGAGAATTTGTGTCCATTCGTTCTACATGTCCTAGCCATCTTAAACGTCCAATGCGGAGTCCAGGGGCATGTCGCTGTACAGCTCGTATAGTTCTTGGTTGAATCTTCGCCCGTCAACGCAAACGGGACCAAAGATTTTTCGAAGAATTTTTCTCTCGAATCAACCATGGATTTCTTCATCCGCTTTTGATACGGTCCATGCTTCAGCGCCGTAGAGCAGGACTGGGATGATCAGGGTCTTATATAGGATCTCCTTAGTAGTTCGAGTGAGGGCTTTACTACTAAATTGCCTTCTTAGCCCGAAGAAACAGCGATTGGTAAGAGTAATTCTTCGTTTGATTTCTGACGAGATGTTGTTGTCAGAGTTAATAGCGGAGCCGAGGTAGACAAAGTCCCGTACTACCTCAAAGTTATATCTATCAATGGTGACGTTCTGTCCAATCCGTCGATGTTGTGAGTCCTTTCGTGATGACAGCATATACTTAGTCTTACCCTCATTTACTGCTAAACCCATTTTCGCCGCTTCCTTCTCTATACTAGCAAACGTGGCTATGACATCACGTTGAGTCCTACCAATGATGTCAATATCGTCAGCGTATGCTAGTAGTTGCACCGACTTTTGGAAAATTGTGCCTCTGGTGTTGGCTTTGGAGTTTTGCACAATCCTCTCAAGAATCAGATTAAAGAAGTCACATGACAGCGCATCGCCTTGCCTAAATTCTTTTTTGGTATCGAATGTGTCGGTGAGGTCGTTTCCGACCCTGATGGATCAGCGAGAATTCTCTATCGTCATCCTACACAAACGGACGAGTTTGGGCGGTATACCAAAACTAGACATGGCTCTGTATAGCTCGTCTCTATAAATGCTGTCGTATGGGGCTTTGAAATCGATAAATAGGTGGTGGGTATCGATTTGGGCTTCTTGGGTTTTTTCCAGGATCTGCCGAAGTGTGAAAATTTGATCGATTGTGGACTTTCCTGGCCTAAAACCACACTGATGAGTTCTTGTAGGCGATGTTGAGTAGACTTATGCCTCTGTAGTTGGCGCAGTTCAGAGGGTCTCCTTTTTTTGTGGATCGGGCAAACGATGCTGAGGTTCCATTCTTCAGGCATGCTTTCAACCGACCCGATTTGGCTTATGAGTTGGTGGATGTTACTTACCAAGCCATCTCCGCCGGCCTTATAAAGCTCAGCGGGAAGGCCGTCATTTCCGGCAGCCTTATTAAGCTTGAGTTTAGATATTGCTATCCTCACTTCACTCAGGTCGGGTGGTTGGCAGTTTTCGCTGTCGTTGCCAATATTGAATGGTTCGTTCTGCCTGACAGCGGAATGTTGTTCGTCATCGCCGTTTAACAGTCTGCAGAAGTGGTTCTTCCATATCCTCAGCATCGACTGTGTCTCAACTACAATATTTCCTTGTTCATCTCGACAGGATTCTATTCGAGCCTTGTAGCCTTGGCTTTGACGTTTTACACTTTGGTAAAACTCGCGAACATCGTTCCTGGAGTGGCACCTCTCTATATCCTCGATCGCGCGCTTTTCTTGCTCTTTTTTCTTCTTTCTGAAAAGCCGATGTTCTTCCCTTCTTCTTTGCCTATAGAGCTCAATGGCAGCTCTCGTCTTCACCTGCAGCTTAGCCTTGTAGGCCTCGTTCTTGGCTGCTAGCATCTGTCGGCATTCCTCATCAAACCAGGGGTTTCTTGCTGGTGGGCGTGAGAAACCTAGCACATCAGTTGCGGCTGATCTAATGGCCTGTTGGCATCGTTGCCATTGCTCTTCGACATTCGATGTACCACCAGGTACCTTAATCGAGAAATTAAGGGATACGCGTTGTGCGAAGGTCTTGGCGGTCTCTTGCGATTGCAGTCTTCCGACATTTTTTCACAGTATTTCTGGATTGTTGTGGCGTGGTGGATATCCGCATTCTTACCTTGGCTGCTACAAGGTAGTGATCCGAGTCGATGTTAGCTCCTCGGAATGTTCGGACATCCAAAATATGGATGGATGCGTGCCTCTTATCTATCGCAATGTGATCAATTTGGTTGACCGTTCGTTGATCTTGAGGCCGCCATGTCCCCTTACGGATATCGAGGTGAGGAAACCGTGTGCTGGCTATAGTGGCATTTCATTCCGTAGCGAAATCAATTAGCCTAAGTCCGTTACCAGACGTGTTGTCGTGTAGGCTATGTTTTCCGACAATACTTCTAAAGATCTCTTCTCTTCCTACCTTTGCGTTAAAATCTCGTAGCACGATTTTAACATCGTACTTTGGTAGTCGCTCAAAGGTTTTGTCAACGAGCTCGTAGAAGCAATCCTTAGTTAAATCATCTTTTCCTCCGTCGGAGCGTGAGTGCATATAAGGCTTATCTTGGCGAATTTGGCCTTGATGCGGATTGTTACTAATGTCTTGGAAACATAAGACTTCTTGCCTAAGTCTGGCACCTATAACAAATCCGCATGCGAATTGTCGCTGTTTCTGCACACCGCTAGTTGTTCACCTTAATATGTTTGTTTAATGTTCTCACATTCCAGATGCATAAACGAAATTCGTTGTCCTTTTTTCGTTTAGCAGGATCGTCAGCAAAAATATCAGTCCTTTACGAGGCTATTGGTTGCTTGGGAACATATGGTTTTTCCATGGGTGGGTAAATAACCCAAAGCACAACCCCCAACCTGGAGAGCCAGTTCCAATTTATTAGATACCCCTAGGACTCGGGGCCATCAGTATCCACAACGGGATTGAGCGCTGACCTTTCGGTTCATCCGCCACCATTTCTGTTCAAGGGGTCTGACTTAACCTTGAGATTCCTAGATAACTTCTTGTCCTAATATGTCGAAGCAGCTCATCTAGTTTCGCCTGGGACGGCAGACCGGGTATTCATTCCGCGATATTCTGACCAGGGTTGCTGTTTTACGTCTTGTTATCAACACTCGCACTTATCGTTTAGCAAGTCAAATCCGGTTGGATGAGAACAGTACCCTATGGTTACCACTTGGAAGTAAATAATAAGCACATTTGATGTGTAGACAGAGTTACAAGTACTTTTACCCGACGGAGAATTTTATTGTTCGTCCTCCGTGATTCTCATCGATAAGATACGCTTACAAATGTAAATATTTTGACAAACGTTGCACGCAAAACGTATTTCAGTAAACCTATTTGCATTATATCGACCCCAACCCTTTATTTAAAATGTTGAAAATGTAGTAGATTAAATTGTGGAGTCAAGTTTACTTCGTTAGTTATGGGTTTCGATTATTGGTAGAGTTGTATTATTGTACACCATAAATTATTCTTAAGAGTTGCTGTCGCATCTGAATTCATCTTCGCAGATTCAGATTAATCATTTCATATACTATTGGCTGCAAAAAAACGTTGATATCAACGAAATAAAATAGTTTTCAAATTGATGACATACAAATCGGTTGATTTCGTAATATCCAACGGAATATTTAAATTCGCTGGAATTGTCCGGATTACCACCTCATCATGTGTAATTTAAATTCGGATCGGTAGATAATCATTATGTTGCGGAACATAAACCAACCACGTGTTTGTAATGGCACCCGGCTTGCCATTAAAGCCATACTTATGGAAGGAAAGTACAAAGGCGAAGACGTTTTGTTTCCACGCATCCCTATGATTCCCAACGACATGCCATTTGACTTTAAACGGTTACAGTGCGTCTTGCATTTGCGATGCAATATCGTTGGATTTCTGACGGGATTTCGTTGTCAGGGTTAATAGCTGAGCTGCTAACGGGTGATTTTTTAGCTGGTTTGGTTTTGGCAACACTGGTTTTGACAGCTGACGTGTGTTTAGTACCTTGTGTCACTGTCAAACAGCTTCAGTTTGCAATTTAACCATGGATCGTCTTACAAATGAACAACGCTTGCAAATTATTGAATTTTACTATCAAAATTCGTGCTCGGTTCGAAATGTTCATCGCGCGCTGCTTCCATTTTATGATCGGCATTCTCGACCTTCTGAGCAGTCTATTCGGAAGATTGTGACCAAATTTCGCACCAAATTTACTTTGTTGGACATTAAACCACCAACACGTTTACGTACTGTGCGTAGTGAAGAAAATATTGCGGCCGTATCAGCTAGTGTGACAGAAGACCGCGAAATGTCGATTCGGCGCCGTTCCCAGCAGTTAGGCCTTTGTTACAGCACTACGTGGAAAATTTTGCGGAAGGATTTGGGCGTAAAGCCTTTTAAAATACAGCTGGTGCAAGAACTAAAGCCAGCCGACCTACCACAACGCCGAATTTTTGGTGAATGGGCTCTTGGAAAGCTGGCCGAGGATCCGCTTTTTTATCGAAAAATTGTGTTCAGCGATGAGGCTCATTTTTGGTTGAATGGGTACGTAAATAAGCAAAATTGCCGCATTTGGAGTGAAGATCAGCCAGAAGCATTGCAACAGCTACCAATGCATTCCGAAAAAGCCACTGTTTGGTGCGGTTTATGGGCCGGCGGCATTATTGGGCCATATTTCTTCAAAGATGATGCGAATCGCAGCGTTACTGTCAATGGTGAACGCTACCGAGCGATGATAACAAACTTTTGTTTGCCCGAAATGGAAGTTCTTGACTTGTATGATATGTGGTTTCAACAAGACGGTGCCACATGCCACACAGCACGCGAAATAATGGCGCAATTGCGAGGCGAGTTTGGTGAACAGTTAATTTCACGTTTCGGGCCGGTCAATTGGCCGCCTAGATCGTGCGATTTGACACCATTAGATTATTTTTTGTGGGGGTATGTCAAGGCTAATGTCTATAGGGACAAGCCCGCTTCGATTGACGCACTGGAAGCCAACATCCATGCATTCATTCGTGAGATACCGGCCGATATGTGTGAAAGAGTATGCCAAAATTGGACTCAGCGGATGGGCTACCTGAGACGCAGCCGCGGTCAACATTTGCATGAAATTATCTTTAAACATTAAATTGCAAGGTTCAAACTATCGATTCAAATAAATATTTCATTCATTTTGTGTTTGTGTTTTTTTTGTGTTTTTTTTTTAAAAAAAGTTCTAAACCTCTTAAAAAATCACCCGTTATATATAAAGTCTCTTACTACCTCAAAGTTATATTAGTTCTGTATAATTCGTTGTCCTTTCGCGTTGACAGCATATTACTTGGTCTTATCTGTACTAGCAAACGTGGTAATGACTTCACGTGCAGTCCGACCAATGATGTCAATATCGTCGACGTACGATGCAAATAGTTGCACCGATATATAAAAACTAGACATGGCTTTGTATAGTTCGTCTCTGTTAATGCTGTCATATTCGGCTTTGAAATCGATGAATAGGTTGAGGGTATCGATTTGGACTTAATTGTTTTTTTCCAGGATCTTCCGAATTCTGAAGATTTGATCAGTTGTGGAACTTCCATGTCTATAGCCAAACTGATCGGCCCTTAGATTAGAATTCTGTTTGCGTTTTGTATCCATGACTTTGACATTTTGGATTTCGTTTAGACTTACGAACATCAATCCTGGGAAGGCCCCTTCCTTTCTTCATTCTGAAAAGCCGGTGGTCTTCCCTCCTTCATTGCCTATGAAACTCAATGGCAGCCCTTGTCTTCAGCTTTGCCTTGTAGGCCCCGTTTTGACTGCTTTTTCACAAGATTTCTCAGATCAGTTGCGGCTGATTTTTTGACTTTTTCACATCGTCGCCATTGGTTTTTGATGTTTGACGGTGGTATGGAATTAGTGTAGAGATTAAGGGATACGCGTTCTGCACAGGTCTGGACAATCTCTTGTGATTGCATTCCTTCGCCATTAATTTTTTTCGCAGTATTTTGCTTTTGTTTTGGCATAGACTATGGTAGATATCCGCATTCTTATCTTCGATGCAGCAAGGTAGTGGTTCGAGTCTATATTAGCACCTCAGAATGTTGGAAAATCCAAAATGCTGGATGTGTGCCCCTTATCTATCGTAATGTGATCAATTTGATTGGCTGTTTGTTGATTTGTAGACCACTATGTCTCCTTATGAATATCAAGGTAAGGAAACTATGTGCTGGCTATAGTGGGACTTGGTTTCGCAGTAAAGTCAATTGGCATAGACCAGACGTAGTGTCGTGTAGGATGTGTTTCCGTCATATTGCCGTCTAACTTTGCGTTACAATCTCCCAGCACGATTTTACCATCATACTTCGGTATCCGCTTTTAATTTTTGTCCAGGAGTTCGTAGAAACAATCCTTTGCAATTTAATTTTACCTCCGTCGGAGTGTGACCGCACACAAGACTTATGTGGGGCCAATTCTTATTTATTACATACAACCCCTAAGACATGGGCAACCATCAGTATTCACTACAGAACTAAGCGCTGCCGTTGGCCTTTCACCTGGCCTGACTTTCCCTTTTTAGACGATCTGTTATGGTAATATGTCAAAGCAGCTCATAAAATTTGTTCACTTTGTCCATCTTAACTGAGACAGTAAACACCACCGTTGACTTGAAGTCTTCTATTGTCGTCAAAATGGAAATGCAAAAAGGTGTCTTGGAAAAGGTGGGGAGACGTCTTCTCTCCGACCTGTATAAAGTCTTGTTGGCCTAAGGTTTACAGCTTAAGGTTTAGAGCTTATCTATGGCTAAGGTACCTACTAGGCATTTAGCAGTCGCCGAGAGTAGGGTTTCATCGGAGTTAATAGGCATCAGCAAGGTGAAAATGGTTGTGTTTTCATATAATCGCATCCCCTTCCATTTGGCCGTTATGAAGTTCATTTTAAACCTAGCTAACGGTTTTTTGGGTGGATTTTATGTTGCTATGATAATTTTGATACATTTTAGCCTCTAAGTTGCTTGCGGCCGCACTATTCCGATACCTTCCCTTGAAAATCGCACTGCTGACATCACTGCCCAAGGATCCGTCCACTTGAGGGCTGTCCGCTGCATTTTCACTCTCAAGCCATATCTATTGCGAATAAAATCGAATGGTTCCACTGTTTGATGAACATTTCCAGACGTAGGTAACTACGCTGAAATTCGGAAAAAACTGGATTCCGAACCCCAAGATCATCCTATAGGCCACGGCCATTGTGAGACCTATATTAACATATGGGGGGCTTGTCTGGTGGCAATCCACAAATAAAGTGACCCATCTGTAAAATATGACAAAGGTACAAAGGATAGCACGTGTGGGCGCTACTCGCGCAATGAGAACCACACCAAACCATCCTTAACCTGCTACCGCTAGACCTTTACATGCAAGAATCTGCAGCCAAAAGTGCTCTAAGAATCAGCCAGCTCAACTGCTGGAAATCGAATTCAGGAGGACATGCCCAAATTCTACACAGATATCTGGGCTCAGCTGTATCCTCTGACTACATGCTGCCTCACCATGACTTTCAAAGACCATTCTCCTGCATCCTTCCAAGCAGAGAGGAGTGAGAGAGGAACGAATTGGGCCCCGAAACCATATCCATCTACACTGATGGTTCAAAAATGGATGTAGGCGTTGGAGCTGGAGTGTTTGCAGAAACACTAAAGCTAAACAGCACCTTTCGTCTCCCTGAGCACAGCAGTGTCTTCCAAGCCGAAATATTGGCAGTAGCAGAGGCAGCCAAAGCGACCTCAATGCCGGCGATACCACCAGATGATATCACCATCTTTGACAGTCAGGCTGCAATAAAAGCTATCTCTGCTGTCGAAATAAAATCTCGGCTTGTGAAACGTTGTCGTGAAGAGATAAAGGTTCTTGGTTAAGCTCTGCTGGGTCCCCAGACACAGAGGCATACAGGGCAATGAAATTGCTGACGAACTGGCGAGAAAAGGATCTGCCTCCAGCATTGACCATGCAGACCAGTCTGTCAAACCACCACTATGTGACCTCAAATCTCGGGTGGGACAGAAAACACTGATCACTGCCAAAAACAGGTGGAACTCCCTTCCCACCTGTGAAACTTCCAAAAGGATGTGCCCTGAGTATGACAAAGCCAGATCCATAAACTACTTCGTAGAAACAGGAAATCTGTCTCTACTTTAGTTGGGATTCCTACTGGACACAACTTACTAAAAAGCCACAAACTGAAAACGCATCTCTGCGTAGAGGCTGCGGTGATGAAGAAATACACGAGGATACCCTCCACTTTCTGTGCCACTGCCCAGGCCTCAGCCAATTAAGAATGAGAACCTTAGGAAAATACTTTTTCCATGACCTCACGGATCTATCCGAAATCCCTCTCCGGTCTCCCTAATCTTTGCAGGTTTGCAACAACATCTGGATGGCTGGAAAGAGGCTAACAACAATGAACTTGACATGATCTGTGCGGTAACAGACCGCTTACCAAAGACACTATGCTTCGACAAAAGATTCTCAACGGAGATCACAACCAGAGAAGCATGGTGTAGCAACAACCCTCCAAACTGCCTAAACGGCCTAAAGTGGTATACGGATGGTTCTAAAATGGACTCAGGGGTAGGAGCTGGCATACATGGACCAAATAAAAACATCTCAATACCTATGGGAAAAAACCCTAGTGTATTCCAAGCTGAGCTCCATGCCATAAAAGAATGCGCAAACCTAATACACAACTCAGGTATTAAAGGCGCAAACATCCATATATTCACGGACAGTCAAGCAGCTATAAAAGCCCTTAGCTCACACATCATTGACTCCAAATCAGTACTACACTGCATCAACTCCCTCCAAACACTCAGTTCCAGGAACAAAACCAAACTATGGTGGGTCCCCGGACATAAGGGAGTTGAAGGTAACGAAAAAGCTGATGAACTAGCCAGAAAAGGTTCGGAAACCCCCTTCATTGGACCTGAACCCTTCTGTGCAATCCCCAAATCAGCCATAAATCTAGTCATACGAAACTGGGAACAAAACAGATGTGTTTCATACTGGGGAAACATCCCAGGCCTAAGACAGGCCAAAAGAGCTATTCAGCCCTTCAAATCAGATGCCAACAAGATACTAAATCTGCGCAGGCACGATATCAAAAACTTAGTAGACTACCTAACTGGTCATCACGGTCTGCGATATCACCTAAACAAAATGCGTCTAGTCGACTCACCGGAGTGCAGACTATGTCTAGAAGAAGACGAAACAGCCGAGGGTATGAGAAGAGAATCTTTCTTCAGGGAATTCTTAAGTCCCGAAGAATTGAGGAAATCTTCGGCTGAAAGTATTATCAGCTACATTAAGAAAGTAGAAGCGCTACTTACCTAAAAAGCATCTGACGGCAAGCACAATAGATCTTTTAGGTCGATGTGTATACTACTGCTTAGGCAGGTCAGAATTTAAAAAAAAAAAAAAAAAAAAAAAAAAAAAAAAAAAAAAAAAAAATGGACAGTAGATAACGGGGCAATAAATGAACCAACCACACAAGTGGACCCCCAACGGGCATTACGGGTCTATATTGACCTGAGTGCGATGAGGGAAGACACACACCGTCTGCCTCATCAACCCACCAACCTAACCTAACTACCTACGCTGATATTTTATATACAGAATCCTATCCTATATGCTTTTCATAAAGATGTAGGTACCTGTTGGTAGGTATAAATATGTCAACAACGTTCCCCTAAATCACATAGTAACGAAAATCCAACTTGTTGAAACTCCGGTTGTCTCAATTATTTGAATCGACTACTACCAAGACCAACCCCTGTATCAGTTTTTAACCCGCTCAATAGTAATAACTTGCAAAGGAAATACACACACACGTCTATAACATAAACCTACCTCTAGGTACTCGTTATTCACCCGTTGAATTAAATTTAGAAAACACCTCTCACCTCTGGATTCTTGTATTCCCCTTCAGCTCGTTTCAAGTAACTATTTATAAGCACCTAATACGCACCCATACAACCGTAGTTCCGACAAACAAAATGCACCCCTAAACCCCACCCAGTAAGCGCACACACCACGTAAACAAATGTAAACCCTACTTGAACAAACATTTCCATTTCGCTGTAAAGGCAACTCGTCTTCATCCACCTCCTGCACTCATTCCCTCTCTCTCACACACACTCACCCATTCGTGCTTTATGAAAACAAAAACAACCTGAAGAGGTCAACTCGTAGAACAGCAGTGATAGCATATAGCAAATCGAAGAAAAATAAAACCAAAACACAAACGAATTCAAAGACAAAAACAAAACAAAAAAATAAGAAAAGAAAACAAGCAAATGAGTGAAGAAACACAGAAAAATAAAATAAACGGTAACTTCGCCTCGCTTTGTGTGTATCAAACATTTTTATGTGTTTTCCCATCTCATTGTCATTTCTGGTTGATCGGTGTATGCGCATCAGCATCTCACGGTAATTTTCAGTGTTGTTCGTTATTTTTTTTTGTTGTTGTTGACACAATTTTGTTCGTTCGTTTCCCCCGCCCCATTTTGCCAGCACTTTCAACGTCAAATAGAAAGAAAAAAAAAACGCGCGGGATTCAACTGAAACAACATTACAAATGGAATGACCTTCGCGACCGCTATTAGTGTGCAACCCCCCGTCAACCGCATTGTCAAGTCGAAACAAACAAACATTTGTTCCGTGTGGTGGGTGACTCTGACGGGTTACACTTACAATACACCACAGCAGCTGCATTCCCAGAACAGAAAGAGAAAATTCTCATCTTCTCCTCGTCTCGTCGTCGGCAATCCGATTTCCACGCGGCTGAATGTGGGGGGCTGCTGGTGGTGGGCTAAAGCTGAAGCTGAATGTGGGTCCTTCTTACGGCGAAATGTGTGTGCGGTTTTTGGTTTATCGATTCGCTTTGCGCAGTTTGTCGAAAGTTTGTTGCCACCTCTCTCAGTGTTTGCACTGAGTGTTTGAGTGAGAAGTAAGTGTAACACACCACGCTGTAGAGCGAGACCAATAGCTGGGGGGTTTTCTTCTGTTTTGTGTTTGAAATCATTAAATTGTGTTTGTGCAGGTTACATGGAAACACAACGACGACGACGACGAAGAAACAATTTCCATTTAGTGCGACTTGACGACGTGCAAGAGAAGAGAGTGCGGCTCGGCGGCCGGTTAGTTAATAAAAAAAAAGACGACAAGCGACTACAAGGCAACTAGCAAACGCGTAAGCGCGATTAAATGCGTCGCAGTATTGTGAAATAAACCAATTTGTTTATTTTCTGCGATATTCAGTGGTAAACAACAATTAAACCCACAAACACACACACACACGAATACTCGGCCGCGGAAAGGGGGGCACGTGTTTTTATTTTGTTTTGTGTTTGAATTTTTTTTTACTATGGAGTGGTCAATGAACGATGCCTTGGAGTTAATTGAACAGTACCGGGCACATCCGGAACTATGGAATCGGGGCTATCCCAAATACAAAGACAAGTTGTGCAGATTTCGCGCCTGGTCGGACATTGCTGAGAAATTCGGTTGTAGCAAGGCGGAGGTGGAGCGCAAGATGAACGTATTGTTGACACAGTATCGGCGTGAAAAGCAGAAATTGCTGGTGAAATTATACGACGGCATTCAGCCAGGTCCTAGCAAGTGGTATGCGTTTAAGCGGTTTGAATTCCTGGAAAGCGGTGGTGAAGTCGGCCTGCCGATGGGTGTTAGTCGCCGGAAGAGTCGCGACTTGAAGTATTTCAATGCGGTGAGTTGTTTTGACATTTTAACTTTGTGTAACGTACTATAGCGTTAGCGGTAGGTAGCACGACTGACAAGGGACAGTGTATACTGATAAATTACACCCCGGTGTGTTGATGTGACGTTGGTTATAAATAGAATTGGACAGTGGTGTGGAAAATTATGTTCACGTGCGAGGGTAATTCATGTAATTGGGTCAGCGTTACCAGATTTAGCAGTTTCCTGCGATTTTAGCAGTTTTTGATCATGAAAATGACCTGCAGCAGTTTTTTTAGCATTTTCTTAAATTTTAGCAGTTTTTGGCAGTTTTTAAACCAAAAAAATTTATACATGTTTTTAATTGTTTGGGCGACAGTAAACACGAATACACGATCGTCTTCAAGAAAAATGATCCCAAAGAAGAAATGCAAATAAGCAGAGTTAGGGTCAGAAATTAAACAAAGTAAACACAGCTGTTTATGGGTGGTGTTGGTGTGGTAGCTTTTGTAACTTTTGTGTAGCATTTGCAAAAGTAAAGGGTGCAGATAGTTATTTTATTATTTACATAGGCATTGCTTACACAATTTGGATTGAGCAAATTGTGTATTTATTAAATGCGTACGTCAGTCGGTTGCTCTAGCTGTCAGTCATCCCAGTTAGAAATTGCCAAGATCAATTGAGCAATTGGTCAAATCATACTTTTCTCAAAGTAGTTTTTTTTGAAACAGAAAAGCATAGGAGTTTGCGCCACTAAGACATTAGATGGCTATCGCTACATGATTGCATCAATCAATTTTAGAATTTCCAAGGTGAATATTTAACAACAAATTCTGTTTCTGTCCCAAACGAATTTATTTTTAATAGTTTGAATGATATGGATTACATTTTACATATGGTTAACATATTCAACATTATAGGTGTTTCAAAGCGATTATGCCAATATTCACTATTTTGATAAAAAAAAAATAAAAGGAAATATCAGTAAACAGCAATAAGTATCCAACAATAACTAAATTTGCAATATTTATGCTTACTGACATCTAATACTGCTTGTGACACAATATTTTCGTAGGTAAATTCGTTAAAAACTAAAACCGTAATCGCTTCAGTAACGAAAATGTTGTTTTGCAAGTAAAGCAGTGGGTTTCTTAAGGTGAAGGCTGTTATAACTTTGTTCCAACAAATAAAATGGTAACTTTAATAAATTCAAAAATTCTCTATAAAGATTCCGAATGATTTAAATTAATAACTTTTGACATTTAAAAATGATCATCTTTTATAAATTATCATCTTACATAATAACAAATGTCACTGTATAGCTATGTATTTTTTGAACTAAAAAAAAAAAACGCATTTCTCAAGGAAAAATCGATCGCATTTTTTTTAGCATTTTTTACATTGTTGTCTAGCAGGTTTTGCAGTTTTTCGTCCTAGCTTTAGCAGGTTTAAAAAAATTTATCTGGTAACGCTGAATTGGGTGAATTTTGTTGAATGGGAGAATGAACTAATAGGAATATGATGGCAATGCAAAAATTTACGATAATCTGATTGGAGATTAATTCGTTAACGTTTATTGAATTTAAGTTTAAAATCGGAATTTTTTTTAAATTGAATCAGAACTTGCAAGAGCATATAGATACAACTATAATAAAGGAGATCTAATTTTTGAAAACCCAAAAATGGGTAACATGAGTTTTGAATTTAGAATTTATAGAGCTCCTCCGCGAAGACGCAATACCAAGTGAAGAGTGTACTCCTTCTGGATGTTGTAGTCGGACAAGGTGCGTCCATCCTCGAGCTGCTTACCGGGGAAGATCAAACGTTGCTGATCAGGAGGGATACCTTCCTTGTCTTGGAAGATTAGATAGGAGATTAGTATAGTCGTGCCAGGGTGTCGGAGGTGAATACGTTGAACACATGTCATTTGTAGTTTAGTATTGCCTCACCAATCAGATTAATCTTCTTTTGACAGCTGGTAAAGTTTGTCTGGACACTCTGCAGGTAATTGGGTGCGTTCCGGATTTCAGTTTTACCAAGTTAACTTTGCTGGTGCACTGCTCTCATTGGTCAATCGATCATTTCAGTCACATGACATTTGAGGGGAAATGACTGGCGAGACAAGTTGAAAATGGGTGCGTTCCGGATTTCAGTTTTAGCATGTTAACTTTGACGGTGCACTACTCTCATTGGTCAATCGACCATTTTAGTCACATGACATTTGAGGGGAAATGACTGGCGAAACAAGTTGAAAATTTAAGCATGGACACCCAGATATGAGTGAAACAGCTGATTTTGCGTCGAACTGACATGAAGAGGTTTTTGATTTCAGTAGCATTACCCAATATTGTGGGTTTATTTAGGTTATTCTTACTTTTTTGTTGAAGAATAATTATTCTGAATAAAGTAAAGTAAAATAAGGTAAAAGTAGTTAAAAATAGTAAGTAAAAGTGATTAAAAATCTAGCCAGAAAAGGTTCGAAAACCCCCTTCATTGGACCTGAACCCTTCTGTGCAATCCCCAAATCAGCCATAAATCTGGTCATAAAAAAACTGGGAACAAAACAAATGTGTTTCATACTGGGAAAACATTCCAGGCCTAAGACAGGCCAAAAGAGCTATTCAGCCCTTCAAATCAGATGCCAATAAGATACTAAATCTTCGCAGGCATGATATCAAAAACTTAGTAGGCTACCTAACTGGTCATCACGGTCTGCGATATCACCTAAACAAAATGCGTCTAGTCGACTCACCGGAGTGCAGACTATGTCTAGAAGAAGACGAAACAGCCGAGACGAATGCCCGGCCCTTTACGGTATGAGAAGGGAATTTTTAAGTCCCGAAGAACTGAGGAAATCTTCGGCTGAAAGTATTATCAGCTACATTAGGAAAGTAGAAGCGCTACTAACCTAAAAAACATCTGACGGCAAGCACAATAGATCTTTTAGGTCGATGTGTATATTACTGCTAAGCCAGGTCAGAATATAAAAAAAAAAAAAATCTATAAATGTGGAAAAGCGAAATTGCAAAATAAGGGTTGGTGTAATTTGACATTTACCTTGCCATTCATTAAGATTTTGCGTTCCACATCGCCTTACCTCCATTTTGCAGTCGGAAACCTAAAATCCGGAACACGACCAATCTTTGAAATAAACTTACTTACTTACTTAAGTGGCGCTACAGTCCGGAATGAACCTGGGCCTCAACCAACATGCCTCTCCAATTAGCCCGGTCCTTAGTTAACTGCCTCCAGTTGCGCACTCCAAGTTGGTTGAGGTCGGTTTCCACTTGTGCGCGCCACTTAAGGCGAGGTCTTCCTCTACTGCGTCCGACGTCTGGCTCGGAATCGAAGACTCTGCGAGCCGGAGTATTGGTGTCCATTCGTTCTACATGTCCTAGCCATCTTAAACGTCCAATGCGGAGTTTTTTGACCAGGGGCATGTCGCTGTACAGCTAGTATAGTTCTTGGTTGAATCTTCGTCTCCATAGCCCGTCAACGCAAACGGGACCGAAGATTTTTCGAAAAATTTTTCTCTCGAATCTACCAAGGATTTCTTCATCCGCTTTTGATACGGTCCATGCTTCAGCGCCGTAGAGCAGGACTGGGATGATCAGGGTCTTATATAGGATCTCCTTAGTAGTTCGAGTGAGGGCTTTACTACTAAATTGCCTTCTTAGCCCGAAGAAACAGCGGTTGGCAAGAGTAATTCTTCGTTTAATTTCTGACGAGATGTTGTTGTCAGAGCTAATAGCGGAGCCGAGGTAGACAAAGTTCCGTACTACCTCAAAGTTATATCTGTCAATGGTGACGTTCTGTCCAATTCGTCGATGTTGTGAGTCCTTTCGTGATGACAGCATATACTTAGTCTTACCCTCATTTACTGCTAAACCCATTTTCGCCGCTTCCTTCTCTATACTAGCAAACGTGGCTATGACATCACGTTGAGTCCTACCAATGATGTCAATATCGTCAGCGTATACTAGTAGTTGCACCGACTTTTGGAAAATTGTGCCTCTGGTGTTGGCTCGGGTGTTTTGCACAATCCTCTCAAGAATCAAATTAAAGAAATCACATGACAGCGCATCGCCTAAATCCTTTTTTGGTATCGAATGTGTCGGTGAGGTCGTTTCCGACCCTGATGGAGCAGCGAGAATTCTCTATAGTCATCCTACACAAACGGACGAGTTTGGACGGTATACCAAAACTAGACATGGCTCTGTACAGTTCGTCTCTATAAATGCTGTCATATGCGGCTTTGAAATCGATGAATAGGTGGTGGGTATCGATTTGGACTTCTTGATTTTTTTCCAGGATCTGCCGAAGTGTGAAAATTTGATCGGTTCTGGACTTTCCTGGCCTAAAACCACACTGATAAGGGCCAATCAGGTTGTTGGTAAACGGTTTCAAGAGTTCACATATTACGGCAGATAGGATCTTGTAGGCGATGTTGAGGAGACTTATGCCTCTGACTTATGTTCAGAGGGTCTCCTTTTTTGTGGATCGGGCAAACGATGCTGATGTTCCATTCTTCAGGCATATTTTCATCCGACCAGATTTGGCTTATGAGTTGGTGGATGTTACTTACCAAGTCATCTCCGCCGGCCTTATAGAGCTCAGCGGGAAGGCCGTCATTTCCGGCAGCCTTATTAAGCTTGAGTTTAGATATATCTATCCTCACTTCACTCAGGTCTGGTGGTTGGCAGTTTTCGCTGTCGTTGCCAATATTGAATGGTTCGTTCTGCCTGACAGCGGAATGTTGTTCGTCATCGCCGTTTAACAGTCTGCAGAAGTGGTTCTTCCATATCCTCAGCATCGACTGTGTCTCAACTACAATATTTCCTTGTTCATCTCGACAGGATTCTGTTCGAGCCTTGTATCCTTGGCTTTGACGTTTTACACTTTGGTAAAACTTGCGAACATCGTTCCTGGAGTTTCACCTCTCTATATCCTCGATCGCGCGCTTTTCTTGCTCTTTTTTCTTCTTTCTGAAAAGCCGATGTTCTTCCCTTCTTCTTTGCCTATAGAGCTCAATGGCAGCTCTCGTCTTCACCTGCAGCTTGGCCTTGTAGGCCTCGTTCTTGGCTGCGAGCATCTGTCGGCATTCCTCATCAAACCAGGGGTTTCTTGCTGGTGGGCGCGAGAAACCTAGCACATCAGTTGCGGCTGATCTAATGGCTTGTTGGCATCGTTGCCATTGTTCTTCGACATTAGATGCTGGTGGTATGTTGTGAGTCGAGAGGTTAAGGGATACGCGTTGCGATAATGTGATAAATACCATTTTCATAATAAGCTTGAATAAGTTTAACGCGTAGCTCGATTGTGTATCTTTCCATGATTCAAATTGAGTTTAGTCTAAAATTGAGAAATGTCAAATGAAATGCAGAAAAAAATGTCGGAATGTTAAATGAAATACAGAAAAAAACTTGACGTTTAGGTGTGGTTCACATGAAACATCGGCCCTTAAAATTTAACCACCCGTTCTAAGGTATGCTGACTCAATACATCTGAATCGCAAATTTGCTTAAGGTGGACGTCAATATCTCCTTAGAATTTGACAAGTTGTTTGATTAGAAATATATTGATTAATGGTTGTACATTCTGTTTTTGGGTGTTTCACCGGGCAAACTACCGGGATAAACAAATGTTTCTGTACGGAGAGAATTCTCGATTTCGGAAGAAAAGCCATTAATTTCTTATCCATGCAACCCTATGGAAATATTATTATTCTCCGGATATTCTGCATATTCTGAAGTAATGTTCGTCATTCCACCCAAATGAAACAGAATTTCCCAATGATTATTATGACCAGCTACCGAGGGAAATTTTCAATTCCATCATGTTTGTGTTCCAATGAAGTTGTTCAATGATGGCTATAAGTTTACACAAATTTAATAATTCTCCCTCATTATTTTTTAAATTGTCTTTAAATAATTAAAATTCAAATGATGGTTTTTATTGATAGCTTTCATTGGGACTTTGTAAAACGAGTAGATTGTGAGGTCGCACCACATCTGTCAAAACGAAGTCAGCATGCCATTTATTTTTTTTTATCATGCACAAGTACCCACTCGTTTTTTTTTTTGAAGAATTATGAAATTGCGTTTAATGGCAACATTTTGCGATCTCACTTATTTTATTTTAACTAAATTCTTTGAAATTTAAAATTCAAAATTTTGCTAGCTATCAAAAACATGTAAGAAGATGGTAGCTTCTCAAAAAAGCGATTCTTCAGTCGTCAATTTCTGTCAAAATCTTATCTAGTGTTTTTAAAATACAGGTCACCATTGGACGCTGTTATTGACTGTCAAAATCTGTATAAAAATCATCTCCTCCGATGATACAACTTCTACAGATAAGGCTTTGCGCTTATTAAGGTTTTTCCCAATGCGAGTTTTTGAGTATGCAACCCTCCTGCTTGGGCTCACTGCTGCCGCGGGCTTGCTTTTCCATATACCCAACCTCGCATGCAACACAAATTCAACAGTGAGCCCAAACAGGGGGGTTTCAGGGAACAGATCCCCCAGACGTATTCAAAGTTTGCATACACTTGAACTCACACTCGAATGTTTGCAAAGTATGAACCTCCTGAGCCCAAACAGGGGGTTTCAGGGAACAGACCCCGCAGACGTATTCAAAGTGTTCATACACTTGAACTCGCACTCGAATGTTTGCAAATAATGAACCCTCTGCTTGGGCTCACTGTTGGATTTGGGATGGGTGCGAAAATGGATGTACAAGGTGGCGCAAAAATAACCTTCCGATGTTTTTTTGGCTGTAATTTAAAAAAAAATGAAAAACTTTGATTCTTCTTGTGGATTATTTTTATTTGGTCTTTTAATTTTTTTTACATCAAGTCTAGAATATGATGTCATGTAAATGGCCGCCGCCACAGTTGATTGTCATTTGAGCCCTTTTTATGGCATTTTCCATCACTTTGGCCAAAACTTCCGGCGATAGGTCCTCACATTCTTGACGGATATTGTCTTTAAGAGCTGCAAGAGTCTGAGGCTTGTTGACATAAGCCCGCGACTTCAAAAAGCCCCACGAAAAGAAGTCTGGAGCGGTCAAATCAGGCGATCTTGCTGGCCAGTGCAAATCGCCAAAACGGGAGATTAGTCGCCCGGGAAATGCATCCTTCAGCATATCGGTTGTGGCACGTGCAGTGTGTGCCGTTGCACCGTCCTGTTGGAACCACATGTTTTCCAATCCCAATTCATCAAGTTGCGGCAAAAAGAACTCGTTGATCATTGCTCTGTAGCGCTCACCATTCACAGTAACCGTTTGGCCCGCGACGTCTTCGAAGAAAAAAGGTCCGATGACTCCTCCAGCGAAAACAGCACACCATACAGTGACTTTGAGCGGGTGTAATGGCTCTTCGTGGGTTATGGGCCTCATCACTCATGATGAGGAAATGGGCCTCATCACTCATGATTATTTTTGATGAAAAATCATCTTCCTCTTGGTGGTGATTAAGGATGGCTTGAGCGTATGTTAGACGCGATTGGTGGTCAGCAGCTAACAGCTGATGCACCGTCTGGACTTTGTACGGAAACATCTTCAAATCCTGTACCAAAATTCGCTGTAAAGACCGTCGACTGATACCCATTTGCGTGGCACGTCGTCTGGTCGATGTCGACGGCGCTTCCATGACATCTTCGGCTACAGCAGCAATATTCTCTGCAGAACGGCTACTCCGGGGTCTGCCACGCCTGGCAGCATCTCGTGTTGTGCCAGTCTCTTCGAGGCGAGCGGCTAAACGTCGCAGTTTTTCACCAGTAGGCGTTGGACGGCTAGGAAATCTGCGACGAAATTCACGTTGTGCCAAAGTCACCGACCGATTATTGCTCAAATAAATAGTCACCAATATTCCGCGTTCTGGAGCAGTGTAGCGTAACATTGTTTATTAACGTATTTCGCATGTGTTTACTACACAAATGTCAAAACAGAACTGACATTAGGGGCCAATCGCAAAATTTATAGCATTTTCTGATAGGAGGATTACTTTTGCGCCACCTTGTACATATGCAAAGTGAAATAAAGCCGACTCAGCTTTATTTCATTTTAGCAAAGTGAAATAAGACCGACCATGGAAATACCGAATTTTGAAATTCAGCGTTATTTCACGACACCAAGTGTCAGTCGTTTGTCAAATCGTTTGTTTTGATGTGTTTTATGTCATTTTTTTCTATAAAAAGCAAACGAAACAAATATGTTTACTTCACCGCGGTCCCGTACTTTTTCTTAAAGCTGTCCCTCAACAAAATAAATTTGAAAAGTAAATCCATACTGCAAAAGTACAAAAACAGACCAAATAATTGTGTTGGGCTGTCATCCAGTTTTTATTTTGCAATTAGCCGAAATTCTGCAAAAAGAAAAAAGTACGAAACTACATTCTTTCTTCGTTAATTTTGTTTACAACTTCTTCAGTAAGCGAATGGTTTTGCGAAGTTTCAAAACCAAGTTAACGCTTGAACATGAGTAGGTACAGAACTGATTGTCTCATTCACAGTTCCCTTCAAACTAGCACAACCAACACACCAATATCACATTTGTGTAGAGTATTTGAAATTAGATAACATTTCCCTAGCGTTGAGTGTTTGCTTTGAACTCAATTAGTTTGACAAATGTTTGTCAACGATTGTGGACTGATAAGTGCCCTGGTCGCCTTTATTTGCCGAAGATATCAATATCAATAACACTATTGTTGGCGAGTTAACACATGTATTCTTCATTTTTTTGGTTTCAGATGGGTCTTGGTCTGCCACTGCTGATAGCAAACACTCAAAGTCTTGCCAACTGGAATGGTGGAGGACCATTTTCTCCCCCCTCAGATCGCAATGGTCTATGTGCGTCCATGCCAATGGGATTTCCAAATGTTCAAAACCAAGATCAACTAAACAACTCCCGCAATCCTTTCAATGAGAAAACCGATTCATCCGAACCAATCGAGATCGATGAAAAGGACGAAGAACAGACAACACAATCAGCGGCTAGTCCCAATGCGAGACCAACTCCCGGAGAACAAAATAGTGAAGAACTCGATATAAAACAAGAAATATCGGATTTTCTACATCACCCGCCAATAGGACGTCCCGAATCGCATCGATCTTACATTAGTTCGACGGACGAGAATCGAATTGAAAACGATGACTTTGCCCAGGACCTGCGAGTCAGTGCAGCAGCTAGAGGCATTGATTTCAGCCGATTTAATCTTGCCCGCGGTTTACTGCATCAATCTCAGGCCTACGAAGACAAATTCTCACCTCCAATGACGCGAAAGCAACAGAACAATCAGATGCATACGAATGCCCAGCAATCGGGTGCTGCAACCGGAAGTACCAATGAACAGGACGACTGTGACTATGTGGGTTCGAATGTGTCCATAAAACTACGATCCATGGAGCGCACCCAGCGGATAATAGCCGAGAAACTCATCAGCGAAGTACTGTTTTATGGGCAAATCGCTGAACTTGAAAAGACTGCAAAAATTCAACCTAAGTAAGGATTAGAGAGATGGCTGTGCGGAAGTGAAGTCGTCTGTAGGACCTGAACGAATGTGAATACTATGATTTATTTTAATTGCATTTAATTTAAAAGAAAAAAAAAGTCGGACCTAAGCCATCCGGCATGTATGTATGTATAGAATTATGGAATGTGTCGGAAGGACGAAGCATTAAAATTATTTAAAATACAAAGGACAATCGTTTGAATTGAATAAATGGGTTTTGCCTGTGGTAGTCTTACCCCCGCATTAATAAACGCTGATTAGCTAATCAATGGCTAACTTGACAGTTTTCCCAATAAGAAATACTCGCGCAAATGTCAAAAGTTAGTCACTGATTAACTTATCAGCGTTTTTTTAATAAGGGGGTTAATATGTAGGGAGTAAGTCATCTGTGGGTTTCTTTTTGAAGCTTATGTTGACACTGACAGTTATGCGCTCAAAAAATTTGCAGAAACTCAGTATTTTAAGGTCTGTTCCCGTACTTTTGCAGTAAAAATTAGTAAATTCTCAAATTTCTTGGGTTGGGGGTAAATTATCTCGGAAAGAGACAAAATTACAAAAAAGTACGGGAACGCGTTTAAGTAAAAAACAGTAAAATTAAATATTTTTATGTCTTTGAAAGAACAAATGACAAAAAAAAATATGTGTCAAAACAAGCGAGTTGTCACTTTTAGATATCAACTGACAGTTCACCGTTTTTTACCAACAGAAATTTCTGCAGTCAATTTTTTTACATTTTGTGTTTTTATTTTTGTGGAGGGGTAGTTTTTTGCTCTCTCGTGAGCTCTCTCTTTTACTTATTTTTGCGTACGGGAACGGCAATAAGTAAAAATCAGTAAAAATATGTAAGAATTGCACAATCCTCTCAAAAATCAGATTAAAGAAGTCACATGACAGTGCATCGGCTTGCCTAAATCCTTTTTCGGTATGTGTCAGTGAGGTCGTTTCCGACCCTAATCCAAATGAGAGAATTCTCCATCGTCATCCTGCACAGACGGACAAGTTTGGGCGGTATACCAAAACTAGACATCGCTCTGTGTAGTTCCTCTCTATAAATGCTGTCTTATGGGGCTCTGAAGTCGGTGAATAGGTCGTGGATATCAATTTTGACTTCTTTGGGTTTTTCCAGGACCTGCCGAAGGAAGCTTTGAACAGTTGTGGACTTTCCTGGCCTAAAACAACACTGCTAAGAACCGATGAGGTTGTTGGTAAACGGTTTCAGGCGTTCACATATAACGGCAGATATGATCTTGTAGGCGATGTTAAAGAGACTTAAGCCTCTGTAGTTGGCGCAGTTCAGAGAGTCTCCCTTTTTGTAGATCGGGCAAACGATGCTGGGGTTCCATTCTTCAGGCATACTTTCATCCGAACAGATTTCGATTATCAGTAGGTAGATGCTAATTACCAAGTCATCTCCGCCGACTTTATAAAGCTCGGCGGGAAGGCCGTCATTTCCGGCTGCCTTGTTAAGCTTGACTTTAGATATTGTTATCGTCACTTCACTTAGGTCGGCTGGTTGGCAGTTTTCGCTGCTGTTGCCAATATTAAATGGTTCGTTTTGCCTGACAGCGGAATTTTGTTCCTCATCGCCATTTAACAGTCTACAGAAGTGGTTCTTCCATATCCTCAGCATCGACTGTGTCTCAACTACGACATTTCCTTGTTCATCTCGACAGGATTCTGTTCGAGCCTTGTATCCTTGGCTTTGACGTTTCACACCTTGGTAAAACTTGCGAACATCGTTCCTGGAGTGGCACCTCTCTATATCCTCGATCGCGCGCTTTTCTTGCTCTTTTTTCTTCTTTCTGAACAGACGCTGTTCTTCCCTTCTTCTCTGCCTATAGAGCTCAATGGCAGAAGACATCTTGAACAGTATTGTCGGAAAATATAGCCTACACGACAAAACGTCTGGTAACGGACTTAGGCTAATTGACTTCGCTACGGAACGAAATGGCACTATATACAGCACACGGTTTCCTCACCTCGATATCCATTAGGGGACTTGGCGGTCTCCATATCAACGAACAGTCAAACAAACTGATCACATTGTATTAGACAAGAGGCACGCATCCAGTATTTTGGATGTCCGAACATTCCGAGGGGCTAACATCGACTGGGACCACTAACTTGATGCAGCCAAGGTAAGGATGCGGATATCCACCACGCCACAACAAACGAGAAATACTGTGAAAAAATTTAATGTCCAACGACAGCGATCGCAAGAGACCGCCAAGGCCTTCGCGCAACGCGTATCCCTTAACCTCTCGATTCACACCATACCACCAGCATCTAACGTCGAAGAACAATGGCAACGATGCCAACAACCATTAGATCAGCCACAACTGATGTGCTAGGTTTCTCGCGGCCACCAGCAAGAAACCCCTGGTTTGATGAGGAATGCCGACAGATGCCCGCAGCCAAGAACGAGGCCAACAAGTCTAAGCTGCAGGTGAAGACGAGAACTGACATTGAGCTCTATAGGCAGAGAAGAAGGGAAGAACAGCGTCTTTTCAGAAAGAAGAAAAAGTAGCAAGAAAAACGCGCGATCGAGGATATAGAGAGGTGCCACTCCAGGAACGATGTTCGCAAGTTTTACCAAAGTGTGAAACGTCAAAGCCAAGTATACACGGCTCGAACGGAATCCTGTCGAGATGAACAAGGAAATATCGTAGTTGAGACACAGTCGATGCTGAGGATATGGAAGAACCACTTCTGCAGACTGTTAAACGGCGATGACGAACAACATTCCGCTGTCAGGCAGAGCGATCCATTCAATATTGGCAACGACAGCGAAAAATGCCAACCACAAGACCTAAGTGAAGTGAGGATAGCAATATCTAAACTCAAGCTTAATAAGGCCGCCGGAAATGACGGCCTTCCCGCTGAGCTTTATAAAGCTGTCTGAGATGACTTGGTAAGTAACATCAAAGATTATGAATTCTATACAGAAGACGCACTCCATATAAGAAAAATTGTTCTATGGCGGGCTGTGCCAGGACGTTTTTGTTCTTGTTTTTCATGTGTTTTCATGCACACCGCCCGCCCGTACCATGAAGCTGCCGAGCAAAAGTTTCTGTTCTTTGTTCTCAATGCGTCATCTGTATAGAGTTCATAATCTTTGGTAACATCCACCAACTCATAAGCCAAATCTGGTCGGATGAAAGTATGCCTGAAGAATGGAACCTCAGCATCGTTTGCCCGATCCACAGAAAAGGAGACCCTCTGAACTGCGCCAGCTACAGTGGCATAGGTCTCCTCAACATCGCCTACAAGATCCTATCTGCCGTAATATGTGAACGCTTGAAACCGTTTACCAACAACCTGATCGGCCCTTATCAGTGTGGTTTTAGGCCAGGAAAGTCCACAATCGATCAAATTTTCACACTTCGGCAGATCCTGGAAAAAACCCAAGAAGTCCAAATCGATACCCACCACCTATTTATCGATTTCAAAGCCGCATACGACAGCATTTATAGAGACGAACTATACAGAGCCATGTCAAGTTTTGGTATACCGCCCAAACTCGTCCGTTTGTGTAGGCTGACGATAGAGAATTCTCGCTGCTCCATCAGGGTCGGAAACGACCTCACCGACACATTCGATACCAAAAAGGATTTAGGCGATGTGCTGTCATGTGACTTCTTCAATTTGATTCTTGAGAGCATTGTGCAAAACTCCCGAGCCAACACCAGAGGCACAATTCTCCAAAAATCGGTGCAACTACTGGCATACGCCGACGATATTGACATCATTGGTAGGACTCAACGTGATGTCATAGATACGTTTCCTAGTATAGAGAAGGAAGCGGCAAAAATGGGTTTAGCTGTGAGTATGGGTAAAGCCAAGTATATGCTGTAAACGCGAATGGACACACAACATCGACGAATTGGACAAAACGAACAATTGACAGATATAACTTTGGGGCAGTATGGGACTTTGTCTACCTGGGCTCCGCTATTAACTCTGACAACAACATCTCGTCAGAAATCAAACGAAGAATTACTCTTGCCAACCGCTGTTTCTTCGGGCTAAGAAGGCAATTTAGTAGTAAAGCCCTCACTCGAACTACTAAGGAGATCCTATATAAGACCCTCATCATCCCAGTCCTGCTCTACGGCGCTGAAGCATGGACCGTATCAAAAGCGGATGAAGAAATCCTTGGTAGATTCGAGAGGAAAATTCTTCGAAAAATCTTCGGTCCCGTTTGCGTTGACGGGCTATGGAGACGAAGATTCAACCAAGAACTTTACGAACTGTACAGCAACATGCCCCTAATCAAAAAACTCCGCATTGGACGTTTAAGATGGCTAGGACATGTAGAAAGAATGGACACCAATACTCCGGCTCGCAGAGTCTTCGATTCCCAGCCAGACGTCGGACGCAGTAGAGGAAGACCTCGGCTTAAGTGGCGCGCACAAGTACAAACCGACCTCAACCAACTTGGAGTGCGCAACTGGAAGCAGTTAGCTAAGGACCGGGCTAATTGGAGAGGCATGTTGGTTGAGGCCCAGGTTCATCCCGGACTGTAGCGCCACTTAAGTAAGTAAGTAACCACGGAGTATCTGAATAAAAGTTATATCTTTTGCACGGATACTAAGGGTGGGTAATGAATACGACTACGGAGGCACTAATATCTATGCTCTCTCCGGTGTGACGATCGCAAGGATCAATTAACTTTTTTAACTTTAATCGGGTTCCACGAATTTTTTTTTGAAATTCACATTTGTTTTGATCCGATAACATATCGATCATAGGCCTGAAATAACGTAACACTGTCCTGTTTTCTAGTAGCAAGAACTCCTCCAATCGACGAGCTAGAACGAGCTTTATGCTTGCAGGCCTAAGCTCTTTAGGTACTGGACACCGCTTCTATACATCTGCCGGGACTGGCCTTATGCCCTGCAACCGTAGGTCATAGAGGTAGACTTGAGGATGGAAGGGTTATAGAGGGCAAACATGGTGAGAAGATAACTGGCTTCATAACTCCTCAATTTATAATTCCGTCATGAAATTGGAGAATGAGAGATCGTTTAAGGATCACGACTAACAGACCAGTCCTTCATGTTCGTCCTTGCTCAACACCAAACGTTGGAGTACCAATACACTTTGAATGCATGATTTTAAAGTTTTGACATAGCGTATAGATCGAAGTGACCTTGGATTTTTTTTCAAAATCTGTTACTTTGCTAAGTTCCACATAGATTTTTATGTGCAACATAAATAAATTTATGTATAACTTAAAAGTTTTGTGGAACATAGCTATAATCAGGGGTCGAATCGCGTCCTCCGTGAACGGATCGGCAATCGTACGAACAACAATTACGTGATTCATCGTACGAACGAACGTATTGAGATTGTGTCATACGAATGCTCACGGAACGTAATTTTTAGTTTGACGTGGTAGCTGTACTAGAATAAAATAAAAAAGGTAATAGTCTAAACTTAAAATAAATGTCATTGGGAAGTAAAATTCGGCAAAATAAAAGTTGAAAAAAAAAACATTTTACAACATTAAATGGATTCGGCGTTGTTATTTTGTCAGAAGAAATGAAAAACAATTTCGAACACAGCTAAGAGATAGTAGCAATTGTTCAATTGAGAACTATCTCTGAAAATAATGTACAAAGCATATGTATTAATAGATTTATGAAACGGGTTCGCTTAAATAAAGAGGCATTTTAATATGTATTTAAGAAACTTTACTTCTGTGGACAATTATTCACCGCAGTACCTATTGTATTTCAATAAGCAGCAATAAATTCTTTCTTAATGTAGGTTACCAACACACCGTCGCAGGTGTCCCATTTTCCTTCAATTTGTTTGTTGAATTTTGGTTCTATCAAAACACATTCTCTTGAAGAAGTGCCAATTTGTTGAATAGCCTTCCTATAATAACGAATGGAATCATCTATTGAATCCTTGGACGCAATACGCAGTTGTGGCTGACTTACCATTAGTCATTGGTAACTCGTTGATAAGTCCCTCAACTGATGATTCCAATCCAGTTGCTTAAATTATTAAATTATGCTCTTCGGTGAGATGCTTCTCCTCGTACGGTCCCACCTCCTTTTCTGTTGTTTATTTCTTTTTCATCTAAAATGTTTGGTCAGCGAAAACCTCTAAACAAATTAAATAATAAACAGCGACTCAATAAACTAAATGTGCTTTCCTACTTCCACGCTGTAACTTCTTTAACCTGAGGTCCTACAATATTTAAAATAGTTGTCAAGCTATCTCACATTTTTATGGATGTAGTAGCTTTGTCTTGAGCAGTATTTGGAATCGAGTTTTTTTTGCCAAGTTTGGCGATCTCTCTACGTACTCCGCCAAGATACACGTTTGATTTGAATTATTTTATTGCGATTTTTCTTAAAAATGTTTTTTTTTTTTGTATATACAGTCATCCACAAAAGTCTGCGTACAACGATAAAAATTTTGAAAATAGAGGCGCTGTGGCCAAATAGTAAATATTAGATATTTCAAATTGACATATTTCAGTAAAACAACATTATACGCATTCATTTTCGACAATATTTACATACAATATTTACTGTTCTTAAGAAAACAGTAACGAAAACAAAAAAAGTCATTGAATTCACTCCACAAAAGTCTGCGTACAACTCAGTGCAGTTTGGCATGAATTCCGTTTAAGTAGCGGTACATTTTATGTTTGCAAGTAATGAATCATATTCATAGTTGTTTGTTTGTAATGATGGTAGAGAGAACCGTTTTCGTTGAAATTCGGTCAAGGTTACTTCGAAAAATGGCAAAAACAGAATTAAGTGTATCTGAAAGGCAGTTGATTATTAATTTGCACATAAAACAGCAAAAGTCGTACTCCCAAATAGCGGAAATAACTTCAAGACCCCGATCAACGATCCAGAGAACAATAAGTCGCTTTAGGGATGAAGGTCGAATCGAAACGAAGCCAAGATCTGGGAGACCATCGAAGCTCACTTTGAGGGATAAGCGGGTGGTTAAACGAATTGTGGACCAGGAGCTATTCATTAGCACTCAAAAGATAAGTTCACAACTTGAAATATACAATAACACCACAGTGCATCCAGAAACGGTAAGAAGGGTCATCGTTGATATGGGATTTAAGTCGTGCGTACCTAGAAAAAAAACCAAATGTGAACAAAATAACAGACAGAAACGTCTTACGTTCGCAAAGGAATACGTTAACAAATCTCCAGACTTCTGGCGCAAGGTTATATTCACGGACGAATCAAAATATAACATTTTTGGCTCGGACGGCCGCTTGAGAGTCTGGCGACGTCAAAACACTGCACTTAATCCAAAGTATACCATTAAGACAGTGAAACATGGAGGTGGGGGTTTGATGGTATGGGGCTGTATGTTTGCATCGGGGGTCGGAAAGTTGGAAATTATAGAAGGAATCATGGATCAGTACTCCTACATTGATATACTTAAGAGAAATCTGAAGGACAGTGCCGAAATGCTCCGAGTCTCGAATGATTTTTACTTCCAGCAAGATAATGACCCGAAACATACGGCCTATAATGTGCGTATGTGGCTTTTGTATAATATCCCCCACATGTTGCGAACGCCACCGCAGAGTCCAGACCTCAATCCCATTGAGCACTTATGGGATGAATTAGAACGGAGGATCCGAACGCGCGAAATACGAAATAAAATCCAACTTAAGGAAGCTTTACTAGCAGAATGGAGAAATATTAGTAGTTCGTATACAGAAAAATTGGTTTCTTCTATGCAAAACCGTTTGAAGGAGGTGATTAAGTTGAAAGGATATCCCACTAAATATTAACCATAAAAGTAAAAATATAAAACAATTTTTCATACAATTGAACTAATTTTTTCCACTTTATTTTAGAACTGTACGCAGACTTTTGTGGAATGAATTCAATGACTTTTTTTTTATTTTTGTTATCGTTTTCTTAAGAAAATAAAAAAAAATGTAAATATTGTCGAAAATGAATGCGTTTAATGTTCTTTTACTAAAATATATCAATTTCTAAAATCTAATATTTACTATTTGGCCACAACGCCTCTATTTTCCAAACTTTAATCACTGTACGCAAACTTTTGTGGATGACTGTATATATAAAAATGGATCTTGGTTTGTTCGGATGCTTAAAACTCGAAAACGACTGGACCAAATTGGATACTTCCTTCTGCGGATTTGTTCGTAATTGCTCCGCGAAGGTTTAGGAAAAAAAAAAAAAAACATATGAGAGGCTACAATCCGCTATGCGGATCGTTGAATACCCTATCCCATCCCATCCTTTAAATTAATATCTACAAAATATAGGCCTTATGGCGATGAAATATAGAAAATGACATTGTCACAATATATTGCTCAGACAGTTTCTCAAAATCTTGTGTGGTTCGACAAAAAACAAGGTATTTCTATTGCTAATGCCTTGGGATGGGTATACAAATGGTTTTTGTAAGAAAACACCCCCAAAATGTGGGCGTAGGTGAAAATGAACTATGGACAAAATGTTTATATTACCATTTCGGAAGTATTTGCATCAAAATTTTTTTTTCGAAAGTCTTAAAATTTGGACAAAAAGCGTTTTTTACTAAAAACGCCCCCAAAAAGTGGGCGTGGCAAAAAAATTTGTATGAACGAAATATAGATATTAGGATTGTCTAAATATGCTACTCAGACACTTTTTTGAAATTCCTTACGGTTTGGCCAAAAAATAAGTTTTCCTAAAAAGGGGGCGTGGCAGTAGGCGGATTTCAAAAATTTTTACACTTGTTCTGGTGGCACGAACGAGGATCCTATATACCAAATTTCATTAACCTAGCTCAAAATTTAAGGCCCAAAAACCGCTGACGAACAGACGGACGGACAGACAGACATGGCTAATTCGACTCAGCTAGCGATTCTGAGTCGATCCATATACTTTGAGGTATATGTAGCAAAATTATTTCTCTATGTTACAAACTAAGTATCAAAACTAATATACCCCCCTATGGGATAGGGTATAAAAAGAGATGGCAAAACAACGTTTGACGGGCCAGCTTGTATGATATAAATCTAAATATTTTTATTTTTTCCTCTGCATACTTTTGTTTTTCCATCTTAAAAATGAACAGGATTTCTAAACAAAACAATTATCAAGAAAAATTATTTTGCAATATCCCATATGACAGATAATCAGCTGTCTTTAATTTCACCGAGTGATTTCGAAAACTTTTCGAAGTTATGAAATCGGTCGGAATCAGAGATCTGCACCGATACACCGCACTCTCCAATACATCGCATGTATACTCGGTTTTTAAATGACTCAGTCTCAAAAATATCGCAAACAAAAACTATCGCCACCGCATTGACTAAAAACACGAACGCTATTGCTATTGCACTCTCTCTTACTCATATACTCTGAGTATAAGTAACTCTTTATTATGTCAAAGCGGTGTTTTCGTAAAATAAGTGTGAGTATTTTTAATAAGCGATACATGTGTTAACCGCCACCGCAGTGCAATGATTGCTCTTCGTAAGGTTCTATTGTTATAAAGTATAATAACTAATTTTGTTCATTTACAATGTTTTATGTTTCATTCAAAAAAAAAGTAAAAACAAAACTAAAATACCTTTTATTTTGCGTTTGGTAGAATATTCCATGAATTAATTGCGGTGTTTGCAGAAACACCGCATATACCGCAATTGACACCGAGGCGAGCCGGCAGCATTCAGAAGCGGTGGTGCTTAACACTCGAGTATGCGAGAGAGTCATACACTCATTGACTCCATTGTTGAACATATTCTCAACGCAACTATCGCATAGCTTGCGATGGCGGTATACACCTGCACCGCTTTTTTCTGAGTCTATCGCAAGATATAAAAACATGACCGCATGCAGTTCTCTGGTCGGAATGTGGAACACCAAAAACGAATTCACTCGATTTACAAAAGTAATTTCACTTTCATTTCACTCGATTTCTGGAACCTAGCCGTAAGTTAGGAAAGTAGAAGCGCTACTAACCTGAAAAACATCTGACGGCATTATTACTGCTTAGGCAGGTCAGAATTAAAAAAAAAAAAAAGTTAACCACTGCGTAAATCTTAAGTAGCAATAAATAAAACACTTTGTTTTTTTTTTTATTTAACCAAGTTTTTTTTAAACTTTGTTTAATCTTTTTTTTTATAAATTTTATTATGTTACTTATCGTACAAGATAAATAAACAAAATCCAGATATAACAGACAAAAAATAAGGAAAAAAAAGAGTCAAAATAAAGTAAAATCAAAGAAATCTTAATTGAAAAAAAAATCTAAAATCCACTCAAACGATGGAGTTTAACTTTTCCTACTATTTCATTTATTTGTTTTGATGAATATTTTAATATAACTTTTTTTTTTATTAAATTTATTTTATTAATTGGTAGCAATAGTTTCCCATTAATTTTATTTATAACTTTTTTTCATTTACTGAATTTTTCTTGACCTGTTTTATCACATTTCTTTGGAAACATTATCTGTGTGTTCTTTTACTGTTCTTGTTTCAAGTTAAGATTTTATTTTGTTAAATTTTATTTTTTTTTTGTTTTAATATTATTTTACTCTAATCTGTCTATATTCTCTCATCTTCTTAAACGAAAACAAAATTTTATTTACCAAAATCTCTAATGTGTGTTTGTCTATGAATGAAAGTTAAAAAAGAAACAAAAAAAAAAATATTTAAACATTAAAATTTAGCGTAAGCAACAATGACGTTCTGAATAAAAATGAAAAGACTGAATTTAAAAAAATAGCTACAATAAATATAGTAAAATATTATGCAAGAATTATTATTTATCCAGTTTAACATTCAAATACGAAAATATTGTTTACATTTATTTAACAATTATTCATTCTTAGTTCAGATGCTGTAACTAGGTGTGGATTGATTTTTTTTTTAGATGTTTGCTGCTATTGTTGTTGTCAGTTGTGGTTTTAATCTCCAGCATAGAGATCGTTGATAAAGAGAATCAGAGTAAAGGTGGTATTTTGAATAAACTTCGTAAGAGGTGGTTTAGAAATCAAAACCAAAGGAGGCACCATTGCCACCGCTGAACTGGAAGAATTGCCGGAACATTTGATTTGGATCAAACTCTGAAAGTAGAAAAAAGGAAATAAGTTAATAAAATTGAGTGGACTGTTGGTTATTGAGGGTGTTTTAGGGCAAACGAAATGATATATGCCCATCAATGAAAAAAAAAAACCATTTCTTACGAAGCAACCAATAGCCTCCGAAAGGACTAATTTTATGTTGACGACCCATTAAACGACAGGCGAACAACCAGCGAAATCCCTAAACTGCTACAAAGCAGACATTACTGAACTATTTGTGCCGGTATAGTCGACAGGATTCTTTGTTCTTGGAGTTAATTGAAAGAAAATCCTCTAAGTTAATCCAGCTTTCATCAAGAAGTCGTAGTTCCAATCACACGAGAAAATCTATTTCACGTGATGTTGGCTAAAGTTGTGCTATTCCTTGCACTTTTGTGTTCCGCCATTTTTTTTTTTTTTTGTGAATCTGAGGGGCCGGTGCACTATCCTTAAGTGATGCGATTATATGAGGACACAAGCGTTCTCACTCTAGCCTCTTACTATCAACTCCTACTCTCACCTCCACGCTGGTGACTGGTGGGTGCCACTGCCTAGTACCTCGACTGGAGATGGGGTATTAAACCCCCGTGGAAGGTCGTTGGTGGCAGCAAACGAGAGAGGGGGAGGGGTGTCCTCTCACTAAGGAAATCACTCTCAGGCGGCAGCGGAGGAATTCCCTATATGGAGTCAACGGTGGCACCTACAGCCCCAGCTTGATCGAACTGATAGTGAAATCCCTATATGAGCTGCTTCGACATATTTGAACACCAGGTCTATAGGGATTTCCAATACTGAGCCAGGGTATTGGAAACGAGTTGGTGGCGGAGGAGCCCTCAATGGGTCAACGGAAGCGCTCATACCCCAAAATGGGCTACTGACATCGGTATTTTTTCCGGCCCGCTGTCCTAGGGTCAAAACAAGGGCTAGGCCCTCCAGGTTGGGGGTTGTGCTTTGGGTTAACTACCCATCCACGGAAAAAAGGTTATGTTACGAAGCAACCAATAGCCTCGGAAAGGACTGACATTATTGTTGACGACCATGCTAAACGAAAAAAGGCCACGACGTTCGTATCTGCACCTGGAATGTGAGAACATTAAACAGGAGAGGTGCAGGCGAATAACTAGCGGAAGCCCTAAACTGCTACAAAGCAGACATTACTGCCATCTTGGAAATACGATGGGATGGGCCGGGCAAAAAGAGGATGAAAAACTGTGACATCTACTATGGACCGTGTTATAGTGAGCAGAAACAGCGACTATTTGGATACAAATACAAATTTTTGGCGCAACAGGCTCGTTAGTACCCAGGGCCTAGCTTTCTCACAACCATTCATGTGTGCGTGTGTACTTCTTGCACGATGGCGGGACCTCCTGTTTTATGCCGACTCCGAACGGCTAAGTTGAGATAAGCTATTCTTGACAATTGATACTACTCGGATGATTTATCAGATATTCACGAGAGGAGAGCCAGTGAAAAATCATTTAGGTGTTGCTACGGCTGGGAATCGAACCCAGACCTTCTGCGCGGCAGTTCATCGCACTAACCATCGCGCCACTGAGCCCCCTATTTGGATGCGGATTTGTTAGAAGTGCCAGACTTAGGCAAGAAGTCTTATGTTTCCAAGACATTAGCGAATGCATTGTAACAATCCGCATCAAGGCCAAATTCCCCAACATAAGCCTTATATGAGCTCATGTTCCGACGGAGGAAAAGGATGATATAGCTAAGGATTGCTTCTACGAGCTCCTCGACAAAACCTATGAGCGACTACCAAAGTACGATGTTAAAATCGTGCTGGGAGATTTCAACGCAAAGGTAGGAAGAGAAGACATCTTTAGCAGTACTGTTGGAAAATATAGCCTACACGACAACACGTCTGGTAACGGACTTAGGCTAGTTGACTTCGCAACGGAACGAAATGCCACGATAGCCAGCACACGGTTTCCTCACCTCGATATCCATAAGGGGAGAATGCGGTCTCAAGATCAACGAACACTCAACCAAATTGATCACATTGCTATAGACAAGAGGCACGCATCCAGTATTTTGGATGTCCGAAAATTCCGAGGGGCTAAGATCGACTCGGACCACTACCTTGTTGTAGCCAAGGTAAGGATGCGGATATCCACCACGCCACAACAATCCAGAAATACTGTGAAAAAATTTAATGTCGGCAGACTGCAATCGCAAGAGACCGCCAAGACCTTTGCACAACGCGTATAACTTAACCTCTCGATTAACACCATACCACCAGCATCGAATGTCGAAGAGCAATGGCAACGATGCCAACAGGCCATTAGATCAGCCGCAACTGATGTGCTAGGTTTCACGCGCCCACCAGCAAGAAACCCCTGGTTTGATGAGGAATGCCGACAGATGCTCGCAGCCAAGATCGAGGCCTACAAGGCTAAGCTGCAGATGAAGACGATAGCTGCCATTGAGCTCTATATGCAGAGAAGAAGGAAAGAACATCGGCTTTTCAGAAAGAAGAAAAAAGAGCAAGAAAAGCGCGCGATCGAGGATATAGAGAGGTGCCACTCCAGGAACGATGTTCGCAAGTTTTACCAAAGTCAAAGCCAAGGCTATAAGGCTCGAACAGAATGCTGTCGAGATGAACAAGGAAATATCGTAGTTGAGACACAGTCGATGCTGAGGATATGGAAGAACCACTTCTGCAGACTGTTAAACGGCGATGACGAACCATTTAATATTGGCAACGGCAGCGAAAACTGCCAACTAACCGACCTAAGTGAAGTGAGGATAGCAACATCTAAACTCAAGCTTAATAAGGGCGCCGGAAATGACGGCCCTCCCGCTAAACTTTATGAAGCTGGCGGAGATGACTTGGTAAGTCACATCCAGCAACTCATTAGCCAAATCTGGTCGGATGAAAGTATGCCTAAAGAATGAAACCTCAGCATCATTTGCCCGATACACAAAAAAGGAAACCCTCTGAACTGCCCCAACTACAGAGGCATAAACCTTCTCAACATCGCCTATAAGATCCTACCTGCCGTAATATGTGAACGCCTGAAACCTGATCTGCCCTTATCAGTGTGGTTTTAGGCACTGATCAAAGCTTTCCACTTTGACATGTCCTGGAAAATCCCAAGAAGTCAAACTCGATATCCACCACCTATTTATCGATTTCTCAGAGTCACATACAACAGCATTTATAGAGACTAACTACACAGAGCGATGTCTAGTTTTGGTATACCGCCCAAACTCGTCCGTCCGTCCATCAGGATAGGAAACGACCTTACCGACACATTCGATACCAAAACAGGGTTAAGCCAAGGCGATGCACTGTCATGTGACTTCTTTAATCGGATACTTGAGATGATTGTGCTAAACTCCCTAGCCAACACCAGAGCACAATCTTCCATAAATCTGTGCAACTTCTAGCATACGCCGACGATATTGACATCATCTTCGGTCCGACTCAATGGGATGTCATAGCCACGTTTTCTAGTATAGAGAAGGAAGCCGAAAATGGATTAAGTTGTAAATGGGGCTAAGACTAAGTATATGCTGTCAACACGAAAGAAAGACAACATCGACGAATTGGACAGAACGTCACCATGGACAGATATAACTTTGAGGTAGTACAGGACTTTGTCTACCCCTGCTCCGCTACTCCGACAACAACATATCGTCTGAAATTAAAAGAAGCATTGCTCTTCCCAACCGCTGTTTCATCGGACTAAGAAGGCAATTCAGTAGAAAAGCCCTCACTTGAACTACTAAGGAGATCATATATAAGACCCTGATCATCCCAGTCCTGCTCTACGGCGCTGAAGCATGGACCGTATCAAAAGTGGATGTAGAAATCCTTGGTTGATTTGAGAGAAAAATTCTTCGAAAAATCTTCGGCACTGTTTGCGTTACACACGTGCTTTGGAGAACAAGATTAAACCTGTAACTATACGAGCTGTACATCGACATGCCCCTAGTCCTCCTGCTTGCAGAGTCTTTGATTCCCAGCCATACGTCGGACGCAGTATGGAGAGCACTTTTCCGCCACTTAAGTAAGTAAGTTATCAAATTAAAAACATCCAACATTACCTTGTTCCTGTTCATCCATATCGTGGCCGCTGTCATAGCGCATTTTCTTTCGCGAATCGGAAAGAATTGCGTACGCTTCACCGATTTCTTTGAACTTAAGCTCCTCAGCCTTTCGCTCTTCGGGTGTTGAATTCGCATGTCTGTCTGGATGATGTACAAGAGCCTTCTTGCGGTATCCCTTCTTGATTTCATCCTCTGTAGCGTTTTTAGTCACGCCCAGGATTTTGTAATAGTCCTTTCGTTTTGACTTTTTCAACGCAAACTTTGCGTCGCGCAGCAGGTTCTTGATTTCTGTGGTTTTTTGCAGTTGGAACGCCGACTCATAGTCGGCTACACACTCGTCGTACTTCTCCAAATCGTTGTAGCATCGTGCGCGCAACAACAATGCCTTTAAGTAATGTGAGTTGATCTCAAGAACCTTTGTGCAATCTACGATGGCTTCGCGCAGACTGCCAATTTTAGAATTTACCAACGCACGGTTGTAGTACAGCTTGCTGTTCATATCCTTGTTGAACGGATCGATCTCAAGCGCGTCTGTGTACACAGTCTGTGCCTCACGGAATCGTCCCGACTTGAAGAGAATATTTCCAGACTCTTTTTTCTCTTTGAGTAGTTTCGATTTGTTGCGCATGGTTTTCGACTTTATGTGATCTGGATCGAGCTGTAAGGCTCGTTCAAAGTGCAGGATACCCTTCTCGAGATTATCACTGTAATAGAGACACAGACCACGCACGTAGATAGCATCTGCAGAGGTGGTATCGACTTTCATCACACTCACGGCAATGTCAACCGCTTCGTCTGTGCGTCCAAGGAATGCCAAACATTCGGCTTTCATCAGCTTGTACCGGATGCAGGCTGGTGAGATTTTCAGCGCATTGTCCAGATAGTAGACGACATTTCTGTAGGACTTGCCGTCGTAGTTTGTCTGAACGGTTTTCTCGATTTGACGCAATTGCTGGCACGACTGCTGTTCGAGTTTGATTGCACTGTTTGAGGGATCGATTTCTTCGAGCTTTTTGATGGCCTGCTCGGTGCCGATAATGTCACCCATTAATGTACAACATTTGGCAATACGGACGTATGCTTTTTCGAATTTCGGATCAATACGGATGGCTGTGCGGGCGTCATTCAGAGCGCTTGTATAGTTGAGCAGCATCATGTGGCAAGCTGCACGATTGCCATAGTATGCCGCCGAATCGGGACATAGTGATATCGCGTCCGAGTAGAGTTTGAGTGCTGATTGGTAGTTTTGTGCTTTATATTGGTCATTACCTAGCTTCTTCTTCTCCTCGGCAATGCTGAAAAGAGAGATGCAGAATTGTATATTAGTTTTGAATGAGAAGTAAAAGGGGTTTAGGTTGTTCAGACATTTCATGTGTTGGACGAGTAATAATCGACTGTTTTTAGCCGATTTAAAATAGTTTTGGAAACTTTTTTCGATGAATCAAAATCTACGCATTATCGAGACGTAAAAAAAAAAGGAGAACGAGGAGACATCTCTACTTATAGACCTATCTCAAAACTGTCTTGCATTCCTAAATTATTCGAACATATTATTTGTGATAAATTGGTCTTCCTTTGTCGAAACATTATCTGTAAAGAGCAGAATGGCTTTGTAAAAAATCGATCCATTGTCACAAATCTCTTAAATTTTATGCATCATTGTTCCAATAGTTTGAAAAAAAAGTCGATTATATAACGGGTGATTTTTTAGCTGGTTTGGTTTTGGCAACACTGGTTTTGACAGCTGACGTGTGTTTAGTACCTTGTGTCACTGTCAAACAGCTTCAGTTTGGTTTGCAATTTAACCATGGATCGTCTTACAAATGAACAACGCTTGCAAATTATTGAATTTTACTATCAAAATTCGTGCTCGGTTCGAAATGTTCATCGCGCGCTGCTTCCATTTTATGATCGGCATTCTCGACCTTCTGAGCAGTCTATTCGGAAGATTGTGACCAAATTTCGCACCAAATTTACTTTGTTGGACATTAAACCACCAACACGTTTACGTACTGTGCGTAGTGAAGAAAATATTGCGGCCGTATCAGCTAGTGTGACAGAAGACCGCGAAATGTCGATTCGGCGCCGTTCCCAGCAGTTAGGCCTTTGTTACAGCACTACGTGGAAAATTTTGCGGAAGGATTTGGGCGTAAAGCCTTTTAAGATACAGCTGGTGCAAGAACTAAAGCCAGCCGACCTACCACAACGCCGAATTTTTGGTGAATGGGCTCTTGGAAAGCTGGCCGAGGATCCGCTTTTTTATCGAAAAATTGTGTTCAGCGATGAGGCTCATTTTTGGTTGAATGGGTACGTAAATAAGCAAAATTGCCGCATTTGGAGTGAAGATCAGCCAGAAGCATTGCAACAGCTACCAATGCATCCCGAAAAAGCCACTGTTTGGTGCGGTTTATGGGCCGGCGGCATTATTGGGCCATATTTCTTCAAAGATGATGCGAATCGCAGCGTTACTGTCAATGGTGAACGCTACCGAGCGATGATAACAAACTTTTTTTTGCCCGAAATGGAAGTTCTTGACTCGCATGATATGTGGTTTCAACAAGACGGTGCCACATGCCACACAGCACGCGGAACAATGGCGCAATTGCGAGGCGAGTTTGGTGAACAGTTAATTTCACGTTTCGGGCCGGTCAATTGGCCGCCTAGATCGTGCGATTTGACACCATTAGATTATTTTTTGTGGGGGTATGTCAAGGCTAATGTCTATAGGGACAAGCCCGCTTCGATTGACGCACTGGAAGCCAACATCCATGCATTCATTCGTGAGATACCGGCCGATATGTGTGAAAGAGTATGCCAAAATTGGACTCAGCGGATGGGCTACCTGAGACGCAGCCGCGGTCAACATTTGCATGAAATTATCTTTAAACATTAAATTGCAATGTTCAAACTATCGATTCAAATAAATATTTCATTCATTTTTTCGAATTTTTTGTGTTTTTTTTTTAAAAAAAGTTCTAAACCTCTTAAAAAATCACCCGTTATATACACTGACTTTTCCAAAGCTTTTCACCAGTTATCGCATAACATCATAATTTTTTAAACTTAAGGCATATGGATTCCCTCCAGATTTCATAAATTGGGTTCAATCATATCTCTCATTGGGAACTTATCAGGTAAAACTTAGAGATTCTAAGTCCAACCCTTTTGTTGCCATCTGGAGTACCTCAAGGAAGTCATTTAGGACCTATCTTATTTATACTTGCTATTAACGATTCAAGAGCTTGTATTCGAGACACCAAAATATTGATATATGCCGAGGATATGAAAATTTTCAAATATGTGCTATTGGGTTTAATACCCGGGGAGGTTCCTATAACCTTCGTAGACAATACAACTATGGTATGCATTAGGCTATTAGTCGCATTAGTAGAGTTTACAATAAAAATAGCGATGTAGTTGAACTGCATGTTAGTAAAAGTAGTTTAAAAAACACTGCGAAATTGTATGCTAGAGTCGTAATAATAATAAATAAAAATAATACAAAAAATAATTTTAATTTTATCGTTTATTGATTTTGTTAATATCAAACTAAATAACTTCTATGTTCTGTTAATGTCCCATGATGAGCCTGTGGATGCATATTATATGCTGTGGTAAATCTCTGCTCGTAGATGCGCTTGTATTTAGCTCGCTACGACACAGATCTGATAGTGTTTAAAAAAAAGGTCAGATGTCAAATCTTTTTGTGTTGGTGTAAATCTCACTTGAAATCGAGATTTTTCAAAAGTGATCTAGATAAAAAAGAGTGCATTTTTATACCAATCGAAAACAAAAAAATTGATCTAGAGCAAAACAGAAAAGTGATCTAGATCAAAAAAAAAAAATCCCAATCGAAAACACTATCAAATTCGTGATAAACCATCTCTCGGCAATATTCATAATTGAGCTGAAATGTGAGATTGCTTTTTTCGATAACAATGAGTGGATGAACAAACGATTGAATCAATATGATAAAACTGCGGCTGTAATGTACCTATTGCCTGCTCTTTTCGATTTCAAATTTGTTGTTTGTATGACACATGGCTGTCATTTTGTTATCTTGCTTAAAGAGCGACGAGCTAAATATGTTTAATATGTTTTATTTGTGGATGTGACAGATTAAATGTCATAATACCGCGTCAGATGTTTACATCCATGTGCAAGAATAAATTTAAAACATCACAAACCGTAGTCGTACTGAAAAAAATTGTAAAAAAAAAAAAAATAATAACGAAGAAAAAATGTACTTTCGTTAATTTTTGTTTTCAATTAAATAAAAATCGTCAAAGGATGACAATCCAGAGGTTTGACACAAACCAATAAACGAATTGTTTGATTTATTCCAAATATACTCGGATAAGTGTGTTTTTTGTAGTTTTATCTTAATATTTGATTTTAATATTTATTTCAATATAATTTTTTTAGGATTGACTGGACGAGTCCAGAGAATCCGCATTGAGGAAAATCTGTAGGTAAATCCAGGCGTTTCGACTCAAAAGCAATCTGCGCATAATTCATGACTTAAATTTGTTTCCGTACAAAATCAAAATTACGAGCAAGTTAAACCCTCTGGATTTGCTTGTTCGCCTAGAATTTTGGCAAAAAATTATTGAAATGTCCGAAGAAGAGAAAATTTTCAGGCTCATTTTGATTAACAGTATATGGAGTGCCTCTAATCCAGAAATTATCACTGTGTGGTGTGCAATTTCATCAATGTGCATTGTCAGGATCTTTTTTACTTCGACGAATATGTGTTCCTTTCACTAGGATTTGGTTCTTACAAGTTGGAGCAATTCCGCATATAGCCAGACTGGTTATGGCGGAGCTGCAATTAAAGTTCCGAAACAAATTATTCACCCCTATCGAGGTATCCGCTCGGAATAATTTCCGAAAAGAAAGTCTGTTACAATCGGAACTCAATTTGCTTTCGAGGTATCCGTTGCGGAACCAATTAAAAAAACATACAATCGCGTTCGTTTGATTCCGCAGCAATTCTTTGTCGGACAACTTCGAAAGAAATGAAACGCATAGCTGTCAAAAATTGTTGACATAACGCATATTTTCATTTCATTTCGTCGGAAGATCTGTTAAAAATACTTAGATATCGGAACGAATATCTCGATACCAAATTCTTCCGAACGGATACCTCGATTGGGGTGATTATTCAGTAACTCCACTTTCCGCTTTCCACAAGGGTGACCTCACCAGATGTTTTTTTATGCGGTTATGTCAAGCAAGAGGTGTACAAAACTAAAACAAGCAATTTGATTGGATTGAAACAGTCGATTAAAACTATAATTGAAACGATCCGGACTTCAAGCTTTCAGGTCGCAATGAATAATTTTCAAGTCAGGTGTCACATATGCATGAATGAGCGGGGGGGTCGTTTACGGTCTATCATGTCCAAAAACAATTAGATATATAAAATATAATTTTTTTTTTTATAAAATTAAAGAAAAAATACATGAAATGCATTAATTAAGTCTTTTGTCGGTTTTTCAGTGCTGAGTTATTCCAGAGTTTACAAACCCTGGATTAAATTAAATCTAGATTGAACTCAAGAAGGAGTTTTCAAGTGCAACATTAAATTTGACAACATGAGTGCCGATTCAATATGATAGCACTCATGATTTATTTATTTTGCTGGTAAAAAGTTATCGAAATGTATAGAATCTGCAAGAGCTCAGTTATCAGCTGTTCGGTTTCCATTTTCATTTCCTCAAACAAACGATAATGCATTTTGTTGCGATCTTACAAGTCTCTTACTCTTTTTAACAGTTAAATTCAAAATGTCACACAATTCTAAGTCATTGAGATCTGAATCTGAATAAATCGTATTCTCGTATGTTTTCATAAATGGAATTGAAAATAAATGTTCGTTTGTTATTTGTCAAAAAATGGAATAATTTAATTTAAGATTAACTCACAAACATTGGTGGGTTAACTTGAAGCTAAAGGCAGAACTATAATAGAAGCTGGTTGCGGACGACCACTTCCGTAACTGTGCGAACACATGCAATTTGTATTGTACGACCATAATAGCTTTTCGCTTCGATTCGTTCACGAATTCAGAGTTATGCCTAAAACACACGTGCAGTGGTTCTGCATGCAGTGCAGCAAGCAAAACACACGTGCATTATTTTTTTGTTTGACATACATGCAGTGCAGTGGCTCCTGTCATTACATTCAGCTTACTGTGGTGGTGTTTGGTGATATATAATTGCCTCATCCATATGGTAGGAACTTGGGTTTCAGCTGGTTGGCATTCATTCCAAATACACATTGAAAAAAGCAATCTCATCTTTGATACTTTACTGGATTTACTTTATGCTCTTAGGTCATAATAAGATTGAATATGTATTCATTCAGTGATTGCTTCCTTTATCAAGCCATTCAAATTGGAAAATATTTTCATGTATATACTTTCGTTTTGTTATGGCATTTATTTGTTTTTTTTATGCGGATTAAACGTCATAATTCAATGATGCCAAATATCTTAATATTACTTTTTTTTTTTTTGTTATGGTGCCATTGCAGTGGATTTAGAAATAGAGACAACTTGCAGTACTGCAACGCTTGCAGATTTTACATGTGTTCGCTCCCATTGAAAACTGTGTGTTCTATCTTTTCTGCAAGGAGAATTCTGCACATGTGTTTCAGGCATTACGGTCAGAAAGTAAACAAAGTAATTACAGCTGTTTATGGGTGGTGTCGGTGTGGTGGATAGGGATACCTATTGATGTAACTGCGTAGCATTTTCAAAAGGAAAGGGTGCAGATAGTTATTATATTATTTACATAGGCATTGTTTGGACAAAACACTCAATCCAAATTGTGTATTTATTAAATGCGTATGTCACTCGGTTCCTCTAGCTGTCAGTCATGCCAGTAAGAAATTGCCAAGATCCATTGAGCAATTGGTCAAAGATGTCCAATCATACTTTTCTCAAAGTAGTCTTTTACTACGAGAATTTTTAGAATTCCAAGAGTTTTTTTTAAACAGAAAAGCATAGGATTTTGCGTCATTAAGACATTAGATGGCTATCGCTACATGCTTCCGTCAATCAAATTATAGAACAACAATAAAGTTAAGTTTCCACTTGCCATTTTTTAATTGATGAATGGTGTATTTTTATGTCATTTAGAAAAATGACAAGTGGAAATAGCCGAAAATTTACTGTCATTGAATTGACTGTCAGGCCTTGGCAGTGATTGGCAACGAATTTGAATGACAAGTAGAAATAGCAAAATTGACAAAGAAAACGTCACTTGGTCATGAACTGACACAACAAATTTATTGGCATTGAGTCGAATGTTTTGTCAATAGAAAGGCAGAGAAAAGACAGAACAAAATATTTTTTGCTGCGGAAATTAAAAAAAAAAAAAAAGAAGTATTAAGTGACATGTCAGCTGCAGAACACCTGGAAACATGGTTATGTATTTTTACTTTTCTATATTGTCTAATCTTTTAAAAAGGAGAATATACATTCAATTACATTCGAGGATGATGCAGTAGAAGGAAAAAAACGAGTGAGAAAATCAAGTATGGAATGGAGTGTGCAGTCCTCGCTTGATCTCATTCACAACGTTGAAAAATTCGACAACATTTGGGACTCCAACAGCAAGCTTTACGAAAATCGAGAAATGATTAACAACTCATGGGAAACTATTTCAAAAACGCTTTCCGTTCCCAAATGTGAAATTATGATGACTGTTGTTGTTTAGTACCAAGATGGAAAAAAATGTCCATTCGTCAACTAAAGTTGAAGGTGCAAATGGAAATAGCTGTCCATGAACTGACAAACGCATTTGTCAAAATTTCATTGTGAATGAAATGACAAACGATTTTGTGCCAATTATTGACATAGGTGGAAATGAACTGGCAATATTGTCAATTATTGACATAAACGAGAACTGTCAAACTTTGTCAATTTAAGGACATGTGGAAACCCAGCTAAGTATCCAACAATAACTAAATTTGCAATATTTATGCTTACCGGCATCTAATACTGCTTGTGAAACAATATTTTCGCAGGTAAACTCGTTAAAAACTAAAAACCGTAATCGCTTCAGTAACGAAAATGTTGCTTTGCAAGTAAAACCGAGGGTTTCTTAAGGTGAAGGCTGTTATAACTTTGTTCCAACAAATAAAATGGTAACTTCAATAAATTCAAAGATTCTCTAAAAAGATACCGAACGATTTAATTTAATAACTTTGTACATATTTAAATTTAAAAATTATCATCTTTTATAAATAATCATCTTATATAATAACAAATGTAACTGTATATGTATTTTTTTGAACTAAAAAAACAAAAACAAAAACGTATTTCTCAAGGAAAAATCGATCGCAGTTTTTTTTTTAGCATTTTTTTTACATTTTTGTTTAGCAGGTTTTGCAGTTTTTCGTCCTAGCTTTAGCAGGTTTGAAAAAATTTGTCTGGTAACGCTGGCTTCCGATTGCTTCCGTCTATTATAGTTCAGCCTTTAACTCTAGAATGATCTCGCACGGAAAAACCGAACCTTAATAACGTAGAACGAGTCGTGCGCCACACCCTGTACTTAAACTTTGACGTGTTTCATCGCATGTACCAGTACTTTTCGTTGAAATGAGTGAGTTCCGTCACGACATTGGAGATTTGACAGTTTTCAGACCTAAGGTGGTGAACATACCTTAGCTTACACAAACATCGTGTGTTAAATTTTCGATATTGTTGTATAAACTTTCCAAGAGAAATTTTGACATGTCAAAGGTTTACCACGTTTGCGACGACTTTCCGATATTTGATGAATACCGTTGGCCTAAATTATGCCCACCGGCAGCGCAACAATTTCAATGCTAAAGTTCACAAACTCCATATCGGTAAATAACGGAAAATATGCTCGATTTCTGAGTGCTTCAGTTGGAATATTTTGCTTGTTCAAAATAATCAGCAAGATAAGCAATTTTGCGCAGGAAATTAGATCTGATAAACTATATCAGCGTCAGCGTTAAAACAACCGCTCAACTGTGATTCATAATAACAAAACTTGTCCCTGAATACGATTTATCAGCGTTGACAGATGCATCTGGCTTTGTTTGTTTTCTTGTGCGCCCATTAGTATGCAAAATGCTTGCCATTTATCATAAGGAGTTGATGCAAAAAATAAAAAAAAACATTTCAACATGGCAGACAGAACTGCTTACGCCGCTAATAACAAACAGTTCAATAACATTTCGTTCTTTTCTATTTTCAGACACAAACTGCTATTTCAAGTCAATTTTGATTACTCCATTCGATATGTTTGATTAATTACACTGATATCACGGTACTTGGTTAGTCATTCAACACCATGTGTGTGTGTTTCTGTGAAAACACTTAACACACCATATTTCGTTTGGAATCTATCACCATCTCTCTCTTTCTCACACTCTATTACACAACACTGACCGGCCAAAGCTAGAAAAGAATGCACACCTCTGCATCGCGATGTCCGTCTTTTTCGTTTGCTCGATGGCAATTCTAGAGCGGCCTAGAGAGCTAGAATAAATATGTTAATTCGCGTGCGTTTATTTATTTATAATCTCACTGCCTACCGCGGCTGACCTGAATTTTAAGGAATTTTTTTATTTTTTTTTTTTTTCATTCTGCGTCGAAACACACCTTTTTATGTTGCTCCTTCTCATAGTGCATAGGTGCGCCCTGCGATGGGGTATTTCTCTAATAATTATGCAATTACACGTCTCAGGTCTACTTAAGGGTTAGTAACGATATAACCATCACCACACAAACATCCACTCACTAGAACATAGTACGCATTATGTGGTCACACAAAGTTTTGAACTCAAGAAGGATGAAAAGAAAATGAAAACACTTGTTGAACCACTACTCCTTTTGACAACTTTGGGTGTGTGTTCCCAATTTAAGACCAAAGACGACGACCCAGCCCGGTCGAGCTGCTCACACACGATACTAAGTCAAAAGGAATTTTCTTTGTCAAACAAAGACACTCCACAGTGCAACCGACACGAGTTTCCAAGAGAGTGCAACTAGGCGACGCGACCACGACGAGTGACGACGGTGTATTTCCTTGCGCGGATCGCAAGAAAGTAATAAAGAAATTCAGTGCGCTGCGGGCTTGGGTTGGTTTGGCTCACACAATTAAATTAATAAATTGGGCACACACTCTGCGAGCGGGATATATAATCGCTTTGGCATGGCACACAAACAAACAAAAAAAAAAAAAAAATCGGCGAAGAGCAATATGAAAAACGCCAAGAGTCGACTTGAGTGTAGGACGGTTCTCTCTCCTTATGGCCGATGACTGACGAAGTGACGAGTATCAGTAATCGTTGTCGTATGTGTGTATGTTTAGCGATAAGTTCCACCAAGTTGCAGTCAAGTAAAAGCTACTTAGACCGACGAAGACGATGGCGATGGTTGGGTGAAGGGGTGTCCGTCAATATAAGGAACCAAACCACAAATGTAGACGAAGATGAATCGAAGGAAAGTCTCTTATGTCTCAGGGGTATAGAGTTCGATGAGCGCAGACAGTCTCTCTAGCTTCAGGCAATGTCTAGGAATCGTTGACCGGTGGACGGGATATTTTGGTCACTTTGGTCAAAAACAAGCACGAACTCCCTCTCTCAACACACATTGTGTGTGAATTTGCGACGAAAAAGTTGTTATCACCAACTGCAAGTGTGGTGTTGCCATATTCGAGTGCCGAAGGCATTAAATAAGAAAAAAAATAAACAAGCACGGTATATAAGGCAGCCCAAGCCGGATCGTTTTAATTTATGACCTGTAGAGGCAATTAAAAATCAAACGCAACGCTTTCGTTTTGTGCGCACCGTATTTTTTGTTCGCTCAGCATGCAACTGTAATCAGTTGCAAACGTAAACAAGTCTATTATGACGTAGTTGCCTCGTTTGAAATGCGGCTAATGTTGAAATTGTGATTTTGGTGAATTGGTTAGAATGCATTTGGTTTAGTAGGTAATTCGCTGGGGGGTGTTGTTACATTTCCCTCACTAAACGATTCAATTTATCACTTATTAGCAGACCCGTCCGGGGTTTGTTCGGCAGTCTTTAAAGTGCGAATATGAATATGTGAGACTTAATAGCGACAGTTCTTCTCATTCGTTTATTCCGGTGACTACATATTACCCGGAGTAAAGGCTAAACTATAATAGTCGGAAGCTTATGTCCAATTTCTACGTTAAGCTTTCTTAAGTTCTGTCATTTGCTTAAGTGACCTTAAATAGTACTGTCTGAAGGGAAGCGCTGTCATTGTCAATGAGTTTTGCGTTTTTTTTTATTGTTTTTATGAAATTCCTGTTCAATTGGAAAAACAAAAACAACACAAAAGCAATTCTTATGGAGAAGCGATCTCCATCTTGTTTATGTTTTTTTTGTAAAAGGGTATGAAAAATTAGTTTTTCTGATGGCGTTTTCCATTGGGAAATCTAGATTTTGATCTGAAATTTGATCTTTTTGAGTGTCAATGGAACACGATTCAGATTTTTTTTTGTCAGTGCATTGGTGTCATTTCGTGTCTGTGAAGTAAGCGTCGGTGTAGCTGCCAAAATCACGGTTGCCACTTGAAAATAAAATTTGTTACCAAAATTTAAGAAAAAGCGACCAAACGCAGTAAAAAGGTACCAAAGTACTTAAAATTTGAAAACGTTGTATGAAATACACCAAAAATCATAGAGTTTGCCATTTTTATACCCTATCCCATTTGTAACATAGAGAAATAATTTAGCTACATATACCTCAAAGTATATGGATCGATTCAGATTCACTTGCTGAGTCGATTAAGCCATGTCCGTCCGTCTACATGTCACCAATTCTTAAATTTTAAGCTTAAAGAATGAAATTTGGTATATAACGGGTGATTTTTTAAGAGGTTTAGAACTTTTTTAAAAAAAAAAAAAACAAAAAATTCGAAAAAATGAATGAAATATTTATTTGAATCGATAGTTTGAACCTTGCAATTTAATGTTTAAAGATAATTTCATGCAAATGTTGACCGCGGCTGCGTCTCAGGTAGCCCATCCGCTGAGTCCAATTTTGGCATACTCTTTCACACATATCGGCCGGTATCTCACGAATGAATGCATGGATGTTGGCTTCCAGTGCGTCAATCGAAGCGGGCTTGTCCCTATAGACATTAGCCTTGACATACCCCCACAAAAAATAATCTAATGGTGTCAAATCGCACGATCTAGGCGGCCAATTGACCGGCCCGAAACGTGAAATTAACTGTTCACCAAACTCGCCTCGCAATTGCGCCATTGTTTCGCGTGCTGTGTGGCATGTGGCACCGTCTTGTTGAAACCACATATCATGCAAGTCAAGAACTTCCATTTCGGGCAAAAAAAAGTTTGTTATCATCGCTCGGTAGCGTTCACCATTGACAGTAACGCTGCGATTCGCATCATCTTTGAAGAAATATGGCCCAATAATGCGGCCGGCCCATAAACCGCACCAAACAGTGGCTTTTTCGGGATGCATTGGTAGCTGTTGCAATGCTTCTGGCTGATCTTCACTCCAAATGCGGCAATTTTGCTTATTTACGTACCCATTCAACCAAAAATGAGCCTCATCGCTGAACACAATTTTTCGATAAAAAAGCGGATCCTCGGCCAGCTTTCCAAGAGCCCATTCACCAAAAATTCGGCGTTGTGGTAGGTCGGCTGGCTTTAGTTCTTGCACCAGCTGTATCTTAAAAGGCTTTACGCCCAAATCCTTCCGCAAAATTTTCCACGTAGTGCTGTAACAAAGGCCTAACTGCTGTGAACGGCGCCGAATCGACATTTCGCGGTCTTCTGTCACACTAGCTGATACGGCCGCAATATTTTCTTCACTTCGCACAGTACGTAAACGTGTTGGTGGTTTAATGTCCAACAAAGTAAATTTGGTGCGAAATTTGGTCACAATCTTCCGAATAGACTGCTCAGAAGGTCGAGAATGCCGATCATAAAATGGAAGCAGCGCGCGATGAACATTTCGAACCGAGCACGAATTTTGATAGTAAAATTCAATAATTTGCAAGCGTTGTTCATTTGTAAGACGATCCATGGTTAAATTGCAAACCAAACTGAAGCTGTTTGACAGTGACACACGTCAGCTGTCAAAACCAGTGTTGCCAAAACCAAACCAGCTAAAAAATCACCCGTTAGAATTCTTTTGCAGTGAAGCAAAACAAGTTCCATGTCCCTTTTTTTAGGAAAACGTAATTTTTGGCTAAACCCTAAGGAATTTCTAAAAAGTGTTGTGTGAGCAACATATTTAAAGAATCTCTATATTTCGTCAGTATACAGTTTTTTCCAAGTCAACTTTTTGGGGCGTTTTTAGTAAAAACCGTGTTTCGGTACATTTTTAAAATATTTGTAAATATTTGATCATCTCGTGGATCTTGATGGAGGAATGGCGAATGCGATGGGAACTTGAATTATTTCTGTGGGGTAGGGCACATTCCTTGTAAGAGATACCATCATGTCATTGTTATGCTGCTTCTGGATTGATGCACTTAGGTTGGAGTTTCTTTTTGTAGAAACCTTCACTGGAATATTTTGTTTAGGATGGCCGATTAATTATTACATTGCAAGGCATGAAAAAGTATCTAGATTTGTTAATAGTCGGACATGTTCCTTTATAGACAGCTTAAGCTATGAAGGCAAAACGCTATCTATCATCTTCTAGGGACTGCTGAAGTGAGCTGGACCAATCAATATGGCATCCAATTTCGCCTGGTCACTAGCTTAATGCCTTTTGTTTAGTCGGTTATTTTCCAATTATCACGTTCCATATGGTCTTTCTGTACTGCATTACAAAAGGATTTGAGTTAAGAATCTTGGTCGTTAATTTCTTTACGCTTTAAACGTCTCAGGATTAACAGCCTTCAATGTTAGGTTTACACCAGATCGTTGGGCCTCAAACTTTCTTAATATTCGTTGTTAAATCTTCATCCCTAAAGGGAAAATTTGTGGCACCAGTGATCTCCATTTAGGTCAAGCCCACTTTTGGGACAGTTTTAATTCCTTACCTTACTGTCAAGCGGTTCAATGAACAGCAGATTTAGGTATGTGATCCACTCATCAATTGGGTGAATATTTTTAGTAGAATGCTCAGCCCAAGCTGACGCAGAACAAAAGTTTATCGTGGTTCTTGATAATCACTTTTTTCCCATTGGGGGCAGACGAAATGCTTCATGCAACATAAGGAGGTTTTTTTTTTTTTGAGTTGAGCATTCCTGTGTATCCGACTCCCCTTTATGAAAGTTATACGTCAACTAACAACTCTTCCTGTCCCTTCGGTTTCCGAAAATTTTCCGCGATTGCTCTTCTCTTTTTTCTAAGAACATGTTGAGCGTAGGTGGAGATTCGGTTTCAGCTCTGGTCTGGGGGCGTTTTTAGTAAAAAAAAAAACGTGTTTCGGTAAATTTTTAAAATATTAAAAAAAAAAAATTCGATGCAGGATCATTGGTAATGATAGTATGAACATTTCGTCTTTAGATCATTTTAACCCATGCCCACTTTTTGGAGGCGTTTTCCTACCCTACCCCATAGGACACGCAGGAGAAAAACGTTTTTTTTTTTTTTTCGAAGCATAAAATATTTTGATAAACTCTCTGAGCAATATGTTGTGAAAATTTTTTCTACATTTCATCGCCATGAAGCCCACATTTTGGGGATATTCATTTTAAGGATGGGATGGGATAGGGTATTGAACGATTCGCACAGCGAATTGTAGCCTTCTCATATGTTTGATTTTAAGTTTTCATACAGCGAGAGCGACTTTTGCTTTGTTTAAATACAAAATAATTTAAATTTTCAGTCATCAGTCAACAAATTGACAAAATCAAATGAAGAAAATAAGTATTTAGTCGTGTGTCTGCATGGATAATACTGTGCAGTGTGTTCAATTTTACTAGAACATACAAATTAAAATTACCAAGCGACCAGATGAAAAAAAAGTTTCCAAATTTGGACGCAAATGACCAAAGTGGCAACCGTGGCCAAAATTTAAAACATAACAAACATTTGAAAATACAGAAATTATCTTCATCACTTTCCGAAGACGAAGTCGAACTAGATGAATTTAACAGTTCACGTATAATTTTATTTTCTGTGGCTATATCCATTAATATATCCAAACGCAAAGCACTCTTATTTTTCACTGCCAAAGTAATAAATCAAAATGAAAATCACTCTAGTCCAACTGACAGCTATCATTTGTATTGGTATTGTAAAGCTGCCGAAAAATACAGATTTGCAAAATTGATCTAATAGCGTTTTCGATTGGGATTTTTACATTTACTCTCAGATTTCAGATTTTACCCGTCACAATCGAACATTAAAGAGGTTACTCTGGTTTTCTGTGTGCGTTAGTGTGCCATTTGACAGCTTATTGTTTATCTTTAGGCCGCAATTTTAGCTATTAGCTATCAATGTAAACCATCATTGAAATTTTCTTTTACTCATTGCGGCTTTTTTATAAACTCAACCATTGGAGAGTTGGTGACAAAACAAAGCTTATGAATTTTAGAACATGATTATCCAAAAATATTTTAATTTCTAATTATAGTTTTCCCCGAAAATCACTTTTTAATCATCAAACTGCGAAATGCAAACATCAAATTGACATAGATATTAAGTCAGATGTTAAATGTTTTTGTGTTGGTGCATGTTGGTGTAAATCTGACTTGGAATCCAGATTCTTCAAAAGTACTCTTTTGTTGCCTAATGGAACACAACAACTGTCAAAATCGGTATTTTGACAGCATCAGATCAAAAAAAAAAAAAAAAATTGATTTTTTTTTCCCAATGGAAAACGCCATTAGAAATGCTAATTGCAACAAATGATTTCTGTCAAACTTTTATAGGAAAAGCGAACGAGAGTGCTATTTCGGAAGTGAGCAAAAGTGAAAGTAACTGGACGAAACTAATAGAAAAGCTATAGAGTCATGACGCATAGGCCTTCAAACATAACTACATGAGATGAGTTTAAAGGCTGAACTATAAAGGCTGAACTATAATAGACGGAAGCAATCGGAAGCTAATGTCAAAATTCTAAGTTAAGTTTTCTTCAGTACTCTCAATTACTCAAGTTGCCGATAATTACGGTGACCATCCGTTCATTATAATAATGAACTGTTCATTATTTGAAGTATATGTTCATTAAAAAATATTTTGTATTCAAAAACATAAAAATGTTTATTATTTTAAAAGCTGTTCATTATTTGTTCAGTATTTTATTTAATTTTATTGAATGAAAAACTAACCAAACCCAAATTCTTTGAACAAAATGATAATGCGAACGTGACCTTATTTACTGAAAGTGTAAAAATGGTATTGCAGTGCAAATCATTCCTTTCGGAACACTCCCTACATCATTCTCGGAACACACCTAATGTCAAAACGTCAAAATCCAGCATTCGGATAATAATCAATTATTCAAATTCAAATTTCAAAAGCTTTTCAAAATTCGAAGATAAATTTTCTGTTCCGTTGTGGTAAACCTTAAAATTGGTAAATTTTATTTGATATTATTAATTCAAAAATACCTAATTAAACATTAATAATTATATCATTAAGTCTACTGATGCCACCTGTCTTTTTAATTAAGAACTACAAAAAGAATACAAATTCTTAAAAAAAACAACAGAAGGCGGTGTGAAATGCAAAAAGTGCATGGCCACATTTTCTATTGCGAACAATGGAAAACTCGACATAGAACAACATTTAAAAACATCTAAACACAGAAGCGCAAACGTAGCTGCTGCTTCAAGTAAAAATCTAACATCATACTTCGGAAATAAGACAATTGAAGAATCTGGAAAAATAACCAGCTTGAACGAAGGTACGTGGGCTTTTCACACGATAAAACATAATCACTCGTTTCGTTCAAACGTTTGCACTTCAAAATTAATAAAAAAAATGTTTCGACGAAAAATATTCATGCGCGACAACCAAGTGCGAATCAATCGTTTGCAATGTGCTGTCGCCACATTAGATTCAAGAAATCCAAACTGATTTAGATGCCGTTTAACAACTTATTCCGATTGCTCAAATCATGGAAGTACAAAAATATGCCCAGTACTTGTCCGCTACTTTATGCCACTAAAAGGTATTCAAGTAAAAATATTGGAAGTCGATAATCTCCGATATATTAACAAAGTATATCTCGGATCTTTTGCGAACATTTAAAATCGACACAAAACTGGTTGCAATCTGCGCAGACAACACTAATTGTAACTTTGGCGGAGCGGCTAGGAGAGGCACGAACAATTTGTTTACTAAACTTCAACTATTAACAGGAAAGAATCTCATTGGTGTAAACTGTGCGGCTCACATTTTAAATAACTGCGTCCAATCTTCAGTAGACTGTTTAACAATATATGTAGAAGTTATTGTCGTAAAAATATATTCATACTTTTATATTTATACAATTAGGGTTGAACAGTTACAAGAAATGTGCGATGACGTGGATACTGAGTATAGAAAACTTATGGGATTTAGTAAAACTAGTTGGCTTACCCTAAAACCATCAATAGAACGAATTTTAAAACTTTTTCAACCAATGAAACTTTATTTTTGTCGCAACCAAAGTGCCCAACTATATTAAGAGATTTTTTTAACAATCCTTGCTCTGAACTCTGGTTTTTTTGCACATTGTCAAGCTATTCTTTTTCATAATAAGCATTTTACGGATTGAGTCAAAGGAAATATGCATGATGGAAGTATCCCTGGTCATTAAAGAGCTTTAATCAAAAATAAAGCAAAGAAAAGATGAATGCTTTTTGGCAATTATAATTAAAAAATTATAAAAGATTTAGAGCAAGAAGATCCTACAGTTTTAAATAACATAAGGACACACGCAAATGACTTTTACACTAGTTGCATGGACTATTTAAATCAGTGGGACGGTGCATTTGTTGAAATTGAAATTTTAGAATGGGTTCTTCTACGTGCTGTTCCGTCCTGGGACCAGGTCGAGGCAAGTTTAAAGTATATTTTGGAAAAGAGAAGCGATTTTAAGTTTGATGACTCTGAAGCTTTTGACGAATTTTCGTGCGTTAAAAGTTATGTTTCTTTGGAGAAAATTGAAACATGGGAATATAGTCAGAAGACTGCATCAGATAGATGGATGGAAATTTTTAAACATTTTATGGAAAAAGACATACATTTCAAAAACATTCTAAAAATTGTAGAATTTGGCTTGTGCCTTCCAGGATCGAATGCTCCAACCGAAATAGTTTTTTCAGTCTTAAATAATGTTTGGACAAATGAAAAAAATCAAATGAAAGTCGAAACTATGAAATCTATTTTAATTTCTAAATTAAACTATGAAATGACCTGTTTAGAGTTCAGAGAATATATAAAACAAAAACCAGATTTCACTAAACAAATCTATTCTTCAGGAGGGTATTAATATGCAAACAAATAAATGTTACCTGCAATAGGTCCTTATTTAAAAAAAAAAAAGAGGATACTTATTTAGGTCTTAAGCGATTTTACTATAACATTCAGTTAAAGTAAAGACTGAATTTTATTTATTTATTTTGCCTAAAATACATATTAAGAGTTCCTTCTGTAATATTTTTTTTAAATAACTGAACCAAAGACTGAATCCTTGTGTTGTATTATTTTATTGAGTAATTTTTTTAAAATAAAAAAAAAATAATAAAAAACTGGGTTTACTTTTTTTTTGTTCATTATTTGGAATTCATAAATATGGTCACCGTACCCATAATAGACTTTTGAGAATGGAATTGCAAACAATAAAAACAAAATTTCGTTGCTTAGGAACTTACAAATTTAAATGTACACAGCTGCTGAAGTGAAATGTCAAATTTTTGTATAAAAGAACAAAAGAAAGAGCGAATGAATTCGAATTCGTGAACGAAAACTGAACGAATCGAAGCAAAAAGCTATTATGGTCGTACAATATCAATTGCATGTGTTCGCACAGTTACGCAAGTGGTCGTCCGCAGCCGTCTTCTATTATAGTTCAGCCTTAACTCTGGTGTAAAACTGGTTTCACACCATACTCCAAGCGCACACGAGATGAATATGGCGGCAGAACAAATTGTATATGAACCCTTTTCATTGTGTTAGTAATTCTATCGAAATTGACATTTGCCTTGAGTACTTTTGACAATTCGCCAGATCTTAGGTTTGTGTGAGAGTATATGCAATTACATTGATGTTGACTGCTCGATTCACAAAACGAGTGTCGCGTATTAGAGCCGAATGACATAAAAAAAATGTCAGACCTAAAATGGTGAAAAATGTGTTTGTATTGGTTTTCAACCTTGTTACACCGCACAACCTCGGTTGATGATTTTCAACCATTTTCTCTCCGTATGCCTCAGACCCATCGCCCATAAAACCGGTTTCACACCAAAATATTCATCTCATGTGCGTAGGCCCAATACTCATTATCAGCCCTATATCGAGGTATCCGTCGGAGCGGAAAATTCACCGATTTCGTACGATTCAGAAGATTTTTGCTTCGAGTTATTCTTTCGAAAAGCTGCTTGGAATATTTCTCCGACATTTTGTTACGCATCCCGGCGAATTGCGTTGAAGTGCGTTCAGGTGCATTTTCGTGCAATTTTTGACAGCTAAGTGGCATTATTTTTCCGATATCCTGAAACACCAATTCTTCGCGAAAATTATTACGAATTGTACTGATTCCGTCGCGCCTGTGTAGTATTTTTTCGATGACACATACCTCGAATTAAATTTGAACTTCCGACAAAGTATGCGTTGCGGAAAATTGTCCGCTCCGACGGATACCTCGATAGGGCTGTATATATGGACTGCTGGTAGCCAACGTCACGTATGTTCCAAAACAACAGACACGCCACTGTTTCACTGCGGAAAACTATTGAAATATAGGAAATAAATTTACAAAACTTATTAAGGGGAGTCATTCCGTAACTTTGAAAACGATTATCACTCAGACAGTAGTTGAGGCCTCATAAGCAATCGCTCAATAATCGTATGTGATTTCACGATTATTGTTTTAAGTGAAGTAAATAAAGTAATATCGCCGACAGCAAAAACGACTATCTATCTTACGTGATGCAAGATGTATCGTCGAAATGTTATCGTCAAACGATAATAGCTTTACGGAATGAGGGCCCAATTTATGGGTCAAATTGTAAAGAAATGTATTGTTATTGCAGATTTATTTGAAATCACTCTTTGTAGTTTTCCATCTTTTGAATAGATGACGCTACATGTCGCTATTTAAAAGAAAGAACGTCAATGCCAAATGAAAACTGACATCTGTATGAAAACAAAAGCAATCTGACGGGGGGTTGTTTTTTTTTTAATTTTTTAAATTTCTTGAAAATTGTGTAAAAGTGCAAAATAAGAACAGAACAAATTATAAACAAAATAAAAATATTCAGAGTTGTTGTTGTTTGTGAAAACAAGAACGTACTAATCTTTACTGCACGAGAATTTATCAACTTCGTTTGCAATCGAAAATTCGAATATTCCAGAAATTCGAACCCGAGTCTTTATAGTCATTAAATGCTCTAAACTTAGAACATGACGTTATAATTACTGAGCGAAATTATTTTCTTAACTTTGTACCGAAGGGGAATCCCCATTTTTGGATTTATTATGCTTCAACAAGGCAAAAATAAAAAAAAGGGAATCACAAAATTATGTGTTTGGTGATCGTTTTTTTTTTGTCATACTTAGATATATTTTGTGTACGCCTATGAATTTTTGATTCGCATGCTCAGCCACGATCAAAAAGTCAATGGACTTTATTAAAAATGTCAAATAAACATAACCAAAACACTTTCCCCCATATTAATAAACGCTGATTAGTTATTCAATGGCTAACTCGACCGTTTTTCTTATAAGAAATACCCGCGCAAATGTCAAAAGTGAGTCACTCACTGATTAGCTTACCAGCGTTTATTAATAAGGGGGTTAGTCTTTGGAAATCAATGTTAAGACTTTAAAAAAGCCTGATGAAGGCGTTCAAGGGAATCGTTTAGCTCTAGACTTTAATGTGACAAAATCTGCCATCAGCTATATAAAATCGAAGAAAGAAGCGATATTAGATGCTGTAAACAGGACCTATCAACAAGCAAAAACTTAACCTTTACACAGCGCTGAATATACGGAAATGGAAAGTTTTTTTTGAAGGTTTTTAAACCTGAAAAGAAGTGCACAATGACCCGACCAATATTAAGGGCGAAAACTAGGTCAATTTTTGGTGAAGTATATCTCGATATTCCGTGCAAGGATGCATGGTTTACCGAATACTTTCTAGTGATGTTGGCGCAGTAACGCAGTTTATGCACAGACTTCGTGCAAAGGTCACTGAGTTGGGACTAATGGAGACACAAATATATAACGCCGACGAAAGCGGATTTTTTTCCGTTGCCTATCAGCAAAGATTATGTATTCTATACAGATGACGCATTGAGAACAAAAAACAGAAACTTTTGCTCAGTAGCTTCATGGTGCATGAAAACACATGAAAAACAAAAACATATGTTCTTAGAACAATTTTTCTAATATGGAGTGCGTCATCTGTATAGAATTCATAATCTTTGCTGCCAGATAGAACATATGTCGCTGCTTGTGAAAAACGGCCGCTGGAAAAGAACGCATTTCAATTTTACTAGGCGCAAATACTGATGTGAAAAAAATTAATGTCGGAAGACTGCAATCGCAAGAGACCGCCAAGACCTTCGCACAACGCGTATCCCTTAACCTCTCGATTTACACCATACCACCAGCATCGAATGTCGAAGAGCAATGGCAACGATGCCAACAGGCCATTAGATCAGCCGCAACTGATGTGCTAGGTTTCTCTAGCCCACCAGCAAGAAACCCCTGGTTTGATGAGGAATGCCGACAGATGCTCGCAGCCAAGAACGAGGCCTACAAGGCTAAGCTGCAGGTGAAGACGATAGCTGCCATTGAGCTCTATAGGCAAAGAAGAAGGGAAGAACAGCGGCTTTTCAGCAAGAAGAAAAAAGAGCAAGAAAAGCGCGCGATCGAGGATATAGAGACACTCCAGGAACGATGTTCACAAGTTTTAGTGTAAAACGTCAAAGCCAAGGATACAAGGCTCGAACAGAATCCTGTCGAGATGAACAAGGAAATATTGTAGTTGAGACACAGTCGATACTGAGGATATGGAAGAACCACTTCTGCAGACTGTTAAACGGCGATGACGAACAACATTCCGCTGTCAGGCAGAACGAACCATTCAATATTGGCAACGACAGCGAAAACTGCCAACCACCCGACCTGAGTGAAGTTAGGATAGCAATATCTAAACTCAAGCTTAATAAGGCTGCCGGAAATGACGGCCTTCCCGCTGAGCTCTATAAGGCCGGCGGAGATGACTTCGTAAGTAACATCCACCAACTCATAAGCCAAATCTGGTCGGATGAAAATATGCCTGAAGAATGGAACCTCAGCATCGTTTGCCCGATCCACAAAAAAGGAGACCCTCTGAACTGCGCCAACTACAGATGCATAAGTCTCCTCAACATCGCCTACAAGATCCTTTCTGCCGTAAGATGTGAACGCCTGAAACCGATTACCAACAACCTGATTGGCCCTTATCAGTGTGGTTTTAGGCCAGGAAAGTCCACAACCGATCAAACTTTCACACTTCGGCAGTTCCTGGAAAAAACTCAAGAAGTCCAAATCGATACCCACCGCCCAAACTCGTCCGTTTGTGTAGGATGACGATAGAGAATTCTCGCTGCTCCATCAGGGACGGAAACGACCTCACCGACACATTCGATACCAAAAAAGGATTTAGGCGATGCGCTGTCATGTGACTTCTTCAATTTGATTCTTGAGAGCATTGTGCAAAACTCCGGAGCCAACACCAGAGGCACAATTCTCCAAAAATCGGTGCAACTACTAGCATACGCTGACGATATTGACATCATTGGTAGGACTCAACGTGATGTCATAGCCACCTTTGCTAGTATAGAGAAGGAAGCGGCAAAAATGGGTTTTTAGCAGTAAATGAGGGTAAGACTAAGTATATGCTGTCAACACGAAAGGAAACACAACATCGACGAATTGGACAGAACGTCACCATTGACAGATATAACTTTGAGGTAGTACGGGACTTTGTCTACCTCGGCTCCGCTATTAACTCTGACAACAACATCTCGTCAGAAATCAAACGAAGAATTACTCTTGCCAATCGCTGTTTCTTCGGGCTAAGAAGGCAATTTAGTAGGAAATCCCTCACTCGAACTACTAAGGAGATCCTAGATAAGACCCTGATCATCCCAGTCCTGCTCTACGGCGCTGAAGCATGGGTCGTATCAAAAGCGGATGAAGAAATCCTTGGTCGATTCGAAAGAAAAATTCTTCGGAAAATCTTCGGTCCCGTTTGAGTTGACGGGCTATGGAGACGAAGATTCAACCACGAACTATACGAGCTGTACAGCGACATACCCCTCGTCAAAAAACTCCACATTGGACGTTTAAGATGGCTAGGACATGTAGAAAGAATGGACACCAATACTCCGGCTCGCAGAGTCTTCGATTCCCAGCCAGACGTCGGACGCATTATACCTATTTTGTAGCGATTATTTACCACCTGTCATTCCGGCAGCGATTTTTGGCATTTTCGAAGATAGTTTTCGATAAAAATTTAAATAAATTTGTAGCACATTTTCTATCCACTATCCACAACGAAATCTATATAGACTAAGGCGTTGTTGTAATTGTTTTCTAAACTTTTATGGTTTAGAAAAAAAAATCGCTCTTATTATTAAAAAAAACAAATTAAACACGACTCTAGTGCTTAACGATGTTTGTGTTTTATTTTAAAAATTTCAAAACGTACAGCTGATGCTGTTAAGTTTTTACTGACTTATTGAGACACTATCGAGACGATGTTAGAGAACATGATCATCAATAGCTTGATATATGACAGCAAAGAAAAGTTTTGTTAATTATATGAAGCTCATGTTGGATTGTCAAAACGATGTCATCTAATGATTGTACTTTGTGTATCAGTATAACAAATCAAGTCATCGTTCGATCATATTCTTATTACTCCATCACTGCGAATTTCATGTACATTTAACCTTTTAAATTTGTAAAGGATTAGCAAGTCGATTTAAAGATTTAAAATTTCGCCAAATGATAGTGCAACCATGCAACCAAAACAAAAAAATAACTCCTAAGCCCACCAACCGCACCTAAATCAAATGCCAACATTAATGAACATACATCCCAAATGATTGGCGTGTAATTTTCTATTCAACAATTTGTTCATTTATCAATCTTAAGTGCACTTGAGAGCTGATGGAAAAATACCATTTGAATCATCATTTCATGAATTTCATGAATTTCATGATGGAACATTGTCAAGTTCCAGTCAGCTGTGCCAAGACCTATCAATCACACTACCAGTCGACTTTCATTTAGCAACAGATAACAAAAAAACAACTAGCACACGAATCAATCAAACAAAAAATTACATCCACTCCCATTTTCATTTTTCCACAATCCAAACATGGACATGGAAAAAAAAAAACTTAACTTGTTAACGTAACGTTAACACTTACACTCCAACAATAGTTAACGACGGAAAAATGTAAAAAGTGCATAAAGGCAGCTTAGCCACGTTGTTGTTTTGTTTGGTCTCAATGGAATACATACTTGAGATTCCAGGAAGGAAGACAGCAACGTGAGCCTTTGTTTGGGAAATTGCTTCCTCGTGTGTGCTCTGTCTTGCCGGGATCAACGCCTGCAAGTGTGGCCTCAATTGGTAATTGCACAGTTTCTAGATAGTTTTAGCGTCGTCTTGGTCTTCTTCTTTTTGGAAAACATTTCTTTTTGTTTTCCACGCCAATTTACTCTCCAAGAACCCATTTATTTACGTTCCACTTTTATGGTTCCATGAAGGTATGCATATTGTTGTTGGCAAAAATCAATTTCACTCAACCCCAGGTGGAGCCTAAGTCGGGGAAGAGAGGGAGAGCTGTATACCTTTGTGCATTAATGTGCGCAGCCATGTAAAACAACGAGTCCGTAAAGACTGGAAACTGTTTATTATTTCTTTATGGCGAAAACGAACCACAGGTGGTCAGAGTGTAAGAATGTTTATTAATACTTAAAGTAGGTGATTGGAAGGCGATATTTAAGGGCGGCTATAGTATGGCAACTGGGTGGCATTTTTTCGTACAACGATTTGAAAAACTTCCCACTCAATATCGATCAAAAAATTTATGTGGACTTTTTTTTTCTTAAGTGGTGGATATTTTTGTAAACGTTTCTGTAAATCTATAAGCTGATGATGAGCCTAACATACACCAATCCACATGTCAAATTGTCACATAACCCTAAAATCTTAATTATACAAGGTGGCGCAAAAATAACCTTCCGATGTTTTTTGGCTGTAATTTAAAAAAAAAAATGAAAAACTTTGATTCTTCTTGTGGATTATTTTTATTTGGTCTTTTAATTTTTTTACATCAAGTCGAGAATATGATGTCATGTAAATGGCCGCCGCCATTAGGCCCCACTGACATTAGGGGCCAATCGCAAAATTTATAGCATTTTCTGATAGAGGATTACTTTTGCGCCACCTTGTACATCGTTTTTGACTGAAAAAGGGAATTTGCAAACTTATTTATCTTTCAATAACGAAGGACGAAATCCATTGAATATGCAATTATACAGTCGACAAAATGGTTACAGCTCAATGATTTATGCAAACACAAGTTGGTCAAGTAATTCCACCGTCAAAATGTTAACACCAGACACTCAAATCATTGATAACGTGTACACTTGTTTTTAACTAATTTCCTTCCTTGTTTTCCGTCTTGTCAAACAAGCACATTCTAGGTCTGTTCCCGTTTTTTCTTGAGAACGTTGTTTGTTAGGCTGGGACGGCTTTACAATAAAGCTTACAAAATATATATATTTTACTAGAACTAGATTAATTCAGGATTTTAAAATATGTTAACCATTGTTATCTAGCATTTTAAAAATAAGTCAGTTTTCGTAATCATGAGCAAGATTTAATTTGAAAATACATGGAACCTAAAACAAAACATATGAGAAGGCTACAATCCGCTGTGCGGATCGTTTAATACCCTCTATCCCACCCCATCCTTAAAATTAATATCCCCAAAATGTGGTCTTTATGGGCATAAAGTATTGAAAATGGCGTTGTCACAACATATTGTTCAGAAGGTTCATCAAATTCTTTTATGGTTCGACGAAAAACAACGTTTTTCTATTGCATATGCCTTGGGGTAGGGCATACAAATGTTTTTTGTAAGAAAACGACCCCAAAAAGTGGGCGTGGGTTAAAATGGTCTATGGACGAAATGTTCATATTAATACTACCAATGATTGTACATCTATTTTTTTTTTTTGAAAAATTTAAAATTTGACCAGAAAACGTTTTTTTATAAAAAAAAAAAAAACGCCCCCAAAAAGTGGGTGTGGCAAAAAACTTTATATTGACGAAATATAGATATTACGATTCTCTAAATATGCTGCTCAGACACTTTTTTAAAATTCCTTACGGTTTGGAAAAAAAATACGTTTTCCTAAAGAGGGGGCATAGCAGTGGGCGGATTTCAAAAATTTTTACACTTGTTCTGGTGGCACGGACGAGGATCCTATATACCAAATTTCATTATCCCAGCTCAAAATTTAAGGCCCAAAAATCGGTGACGAACAGACAGACGGACGGACAGACAGACATGGCTAATTCGACTCAGCTAGCGATTCTGAGTCGATCCATATACTTTTAGGTATATGTAGCTAAATTATTTCTCTATGTTGCAAACTAAGTATCAAAACTAATATACCCCCCTATGGGATAGGGTATAAAAAGATCTTGTTGTTGGAAAAATATTGGTGATTGCACGACTGCTCCTTGCGTGTTCGGCTTTAAATTATTTAAAGCTAAAGCGTTTCAAATTTACTTTCGTAAAAACGCAACTTTTTATACCCTATCCCATATGGGTATATTAGTTTTGATACATAGTTTGTAACATATAGAAATAATTTATGTAGATATACCTTGAAGTATATGAATCGTATCAGAGTCGCTTAAGCCATGTCTGTCCGCCCATCACATCACCAGTTTTATAACGGGTGGTTAAATTTTAAGGGCCGATTTAGAATGTGAACCACATCTAAACGTCAAGGTTTTTCTGCATTTCATTTGACATTTCTCAATTTCAGACTAAATCAATTCAACCCATGGAAAGATACACAATCGAGCAACGCGTTAAAGTTATTCAAGCTTATTATGAAAATGGGTGTTTAAACCAAAACGCATATCGTGCACTTCGTGATTTTTTCGGTCAATTTAAACGTCCAAATGAGAGTGTGAGATCGGAAAAATCGTGCAAAAATTTGATCAAACCGGGCCTGTAGGAGATGTGAAAACACCAGTGCATGCTCGTAAAACTCTTACTGCAGAAAATATTGCTGCTGTTAGCGAAAGTGTGGCTGAAGAGCCGTCCACCTCAGCTCGTCGTCGTGCCCAACAATTGCATAAAGATTTGCATTTACACGCTTACAAGTTGCAATTGACTTAAGAACTAAAGCCTCTTGGCCATTTCAAGCGTCGTCAATGGTCAGAATGGTGGCAAGAAATGGCAACAGTGGATGATCAATTTTCGAAGAAAATCATCTTCAGTGATGAGGCACATTTGGACCTCATTGGATTCGTCAATAAGCAGAATTGCCGCATAATCAAAGAGTGATTGTCGAAAAACCAATGCACCCACAAAGAGTGACTGTTTGGTGCGGTTTATGGGCTGGCGGCATCATCGTATTTTTTCCATAATGAGGCCGGTCAGGCAGTTACTTTGAATGGTGTTCGCTATCGTAAGATGTTAACGAACTTTTTATGGCCCGAATTGGAAGATATGGATGTGGACGATATGTGGTTTCAACAAGACGGTGCCACTCAGCTAACGAAACAATGGCTCTTTTGCGGCCGTATTCTTTTTTCTATCCAGGCTAACAAATAGTTGAGAACAGAAATGTAACAAGGCATCTTCGGTTGATTTATTACATTGAAATCCAAACTGAACCTCACTAAGAAAACTTGTTCTATTTTAAAAAAAAACTCACCATTCTACTTTTTACGGCTTTTTCAAAAATCCTACTTATTAAGGGTAAGAGTGATATAGGCCTTAGTTCACTAGTTGCGCCTTGCGCCTTTCTTAAAAAGTGGTAGAATGTTGGCACATTTAAGTGCATCAGGGAATACTCCAGAAAAAATACTTTTGTTAAAGATATGTGCCAAGACGTCAATTATAAAACAAGCTATATTTTTTAAATAAACATTACAAATACCATCATAACCAGAAGAATTTTAGCTTTTTAAAATGTCAATTATTTTAAGAATCTCTAAGCTTGTTATGGGCTCAAATACAAAACTTTGTCTTTGAGAAGGTTCACTACTAGAGGGACTATAAAGTGCACAGTTTGAATGACTAGAAGTCGCTTGTGGATTAAGTGATATCGTTGAATAATAGTCATTGAATGCATTAGCAATTCCAACTATATCTGAAACCATGCAGTCATTACATTTACAGCAGATGGTTGTTTTTTGCACTGAGATTTGTTAAGTATACTGTTTACAATTTGCCATTCATTTTTTATATTCCCTTCAGCTTGATTGAATTTGTTTTTATAATAACTATCACGGCAAATAGAAATTTCCTTTTTTAAATCAATACATATTTTCTTATATTTATTTTTTATATACTGACAGCTAGTATGTTTTAAACACTTCTTTCTTAGTTTGTTTTTATACTTCACCTTTTTAAGCAGACTATACGTAATCCATGGCTTTAGACGCTTGGTAGACTTTTTCGGAACGACTGTAAAAGAGGCATCAGAAATATATTTACAGAGGATATCGATAAATATATCATACGATTTGGAAGGATCATTTTCGGCAAAAACTTCTTCCCAAAACTCAAAAGACAGATTAGTTTTAAGACTATTAAAATCGAGTTTTGTAATCAAGTTACAAATCCCAGTCATGGAATGATCAGTGATATTGAGGTCAAAAACACATTTTTCACAAGAACTGATAAAAGAAGCGAATCGGCCATATATATGATCTAGACATGTTCCAGACCTCGGTTTAGTTATTTCTTTTATAATCGAAACAAGTCCATGAGAAGCTAACAAATCAAGATATGTTCCTACGAATTCAGAATTTTCTAAAATGTCTATATTCAAAAAAAAAAAATTAAATTCATTCAATAAATTCATACTGATTTAAAAAAAAATCGTTAAAAATGCACTATGTTAGTACATGATCATCAAAAGATCTTATTACATTAATTTTTCCACCTTCAACCATTCGCATAAAAATTTTGTTATCTCTATACCACAAATATTTATACCCCTTTTGTTTTTTAATCTCTTTTGCTTCGTCTGTGAATGACACAACAAAAGTAATACACACTCTAGAAACAAAGCATGAACAAACAAAATTCATCGGTTAAATGCCATTAACCGAACAAAATCGAGCGATTTTCATCCGGTTAACTAACCTAACCGTGCATTCCCCGGTTATTTTTTTGGAGAACAAACGCATTAGTCGGTTATCGGCGTGGATAACCGTCCGTTGAAGTTAACCGACAGTGAACAAACCGGCCCACCGCCATTTGACAGCATACCTGAGGGTATTTTGCTTGCAGAAACTGCATTGTTTGATTTGTAGTGTGACATGGCGCAGGCGCGCACCGTCTTGTTGGAAGCAGTAACCGTCTAGACCTTTTTCACACATTTTTCAACGGACATTTAGACTATTTAAACTTTTAGAAGAAAAATGAGTCAATAGTGGTTTTGTGTGGTGGTGTGTGTAATACAAATACAAAATACTACTCGGATGATTTGTCAGATCATCACGGTGTGTGTAATACAAACGATAATTTTCAGAAATCAATTGCCCATCATAACGGGTGATCCAAGTAGAGATACTTTTTTCAATAGCCTTTTGAAAGATCACGTGTGAGTCGTGTCATGCTGTCATGTTATTTTTGTTTAGTATTGTTTGGCATTTCATAATGGAAAGACTTGCGCGTGAACAACGTTTACAAATTGTTCAACTTTATTATGAAAATTCACGTTCTGTGAGGAATGTGTTTCGTGCACTTCGCTCAACTAATGGTCAACATAATCGGCCTACTGAGCGTACTATTCGCAACACCATCACCCATTTTGAGACCCAGCATTCATTATTGGATAATATTCGACCGAATAGACCACGTCCAGCACGCTGTGAAGAAAATATAGCGGCCGTAGCTGAGAGTGTACACGAAGACCGTGGAGAGTCGATTCGGCGCCGTTCGCAGCAACTCGGACTGACGTATGGAACGACTTGGCGCATTTTACGTCAAGATCTTAAATTGAAAGCGTACAAAATACAGCTTGTGCAACAACTGAAGCCGCTCGACCTTCCCAAGCGACATCGCTTCGCTCTATGGGCTCTTGAAAAGTTCTCTTGAAAAGTGAGCACATAATTTCACGTTTTGGGCCGGTCGATTGGTCACCAAGATCGTGTGATATCACACCGTTAGACTTTTTCCTGTGGGGATATGTAAAGTCAAAAGCTTATGCCGACAAACCCGCTTCGATTCAGGCCTTGTAGGAAAACATCACGCGTGTCATTCGCCAGTTACCAGTCGAAATGCTCGAACGAGTGATCGAAAATTGGACTCAACGGATGGACCATCTACGACGTAGCAACGGCCAACATTTGATAGACATAATCTTCAAAAAAATCAATGCCAAAGAATGTTCTTTCAAATGATAATAAACATTCTCCATTAAATTTGAATTTTCTGTGTTTTTTTCTTTAAAAAAGTTGGGAACCTCGAAATGGATCACCCTTTACAACCCGGGTTAGAGGCGAATAAAATTAACAGCGAATAAAATTAAATGTTGCTTGAAGAAATCATCGGCTTGCCATCGATCTCAGCTCTACATTTCACTCGACAGCCTGAATTTTTTTAAAGCTGGATAGTAAGGATTGGGTATGCCCAACAGTAAAATTATAGTCGGATAAAGTGCACATTAAAGTAATTTAAGTACGTATTAAAGTTACAATTAGTTTTTTTTTGTTAATTAAAGACATCTTAATACCCAATTTATCTATATTAACCTTAACTTAAAACCAAATAAAATCACTACCATCTGTAATGCCCAGTTTCACAATGAGAGCTTAAGCTTCATGTGGAGCTTAACCTACGGTTTAACACAACTTAATGTTTCACAGTGCCGGGTTTAGAGGTAACCACACTTAACTTAAGCCCCCGATTTTGCTGGCGTAAGTGTTGGCTTAACTTCTGTCAGAGCAATTTTTTTTGGATGTTGGATGTATTAGAGACTTACTCCATGGGTGATGTCAGAACTAAATTCAGGGTGTAACTGTGTCATATTCGAAGTTTTGTGTATAGTTGTAGGCGCGTAGCTAATAAATTAACTACGAACCATTCACAATTATTTGTTATACTTGGCATAGCTAAACCACACTTTTTAAATGACGTGAAACCCGAAAAACTTAATCCCAAACTTAAGCTCTGGGTTTTGCTTAGCTAAGCAACGACTTAAGCTCTCACTGTGAAAGCGGGCATAAGTACCGACTTCTAATCTGTCATTTATCAATCTGTCGCGCAATTCAAAATGTTTTCGAATGATATTTTTTTTTTAAATATTTTTCTTTAATATTATTTTTTTAATGACCATTTAAAAAAAAGCGGAAGTGTGTATAAAAACAAAACATGTCCTTTTGGACTCCTTTTGAAAGAAGAATTGTATACCCGATGTAGCTTTCATAAGACCACTATGGTCGAAAATCTCGAGTTCCAAAACACTGTAACAAATCGTGGTAACACTTACAAATACTTCTAACACTTCATAAAAGTGATTTTTGTAAGTAAAATAAAATAAAATAATTATTAGGGTATAATTTCAGGAGCCGATGGTTGGGTGTTGTAGAACGAGGGTAGACTCTGATTGGCGTTAACTTGGCAATACCCAGTGTTGCAACTTTGACTACACATCAAATGTGCTTATCTTTACCTCCAAGTGGTAACCATCGGATACTGGTCTCATCCAACCGGATTTGACTTGCTAAACGATAAGCGCGAGTGTTGATAACACGACGAAAAACAGCAACACTATAAACACCCTGGTGAGAATGGCACGGATGAATACCCGGCCTGCTGTCCCAGGCGAACCTAGATGAGCTGCTCTGACATATTCGGACAACAGGTTGTCTAGGAATTTCAAGGGTTAGTCAGGCCCCTTGAACAGAGATGGTGGCGGATGAACCGAAAGGCCAACGGCAGCGCTCAATCCCGTAGTGGATACTGATGGCCCCGTGTCCTAGGGGTATCTAATAAATTGGAACTGGCCCTCCAGGTTGGGGGTTGTGCTTTGGGTTAACTACCCACCCACAGAAAAAAAACATGGTTACGAAGCAACCAATAGCCTCGGAAAGGACTGATTTTATTGTTGACGACCCTGCTAAACGAAAAAAGGACAACGACGTTCGTATCTGCACCTGGAATGTGAGAACATTAAACAGGAGAGGTGCAGGCGAACAACTAGCGGAAGCCCTAAACTGCTACAAAGCAGACATTACTGCCATCCAGGAAATACGATGGGATGGGCCGGGCAAAAAGAGGATGAAAAACTGTGACATATACTACGGACCGTGTTATAGTGAGCAGAAACAGCGACTATTCGGATGCGGATTTGTTATAAGTGCCAGACTTAGGCAAGAAGTCTTATGTTTCCAAGACATTAGCGAACGCATAGTAACAATCCGCATCAAGGCCAAATTCGCCAACATAAGCCTTATATGCGCTCACGCTCCGACGGAAGAAAAAGATGATATAGCTAAGGATTGCTTCTACGAGCTCCTCGACAAAACCTATGAGCGACTACCGAAGTACGATGTTAAAATCGTGCTGGGAGATTTTAACGCAAAGGTAGGAAGAGAAGACATCTTTAGAAGTATTGTCGGAAAACATAGCCTACACGACAACATGTCTGGTAACGGACTTAGGCTAATTGATTTCGCTACGGAACGAAATGCCACTATTGCCAGCACACGGTTTCCTCACCTCGATATCCATAAGGGGACATGGCGGTCTCCAGATCAACGAACGGTCAACCAAATTGATCACATTGCGATAGATAAGAGGCACGCATCCAGTATTTTGGATGTCCGAACATTCCGAGGAGCTAACATCGACTCGGATCACTACCTTGTAGCAGCCAAGGTAAGAATGCGGATATCCACCACGCCACAACAATCCAGAAATACTGTGAAAAAATTTAATGTCGGAAGACTGCAATCGCAAGAGACCGCCAAGACCTTCGCACAACGCGTATCCCTTAACCTCTCGATCAACACCATACCACCAGCATCGAATGTCGAAGAGCAATGGCAACGATGCCAACAGGCCATTAGATCAGCCGCAACTGATGTGCTAGGTTTCTCACGCCCACCAGCAAGAAACCCCTGGTTTGATGAGGAATGCCGACAGATGCTCGCAGCCAAGAACGAGGCCTACAAGGCTAAGCTGCAGGTGAAGACGAGAGCTGCCAGTGAGCTCTATAGGCAAAGAAGAAGGGAAGAACATCGGCTTTTCAGCAAGAAGAAAAAAGAGCAAGAAAAGCGCGCGATCGAGGATATAGAGAGGTGCCACTCCAGGAACGATGTTCGCAAGTTTTACCAAAGTGTAAAACGTCAAAGCCAAGGATACAAGGCTCGAACAGAATCCTGTCGAGATGAACAAGGAAATATTGTAGTTGAGACACAGTCGATGCTGAGGATATGGAAGAACCACTTCTGCAGACTGTTAAACGGCGATGACGAACAACATTCCGCTGTCAGGCAGAACGAACCATTCAATATTGGCAACGACAGCGAGGGCTGCCAACCGCCCGACCTGAGTGAAGTGAGGATAGCAATATCTAAACTCAAGCTTAATAAGGCTGCCGGAAATGACGGCCTTCCCGCTGAGCTCTATAAGGCCGGCGGAGATGACTTGGTAAGTAACATCCACCAACTCATAAGCCAAATCTGGTCGGATGAAAATATGCCTGAAGAATGGAACCTCAGCATCATTTGCCCGATCCACAAAAAAGGAGACCCTCTGAACTGCGCCAACTACAGAGGCATAAGTCTCCTCAACATCGCCTACAAGATCCTATCTGCCGTAATATGTGAACGCCTGAAACCGTTTACCAACAACCTGATTGGCCCTTATCAGTGTGGTTTTAGGCCAGGAAAGTCCACAACCGATCAAATTTTCACACTTCGGCAGATCCTGGAAAAAACTCAAGAAGTCCAAATCGATACCCACCACCTATTCATCGATTTCAAAGCCGCATATGACAGCATTTATAGAGACGAACTGTACAGAGCCATGTCTAGTTTTGGTATACCGCCCAAACTCGTCCGTTTGTGTAGGATGACGATAGAGAATTCTCGCTGCTCCATCAGGGTCGGAAACGACCTCACCGACACATTCGATACCAAAAAAGGATTTAGGCAAGGCGATGCGCTGTCATGTGACTTCTTTAATCTGATTCTTGAGAGAATTGTGCAAAACTCCAAAGCCAACACCAGAGGCACAATTTTCCAAAAGTCGGTGCAACTACTAGCATACGCTGACGATATTGACATCATTGGTAGGACTCAACGTGATGTCATAGCCACGTTTGCTAGTATAGAGAAGGAAGCGGCGAAAATGGGTTTAGCAGTAAATGAGGGTAAGACTAAGTATATGCTGTCATCACGAAAGGACTCACAACATCGACGAATTGGACAGAACGTCACCATTGACAGATATAACTTTGAGGTAGTACGGGACTTTGTCTACCTCGGCTCCGCTATTAGCTCTGACAACAACATCTCGTCAGAAATTAAACGAAGAATTACTCTTGCCAACCGCTGTTTCTTCGGGCTAAGAAGGCAATTTAGTAGTAAAGCCCTCACTCGAACTACTAAGGAGACCCTATATAAGACCCTGATCATCCCAGTCCTGCTCTACGGCGCTGAAGCATGGACCGTATCAAAAGCGGATGAAGAAATCCTTGGTAGATTCGAGAGGAAAATTCTTCGAAAAATCTTCGGTCCCGTTTGCGTTGACGGGCTATGGAGACGAAGATTCAACCAAGAACTATACGAGCTGTACAGCGACATGCCCCTGCTCAAAAAACTCCGCATTGGACGTTTAAGATGGCTAGGACATGTAGAACGAATGGACACCAATACTCCGGCTCGCAGAGTCTTCGATTCCCAGCCAGACGTCGGACGCAGTAGAGGAAGACCTCGCCTTAAGTGGCGCGCACAAGTGGAAACCGACCTCAACCAACTTGGAGTGCGCAACTGGAGGCAGTTAGCTAAGGACCGGGCTAATTGGAGAGGCATGTTGGTTGAGGCCCAGGTTCATTCCGGACTGTAGCGCCACTTAAGTAAGTAAGTAATTTCAGGAGCCACGCTTGGGCTATCACAAGCAACATAATTGGTTCATTACTTCAAAAGGTTTACGACATCCATACAACAAGGCAATGCAACAGCTGTTTTTATATTTATTTACAAACAATTGTGTTGTGTCTATTTATTTTAGATTTATTCCCTTTAAATAATATTTTACTGATTTTCATTTATTTGTTGACTGATTTATGTTTATTGAAATAAACAAATAAACAATTGACAAAAACAAACTAAACAGGCTAAATAGTAAACTCATAAAATCAATAATTGAATTCAGAAATGAGTCACTAAAAAAAACCTTACAGGCCTAACAAATGATGCTAGTACTGACTACTCGCTCTGGAAGGCAACAAAGAAAATGAACAGGCCAACAGCTCACATCCCACCAGTGAAAACCAGAGAAGGAAACTGGGCAAAAAGCAGTCAAGAAAAAGCAAATACTTTTGTTGAGCATCTTGAAGGCGTCTTCCAACCATATGAAGATAAAGAGTATCAAGGAATGGAAGAAACGTGCCAGGAATATGTACCAATTCGACCGGTTTCGTCTAAAGAACTTGCCAAAGAAATAAAAGAAAGGGGGAAATTTTAAAACAATTCTCAAAAAAAAATAATGAAACATCTAGCGCAGATCATAAACGCTGTATTTAGATTAAGATATGTACCAAGCATATGGAAGGTCGCGGAGGTTATAATGATTCCAAAACCAGGTAAACCACCTAGCGAAGTAACCTCATATAGGCCAATATCGATACTACCAATGTTGTCCAAGCTATTCGAAAAGATGCTGGTAAAACGCCTGCAAAATATTATTGTAGACAAATCGCTAGTACCGAGCCATCAATTTGGGTTCAGGAATAAACACTCAACAATTGACCAAGTGCATAGAATCACTGATAAAATTGAAAATGCTTTTGAAGAGAAAAAAGTATGCTCTACAGTATTTGTTGATATATCACAAGCTTTCGACAAAGTATGGCACAAAGGGTTGATCCATTAATTACATAAGCAACTGCCGAAGCAGTATTCAAAAATACTGGAGTCGTATATTCTACAGCGATTTTTCAGAATTAAACAAGAAACAACATACTCAACATTAAGAGAAATTGAGGCTGGTGTACCTCAAGGCAGTGTTTTAGGTCCAGTACTATATCTCCTATTCACTAGTGATCTACCAGAAAGTGACGAAATCACTCTAGCTACCATTGCAGACGATACTGCTATACTTTCTGTAGGAGAAACTGTCGAAATAGCTACAAAAAAGCTTCAAAAGGCAGTAAACAATATCTCAGAATGGACTAAAAATTGGCAGATCAGATTAAATGACCTGAAGTCAGTTCATATAAATTTTACGTTAAAAAATGTACCACACATTCCAGTATGCATAGCTAAATAGTAATGTAGTGGAATATTCAAATACAGCTAAATATTTAGGGATGACTCTAGACGCCAAACTGTGCTGGAAAGCACATGTAAAGAAAAAAAGAGATGAGTTAAACATCCGCTACAGTAAAATGTATTGGCTTATTGGGAGATACTCACCCTTATCCAACTACAATAAAATATTGCTATATAAGCAAATTCTTAAACCAGTATGGACCTATGGGCTCCAGCTGTGGGCATGCACATGCAAGACAAACTTACTAAGAATACAAACCTTCCAAAACAAAGTACTACGGAGCATAGTTAACGCACCGTGGTACATACGTAACACCGATCTACATAGAGATCTATATATTGAAATGGTTGAAGATGAAGCTAAAAAAGTAGCTCTAAGACACAGAGATAAGCTTCTCAGCCATGTTAATTTAGAAATAGCACAGCTTTTAAGAACCGACAATATAGTCAGGAGATTAAGACGGGTTAAACCCCTTGATCTGATCTAAAGATATATATATAAAAAAAAGAAATACTGAAACTTAAGTACAATTTCAAACAAAACTCATAGAAATCCGACCAACATTGGAATTTCTTTTAAATTTTATATTTTTATAAAATATAATACATGTGAAATGAGGGCTCAGTGGCGCGATGGTTAGTGCGATGAACTATCGCGCAGGAGGTCTGGGTTCGATTCCCAGCCGTAGCAACACCTAAATGATTTTTCACTGGCCCTCCTCTCGTGATGATCTGACAAATCATCCGAGTAGTATCAATTGTCAAGAATAGCTTATCTCAACTTAGCCGTTCGGAGTCGGCATAAAACAGGAGGTCCCGCCATCGTGCAAGAAGTACACACGCACACATGAATGGTTGTGAGAAAGCTAGGCCCTGGGTACTAACGAGCCTGTTGCGCCAAAAATTTGTATTTTTGTAATACATGTGAAAAATAAATTGCTGATAAGTCTAACGACTAGGTGCGATTCCTTGAAGACATACAAAAGTCAGTCTTCGGGAGGTTTTTTTAGATCGGGTTAAAGTCCCTCACTATTGCAGAAGGTTCCCTCGCGATAAAACCTCTGCAATGTCTTTCGATGATTTTTCCTTCCAGCGAACCCCCACAAAAAAAATGTTTATTGATGGCTCAGTGGCGCGATGGTTAGTGCGATGAACTGCCGCGCAGAAGGTCTGGGTTCGAAACCCAGCCGTAGCAACACCTAAATGATTTTTCACTGGCTCTCCTCTCGTGATGATCTGACAAATCTAAGGCGTTCGCAATCGGCATAAAAGAGGAGGTCCCGATATCAAGTATTTATTTGATAAATTTATGTTTATTGCCGTTCCTGTACATACAAATTCGTAAAAGAGAGTGCTTTTGAATGAGGGAGAAAACTATCCTGTCAGTTGGGATCTTAAAATGACAAATCGTTTGTTTTGACGTGCGTTTTGTCATTTGTGCTATCCACAAGAAGTTTTTACTGTAATTTACTAAAACGCGTTCCCGTACTGTTGAGTAAATTTTTTTTCTTTTTGAGAATATTAACCTTTACTCCGAGATATTTAAGAATTTGCTAATATTAACTGCATTCGTACGGTAACCGACCTTTTATTAGTTTATCTATCAAAGAGCCACACGAAACAAACAGTAATTCACTAAAACGTGTTCCCGCCCTGCTCAGTAAATTTGATTCTTTTTGCGAAAATATACCTCCAATCCAAGATATTTGAAACATACCAATTTCAACTGCAGAAATACGGGAACAGGCTTTTTATCAGTTTATCTGTTAAATTTTGCTAAAACGTGTTGCCTCAAACTGTACCAGATTTAACTAAACTGTACATTTGGGTGTTTTTGATTGAAATTTTTATTCTGTACACTAAAGTGTAAACTAGGTGAAAGCATGTTAAAACTTGTTTATAATTACGTACAAAGTTAGTACTCACTATTAAAGTTAACGTGGTAGGTACAACTTAGGGTCTACTAACTATTCTTAACACACGGTGACTATAATTTTACCCCTTTGTGCAATGTGTCAAGCTCATCATCATGACAACATTTTCCCAATTCATTGAACTCTGAATGCATCATCTACGTGCTTTTTCTGTTAATTTGTGACAAAGGTTTGACGTTTAATATACAAACTTTGCTTCTTCTATAAAGCCATAACCTACAGAAAATAATTTATTTCTATTCAATTTATTTTGTTAAAATAAATGTGTAGTTCACGCGAGTATTTCTGTAGTTTACATTTTCATAGCTCATGTCAAGTGACGGAAAAGTCAACCGAAACCAATTTAATTCTCGGTGGGAATGTTTCGATCATTTTTTTCAACTTTTTGAGGAAAACTGACGTTTTATTTTTTTTTAGGAATTGGGTATAAAAGTACTCGATTAAAATCCAGGAAGTAGGGGTCAATCTTTATTATTTATTCATGTCACACAAAAATGTGTAGAAATGGGTTACCTTTGTATATAAGGTGACAAACACTAATTACTTCATTTACATAACTAGAACTAAACCAATTGCGAAAATATGGTAAAATTCGACCCATTTCCAAAGAACGTGAATGTAGAACTTCATTCACTATGCAAATCAACGACTTATAAGACCCACAATTCAATCGAGTTTCCCTTACAATTTTGCTCCCATTCGTCTTAGCAAAACTCTAACAATGTCTTTGAACTCACCCATGGTAACATGCCACGCGAATTGATAATGAGCACGTTCAGATACACAATGGAAAACAAAATAAATGAACTTCACTAACCTTAACTTTGATTATACAATTTCTTGAAACAAATTGCTGGCTAATTTTTCCACAGTCGCTGATGCATGGTAGCAATGTACCAGCCCATGGTAAGCTGAGCCCACATGTTCAATTACTTTCGTCAGACGATGAAATCATTACACTTGGGCGTCGTTTGGTTATTAAATCATGTCTCTCAGCCAAAGTCGCTGTCCTATTAAAAGACGCCAAACTTTTTCTTTCACTTTAATTATCAAGTTCAGGTACTCTTGCTCTTTGCTGTCCTCAATTGATGCTAAACGGTTTAATGACGCACACATCATCATCATCATCACCGGAAGATGCGGATATCTTGACGAATATTAGTCACCAGGGAGAGATGGCAAACCGGTTGAATGGTTTCGCCCCGAAAAGAACGACTTTTTCTCCGTCGGTCGTCAAAAGTTGATTATTCCCGCAAATGGAATTAGCTGACTCATAATAAATCTATTCGTACCTGAAGGCACATGAGGTAATCCAAAGCATTATTCTATATTTAACCAAGAGATGATGGCTGCTCTTTCTAATTGGAATTTTTTTTTGTGTGCAATGTCCGTTTGCTATTTTTAATCCCTGAAAACAAATTGCGCATCTTCAGTGGAAATGGTAGTTCGCCTCATTGGCTTATATCCCTTTACTCACATGAGTAGGACGATTGTGGTTGAGTGGTTTACCATTAAACGATTTCCCCCTTATAGTCAAGGGGATTGTAATCCTTGAATCTGTCATGAACTCTACAATGGGTGGAGGTAGCGCGAGACTATGTTACTGTTGTAGAGACAGTGACCTTATTTTTGAAAGCATAAAGCGTTCAAGAAAAGTCTTCAACAGCCAAGGACACTCTGACAGTCACACAAGTTGCTCAAGTGTGGGACTAGGTTTCTCGTGGTTATGGTGGATATATTGGGGGCTTCCTATTCTCATGAGGTTTTCTCGTTGACCTTTGAAGTGGCTGTGTGGAGCGCAATCATGTTTGAATGGGAAAAAAACCTTGGAAGGCGTTTTCTTTCTTTTTACACACTAGGCGACCGTGTTTGGTTTTGGAGACGAGTGTGCATCAAGTTCATTGATTTTTATTTTTGCACATCCTGTGTGGGAGGATTTCAGTTATTTCCGTGTTCTTATTATGGGAAATAACGTTTTTCTTCACGACAAAGATTATTTATTGGAAGTGTAGGCGTTTGTTGTTGGGAGACACTCTCGATGCAGTTGTGACACTTAAAGGTCATTGATTCGCAAAAACAGCTCCGGGGACGTAAGATGAAGAGGCGCTTAACTGTTATTGATGCTGAGAGAGTTAGTTCTCTCTATTTCAATAAATAAGGTATTAACGGTGTATTTTGAAAGTTGAAGACGAAGAACTGTATTTGACAGGAGGATTGCAAAAAGCATGAAGAGGTTGACCTAATGACCTTTCTTGTCGAAGATCTTTTAATTCGTTCGTCTTTTGCATCTAATCGTCAATTGATGTGTTGGACAAAGTAAACTCCGACGACCTGAGTTAGGTTGGTAGGTTGATGAGGTGGGCGGTGTACGTCTTCCCTCATCACACTCACGTCAATATAGACACATTGTAGCTTATGAAGAGCGTTAATCATACACATAGGCCTTCACTGTTAACCATATCAGCACGATGTTCGACGAAAGAGTGACAACTAAGAGGTGGCCCGTACACTAAGTCTAGCAAGATGACAATTTGATGGCTTAATTGGGATAAAAAGATTATCTAGGACTCTTAAAACGCCTGAGGGCTCGGGCACGCAGTGAGCGAGGAACGACACAACTCTGAGCAACAAATTAAGCTGGTAAGTGGTTCGTACAAGGTCCGAAATTGGCAGGGAATGAGGCGTTAGGTTGTAATCATAATGAACGGAACGTGTGAATGACGCCCGTACCCCTCGAGCAGGTATGGGAACCCAAGCTGTCAGAATTACTTAATTTTCCGGCTCCTAATAAAGAGTGTTAAACATAAAGGCTGTTCACCAAGGAATAGCTGTTTGATTGTACTTAGACCTAAAAATTAGTGGTGATAGAGAGCAAATATTCGGTTTCTATGGACTTCCGTCAATCCAAACGTAATGAAGCCTCTACATTGTATGACTTGCCCGTCAATAAAGGAACTTGCTTCAGAGAAGGTTGATCTAATCACTTGAAGCTTCTTGGCAGCTCGTATATTCCTTTCCAATGCTCCTGAGCAGCATCTAAAGAAACTCCTGACCTAAGCCAGAAGGTCAAGATCCTAAAAAAGCCAATATTGGCTGGCTTAGATATATAGTGCTGAAACTACAGAAGAAATCAAACTTTTGGCGCAAAAGGCACGTTATTGCCCAGGCCGTAGCTTTTTCTCACAACATTTCTTGTATGCGTGTGTACTTCTTGCACGAAGGCGGGATTATAAGCGATATTTGCGATGACTCTGGGGCGAAGTAGAAAAATCCTCTCTATTAACACGTCACTTAAAATTATGGTGACATCTAACGGAAGGTAGAATAAAAAGTTAAATGTATTGTAGGTAGTCCAGATCAACCTAATAAGTGGACTGACCTAAACAATTTAGTTCTTGTACGATGTATTTACTCTCTTGAGGTATACACCAAATGAAGGCTTAGTCAGTGTTTTTTCACGATGAAAACGTAGCCAATAACCTCTATTTCTTTGTAAACAAATTATGGTGATTATACAAAAATGCGTCAATTGACATATTAGTTTGAAATTAAAAAAAAAAAAGTTTCTCTATCAAATACCTTCTAGAATCCTCAAATTTTTCATTTGTGTTTCTGACAAAATGCTGACCCCCCGTATTTATAAACGCTGACTAGCAAATCGCAAATGTCAAAATTAAGTCACCGATTTATCTACTCATCGTATGATAACTGTCAAACATTTTTTTAAAATGTTGAATTTTTTGTTGTAAACCTAATCGTGCTTAAAAATACATCCAATTTGATTCATTACATGTCAAACGTTAGACGCTTTCGCATGGTAGCCCTATACACTTTGTAAAATCAGTCATCCATTTGATTAGCGTGACACTGTTGATGTTTATGAGCTTTTAACTTGACAAGTCATTTGTTGCGTGGCCATTAACAATTCTGTAGCCTACTTTTGCCATGAAGTCAGTCAACAATATGGCTACAGACTACGATTACAATCGAATAAGTTTCATCATGCAATTTTATATATCCAATGAACTTGTTTTATATACAACTCTCACGACATGAACATGACAGAAATGGTTGTGCGAACGAACTGTGTATGTCGTATACTTGCTTCTTTTATGTTTGACACATTTTTAATTGGTTCTCATTTATTTGTCTAGACCAAATGGGGTAATTTGGTAATTTGTCATGTAAAATTATTTATCGATAGACAAATATTTTCAACCGCAATATCCATAGCAAATGCAACATCTGTGCGGATCATTCGATATGTGAAATGCACAACTCGTGTGACCGATTAAATGTTTGCGGTTTCCTTCCGCATATTGGAATACCTTGTCGATGTTTTTTTTTTTTTTTTTATCAGTTGATTGCATTAGCATGCACGGTTTACGTGAACGTGTACGTAATTTTGCACTATCGTTACATACAAGCACATGTCAGAATATACAAAAATGGTTGCAGAATGTCATACAGGCTTTTGGACTAGAACAAACAAGTCTTTTGCATTAAATTTGGTTCATGGTTTCATGTAAACAAAAAAAAATCGACGCCATTTCTAAAATCTACAACATATACTATGACCCATCCTATTGACGAGTGAATAAGTATGAAAAATGCCTCTACATGTCAAAAAAAGAATATGTGGATTTCTATAGAATTAAAGGAAATTTCCATTTATACAGAACAGGACTGCCATAAGAAAACCAAGTTAAAGATGAATATGTAAACACGAATATTGACAGTGAAATGGTAATTTATTGAATATACATATCCACTTGTCAATAAAATGTTTTTAAGTAGCTTTGAGAACGTTGACAGACATGTGCGGCCAAATTTTAAATGTCTTGCGTCATTCTGTTGGCTTCTGTCATAGTGAACATTTCACGCGTTACATAATTCAACTACACACGTTCTGCGCGTTGCGTACGATTTGCGGTCTTTGAGTGAGCTTCGGGCTCAACGTTATGATTAAAAATTGATGAAAGTAGCTCAGCGGCCGATCGAGAAGGTACCAGTTCATCAAAGAAAGACCGCATAGATGACCAACAATTATGAGTGACAGTTCTCAAGATTCAATTCGTTCGTGCCATAAACAATTCGAGCTGTTTCTGTTGTCCAACAACTGAAGGCTGGTAACCATTCAATGCGTCGCGCATTCGCTTAGTTTGCTAAAGGGCAGCTGGTTGCAAACCGATCAAAACCGATCAGCAAAACAAATCAAATTCGAGGCACTTTTTCTGCTGAAGGGTCTTCCAATTCGTACTTCCGAACTTTGACAGTTAATTGCGACCACATTGTTGAAGCTACATCTGTCATTTATTCAGTCTGTCTTGCCAAATCACCATGGACGAACATAGCGTTCAGCAACACGTGCAAAACATACATTTTTTTGTCAAAATGGGTGTTACCAGGCAACGTTCCGCGCAGTTGCCCCATTTTACGGTCGCCATAATCTTCCTACCAAGAGAAGTATTCGCAGTGTAGTGTATAAATTTGAGTCAACTGGTTCAGTAAACGATAAGCCAACACCCGTACGTTGACGAAACGCAAGATATGCCGAAAACATAGCCGCTGTCCGTAAGAGTGTGCCGATGCTGTCGAATTCGAGTAGCTCACAAGGACTCGGCTTTTCGCAGACCTCAACTTGGCGAATTTTGCATCGTGTTCCTGCACGCGTTTGCGTCGTGAACATACACCTGTACAAAATAAAATTGACTCAGGAGCTGAAGGTAAACCACCATAGGCAACGACGTGTTTCGCTGAATGCGCTCTGGAGCAGTTGGAAACTGACCCTAATTTTCATGCCAAAATCATATTCAGCGATGAGGCGCTTTTCTGTATGAATGGGTAGGTCAATAAACAAACTTGTCGGATATGGGACGAAACCAATACACATGAGATCCAAGAACGTCCAATGCATCCCAAAAAAGTCACTGTTTGGTGTGGATTTTTTGGCTGGTTGGCCAGGCCATCACTGTCAACGGCGAAAGCTATAGGTCGATGATAACCAACTTCTTTTGGACTAAATTAGATGATATAGACTCCAACGAAATGTGGTTTCGACAGGATGGCGCTATGTACCACACAGATACCGCCACATTGGAAATTTTGCACGACCGCTTTGAGGGCATGGTCATCTCAAGTAAGGGTGGGTGATGTAAACTGGCCACCAAGATCGTGCGATTTGACCCCGTTAGGCTTTTTCTTGTGGAGTTTTCTGAAGTCTATGCGAATAAGCCACAAAACACAGCGACCGTCAAAGCCAACATATCCCATTCCATCGGTCAAATTTGCGCCAGTCTTTTAAAATTGGACATTTCGGATGCGCGCCACCCAGGGAAGACATTTGAACGATGTTATACTCCATAATGGCATCGATATGCCTTACAAACGAATAAAAAATGACGATGATATCGCACACACACGTTGTTTTATTTAAATTTCAAGATAGGAAGTGCATAATGAAAGATCCTTTACGTGAACAAGCAAAAAACTCAACTTTGGTGTATTGAAAATCCAAGCCTATACCAAAATACTACATGCGGACTGCCTAAAAATGCTCTGCTCTCTGTTTTTTTTTAAGGACAGATCTTTAGAAGTAGTGATGGATGGCCTTTTAGATGGATTTGCTACAAAAGCTGAAGTTCCTCAAGGATCAATCCTCTCAATCGTTCGGTTTATGCTGAACATTCATATTTTTTTGGACATCAAACATATTTTCAGTTTTACCGATGACAGTGTTTCGACTCTAAGACAGAAGGTAAACGCAGTAGAATAAGATGGCGCTCAAATAGAAACCGACCTCAACCTCCAACTGGAGGTCCGAGAGCACGGATTTAAGGGACTTAAGCTTGACTGTCATAACAGACACATATGTTACGATCTTCACAACGTAAAATATGACCGTTATGAAAGCAGATCCCTCCGACTGAAAGACAGGGGCGTGCATACTTAAAGAAAAGTCCAGTTCGTACATCACTATAACCCTACAGGGTCTTGAGGCACTCAAGGGGTTATGAATACCCTTTATATGTTTTAACACAGTGCGGGCGTTAAGGAAATTAGGGATAAGAAAAGAAAGGAGATACCGATGCATATTGGTTTTAAATGTCTGTAAGTTATAATGGAAAGGAAAAACAGAGTTTGGTAGAGCATTCCACATTCGTGTTGTTCGGTTTATGTACGAATCTCTGTATTTCAGCGTACGTCCGAAGATAGGCTTGAGGGTAAACTGATTTGCATTCATTGCGTAACGAGTATTGCGGCTGAATTGTTGAATGGGAGGAATGCAGCTGGCTGGTTGTTAACATAGCGATAAAACAAGGTAAGGCAGGAGATGTTTCGACGGTGTTCGAGCGAAACGAAGGAGTTCGCTATTTTTATGTCTCCTATAAGTTTTTTTTCGCACGTGTTTGAATCCTATCTAGTAGGTGCAATGTTGATTTTGGTGCACCTGACCAGACGTGGGCGTTGAATTCAAGTTTTGGGCGTATAAACGCTTTATATATTGTGGCCAGATCAGAGGGGGTGAAATATTTCTAACATCGATTAAGGAAACCTAGGCATTTCACTGCGTTTTTAGCGAAACGTAAGTCGTTACTAACAAACACACCTAGCATGGAAAGCTTTTCGGTTTCTTCGACGTAAGTGCCATTCATGGATAATGGCTCTAGATTTTGGTTTCGCTTTAATAACAGAAGACAGCATTGTGTTTTGGAAGCATTGAATTCCACTCTATTGGATTTACTCCATTTGCTAATGCTGTCAAGGTCGGAATTCAATGACCTCAACATATTTTGGCGTTTAGATTCCACGTTCGAAGTTGAGGGACGAGGACCTGAAAACGAATATGAGAAGCTGAGGGTACTGTCATCAGCGAAGGAATGAATTGGATTAGAAGTTGCAGACGGGAGATCATTTATAAAAATGAGAAAGAGAGTCGGAGACAAAACTGAGCCTTGAGGGACACCAGCATTTATTTGGTGAGTTACAGACTTGAAACCAGCCAAAACTACTTGAATTGAACGTTTCGAAAGATAATGTCTAATCCATAGAAGAAGTTTTTCGTCGATTCCAAATGCACGCATTTTCGACAAAAGGGCTTGATGCCAAACCCTGTCAAATGCCTTCGAAATATCAAGCGCGACAATCTTGCTTTCGCCACCATGGTGGATTGATTGGTTCCACTTTTCGGTGAGATATGTCATCAAATCACCAGTAGACCTGTTGCTGCGAAAACCATATTGCCGGTCATTGAGAAGTTTTCGTGTTTCGAGATATTTCATAAGCTGACGGTTTATCAGCGTTTCCATGACCTTGGAAAGAAGGGACGTAAGTGCAATTGGTCGGGAGTTGGAGAGAGAAGAAGATTCGCCTTTTTTTTGGTACAGGCTGGACAAATGCTGTTTTCCATCTACTCGTCCTGATGAGTAGGATAGATAGAAAAGCTTACGCAGTGGTTTTGCTAGCGTAGAAGAACACCTCTTCAGAATTATGGGGGATATACCACCTGGACCAGCGGATTTGTGTATGTCAAGATCAAATAAAACTCTTGCAACTGTACGAGTACGAAATTGAATTTGTCCCATAGAATGATCTACGTTCTCAAGTACAGGAGGAGACTGAACACAATCTGGCAATGTAGAATTGGCTGCGAAATGCGCAGCAAGCAGATTGGCTTTGTCTAAAGAGCTGACAGCTGGAATGTCATTGTGAATGAGCGTCGGAATTGATAATGAGGCCGAATTTTTTATATTTTTTACAAATGACCAAACGTTTTTACTACCTCTGGGACATTGTAGAATTTTTTGCCTCAACCTTTGGTCATAGAGGAATTTGACACGCTTTAAATGGGCATTACAATCATTTCTGAACTCTGCTCGGTTTTTCTCTGTTGGGTTGGTCTTGTACAACCGAAAGTTTGTCTCTCTCAACCTGATAGCTTCTTTGCAGCTCAAGTCATACAACCCTTTTGCCTTTGGTCTGATACTCTTAATTCTGTTGGGAATAAAATATCTCATACCAAAGAGAATGATATTTGATATCATATCAGCAGCAGCATCCACGTCACTATCGAGGAAACATAGTGACCAGTTAAAATCCCTAAAAAACTGTTTAATGTTTCCCAGTTGGCTTTCTCGTATTGCAATACAGTTTTTTTTGGGAATTTGCTCTTTAACTGTGTGGTTGGAGTACGAGAAATTTGCTGATATGATACAGTGGTCTGACGAACCTAGAGGCGATAATACATTGATGGTGTATTTATCAGGGTGAGAGGTAAGAAACAAGTCCAGGGTGTTGGCGGCTTGACTGTTAATATCCGGTATGCGTGTCGGCTCATTTACAAGCTGGGTTAGGTTGTTAACCTCAGCAAAGATCTCAACATATTATATTACTTCTGGACAGACCAGAATGTTGAAGCCACGTAGAATTGTGTACATTGAAATCACCCGCAATGACGATTTCCGTGTGAGGATGCAGGGATACAATTCTAGAGATGGAGTCAGACAGTGCATCAAACTCGTTAAGGGTTGAATTACTGTCAAGGTTTTGGCTTCTATAAATGAAACAGTAGTGGATTAAATGCCTACGGACATGGAATTTCAGCCATTTAAAATTAAATTCCCGATTGGAACATTGGCCGTATTGATGTTGAATTTGGTAGGCTACGTCACTACGTATATATATGGCGAGACCGCGGTGAAAAAAGAATAATGGCAATAAATTGTATCCAGGTAGGGTTAATTCTGATAAGTCAGTATTCACCCGCACCTGTGTTTCACTTAGTGCCAAAACAGCTGGTTTGTATTTACAAATGTGGACGTATGCAGAAAAAAGATGCGACTTTAACCCACGAACATTGCAAACGTCCACTCTAAATTTTCTTTCCATTAGAACACATACATTAAAAAAAAAAAAACACAATACCGACGACAGACTAAGCTTGGCTGAGAAGTCAAGGTTCATGTTGATTGTCTAAAACAACTTGTCACAGGTGTTATGCCCGTATGACAAGTTAAATTATACGCACAACAAAAAAGTTCACTCACAGCCCGCTATACATCGGTTATTATTTTCTGACTCACATCCTGGCCATTCTTTGCATCTTCAAGATTACCTTGAACTTGGTTATACAAATTGGTACTGAAAATTACGAGCTGGAACAGGGCTCATAGGTTTCTATCAAATTCGACGCTGTTCCACTAAAAATCCTTCTCGAAGACCTCAGCTCTCTGTCTAACAAGATTGTAGTATTCTACTCTTCCAGAAAGAAAGACCGCCAGCATTTTTGCATCGTAATATTATTTCCTTGGCCATTCTCAAATAAAAAATCGAAAACAAAACAAAACACACATCCGACGTCAGAAACGCTGCAACAGTAGTCGAAAGCATATCTTTATTTATAAATTCCAATTAAAAAACCGTTCGTTTAAGAGGAATACCTCTGTTTTTATTTTTACACGTTCATTTCATTTGGACTCCTTCGGTTTGCAGCCGTAAAGTCTAAAAATATTCACCATTTGCGCAATCAAAATAAATAAATTACAAGACGTATCTGACGGATGCCGTGTGTATGGATATATATATAAACCACCTGTATACGGTTTAAGCATCCAATGGGTGGCCTGTTTTTCCCCCCCGATGAAAGTGCATTTTGTGGGTAAACGCCCACTGCAGAGAAGCAGCTCATGAAGATTTCACTGGTTTCCGACGTTTTCCAAATGAAGAAATTGTTGATTTACTGCAGTTTCCCAGTGCAAATGAAAACGTACAAAAACCGTGCTCACTGCTCAGGGAGAGGCACGTACAGCCTTCAGGAGTAAATCATGACAGATAGACATTTTGACCTTGGCTTGGAGATTGTGTGTCTGGTTGAGCTAAGGTAGGAGTCACTAACGTGTTTCTGTCGGTTGTGACTATAATTGAAGTTTTAAATATTCTAACATGGCTTTGTGGGAGGGCCAGTTAATTTAATTCATCTTGGAGTCTGGGGAAGATTTGTTTGACTGTTAACATTGATTAGTTGGTTAGGAAGGTTTTAAATGGCCTAAATGACACAATTTTGTAGCATAGGAGGCCATGGAGATGTTGGAAATAGGGGCAGATAAATTAAATGACGCATAGGACCGACATGTAGAAAAAAGTAACCTTATATTGGCTTAAGGATACATGGAATCATTTTAACGACTTTGTGCTTCACATGTTAAATCTGCCTTCAAACCACCCCACGAGAGATACCAAAAAAAAATACAAATTTTTGGCGGCACAGGCTCGTTAGTACCCAGGGCCTAGCTTTCTCACAACCATTCATGTGTGCGTGTGTACTTCTTGCACGATGGCGGGACCTCCTGTTTTATGCCGACTCCGAACGGCTAAGTTGAGATAAGCTATTCTTGACAATTGATACTACTCGGACGATTTGTCAGATCATCACGAGAGGAGGGCCAGTGAAAAATCATTTAGGTGTTGCTACGGCTGGGAATCTAACCCAGACCTTCTGCGCGGCAGTTCATCGCACTAACCATCGAGCCACAGAGCCCTCGAGAGATAACAGTTTTCTAAAATCGTTTATGCAGAATGTCCATGATGGAGGACATATAACGCCGTAGCGCTAGCCGTTGACAATGGTGTCACAAACGTCGTTTTTGAAAAAGTACGGACCACGCCAAGGCGTAGGCGAGGAATTGACTGTTTTTGAGACTTCCACTGACAGCGGCGATGTTCTCGGTCGATCTGGTGTTTCTTTGACATACGAGTGCTGGCTGATTGTTTATTGATCCGGTTGTCTGGAATTTGGCCACCAATCATTGAAGAGTCGCCTTTGAAGGGGCAACACGTCTGCCGTAAAATGGGCGCAAATTTTAGCTAACGAATACACTACCGTGTAATTTGCCATTGTGATTTGGTATCAGTGACTGAACAACAGATTGGCAGACGTCGCTAAATCACCCTTCCCAATTGGACAGCCCTATATTTGATTTGGTATCAGTGACTGAACAATAGATTGACAGACGTCACCAAATCACCCGTCCCAATTGGATTACCCTACCCCTTTATGTAGATCGTACCCTATATATGTATCAATCGAATCAGAATCAAAAGTTGAGCCAATCAAGCTTTGTCTATCCGTCCGTCAGTCCCAGCTTTTAATCACTAAATTTCGAGCTTAACCGATTTAATTTGGTACAAGAAGTCTTTGCAGCTTCCGCAGTCTCCAATTCCATTCGAAATGCTTGACGTAGTGGATGAAGACCCTAACTTTTGTTACACGTAGAAAACAACCTCATCCAACTTGGAGTGGACAACTTAGGAAGTTAGCTACTGATATGGACTATGTTGATCATTGTTCATAGGGAGTGTAGCGTCACTTAAGATAATTTATAAATTTTTTCTAATCACACCAATCTGGGCAGTAGGGAGTTTATTTCGGTCTTATGCGGACGATTTCTGATAAAGCAAAATTTCACTGTAGATAACAATAGCAGAATTTTGACATAATCAGCCCTATCGAGGTATCTGTCGGAGCGGAAAATTCTCCGATTTTGTTCGATTCGTAGGAGTTTTGCTTTGAGGTACTCTTCCGAAAAGCTGTTCGGAATATTTCTCCGACATTTTGTAACGCATCCCGGCAAATTGCGTTCAGGGACATTTTTCGTTCAATTTTTGACAGCTAAGTGGAATTCTTTCTCCGATTTCCTCAGACACAAATTCTTCGCGGAATTTATTTACGAATTGTAGTGAAGTGAAGCCCTCGGAATATTTCTCCGACATTTTGTAGCGCATCAGGGCAAATTGCGTTGAAGTGCGTTCAGGGACATTTTTCGTTCAATTTTTGACAGCTAAGTGGAATTCTTTCTCCGATTTCCTCCGACACAAATTTATTTACGAATTGTATTGAAGTGAAGCCGTCACATTTGTGTAGTATTTTTTTTCCGACGAAGTATGCGTATTTATAAAAAGCAACTTATAACACCCTTGGCAATCGATTACCAAACCACCAGGGCTATTTGTTCCTAATTATCCACTTCTTATCGAAATGCTAGTACTAAGCTAAATATACCCCAAACATATAGACCAGGCTAGAAAGGATACTAATGATAATATTATTACTATCGGGGTGGTCGTTATATAGAGTACACTACAGCCGCCCCACAAAGAGTGAAAAAGCAAAAAAAAAATTAATCGATTGAAACAGGAGAATAAATCAAAATAACATAACAAGTAACAATGATTCCGTGGTTGCCTTGCCGGGTAATCAGATATTTTTACAAGAGCAAATAAATATGAGAGCATTAATTTTTTTGCAAAGAGCCCTCTCCTCTACTACATTGAGTGTTGGGATTATGATTACAAATCTCCCCCACTGAATAAAGTTAAATCTGATATTGTAATTATCAAGGGATACAGATATGCTTATCAACGTTCATTAGTTTAATGAGATATGACTCGCATACTGATTAAACAAAAAAAACATCAACAAATGAACAGTGAAGTGTATTTGGATTTGACAATCACCATGATAAAACTATATTATCCGCGTAACACGCGATGCTATCAAGGCATATTGTTGTTGAAGGTCCAAAATCGCGTTTACGATTTCTTATCTTTTACTTGAAAAGATTAAATACGTTCCACGACAACCATTTTAGTGGCTGACACGAGTATAATTTACAAAAATGCGTTTTCTATTACTTTTCACAACAATTGCTGACAACTCATGTATTTCCGTAGAAGACTCTGATAGCTTATTATGCATCGCAATTAGCAATTGACGTTTGAAAATAAAAATTCGCAGATAACTGGAATTAGAGAATTAATTATACAGCAATATGCCATGGGGAATACCCTGAACGATGAATGTACAATCGGGTTATAAATCTGCTGGGCATTTTAAGCGGACTGCGAATGATGACTTTGAATTCTGTTAAATTGTTTAAATTTTATTGAAATAACGAAATTTATAATTATACGGTTCCTATATCGAAACGAAAACTGCGTTTTTACTAGAACACTCGAAAGCTTTATAAACAGATGCAGTCTTCTCTTACACATATTAACCCCCTTATTAATGAACGCTGTTTAGCTAATTAATGACTAACTTTTGACATTTGCGCGAGTATTTCTTATGTTATTATGTTATTTCTACTGTCAACTTTTCCATCGATTAGGTAATCAGCGTTTTATTTATATGGGGGTTAGTTTTTAAAAAAAAAAAAACAAATTCTAGGGTACGAACTGTCCGTCTTTAAATTCTTTCGAAGTTTTTGGAGCGAATTCATTTTTTTTATGAATTTCACACCTCAGAACCGGTGAAATACAATCAATAAATTACATACAATTTTTGTAGAACTTTTTCAGGTTTTTCTTCATAACGGGTAATTTTTTAAGAGTTAAGTTTCTCAGGTTGGCAGCGAATGGCGTCAGGTTGGAAGGTAATGGCGTCGAAACGTCATCTGTAAAAGTGAAAAGTGTTCAGTATATTCTGCCATTTAAACATGGAAAGACTTGCAAACGAGCTACGATTTCTAATTATTGAAATTTATTATCAAAATTCATGCTCTGTGAAAAATGTGCAAATCTGCTGTTTTATCGAAAAATTGTGTTCAGCGATGAGACTCATTTATGGCTCAACAGATACGTAAATAAGCAAAACTGCCGCATGTGGAGTGATGAACAGCCACATCCCATACAAGAATTACCTATGCATCCCGAAAAAACAAAAGTTTGGTGTGGTTTATGGGCTGGTGGCATCATTGGTCCATTTTTCTTCAATGACGAATCCCCGAAAATCCCGAAAACCCTAAAATTCAGAAAATCCAAAATCCCGAAAACCTAAAATTCCGAAAATCCAAAATCGACCCATTATACGCGACTTTTTTTTTGCCTCAGTTGGCTGAGTTGAACTTGGTTGACATGTGGTTTCATCAAGACGGTGCCACATGCCACACAGCTCGTGAAACAATAGAAATGTTGAAGGATGGAATTGGTGAGCAGCTTATCACTCGAAATGGCCTGTGAGTTGGCCGCCAAGATCATGCGATTTAACGCCTCTTGATTAATTCTTGTGGGGTTATGTAAAGTCGTAAGTCTATGTGGACAATCCGAACACGATTGAAGCCTTACAGGATAACATAACACCCGTAATTCGTAAGAGGTTTTGCATGGTTCACTTCAACTCCGTAAGAAAATAAAAGATAATAATTAATAAACAAATGTATGGTAAACTGGGGCACATTCGTATTTGCGGTACATTCGGGCATTGCCGTTTTCTCTATGAACGCTTCTGAGTAAACCAATAAATTTAACCTTGAACGCTTCCTCCTGCAAATTTACGGAATGCTTTATAGTTTGACAGTTCAAGTTGGTTGGCAAAGAAAGATAATAGTGTTTGTTTTTTTGCTCCTGGCTATTATTTTTGACTTCAGGTAAGTAAGCATTTTTTTATATTTATTTGGTGAAAATAAGCGTGATATTCTGCTAATAGTGTTCTTAAATATTAAACTTTATGCTAAGCCACACAATATTAAGGTTTCATGTGTCTTTGTAAAAAGAACTTTAAAATTAAATTGGAGACATCGGGGTATAGTCCGTACCAAATCAGTTGGCCATTCTATTGCGCAGGTCTCTTAGAATTTATTTTAAAATATCTTAAATTTCTCTTAAATCCTCTCTCTGCGCAATCGACCGTTGGCCAACTGATTTGGTATGGACTATATATTCGTCGTTTGTGCATAGGACACTTTTGGCGTATTATTGTTTGGCGACATGGTTGGCAACTATTAAAAAAAGACCAACCAAGTGAATATAAATGAAACTGCGATACAAAAAACCTTTTCAGACGTTATACATGGGCGAGAAACTTTAGGTTCAGCTTCTTTAAAACATGGAATCAAATGCACCACCTTACAGTCAAGAATAAAAGGTCGTGACCCATTGAAAGACAGTTCGATTTCGGAGGCTGAAAAACGAACCTATCAACAAAATAAACACCCCGTCAAGTCTTGACCAAAGATCAAGAAAGATCGGAAAAATGGGATGGCTACAAGGAAGCTTCAGAAGACTGGCTTTATGTTTTTTTTAAAAAGAAATAATACTCTTTCATTGAGAAAAGCTGATTAGTTTATAGCGTGTTAGTTTATAGCGTGTAAAAGGCTTTAACAAAACAGCTGTTAATATATTCTTTGATAATTTAAAAAAATGTATGAGAAGCATTCATTTGAGCAAAAGGATTTATACAATCTAGAAGAATCTGGAATAACAACTTAACCTATCGCTTATATTGCCAAACTCCAAATTCTAGGTTCTTGCTTAGAGAGTCCAGAGATCAGTTTGCCAAATTTCATCGGCTGAGCGCGGAGTTTTGGTAACAATCGTGGAAGTTGTAAGTGCCATCGGAAATCAGCTTCCACCCATTTATGTTTTTCCAAGACAGCGATTCACCGAGCGGTTTATGGATGGATGTTTAATAGGCTCACCTGGTTTAATAAGTAAGAGCGGTTGGATGATATCAGAGCTGTTTGTAGATGTACTTACACATGTACACATGAAGAATATATGCAGCGGATCTAGAACTACTGGAATATATTCTCCTGTTTCCCAAGTCTTCCAAGATGAAGAATTTTTACTACAAATGGTAGCAATAGAAACAGATGAAAACGTAATCAGAACAAAATCTTGGTCACCAGATCGAATTCAGCCAACACCACTGCAAAATATCATATCAGCTGCAATGTCGTCCAATCAAAGACTATGAATTCTATACAGATGACGCATTGAGAACAAAAAACAGAAACTTTTACTCAGTAGCTTCATGGCACGGGCGGGCGGTGTGCATGAAAAGACATGAAAAACAAGAACAAAAACATATGGCGGGCTGTGCCAGCACGACCCGCCATAGAACGATTTTTCTTGCATGGAGTGCGTCATCTGTATAGAATTCATAATCTTTGGTCCAATTCAACGAATACAATCTGCAAAAAAACACGTCAAGGAGTGGATCTTCTCGAATATTAACAAGCTCCACAGAAAAACATCGCGCAGAAGAGAATGAAGCCAAAAGAAATGTTAAACATAATCAATAATCAGATCAGAAACAAATCGAAGCAGTAAAAAGAGTTGGGTAGTTTTTATCGAAACCTAAGCTACAAGATCAGCAAACCAAAACTAGAAAAGGTCTTCGTCACAAGAAAAAACGGATGGAAGAATCATCTTCAGATGAAAGTGACACTGAGATACCTTACGCTGAGTCAGAACTGTCAGATGGTGCCTTTATAAAAGACTCGTCTTGTAGCGAGACCGAAGTAACGCACATTTCTAGAAATAATTTGACTGATGATGACTCATTCGCCGCCGGAGATTGCGTTCTAGTTAAGTTGGAATGACATTTTTTTTTCATAATGTTTTTGTAAAAGATACAAAAAGTTATTTATTTCAGTTTAAAGTATAAATATTTAAGTTTCATATAATTTAAAATACCTAATGAGCCAAAACCAAGTTCAAACGGCCCCGTGAATTCGGAATACCACACGGATGAAGAAGAACTCAGTCGCGAAACTGACTGGATCTTAAAGAAAAGACCAGCAAAAAAGAGGAAAGCTGTATCCTCTCCTGAAATAATAAACCGCGACAAAGAGATTATTAATAAAGCGAAATGTCCCCCACCGCCAATTAATTTGATCGGTATTGACGACTTTAACAAGTTGCATACCTTGATAAAATCGTTGCCATTATCGAGCTACAAAAAAATACATGGAAAGTCTGCGTTAAAGACCCTGAAAGTTACCGTCTTTTATCTCGCAAGCTTAAAACCGATAAAATAGAATGGTATTCTTTTGAAAATAAATCTGAAAGGCCTTTACGCGTTGTAGCTAGAGGGTTACATGCGTCGTGCTTAAAGGATGACATTGTAAACGATCTGAAAAACAGGCAATATAAAGTCATAGATGCCGTTAACATAGTCAAGCGAGACCAAAAGCAAAAAGATGGCGAAGGAAATGTGATAAAACGCGGTCTTCCTTTATTTATACTCACTTTCGATAGAACAGAAAGTTTGAACAAAATTCATGAAATAGAAACAATACTTTATATTGTTGTAAAAATAGAGCCTATGCGTAAGGATTCCAAACTAGTTCCCCAGTGCAAGCGCTGCCAAGGATACAATCATACGCAAAGCTATTGTCAACAAGAACCGCGGTGTGTAACATGTGCCGGAAATCATCTGACGGTTGATTGTATGTCAGATAAGAAAACTCTTGCTATCTGCATTAACTGTAAAGGCAATCATCTGGCAAATTATCGCGGTTGGGAAGTAGCTATAGAGTTGCAAAAAAGACGGACGAAATTTAATAGTATTAATTCACAGAAATTAAATTTAAACAAGCAAAAGCCTAAAATTCCGATTAAAAATATATCCAAGACAAAGCAGGCTGTTCAATTACATTTAATACTTTTTATTTCCTTTATTTTACTACCTTTTTATAACATACAGTCCACTCTTCTCTTCCTATTGAGTAGTATGTATCGAGACATTGAGATTGACAGACACGAATCTGAGCCCTCGTAGTTCAGAATTGAATAAATAAGATTAAACCCAAATTTTCGATTTGTTAGTTTTATTTAATTTTGGACTAAACATTTGGTCCTTAAAGCCGAATTCGTGTAACATTGGAATAATAGTGATTAGTCGTGGTCATTTATTATTGCAAAATATAACCAATTCGTCGCGAAAACGTTAGAATAAAAAAAACGGTGCACACATACACACACAAACAGTATGGAATGCAGTGAATAAGATCCACTAACCATTAATTTGCATTTTATGCATGATCTCCATAGCAACAACAATATATATAAAAACCAATTGTGTTCTCTGTCTGACAAAAAGATTTTCTCCGTCCTATATACCCTTCGTCGTTCGTCGTTTTAACCGTTTTTGTGAACTTTATCGGTTTCGTTATCCAAGAGACTATCGTGTTCTCTCTTGTGGTCTTCATCGAAGAAACTATCGTGTTTTCTCTTGTGTTCTTTATCGAAGAACCTATATCGTGTTTATTGTAGAAGAGACTATCGTGATCTCTATTTAATTGCCATTTGTTGTGATTACATGTGAATTTGACATAATATTGTATTCTCTTTTTGTCTTGTCCCTTGATTTATGCTATGCCCACCGTCGTCGTTCTTATCTATATTTAATTTCTGTCAGTCTGTACTTTGTAAATGTTCGTAAAAAGAAAAACAAAACAATAAAGCAAAATGACAGATGAAATAGACCAGCTTAAACAATCGCGTGCTGTGAAAAAGGGCAGCATAACAAGAATTGGTTCAAAAATAAATACAAACGAACAGACTGCCAACGATCTGGTGTGTCGGTTAAAAATGCTGGAGCAATATTTTATGGAATATCAGGTTATCCAGGATACAATTGATAATCTTAAACCAGGAGACCAGGAGCAAGAAGACTACAGAGCCAACATGGAGGACGTGTATTGCAGCATCAAATCCAATATTCTTACACTCACAGATAAGTTAAAGAACTCCAACTCCAACTTAACTAAAACTATTTCATCTTTACCTGTGCATTACTCCGACGATCTTCCCAAAATAAAGCCTCCAATATTCTCAGGTGAGTACACCGAGTATAATACATTTATTCAACAGTTTCGAGCCACAATAGATGAAAAACCTATACCAACAATAAGAAAATTCCAGCTGTTGGTAGATGAGTGTCTTAAAGGAAATGCGAAACTTTCACTCCAGTCGTTGGATGTGACTGAAGAAAATTATATAAAAGCACTGGACATATTAAAACAACGTTATGACAACAAGTGCATAGTTTTCCAAACACACATTCGAGGACTGTACAACATGCCAGCTGTGTCAAAAAACTCAGGCACACATCTTCGTCGGTTCATTGATGATGTAGATGGTCATCTAGGAGCCTTAAGGTCTTTAGGGACTGATACAGACATAGTGAATGCGCTTTTAATTCACATTGCCTCCATCAAGCTGGACACTGAAACGTATACAAGGTGGGAAGAATCGTTCGATTTAAATAAATTGCCATCCTGGAAAGACTGTTCTTCATTTCTAAACAAACGAAGTCAACATCTCGATATTAGAGAACCTCAAAGCAGAACATCATCATCAAAAGTTTTGCCTTTAGGTAGCAATGTAATGTACAAGCATCGTTCTAGTATGGCCTTAGCAGTTGCTGAGTCTCGTTGTGCTTTTTGCAATGTTACCATGCACAACATAGCAAATTGCAGTAAGTTTTCGGAGCTCCCTGTATATCATCGCTTTCGTAATGTCAAGCGTATTGGGTTGTGTATAAATTGTCTTAATTTTGGACATTCAGTTAAGGATTGTTCATCATCAAAATGTAAGGTATGTAAAGAACCACATCATTCATTACTTCACCGCTTTCAACCTGCACCACCAAATTTGAATCCTGAGAACCAACCCAGTACTGACATCACCTGCAATGCTGACACATATGCACAAGTTACATCCTCGGCGTTGCATTCTGCTAATGCACAAGCTTCCTCAAATAGCTACATATTTTTGGCAACTGCAATAGTCAACGTGAAAGGCTCCAATGGTGAATTTATGCCAACTCGAATTCTATTGGATTCTGGTTCGCAACTAAATTTGATATCAGAGCGGTTGGCTCAAAGGCTGGGCTTAAAGCGTACAAATTTCAATGGGGAGCTAAGTGCTATAGGCAACATCAATGTATCAGCTCGACACAAAACATCAACCTCTTTAAGATCTAGGATAAATAATTTTGAAATCAATTTAGACTTTTGGGTTTTATCGTCCATTACATCGAATCAACCTGAAGTGGTCATCGACATTAGGGATTGGGGTATCCCTTTGGAAATTCCACTTGCCGATCCGAACTTCAACAGACCACAGCGAATTGACATGCTCATTGGCGCTGATATATTTTTCGATTTGTTAGCAGATGGTCAAATAAAGCTAAGAAAAGATTTGCCCTTCCTTAAAAACACTTTATTCGGTTGGATCGTCGTGGGGAAATTCAATTCAAACAACTTGTCCAGTCAAGTTTTCAACCCTAATGCACACTTAAGTACAACCAACTTAAACGTAGCCGCAGATACTTCACTCGATGATATGTTGGAAAAGTTCTTAGCCATCGAGGATGTCACTTCAAACACTCCAAATTGGACTGAGGAGCAGCTTGCATGTGAAAAAGCATTTACCAACAGCATTCGGCAGAGGGCAGATGGAAGGTTGGTAGTTCAGCTTCCATTCAAAGATGATCCCAACGTCCTCGGCGACTCAAGAAGAATTGCAGAAAAACGTTTTTTAAGTCTTGAAAAACAACTCGACAAAGCTCCAGAGATTAAAATGCAGTATGTTTCGTTTATGCAGGAGTATGAATCGCTGGGACATATGGAAGCTGTTCCACTACATGAAGTTTCGAATATCCATTACTACATGCCTCACCATTTCGTTTTGCGGCCTGACAGTTCTTCGACACGATTGAGAGTTGTTTTTGATGCGTCCTGTCGAACTTCCTCCAACATCTCATTAAACGAAATTCTTATGGTGGGTCCGTCTGTACAAAAGGATTTGTTTTCCATCTCACTTCGTTTCCGCTCACACAAAATAGCCCTGACTGCAGACATCCCAAAAATGTATAGGCAAATTTTCGTCCGGCCTTCGGATTCAAACTATCAGGGAATCTTGTGGCGAGAAAGTCCAACCCAGGATATACGTACTTATCGATTGACAACTGTCACATACGGTACTTCGTCCGCACCATACCATGCCACCCGATGTTTATTATTTTTAGCTGAAAAATATAAGGAAGAATTTGTCTTTGGTTCAGCAGTAATAAAAAATGATTTTTACATTGATGACTTGATTTCTGGAGCCGAAACTCTGGAGGAAGCTGAAAAAATTCGTTTCGAGACTGAATCAATTTTAAATACTGCTGGACTCAAGCTAAAAAAATGGTATTCCAACGATGCAAGAATAATGAACAAAATTCCAGTGATCGACCAGGAAAAGACATTGAGGATAAACGAAAGCGACGTAATAAAAGCTTTAGGAATAGTATGGGAGCCGTCAACGGATGAACTTCAGTTCATAAACCCATTGGCAGACATTCAAGGTTCATGGCTTATCACGAAAAGAACCATCTTGGCAGACGTTGCACGGTTGTTTGACCCTCTGGGGCTAGTAAATCCAGTCATCGTGTTGGGTAAGATATTTCTGCAGCGGCTTTGGATCGCAAAGGTTGACTGGGATGAAGAAATTAATGATGACCTGAAAGAGGAATGGATCGAATATCGTTCACAACTTTCGAAGCTTTCAATGGTTCGTATTCCAAGATATGTATTTTCAAGAAATCTTGTCCGCTGCGAGATGCATGGATTTTCGGATGCGTCTCTTAAAGCATTTGGATGTTGCATCTATATTCGAGTGGAAGACTCTTTGGGAATGATTTCTGTACATTTGTTGAGTGCAAAGTCAAAGGTAGCACCGGTCTCCACTCAAAGTCTGCCGAGGTTAGAACTATGTGCAGCTCTGCTTCTTTCAAAATTAATTAATCGCGTGCTGGCTGCATTTGACGATAAGTTTGAACAAATTTTCCTCTGGACAGACTCGGAAATTGTTCTTGATTGGATTGCAGACCATCCCTCTTCTTGGAACACATTCGTTGCCAATCGAGTGGCCATCATTCAGAAACTTACGGCAAAAGCAAATTGGAGACATGTTAACACGAAATTAAATCCAGCTGATATAATTTCACGTGGATCGTTAGTTGCGAACTTAATGGAGTCTATTTGGTTTACTGGTCCCGATTTTCTATACCATCATCCAAATGAATGGCCTACGAGTACGAGGCGAGCATCGAAAATTGTTATGGAAAGGCGGCAATTAAATGCAGTTTTGTTGGGAGCATCAAAAATACAAACAAATAAAGGTGAACTCGAAGATCTAATTGGAAATCACAAATTCGTCAATAATTATAAAAAAATTATCAGGGTCTTTGCCTACTGCCATCGCTTTTTCGAAAATATAAAAAGAGCAAAGGAAAGGAAAGAACTTGTTTTGGATGATATTAAAGTTGAAGAGTATGAAGCTGCCTTTTTAAGAATAATATTTTGCGTTCAACAAACTACATTTAAGGATGATATTGCTAATTTGCAATCAAAAAATATGTTCGTCGGTCCGAAGAGTCGTATAAGGAAGTTAAACCCGTATCTACAACTTGATTCTTTGGTGCCATTAATACGCGTGGGAGGACGCTTAGAACATTCCAAGTTGCCATATGATGCTAAGCATCCAATATTACTGCCGAAGTCACATCCAATTGTTGAAAGTTTCATGAATAATCTTCATTTAAAACATCGTCATGCAGGTGCTCAAGCTATGGTTTCAATTTCGAGGCAAAGATTATGGATCATTGATGCTCGAAGTATGGCAACGAAGGTAGTGCACAGTTGTTTGCGCTGTTTCCGAATGCGACCAAAATTGCGAGAGCAAATCATGGGTGACCTCCCGTCTTCAAGAGTGTGTAGTTCCAGACCGTTTCTCGTTTCGGGTGTTGACTTTTGTGGACCATTTCAGACGACTTTAAAAATGCGAGGGAGTCGGATTACAAAATCTTACATGGCTGTATTCGTATGTTTTTCTACAAAGGCAGTTCATTTGGAGATTGTTTCAGATCTGACGACAAATGGATTTGTAGCAGCTTTAAGAAGATTTATCGCTCGACGTGGCATCTGTCGTCATCTGTACTGCGACAATGCTACTAACTTTGTAGGAGCGAGAAACGAGCTGGCAGATTTGAGGAAACAATTTTACAACCAAAATACCCAGTCATCAATTTGTAGGATTTGTGCTGAAGACAGCATCGAATTTCATCACATACCGCCTCGTTCGCCGCATTTCGGTGGTTTATGGGAGTCGGCGGTCAAATCAGCAAAGGGTCTTTTATTGAGAAGCTGCAATAGCTCAACGCTATCATTTGAAGAGCTAACAACAGTCGCAGCTGAGATTGAGGCTATATTGAATTCACGACCATTAACACCATTGACTTCAGATCCAAGTGACGAGCAAGTGCTGACGCCTGGGCACTTTATAATCGGTGGTCCCCTCACTTCGTTTCAAGAACCTGACATCACTAACATATCGCGGCTCAATAGATGGCAACAATTAAACGCCATTCGTCAACATTTCTGGAAAAGATGGTCCCGAGAGTATATTTCACAACTTCAACATCGTTATAAGTGGAATTCGGCATCAGCTAATCTTAAACCTGGAACAATGGTTATAATTTCAGACGATAACTTGCCTCCACTTAAATGGTTATTGGGACGCATTGTCGAAACAGTTCGAGGAAAGGATGGCCATGTTCGGGTCATCACAATTAAAACTAAATCTGGTGTTTTAACTAGAGCTATTCACAAGGTGGCACCACTTCCCTTTGAATGCAGTACTTAAAGAATTCTCCATTCTTTCAGAGGCGGCGGCATGTTCAATTACATTTAATACTTTTTATTTCCTTTATTTTACTACCTTTTTATAACATACAGTCCACTCTTCTCTTCCTATTGAGTAGTATGTATCGAGACATTGAGATTGACAGACACGAATCTGAGCCCTCGTAGTTCAGAATTGAATAAATAAGATTTAAACCCAAATTTTCGATTTGTTAGTTTTATTTAATTTTGGACTAAACACAGGCCATAATCGAAAAACCTAAATTTTCAGAAACTACGCGGCCATCAGATATCCGTTCGGATCTTGTACATCCAAAACCAAATGTACAAACGTATGCTCAAGCTACAGTATCCAATAACGCCCAAAAAATATCTCACCTGACCCAGTTTCAAATGTATTTTCGATTATTCTTTCAAAACTTGAGGAACAAAGCAAAACGAATAAACTTATTTTTGACAGGCTCGTTAAGCTCGAAAATAGTATTCGCAATAGAAGTACCCCACCTTTAACATGAATAGATTGCTTAAAATTACGTGGAATGCCAATGGCCTTTGCCAAAAACTTGGAGAACTTGAATTATTTATGCAGGAAAAAGATATAGACATCTGTTTAATATCCAAAACTCACGCAAAGAGTAATTCGAACTTAAAAATTAAAGGTTACCTCGACTATCATGCTCTACATCCATCGAATAAGGCTAGAGGTGGAGCCTTACTATATATTAAAGAGTGTATCGAACATTCGATTGATCTTAAATTAGAAATCGAAACAATGCAAGTTAGCTCTATACAAGTCAAAAGCAGCCAATCCTTTCTGAAGATATCGTCTATTTACTGCCCACCACGATGCAAGGTTGAGAAAATTGACTTTGAAAACTTGCTTAATTCCCTTGGACAAAGTTTTGTCATCGGAGGGGACTTTAATGCAAAACATACATTCTGGGGATCTAGATGCATATCACAGAAAGGTAGGATGCTTTATGATGTAGGTAGAAAGTCCAATACCGGCTTTCATTCTACGGGAAAACCAACTTACTGGCCAACTGATGTTAGAAAAATACCGGATTTGATCGATTTTTTCATTGTAAAAGGTCTGCCGTCCAATCGAATCAAAGTTGAAGAATGCTTTGATCTTTCCTCTGATCATTCTCCAGTCATTTTAACAACGAGCGAGTCACTGATTATAAATGAAAAACCACCCAGATTAACAAACGCGAAAACCAACCGGGAAGGTTTCAAAAACGATATTGAAAATAATATCCGACTGGGTGTATCGCTTAGAACCCCATCGGAACTCGAAGTCGCGGTTGACTCCTTTATCGATACCATACAAAAAGCAGCATGGAATAATACTCCTCAACAGAACAAAATTGTGAGCTACAGAGAAATTAATTACCCCGAGAAGTACAAGATTTAGTAAGACAAAAAAGAAAAGCTCGTAAAAGATGGCACCAAACTCGTGCCCCGCAAGATAAAATACAATCTCAATCGGTCGAGTAATTTGCTATCAAATTCGATTAAAAATTTTAAAAACCATGCAGTAGAAACTTATCTGCAAAGCCTAACCGCTGGAAAGGAATCCTCGTTTCGTATCTTGAGCATAGACTCTTCCGTGTGAAACTTGGAAGTGAATATTCCGAGTTCATGGAAATAAGTGCAGGTGTACCGCAAGGAAGCGTCCTTGGACCAATCCTGTACCTCCTATTCACTCGTGATATCCCACAAACAAACGATACAATAGTTGCAACGTTTGCTGACGATACTGTTATACTAGCAGTTGGCACAAAAATAGAAGAAACAAATATCAAATTACAAATAATTTTAAAAAATATTTTGTCTTACGAAAGCTACCTTTTTGTATGTTTTGCGGTTGCTCGATTTACGATCTGGAGTAAGGTCGACGCATATACCACCTATTCTTCAAGTTGCTGCAACACATTTTACAAACAAAAACTAAACAATTATCACAGACGTGGGCACCCCATAATGACATTCAAAATCAATAATGTGACAGTCAGCTATCACCTTACAGGTTTCCCCTCTGATCGGTGTTCGGTGTGAAAGCGTCAAGTAGTTTTCGAAAACTTCTTGTAAAGCCGATATTATGGTGAGAAAAGAAAAACAAATTGAACCATTTGTCAATGTTGGAAACATTAATATTTTTTTTTACGTGGTAGGTGTGTAAAGTATGTATTTCATATGGCACCAGGACCATCGAAATACTGCTTAATCTTTGTCTAATAATTCAACTGTAGCATCCATTCGTCAGTACAAAGTAAAATTTGTTTTCAATTCTTTCCTGAGTGTAAACAAAAATCAGAAAACTCAGGAGCAAATATACTCTTCACACATCCAATAAAGTCTGCGAAATTTCGAAATCGAATGCTTTTTGTTTATAGATTATCGAAAAATGTGTTTAGTCTATAAGCAGTTGCATGTAAATAATTTAATTTTCGGAAAATTGGTTAGAACTGCGTCGTGATATCTTGTAACAAAATATGAAATAAGCGATTTCCATGCGTAACATCACATTAGCTGAATATGTTAAACAAGCTAAACTTCAGAAGTACATGCAAGTTAAGAAACCCAATCACAAAGCAATTGTAGTTGTGATTCAAAAACTGACACGTTGCAAAACGGGAATGAGAGACTTCATCTCTCTTATCACATACGATTGTAAACAAATAAACATTTGTTTATTTTCAAATTTTAATTACAAATATGTTTATACTTCCATTGAATCTTGCAGATCGAATATTGCAAGATCAACACAAATATGTTTATACTTCCTTTGAATCTTGCAGATTGAATAATGCAAGATCAACACAAATATGTTTATACTTCCTTTGAATCTTGCAGATTGAATAATGCAAGATCAACACACACGGACTGGACTTTGTACGGAAATATGCGCAAGTTTTTGACCAAAATTCACCTTAGGGACGACCGGCTGATGACTTAATGCGAGGCAAGGCGTCTGGTCGATGTTTCCGGCGACAGCTCGACATCATCGGCAACAGCGCCGATATTCTCGGCACAACGGGCGCTCCGGGGCCGGGCACTCTTGAAAACGTCTCGTGTGGCCCCATACTCTTCAAGGGTGGTGGCCAAACGGCGCAGTGTTTACGCAGTCGGTGTCTGACGGCCGGGGAATCGGCGACGGAATTCGCGCTGCGCCAACACTACAGACGAATTGTTACGCAAAAAAATAGACACGATTATTCCGCGTTCTTTGTATTGCTCCATGGCTTGTTCACTTGTATTCTTCATCTGTCTAGTCCACAAATGTCAAAACAGATTTGACATTGGCGGCCATATGCAAAAATAAGAGCATCTTCCAATAGGGTGATCTCTTTAGGCCCACCTTGTACAAGAATGCTGATGCAATAGCAAATATCAAGCCATCCTGGTGTGACATAAAGAAATACTACGATGAATGCAGTTTGGAGACCTTTATGACCAGAGTGTGTTCAAGATGGTACTGGGGATGCTTCTGATTGCAATATGGAAAATTTGCTGTGACTTGGAAGACAGATTGGAGGAGAAGGCTTTCAAGACTTTCAAGCGGATAATGTTGAGCTCTTTGAGTTCAAGAATTGATAGAGCTGGAGGAAGATTGCGAATCGGGTGAAGACCATATTGAACGACATGAGCAAGAAACTGACGAGCTGACCACTAAAACCCTGTAGAAATTGATAACCAATTTCGTGATAAGTGATGTTCTTCCTTACGTATATGTGTCCAGTGGTTTCTTTTTAAATCATACAAATCATGCAAACACTGACAGCTGATCCGTGCTCAAAATATTGCCAAAAAGTCAGTATCATACCTCCGCAGAACGAAATGAGTCGCTTTACGCTTGAAAAAACGTTGGGAGATATTGGAAACTTAGTTCCAAAGTGAGTAGCCCAAAAAGTGCGTTATTTGAAAAAAAATATTTTTGACCGAAATGAAGCACCCACTGCGCCTGCTGTACACAATTTGTGTAAAGTTCGTGAGACGGGCCTCCAAGGGACAAAAGTCATGATTCCAGTCGTCGTACGGTAAGCACAGACGAGACTGTGGCTGATCTAGCCGCGAGGGTGAGAATCAATTCACGAACATCAACTCGCCATCGATCTCAACAGCTCAACATTTTACGCACTAGCCTGAGGAGAATTCTGAAGATCTCGGATTATTAGCTTACAAGGTCCAATTGACTCAGCAATTGTAGGCGCATGACCTTCCACTTCGTTATCGCTTTGCAGGTTGGACCTTAGAGCAGCTTGAATTGGACAACGATTTTGGGCGAAAAATAATTTTTTTGTGGGCGCGCATTTTCATCTCGTCTGCTACGTTAATAAATAAAATTGCCGCATCTTGGTCTCGGAAAACTTGCAAGTTATTGTCGAGATGCCGATGCACAGATTGTGTAGAGGTGACATCATTGGATACTTTTTCTTCGAAAATGAGGTTGGGGACAACGTTCGGTCAACGGGCGTTGAAAGATTATAAAATTTAGACGACCTCTGGTTCATGCAGGATGGCGCGCCATGCCACACAATCGATCTTTTACGCACCAAATTTCCAAAACGTGTTATCAGCCGTCTTGGCGACCGCAATTGGCCACCTCGGAGTTGCGATTTGACCATAGGGAACCGTGAAGGACTGATGTTATGCTATCATAAATCATATGCTATCATCATCCAAGCAATACGTCAGATACAGCCCGAAACCATCAACAAGGTCTTAGATGTGACAGGATGCACAGGAAGCCGTAATACTTGAAAAAAATGTAATTTTGTTCATTTTATTGTGTTGCTACTTTGGTTTAGCGAAACAACTGGGTTCAAAACTCCTAACTCGAAGGACGAAATGTGAGCTCTACAAAACCATTATCCCGCCAGTTCTGCTTCATGGCGCGGCCGAGTGCTGGACGATAAGCAAGAAGGGAGAGCTGATACTGGGATCCTTCGAAAGAAAAATACTTCGGCGGATTTTTGGTCCTCTGCGCGAGGAGGACGAATAGAGGAGAAGATACAACCGCGAGCTGTACCAAGATGTGGATGTAGTCGAAAAAGCCAAAAACACGTCGACTACATTGGCCACATCCAACGAATGGACAATAATGCTCCAGCTAAGAGGGTCTTCGAATCCCAGCCCCAGGTTCGAGAAGGCAAGGAAGTTCGGTCTTCCTCCGTTTTGAAGATCAATCCATCGCGGATGCCAGAGCGCTTGGCCTAGACAACAGTGTCTCAGGCAGAGACTCTTCACCAGTTGGGAGCCCGATTAGTAAGTAAGTTAGAAGAAACTTGGGTTTGGCCCACCTCGTTCTTTGCAGCAATAACAAAAAAACGATTTAAGATAAAAAATGTAAGCAACGTTGCCTGGAGACGTCCTAAATATTTAAGCTTGACTGAACAACCTCTGAGACACCAAAGTCAATTATGTAGTCAATTTGCTCGTGCTAATTCGTTTACCTGTTTCTGCCTTGAAGGCTAACAAAGGCGTACTTTGTTCAGCTGTTCTTTGTTATTAATCGGTTCTACTGTCGACGATCATCGGTGTTAATTGGTGCGTTATTGTTTAATAATAAGTAGAGGTGACTTTTAAGGCATTTTTTTGTGAAATTCAATTAGCTAGCCACTGGTTAGTCGAATAAACGATTTGGTACAAGTGGTCTGAAGAATAGTAGCAAAAAAATGCGCAAGAATATACAGAGGTCTTCATATAAATTGTAGGTCTTCCAAACAGACCGAAAGAGTAAGTCATTCTGTTGATATTTGATGCATACGCTGCTCGCATGACCGGTTCGTTAACTGGAACATCATCAGACAATTTACGATCTAAGGTAAATGATAATTAAACATTCATTCGAACCGTCTGCGTCAGCTTATTCGAAAACCTAACGGGTGTCTCTTTATAAAGAGCATGACACATCTCCAAAGATAAATAAATATTTTTCCATTGCGTTTGTTTTTGGAAAACGAACAGTTATCCCCATTTAAAAACACAAAAACCAGACCAAATCCCATAAAACAAGTCCAAAGATAAATGCAAATCGGGAGGATGATGAAACAGGCTACTACTCAGGTGGGGGGTTCACAAATACACATTTTTTGTTTATACAAAGCAAACAGAAAACAGCTGCAAACTCCATAACGATGGCGGACGCCTATCTTATCTACTTGTTCGACTTTTGACAAATCAACAGAATATTATCGAAGGAAATAGAAAGTTCTTGCGAAACTTTACTCTTCACAACGAAAACGCACCCAGAATCTGAACAGACTCTCCTCGTCGCATGGAACATGTTTATCCCACCAACTGCAGTTGTGCAAGTGCAAGGAGCCATGAAAACAAAACACAAGAAGCATTGAAATCTCCAATTACATGTGCTCCGGTTGACTTTGCAACGCCAGCAAGAAAACAAAATCAATAAATTCGCATAGAGGCAGGCAGCACCCAGCACAGCACATACAAAAAAAAAAAAAGAAGCCAAGTGGCGGCCGCCAGCTCAACGTACAACACATAGAACATGGGGGCTGGCAGGGAGTTGTCTTGCGGATTATGTAGGACGGCGCTGGCAGTTTGAATTTAATTAAAACCAGTTTTTTATTCAAAATGTGGTTTGGTTAACACTTAATTTGTTTAAAATAAACTTTGTACGATGCGGTGGGCAAATTATGGTGCATGACATGAGATTACATAAAACCACACATGAAACAAAGGGAACCATTAATTTGTGGACATTTTTATATTTTATATATTTTTTTGGTAACTTACGTTGCACTGTCCTTGGGCACGATTATGTCTGGATCAGTTTCAATTTCCATGTCTGATGAGGAATCCTGCTCGTTGTCACTGATCACGATGACTTCTTCCATGAATTGCCGACGATTGCGGTTGAAAATTTTCGTAGCAATTTTTGCTCGACTTTTGGTTGGAATTTAACTGCAATACTCTGGGACACGATTTATTTGGGGGGAAATGTGATAGCGTGGTGGTGGGGTTACACAGGGAAATACAACCGATTTTGACAGAAGGGAACACTAGTTTTGCACGGGACTACAAATTTTTCGTTTTATTTGTCTTTTTGGAAATTTGTTTTTAATTTTCTTTATCAATTTCTGAAGAAATAAAATGGAACCCCACTGACTAGCACAGACCACAAACACGCGTCCTCCTGGGGCGAAATGAGTTTAATGGGAATGTTTTTTCATCGAGTCTGAGCAGAACCGATTTTTTTCACGTAAATGTATGAGAATGAGATGACTTTTGTTAAGTATTCTAACCTTGAGTTAGAGGGAGATGATGGTATAGTTTGTTGTGTGAAAGAGGGAGTTTTGTTGTGTAATTTGCGTAGAGGCAGAGCGAATTCGTGGAATTTGCCAAACGGCGAAGTCTTACTGGAATGACACTTCTCATTGGGTGTGTTTGATTTAGAAATTAAGAGGACGTCGGTGTTGCAAAAAAAAATCAAATTGGTTTTTCTTTGACGTGACATTTTTTTAGAGTGCAGTTTATAGCCAGAGATAAGGTGAAGAAGAGAATGAATGAATGAATGAATATTTTATTGAGTCTATATTGCTGTTTCTGTTTTTTTAAGTCTATATTCACCAGCTGTACATTCTTTTCACATTTTTGTTATTTCTTGCTTATGTTATGGAGGCTTAAGTGTATGGCCATCTCATTCTGTTATAATAGGGGTATTCATGCAACGTCGGAAAGTCGTTGTAAACGTGATAAAATTACGACGTGATAAATGAACTGTCAAAATTTGTATGGAAAATCTTTTCCAACAATATCGGAATTTTCTCACAGGAATTGGCTGTGTAAACTGAGATGGTAAACGTTGTAAACTTTTGAAATGATATTTTGACATTTAATCAGTCACTTTCACACATCAAACGTATGCCCTAAACTGAAGAAAATTAGCGAGAAAGTAAAGAGAACAATAGGAACAAAATTCTATCAATAAATAAATTAGTAAAATGAGATTTAATTCAGTGGGTTACCGCATTATTAAGTGGTGCAGTTTTAGGGTCGTTCATGAAACATCGTTGTAAAATTATAATCTTTCGCACGTAATAAAATTACGACGTTACATGAATACCCTTAATAATTAGATACTAAATGCCACATACTATTTTTGCTCTTGCTCCCGGAGATATATATTTGTTACTTTTGACTTAAGTGTCTTCCCTTTCTTAAAAACTATCCTAGGTAGGAGGGAGGAGTGTCCTCTCACTAAGGCACTCACTCTCAGGCGGCAGCGGAGGAATTCCCTAGATGGAGTCAACGGTGGCGCCTACAGCTCCAGTTTGATCGAACTGGTAGTGAAATCCCTATATGAGCTGCTTCGACATATTTGAACACCAGGTCTTTAGGGATTTCCAATACTGAGCCAGGGTATTGGAAAAGAGTTGGTGACGGAGGAGCCCTCAATGGGTCAACGGCAGCTCTCATACCCCAAAAATGGGCTACTGACATCGGTATTTTTTCCGGCCCGCTGTCCTAGGGTCAAAACAAGGGCCTGGCCCTCCAGATTGGGGGTTGTGCTTTGGGTTAACTACCCATCCACGAAAAAAAAAATATTGTTACGAAGCAACCAATAGCCTCGGAAAGGACTGATATTATTGTTGACGACCATGCTAAACGAAAAAAGGACAACGACGTTCGTATCTGCACCTGGAATGTGAGAACATTAAACAGGGCAGGTGCAGGTGAACAACTAGCGGAAGCCCTAAACTGCTACAAAGCAGACATTACTGCCATCCAGGAAATACTATGGGATGGGCCGAGCAAAAAGAGGATGAAAAACTGTGACATCTACTATGGCCCGTGTTATAGTGAGCAGAAACAGCGACTATTTGGATGCGGATTTGTTATAAGTGCCAGACTTAGGCAAGAAGTCTTATGTTTTCAAGACATTAGCGAACGCATTGTAACAATCCGCATCAAGGCCGAATTCGCCAACATAAGCCTTATATGCGCTCATGCTCCGACGGAGGAAAAAGATGATACAACTAAGGACTGCTTCTACGTGCTCCTCGACAAAACCTATGAGCGACTACCAAAGTACGATGTTAAAATCGTGCTGGGAGATTTTAACGCAAAGGTAGGAAGAGAAGACATCTTCAGCAGTACTGTCGGAAAACATAGCTTACACGACAACACTTAGACTTAGGATAATTGACTTCGCTATGGAACGAAATGCCACTATAGCCAGCACACGGTTTCCTCACCTCGATATCCACAAGGGAACATGGCGTTCTCCAGATCAACGAACAGTCAACCAAATTGATTACATTGCGATAGACAAGAGGCACGCATGTCTAGTTTTGGTATACCGCCCAAACTCGTCCGTTTGTGTAGGATGACGATGGAGAATTCTCGCTGCACCATCATGGTCGGAAACGACCTCACCGACACATTCGATACCAAAAAAGGATTTAGGCAAGGCGATGTGCTGTCATGTGACTTCTTCAATTTGATTCTTGAGAGGATTGTGCAAAACTCGCGAGCCAACACCAGAGGCTCAATTTTCCAAAAATCGGTGCAACTACCAGCACACGTCGACGATATTGACATCATTGGTAGGACTCTACGTGATGTCATAGCCACGTTTGCTAGTATAGAGAAGGAAGCGGCAAAAATGGGTTTAGCAGTAAATGAGGGTAAGACTAAGTATATGCTGTCAACAGGAAAGGACACACAACATCGACGAATTGGACAGAACGCCACCATTGACAGATATAACTTTGAGGTAGTACGGGACTTTTTTTTTTTTTTTTTTTAAATTCTGACCTGCCTAAGCAGTAATATACACATCGACCTAAAAGATCTATTGTGCTTGCCGTCAGATGCTTTTTAGGTTAGTAGCGCTTCTACTTTCCTAATGTAGCTGATAATACTTTCAGCCGAAGATTTCCTCAATTCTTCGGGACTTAAGAATTCCCTGAAGAAAGATTCTCTTCTCATACCGTAAAGAGCCGGGCATTCACATATGATATGCTCGGCTGTTTCGTCTTCTTCTAGACATAGTCTGCACTCCGGTGAGTCGACTAGACGCATTTTATTTAGGTGATATCGCAGACCGTGATGACCAGTTAGGTAGCCTACTAAGTTTTTGATATCGTGCCTGCGAAGATTTAGTATCTTGTCGGCATCTGATTTGAAGGGCTGAATAGCTCTTTTGGCCTGTCTTAGGCCTGGGATGTTTCCCCAGTATGAAACACATCTGTTTTGTTCCCAGTTTTTTATGACTAGATTTATGGCTGATTTGGGGATTGCACAGAAGGGTTCAGGTCCAATGAAGGGGGTTTCGGAACCTTTTCTGGCTAGTTCATCAGCTTTTTCGTTACCTTCAACTCCCTTATGTCCGGGGACCCACCATAGTTTGGTCTTGTTCCTGGAACTGAGTGTTTGGAGGGAGTTGAAGCAGTGTAGTACTGATTTGGAGTCAATGATGTGTGAGCTAAGGGCTTTTATAGCTGCTTGACTGTCCGTGAATATATGGATGTTTGCGCCTTTAATACCTGAGTTGTGTATTAGGTTTGCGCATTCTTTTATGGCATGGAGCTCAGCTTGGAATACACTAGGGTTTTTTCCCATAGGTATTGAGATGTTTTTATTTGGTCCATGTATGCCAGCTCCTACCCCTGAGTCCATTTTAGAACCATCCGTATACCACTTTAGGCCGTTTAGGCAGTTTGGTGGGTTGTTGCTACACCATGCTTCTCTGGTTGTGATCTCCGTTGAGAATCTTTTGTCGAAGCATAGTGTCTTTGGTAAGCGGTCTGTAACCGCACAGATCATGTCAAGTTCTGGAAGTTCGGATAGAAGTTCAATTAGTTTTAGATGTTCACTAATGTTTAGTTCTTCCGCTTGTGTCAAACTTGCTGAGCTGCGAATTGCCACTTTTTTTATGTAAATGTGGAGAGGTGTTAGTCCTATTATGGCTTCCATAGCCGCCGTGGGACAGGTACGCATAGCTCCGGTAATGCCCAGACAGGCAAGCCGTTGTACCTTGTTTAATTTATTTATAGTTGTTTTTTGGGTGACTTTGTTCCACCATACTATTGAAGCGTATGTTATAATGGGCCTGACCATGATCGTGTAGATCCAGTGTGTGGTCTTTGGAGAGATTCCCCAGGTTTTGCCATACATGCTTCGGCAGGCCCAGAAAGCTTTGGTTGCTTTTTGAATTTTGTTGTTGATGTGGGAGTTCCAGCTTAGTGTTTTATCGAGGATCACTCCAAGATATTTTACTTCGTTGGAATACTCAATGTATGTACCATTAATTGAAATTTGGGTAAGATTTAATTTCCTCCTTTTTGTAAAAGGGACGATGATAGCCTTGCTGGGGTTTATAGAGAGACTTTCTTTATTACACCAGTCTATGACTATCTTAAGGGCGTTTTGCAAACGTGTTGTAACTTCGTTTGGTTCTTTGCCCTTTATTATGATGACTAGGTCATCGGCGTATCCAATTATATTGAAACCTGCATTACTTAGGTCTTGAAGTAGGTTATCAATAACCAGAGACCATAGTAGGGGTGAGAGTACTCCTCCCTGAGGGCAGCCTTTAACGGCTGTTACTGATACTGAGGTCTGTGCTGATGAAGCAGTTATTTTCCGACTTTCAAGCATCGCTTTGATCCATTTGATGGTGGGATGATCTATTCTTCTATGAGTCAAAGCATTTGATATGGAGTCATATCCAGTGTTGTCAAAAGCGCCCTCTATGTCTAGGAAGGCACATAAAGCTACTTCTTTGTTTTCGTATGCACTTTTTATTTGTGATGTTAAACTTAGAAGTGCTCCTTCCGTGGATTTACCTTTTTGGTAGGCGAATTGACATGGGTGCAGAGTAGTAGTAGTACGGGACTTTGTCTACCTCGGCTCCGCTATAAACTCTGACAACAACATCTCGTCAGAAATCAAATGAAGAATTACTCTTGCCAATCGATGTTTCTTTGGGCTAAGAAGGCAATTTAGTAGTAAAGGCCTGCTCAGAATGCATATCTGTAGCTGGTATCTGTAGCTGAGTGAAAGTTAAAAACAAGGCAACCCGTAAGCGCTTTCACAATGTGTATCTCCCGTGAATCTGTAGCTTGAAGTTGAATGGGGTTCAACTTCACGCTTCAGATTCACGTTTGACGTTTCACTCAGCTACAGATACCAGCTACAGATATGCATTCTGAGCAGGCCTTAAAGCCCTCACTCGAACTACTAAGGAGATCCTATATAAGACCCTGATCATCCCAGTCCTGCTCTACGGCGCTGAAGCATGGACCGTATCAAAAGCGGATGAAGAAATCATTGGTAGATTCGAGAGGAAAATTCTTCGAAAAATCTTCGGTCCCGTTTGCGTTGACGGGCTATGGAGACGAAGACTCAACCAAGAACTATACGAGCTGTACAGCGACATGCCCTGGTGAAAAAACTCCGCATTGGACGTTTAAGATGGCTAGGACATGTAGAACGAATGGACACCAATACTCCGGCTCGCAGAGTCTTCGATTCCCAGCCAGACGTCGGACGCAGTAGAGGAAGACCTCGCCTTAAGTGGCGCGCACAAGTGGAAACCGACCTCAACCAACTTGGAGTGCGCAACTGGAGGCAGTTAGCTAAGGACCCGGCTAATTGGAGAGGCATGTTGGTTGAGGCCCAGGTTCGTTCCGGACTGTAGCGCCACTTAAGTAAGTAAGTATAGTTAACAGCAAAGGTTAAACACCGATATTTATTATTGCTAATAGTTTTTGTTATTATATCTCCGTTCAAAAATAATCGCTCCTTTGAATAGTAATAAAATGTAAAAAAGGAAATTTTGTAGTTCAAGTGGGAAATTAATAAAAAAAGGTGTCAAATAATCCCATTTAACGCAATTGACACACAAAAATGTAAAATTTTATTCACCTCTTCATAAACGTCTAAAATTAGCCAGTGGATAATATTTTACCGCAACTGACACACGGCCTAAGATATATTTTTGCATAATTGATTATATTTATTTTATTACATTTATAGGATTTGAGTTTTGTATTGAGTAAGTAAATAAAAAAAAAATATAGTAGATACAAATTCAGTTAGGATAGTGAGTTTTGTCTTCCGATTTTGGTAAGATTTTTGTTCTTTAAGGTAGTGAACCGAGTGGTGGTATGTATTTTTGTTTTCTAGATGGATTATAATTTATTTATCCTCGGTTTTTCCCAGGTATTACTTTTTGGTAGAAGGGTAGTATATTTGGAGATGAGCTGAGATCTTCCCTCAATAAGTTTATTGGTGAAAGATAAGGTGAGTCAGTGCTAGTTAAGTTAATTTGTGTGTTGTGTATTTCTCTGAATAGTTCGTTTTCGGAGTTAATAAAATTATTTAATGTTTTTGGGTAAGATTTACAGCGTATTTTATTAGAGGGATTATATTTGCTTCTTTTTAAATGTAGGTATTCGAATATTTTTCGTTCCTAGTTATGAAGTTCTTGTTGATACATAGACGCAGAACCTTTCTTTTGAGGAAATGCATAAGTTAATATGGGTCTAATAAGTGTTTTATCAAATAGGAGCTTAGATCGTTTATTCAGCATGTTGTGTTTTAGGAAGGTGAAGAAGAGATAGGAAACCAGATATGAAGTAAGAAGAGATAAGAAACTTTCGTACGTCTTCCCCTTTATCACCCGATTTCTTACGTGTCGTTTTGACACATAAAATAACAAAGCTGCATAAAAGTGTGTATCTGGTTGGCCGAGGTGGGGAATTGATCTGTCAAAAATCCAGGATTAGCTTGTGGGCAAAACGAAAAGTCCTGGAAAGTTTCCTATCTCTTCTTACTTGATCTCTGGTTATAGCTATCATATTGAACAAGTTCATCGGAACAAAAAACGTGATGGAATTGAAATTTTACCTCCATAGCTACTTATAGGAACATTCATTATTCCGTTTCATTATGGTGAACGACAGACATTACTTCACAAAAAAAAATTGATCAGTAAAAATAATAAGTGATTTTCTGCGATAATTTTAATTAAAATTTAAAATATTTTTGGATAATTATGTTGTAAAAATTAATAAGCTTTCTTTTGACACCAACTCGCCAAATGTTGAATTTATAAAAAAATGCCGCAATGAGTGAAAGAGAATGGTTTTCAATGATAGCTATAACCGCAGCCTTAGTGCCTGCCCACACGTTTATTGGAATGACAGTCATCTCCAACGAGACAGGTAGGTTTTATATGAGCCGAAAAGAGATTGCACCGAAAATTCGTTTCAAATTCTTTGAATTCAATTCTTTCAATTCTCGGTATTGGCACGAATATATAGAGTAGATTTCAGCAAAAATCCCCATTTGAATTTGCCTTCACCGAGTGCAGACCTCAATATCACTACCAGACACACGAAAATATTAAAAAAAAAAAAACAAACAACAAACATACTTCATTTCAATGACACTTTTTTATGTGTGGCCACAGCGTTTATGGGAATGAACGTCCTTGTAATGAAGGTGTGGCCAGACACATATGAACTACGTTTACACCGTGGACAAAAACCAGTACTAAGCCTACATTTGGTGTAAATCTCTTCGGTGTAAACACATCGAACAAGGACTAAATTGTTTAGGTCAGTCCACTTAATTAGGTGACTTAGTCTTAGACTTCAATAAATTCGACTGTTTATTCTACCATGCGAATAGAATGTCACCATAAATTCAACTGACTTTTTATAGTCGTAGAGCAGTACTAGGATGATCATTGGGTTATATAGGATCTCCTTAGTAGTTCGAGTGAGGATTGTTTCTTGACGAGATGTTGTTGTGGTAGTTAATGCTGAGGTTTGGTCCAATTCGTCGATGTTTCGTGTCATTTCGTGTTGACGGCGAATGCTTGTAGTTGCACAGATTCATGAAATATTGTGCCTCTGGTGTTGGCTCAGAAATTTTGCTCAATCCTTCCAAGAATGTAGTTCAAGAAGTCACATAACATTGCTTCGCCTTGACTAAATCCTATCCGATAGGGGTATATTAGTTTTGACATTAAGTTTGTAACATAGAGATATAATTTCGAAAGATATATACCTCAAAGTATATGGATCGATTCAGAATCGCTAGCTGAGTCGATCTAGCTATGTCTGTCTGTCTGACTGTGTGTCACCGATTTTTGGGCCTTTATTTTTGAGCCAGAGTGTTGAAATTTAGTATATAGACTCTCTGGTCGACGAAACAGAACAAGTGTAAACATTTTTGAAATCCGCTCACTGCCATGCCCCCTTTTTAGAAAAACTTAGTTTTTAGACAAACCGTAGGGAATTTTAAAAAAAAATGTGTTAACAGCATATTTAGAGAATCTATATTTCGTGTATGCAAAGTTTTTGCCACGCCCGCATAGCGGATTGTAGCCTTCTCATATGTTTTGGCATCGAATTGTTTCGGTAAGGTAGATGCCGACCCTAATGGAGCAGCGAGAAATTTCTATCGTCATCCGGCACAGACGGACGATTTTGGGAGTTATACCAAAACTAGACAGCTCTGTATAATTCGTCTCGATAATGGTTAGTGCGATGAACTGCGGCTTTGAAATCGATGAATAAGTGTTGGGTATCGATAAAAAAAATTTTGTTTTTTTTTCAGGATCTGCAGAAGTGTGAAGATTTGAATAGTTGTTGACTTTCCGATCTAAAACCAAACTGATAAGGGCCGATCAGGTTTTTGGTAAATGGTTTCAGGCGTTCACATATTACGGAGGCGTATGTTTCTGCACTTGGCTGCTTATGAGTTGGTGAAGCTGCCCGGCTTTATAAAGTTGGGCATGCATCATTTGCACAAGTCTTGTTAAGGTGAAGTTTAGATATGCACTTAAGTCAGGTGGTCGTCAGTTTTCACTGTTTTTGACGTTTCTGACTTTGTAAGCCGGTGTTCTTCCGTCCATCTTTCCCTATAGAGCTCAATGGCAGCTCTCGTCTTTTCTTGCAGTTTTGCCTTTTAGGCCTCGGACTTAGTGACTTTAAATTTTTCACAGTATTTCTGATATTCACATTCTTACCTTGGCTGCACCAAAATAGTTGTTGGATTCAATGCTAAATACTGTCTCCTCTACCTACCTATGTGTTATAATCTCCGGCACGATTTTAACTTCTTACTTCGGTAGTTGATCATAAATTTTGTGAAGGAGCTCGTAGAAGCAGTCCTTCGCAATATCATCAGTTCATCCGTGGGAGCATGAACGCGCTTATGTTGTCAATTGCCGTTATGTTGGCGAACTTGGCCTAGATACAGATTATTACAATGCGTTTACGATTGTCCTCAAATCGTCAGACTTCTTGCCAAAGACTGGCACTTATAATAAATCCACATCAAGAGTCGCTGTTTCTGCTCACTATATCTCGGACCCTAGTAGATGTCACAGTTTTTTTCATCCCCGTTTTTCATTTAGCATGGTCATCTACAGTAAAATCAGTCCTTTTCGAGGCTGTTAGTTAGTAACAACTATGGGTAGTTAGTCTAATGCACAACCCCCAGGACAACTGCTCAGGAACTCGTAAAAATTATCCAGTAGATAATTTTCAATCATCAACACAAATAGTCAACAACGTTTTAAATAATTAGAGAAAGAGCGTGAACTCTCTGAAATCTATTCGTTATTAAAATATAAATAAAGAAATTTTGGTGGAATTCTGTTGAGAACAATTTATACGTCTGATAAATGTTAAAAATTAGACAGTGGATACAATTTTAACGCGATTGGTACACGTCCTTAGAAATTGATTTTCTATATTCTAAATGAAACTTCGTTTAACCCAATTTATATAAAAACATGAAAATGAAGATTTACCCCCTCATTAATAAACGCTGATTAGCTAATCAGTCACTAACTTTTGACATTTGCGCGAGTATTTCTTATGGGGAAAACTGTTAAATTAGTCAATGATTAGCTTATAGTACGTTTCCACCGAGTCGAAATGCGTGATTTCAGCAAAATTCGTGATTTCAGCCGAAATGCAAAGCATTCCGCCATATAATTTCACATTCTGGAATTCGGCATTCCGCTGAAATGCTATTTCAAATGACGTCCAACCGAGTTATGTCAAATCGAACATTACCTTTTTCCCCAGCAAAAAACAGTTTTTTTCTCCCAGAAACGTCAAACTGCTCTGTAATTTGTTTTGGAAAAATCGTTCGAAAAACAAATATAAATTTAGGAAGAAAATGCATAAACTTTTATTAATTAATGAAGAATCGTATGATGTCCTATTGCTTTTTCTTTTATAATAGCTTCTGCAAATGACAATACTTCGGAATAACAACATATGAAATTGTTGAACAAGGGCTATATTTTCTCGATACCCGTTGTCCCTGGTGTTTGCTTTATTTATTGATTACATACAAAAAAAAAAATACAATTATGTTGGTGTAACACGATCGTTAGACCCCGGGGCTTGGCTTTTCTCTCAACCGTTCATAGATCTTATTTTTTGGGAATCAGAACAAGAAGGTATGTTGAGATAAGCTTTTCTTGGCAGTTGATAGTACCCGGATATTTTGTCAGATCATAGCAAGAGAAGATCCAGTGAAAAAAAGTTGTTTTGACAGTTGGAATGCGTTAATTTTTGGTGGGAACACTATTTTCAAATGTTTAATTTCGTTAATGAAATGACGAGTTTCCGTCCGGTGGAAACGTACTATTATCAGCGTTTATTAATGGGGGTAAGTTCCTTTTTAACACAATTGACACACACAAAACTGTTTCTATGAAAAGAAATTCAAAAACGAACATACTTTTTGTACATCGCAATTTATATTCACCTCTCCCAATACATCAACCACCGGCAAACTTTCATCAAACTTCGAAACCCAACCCCTTTTCGCAACTGGCAATACCAACTGTCAAAAATTCCTCGAAATTCGTATGGGAAAATAAATTCAAATAAGAATTTTTTTTCGAATAGCGACACAAGTCGAAAAACGAAGCTTGTCGACGTCGGAGGTGCACTTGTTACTTTAGAGAACGAAAATTCCGCTGCCTTCGTTGGGGCACAGAAAATGCAAGTTGAACGCGTTTAATTAAACGAAACCAAGTGTATTTGAGTGTAAAAAATTACCCAGACAAAGTTCATTCATTAAAAGTGCAATAAAATTAGGTGGTGTGAAAATAGATTAGATGTACAAATTTTCTTATTGAGTGTTCTTCTTTTTTCATTTCTACCTCCTTAGTGCGTAAAAAAGTTTTGTGCATGTGCCGCGACTAGTGTTCATCTCTTCTAATTCAATAAGAAACAACGCAACGGTGAGAATAAAACATAATTCAAATTCGTTTTTCTTTTCCCTCTTGGAGTCGTTGATGAATGTAGTGTGCAGAGAGAGAAGAACACTTGATTTGATTCACTCTTGCGCCCTCTCTGCTGTTGATAGAAGTGTTTTGTCTCTTGTATGCGTTTTGTTGTTTTTGGAAGTGAATTTTTCCTATTAGCTTGAGGAAAATTCGTAAACCATTCGATATGGTGGTGTGTGTCAGTATGTTGTTAGTTTTCATTTCAGCGCCCTTCTTCATTCTTGAATCTGGATCTTATCAGAATGTTGTCAAATTGTATTTAGAGAAAAGGAAAATCCGTTGGGTGACCCTATTTTGTTACAGTTGTCAGTTGTTGCATTTCATTGAATTAAAATTGCCTACGCAATCTTTTTTGTGACGTATGAGTGTGCGATGTGACGACACAAGTTTTATTGAAAAGGTCATCTCCCTTTTGTGGAGAGAAAAGGGATTTTGAATGAGTGATGATGCAAAATCAGTAGCCAGTGTTACCAGTGTGCGTAGTTTATTTTTTGAAAAATTTTAATTAAAAATGAATTTAACTCGTAAATAAATTAAGGAAACAGACAAAAAGGATTTAATGAGTTTTGGTGGGTGTTGATTATTAAATTTATAATTATCAACATGTCATACGTAGAGGAAGATAATTATTTGTGCGGTGATAGCGGTTCAAGAGTTGAATTTTAATGATGATACCGAGGGGTTGGGCACAGATGTGGATTTTCACTTCATTTTAAAGGGATTACGTTTTAATGATGGTGGGTAATGGTAAATGTGGTGCTATTCGTGACTGCATATTGAAGCTTTGTTGTGCGACAGAAATAATCATTTTTAGTGACCAGCATTACATTTACAAACTCACAGTAACAAAATTATTGACATCCTGACATTTGCAGTACAGTAGGGTCCAGTTATGTCTGTCATTCAAAATTTGGAGGTGAATATAACGGGTGATTTTTTAAGAGGCTTAGAACTTGTTTTAAAAAAAAAACACAAAAAATTCGAAAAAATGAATGAAATATTTATTTGAATCGATAGTTTGAACCTTGCAATTTAATGTTTAAAGATAATTTCATGCAAATGTTGACCGCGGCTGCGTCTCAGGTAGCCCATCCGCTGAGTCCAATTTTGGCATACTCTTTCACACATATCGGCCGGTATCTCACGAATGAATGCATGGATGTTGGCTTCCAGTGCGTCAATCGAAGCGGGCTTGTCCCTATAGACATTAGCCTTGACATACCCCCACAAAAAATAATCTAATGGTGTCAAATCGCACGATCTAGGCAGACAATTGACCGGCCCGAAACGTGAAATTAACTGTTCACCAAACTCGCCTCGCAATTGCGCCATTGTTTCGCGTGCTGTGTGGCATGTGGCACCGTCTTGTTGAAACCACATATCATGCAAGTCAAGAACTTCCATTTCGGGCAAAAAAAAGTTTGTTATCATCGCTCGGTAGCGTTCACCATTGACAGTAACGCTGCGATTCGCATCATCTTTGAAGAAATATGGCCCAATAATGCCGCCGGCCCATAAACCGCACCAAACAGTGGCTTTTTCGGGATGCATTGGTAGCTGTTGCAATGCTTCTGGCTGATCTTCACTCCAAATGCGGCAATTTTGCTTATTTACGTACCCATTCAACCAAAAATGAGCCTCATCGCTGAACACAATTTTTCGATAAAAAAGCGGATCCTCGGCCAGCTTTCCAAGAGCCCATTCACCAAAAATTCGGCGTTGTGGTAGGTCGGCTGGCTTTAGTTCTTGCACCAGCTGTATCTTAAAAGGCTTTACGCCCAAATCCTTCCGCAAAATTTTCCACGTAGTGCTGTAACAAAGGCCTAACTGCTGGGAACGGCGCCGAATCGACATTTCGCGGTCTTCTGTCACACTAGCTGATACGGCCGCAATATTTTCTTCACTACGCACAGTACGTAAACGTGTTGGTGGTTTAATGTCCAACAAAGTAAATTTGGTGCGAAATTTGGTCACAATCCTCCGAAGGTCGAGAATGCCGATCATAAAATGGAAGCAGCGCGCGATGAACATTTCGAACCGAGCACGAATTTTGATAGTAAAATTCAATAATTTGCAAGCGTTGTTCATTTGTAAGACGATCCATGGTTAAATTGCAAACCAAACTGAAGCTGTTTGACAGTGACACAAGGTACTAAACACACGTCAGCTGTCAAAACCAGTGTTGCCAAAACCAAACCAGCTAAAAAATCACCCGTTACTTGATATTATGGTTGATTATACCAAAGACTAGTCACAGATTTGAATAAACGAAGACGTGAACTGGCAACATTGGAACGAATCTGTTTTACTTGGATGGAACGCGAACATTCCTTCACAAAAATAAATCTTGATCATTGAAAAAGAGACAGTTATTTTCAGCGAAAGTTTAAATTAAAAATTTAAGGTTTTTTTGGATAAACTGCTTTTAAAATTCTTAAACTTCGCTTTGCCACCAACTCGCCAATTCAATTCATAAAAAAAGTGACAAGAGGTAAACAAAAATTTGCACTGAGTACCTACATACCATTTCGCGGCGCCTCAGTTGAGTGAACTAGATATACCTAAGGTCTTTTTTGCCGTAAAAAAAGAGTAAGTTCTCATACTCTTTGAGAAGGGGGTACATTCTCTCAGATAGATATATCAATTTACTGAAAAGTACGGGACCGTGTTTAAGTAGATTAAAGTAAAATTATTCTATTTGACTTTTAAAGAAAAAATGACATAAAACACATGTTAAAACAAAGGACTCGTCTCTTTCTGAAGACAACTGACAGTTTACTGATACTAACCAACAGAAATTTCTGCAGTAACCTTCACTATTTTTTTGTACGGGAATGGAAATAAGTAAAAATTGGTAGAATTTAGAAATAATCTGTAAAATAATATTCTACGGGAACAGATTATAAATAAAGGGTTTTGCAAAAAGGGCGGGTCAATATTAAAATGGAGTAAAACAACCTGTGTGTAGGGTATTAACGTTTTTTTTTTTATTTGAAACACTCTTGTATGTTAATATCTTGTATGCCAATGACCTGGTTTATGGTCATTTTGATGAAATCGATTAAATGCGGCTTGTTTTGATATACCTTTGACTTTAGAAAACACACAAGAAAAGGTCAAACGGGCCAAACCCACCGACAAACCGAAACCAAAACGTTGTTTTATTATTTTCGTTTTCTGTTTTGACATATCATGCCTACCAAAAATAGAACAGAAACAGAAAAAAAAATCAATTTGAAAACAAAAACGTGAGGCTAGTGACGTCTGCAAAGCACAAACTTCGGCGAACAGAACTTACAATGATAAATAATAGAAGTTGCAAGTTTCGGTACAAAGAAATGCAAAACTGCAAAATAAAATAATTTTATATTAAAATAAAAAGATTTTAAGAAATAAAAATAACTTTTATTTAAGAATTACTTTCAACTGAAAAACTCAGCAAGTTAGAAGAAATTAGCAATTAAAAAAAGAAAAACAAACCCTTAACGGGATCAATTTGCACGTTCTTGGTGGCTTATTATCGCCAGCTCCTCGAGAGATTATCTTATCCTCAAATCGTTCATGCAGAAGTTCCATTTTGAGGCACGTAGCGTCATCCTACTGAAATATATGTCCTCCATAATCATATCCTTCAATTCGAGCCAAAAGAAATTGGTTATCATTCATCTGACCGCTCGCCTTTGACGGCGATGGTCTCACCAAGGTTAATTTTACAAAATAGGAACCAACATCCCATCAAAGAGTAACTTTTTGTGGATGCATCACCTGGTGAATCTTGTGTGGTTTAGCAATGTCTCATATACTGCAATTTTGCTTGTTAACATAGCCATTCCTTCAAAAATAAACCTCGTCGCTAAAGACCGATCCGAAACCCATTCAGCGAACAAAGGGCGTTGTCTATGATCATCAACTTTGATCTCGTGTCACAGTGAAGGCTCATGTGCCGACGCAAAATTTGCCAAGTTAAAGTCTGCGAAAGTGTGAGTTCTTGTGCGCGGCCTAGGATTATCCTGCACACTTTTACGGACAGCGGCGATGTTTTCGGAAGGTCTTGATTTTCGTCGACTTACTGGTATTGGATTATCGTTTACTTAACCAGTAGATTCAAGGATCCACCACACTGTGTATCTCTCAGTAGGACGATTATGGCGACCGTAAAATAGTTGCCCGAACAGTGCACCCATTTTGATAAAATATTTTTTTCATTTGCACTTGCTATTGAACGCTAGGTTTGTCCATGTTGAATTTGCAAAACAGCCTAAATAAATGACAGCCAATTTCACAAATGAATCTTCAATTGTATGGCCGCTATCAACTGTCAAAGTTCGGAAGTCCCTATTGGAAGACACTATGTAACCAATATTGCCAAAGCAGCAGGGTCTAAATTAAGCTATTTTTTTTAGAGCTAAGAGATATCTTAACAGCCCAGCGTCTACTTCTCTATAAATCCCAAGTACAGGGTGGCGCACCAATTGTGCTACAATAAGAAATTCAAATAACTTTTTTTTTAATCGATGTATTTCATTTTTTTTTTATTGTTAGTTGTTTTTAAAGATTATAGATCGCAAATGACCTCCACGCTCTCCCACGCATATGCGGCACCTGATCAAAAAAATATTCATTGCGGCCTGAAGAGTTGAAGTTGGGATCGCCTCAATTATTGTCGTTATGGACTGCTTTAATTCAGTTAAATTCCTGGGCTTCGTTTTATACACCTCTTGCTTGACATAACCCCATAAAAAGAAGTCTGGTGCAGTCAGGTCAGGTGACCTTGGGGGCCAGCGAAGAGTGGAGTTCCTAGAAATTAATTTGTTTGCGAATTTTTTGTTTAGCTCCGCCATAACTGGTCTGGCTATATGTGCAGTTGCTCCATCTTGCTGAAACCAAACGCTGTTGAATGGTATACATCTTCGGCGCAGTTCTGGGTAAAAAAAAACTCCTTCAACATCTTTAAATAACGGTCCCCATTGACAGTAACGGTTACACCGTTTTCTTCAAAGAAGTACGGCCCGACAATACACCTTGATGAAACTGCGCACCACACAGTGACTCGTTCTGGGTGCAGTTCCGTCTCATGGAGCATTTCTGGATTAGACTCTTTCCATATACGGCAATTTTGCTTGTTTACATTGCCGTTAAGATCAAAATGGGCCTCATCAGACATGAACAAACAATTGATCAATGTGTTGTCTTCTTCGGCCATTGATATCATTTTTTGGCAAAATTCCAGGCGAACAGGAAAATCCTGAGGGTTTAACTTGCTAGTAATTTGGACTTTGTACGGAAACAAGTTTAAATCGTCATGAAGTATCCGTTGTAATGACCGTCTACTAACTCCAATTTGCCCCGATAAGTTTCGGGTCGAAACGCTCGGATTGGCCTGTATTGCAGATGCTACTGCTGCGATTGTATCCTGAACCCGAACATTGGCATCTCGATGGTACGGCCTTCGTGCGATGCTTCCAGATTCGGCAAACATGTTTACAAACCTCATAATGGTCCATCTACTCGGGGGATTACCACCAAACTCCCGCCTAAATTCCCTTTGGACGGAAATGACGGACTGCAAAGCATGGTACCGTTGCACTATCCAAATTCTTTTCTCCGTATCCCAAGCATCCATTTTTATAAATCTAAATAGTAACCTACAAAATAAAAAAAAAAATAAGCCGATTACTCACACAGAAAAAAAGTTATTACGTTTTATTTTTGTAGCACGATTCGTGCGCCACCCTGTACTTGAATACTGTTCTTAAGTTTGGAGTTCGGCATCGAAACAATGCTACATATGCTGACGCCTTATAGACGATTCTTCGCTTACTTCAAATTTTCAACCTTTTACTGAGCAAAAACAGATTATTATAAAGGCAAATTTTCAGAGGGGCTTATAGAAATCATTCCTAGACTCGTTGCATTTTATTACCTACAAAACACGAGTTTACAAGAACAACGTATCACCAAAACTCCTTTTGTTACATAACGCGAAAATAATGGAATGAATTTCCAAATGACCTATTTCCATCAGTATACAATCAAATAGTGCATTCACACCGAACCGAAAACTGAGTTTTCGCAAAAATACGAAAACCGAGTTTTCCCATACATTGTCAGTTCTCAAAACCTTGTAGGTTACGACGTAACCTTCTCATAATCACTTCGCAGACGTCATCTCGTTGAAGGTTGTTGGAAAGAACACACCTTTTCATACATTCTACACGTGTTTCACACGTCCCACAAAACACCTGATGAACTCGCTGTCAAAACAAATGGTTTTTTTTTCTGGTCAGCGGCGGGCTTTTTTTTATTTTGAACTTCAAACGCTAATATAAGTTTGATTATATTAGAATTCATTTTATTATTCAATTACAATATTTTCACACACAAATGTTGCAGCTAGTATCACAAATCACAATTCACAGCTGATTGAAATGTCAAACGAAACCAGGTCAGAGTTCGGAGTGAAAGCATCCAGTGGTTTACGTTAACTTTTTGCCAAAAACTCAGTTTATGATTCGGTGTGTAAGCACTATAAAACAATTCCAGACCAGAAACATCGCAAGCATCATCTCAGGGCGCTCCTAAAGCCTCACCATACAAAAAATAAAAAATAAATGTTTAGACTCATCTGGCAACAATGGCAGAAAATGAAAAATCTTTGACGCATATTGCTGGTTTCAAAAAGAGTTTACGGTTAACGATAATTTCAGGGTAATTACCGTGTAATTTGGATACATGTGCACACACGCAATATAAAATTTACACCCTACGTACCTACATAGCAAGTCGCTTACACTATCGTCAACGATAATCGTTTCAAAAGTTACGGAAGTAATACGCTGTTTGAGGTGCGTCTAGTTACTACTTCAAGCTGACAATTACGTATCCTTTCTGTTGATCTGCCTCCTTTCCAAACATTTTTTCGAATAATAAAATCCAAATAATGCCCAAAACAATTTTCACCCGTAAACGCTGTCTGGTCGCTGATGTAATCCCACCATTAACCGCGACAAATTACAACGCGCAACACACAAAAGAATCTTTTTAAGGTGAACAGTAAGTAACTTTGAAGGTGATGGTGTGGTGGGTTGGTTGTTATGTCGCCAGACCGTGGTAATATATGTTGGGGTAGCTACAGACGACGTCGGTCGGCTCGGGTGGTAGAAAAAAAAGCTAAAAGGGTTGCTATCGCTGCGTTTCTCATCACGGTTGTTATGTTATGGCTGCGTCGTCGTCTTTGTTTTGCCAGCTTTTTGGTGTACAGTACATTATAGCGAAAAGAAAAAAAAAAGAGAAATTAGAGTAGAGACGCAATAGTCTTACGTCATCGTTGTTCGTCACAGTCCTTGTTAGCTTCCAGTTACTTCTACAGGAGAAGATGACTCGACAACTCGTTATCGGGTAACCGCACTTGTCAGCTTTGGGGTTTTGCACTTGATTTATTCGAACATGAAATTGATGCAGTGTGGCGTATCCTTTAGCCTGAGTTTTTTTTGCTTTGTGTTTGTTTGCACTCATTTCGCTTTGGGTCATGTCGTTTGATTTGTATAATACCCACCACAGACATTCACGCCAATTAATTTATTAATGCCAACTCTGAATGAGGACTATTTTTATTTTCAGTGTGAAAAGTGAACACACTTGGCCGCAAGTCATCCTTGAGAGTGGGTGGAAAGTTTTGTGTTTGTTTTTGAACAAAACGCATTTACATAAGAAAGTGTTGCTTTCTCCTGTCTTCCTGCTTGAATTGACATTGTGTTTGTCTTAAAAAAGGACACCACATAAATATTGGCTTTATGCGTTAATTGTTTTTTTTTGTCCATTCTTGGTAAAGATTTTTCTATTCTTTTCATTTTCTTGCTTAAGGGGTTGTGCGCATTTGGCATTTATTATCTACGTTGCGTTCGCTTTTAATTAACTCGAAAGACAACAACATAAGCTTGTTTCGATTTTCTTTCGGTGCCGTTATGATTTGACCTTCAAGATTGCAGACTTGTCATTTTTTTGTGTTTTGTCTGTGTCAGCTATTGTGTGGATTCTTGAAACGACTTGGACAGGAATAATTTGATAACATCCTGTCGTTTGGAGGGATTAGCTTCTTGATTCAAGGTTATTTTTTTTTATTTATTTTTATCTACTTTGACAAATGTCTTTGCTACGGCCAATTTGAATTAATGTGCTTCATTTGTTGTCTATAGCAGATTTTTTTTTATTCATAGTGGTTATTTAAGAAATGCGCACATTGGACTTGAAACCGCATTGGGTAGAGGCTCTAGTAGTATCCGAACAGTAGAATTTATTGTCCGCACACTTTTATGTTAGTTTCCGGAGACAGGATTTTTCTATGTAAATTTTGTAATTTTTTGTTGGATAAATGAAACATTTCAACTTTTATACTATACTTACTTACTTACTTAAGTGGCGCTACAGTCCGGGATGAACCTGGGCCTCAACCAACATGCCTCTCCAATTAGCCCGGTCCTTAGCTAACTGCCTCCAGTTGCGCACTCCAAGTTGGTCGAGGTCGGTTTCCACTTGTGCGCGCCACTTAAGGCGAGGTCTTCCTCTACTGCGTCCGACGTCTGGCTGGGAATCGAAGACTCTGCGAGCCGGAGTATTGGCGTCCATTCTTTCTAAATGTCCTAGCCATCTTAAACGTCCAATGCGGAGTTTTTTGACTAGGGGTATGTCGCTGTACAGCTCGTATAGTTCGTGGTTGAATCTTCGTCTCCATAGCCCGTCAACGCAAACGGGACCGAAGATTTTCCGAAGAATTTTTCTCTCGAATCGACCAAGGATTTCTTCATCCGCTTTTGATACGGTCCATGCTTCAGCGCCGTAGAGCAGGACTGGGATGATCAGGGTCTTATATAGGATATCCTTAGTAGTTCGAGTGAGGGCTTTACTACTAAATTGCCTTCTTAGCCCGAAGAAACAGCGATTGGCAAGAGTAATTCTTCGTTTGATTTCTGACGAGATGTTGTTGTCGGAGTTAAAAGCGGAGCAGGGGTAGACAAAGCCCTGTACTACCTCAAAGTTATATCTGTCAATGGTGACGTTCTGTCCAATTCGTCGATGTTGTGTGTCCTTTCGTGTTGACAGCATATACTTAGTCTTACCCTCATTTACTGCTAAACCCATTTTTGCCGCTTCCTTCTCTATACTAGCAGGTGGCTATGACATCACGTTGAGTCCTACCAATGATGTCAATATCGTCGGCGTATGCTAGTAGTTGCACCGATTTTTGAAAAATTGTGCCTCTGGTGTTGGCTCGGGAGTTTTGCACAATCCTCTCAAGAATCAAATTGAAGAAGTCACATGACAGCGCATCGCCTTGCCTAAATCCTTTTTTGGTATCGAATGTGTCGGTGAGGTCGTTTCCGATTCTGATGGTGCAGCGAGAATTCTCCATCGTCATCCTACACAACGGACGAGTTTGGAAGGTATACCAAAACTAGACATGGCTCTGTATAGTTCGTCTCTATAAATGCTGTCGTATGCGGCTTTGAAATCGATAAATAGGTGGTGGGTATCGATTTGGACTTCTTGGGTTTTTTCCAGGATCTGCCGAAGTGTGAAAATTTGATCGATTGTGGACTTTCCTGGCCTAAAACCACACTGATAAGGGCCGATCAGGTCGTTGGTAAACGGTTTCAGGCGTTCACATATTACGGCAGATAAGATCTTGTAGGCGATGTTGAGTAGACTTATACCTCTGTAGTTGGCGCAGTTCAAATCTCCTTTTTTGTGGATGCTGAGGTTCCATTCTTCAGGCATGCTTTCAACCGACCAGATTTGGCTTATGAGTTGTGGATGTTGCTTACCAAGTCATCTCCGCCAGCTTTATAAAGCTCAGCGGGAAGGCCGTCATTTCCGGCGGCCTTATTAAGCTTGAGTTTAGATATAGCTATCCTCACTTCACTAAGGTCGGGTGGTTGGCAGTTTTCGCTGTCGTTGCCAATATTAAATGGTTCGTTTTGCCTGACAACGGAATGTTGTTCGTCATCGCCGTTTAACAGTCTGCAGAAGTGGTTCTTTCATATCCTCAGCATCGACTGTGTCTCAATGACGATATTTCCTTGTTCATCTCGACAGGATTCTGTTCGAGCCTTGTAGCCTTGGCTTTGACGTTTTACACTTTGGTAAAACTTGCGAACATCGTTCCTGGAGTGGCGCCTCTCTATATCCTCGATCGACCGCTTTTCTTGCTATTTTTTCTTCATTCTGAAAAGCCGATGTTCCTCCCTTCTTCTTTGCCTATAGAGCTCAATGGCAGCTCTCGTCTTCACCTGCAGCTTAGCCTTGTAGGCCTCGTTCCTGGCTGCGAGCATCTGTCGGCATTCCTCATCGAACCAGGGGTTTCTTGCTGGTGGCCGCGAGAAACCTAGCACATCAGTTGCGGCTGATCTAATGGCTTGTTGGCATCGTTGCCATTGTTCTTCGACATTAGATGCTTGTGGTATGTTGTGAGTCGAGAGGTTAAGGGATACGCGTTGCGCGAAGGTCTTGGCGGTCTCTGGCGATTGCAGTCTTTCGACATTAATTTTTTTCACAGTATTTCTGGTTTGTTGTGGCGTGTGGGTATCGCATTCTTACCTTCGCTGCAACAAGGTAGTGGTCCGAGTCGATGTTAGCCCCTCGGAATGTTCGGACACCCAAAATACAGGATGCGTGCCTCTTGTCTATCGCAATGTGATCAATTTGGTTGACTGTTCGTTGATCTGGAGACCGCCATGTCCCCTTGTGGATATCGAGGTGAGGAAACAGTGTGCTGGCTATAGTGGCATTTCGTTCGGTAGCGAAGTCAATTAGCCTAAGTCCGTTACCAGACGTGTTGTCGTGTAGGCTATATTTTCCGAGAGTACTGCTAAAGATGTCTTCTCTTCCTACCTTTGCGTTAAAATCTCCCAGCACGATTTAACATCGTACTTTGGTAGTTGCTCATAGGTTTTGTCGAGGAGCTCGTAGAAGCAATCCTTAGTTATATCATTCTTTTCCTCCTTCGGAGCATGAGCGCATATAGGGCTTATATTGGCGAATTTGGCCTTGATGCGGATTGTTACAATGCGTTCGCTAATGTCTTGGAAACATAAGAATTCTTTCCTAAGTCTGGCACTTATAACAAATCCGCATCCAAATAGTCGCTGTTTCTGCTCACTATAACAGGGTCCATAGTAGATGTAACAGTTTTTCATCCTCTTTTTGCCCGGCCCATCCTATCGTATTTCCTGGATGGCAGTCATGTCTGCTTTGTAGCAGTTTAGGGCTTCCGCTAGTTGTTCGCCTGCATCTCTCCTGTGTAATGTTCTCACATTCCAGGTGCAGATACGAACGTCGTTGTCTTTTTTTCGTTTAGCATGGTCGTCAATAATAATATCAGTCCTTTCCGAGGCTATTGGTTGCTTCGTAACATACTCTTTTTTCCGTGGATGGGTAGTTAACCCAAAGCACAACCCCCAACCTGGATGGCCAGGCCCTTGTTTTGACCCTAGGACAGCGGGCCGGAAAAAATACCGATGTCAGTAGCCCATTTTGGGGTATGAGCGCTGCCGTTGACCATTGAGGACTCCTCCGCAACCAACTATTTTCCAATACCCTTGCTCAGTATTGGAAATCCCTATAGACCTGGTGTTCAAATATGTCGAAGCAGCTCATATAGGGATTTCACTATCAGTTCGATCAAACTGGATCTGTAGGCGCCACCGTTGACTCCATCTAGGGAATTCCTCCGCTGCCGCCTGAGAGTGAGTGCCTTAGTGAGAGGACACTCCTCCCCCTCTCTCGTTTGCTGCCACCAACGACCTTCCAGAGGGGTTTAATACCCCATCTCCAGTCGAGGTACTAGGCACCCACCAGTCACCAGCGTGGAGGTGAGAGTAGGAGTTGATAGAGAGAGGCTAGAGTGAGAACGCTTGTGTCCTCATATAATCGCTCACTATCCTTAAGCACCGAATTGGGAAATTATCATTGCTTATCATTTAAAAAAATATAATTTCAGTTTCAGCTAATGCAACACCGCTTAACTTAAAACCCTCAACCACCTAATCAACGTCATTAATTTCCCTAATTACACGTTGACATACACGTTGCAATTCAAATCGTACGGTGACACTCGACACGTTCTTCTCATGACATTAGATTACGCTTAACAATATCTTTTCATCACGATTTAAGTCATTAAAAGCTCAACACAAAATAAATTTCAAACAAATTGCCAACCGTAGCGTGCCAAACTGTTGGGAGAAATATTTTCTCTCCACACCATCAACATCATCATTTATGTTCCTTGCGGCATTTCGGCCATAAATAGTAGACACATAGTTGTATAAATTACCCTATCGAATATAAATAAATTGCCCTTTTGTAACAGGTAGCTAATGTATACGTTTGTGCATTCAGTGGTAGCGGGCTACGCTGATGTATCTTAGATACGTAGACCTTCAAGTCTGCTTAATTTATGCAATCGTGTTTTGTGTATTTCGTATCTTGAAATAATCAAGAGAATTTTGTTGCAAGAAGTTATTTAGTGCTCCGTTAACCCATATTTTGTGGAAGCTTTTGTTTCCTCACGATTATATACGGGTGGTGGCTGTACGATATAAAATACGTTCGGTCGAAATTAATTTATATGATATTCACCTTTAGCATAACGTTCCTAGCTGTTATTTTTGAATATGTCATAGGTGACAGAATTCTTCATCACAAGTGTCATTGTCCGTTAAATGAGTGTCTCGATTTAATTCGCTCGATTACAATACCTCAGAATGAGTATCTGTGATAGGTGACAGAATTCATTACTACCAGTATTTTGTCAAAAAAAACTATCACAAGTGTCATTGTCCGTAAAATGAGTGCCTCCATTTAATACGCTCTACTACAATAGCACAAAGTGGATATGGGGTGTTGCCAACTTTGTTTAACCACTTGACGCACGACATGATTTACCTGCAGGGATGTTAAAGTCGCCTTGAGATCCACTAGATCCACTGGCTCCTCAGCTGTGCGCCATTTGCAAACAAGAAGATTTCCTTGCTTTTTTGCATTTTGTCGTTTGTCCCTATTGTTTTTTTAAGCACCACTCTTATGCAACAATGTCCAGTTGATATTGAATGAACGTAGATGTATAAAATTGAAAATAAAACGACGAAATTCAGTTCCAACAATAGAGGGGACATTCGTGTGCACTGAACACAGATGTACCTACACTTTGTTCTGGTGCTATATGCGGAGTGTTGAGTGTTGAGCCGGAACGTGTCGTAACGTACAATAAAAAAAAATACAAACAAAATAAGAGTACATATATGTGTATAATTTGTATACATTTCTCGAATAGTATAATTTGCCTCGAATACACTCCAGAAAAGCACTGACATTGTTTGGCCATGCTATTTTCTTTTTAGTTAGTTCTGTTTCCATTTTTAGTTGCTATCTCACTTGTTTGGTTTGCTCGACATCGACCCACTACTCAGAGGAGGTGATTTTTACAAGGTTCTTCTTTCCTCATTCTCGTTCCGGTTCATTTTCAAACACCCACCTAAGTGTGCACCTAGAATTAGATTTTGTTGTTGTGTTGTATTTACGTTTTTTTTTTTGGTCGCCGCCACTAGCCTAGTCTGGTTGAAAAAACTTTTAAGTGCTGCTGCATCGGCAGTAATAAAAAACAAACCAGAGGTGTACAGTGTGTACTGCAAGAAATTTAAAGGCGCAACTAATGTGAACTCAAGTTTTTTTTGTCGAACTTTGACATTTAGATGTCACACAACTATTATGGAAATAAAAAAAAGAAGATATTTATTATTAGATCATTTCCACCTAAGAATCTCTCTGACACTTTTTATGAATTTGCTAAGACTTGAATTTGTTGTATTCATCTCCATTTCTGATAACGGGGTACAGCTGGTTATTTTTGACATTTGATGAAAGAAATTCATTTTTGTTAGGAATGTTTTTGAAGTGAATCTCGCCTATTGTTTCGCAGTTCTATTGATGAAAGAACAATTATATTATAGTCCGTACCAATTCAGATGGCCAACGGTCGATTGCACAGAGAGAGGATTTAAGAGAACAAAAATGATGCGAAAGAGATTTAATCACTAAGCGTTTTTGCCTGCAATTTACAATGCCTAACCCAACTTTACATGACTTAGAACAAAAATGCTGTTGTATATCTAAATAAACTTAAATTTTTATTATGAGGTCGAATTTTATACATTTGTACCTAGAAGTCCGAAGAAGAAGGGTTCCCAAACCTTTTTTTGGTTGGACATTTCGTGGTTTAGCGCCAGGTACCTGTATGGGTAGTGTGCTTGGTTTGCATTCATTTTATGATGTTTGATTTTACCTTATTGCTTACTTACTTACTTAAGTGGCGCTACAGTCCGGAATGAACCTGGGCCTCAACCAACATGCCTCTCCAATTAGCCCGGTCCTTAGCTAACTGCCTCCAGTTGCGCACTCCAAGTTGGTTGAGGTCGGTTTCCACTTGTGCGCGCCACTTAAGGCGAGGTCTTCCTCTACTGCGTCCGACGTCTGGCTGGGAATCGAAGACTCTGCGAGCCGGAGTATTGGTGTCCATTCGTTCTACATGTCCTAGCCATCTTAAACGTCCAATGCGGAGTTTTTTGACCAGGGGCATGTCGCTGTACAGCTCGTATAGTTCTTGGTTGAATCTTCGTCTCCATAGCCCGTCAACGCAAACGGGACCGAAGATTTTTTGAAGAATTTTCCTCTCGAATCTACCAAGGATTTCTTCATCCGCTTTTGATACGGTCCATGCTTCAGCGCCGTAGAGCAGGACTGGGATGATCAGGGTCTTATATAGGATCTCCTTAGTAGTTCGAGTGAGGGCTTTACTACTAAATTGCCTTCTTAGCCCGAAGAAACAGCGGTTGGCAAGAGTAATTCTTCGTTTAATTTCTGACGAGATGTTGTTGTCAGAGTTAATAGCGGAGCCGAGGTAGACAAAGTCCCGTACTACCTCAAAGTTATATCTGTCAATGGTGACGTTCTGTCCAATTCGTCGATGTTGTGTGTCCTTTCGTGTTGACAGCATATACTTAGTCTTACCCTCATTTACTGCTAAACCCATTTTCGCCGCTTCCGTTGAGTTACGTTGAGTCCTACCAATGATGTCAATATCGTCAGCGTATGCTAGTAGTTGCACCGACTTTTGGAAAATTGTGCCTCTGGTGTTGGCTTTGGAGTTTTGCACAATTCTCTCAAGAATCAGATTAAAGAAGTCACATGACAGCGCATCGCCTTGCCTAAATCCTTTTTTGGTATCGAATGTGTCGGTGAGGTCGTTTCCGACCCTGATGGAGCAGCGAGAATTCTCCATCGTCATCCTACACAAACGGACGAGTTTGGGCGGTATACCAAAACTAGACATGGCTCTGTACAGTTCGTCTCTATAAATGCTGTCATATGCGGCTTTGAAATCGATGAATAGGTGGTGGATATCGATTTGGACTTCTTGAGTTTTTTCCAGGATCTGCCGAAGTGTGAAAATTTGATCGGTTGTGGACTTTCCTGGCCTAAAACCACACTGATAAGGGCCAATCAGGTTGTTGGTAAACGGTTTCAGGCGTTCACATATTACGGCAGATAAGGATCTTGTAGGCGATGTTGAGGAGACTTATGCCTCTGTAGTTGGCGCAGTTCAGAGGGTCTCCTTTTTTGTGGATCGGGCAAACGATGCTGAGGTTCCATTCTTCAGGCATATTTTCATCCGACCAGATTTGGCTTATGAGTTGGTGGATGTTACTTACCAAGTCATCTCCGCCGGCCTTATAGAGCTCAGCGGGTAGGCCGTCATTTCCGGCAGCCTTATTAAGCTTGAGTTTAGATATTGCTATCCTCACTTCACTCAGGTCGGGTGGTTGGCAGTTTTCGCTGTCGTTGCCAATATTGAATGGTTCGTTCTGCCTGACAGCGGAATGTTGTTCGTCATCGCCGTTTAACAGTCTGCAGAAGTGGTTCTTCCATATCCTCAGCATCGACTGTGTCTCAACTACAATATTTCCTTGTTCATCTCGACAGGATTCTGTTCGAGCCTTGTATCCTTGGCTTTGACGCTTTACACTTTGGTAAAACTTGCGAACATCGTTCCTGGAGTGGCACCTCTCTATATCCTCGATCGCGCGCCTTTCTTGCTCTTTTTTCTTCTTGCTGAAAAGCCGATGTTCTTCCCTCCTTCTTTGCCTATAGAGCTCAATGGCAGCTCTCGTCTTCACCTGCAGCTTAGCCTTGTAGGCCTCGTTCTTGGCTGCGAGCATCTGTCGGCATTCCTCATCAAACCAGGGGTTTCTTGCTGGTGGGCGCGAGAAACCTAGCACATCAGTTGCGGCTGATCTAATGGCCTGTTGGCATCGTTGCCATTGCTCTTCGACATTCGATGCTGGTGGTATGGTGTTAATCGAGAGGTTAAGGGATACGCGTTGTGCGAAGGTCTTGGCGGTCTCTTGCGATTGCAGTCTTCCGACATTAAATTTTTTCACAGTATTTCTGGATTGTTGTGGCGTGGTGGATATCCGCATTCTTACCTTGGCTGCTACAAGGTAGTGATCCGAGTCGATGTTAGCTCCTCGGAATGTTCGGACATCCAAAATACTGGATGCGTGCCTTTTATCTATCGCAATGTGATCAATTTGGTTGACCGTTATGTCCCCTTATGGATATCGAGGTGAGGAAACCGTGTGCTTATTGACTTAAGTTTAAAAGTTTTACGATATGATTAATGTTTGCATTTGTTTACCTGAAGGTGCAAGGAATAAATTTGTTGCCTGGTTTTTATAGTTTTTTAGAGTTTTTTTTATTTCAAGACACGCATATATATTATGGATTTCCTATTTGGAATTCACTTTCACGATAACAAAAGCATTGCTAGGACATAAGTTTATTAAAATAAAATAAATTGTTATGGATCTGTCAAGAAAAGGAAAACCAATAAAAAAGTCTATGACGTAAGATCGTTGTTAGGATATATAACAAAAAAATTGGAGAATCTACAAGTTTATGTATGGATAATCCCATTACATACGCAAACTCACAGACAGAGGAGTTTACTGGAACTTCGGCCCGAACAATAAGAAGGATAATGAAAGAATACGAGGAGAAAGGCGCTATTGAATCACCAATTAAAAGAGTACCACATACAAAATGGAAAACTGGATGGGACGAATTTGACATCACAGCTATTCGGCGAATTAAATACAACTTTCACATGATGATAACATTAAAAATGTTAAGACAACGGGTGCAGGAAAATTTGGAGCTTAACCTAAGCAATATGTCGCTACATAGGATTTTAAAAATTAATGGATTTTCTTATTAGAAAACGGAGAACAAGCGTAAATTTATTTGCGAAAGAAATGTAATCAAGCTTTTACGCGTGAAATATCTGAGGAAGGTGCGGGATTACAGATCAAAAGGATATGAGATTATTTATTTGGACGAGAGCTATGTTCACAGCTCACACACAAGGCCAAGGGCATGGACTGACGGCACCAGACAAGGTTTAAAGGCGTCAATTTCAAAAAGCCAAAGGCTGATAATGGCGCATGCAGGTGGCGCGAAGGGCTTTGTAAATGATGCCTTGCTTTTATTTAAATCTGGGTCGAAAACAGGAGATTATCACGATGAGATGAATTTTGAAAATTTCTCCAAATGGATGACTGATCAAGTTTTGAATAACCTTACAGGAACCATCGGTTATTGTAATGGACAACGCATCATATCACAACAAATGGGAACACAAGCAAATCATTTCTGCTTCCGTGAAATCGGAGATGTTAGAATGGCTTTCCTTCAACAATATACCGCATTCTTCAAAGATGCTTAAAGTCGAACTTTATGACCTTATAAAGCGACATCGGACTAATCACCATCCCAAGCATAAGATTGACGATATGATTCACGCCGCGGGACACGAAGTAGGTACTACGATTGCCACCCTATCATCCAGATCTCAACCCTATTGAAAAGATCTGGGCAACAGTCAAGGGAAGAGTCGGAAGCCGAAATACAACGTTTAGATTATCGGATGTTCAGAAACTAGCTGAAGAAGAATTTTCAAAAATAACAGTTGAAGATTGGCGCATAGTTTGTGAAAAAAATTATAAGGACAGAGGAGGAATACTTTTCACACGAGCAGATGTGGGACACAATGTCGGATGCAATAATTATCAATCCATGATTCTTCAACCGATTATGAAACTGACAGTTCTTCGAATTCAATTTAATGTACATTAATATTAACTAATTCATATATAGGTAGCAAAATCAATTCTGTTAGTACTAAAACGTGTGTTTTTTTTACTTCTTACTTCAAACCAAACCGAACCACCCATTTGGTATACTGGTGTTTTGTTTTTGCTGCTCGCTTTAAATCTGTTTTATATTTGCAATTCATCGTCAGTTTTATCTCGCTATAATTTACACTTTTAATCAAGGTTACAAATTTAAAAGTGGGTAGTTCAATAAGTTTTAAAAACTGCATTTCATAAAAAAAATTATTAAACAAGCAAGAACGTTCACCATTTTGTCTTTAACGAACCGTTTAATACCCAATCCCCTTTTTTGTGACAGAAAATCGTGCCTAATGTTGTTGGGTACCGTATAAAAACCGTTTACGTTCCCGAAAAATTCCCAAATTGTAATTTTTTAATTACATTTACCTACCTCGCCCAAATTCAATGAGATAAACAAAAAAAATTTGGGGTGACACTGCAATTATCTTAACTTTGCGTGCCAATATCAGTACCTACATGATCAACATGCACGACACAATTAATAATGATCAACGAAAGCATAATGAGCAAATAGGGTGTAAATCTAAAACCGTACACCTTCATACAGACACAGTCACACAATCAATTCATGCGTAATGTTTTGCTTAATCTATCCGATCGTGATCACATCATACGCCTACAAAGAACCAACAAGACAAAAAACGAGAAAAACAAAACAATATAATTTTCTCCAAGTAAAGTTGACATATAATGATCTATATATTTCCTCCGCTCCTATTTTCAGTATAAAGGAAGGAAAATGAAGAAACCACCTTCAGTGAGATCGCACGCAACAGCGATCTTGAACACATTGACATTAAGAAGTAGATGACTTTTAGATGTCAGTTTATAGTACAAAATTGGCACACCGACTTTTGTTGGTACAAATAGACAGTGGTAAATTGTGTACCAAAATTCACGAAAGATTTAAATTTTGAGTCATTTGTACAATAATGTGATAAATCGGGCAACTGTAATGTCATTTATGTTCAGTTTGGTTTACCATTTCATCATGAACAGGCTGACAAATGAACAACGCTTGCAAATAGTGCAAATTTATTTCGAAAATAATGGTTCAGTTCGCGAAGTTAACCGTCCATTTTATGGTCGACATAATCGTCCATCAGAGCAATTAATTCGGTTTACCATGGATAGTTTTCGCACTACGTGGGCACAATTGCCGCTGTAAAGCAAAGTGTTGAAGAGGACCCGAATGAATCGATTCGCTACCGTGCACAGCAATTGGACTTTTCAACTTTATGGAAGATTTTACGCAAAGATCTTGGCTTACGACCTTACAAGATCCAGCTTGTGCAAGAATTAAAGCCGCGAGACCATGCAATGCGTCGTGATTTTGGAGTATGGGCTGAAAATGAGTTTGATTTTGATGCTAATAGTGCATTCACACCGAACCATAAACTGAGTTTTCGCAAAAACACCTGAAACCTTCATCGAAAACCGAGTTTTCTCATACATTGTCAGTTCTCAAAACCTAGTAGGTTACGACGTAACCTTCTCATAACCACTTCGCAGAAGTCATCTCGTTGCAGGTTGTTGGAAAGAACACACCTTTTCATACATTCTACACGTGTTCCATACGTCCCACAAAACAGCTGATGAACTCGCTGTCAAAACAAATGTTTTTTTTTTCAGAAATTTACACACCAGATGAAATTAAAACAAAACAAGCGGCGGGCTTGAGAGTCAAAAACTGTTGTCAAAATCTTTAAATTTGTTTAATTTTGAACTTCAATTGCTAATATTAGTTTGATTATATTAGAATTTATTTATAATTCAATTACAATATTTTCAAACACAAATGTTGCAGCTAGTATCACAATTCACAGCTGATTGAAATGTCAAACGAAACCTGGTCAGAGTCGGTGTGAAAGTATCCAGTTGTTTACGTAAACATTTTGCCAAAAACTAAGTTTATGATTCGGTGTGTAAGCACTATAACTTTCATCGCAAAATTTTGTTCAGTTATGAGGCTCATATTTGGTTGAATGGCTACGTCAACAAGCAAAATTGCCGCATTTGGAGCGAAAATAATCCACATGAGACCCTTGACTCGCCATTACGCCATACATCCAAAAACTGACTGTTTGGTGTGCCATATGGGCTGGTGGAGTTATTGGGCCATACTTCTTCCGAAATTATGCTGGAGAGTCAGTTACCATTAATGGAGACCGGTATAAAGCCATGGCATGAATTGGATGAGATGTAGTTCCAACAAGACGGCGCTACATGCCACACAGCGCACGTCACAATATCTCGGAATGGACCTGTCAATTGGCCACCAAGATCGTGTGATTTGACACCCTTGGATTATTTTCTTTGGGGATATGTGAAGTCGCTCGTCTACGCCAACAAATTAGAAATGTTAAGGGACTTGGAAGCCAACATTCGTGGCGTTGTGTTTTATTTCAATTCGAAGTTCTATACCTCTAAAAAAAAACACCCAATATTTGTATCAATATGAGAAGAATTTTAACTAAAATTCAGTCTTGAACTAGTTTTGTTAGCGAGCTGCCCCTTTAATATCTAAATTATAACATTTTTCTTATATCAAACGTATTCAACCGATTTTCAATGGAGTTCTGACAGAAACGCTTACCCGTAACTTTGTAACCCATTAATGGACATCTGCTATCATAATACGAAGAATCGAAGAGCTGTTGCCCTGGATACATATTTCTAAGGCCTTTGATCGATTTTGGCACAGTTTCCACAGGTTTCGAAATGGAGTTACAATCGTTTAATCGTAAATAAGAATCCATGCGCCTTCTAGGCATTACAATTGGTTCAGATATGTCATGACAACAACATGTTACATCTAGATCTATTGGAAAATCAGCAGCATCTAAACTAAGTTACCTTTTCAGAGCTAAGGGATACTCTATATCAGCTAAGCTTCTTCTTCTATATAAAGACCTAGTACGACCAGCTCTTGAATACTACTCTCATGTTTTGATGACCCTTCCAAAAGATTTACTACATTTACTGGATCTAGACAAAGACGAGCAATACCCCCTTCAATCTATGGTTCAGCGTCTCTACTGTACTACAGCGGAAGATATTTAGAAGAAATTTGGAGAATTCATCCCAGGACTTCTTGAATTTTAACGACCAACAAGACACGTAGTTTGAGTTCAGGGCAGAGTCAATAAACATCTTCAAGTATCATTCTAGGGCGCTCTTTGAGTATTCAGATTTGCATATACCCAACCTCGCACCTACTCCAAATCCAACAGTGATCCCAAGCAGGGGGGTTGCCTATTTCATTATTTATACGCCATAAGGCTGCGAGTGATTCAAATGAGTACTAGGGCCACTTTCTAAGACGAAGTAACACCATTTGGCTTTAGTTCATATGGCCTTCGTTCACGGCACCGGTTTCTCTCTCATTTGTGTTCCCGCAACTGCCTCATTGAGGGTTGTATGGGATCGCTAGTTTGGCCGCATGGTCTCCAATTGGCCAGAACCCCGTGACAATCGCCGTAATTCTCTCGATATGACGCAATTTGTTAACCTTCTCCATTTGGAGTTGGCCTTCTTCAGGAAGTATGGGTGGATTTGTCCCTTAACCGCACCTAGCGCGATACGGACCCTTGCCGCAAGTGAGCCGTGAAGAGCTGATCCTTTCCTGGCCAGCTCGCCTGTACGCTCGTTTCCTTCAATGTCATTGTATACCGAAGCATACAATTGACCAACTTTTGGTGGCTAATGGTTTGAATGGTATTGTTCCTCCACTTACCGGCTTGTATTCCACGAATTACGTGTGTTATGTCATCCTGTAAGGCTTCAATCGGGTTCGGCTTGTCCACATAGACTAACGAAACATACATAACCCCAAAAGATATAATCAAGAGGCGTTAAATCGCATGAGTTTGGCGGCCAACTCACAGGGCCATTTCGAGAGATAAGCTGCTCACCAAATTCATCCTTCAACATTTCCATTGTTTCACGAGCTGTTTGGCATATGGCACCGTCTCAATGAAACCACATGTCAACCAAGTTCAACTCAGCCGACTGGGGCAAAAAAAAGTCGCGCATCATGGCGCGATAACGTTCGCCTTTGACGGTAACGTTTCTTCCACGGTCGTCTTTGAAGAAAAATGGCCCGATGATGCCACCAGCCCATAAACCCATAAACCACACCAAACTGTCGTTTTTTCGGGAAGCATAGGTAATTCTTGTATGACATGTGGCTGTTCATCACTCCAGATATGCGACAGTTTTTCTTATTGACGTATCCGTTGAGCCATAAATGAGCCTCATCGCTGAACACAATTATTCGATAAAACAGCGGATTTTCATGAGGCTGTTCTAAGACACATTCACCAAAAATTTGACGTTGTGGTAGGTCATTCGCCTTCAATTCTTGGACAAGTTGAATTCTATAGGCTTTCAAACCCAAATCGACAGTAAAATGTTCCATGTGGTTGAGTAACACATGCCCAGTTGCAGAGAACAATGACGAATTGACATTTCACGATCTTCATTAACATTGGACGCTACGACTGCCATATTCTCTTCGGTATGCAGATGCACTGTACGCATGCGAGTCGATGGTTTAATGTCCAAAAAGTAAATTTGGTGATAACAGCACGAATTATTGATTCACCAGGTCGATTATGATGACCATAATATGGTCGTTACAAACGGTGCACACAGAGCACGAATTTTGATAATAAATTTCAATAATTTGCAGTCGTTGCTCGTTTGTAAGTTTTCCGTGATTAAATGGCAGAGCATACTGATAATTTTTCACTTTGACAGATGAAGTTTGGACGCCATTACTTACCAGTGCAGTGCTGCCAATCTGAAAAACTTAACTCTTAAAAAATCATCCGTTAATAATGATGAATTCCCATCATGATACATACAAATAACCAGCGGTACACTTTTAAAAGAAAGGCTGAGGCGATAAATCCAACAAATATTTGAAAACGGAATGTGAGTTCATGTTTATTGATACAATGTTTACTTTTAATGTATATCAACAAAATTATTGTCATAATTCATTAAATAGGATTCTTGATCTTATATTTGTGGATAATAACTTAAGTTGTACAGTCAGAGAAGTTGTATGTCCATTAATTAGAAATTCTATTCACCACATCGCTCTATGTCTTGATTTAGTATGCAGTTTTCCGTCATCACTAAAATCTAATATAAATAATCATGAAATAATTTATAATTTTTCAAAAGCAATTTACAATGCCTTAAATAATTAGTTGGGCTCGATTGATTGGTCGAGCGTTCTTTCTGGTCTTCAACTTAAAGAAGTCTATGAAACATTTTTAAGTATATTAGACTATGGATTTTCTCAGTTCGTTCCACTGACTAAGAAAAAACAATATTTTAAGCTACCGTGGCATAATCAAAGGCTGATCAAATTAAAGAACGCTAAAAACAAACCCCCTTATTCATTAGATTTCACTAAAACACATCTCAACGGTTGTATAGTTATACAGTGCATAAGTATTTATACAGCCTCTATTCAGGGTCTAACAATTTTTTATTCATAACATATTTCCCCATCCATAATAGTTATACAGGGTTTGTGTCAAATAAATTACCAAAAAGCTCGGCAGAGTTACCAAGGGATCATTTTTATGGTTGCGAAACTCATGGTGATAATTTAATTTTCTACATTTTTATAACATATTGATGACTTATGTTGACTCAATAACTTCGTTTACAATGTTGAGTCTGTTCTGTAGGTAAAGAAAAATTACCATTTGAACAAATTAAACAGTGAAACACAACTGCTAAAATACGAAAATGTCCTGGATGATTTTTTTTCAACTTACAGTTGGTCCTTTGGTAACCCTGATGCTCAGCCTTCTGTGTATAGAGAAATAAAAAATATTATATACCCTTATACAGGCACTATTCAACCATCAGACGCGTTTAGGATGTGCAGCCTCTATTCAACGTTGTAGAAGTTTAATGAATAAGGTTTTTGCGTTTAGAGGCATTTTAAGGAGTACATAACTTTAAACACTCCTTATAATGAGTTTATGAATAAGGCTGAAAGTATATAAATTATTTAAAAAGTCAAAATCTGATTTGGACAAAAAACGTTTTTGCCAATTACGTCGCGAATATGAATCTTTGAATAAGTTCTTGTTTAAACAGTATGTTATGAACACTGAATCTTATGTTTCAACGAATCCTAAAGCATTCTGGACATTTTTAAACAACAAAAGAAAGCAGAATGGTGTTCTGCAAAATATGGAATTCGAAGGTACTGTCTCCTGTAGCATTGACTCAACCTGTGAGCTCTTTGCTAAGTTTTTTGAGTCAGTTTATGTCGATCACTCGAATCATTATGTCTCCTCCGATACTAATATAAATCCATGTAATGGCAATATAAGTTTAGGATCAATTAATCTTTCGATTGATGATATTTTGCAAGGCATAACTTATTGGAATACTAGCCAAAGTGCAGGTCCAGACCGTATTCCATTTCATGTGCTTAAGCAATGCAATTTATCCTTGTGCCTTCCATTAAAATTAATTTTCAATTTATCCTTAGAGTCTGGGATGTTTTTAGATGAATGGAAATTTTCATTCATAACTCCCATATTTAAAGCTGGATCTCGACAAAAAGTTGAAAATTATCGTGGAATTTCTAAATTTTCAGCTGTTCCTAAATTGTTTGAGTCTATTTTTACAAAAAAAACTTTACTTTTCAATAAAGGAACAAATATCATTGCAACAACATGGATTTGTTTCTGGTAGGTCCACATCAACCAACTTGACACTCTTTACAAAATATCTCTTTGACTCTGTGGAGTCAGGATATCAAGTGGATGTTATTTTCACTGACTTCACAAAAGCTTTTGACACAATATGTCATAATATTCTCATTACAAAATTAAAATCGTTTGGCATACACTCGATGCTTCTTAAATGGATTTCGAGTTATCTTTCCAATAGGAAGCAGTACGTAAAAATTGGTTGTTCTCAATCTAGGCTCATTGAAGTCTTATCTGGTGTCCCCCAAGGCAGCCATTTAGGGACTATGCTCTTCAATGTTTTTATTGATGAAATCCCCTTATTGCTTGTCATGCTAACTGCCTAATGTATGCCGATGACCTTAAGGTCTTTTTGCGTGTTAAAAGTATGTATGATTGTGAACGTCTTCAAAATGATTTAAACAAACTTGTTTATTGGTGTGAGCTTAATCACCTGACCTTAAACATAAATAAATGTCATTCTTTTTCTGTGTATCGTATATTAGTCCCTATGATTTATGACTACACAATATCCAGAACCTGCATATCTCGTAAAACTGAAATAAAAGATCTTGGTGTGATCTTTGACACGAAACTTTCTTTTTCACTTCACATCGATTACGTTGTTGCTAAAGCAAATTCAATGCTTGGTTTCCTGAAATGAACATGTGCTGAGTTCTCTAACCCATATGCCCTTAAATCTGTTTATATGTCTATAGTACGTCCTTTCCTTGAATATTGTTCTATGGTCTGGTGTCCAATCTATGCGAATTGTCAAATGCGACTAGAAAGAGTGCAAAAGTCTTTTACAAGATTTGTTGTAAGACAAATGAAATGGAACCTTGACAGAATGCCTTCTAATTCAACAAGATGTGCTTTAATTGGTTTAGATTCCTTAGAAAAAAGACGAAATGTTCATTGTATATGATGTTTTTTCTTTCGTATAATTTGTCCCGATATCCTTGAACAATTTAAGTTATATGCACCAGAAAGAATTCTTCGAACCAGAAATTTGTTATTGAATCCTAGGCATTTTTACAATTATGGTCTTCATGAACCAATAACAAAATGCATAAAACTTTTTAATTCTGTTTGTACTGAAATAGATTTGTGTGATGATAGAATAAAATTTAAACTGTCAATTTTAAATATAAAAATGTCCTAAAAGATAAATGTTGAACTTTTATAAATCCTTTGATTGTTAATAATGTAATTTTTATGAATTAATTTAATTATTTATGTAAATATGTTAAAAAGAAATCTTATATACAGTTTGTCAAACAACTGTTTGCACAACGAAAAATTTCAAGAAATTTCATGTTTATTTCGCTATATTATTAGAGCTTGTATGGTTTTCAAATTTTTTTTATTTACATATGTTTAAATGACTATTCTTATACATAAAATAAAGAAAGAAAGAACAAAAAATAATAATGCAACGGTAAATAATACAAAATTAAAACCTTCTTCATATATTGTGCTGTCAAGTAATTGTTTGCAATTGCAGAATGCAAGGTGGAGAGAGAATGAAAAATGAACGGAAAACGGTTCTATTTTTTATTTTGTTATTATTACTTGGTATGGGCACCATCTGCATCAATTAAGGCTTGAGGTCGTGTCGGCATGGATTCAATAAGCCTCTTGAAGTCCAGATGTTCCGGCAATTTCAGCCACTCCTCTTTGAGTATTCGCACCAAATCATATTTTGTTTTCGGCGACCGTTTGGCGAGTAAAGCCAATACTTTTTCGGTCGGGCTTAATTCTGGGCTTTGAGGAGTGGTGTCAATGACCTTATTACCATTGTACAGGTTCTACATTAAAGCGATTTATGTTTCGGGTCGTTATCTTGGTACAACTTATAATGCAATTTTTGAGGGTCCTGGCTGCAGAAAAAGATCAATTTTTTGGCGTTCTTCGTAAGATCCTTACTTAAATTGTCCGAAAACATTTCCTTGTTCATTATGTCCGTGATAATTCGAAGTTCAACGACACCCTTGGCTGAGATACAACACCACACTATTACGGACAATTTGCCAAACTTAACTGTTGGGATAATATTTTTGTTCAGTAGAGCAGTTTTTGACTTCCTCCAAACTCTATTGGAACCGTCGTGGTAGTAAAGCATAATTTTACTCTCATCACGAAAAATTACGTTATCCGAGTACGTTTTTTCTTTCAAAACGTGATCCAGTCCGAAACACTTTCGTTTAATCACGTTAACGTCTGAGAGTAACGGCTTTTTTCGGGCTACTTTAGACGCTAATTCGTTTCGTTTTGAAATTGTGCATACTGTTTCGTGGGAGACCTCTTTGTCCAAATCGTTTTTGATGGTTGTTGTTAACTGCCTGAGACTAGTTTGGATGTTGTTATCTATTGCACGTAAAATTGTGGATTCATCTCTCCGACTTAGTTTGGCTGGCCTGCCCCCACTATGCCTTAGTTCCAAACGATTTTCCTTCTCTGCCCTCGAGATTATGTTGTCAATTGTCCTCACTTTAATCGAGAGCATTTCGGAAAGTTCATTTATGATTGAACTTGGATATTGTATGACATAGTTATCCACTCGTTTTCCAGGCATGATCAAATTTAAAAAAATCTGTGATGTCAACTTCTTTGAAATTTGAAATAATGACTGAATCGCTAAGCCAAAATGCAAAAGGAATGTCTAAACCAAAACCGTGCCTCAAAAATTTCCTACCGTTATGCTTTTTCATTTTCTCTCCACCTTGTATTCTGCAATTGCAAACAATTACTCGACAGCACAAAGTATGAAGAAGGTTTTAATTTTGTATTATTTACCGTTGCATTATTATTTTTTATTTTTATTATTTTTTATGTATAAGAATAGTCATTTAAGCTTATGTAAATAAAAAAAAATTGAAAACCATGCAAGTTCTAATAATATAGCGAAATAAACATGAAATTTCTTGAAATTTTTAGTTGTGCAAACAATTGTTTGACAAACTGTATATATAAAAAATGGATCTTGGTTTGTTCGGATGCTTAAAACTCGAAAACGACTGGACCAAATTGGATACTTCCTTCTGCGGATTTGTTCGTAATTGCTCCGCGAAGGTTTAGGAAAAAAAAAAGGTGGTGCTGTAGGCGGTCATTCCATTTGATAATGGCAAAACAACGTTTGACGGGCCAGCTTGTATTATTTAAATCCAAATCTGTTAGAGTTAAGCTCGGTAGATAAATAAAAAATAAATAAATTAAAAAATAAAAAAAATATTGGGCATATGCAGAAAATTTCCCCTTTGCCAAGTCCAGAATCGTGTTCCGTTAACGGACATCACGGAGGGACCCGTAAGTGGAACAAGTCTATAGCTGCATCACATACGTGTTTTTCCTTCACCATGAATTATACCATTTCTAGCAGTCCATAAATAACCTTCCCTTGGTACCATCGACAAAATATGTCAAACATTTGATATCTGTTCCATTGCACAACAGACTGTAGCCCACTTTCGCACGAATGACAACTAAAGTTCAAGCCGTGTATCCATTATTTTTCCTTTCATTGCATAGGTGGCTGTGTTGAGGGGCTAGTGGCAAATGATCTGTTTATTAGTTCTTGATTATGAAGTTTGTTTGTCTGCAACAAAAAAAAAAAACCTAATTAAAGCAGACGATGCATAAGACATAATCGTCTAAAAAGTAGGCAAACTTTGCCACAAAAGGCAGAAGATGGAAATTTCATTTCAGATTGGACTTAATAATTTATAAAAATTAAGTAGACCATTCAGTTTGTGATACGTAATGTCAAACTCGACAACGACGTCATGCAGAAATTCTGGTACGTGAATCCAACGAGTGTCAAAAAGTACTTAATAGACAAACTAACGACCTTACTCCCCCAAAGAGAGAACCAGGGACACATGATTTATTGCCTCACTCAAGAGAGTCAAGTTTTTTTTTTTTTTTTGGATGACGTTGCCAAATAGGAACACGTACAAAAACAAACTGGCAGCTTCCCTAACCAACAAAACGAAACGTTGAATAACAATAAAACATTCCGAAGCAACAAACGGCATGCTATGCGATCCTTTATTGTACGTCAGTGTATGTAGTTGAACCAGTGCCAAACCGAGAAAGTTTGTTGACGTTTGGCTGTCGCTCGCTTGCTCCTTATTGTCCTGAAATTGTATTGCGGGTGGCATCGAATAAAATACACGGAACATTATATATTAGCACAAAGTGCTGACAAATTACCAACCCCCTCACTTAGAGGTTCTTAATCTTGGAGTAGGCTTTTTGATTAATGCGCTTGGAAAAGATGAAGAAATAAAGTTGAGCTCTTGATGCGAAGACTGCTTGTGGCATGTATGGTGAAGGCTTTTTGACAGATTTTGTAGCTCTTGAATTGAGTTTATACACATGGACGCATAAATATTAACGTGAGCTTCGTCATATGGCGCGTTTTTCTGTTCATTTGTTATGTTATTATCATTCGCAAGTAATTGCTAAACAGAATTGGGATGAATACCGAAGTAAATGATTTTTACGAGAACTTTATATAAAAATTTAATAACGCCGTTGACTTATCAACGGTAACAATCGAAAAAAAGAAAAAAAAACTGAACATGTGACCATCGATATACAAATTGCATGCAGAGAAAGAGATAGGCCATACAGAAGATTCAAAAACAATAAAAGAAATCAGGACTACGAAAAAGAATACAAAAAATACCGAAATGAGTTAAACAAAAAAATTAACTACATCAAGACCAGATACTATAAAAATAAATTCAGTGAAGCAAAAACTAATCCTAGAGAAACCTGGAAAATAGTAAACTCAATTCTTGGGATAAAGATAAGCAATCTAGATGAAACACTACAAAAAAACTTCGCAAACACTGGAAATCTGGGTGAACTTTTAAACATGTTTGCAACAAGACTTACCTCAGAAATAACCAACACAGTACATGAATGTGACATTACAACTTTTCATTGTCCAATAAACCGCTCGCAACATTCTATATTTATAGAAGAAGTTACCATGCGAGAAGTTGAAAATGTGCTAAGTTCAATTAACGAACAAAAATCGGCAGGAATAGATGGCATAAGACCTAAGGACTTAAAAAACAATGCCAGCAAACTATGCCCGGTTATAACTGAAATAGCAAGAAAGAGCCTCGAGCAGTCAATAGTTCCATCTTCGCTAAAGACATCAGTTGTGCGCCCAATACACAAAGGTGGCAAAAAAAATGATATACTGAACTATAGACCAATTTCCATTTTGCCAGCGATAGACAAAGTACTTGAAGAAATTGTCACGAGGAGGCTCTATACTTATTTAGGAAAGTACAAACTACTAGAGGGAAATCAATTTGGATTCCGAAACAATAAAAGCATAAACAGATTGCTAGGAGATTTCACGAATAGGTTATATTGTAGCTTGGATAAAAACCAAAACTCTATTGTACTGTTTATAGATTTTAAAAAGGCTTTTGATACCCTGAGCCACATAAACATTTTAAGGCAACTAGAAAAAGTTGGTGTACGAGGACCAATTTTGAATTGGTTTGAAAGCTATCTAAAAGAAAGGAAGTTCAGTGTAAAAATCGGCGAACATTACAGCGAACATGAGAACTCAATCTATGGAGTTCCAGAAGGATCAAAACTGGGTCCGCTTTTATTTATCATATATGTAAATGATTTGCTATCAGTACTCAAAAACAGTAAAGGATATGCATATGCCGACGATACGGCAATTATAGTGAGCCATAGACATATTGAGACAGCATAGGCAATAATGCAAATGGAATTTGATGCAGTAACGGCGTGGTGCCATGATCACGGTTTAATTATCAATGCAAAAAAGACTAAAGTCATGCACATTCGACCACCACATATTTTAAAACAAAATAAAAATAAAAATACACGAAGCTAAATGTATTCATGCAGCAAGAGATTACCTCAATCTGGATAACAATGACAACTGTTCGGAGATGATAGGAAATGTGTCAATATACAATTACCTCGGTATCACTCTAGACTACAACTTAAAAACATAAATTATTTATTTTCAAGAAACAAAGAAAACAAAAATGAGATACATGTTCATACAATTCATTTCATGTTATATGTATAGGTACATATATGTTATCACAATTTAAATTTATAGATAATATGTCCTACCTAAGTCCTTGCCCATATAAAAAAAAGATCCTAGTACATATGTATCTATACGTATATGCACATATCAAATATGAACACATATTTGCACATTAAGAAATATGTGATTTATTATTTTGAAAATAATCTTCAATATTTTTTTTGAACAAGTATTTCATCCCGTTGTCTGAAGAGAAGTTCTTCTATATTTGACAGGTAGTCTTCATCACTTACTAAATACGGTTTCAAAGCAAAAAACGCTTTAACAGCTTCTTCTTTACTTGGCTTCATTACAGGCATTTCAATAAATTCCGACTGGACCTCTTCGACAGTTTCACTGCTCAACGTCTCAGCTACTAATTCATTTTCCCAGATGTCCCCATAACAATCCTGGGCTTCCTCATCAGTTATGGCTCTGAAAAAGTCTTCATTTTCTTCATCCATACGAGAGTCGATAACATCTGAGTCTTGGTTGCCAGTATCGCCCTGAATTTCAATTTCCCTTGAAATTCCGGCTTTTTTGAAGCAATTAGATATGGTTTGAGGTGTGACAAGCCACCAAGATCGTTTGATGATATGTAGGGCTTTTAAAATGGTAATTTCTTTGAATAAACTGTTCATATAATTGCGCTCAACTGCTAAAAGAAGAAAAATGTAATCGCTTTGCAGGCAATACTTTACAGCCGCAGTAATACCTAAATTGACACTGAACGTGTACACTTTGTAAACGAAATCTTAAGACTCAATAAATTCAATTCAATTCGTTGGTATAAGAACTTGTAGTGTATGTACAGTGTACACTCATGTTCAAAAATTTTCTTTTAAACGATTTTTTTAAAGACATGTAGAAAATTTGTTTCTTATATACGTTTTTTTCTTATAAGCATTTTTCTTAAACACGTTCTTTTTTATATGAAGCTGTTATGAAGTAGTTTACGGTGTATTTTACAACGTTTCTTATAAGCGATTTATTCTTATATACAACTTTCTTATTAATCGAAATTAGGAAAACACTACGACAGACGACTCATCGACGAAGATATAAAACTGCTAGATATCACACAACTGCACAAACTTGAAATAATATCAAACTTTCACAACGACGATACATACAAACTTCAAACTCAACAAGCATATAACACCAGGAGAAGACAACAAAATCAACTCACAATCCCGAGATACTGGAATGAATACGGCCGCAGGAAATATGAGGTTACAATCCCTACAATTTTGAACGAGCTTCCAATAGAAATAAGGAACTTAACAAAACCAGCATTAATTAAAAAAGCTAAATCCTTTTACTTAAAAAAAAAATAATAATAACAAATTTTGAAGAGACTATTTAAAAACTCACTTGAAATTATATAAAATCATTTTTGTAAACAGTCTTCTGCAGACAAGCCAATTAGGCTTTGCAGATTTAAATTTAAATTTGTAATATTTTATGAAAAATCAATAAAATTGAAATTGAATTGAAACTTGATTATCTAAATAATTCAAGGCAAATTTATTGACTTGGCAATCACTTAAAAAAGGCAGATCAAGTTTTTTTTTGTTATGTGTTTGAATAAACTTTACTAAGAGCTTTAAATAGGCACCATCCTATATACGACTATAGCTCTTCCGGTTGCAAATAAAAGCTTGTCAACTTTAAGACACAGGTGCACTCAAAATAAGAGAATAAGACGGTTTCGATTTCCAGATATAGCTACAGTCTTTTTCATGAAATAAGGTCAGTGTTCATAGATTGGGTTATGTTAGGGTGGCTGCCAGCGAGTTCGTCAGTACACTTTGCCAACACACTTCTCCATTTTGATACCACGTGGATATTGTCCATTCTCCTTGTTACCTCTGAGAAAACCATTCTGAGGTGTTCATGAAACGGAGACTTTACTTCCGTTTTTGTCAAATTGCTGAGATTTTGAAAGTATTAAACTCCAAGATGAAGCTTCCTTTTGTTTGGCAGTTACAATGTTTCTTGCTTCTTCTTTCGCTTCGCCTATGCAGCTCCTACAGAAGTCGTTTGAGTGGAGGACTAGCCTTTCTGCGTGCCTGCCTATTAAACTGTGTCCAGTGTCCTCTCACTAAGGCACTCACTCTCAGGCGGCAGCGGAGGAATTCCCTAGATGGAGTCAACGGTGGCGCCTACAGCTCCAGTTTGATCGAACTGATAGTGAAATCCCTATATGAGATGCTTCGACATATTTGAACACCAGGTCTATAGGGATTTCCAACACTGAGCCAGGGTATTGGAAAAGAGGTGGTGGCGGAGGAGCCCTCAATGGGTCAACGGCAGCGCTCATATCCCAAAAAGGGGTACTGACATCGGTATTTTTTCCGGCCCGCTGTCCTAGGGTCAAAACAAGGGCCTGGCCCTCCAGGTTGGGGGTAACTACCCATCCACGGAAAAAACTATTGTTACGAAGCAACCAATAGCCTCGGAAAGGACTGATATTATTGTTGACGACCCTGCTAAACGAAAAAAGGACAACGACGTTCGTATCTGCCGCTGGAATGTCAGAACATTAAACAGGAGAGGTGCAGGTGAACAACTAGCGGAAGCCTTAAACTGCTACAAAGCAGACATTTCCGCCATCCAGGAAATACGATGGGATGGGCCGGGCAAAAAGAGGATGAAAAACTGTGACATCTAGTATGGACCGTGTTATAGTGAGCAGAAACAGCGACTATTCGGATACGGATTTGTTATAAGTGCCAGACTTAGGCAAGAATCCACGGATTTTTTGACCAGGTCTATGTCGTTGTTCCGTTGGTTATCGATTAAATCTTCTTCTCCATAGCCCGTCAACGTCGAAATTATTCGAAGAATTTTTTTTTTAATCCGCATTTGATAGGTCAATGATTGCTAAATTGCCCTCATATCCCGAAGAAACAGCAATTCGCAAAAATAATTCTTTGTGTGGTTTCTGACGTTTTGCCGTTGTCAGAGTTAGAAGCAGAGCTGAGGTAGACAACGTGGCTTTCTATCACTAAGTTGTATCTGTCAATAGTGACGTTCGGACGTTGTGTGTTTTTTGGTGTTGTATGCTACCAACACCAAAGATCTGGATCTGACCCTAATTTATTGTAAAACTCATTTTAGCAGCTTCCTTTTCTATAATAGCAAACGTGGCTGTGCCACCCCGTCGAGTCGAGTCACAGATTTATGGAATATGGCCCCATTGGCACGGGAGTTTTGCACAGTCTGTCAAGAATTATGCTAAAGAAGTCACACCACAATAAGTCACCTTGTCTAAATCCTTTTGTTGGTATCGAATATTTCGGTGAGGTCGTTGCTGACTCTGATATCCTTGTATCCCTGGCTTACACTTACACTCTTGGATGTCTGTCTATATCTTCGATGGCTCGCTTTTTCTGCTTTTTCTCGTTCTTTCTTAAAAAGCCGGTGTTCTTCCGCCTTCTTTGCCTATAAAGCTAATGGCAGCTCTTGTCTTCACCTGCAGCTTTGCCTTGCAGGCCTTGTTTTTGGCTGCGAGCATCTGTCGGCATAAAACCAAGAGTTTCCGATCTAATGGCTTGCTGTGATTGGAATCTTTCGACATTCAAATTCTTCACAGTATTTCAAATTTGTTGTGGCTTTGTGGATATCCGAATTTAACACCTTGGCTGCAACAAGGTAGTGGTCCCAATCGATATTAGCCCGCCGGAATGTTCGTACATTAAAAATACGAGGTGCGTAGCTCTTGTATATCGCAATTGAATCAATTTGATTGACCGTTTGTTGAACTGGAGACCGCCATGTCCCCTGATGAATATCGAGGTAAAAAAAACCGTGTGCTGGCATATTGTTTCGCAGCGAAGTCAACTATCCAAAGTCCGTTGCTAGACGTGCTGTTATATAGGCTGTGCTTTCTGAAATTACTGCTCTTTCTACATTTGGGTTAAAATCCCCTTGTACGATTTTATCAACCTACTTTGACAGTCGTTCATAAGTTTTGTACAGGAGCTCGTAGATACAATCCTTCGCAATGTTTTTCCTTGAGTGCATTTAATGCTTATGTTACCAAATTCGGCTACTATGCTTCGACAAAAGATTCTCAACGGAGATCACAACCAGGGAAGCATGGTGTAGCAACAACCCACCAAACTGCCTAAACGGCCTAAAGTGGTATACGGATGGTTCTAAAGTAGACTCAGGGGTAGGAGCTGGCATAAATGGACCAAATAAAAACATCTCAATACCTATGGGAAAAAACCCTAGTGTATTCCAAGCTCATGCCATAAAAGAATGCGCAAACCTAATACACAACTCAGGTATTAAAGGCGCAAACATCCATATATTCACGGACAGTCAAGCAGCTATAAAAGCCCTTAGCTCACACATCAACTCCCTCCAAACACTCAGTTGCAGGAACAAAACCAGACTATGGTGGGTACCCGGACATAAGGGGATTGAAGGTAACGAAAAAGCTGATGAACTAGCCAGAAAAGGTTCGGAAACCCCCTTCATTGGACTTGAACCCTTCTGTGCAATCCCCAAATCAGCCATAAATCTGGTCATAAAAAACTGGAAACAAAACAAATGTTTTTCATACTGGAAACATCCCAGGCCTAAGACAGGCCAAAAGAGCTATTCAGCCCTTCAAATCAGATACCAATAAGATACTAAATCTTCGCAGGCACGATATCAAAAACATAGTAGGCTACCTAACTGGTCATCACGGTCTGCGATATCACCTAAATAAAATGCGTCTACTCTACTCACCGGAGTGCAGACTATGTCTAGAAGAAGACGAAACAGCCGAGCATATCAAATGTGTATGCCCGGCCCTTTACGGTATGAGAAGGGAATCTTTCTTCAGGGAATTTGTAAGTCCCGAAGAACTGAGGAAATCTTCGGCTGAAAGTATTATCAGCTACATTAGGAAAGTAGAAGCGCTACTAACCTAAAAAACATCTGACGGCAAGCACAATAGATCTTTTAGGTCGATGTGTATATTACTGCTTAGGCAGGTCAGAATTTAAAAAAAAAAAAAAAATTGGCCTTGAAGGTGATTGTTATAATGTGTTTGCTGATGCCTTCAAACCATATGCCTTAGTCCCTTAGTCTGGCACTTATAACAAATCCACATCCGAATAGTTGTTGTTTCTGTTCAGTTTTCAATCCTAGATCCATTCCAGGTATTTTCTGGATGGCGGTAATGTCTGCTTTATAGCAACTTAGGACTTCCGCTATAGTTGTTCGTACCTTCCTATTCCTGTACCTTCCTATTCCTGTACCTTCCTGTTTATTGTTCTTACAATTTAGGTGCAGATACGAACGTTGTTATCTTTTGTCGTTTAGCATAGTCGCCAATAATAAATTCAGTCTTTTCCTAACTCCTGGGACCTTCATAACAACGATTTTGCTCGTCAGTGTGTAGTTAACCCAAAGCATATGCCCCAGCCTGGTAGGCCACTACGGGATTGAGCGCTGCCGTTGGCTTTTTGGCTCTTCCGCCTGTTCAAGGGACCTATTTTACCCTTGTTATTCATAAATGACCTGTTGTTCATCCTGACTGGGACTGTCGACGCCACCGTTAATTCCATTTTTGCGATTCTTCCCGTCTTGGAAAGGAGCACATAGCCCGCTCTCATCTGCTGCCGACAAGCCTTTACAGAGGGATTGAAACCCTATCTACGGTCGAGGTACTAGGCATTTCGTCACCACAAGAAGTCTGACATTCGGTGTTAGTAGGCATTAGCTAGGTATTTGCCTACGATTTAACCAGCTTTGTAGTAAGCTTCACAGTTAGTCCGCAAAAAAGCGATCCTGCAGTCCTCAATTTTTTTATATTCAGCGTGTGTACCTTTATTTGTATCCTGCGCAATATATTAGGTCTGTTCCCGTACAAAAAAATATTTACTCATTCTTACTGATTTTTACTTATTGCCGTTCCCGTACGCAAAAATAAGTAAAAGAGACAGCTCACGAGACAGCAAAAAACTACCCCTTCATAAAAATCTGTAAAAAAAATTACTGCAGAAAATTCTGTTGGTAAAAATCAGTAAACTGTTAGTTGGTATCGAAAAGTGACAACTCGCTTGTTTTGACAGGTGATTTATGTCATTTGTTCTTTAAAAGGCATACAAAATATATAATTTTACTGTTTTTTTACTTAAACGCGTTCCCGTACTTTTTGGTAATTTTGTCTCTTTCTGAGATAATCTACCCCCACTCCAAGAAATTTGAGAATTTACTAATTTTTTACTGAAAAAGTACGGGAACAGACCTATTTTCGGTTGATACTTTAAGTGTCAATTACAGAGGAGGGTTCTCTCAGTTTCCATTGAAAAACGTTTTCAGTGACTGACGTCAGGACATTCTGACAACAGTGTATACGCATTGCATCCAATCCTGTAATTATATAATTCTAAGCATTCCTGTAATTGATGGTGACATTTGAAAACAGCAAATCAATAACACACGTTGCGCCACAACGTTGACATACGTGAAGAAGTTTGGTTTTGACACGAATAATTTTATAAAACGAGGTAATCCAACCAATAAAAATAAATTTTGGATTGCATTGAACTTTTGCTGGCATTGTGACAGTTTGACAAGTAAAACATAACATGTTGCAAAGGATTTAAAAAAAATCTTCTTGGAAAAAGACATCTTAACACACAAACAAAATTACGTAAACGTAACGTGACGAAGCAATACAATTTCGCCAGTAACTGTCAACAGCAAAAATATGGACTACAATATTTCCATTTCTAGTAAAAACGATTCTCTGACTGGGACAAATAACTAACACATGATGTCACACGTGACACATATATTTATTGCGTAGATTTTTCATTAATCCATTACCAAAACGCGTTAGGAGTTTGATTGGTTTCCCTAAGCGAAATTGACCTTTTTCGAGTATTCGTATACGCTCGAATGAATCTGAATGACATTTGGAGAGATAACCTTCATCATTCACTGACCCGCTTATTTTATTCAATGGGGTGACTACTTTTAAATTTGCAAAACAAGAAAAAAACGCGTATATTTATACTCAAACAAACGTCAAACTAAGGGTGCGGTTGAAATTTTTAAATATGACACAAGCTAAATCTCATCATTCACACTCCCCTCCCCTTCTCGCAGAAAGCGCCAAATCAACTATAACTTTTCCAGCAAAACCCATTAGGCGGTAGCTTTCGAGATTTATTTAAAGTTTGAACATCTTTCTGACGCGACACTATATCAAGTATCAAGGTCGATTTAGTTTTCGCCAAGCATGGAGAGCTGATTGAATGCGTCATCCTCCGCATCGCTGTCATCTTCGTTGTGGTGGATTACGTTTGGTCTGAACGAATTTAATTGACTTTTCCTTTGTTTTGAAACGTTAAATAGAATCTGCGAATTGTTTCCCGTTTTCTTTTTCCCACGCGAATTTATTGTTCAATGTGACAATACAATTGCCTACCTATATAGGCAAATGGAACTGGATGTGAATGTCATGATGTGGGGTAGTCACACGCGCTCTACGTAGTCATGGTGGAATGGAGGCATTAATAATTGTGCGACAAGAAATGAGGGATTTAGAGCCCACACGCGGGATGTTGTTGGTAAATTGTTTTTGTTTTCTTCTAGAATTAAATTATGTTGCGAACGTAATTGGATACGTATAGGTACTAAAGATGGCGTTCGATTAGATGACAACTTTCTTTGGGCATTTCCTAATTAGCAGCTGAAGTGGAATTTATCTTTTATGGGTATTGGAAAATTGTCATAGGTGTTCCTAATGTGGGATTGAAGTGTGCTGAATGAAATCGAATACTTTAATTTGTATGGAGTCTTGATTAAGAAAATAAAAGTCACTTGAAGTGGGTAATCGTGTAATTGCATACACTCTAGTCGATTATGGTAAAACAATGACGTATAATTGGTCTTATTAAGGACTTGACAACTTCTTTTTTAAATCAAATGCAAACTACTTGAGATATCCCAAAAAAATATTGACAACTTTGTTCATATGTCCACATTGGAAACGTATGCAGCGATACGTCGAACCGAATTTTCGATGACTGCGTCGCAAATTTCGACCGATACGGCAGCTATTTCTCGTTCAATATTGGCTCTGAGCTCTAACGCGTCGGCTTGTTGACATAGACCAATGATTTAATGCAGCCCCATAATAAAAGTCTAGACAAAGTCAAAAGTCTATATAATCACCGAAATGAGACTTCAATAGCTCGATTGTTTCACCCGCTATGTGACTTGTGGCACCGTCTTGTTGGAACTACATATCACTGGTGTCCAATTCATGGAATTGCTTAAAGAAATACTGTTCCAACATGTTTCTGTAGCGAATACCATTTACCGTAACGTGAGTGTCAACAAACGGCCCAAGGACGCCACCGGCATAAAAATCGCACCAAACAGTGAATTTTTCGGATGAAGTGCTGTTTTATGAAGCACATGAGGGTTCTCACCTGCTCTACTTACTTACCTGCTTACTTACTTCCTTAAGTGGCGCTTCAGTCCGGGATGAACCTGGGCCTCAACCAACATGCCTCTCCAATTAGCCCGGTCCTAAGCTAACTGCCTCCAGTTGCGCACTCCAAGTTGGTTGAGGTCGGTTTCCACTTGTGCGCGCCACTTAAGGCGAGGTCTTCCTCTACTGCGTCCGACGTCTGGCTGGGAATCGAAGACTCTGCGAGCCGAAGTATTGGTGTCCATACGTTCTACATGTCCTAGCCATCTTAAACGTCCAATGCGGAGTTTTTTGACCAGGGGCATGTCGCTGTATAGCTCGTATAGTTCGTGGTTGAATCTTCGTCTCCATAGCCCGTCAACGCAAACGGGACCGAAGATTTTTGAAGAATTTTTCTCTCGAATCGACCAAGGATTTCTTCATCCGCTTTTGATACGGTCCATGCTTCAGCGCCGTACAACAGGACTGGGATTATCAGGGTCTTGTATAGGATCTCCTTAGTAGTTCGAGTGAGGGCTTTTACTACTAAATTGCCTTCTTAGCCCGAAGAAACAGCGATTGGCTAGAGTAATTCTTCGTTTGATTTCTGACGAGATGTTGTTGTCAGAGTTAATAGCGGAGCCGAGGTAGACGAAGTCCCGTACTACCTCAAAGTTATATCTGTCAATGGTGACGTTCTGTCCAATTCGTCGATGTTGTGTGTCCTTTCGTGTTGACAGCATATACTTAGTCTTACCCTCATTTCCTGCTAAACCCATTTTTGCCGCTTCCTTCTCTATACTAGCAAACGTGGCTATGACATCACGTTGAGTCCTACCAATGATGTCAATATCGTCGGCGTATGCTAGTAGTTGCACCGATTTTTGGAGAATTGTGCCTCTGGTGTTGGCTCGGAAGTTTTGCACAATCCTCTCAAGAATCAAATTGAAGAAGTCACATGACAGCGCATCGCCTTGCCTAAATCCTTTTTTGGTATCGAATGTGTCGGTGAGGTGGTTTCCGACCCTGATGGTGCAGCGAGAATTCTCCATCGTCATCCTACACAAACGGACGAGTTTGGGCGGTATACCAAAACTAGACATGGCTCTGTATAGTTCGTCTCTATAAATGCTGTCGTAAGCGGCTTTGAAATCGATAAATAGGTGGGGGGTATCGAATCGAAATATTGACGAATTTGGCCTTGATGCGGATTGTTACAATGCGTTCGCTAATGTCTTGAAAACATAAGACTTCTTGCCTAAGTCTGTCACCTATAACAAATCCGCATCCAAATAGTCGCTGTCCATAGTAGATGTCACAGTTTTTCATCCTCTTTTTGCCCGGCCCATACCATCGCATGAAATGAAAGACCCTTTACAAGTATAAAATTGCTTATTTTACTTGTTAAGTCAAAATTTTGTCAACTTACTTGCTAAAGTAGCCCGGAATGAACCTGGGCCTCAACCAACATGCGTGTCCAATTAGCGCGTTCCTTAGCTAACTGATTCCAATACTCCAAATGCGCGCCACTTAAGGCGAGGGCCTGCTCTGCTGCGTCCGACGTCTGGCTGGGTATCGAAGACTCTGTGAACCAGAGTATTGGTGTCCATAGTTCCTTCTTAGCCTGAAGAAACAGCGATTGACAAGATTGTTCGTTATATCTTCTTCGATGTTGTGTGTCCTTTCGAGTTCACAGCATATACTAATTCTTACCCTCATTTGCTGCTAAACCCCTTTTTGCTGCTCACTTCTTTACTAGCAAACGTACGCTATGACATCACGATGAGTCCGACCAATGATGTGAATATCGTTGGCGTATGCTAGTACTTGCACCGATTTATGGAAGATTGTGCCTCTGGTGTTGGCTCGGGGGTTTTACACAATCCTGTCGAGAATGAGATTAAAAAAATCACAGACAGTGTAATGCAGCGAGAATTCTCCTACGTCATCTTGCACAGACGGACCAGTCTGGGTTGTATACTTTTCTGACCTAAAACCACACTGATAGGGCCGATCAGGTTGTACCTAAGCGGTTTCAGGCATTCACATCTTACGGCAGATAGGATCTTGTAGGCGATGTCCTTTATGGATCGAACATACTATACTAGGGTTCAATTCATCACGTATACTTTCATCCCACCTACCAAATCCGACTATATAAAGCTTGGAGGAGGCCGTCACTTCCGGCAGCCTTGTTAAGCTGAAGTTGAGATATTGTAGTTTTACTTGGTAACCATTAAGAGATAAAATAAGCACAATGGATATGAAAAAAAAAAAAATTAAAAATTAATTATCTGTCATTTAAGATCCATTCAGGACCTCAAACCTAGATTCTCCGTTAATTTGTGTGTGCGAAGTTATTATTTTTGCCACAAAGAAGAGGACTTCCTGTTTAAAGCCGAACAGCAAATTTTAGAACCATTTCATGCCAGTTCGCAAGAGGTGGAACAGTGAGAAAAATTTAGCTGTTGTCAGAATTAAATCTCTATCAGGGCAAACAATAAGTTTAAGAAAAGTCTCCAAATACTAGAAATATATTACATAGAAATCACAAACTACGGGTATTCAAAAACACGTTTTAGAAATGTGTTTTGTTTTCCAGGACTTGACATACTTCAATGTAGAAAAAATCTGACTTTTCTGACAGTTTTTACTAAGCTCTGCTATTCTACCCAGTTCAGTCAAAAATAAGCTACTGGATAAATGTTAGCGAGCTCCTGAGCATGTTAAAGAGAGGGCTGGACAAGAGCATAGAAGGTGAGTAATACATTCCTCCTCTTCCTCGTAAAGCAGCTTCCACAGAAGTCATTTCTGAAAAGTCTTTTCGTGTAGGCCTATAGGACAGTGTCCTGTGAGGATACCGATTATGGTGCAGATGATTGATTTGTTCAGCATTGGTAAGCAGATGGAGTGCTTCTGGTTAAAGTTAGGCCAGATTTGCTTGTATATTTGACACTTTGTGCAGTTTATCCATCTTTGGTTTGCTTTCTTGATCGCATCCTGTTTGATCTGTAATTTACATGTAACAAGGGGCATGCCTAACATAACTACTGGCGGTAGAATGTCAAGGATAGTGCCCAGTCTAGCAAGCTCATCTGCCTTGCAATTCCCTAGTATGTCTCTGTGACCCGGCTTCCAGAAGAGGTGAATGGTAAAATGCTCCACCATCTCGTTAAAGGAATATCATCGAGAAGGCTTCCAGGGATTTGCCGCTTATCTGTCGCTGAAGTTACTAATATACTTCTTGGATATTAATCCCTTTTCAGCCAAGACAAGACTGGAAAACGCTACAATGATCGAAAAGGCGAAAGGATATGCTTGGGTTAAGCATCTTTAAGAAAACACCTCCACCCACTCCAGATACAGTTTAAGACACATCCCTGTGGGCGATTAGACATAAAATACGTGGCCATTTTGTCACGTTAAATGAGCTTAGTAGACTGGCATAAAAGGTTGATAGTGTTATTAGGGTCCTACACTAAATATTTTATTGACCATTAGTTCCATATTAACCTTTTGCAAACCGAAAACCCAAAGGTGCAATTCTTCTTCTTTTTTTTCAAACACACAAACTTAACGCCTTTCAAATAATACAACCACTTTCCCAGGACCATCATTGACTTACCGAACAAAAAAAAAAAAAGGTTCTGCCCAGCACAGATAGTAAACATCTAAGTAATTGTGATAAACACAACAAAAATGCTGCGCCACAATTCCAAATTTTGCTGGCACTCCTAAAAAGTCTCGTAAATCCATTTCCTCGGGGAATGCTTCCCAGACTTTATAGAGTCATTATTCCTTATCTCTGTTGCGGTTCGGTTCATTCCTTTTTGTTTGTTGTCATTGGATATATCGAGTCATTATCTACAGGCGAAGATAAAAACTGTTTTTGTTGTATCCATTGGAATATGAACTACTGCAGGATAGTATCTCAGTGTGTTTATTTTGGTCGACATAATCATAAGCAATTCCCGTTCCCATTATATTTAACAACAATCTCACAACCTGATAAAATAGCTTCAAAGTATCGGTTCTGGGCAGCGTGCTTCAAAATGTAATTCCAATATACAAAAACAAAACCACATCCAAAAATATAGCGACACGAGAATGATTCTGTGCTTGAGAATAACAAAAAATAACACAGATACTCGCAGTTTGGATGTAGGCGCAGTGGTTCTTCCAAATGGCAATGTCAGTTCGCGGGCGTAAATGTATGACTAGTTCAACGCGAGTGTATCTCTAAGGTCGATTGGTGTGTTATTCTGTAAAATTTATCGCAATAGCGCGGAACCGTGTTCCCTATAAGGCGTGTGACAAGCGCAAATTTGCATGTAGGTGGAAGAACTGAAAACTGTCCGCGCGTTTGTTTCATTTGCTCGCGAGCGCTCTCATCCATCATCCCTCGATATCTAAATCGATTTGCAAAATTCTCGCATCTGTGTGTCGGCGACAGTGTTGCCAAATAAAAAGCAAAGAAGCGGGCCATTTCAAAAAAGTACGGGCTACATTTGGTGATACAAAAGTTGAATATTTAAAAAGAAAAATGTGTTGCGTTCTTATATTAAACTTTGTAGAGTTAGACTTTTATTTTCTTCGCGGATCCTATGATTTTCATTGGCTAAGACCATCCGGTTGGTCTATAGATATGGTGACCATATTTTTCAAAGCAAACTAAAGAACAAAATAATTATTATTTTGATAATTGGATTTAATTCCGCTGATTTACGAAGTAAGACTCCTTCCATCACTTCTACTTCTAAAAATGAACGTTATTGACTGATTTCCGATACTTTAACTACCGTACGTTCTCGATTAACGCAACTCGTCGATTTTCGCAACAGCTGAATTTACATCACTGTTGACGCAGTAATACAACTCTTCAAAAAAAAAAAATTGACTCGATCAGTGCAACTTTTGTTTTTATATGAATACAAGCTGGCCCGTCAAACGTTGTTTTGCCATTATCAAATGGAATGACCGCCTATAGCGCCACCTGTTGAGAATTTTTCAATTTTTCTTTTTTCCTAAACCTTCGCGGAGCAATTACGAAAAAATCCGCAGAAGGAAGTATCCAATTTGGTCCAGTCGTTTTCGAGTTTTAAGCATCCGAACAAACCAAGATCCATTTTTATATATATGAATACATGTATGTATCTTTTTTTACTCAGGCTCTCGGCTATGTTTGTTTTTGTCCTTTGCATTACATTTTGTCTCGGCAGTTATTTTACTGCTACTTTTGAGTGATGTATGTGTGTACACTGTACATGTCTATTGAATGCAAGATTTTTTTTAATGAGAGCAATGGTTGGGTGACAAATTTTAGGAAAAGACATGGAATTCGCCTGTTGATAATTTGTGGAGAAAAACTTTCAAACAAACCACAGCTTGTAGATCCATTCCTAATTAAATTTAAGGAAAAAGTCAGAGAGCTCGATTTTATAACGCCGATGAGTCCGGGTTATTATTATGTCCAACAAATCCCTTGTAGGTTTTAAGGAATCGTCAGCTCAGCAAATTCAGCCCCTATTGAACAAACATTGAGTCTTCAAAAATTGTTAGAAATGGCGATTTTGAAAAATCTAACAAACCAAAAAATTCAACAAAAATGTCCAAATTTTTTAAAAGAAAATAAAATTATAATATTAAATATATTTTTAAGTGTTGGTTTTCTGATTTTTTATCTCAAATTGAGCCTAAAAAATATTTACTCGGTTATTGCAACAACCTTGGTCATTGCAACCACCCTCGTTTTGATTAGTTGCGATAATCGAGAATGCACTGTACTTCATTTACCTTTTCCAAATTCAAAAATATATTCCTTGAAGCTAACGGAATAACCGATTCGTTTTTTCTTTCGAATATTTTCAAAAGTATTTCTTTTGATAATGGATGACACTTCCGGCATTGATCTTGACTCGTCTCGTTGCTCCACCGAGATTGCAATTTACGTTGTCAGTACAAATTGCAAGAATCCTTTGGTTTAATTCAAAATTTTCAAATACCTTACACATATAATTGCATAAAATATCAGATCTAGAGTTGATCTACTTCTAACATATTAATTCGGATTCCGTGTTGCTGCTAAAAGTATCTAACGAAAACAAGACATAGTTTTATGTTTCAGTGGAACATTCGGTATAAACTGTACAACCGTAGAGACTTTGTGACTCATTATACCCTATCCCTAGTTTTGATACATAGTTTGTAACATAGAAAAATAATTTAGCTAGATATTCCTTAAAGAATATGTCTGTCCGTCCGTCCGTACGTCACCAGTTTTTGGGCCTTAAATTTTGAGCTAGAATGATGAAATTTGGTACTCGTGCTCTTTGTTGTTCCCAGCAGAACAAGTGTACAAAATTTTTTGATCACTCCCCCTTTTTAGAAAAACGTAGTTTTTAGCCAAACCGTAAGGAATTTTAAAAAAGTGTCTGAGCAGCGTATTTAAAGAATCGTAATATCTATATTTCGTCAATATAAAGTTTTTTACTAAAAACACCCCCGAAAAGTGGGCGTGGCAAAAAACTTTCGGTCAAATTTTAAAATTTTGGAAAAAAAAATTTCAATGCAGAATCATTCGTAATATTTACATAAACATTTCGTCTATAGACCATTTCAACCCACGGCCACTTTTTGGGGGCGTTTTTTTTATAAAAAACATTTTTATACACTACCCCATAGGCCATAACTTATGCAGGAGAAAAATCTTGCCTTTTGAAGAACCTCAAAAATTTTTTATAAACTGTCTAAACAATTTGTTGTGACAATGTCATTTTCTATATTGAATCGTTTTAAGCCATGTCCCCTTTTTGTGGATATTAGTTCTTCAGATGGGATGGGATAGGGTATTCAACGATCCGCATAGCGGATTGTAGCCTTCGCATATGTTTTTTAAGTTTTTGTTTTTGACATTGCAGCCAAAATATTCGTTACAATCGCTTCTCATTTAGTTCTATCATATCTAGGCATAACTTTCATCAAAGCTATACTTAATCAATTTCGATGTGCAATCGTTTACTTACTTACTTAAGTGGCGCTACAGTCCGGAATGAACCTGGGCCTCAACCAACATGCCTCTCCAATTAGCCCGGTCCTTAGCTAACTGCCTCCAGTTGCGCACTCCAAGTTGGTTGAGGTCGGTTTCCACTTGTGCGCGCCACTTAAGGCGAGGTCTTCCTCTACTGCGTCCGACGTCTGGCTGGGAATCGAAGACTCTGCGAGCCGGAGTATTGGTGTCCATTCGTTCTACATGTCCTAGCCATCTTAAACGTCCAATGCGGAGTTTTTTGACCAGGGGCATGTCGATGTACAGCTCGTATAGTTCTTGGTTGAATCTTCGTCATCATAGCCCGTCAACGCAAACGGGACCGAAGATTTTCCGAAGAATTTTCCTCTCGAATCTACCAAGGATTTCTTCATCCGCTTTTGATACGGTCCATGCTTCAGCGCCGTAGAGCAGGACTGGGATGATCAGGGTCTTATATAGGATCTCCTTAGTAGTTCGAGTGAGGGCTTTACTACTAAATTGCCTTCTTAGCCCGAAGAAACAGCGGTTGGCAAGAGTAATTCTTCGTTTGCTTTCTGACAAGTTGTTGTTGTCAGAGTTAATAGCGGAGCCGAGGTAGACAATGTCCCGTACTACCTCAAAGTTATATCTGTCAATGGTGACGTTCTGTCCAATTCGTCGATGTTGTGTGTCCTTTCGTGTTGACAGCATAAACTTAGTCTTACCCTCATTTACTGCTAAACCCATTTTTGCCGCTTCCTTCTCTATACTAGCAAACGTGGCTATGACATCACGTTGAGTCCTACCAATGATGTCAATATCGTCAGCGTATGCTAGTAGTTGCACCGACTTTTGGAAAATTGTGCCTCTGGTGTTGGCTTTGGAGTTTTGCACAATTCTCTCAAGAATCAGATTAAAGAAGTCACATGACAGCGCATCGCCTTGCCTAAATCCTTTTTTGGTATCGAATGTGTCGGTGAGGTCGTTTCCGACCCTGATGGAGCACCGAGAATTCTCCATCGTCATCCTACACAAACGGACGAGTTTGGGCGGTATACCAAAACTAGACATGGCTCTGTACAGTTCGTCTCTATAAATGCTGTCATATGCGGCTTTGAAATCGATGAATAGGTGGTGGGTATCGATTTGGACTTCTTGAGTTTTTTCCAGGATCTGCCGAAGTGTGAAAATTTGATCGGTTGTGGACTTTCCTGGCCTAAAACCACACTGATAAGGGCCAATCAGGTTGTTGGTAAACGGTTTCAGGCGTTCACATATTACGGCAGATAGGATCTTGTAGGCGATGTTGAGGAGACTTATGCCTCTGTAGTTGGCGCAGTTCAGAGGGTCTCCTTTTTTGTGGATCGGGCAAACGATGTTGAGGTTCCATTCTTCAGGCATATTTTCATCCGACCAGATTTGGCTTATGAGTTGGTGGATGTTTCTTACCAAGTCATCTCCGCCAGCTTTATAAAGCTCAGCGGGAAGGCCGACATTTCCGGCGGCCTTATTTAGCTTGAGTTTAGATATAGCTATCCTCACTTCACTTAGGTCGGGTGGTTGGCAGTTTTCGCAGTCGTTGCCAATATTAAATGGTTCGTTCTGCCTGACAGCGGAATGTTGTTCGTCATCGCCGTTTAACAGTCTGCAGAAGTGGTTCTTCCATATCCTCAGCATCGACTGTGTCTCAACTACGATATTTCCTTGTTCATCTCGACATGATTCTGTTCGAGCCTTGTAGCCTTGGCTTTGACGTTTTACACTTTGGTAAAACTTGCGAACATCGTTCCTGGAGTGGCACCTCTCTATATCCTCGATCGCGCGCTTTTCTTGCTCTTTTTTCTTCTTTCTGAAAAGCCGATGTCCTTCCCTTCTTCTTTGCCTATAGAGCTCAATGGCAGCTCTCGTCTTCACCTGCAGCTTAGACTTGAAGGGCTCGTTCTTGGCTGCGAGCATCTGTCGGCATTCCTCATCAAACCAGGGGTTTCTTGATGGTGGCCGCGAGAAACCTAGCACATCAGTTCCGGCTTATCTAATGGCTTGTTTGCATCGTTGCCATTGTTCTTCGACATTAGATGCTGGTGGTATGTTACTATGTTGTGAGTCGAGAGGTTAAGGGATACGCGTTGCGCGAAGGTCTTGGCGGTCTCTGGCGATTGCAGTCTTTCGACATTAAATTTTTTCACAGTATTTCTGTTTTTTTGTGACGTGATGGATATCCGCATCCTTACCTTGGCTACAACAAGGTAGTGGTCCGAGTCGATGTTAGCCCCTCGGAATGTTCGGACATCCAAAATACTGGATGCGTGCCTCTTGTCTATCGCAATGTGATCAATTTGGTTGACCGTTCGTTGATCTGGAGACCGCCATGTCCCCTTATGGATATCGAGGTGAGGAAACCGTGTGCTGGCTATAGTGGCATTTCGTTCCGTAGCGAAATCAATTAGCCTAAGTCCGTTACCAGACGTGTTGTCGTGTAGGCTTTGTTTTCCGACAATACTTCTAAAGATGTCTTCTCTTCCTACCTTTGCGTTAAAATCTCCCAGCACGATTTTAACATCGTACTTCGGTAGTCGCTCATAGGTTTTGTCGAGAAGCTCGTAGAAGCATTCCTTAGCTATATCATCTTTTTCTTCCGTCGGAGCGTGAGCGCATATAAGGCTTATGTTGGCGAATTTGGCCTTGATGCGGATTGTTACTATGCGTTCGCTAATGTCTTGGAAACATAAGACTTCTTGCCTAAGTCTGGCACTTATAACAAATCCGCATCCGAATAGTCGCTGTTTCTGCTCACTATAACACGGTCCGTAGTATATGTCACAGTTTTTCATCCTCTTTTTGCCCGGCCCATCCCATCGTATTTCCTGGATGGCAGTAATTTCTGCTTTGTAGCAGTTTAGGGCTTCCGCTAGTTGTTCGCCTGCACCTCTCCTGTTTAATGTTCTCACATTCCAGGTGCAGATACGAACGTCGTTGTCCTTTTTTCGTTTAGCAGGGTCGTCAACAATTAAATCCGTCCTTTCCGAGGCTATTGGTTGCTTCGTAACCATGTTTTTTTTCTGTGGGTGGGTAGTTAACCCAAAGCACAACCCCCAACCTGGAGGGCCAGTTCCAATTTATTCGATACCCCTAGGACACGGGGCCATCAGTATCCACTACGGGATTGAGCGCTGCCGTTGGCCTTTCGGTTCATCCGCCACCATCTCTGTTCAAGGGGCCTGACTAACCCTTGAAATTCCTAGACAACCTGTTGTCCGAATATGTCAGAGCAGCTCATCTAGGTTCGCCTGGGACAGCAGGCCGGGTATTCTTCCGTGCCATTCTCAGCAGGGTGTTTATAGTGTTGCTGTTTTTCGTCGTGTTATCAACACTCGCACTTATCGTTTAGCAAGTCAAATCCGGTTGGATGAGACCAGTACCCGATGGTTACCACTTGGAGGTAAAAGATAAGCACATTTGATGTGTAGTCAGAGTTGCAACACTGGGCATTGCCAAGTTAACGCCAATCAGAGTCTACCCTCGTTCTACAGCACCCAACCATGTGCAATCGTTTGATCGAAAATAATTGTTGTGCTGATTAGAATGATATGCCCATGTACCTTCATTCACAGCATTTCCTCTCTCCCTAGAATTGAAGTTTGTACTCCTTACGACCGTGATCAGAGTCTTATTTGCTGCAGTTACATCATCGCGCTTATGTTTTGGTGTCTGAAGGTGTAATTGGCGATCTTCCATCATTTGATATGGAAATGATGGGCGTTAACATAGGGTGTAAACACATTTTCAATATTTTTTCATTATTAGCCTTTTTGTCATATATGATATATACGTATTAAAGGTCAGATTCAAAAATAAAGGACAAAAACCGTCCTTTAATAAAATGGGAAAAAAAAACAGACCAAAGGTGAAAAGAAAGGACTGTCCTCATAAATACAGGACGGATGGTCACCGTATCTATAGATGGTCAACAATTACATCCTTTCAAAGTGTTCAGTCGTCTTTCCCATCGAAGTGTCTTTTTTCAGTGTTTGGCTACATGTTCCCCAACGACTTCCATTGTATGCCGTGGCCACACAACAAAAGAATTCATTGGAAAGAAGTCAGTTTTATGCTCTATTTTGCTCCAGATTGTCATTTAAAAATTGCGGCTTTTTTCATAAAAAAATCATTGCCGAGTGGATGAAAAGCTTCTGAATTTTAAAAAATTATTTAAATTTTTAACTATGTTAGGTTAGATGGGCTGTTGACGCTCGGGTGAGTCGTCAAACTCGCATAGGCCTACGTGGGCCCATAGCGATACCCTTCGAAGAAAGAACCCTGAAATAGAGAGAGAGGATACCTGGTTAAGTTCGCTAGTGATACTTATGCGGTGCTGGTCTGTGTTGCTCCTTCAGCCTCAAAGAGGTAGTTGCTCCGTCCTGATCTGTAACAAAAGCGGACTATCAGCGCTATTGGGATAATCGTTGGGTCTGTTAGGTCGTCGAATTATAGGCTGCCTAGTATTTTTAAACGGCTGCCACTGATCGCAGGGCAGTGGCATAGTAGGTGTGAGACCTCTTCTTCCACGTCTGGGTCCTGGTACCCTGAAATAGAGAGAGAGGATACCTGGTTAAGTTCGCTAGTGATACTTATGCGGTGCTGGTCTGTGTTGCTCCTTCAGCCTCAAAGAGGTAGTTGCTCCGTCCTGATCTGCTACAAAAGCGGACTATCAGCGCTATTGGGATAGTCATTGGGTCTTTTAGGTTGTCGAAGTATAGGCTGCCTAGTATTTTTAAACGGCTGCCACTGATCGCAGGGCAGTGGCATAGTAGGTGTGAGACCTCTTCTTCCACGTCTGGGTCCTGGTACCCTGAAATAGAGAGAGAGGATACCTGGTTAAGTTCGTTAGTGATACTAATGCGGTGCTGGTCTGTGTTGCTCCTTCAGCCTCAAAGAGGTACTTGCTCCGTCCTGATCTGCTACAAAAGCGGACTATCAGCGCTATTGGGATAATCGTTGGGTCTGTTAGGTCGTCGAAGTATAGGCTACCTAGTATTTTTAAACGACTGCCACTGATCGCAGGGCAGTGGCATAGTAGGTGTGAGACCTCTTCTTCCACGTCTGGGTCCTGGTACCCTGAAATAGAGAGAGAGGATACCTGGTTAAGTTCACTAGTGATACTTATGCGGTGCTGGTCTGTGTTGCTCCTTCATCCTCAAAGAGGTAGCTGCTCCATCCTGATCTGCTACAAAAGCGGACTATCAGCGCTATTGGGATAATCGTTGGGTCTGTTAGGTCGTCGAAGTATAGGCTACCTAGTATTTTTAAACGACTGCCACTGATCGCAGGGCAGTGGCATAGTAGGTGTGAGACCTCTTCTTCCACGTCTGGGTCCTGGTACCCTGAAATAGAGAGAGAGGATACCTGGTTAAGTTCACTAGTGATACTTATGCGGTGCTGGTCTGTGTTGCTCCTTCATCCTCAAAGAGGTAGCTGCTCCATCCTGATCTGCTACAAAAGCGGACTATCAGCGCTATTGGGATAATCGTTGGGTCTGTTAGGTCGTCGAAGTATAGGCTACCTAGTATTTTTAAACGACTGCCACTGATCGCAGGGCAGTGGCATAGTAGGTGTGAGACCTCTTCTTCCACGTCTGGGTCCTGGTACCCTGAAATAGAGAGAGAGGATACCTGGTTAAGTTCGTTAGTGATACTAATGCGGTGCTGGTTTGTGTTGCTCCTTCAGCCTCAAAGAGGTAGTTGCTCCGTCCTGATCTGCTATAAAAGCGGACTATCAGCGCTATTGGGATAGTCATTGGGTCTCTAAGGTCGTCGAAGTATAGGCTGCCTAGTATTTTAAAACGACTGCCACTGATCGCAGGGCAGTGACATAGTAGGTGTGAGACCTCTTCTTCGACGTCTGGGTCCTGGTACCCTGAAATAGAGAGAGAGGATACCTGGTTAAGTTCGCTAGTGATACTTATGCGGTGCTGGTCTGTGTTGCTCCTTCAGCCTCAAAGAGGTAGACACCAGAGCCCACTTCGACTTCCATTTTGGATCCGTCATTTTTCGAAGACCATCCGTCTCTGCTTGGTATTCTGATAGAGTAATTAGTATCAAAGTCGTGGTATGGGATAATGTAGTCAGATGGTACATCCGCATATGCCATTGAGTTTAATATTGAGCTATGGCCAAAAGGCTTCGTAAGTAGATTGCCCGTTTCTTTGAGTCTTGCTGCGCTTTTTGCTGTTGTGTCATTGATTTGTAATTGGTGTTATGTTTATGTTATGTTTAGGATTGTTTCTAACCCTACGGTGGGGCTAGTGCACATGGCTCATGTCCTGAGTATGCATGCTGTCCTTGGGACTTTCGTAAGCTTGGTCATATGTTTTGCTTTTTTCATAGCAAATAGAGGGCAATATTTGCTTTCTTTACTCTTTCTTCAACGTTTAGATTCCAGTTCAGTTTACTATCAAGTACCACCCCCAGATATTTCGCGCTTGCTGACAATGAGAGAATCGAATCTTCCAAAGGCGGTGCATAATTTTGCATAATTTCACTCAGTGTCGGTGGGAATTTTGGCGCAGGGACATAAGTCCTGAAGACATATGTCCCGAATTGATTTTTCGGGACTAATGTCCCATTTTTCAATATAGAACCTGAAAACGTTATGGGTATTTTTACTTTTTCCTCCTCGCTACTTCGGTTTCGAGACATACCAAATTTACTCATGACATTTTTAATTTTAAATATATCCGACACATCTTATGGGGTAACGGGAACTTTTGTAAATGCCTGGTTTCTTATGCGTATGAGTTGCCTTCGTAGCTTGCCAAATGGGCGAATTTGGCGTGATGTCACTTTCCCGATTTGGCCTTCTATCGCTTTGCAAAAGTGTCATATTGCCAAATGCCAAAATTTGGCCTTATGACACTTTCTTAAAGCGACATAAGGCCAAATTCTGAGATTTGGCCTTATGTCGCTCGGCCTTATGTCACGGCACCATTTCAACTCTCTTTCTGGGAAAAGTCCACGCTCACGAAACTTCGTTGCTCCGCTCACTGTTTAATTTTTTTCGGGACTTGTGTCCCATTTTCAACAATAAAAACTCGGGACTAATGTCCCATTAAAGTGAGACATAAGTCCCCAACTAAGTACAGGACTTATTTCCCACTTAAATGGGACATTAGTCCCGAAAAATCAATTCGGGACTTATGTCCCTGCGCCGGGAATTTTCCGCACGACATGAGGACCACGTCATCAGCGTATGCCACTGTTTTTATTGCAGTGATATCTAGCTTCTTAAGTGCCTTGTGGACTACTAATAGCCAGAGGAGTGGGGATAGTACGCCTCCCTGGGGGGTACCTCTTGACGTTTTGATCCTTTTGGTACAATCGCCTAGTGTTGACGAAATGATCCGGTTATTGAGCATGGTTAAGATCCAATTGCTAGAAACCGTTCCTATTTCAGCTTTGGTAAGTGCCTCAGCAATTGCTTCAGTTTTAACGTTCTTGAAGGCTCCTTCTATATCTAGAAAGGCTGCTAACGTACATTCTTTGTAATGCAGTGAATTTTCTACTGTGCGAACTACTTCGTGTAGAGCCGTTTCCACCGATTTGCTCTTTATATAGGCGTGTTGGCTTACAGATAGGTAACCTGGATTCAGGTTGCTACGTATTTGGATGTCGAGTAATTGTTCCATCGTGTTCAGTAGGAAGGAGGACAGGCTTGTGGGTCTGAAATCTTTCGCTACGTTGTGGCTGCATTTACCTGCCTTCGGTATGAATATAACTTTAACTTCACGCCACACTTGTGCTATGTGGTTTAGTTTTAGACATCCACGGAAGATGGTGAGCAGTGTTGGCATTATGTGATCAGCAGTTTTTTGTAGCATGATAGGGGTTATGCCGTCAGGGCCGGCTGATTTATGGGCCTTGAATGAATTAATGGCCCATGCAATTTTTTCCTTGCACACTATCGTCTTAATGAGAGAGTTGTCACCCATGTTGTCCAGTTTGTGGTCTGTTTTTGTACTTACGATGGCATTTTCCTCTACAGTTTTGCAGTTCGGAAAGTGTGCGCTTAAAAGAAGGTTCAAGGTTTCAGCGGTTGATTCTGTTCATTCATTTGCTGAATTTTTGAGAAAACCTGGGCTGCTTGATAGTATCTTCCTCAATCTGGAAGATTCATTGTTTTCCTCGATACTGCTGCAAAATTCTTTCCAAGCCTTTCTTTTGGCCGTTCTGGTCTCTTTTTTTTGAATTTACAGAGGCTGGTTCTATAAGAGTGCCAGTCTGATTCAGCGTTTGACCTTTTTGCTATTTTGAAGAGTTCTCTCGGTGCGCTGTGTTGGCTGGCCAGTTCCCTAGACCACCAGTGGCTTTGTTTCTTTTTCCTTTTTTATATTTTTGCTTAGTGGGCATGCTTTTGAAAAAGCGTTCTTAAAAACCGAGACGAGTTCGTTGACGTTTGTGTCAACATCTGTTTGGTTTCGTGCGACACTACTAAAGGTGTGCTCGGAGACTACGGAGATGAAGGTGTCCCAGTTTAGCTTTCTGGGATTACGAAACGGAGCGATGTTAGCTAACGTTTCAAGTAGTGGAACTGTATAATACTGTGATCTGAAAAGCTAGGTTGGTTTGATACCCTCCAGTCTGAGACTGATAGGGTGACAGAGTTAGAGGAAAGTGTTAGGTCTAAGACTTCCCTACGATTATGAATTAATAAGCTATGTTTGATAATATATTGGAATAAGGACTAACCTCTAGTATTTGTATCACTACTGCCCCAGCTGGTGTTATGAGCGTTAGCGTCGCATCCTATAAGTAGGTCCCAATCTCTCGCTTTACTATGTCGGACGAGGTATGGCATGTAAGCTGAGGAGAGAATCAACGGCTTTGAATCTTTCCTTTCCCACATGACTGCTGCTAGGTCATCGTTGCTGAGTTGGGGTAGAAAAAATACATTAACACTTTTCCTAGCCCAGACGCAGCTACGACAATTGCCGTTGGTGCTTTTATTTTATTTATTATGTTTGAGATCCAGGGTTCCTGAAGGAGTGCAATGTCGACTGGTGCTTGGCTAGGTGGAGAAGAAGGTTGGCGCTGGCCGCCCTACTGTGATGGAGGTTTAGTTGAAGCACCTTCATCAGATTTGGCAGTACTGGGTCGGGGTGCATTTTGACCACCTACCCTGACGTCAACTAAGTTAAACCCTACCTTGAGTCTGTAGCCTGAAGTCTGGATTTCACCAACGTTTGATAGTTCAGTGAAATTCGGAAACTTTGTCCTTATTTGTAACTAAATCTTTCGTAGAAAATCACTTGTTTTTCAATGACCGAGATTTGTTTTTTGATGAAATTCATTCATTCTTATGATGTGTGCTCACTCCGTCGCTTATTCCAATCTGTCATTAATATATTGTTTGATCAGCCCTAAACTCATGACTCTTCCCGTACAGTGGTGATTTTAATGACATAATTTTGTAATGATTGGTGCGCTGTGCTAGGATGTCAAATGTCTTCTTTACAATGTCCGTGTCCCGAACTTCAGTTTTGGAAGACATCTTTGATAAATCAATGTTCTCTCATTGATCAATGAGCCATTTTAGTCACATAACATTGGAGGGTAAGGACTGACGAAACGAAGTAGACATGTTCGTATACACCACTCAGATATTAGTGAACATCATATTTTTTGGCATAGTTCGACATTTACCTTACCATTCAGTAAGATTTTGAGTTCCACGTCTCCTACCTTATTTTTCAAACGTAATCTGAAATCAGGAACACGATTTGTCTACAATCCTCAATACAAAACAAAAAGTTTTGTCGTTATACTTAATAAAAATATCTTTGATGATACAACGGTTAGGAAAAGTCAAAATAGCTCAATGAAATGTATATTTCATGGACATTAGTTATCTACCTAGCTATCAATGAAATCCAAACGGAACTGACATATTATTTGACAACATGGTTACCTAAAGCGATTATCTGTCATAAAAATCAGCACAGTTCGAGGTTAGAGCGGTGAACTATACTAAGCGCAGACTACCTGTAGTAACAACAGCTAAATTTTTTTTTTCACTGCCCCACCTTTTGCGAAATTCTGACAAACATCCAAGAGTATAAAACTGTCATGGAAAGCTTCTCAAATTTGCCGTTGGGAATCGGCGTTAAACAGAGGTTCCATTCTTTGTGGCATGCATATAACAACTCACATACAAATAAATGGAGAAGCTAGGTTTGAGACTCTGTGTGGACTGTTGAATGTCATATCTAAAGATTTATAACAGATTCAGGAAATCCAAATGTTGATCACGTTACGGTAAATTGTGATCATCTATTTATTAAACTAACAACTGATCATTGAAGAAGAAAATGTGATTTTCTCCGGACAGAAAGATTCAGACCGCTGTCGTATGCGGCTTTGAAATCGATAAATAGGTGGTGGGTATCGATTTGGACTTCTAGGGTTTTTTCCAGGATCTGCCGAAGTGTGAAAATTTGATCGATTGTGGACTTTCCTGGCCTAAAACCACACTGATAAGGGCCGATCAGGTTGTTGGTAAACGGTTTCAAGCGTTCACATATTACGGCAGATAGGATCTTGTAAGCGATGTTAAGTAGTCTTATGCCTCTGTAGTTGGCGCAGTTCAGAGGGTCTCCTTTTTAGTGGATCGGGCAAACGAAGCTGAAGTTCCATTCTTCAGGCATGCTTTCAAACGACCAGATTTGGCTTATGAGTTGGTGGATGTTTCTTACCAAGTCATCTCCGCCAGCTTTATAAAGATCAGCAGGAAGGACGACATTTCCGGCGGCCTTATTTAGCTTGAGTTTAGATATAGCTATCCTCACTTCACTTAGGTCGGGTGGTTGGCAGTTTTCGCTGTCGTTGCCAGTATTAAATGGTTCGTTCTGCCTGACAGCGGAATGTTGTTCGTCATCGCCGTTTAACAGTCTGCAGAAGTGGTTCTTCCATATCCTCAGCATCGACTGTGTCTCAACTACGATATTTCCTTGTTCATCTCGACAGGATTCTGTTCGAGCCTTGTAGCCTTGGCTTTGACGTTTTACAAATAAATACAAATTTTTGGCGCAACAGGCTCGTTAGTACCCAGGGCCTAGCTTTCTCACAACCATTCATGTGTGCGTGTGTATTTCTTGCACGATGGTGGGACCTCCTGTTTTATGCTGACTCCGAACGGCTAAGTTGAGATAAGCTATTCGTGACAATTGATACTACTCGGATGATTTTTCAGATCATCACGAGAGGAGGGCCAGTGAAAAATCATTTAGGTGTTGCTACGGCTGGGAATCGAACCCAGACCTCCTGCGCGGCAGTTCATCGCACTAACCATCGCGCCACTGAGCCCTCAAACACTTTGGTAAAACTTGCGAACATCGTTCCTGGAGTGGCACCTCTCTATATCCTCGATCGCGCGCTTTTCTTGCTCTTTTTTCTTCTTCCTGAAAAGCCGATGTTCTTCCCTTCTTCTTTGCCTATAGAGCTCAATGGCAGCTCTCGTCTTCACCTGCAGCTTAGCCTTGTAGGCCTCGTTCTTGTCTGCGAGCATCTGTCGGTATTCCTCATCAAACCAGGGGTTTCTTGCTGGTGGCCGCGAGTAACTTAGCACATCAGTTGCTGCTGATCTAATGGCTTGTTGGCATCGTTGCCATTGTTGTTCGACATTAGATGCTGGTGGTATGTTGTGAGTCGAAAGGTTAAGGGATACGCGTTGCGCGAAGGCCTTGGCGGTCTCTGGCGATCGCAGTCTTTCGACATTAAATTTTTTCACAGTATTTCTGTTTTTTTGTGACGTGATGGATATCCGCATCCTTACCTTGGCTACAACAAGGTAGTGGTCCGAGTCGATGTTAGCCCCTCGGAATGTTCGGACATCCAAAATACTGGATGCGTGCCTCTTGTCTATCGCAATGTGATCAATTTGGTTGACTGTTCGTTGATCTGGAGACCGCCATGTCCCCTTATGGTGGATATCGAGGTGAGGAATCCGTGTGCTGGCTATAGTGGCATTTCGTTCCGCAGCGAAGTCAATTAGCCTAAGTCCGTTACCAGACGTGTTGTCGTGTAGGCTATATTTTCCGACAGTACTGCTAAAGATGTCTTCTCTTCCTACCTTTTCGTTAAAATCTCCCAGCACGATTTTAACATCGTACTTTGGTAGTCGCTCATAGGTTTTGTCGAGGAGCTCGTAGATGCAATCCTTAGTTGTATCATCTTTTTCCTCCGTCGGAGCATGAGCGCATATAAGGCTTATGTTGGCGAATTTGGCCTTGATGCGGATTGTTACAATGCGTTCGCTAATGTCTTGGAAACATAAGACTTCTTGCCTAAGTCTGGCACTTATAACAAATCCGCATCCAAATAGTCGCTGTTTCTGCTCACTATAACACGGTCCATAGTAGATGTCACAGTTTTTCATCCTCTTTTTGCCCGGCCCATCCCATCTTATTTCCTGGATGGCAGTAATGTCTGCTTTTTAGAAGTTTAGGGCTTCCGCTGGTTGTTCGCCTGCACCTCTCCTGTTTAATGTTCTCACATTCCAGGTGCAGATACGAACGTCGTATCTCTGTCTGTTTGCCTAGTACCTTGTGTCACTGTCAAACAGCTTCAGTTTGGTTTGCAATTTAACCATGGATCGTCTTACAAATGAACAACGCTTGCAAATTATTGAATTTTACTATCAAAATTCGCGCTCGGTTCGAAATGTTCATCGCGCGCTGCTTCCATTTTATGATCGGCATTCTCGACCTTCTGAGCAGTCTATTCGGAAGATTGTGACCAAATTTCGCACCAAATTTACTTTGTTGGACATTAAACCACCAACACGTTTACGTACTGTGCGTAGTGAAGAAAATATTGCGGCCGTATCAGCTAGTGTGACAGAAGACCGCGAAATGTCGATTCGGCGCCGTTCCCAGCAGTTAGGCCTTTGTTACAGCACTACGTGGAAAATTTTGCGGAAGGATTTGGGCGTAAAGCCTTTTAAGATACAGCTGGTGCAAGAACTAAAGCCAGCCGACCTACCACAACGCCGAATTTTTGGTGAATGGGCTCTTGTGTTCAGCGATGAGGCTCATTTTTGGTTGAATGGGTACGTAAATAAGCAAAATTGCCGCATTTGGAGTGAAGATCAGCCAGAAGCATTGCAACAGCTACCAATGCATCCCGAAAAAGCCACTGTTTGGTGCGGTTTATGGGCCGGCGGCATTATTGGGCCATATTTCTTCAAAGATGATGCGAATCGCAGCGTTACTGTCAATGGTGAACGCTACCGAGCGATGATAACAAACTTTTTTTTGCCCGAAATGGAAGTTCTTGACTTGCATGATATGTGGTTTCAACAAGACGGTGCCACATGCCACACAGCACGCGAAACAATGGCGCAATTGCGAGGCGAGTTAGGTGAACAGTTAATTTCACGTTTCGGGCCGGTCAATTGGCCGCCTAGATCGTGCGATTTGACACCATTAGATTATTTTTTGTGGGGGTATGTCAAGGCTAATGTCTATAGGGACAAGCCCGCTTCGATTGACGCACTGGAAGCCAACATCCATGCATTCATTCGTGAGATACCGGCCGATATGTGTGAAAGAGTATGCCAAAATTGGACTCAGCGGATGGGCTACCTGAGACGCAGCCGCGGTCAACATTTGCATGAAATTATCTTTAAACATTAAATTGCAAGGTTCAAACTATCGATTCAAATAAATATTTCATTCATTTGTTCGAATTTTTTGTGTTTTTTTTTTTTAAAAAGTTCTAAACCTCTTAAAAAATCACCCGTTAATATTGACGGATTCCCTTATCATACAGCTGTACTCCTTTAGTAGAAAGGGTGTGGAGCGATTTAAATAAAGGCCAGTCTCAGTCTAAGAATATCTTCGCTTTTCCAATTGACGAATCATATTCCACTAGGGATTCGTATAATTCATAGAAACAGTGATATGCCCAGACAAAAACTTAAGTCACCGGGCCAGATGGCCCCTCGGTCCCCATCACGGCAACGCGCTGACTCGGTATCCCCATATCGATGTTAGACGGTCGACGACTCTCTATCAGACGCAACATAACCAATTGACATTTGGTTGGCAGTGGTGTGTGACGTACACTAACTAGTTGCGTCGCGCTCTTTAAACAATTACCTACCCATTTTGTGAAGCCTGTTTTTTAGTGGATTTCTTTTTTTTGTGTTCATATTCCAGAAAAGGCAACAGGATATCAATCAATTGTGGTGCGCGCGACGTATAAGAGGAACGTGAGAGCTCACAGTTTGGCAGGATATAATGATGGACGACGACTACAGTGATCAATTGGCCTCGGCTTCCGAAATCCAACGAAGTGAGTATATTTTCTGTTAAATCATTTTTTTTTTTAATTATCAATCTTTGAAATAGTAGCTCATGAAAGTGGATACATGCAGATTGATCGGTTTGTTTTTTTTTTATTGTTTATGTGACTTAATGTATGCACCACATGAATAGAAGAGAAAGACTACTTCTCTGCCATCGAATGAATAGGTGATGTCATTTTGTTTGATTTTGAAAATTTATTTGTTTATAAATTGGAAACGATAGAATAATAGTGATTTGAAAGTTTTTCGCAGTGTTTGCGAACACAAACAATGGTTTCTTGAACTAAATCAATTTTCATATCTTTGGAATGTATAATAAATCGCAGAATAAAGTATCTCATGGTGGCGTCAATTTTGAATAACCAACTGATACCTACACATGTACGCGTTTTAAACGTGTGTTGGCGGCGACTTTGATATACGGAAATGGCAATAAAAACTAAGTTGTGCGGGGATTATGTCAAGAACTATATTTTATTACCTGCATTACCATTAGCAATAATTTAAGAAATATTGTATCGATGTGTATCTGTCATTCATTACCCTCCAATGGCTACATTTTCTACGATAGAAAATAAACGACTTTCACAGACACACATTTCGAAGAGAACTCTATTCGATAGTAACATTTTCGAGAAATTTTCAATTTTGCCGAATTACCCTTGCAATGCGATTATATGAAAACAAAACGTTTTTACCTATCTGATGTCTTTCAACTACCACTGTCAGTCTCCACATGACGATTATTGGGTGTGCCCAGCACATTGATCATAGGTTGGCTGCAATCCCATTTTGTAAAGTCGTAGGTCTGGTTTTCAGTGCTGAGTTTAATTAGATAATTTAATGTTAATCGATAGTTCTCGAGTAAACTCGAGGTTACTTACTTAATTACTTACTTACTTAAGTGGCGCTACAGTCCGGGATGAACCTGGGCCTCAACCAACATGCCTCTCCAATTAGCCCGGTCCTTAGCTAACTGCCTCCAGTTGCGCACTCCAAGTTGGTTGAGGACGGTTTCTACTTGTGCGCGCCACTTAAGGCGAGGTCTTCCTCTACTGCGTCCGACGTTTGGCTGGGAATCGAAGACTCTGCGAGCCGGAGTATTGGTGTCCATTCGTTCTACATGTCCTAGCCATCTTAAACGTCCAATGCGGAGTTTTTTGACTAGGGGTATGTCGCTGTACAGCTCGTATAGTTCGTGGTTGAATCTTCGTCTCCATAGCCCGTCAACGCAAACGGGACCGAAGATTTTCCGAAGAATTTTTCTCCCGAATCGACCAAGGATCTCTTCATCCGCTTTTGATACGGTCCATGCTTCAGCGCCGTAGAGCAGGACTGGGATGATCAGGGTCTTATATAGGATCTCCTTAGAAGTTCGAGTGAGGGCTTTACTACTAAATTGCCTTCTTACCCCGAAGAAACACCGATTGGCAAGAGTAATTCTTCGTTTGATATCTGACGAGATGTTGTTGTCAGAGTTAATAGCGGAGCCGAGGTAGACAAAGTCCCGTACTACCTCAAAGTTATATCTGTCAATGGTGACGTTCCGTCCAATTCGTCGATGTTGTGTGTCCTTTCGTGTTGACAGCATATGCTTAGTCTTACCCTCATTTCCTGCTAAACCCATTTTGCCGCTTCCTTCTCCATACTAGCAAAGGTGGCTATGACATCACGTTGAGTCCTACCAATGATGTCAATATCGTCAGCGTATGCTAGTAGTTGCACCGATTTTCGGAGAATTGTGCCTCTGGTGTTGGCTCGGGAGTTTTGCACAATCCTCTCAAGAATCAAGTTGAAGAAGTCACATGACAGCGCATCGCCTTGCCTAAATCCTTTTTTGCTATCGAATGTGTCGGTGAGGTCGTTTCCGAACCTGAGAATTCTCCATCGTCATCCTACACAAACGGACGAGTTTGGGCGGTATACCAAAACTAGACATGGCTCTGTATAGTTCGTCTCTATAAATGCTGTCATATGCGGCTTTGAAATCGATGAATAGGTGGTGGGTATCGATTTGGACTTCTTGAGTTTTTTCCAGGATCTGCCGAAGTGTGAAAATTTGATCGGTTGTGGACTTTCCTGGCCTAAAACCACACTGATAAGAGCCGATCAGGTTGTTGGTAAACGGTTTCAAGCGTTCACATATTACGGCAGATAGGATCTTGTAGGCGATGTTGAGCAGACTTATGCCTCTGTAGTTGGCGCAGTTCAGAGGGTTTCCTTTTTGTGGATCGGGCAAACGATGCTGAGGTTCCATTCTTCAGGCATGTTTTCAACCGTCCAGATTTGGCTTATGAGTTGGTGGATGTTGCTTACCAAGTCATCTCCGCCAGCTTTATAAAGCTCAGCGGGAAGGCCGTCATTTCCGGCGGCCTTATTAAGCTTGAGTTTAGATATAGCTACCCTCACTTCACTTAGGTCGGGTGGTTGGCAGTTTTCGCTGTCGTTGCCAATATTAAATGGTTCGTTCTGCCTGACAGCGGAATGTTGTTCGTCGTCGCCGTTTAACAGTCTGCAGAAGTGGTTCTTCCATATCCTGAACATCGACTGTGTCTCAACTACGATATTTCCTTGTTCATCTCGACATGATTCTGTCCGAGCCTTGTAGCCTTGGCTTTGACGTTTTACACTTTGGTAAAACTTGCGAACATCGTTCCTGGAGTGGCACGTCTCTATATCCTCGACCGCGCGCTTTTCTTGCTCTTTTTTCTTCTTTCTGAAAAGCCGATGTTCTCCCCTTCTTCTTTGCCTATAGAGCTCAATGGCAGCAGTCGTCTTCACCTGCAGCTTAGCCTTGTTGGCCTCGTTCTTGGCTGCGAGCATCTGTCGGCATTCCTCATCAAACCAGGGGTTTCTTGCTGGTGGCCGCGAGAGGCTGAAATTGGTATGAATTCGCACTGAAAAACTGTCCTTTAGCTGCAGCATCTGTTGCTAGCAAAGGGAACTAAATGAACACTTTACTTTGCCAAGCTGGATGTAGATGGAGCTTAAGGTGGCGTCAGTCCCATAGTCTGAGAGTTAATAAATTGGAACTGGCCCTTCCAATTTTTGTTACCTAACAGAGCAATTTAATTACGACGTTTAATCAATTTATGAAATAGACAACAGCCCTAGAATGTCTACTGATAACGATTTACGATCATGTATTTGGAACGTAGTGATACTGTACACCCTCCGTATAAAAATTTGAACCTGTCCTCTCGCAGTTTAGACCGAATATTACCGAAATTAAAAAAAAAACGAATAACATGGTCAAGAATACAACAAATAAAACATTAAGGGCCTTTCATTAAGCGCTTCCTATCTTCAAATTTAAATAAAACAAAGTGCGTTTTAGATGTCATCGAATTTGTGTATTCGTTTGACAGGTCTATAGATGCCATTATGTCTGGAATATAACATCGTTCAAATATCCGCCTGCTGCTTCTCTGGGTGCCCTGCATCCGAAATGTCCAATTTTCCATGGCTCAAGGGCATAAAACAGGGAGAAATTGACCGATGGCATGAGTTATTTTGGCTTTGAGGGCCGTTGTAGTTTGTGGCTTACTAACATAGACCTGCGACTTCAGAAAACCCCACATAAAATACTCTAACTGGGTCAAATCCAATCTCGGTGGCCAGTCCACATCACCTCCACGTGAGATGACCATGCCCTTGAATCGCTTGTGCAGAATTTCCAAAGTGGCTTGAGCTGTGTGGCATGTAGCAAAGTCCTGTCGAAACCACTTGTCGTTGTTGTCCATATCATCCAATTTAGGCCAAAAGATGTTGGTAAACAGCGACTTTTAGCGCTCGCCGTTGACGTCGTTCTCAAAGAAATATGAACCGATGACGACGCCAGATCAAAATCCACACCAAATAGTGACTTTTTCGGGATGCATTTGACGTTTTTGGATCTCATGTGGATGGGTATTGTCCCAAATTCGACAATTTTGTTTGCTGACGTAACCATTTATCCAGAAATGGGCCTAATCGCTGGAGATGATTTTTCCATGAAAACTATGGCCAGTTTCCAACTGCTCCTGAGCCCATTCAGCAAAAACATGTCGTTGTCTATGGTCGTTTACCTCAGCTCCTGGGTCAGTTGAATATTGTACGGGTGCATGGAGCTGATAATACAGTCGTCGGGTATGTTTTCTTCCACCCATATTTGGTTGATGATTCGGTGCATACTCCCTACCAAAACGTCACCATCGTATTTAAAAACTCCACTGGAAAGCCATCAGAGCCTGCGGCCTTGTTGTTCTTTAGCTTTTTTATAGCTTCTTTACTAGGTGGTGGAACTTGTTCTTCATTGACTGGACGTGGGTTCTCTTCTGGCCCTATCACTCTCACTACATGATACCCATTAAGCAGCTGCTAGAAATGCCGCTTAAACACATCTACTATTCCCTGCACTTCGGTGACTATAGGTTTCCTTCGCTGTCTCGAAGAGCCTGCGTTCCGGTTTTGAAGCCAGCAGCCAGTTGCTTGGGCTTTTTTATAGAACCTCCGGATGATGTTACAATTGCGCCACTCTTCGATCTCTTTAAACTGAGAAGCTGCGTAAGCCCTCTTCTTACTACGCAGGGTTATCTTTTCCTCTTTTTCTCCTTGCTCGATACTCTTCTCTCGCTGCCCTTGTTTTGAGCTGCAACGCTTTCTTGTGTGCATCTTCTGTCACCTTTTTCCTGTACACGCATTCATCATCATACCACAGGCTCTTTCTCGGGGGTGGCTGGTACCCTACAGTGGTTTCGGCTTCCTCCTTGATGATGTTGCGATACTGGCACCAGTGATTATTGGCGTCTGTGGTAGGTGAGTGCACAGAGGAGAGTTTCATACTCAGGTGATCGCTGTAGGATCTGGCTACTCCAGGTGTGCTAAGGCGTCCAACGTCGAATTTCTTCTTCTGGGCAGTTCGCAGCTTCTTCTCGTTGGACAGTCGAGCTCTGAATTTAGCCGCGACAAGAAAATGGTCAGAGTCAACGTTTGCCCCTCGAAATGTATGCATGTCGAGGATGTTGGATGCGTGCCTCCGGCCTCGCATCGATTAGCACATAGTCGATTTGGTTGGCGGTTCAACCCTCTGGACAGCCCCAGGTTGCTGTGTGGATCAGTGCCATATATGACCTCACTATATTTTCAGATGTAATCTTGTTTCCTGAACGCGCCCATCTGCCATGTTGAAACGTCAACCATCAAGATTGCAATAATGATCAGAACTCAGTACTAACAACGATTTAATGATAACATCTGGTGTACTAATTTCACAATTTGCATGATTGCTGCCCATCTAGATATCTCTTCCCATTTGACGTGTTCATTGCATAATCTCAAGTGCAATGTTTTATAACTGTCATAAGTAAAATCGATTACCTACTAATAAAACCACATCAATTAATTAATTGAAATTTCGCAATTAAAGGAACAAAAGTATTAAAAATAAGATATTTATAGATGTGGCAATAATTGTGGTCACGTTGGCATTCCTTTCAAAAGCCTGTATGTATAGTGTATACATCCACCTTCGTGACCTCATTAGGTATGAAATTTTATTTGCATCATTTGACATTTTGCATAACCGCTGCTCAAGTGCAAATAAAGAACGGATCCTTGTTTGTTTTTTTTTCGTTTTAAAAGAAACACGAACTAGTTTTGTATTTTTTTTTTTGTATAAAATACCCAATTCTCCTATTGTTGGACGGACGGCTGTTGCTTGTCAACCTTAATATAAACTTGGAAAAGTTTACTGCTGCATGCAATTGCACGTGATACTCTGTCAGAGGGGTATTAATATCGTAAACGATTTCTTTTTTGTTGTTCATTTTAATTGCTGGTGTTATAGTTAACCCGCGCTCACATCGATTAAAATTTTCTTCCCTTGTCGGGGTAGTGTTAATAACCATAATATGTCAACTGTTGAGGTTTTTTTTTATATCGATTTTGGCGTCGAGAAGGTAACGCGGGGGTTTAGGGTAAATCCCACTAAAACAGGTGGAATTTTGTTTTCGTGATGTCATATCCAACACACCACCTACAGCTACTGCTGCTCTTTCTCTACGGTGCGGCGGTAGATGCTTCAGGTTTACAACGTCCATGGTGTAAATTTAAATGCAAATTTGTTTGCCATGAAACCTTAGCTCAGTTGAGTGCATAACAAAGCCAATGGATTTAATATTTTCTTGAATAAACTGGGGGAGTACTGCACATCGGCTGAGAGGGCGGATACCTGCCTGTACGGAAGATATACTGACACTTACTTACTGACACGAGTATACGTTATAGGAAGCCATGGTTTTAGGGACTTTTCTCGTGGGTGATGATGTCAATTTTTAATTGACGAAAGTGTATTGTAAAGTCATTTTGTTTTTTTTTGTTTTTTTTTTTTTTGCAAACAATTTTGCTTCCCATTTAATTAGTTGTAATTGTGAACTTGAACCCAAACTACCCACAAGATTTCATCGGGTTTTTGTCAGGTTCAAGTGCATCCGAGCTGAAGTAAGAGATTGTGTTTGGTATTAGTATTCAAAAAAACGTAACGATGACGACGGTTAATACATAAACGTATGATTCGTGTCACGTTCAAATTGGGGAAAATTATAAATAATTAACGCAAAAGTTATTGAGAGCTGTGGGGGATGTTTAGTGGCGTGGGCTGTTTCACCAGTTTTTTCGTGGCCAGTGATTATGTTAGTGATTGGGTTATAATAGCCTGTCTTTGTGTTTTAGTCATTTCGATTCTTAAATGAGTTGCTGACATTATAAAGAACATTTTAGTTAAATAAAGCTACTATACTTACTATTCGATCCAGCCCAAGCGCTCTGGCGTCCGTAATCGCTTGATCCTTAAACTGTAGGTTTGGTTTCCTCGCATACAGGAGCAAAAATTCGAAGAAGAATTGTTCTTTCGAAATTACCTAATATTTGCTCTGCTTTCCTGCTTTTTGTCCAGCACTCGGCGAGTAAAGTAGGGTCCGGTTGACAAAACATTTGGACTTTCGTGTTAAGAGTATGGATCCCATTTGTTTTGTTTAACCAAAATAGCATCGCACAGTGAACCGATTCATACATGACTAAGGTGACCATACGTCCCGCTTTCGAGCTTTGTGTCCCGCTGTCCCCAAAGAACTCAAAATGTCCCGCTTTGAGAAAAGGCCACTCCATATGGATGTATGTGTCGTTCATTAAACTCATTCTCAATAAATGTACATATATATAACAAAAATGATATTGCTCACAGAATTGACTTTCAGAGACAGCACAAAAAAAATAAAACTAAAAACAAAAACTGCAAAAAAAAGCAAAAAAAAAAAATACATAACTGGGACTCTTATAGTAGGTACTATCACTTCGCATTTATGCACTTGCGCCACCAAGCGCTTCTATGACCAACTACGCACATCGAACATGTCAGTTGTATTTGAATATTTGAACTGAAATTAAATGATTCCCCTTCTTCTTTTCTTATTCGTCTCATTATATATATATACATATATACAAAAGCTAGAATGCATCTTATACTCTGTCGCTCCGTGTAGTGTACCGTATCTGTAACTACTATGTATCTATGTATCTGTAATGTATCGTTTGTTTGTGAACGAGAAACTTTTCCAAGTTTTATTGTGCAATTAGCTTGGCACGCGTCGCATCTCAGTATTGTTTTCATTCGTTTTTATTGTTTACGTGTTTTTTTTGAAACATTGAAATGGCTAAACGCAAGTGCACGTTTAATATTAATTTACAAACTAAATATCCGTTCATAAAACAAAGAAGTGTCCCCACAGACGTCACGTGTGAAAAGTGCCGTACAGATTTCAGTGTTTCGCATGGTTGTGCTAGTGATATCGAGAAACATTTACGGTCAGAAAAACACAAATTATCCGATAATGCTGCCGCTTCAAGTTCATCGATGCTCAATTTCTTTAAGAAAACAGATTCACCATCTAACAAGGATTTTGAAGTTGCTGCAGCGGAGGGTGCCTGGGACTATCACACTGTACAGGAGAATCAAAGCTTTCGCTCGAACGATTGTGCGTCTAGTTTAATACAGACATGTTTCGAGCAAAAATTTAAGTGTGCCCGTACGAAATCCGAGGCTATTGTTGTGAATGTGCTGGCGCCTATGGCAATAAATGAATTGAAAGAACACCTTTGCAAGGCTAATTGTATAACTTTATTAACGGATGCTTCAAACCATGGCTCTACAAAATTATTCCCTGTCTTAGTACGCTACTTTTTCCCATACGAAGGAGTACAAGTAAAAGTTTTGGAGTTCCAAGAGCAACCAAGGGAAACATCAGATATAATAGTTGATTATTTGAAACAAGTGTTGACAAAAAATGAGCTTAAATCAAAAATTGTGGCATTTTGTGGAGATAATACCAACTGTAATTTTGGAGGAAAAAATAGAAAAGGAGCTAATAATGTTTACGTGAAATTGAACACGTATCTTGGAAGGACACTCACAGGTATAGGATGTGGAGCTATCATAATCCACAATGCAATCAAAACTGCTGCAGATTGTCTACCTATTGATTTTGAGAAAATTTATTCATTTTTCTACATATATAGAGTTCGTGTTGAAGCACTTAAAGAATTCTGTCATGCCTCTTACACAGAATATAAGAAACTTCTGGGCTACAGCAAAACTAGGTGGCTTGCGTTGATGCCGGCGCTGGAAAGAGTTTTGCAAATGTTTCAGCCGTTAAAAAACTATTTTCTGCGCATTGATAAGTGCCCATTTATTTTAAAAGATTTTTTTAACAATCCTTGTTCAGAATTATGGCTATTTTTTATGCACGCTCAGTCGGCTACCTTTCATCAAGCTGTGTTAAAGATCGAGGGACAGAACGTGTCTGCAACAGAGGCCGCGAATGTAATAAATCAGCTATTAAACAATTTAAGCCAAAAACAAAATTCATGCTTCCTTCCCCACACCACCCGTAATATAATGGCGAAGTTACAGGAAACTGGTGCTGTCGATGAGGAAAACGTAAAAACTGCAGCAGCTGAATTTTACAAGACGAGTAAGGAATATTTGGAGCAGTGGTGTCAGTTTAACTCTAAAATTGAAATTTTTGATTGGACGAATCTGACGAAAGTCCCCTCTTGGGAGGAGGTTCAAAAAGTGATGGACTTATTAATTAAACAAGGTTTCCTCAGCATCACTCAAGATACAGGAGTTTTTGATGAATTTTCACTCATTTTGAATTACATAACAACTCAAAAAGTGACGGATTGGAACATCGATAAAATAAGTACTGAAGATCGTTGGGTGGAAGTATTTACTCACTTTCATGCTAAAAATATATCTCACGCGAATTTTTTTATAATTATAGAGTACATTTTGTGCCCCTGTTGAAAGGGTTTTTTCCCATATGAATAAGATATGGACCAGTGAAAAAAACCAGTTGGGAGTCTCAACTTTGAAATCCATTCTTTTAGTAAAGAGTAATATAAATAAATAGTGTCGACAATTCCATGCATATTTGAAAATAAAACCTGGTATTTTAAAACAAATTTGCTCCTCAGAAAAATATAAAAAAGCAACCCACCAAACTGCTCAAGATTAAATTTATTTTCGTGAGCTAATTTTTAATAAGCAAACATAAAACATTAATATCTCATATTTGGTTTAATTCTTAAATATACTTTAACTTTTTAAATGCGAAAAATTAAAAAAAAAATTTATTTGTTAACTACTTAATTTAATGAAATAAACATCAAACTTGCAATAAACAAAAAATGTCATATATTTTGTATTATTATTATACTTTAACTTTTAAACGCAAAAAAAAAAAACTACTTTAATTTTTTTACTAATTCATGTGAAATATTATGTACATTAACATTACTTCCCATATTTTGAAAAATTTGTTTTAATAAATAAAATAATAAAAAAATAAAAAAAATGATGTGTTTTTCCGAAAGAAATGTACAGGTGTCCCGCTTTGAGGGGAAAAATTTATGGTCACGTTATACATGACAGATGTAAACAAGTAAACTGTGACTAACTGTTGTTTATGCAGTTGTAAACAATGGCAAACCCAGCTTTTCTAACAATTGCAAACCATATGACGTTTGGTTGGTAATATCAAAAGTTCTGTCACTTCAAAGTCATATTTTCATTTTTAATATTTTTTGAATAAAATAATTGGAATTTAAACTCCATACAGTTTTTATTTTATTTTTTAATTGGAAAATAAAAATAATTAAGTTTTAACAAATGGCAGGTGCATTAGTCGGTGTATGTTCTCTAATATTTATCCACGTTTCATATATTGTGCCCCGCATAATTATCTAGGAAATAAGCTGTTAGTGAAACCCTTATTTTGTGGTCAAACATCTAAATATGAGTATGTTAATGTGTCGAATATATGTTTTTTTTACTTCGCATTAATTTGCAAGCAATGTTTTTTTTTACTTTTAATCGCTAGAGTTTGGAATTTCGCGTATGGAGTATTTTGGCGTTTGGCTTTCGAATGCAAAAAAGAACCGGAATAATAAAAATTTTGAACATGTTCTGGGTAAATTTAGTATTTCCGAAGAAAATATCGAGCTTTTTAAGCAGATCAAAAATAAAATTAAACTACTCTCTGTAAGTTTTGACAAAAAGTGGAAATCAGCTGGTTCGAGAAATGACGGATTTTGTCTTAAGTAACGGGTGATACAAGTAGAGATACTTTTTTCAATAGCCTTTTTTGACAGATCACGTGTGAGTCGTGTCATGCTGTCATGTTATTTTTGCTTAGTATTGTTTGGTATTTCATAATGGAAAGACTTACGCGTGAACAACGTTTACAAATTGTTCAACTTTTTTATGAAAATTCACGTTCTGCGAGGAATGTGTTTCGTGAACTTCGCTCAACTTATGGTCAACATAATCGGCCTACTGAGCGTACTATTCGCAACACCATCACCCATTTTGAGACCCAGCATTCATTATTGGATAATATTCGACCGAATAGACCACGTCCAGCACGCTGTGAAGAAAATATAGCGGCCGTAGCTTTTATTTAAAAATTATGCCGGTGCGAACGTAACCGTCAATGGCGACCGTTATCGTGCCATGATAACCGACTATTTGATGCCTGAAATTGAAGCTCGTGATCTCGGCGACATTTGGTTTCAGCAAGACGATGCCACTTCCCACACATCGCATCAATCAATGGACTCATTGAGAGAACATTTCGGTGAGCACATAATTTCACGTTTTGGGCCGGTCGATTGGCCACCAAGATCGTGTGATATCACACCGTTAGACTTTTTCCTGTGGGGATATGTAAAGTCAAAAGCTTATGCCGACAAACCCGCTTCGATTCAGGCCTTGGAGGAAAACATCACGCGTGTCATTCGCCAGTTACCAGTCGAAATGCTCGAACGAGTGATCGAAAATTGGACTCAACGGATGGACCATCTGCGACGTGGCAACGGCCAACATATGATAGACATAATCTTCAAAAAATAAATGCCAAAGAATGTTCTTTCAAATGATAATAAACATTCTCCATTAAATTTGAATTTTCTGTGTTTTTTTCTTTAAAAAAGTAGGAAACCTCGAAATGGATCACCCTTTAGCTAACAGCAGTGACATTTTGTCCAAGGTTATCAGTACCAGTCGACAGTAGTTTGTTTGTTGATGGCATATGAGCGCAAAGATATCGATGTCGTCAGTAGTTGGACGGATTTGTTGAAGATAAATCTTTCCGCATCAAGTTCTGCCCTTCGCACTATCTGTTCCAGCACGAGATTGAAGAAATCGCTTGATGGCTCATCTTCTTGTCCTCATCTGGATTAGTTCAGATGAGCTGTTTCTTAACTGAACTTTGCATCACGTATCCTCTAATGTTAGGCGACACAGCTGTATCAATTTTGATGGTATCCCGAATCCCGCCATCGCTTTATAAATCTCAAGGCGATGGATGCTACGATGTATGCTCTCTTTAAGTCGATGAAAAGATGGCGTGCTTCGACTTGAAATTCGTTGGTCTTCCAGGATGTTCCTTAGTGTAAAAATTTGGTCTATGGTCGATCTGCCGGGCCGGAGGCCACAGTGGTTGGTACGTGTCGATAGGTTTGTTGAAAAAATTCTTAAGACGTTCGTTGGATAGTATCTTATATGCGACATTTAGCAGGGATATTCATCTGTAGTTGGTGAAAGACATGGGATCGACATTTTTGTAGATTGGACATATGGAGCATGCTCTCATCCATCCAGACTTTGTTGATGGTTTCTTGCATCCACACTTCTAAAGCCACACCTCAGTATTTGAAGAGTTGATACATGCACACTTTCTAAGTGTGCTGGTGAACGCCGGCAGCCACTCTAACCTAACGTAACCTACATGCACACTTCTAAAGCCACACCTCCGTATTTGAAGAGTTCTACTGGTAATCCATCAGAACCAGCTGCCTTGTTGTTCTTTAGTTTTAGATGGCTGCTCTAATTTCTTCAATACTGGGAGGAAGCGTTTCCTCTTCGTTGACTGTAGATGCGCTGGTTTCTTGCCCAATCACTCTCTCGAAATTATGCCAATTAAGCCGCTGCTGCAGGAAACGCTGCCTGAATACATCTACAATTCCCTGCGCGTCAGTATCTTGGTTCACATTGTTATTTTGTAGATCCTGCGTTCCTTTTTGAAGCCAGCTGCCAGTTGCTTGGCATTCATGTAGAATTAACAAGTGTTCTTCTTGTCGCGAGACTCTTCGATTTTCCTGAGCTGGGAAGTGGCGTTTTCTCTTTTCTTCCCGTCTCCTGGTTCGGTACCCCTCCCGTGTGGCGCGTGTTTTGCGTTGTAGCGTCTTGATATGAGCCTCTTCTGTTGTTACTTTTTGGTACTTGCAAATATCATCAAACCACGGACATTTTTTGGGGGTGGCTGGTAGCCTATGGTTTCGGCTACTTTTTTGACGATATCAACACCCAGTGGATACGGTACACTGGGTGTTGATATTGGTGGAGGATGAGGACACAGCGGGGAGTCTCTCACTGAGTTTTTGTTTGTTTCTCCGAATCACTACGGTGTCCAACGTGAAGCCTCTTTTTTTGCACCATTCGCAGCTTTTCCTCGTTGGACAGTCGGGCTCTGAATTTGGCTGCGACGAGAAAATGTTCAAAGTCGAAGTTTGCCCCTCTGAATTTGATTTGATTGGCGGTTCGACCATCTGGAGAACGCCAGGTTGCGTTGTGGATTCGAAGTCAAGGGAACCTAGTGCTGCCGATAGCTGCTAGTCGGAAGATATTCAGCCCTATGAAGGTATCCGTCGGAGCGGACAACTTTCCGCAACGCATACGTCGTCGCAGGTTCAAATTCCATTCGAGTTATGTGTCATCGAAAAAAAATTCTACACAGACGCGACGGCTTCACTTCACTACAATTCGTAAATAAATTCCACGAAGAATTTGATTCGGAGGAAATCGGAAAATTTGACAGCACTTAGCTGTCAAAAATTGTACGAAAAATGCACCTGAACGCACTTCAACGCAATTTGCCGGGATGTCTTACAAAATGTCGGAGAAATATTCCGAATAGCTTTTCGAAGAATACCTCGGAGCAAAAATCCTCCGAATCGTACAAAATCGAAGAATTTGTCGCTCGTGGAGGCTTTCCAACTAACCAGCGGAAGATGTTTTCCTTACCGAATTTCGCATTGAAGTCCCCTTATACGATTTTCATATCGTATTCCGGTCCAGGAGGTCGTATAATTCCTCCTTGAAAGGGACTTCACATAACGAATCCGTATTCTCATATGTGCAGTCTTGGATAACAGCTGTAAAAATGTCGCATGTTTTTCGTTTGTGTATTGCTGATCCTGTCCAACGTATTTCCTAGATGGTGGTTATGCCTGCCCTGTACCGCGTGAGGACAGATTCAAGTTTTTCACTAGCACTCGATGTGCACAGTTTTCGTACGTTTCAGGTGCATATTCGTAAGTCATTGCCTGTGGACGTTCCGGGTCTAGTTGATGTTTGAGGGGATCTGTTATCCGAGGCGGTTGTTTCTCTCACCCTGTCGGCAAAATCCCCAACCTAGAGGGCCAATTCCATATATAGACCACTGGTGTACGGCGCTGAAGCATGGACCGTATCTTAAGCTGTTAAAGACGTTTTGGGCGAAAAATTCGGAATATTTCGGAAAATCTTTGGTCCCGTTTATTTTGACGGGCTATGGATACAATGATTAAATCAAGGAGTTTACGAACTGTGAAGCAACAAAGATCTGCTCAAAAATCTTCGCAATGGACGGTTACGACGACAAGGACATGTATGGAATGGACACAAATACTCCGGCTCGCAGAACTTCGATTCCCTGCCAGACGTCGCGTCGGTCGCAGAATAGAAAAATTCGCCGTAAGTGATGGGTGGAGAGATGGTAGCGCCACATAATTTTGTATCTACGTTTCTTAAAATAACTTTATCGTGAAATTTCCGCTGCAACTCACCCATAACAGGTCTGGTTATATGTCTCTGACCACCGTTTCAGTGAGACTATTTCCTTTAAAAGATTATTGGCCCGACAATGCAGCTTAATGAAACTGGACACCACACTGTGACTCGAGCTGGGTGCAATTCCGCCTCATTAAGCATTTCGGGGTTAGATTCTCTCCATATTCGACAAATTTAGCTTATTAACTTTACGGGAATAGGCTTCGTCTAACATAAAAATGGAGTCGAGCATGGCCTTGTCCTCATTTACTATTCGAAGGATTGCAACAATTCAAGAGGATCGGCAAGACTGCGGGGCTTAGATTCCTTGTAATTCAAACTTTATAACAGCATGTTCAAATCTTTGAAACTTTTAAATATGACGCAGCAATTGTTTCCTGCATTGGAACTGTTGGATTTCGCTGGTAACTTCTTCGAGCAACTGCCCCACGTGTCTGCTCAAACACGTACATCGAAAAGTGCGCCAAAACTCACTTTGAATGGAAATTACCAACTCCAGTTCGTGTTGTCCGCGCAAAACCCAAGCACGTGTTACATTATTCCAATTTTACATTTTTATTAAATCTAAATAGCAAACTGTAATAAAAAAAATGGAACAGATTACTAATTCAGAAAAAAGTGTATTTCTACTCCTTATACAAAAAAATCATGATCCAGATGAGAAACGACCACACAATAGTTCAAGGATTCGCCAAGCCATAGGTTTCTGCTTGGACAGTACCATTTTGTTTGAAAACATAAACATTATCCCATTCTTAGAAACGTCAACTGCAAATGAGAATACCAAAGAAGGATCTGCTTCAACAAAAAAAAAATACCACACCCTTGACTATAAGTTTTCGTGTCCCTCAAACAAGTAGTCCTCAACGCAGAAACCATTATCAGGACAAAAGATTTTGCACATTTATAAGTTCACCATGCGCTTCCTAATACAATAGTGGAATATAGGTCATGCTTTGTTCCAAGTAGGCCATCGATGTAACAAAGTTGAGAAGGGAGGTATATACGCAAATGATGTACGGTTACACAAAAGGAGCAATATAGAAAAAATGAACATTTCATGAGGGGAAAACAAAAAAAAAAAACAAAATAAACGTCGCGAAATCATGCAAAACATTGTTTGGCAAATGTTGACATTTAATGTTGATTAACGCACACGGATAGGTTGAATACATCATTTGCATGTCCTTGTAGAATCAATTGTTCTCAAATGCAAACGTTGGTCATATTTTATATCCTGTTTTTAATAAACATGTTTAATTGAAAATTAACAAAAAAAATGTTTACATTGTTGAATCAAAAACACAACTGAAGTAGTCATTGATTTTAATTTCTCGAGATGAAAACAGTTCCAGTTAATTATTTAACACAAATTGAAAAAAAAAATGGCAGGTAAAAAGGCGATGTTTGGAATATAAAGGCTACTACATGGGTCCGGAAAATTTATTTATGACTCAAATCCAATAAGCGGATCAGTAGGAATCCATTAGAGTCAGAGGTATGTATATGATTCTGCTATTCCGAACCCGATTACAAAAGAAGTGATGAAAAATGGTTTCGTTAAAAAAAATTAAATATAACTCGTTAAAATTAATTACATTTATGACGTGTTCGGGCATGTGGGCACTGTAATTTTCAATTACAAAGGGAACACTGTAAGAGTCCAGTAATAGCTATCATTGGAACACAAAACATGAAAGAACTGAAATTTTATTTGAGTTTTTTTTAGAGGTACGGAACTTCGAAACGGAATAAAACAAGGATGTTATTTTTTAAAAATTGACATGAAATTTACTTTATTTGAAAGACAATCTTCTGGCATTATAATGTAAATAAGATTTCTGCCTTATGACCTCCGGGCTGGCTCAGACGTAGTCTAATCTAGAGTTCCAATTTTCGACGAGTTTTTCCAACATTTGTGGCCCTATATCGGTCAATCGTTTCGCGCTTATCGGAGTAGTCTACCGACTTCACATATTCCCACAGAAAATAGTCAGGCGGCGTTAAATCGCACGATCTTGGAGGCCAATACACAGGACCAAAACGCGAAATTATATGCTCAAATCATTTGTGACACGAGCTGTGTAACATGTTGCGCCGTCTTGTTGAAACCACAGCTCCTGCACATCATGGTTGTTCAATTACTTACTTACTTACTTAAGTGGCGCTTCAGTCCGGGATGAACCTGGGCCTCAACCAACATGCCTCTCCAATTAGCCCGGTCCTTAGCTAACTGCCTCCAGTTGCGAACTCCAAGTTGGTTGAGGTCGGTTTCCACTTGTGCGCGCCACTTAAGGCGAGGTCTTCCTCTACTGCGTCCGACGTCTGGCTGAGAATCGAAGACTCTGCGAGCCGGAGTATTAGTGTCCATTCGTTCTACATGTCCTAGCCATATTAAACGTCCAATGCGGAGTTTTTTGACTAGGGGTATGTCGCTGTACAGCTCGTATAGTTCGTTGTTGAATCTTCGTCTCCATAGCCCGTCAACCCAAACGGGACCGAAGATTTTCCGAAGAATTTTTCTCTCGAATCGAGGATTTCTTCATCCGCTTTTGATACGGTCCATGCTTCAGCGCCGTAGAGCAGGACTGGGATGATCAGAGTCTTATATAGGATCTCCTTAGTAGTTCGAGTGAGGGCTTTACTACTAAATTGCCTTCTTAGCCCGAAGAAACAGCGATTGGCAAGAGTAATTTTCGTTTGATTTCTGACGAGATGTTGTTGTCAGAGTTAATTGCGGAGCCGAGGTAGACAAAGTCCCGTACTACCTCAAAGTTATATCTGTCAATGGTGACGTTCTGTCCAATTCGTCGATGTTGTGTGTCCTTTCGTGTTGACAGCATATACTTAGTCTTATCCTCATTTACTGCTAAACCCATTTTTGCCGCTTCCTTCTCTATACTAGCAAACGTAGCTATGACATCACGTTGAGTCCTACCAATGATGTCAATATCGTCAGCGTATGCTAGTAGTTGCACCGATTTTTGGAGAATTGTGCTTTGGTATACCAAAACTAGACATGGCTCTGTTTGGTTCGTCTCTATAAATGCTGTCGTATGCGGCTTTGAAATCGATAAATAGGTGGTGGGTATCGATTTGGACTTTTTGGGTTTTTTCCAGGATTTGCCGAAGTGTAAAAATTTGATCGCTTGTGGACTTTCCTGGCCTAAAACCACACTGATAATGGCCGATCAGGTTGTTGGTAAACGGTTTCAGGCGTTCATATATTACGGCAGATAGGATCTTGTAGGCGATGTTGAAGGGACTCATGCCTCTTCAGTTGGCGCAGTTCAGAGGGTCTCCTTTATTCTTGTATCGGGCAAACGATGCTGAGGTTCCATTCTTCAGGCATACTTTCATCCGACCAGATTTGGCTTATGAGTTGGTAGATGTTACTTACCAAGTCATCTCCGACAGCTTTATAAAGCTCAGCGGGAAGGCCGTCATTTGAGTTTAGATATTGCTATCCTCACTTCCCTTAGGTCGGGTGGTTGGCAGTTTTCGCTGTCGTTGCCAATATTGAATGGTTCGTTCTGCGTGACAGCGGAATGTTGTTCGTCATCTCCGTTTAACAGTCTGCAGAAGTGGTTCTTCCATATTCTCAGCGTCGACTGTGTCTCAACTACGATATTTCCTTGTTCATCTCGATAGGATTCTGTTCGAGCCTTGTAGCCTTGGCTTTGACGTTTTACACTTCGGTAAAACTTGCGAACATCGTTCCTGGAGTGGCACCTCTCTATATCCTCGATCGCGCGCTTTTCTTGCTCTTTTTCTTCTTTCTGAAAAGCCGATGTTCTTCCCTTCTTCTTCGCCTATAGAGCTCAATGGCAGCTCTCGTCTTCACCTGCAGTTGGATTTTGTAAGCACGCGAACCAAGATCTTTCCGCAAAATCTTCCATAAAGAGGATGGGCACATCAAATTCCTGTGCACGTTGGCGGATAGACAGATTTGGGTCTTCCTCTACGCTACACTCTACAGCAGCAATGACTTCTTCTATACGCACTCCACGACGTTTCTGTGGATGGGTATTATCACTTAGAGTAAACGTGATGCGAAAACGTTCCACACTTAATCGAATTAATTGCTCTGATGGACGATTATGTTGACCGTAAAGTGGACGTAGTGCGCGATACGAATTTCGAACAGAACCATGATTTTTAAAATAAATTTGCACAATTTGGAAGCTTTGTTCAGACGTCAGTCTATTCATGTTGAAATGCCAAACTATACTCAAAATAAATCACTTGACAGCTGATAAAATGGCCGCCAGTTAAATGAGTCTTGCCAACTTAAAGTTCTATACCTCTAAAAAACACTCGTAAGCAATCATTGGAAAATTCTGTCATTAGGGGTGTTGAAAATTAAGCAAAATATATGCTTCTCAACGAAACAATTCTTTTTAAATATTTGAAGATTGGTGCGCCTACTCGCAGTCAGCGTGAAGTTAGTTGTCAAAATAATATAGTGGGCCAGATATATAGTTGGTTGAGGCCCAGGTTCATCCCGGACTGTAGCGCCACTCAAGGATTTCCATTTTTAGTTGCAAAAATCATAACATTTGAACAGTTGGGATATTTTGATACAGTTTTAAAAAAATTACATACATAGGTTGTTTCAGAATCTTTTGTTGAATCAATTGATTTCTTTGTTTATTTTTTGCAATAAAAACAGTCGCTGCTTTTTTGAATTGTTTAAAACGACACAAAAGTTGGTAAGAAATCAAGCGTTTTGCACAAAAATATGATACAAAATGTGAAAAAAAAAACAATTTTATCATAATTGGAACGTTGACCACCTGTATCGGCCGAATCTTTCGACCGATTTTAAAATTTCTTTCGGCTTTTGAAGCCTCCAATATTTTCTAATCCTTATTTACTGGATTAATTTTGGATTTAAACACACGCGAAATATTTTCGTGTGCTTAACGGATTTTAGAAACCTGGCCCACCGTGGTCGTCCGTTATCTTTCAACGAAACACAAGAAATGTCAAACTATGGATGGTGTACCAAACTCAAAAATTTCATTTGTGTGGAAAGACAAATATTACTACCTTAACCACCTTCGGGGTAGGCCTTAGGGGCCCCTTTCAGCTGGAAGGTGATAGAATATTCACGAAATAGGCATGCCTGTCTATATATACAAAAAAAATGCAATTAACAAAGCAGATAATGTAAAATATATATAAAGTAACTCTATAAGTCCATACTTAGTTTTTTTTTTTATAAATGACTACAAGTGCGACATAGAGTTACGATGGAGTTGCTATTCTCATAGCAAATTAAGTAGTTATTTACCATATAGACGCGGACCTTCATAAAGCGGGCTTGGATTGGTTCACGATGGGCCTTCACAGATCACCTGCTATAACACCATACGCCGCATATCGCATTAGTACCGAACAGGATACTTAGCTTTCTGCGGCTTCTTCTATTCACCACCCGAGGACGAGCCCAATAGGAGTCCAACCCCCCTGGGAATGAACAAAACAGCAATATTCAATACCCTAGGTGGCAGTCCAGCTTTACTGAAATAATCCACCCTCTTCAGATGTAAGCTCTAATGGTTCTGGGGAGAGCCATTTATTGCGACCCAATGACCCTTTTACAAAAACTTTAAGGGTAACCCTATCTCCTCCACCAAGATCGAATACTTACTAACATAAGTGGCGCTACTGTCCGGAATGAACCTGGGCCTCAACCAACATGCTTATGCAATTAGCCCGGTCTCTAGCTAACTGCCTAAAGTATATTCGAAAGTAAGTAACAAGTACATAGTTCGTTCTACGTATTCTAGCCATCTTAAACATCCAATGAGGAGTTTTGTTTGACTATTGGCACGAGTTAATGGCAGAGCCAAGGTAGACAAAATCCCGTACTACTTCAAAGATAACACCCCTATCGAAGCATCCGTTTGAAAGAAAATTTTCTACGATATGTTCAAAATCGAAGAATTTTCTACATAGATATCCGAGCAGATCTTCCGACGAAATGTAAAGCACGTGATAGCGCATCGGTGATATGCGTCAATGACAGCTATGCGTTGAGTTTCTTCCGAAGTTGTCCGACAATCGGCCCTATCATAGTATCCGTTCGGAGAGTAATTTTCTACGCAACGCGAACCCAGTCGGAGAATAAATTCTTGCGGAATCAAACCAACGCGATTGTATGTGCTTTTATTGTGTTCCTCGACTAAATTGAGTTCCGATTGGAACTGACGTTAGTTTCAGAAAATGTTCTGAACAGATACCTCGATAGAGGTAATAATCTGTCAATGGTGATGTTCTGTCCAATTCGTCGATGTTGTGTTTCCTTTCGGGTTGACAGCATATACTTAGTCTTACCCTCATTTACTGCTAGACGCATTTTTCCCCTTCCTTCTCTGCTAGCAAACGTGGGTATGACATCACGTTGAATCCGATCAATGATGTCAATACCTTCGGCGTATGCTAGCTGCATCGATTTATAGAAGGTTGTGGCTCAGGAGTTTTGAACAGCCCTCTCAAGAATTAAGAAAGTATAGCATTTATATATTTATCGTATGCGGCTTTGAAATCGATGAATATGTCTATCTATATTGATGTAGAGTTCTTGAGTTTTTCCAGGATCTGGCGACGTGTGAAGATTTGATCAGTTGTGGAATTTCCTGGCCTAAAACCACACTGATAAGGCCCTATCAGGTTGTTGGTAATCGGTTTCTGACGTTCACACATTACGGCAGATAGGATCTTGTAGGTGATGTTAAGATTTATGCGTCTGTAGTTGGCGCAGTTTAGATGGTCTCCCTTTTTGTGGCTCGAGCAAACGATGCTGAGGTTCCATTTTTCAGGCTTAAGTTTTGATATTTCTATCCTCACTTCTCTGACGGGCTCAGTGGCGCGAAGTTTAGTGCGATGAAGTGCCGCGCCGCGCAGAAGGTCTGGGTTCGATTGCCAGCCGTAGCAACACATAAAATGATTTTTCACTGGCCCTCCTCTCGTGATGATCTGACAAACCACCGGAGTAGTATCAATTGTCAAGTATAGCTTACCTCAACTAAGTCGTTCAAAGTCGGCATAAAACAGGAGGTCCCGCCATTATGCAAGAAGTACACACGCACACATGAATGGTTGTGAGAAAGCTAGGTACTAACGAGCCTGATGCGCCAACAATTTGTTTTTGTAGTTTTTTATCCTTACTTCGGGTGGTTGGTAGTTTTCGCTGTCGTCGCCAACATTGAATGGTTCGTTCTGCCTGACAGCGGAATATTCGTCATCGCCGTTTAATAGTCTGCAGAAGTGGTTCTTCCATGTCCTCAGCATCGACTGTGTCTCAACTGAGATATTTCCTTGTTCGTTTCGACAGGATTTTGTTTGAGTCTTGTATCCTTGGCTTTGACTTTGGTAAAACTTACAAACATCGTTCCTGCAGCGACACCTTTCTATATCCTCGATCGCGCGCGTTTCTTGCTCTTTTCTCTTCTTTCTGAAAGGCCGGTGTTCTTCCCTTATTCTTTGCCAATAGAAGTCAATGGCAGCTCTCATCTTCACCTGCAGCTTATACATTGTTCTTGGGTGCGAGCATCAGTCAAATCAAGGCTCCCTTGCTGGTGGGTGCGAGAAACCTAGCACATCAGTTGTGGTTAATCTAATGGCTTGTTGGAAATAGCATCTTTGCCATTGTTCTTCGACAGTCGAGCTTGTGGTATGGTATTAATCGAGAGGTTAAGGATACGCGCTATGCGCAGGCCTTGGCGGTCTCTTGCGATTGCAGTCTTTCGACATTTAATTGGTTCATAGTATTTTTGATTCCTTGAGACGTGGTTCATATTCGGATTCATACCTTGCCTGCAACAAGGTAGTGGTTCGAGTATGTTAGCCCCTAGAACCGTTCGGACGTCCAAAATACTGGATGCGTGCCTATCGCAATGTGATCGATTTGATTAACTGCTCGTTGATATGAAGAACGCCATGTCCCCTTATGGATATCGGGGTAAGGAAACCGTGTGCTGGCTATAGTGGCATCTCGTTCCGTAGCGAAGTCAATTAGCCTAAGTCCGTTACTAGACGTGTTGTCGTGTAGGCTATATTTTCCGACAATACTGCTAAAGATGTCTTCTCCTCCTTCTTTTGCGTTAAAATCTTCCAGAACGATTTTAACATCGTACTTCGGTAGTCGATCATGATCATGTTTTGTGAAGCAGCTCGTAGAAGCAATCTTTCGCTATATCATCTTTTTCCTCCGTCGGAGCTTGGGTTCATATAAGGCTTATGTTGACGAATTTGGCCTTGATGCGGATTGGTACAATGCGTTCGCTAATGTCTTGAAAACATACGACTTCTTGCCAAAGTCTGGCTCTTAAACAAATCCACATAGTCGCTGTTTCTGTTCACTCTAACACGATCCATAGTAGATGTTACAGCTTTTTATCCTCTTTTTGCTCGGCCCATTCCATCGAATTTCTTGGATGACAGTAATGTCTGCTTTGTAGCAATTTAGAACTTCCGCTAGTTGTTCGCATGCTCCTGTTAAATGTACTCACATTCCAGGTGCAGATACGAACGTCGTTATCCTTTTTTCGTTTAGCATAATTGTCAACAAAAAATCAGTCCTTTCCGTGGCTATTGGTTGCTTCGTAACAATGGTTTGTTGCATGGGTGGGTATGGGTAGTTCACACAAAGCACAACCCTTAACCTGTAGGACTAATTCCAATTTATTAGATACCGCTAGGACACAGGGCCATCAGTATCCACTACGGGATTAAGCGCTGGCCATTTCGTTCATCCGTCACCATCACTGTTACCCTTGAGATTCCTAAATGACCTGTTGTCCGAATATCGCCTTCAAAGCCAGGTATTGAGACATTTCAGCACCTAAATTGCCACCTGTGATCAAGGACTAAACGCGCGGTATTTTATTTAACTCGAAATAAAAGATTATGATCAACAGGGCGATCCAACTCCACATTAAGTAAAAATGATAACCTGCTTATCTCCCACACCTGTGTGTAATAGTCTTTAAATTCAATTACAGTGTGTTAGATACTTCAAACTTTAATTTTTCCAATTTATTATCCATTTTCCAGATCGCCTCTACTTTGTGGCCTTCAAAAAGAACTTCAAGCCAAAGAACACACCAAGTACGCATTATTTTAGCATAGACGACGACTTCGTCTACGAGAATTTCTACAATGACTTTGGCCCACTTAACATTTGCATGCTATATCGTTACTGCCAGAAACTCAATCGAAAAATCACCTCCAAATGGCATTCGAATAAGAAAATCATTCACTACACATCGATGAATCCGGCAAAGCGATTGAATGCCGCCTATCTGATTGGTTCGTATGCAGTAAGTGCAGATTCACTCTCAAACGAAACAAGACATCGTTCACACTAAATCGCTTGAAACTCTTTTTAGGTCATCTACTTGAACAGAACACCAGAGGAGGCATATCGGCCGCTGGTAGCCGGTGATATACCAGCTTATACACGTTTCTGTGATGCCTCCTACGGTCCGAGTGGCTACAAAATCTCCCTAATCGATTGCATAAATGCTGTGTACAAAGCTCTGAAGGCTGGTTTCTTCAACTTTGACGACTTTGATGCCGAGGAGTATGAGTACTTTGAGCGTGTGGAGAACGGTGATTTCAATTGGATTGTGCCCGAGAAGTTTATTGCATTTTGTGGCCCACATCAGAAGTCGAAAACGCTTTCGAACGGTTATCCTTGTCACTCGCCCGAAACGTATTTTGAATATTTTCGGGAGAATAATGTGACGACGGTGATTCGATTGAATGCGAAGGTTTATCACGCGTCCAGCTTTGAGAATGCCGGCTTCGATCATAAGGATTTGTTCTTTATCGATGGCAGTACACCGAGTGATTTGATTTTGAAAAAGTTCCTCAACATCTGTGAGACGACAAAAGGCGCTATTGCGGTGCATTGCAAAGGTAAGCACTTGGATTTGAGGTTATAGGTTGTGTGTTGACCATTTCTCTGTTGTAGCTGGGCTTGGACGAACTGGTAGCTTAATTGGTGCTTACATTATGAAACACTACAGTTTCTCAGCGTTAGAGGCGATAGCATGGCTTCGTCTCTGCCGGCCAGGATCTGTTATTGGCCATCAACAACAGTGGATGGAAGAGTAAGTTATTTATTGACCATGCGAATGGGGTTTATATAAAGGTGCCACCATCTTATTGCAGTAAACAAGCTCTCCTCTGGACAGAGGGTGAACGTCATCGAAAGCGTTGGAATACCGAACCGCCCAAGCATAAATACGGCATTTATTCCAAGATTTTGAATGGCAAAACCAGCAATCAGCTGAACGATAACTCTGAAGTGCTCCTGACACGAGTGAAAGGTATCTCCCAAAAGGTCGACACCATGCACATCAACGATGAGGAGAATGAAAACGGTAATGTACCCAAAAAGAAGGTGCTCGCAACAACGAAAAGCGGCGAAGAAGAGATATCCACCAGCGACGAGGACAACAATGAGGATGAGAAACTCCTCCGTCGTAGCAATGATGTCGTGGATAATAATAAAATCTCCATAGAACCTCTCTACACCGAGAAGAAACTAAAGAAGCCGTGCAGTATTTTCGAAGCAGCGAACAAACATACAATAGCGTCCACTGTGAAGATGACACAGGCAGCGATTGATAAGAAGAACGCCCAAACCCAAGGCGATAAACTGAATCAAATCAAAGCAATGCGTCGCCAGCACAACTCCAGATCGGTCAATGTCGCTGGAACACTGTTAGTTTTTGGAATTTTCCTTTGAAATTATTTATTTTCCCACCATCTCTTGCAGTGATTGTGACAATCCAGCAAGGCATACACGTGCGAGATCGCAGCCATTCCGGAATAATAATGGAAATATCGTGAATGTCCTAAGTAGTGGTGGCTGCTCACCATCCCCACAGCTCTTGAAGAACACCATCGATTGTATAAATGTGGAGACAACAGTGCAAACAACACCCTCGGGTACAACCACCAGTACCACGAGCTCGATAAGCAGTACAAGAACGAAAGGTCTTTCGTTCTATAGGAAGAGGTAAGTTGAAAAGAAGGGGGGGAGGTCCACGAAGTCGTGTGTAAATTTTATTTTAATTTGCGATGCCGTAATACGTTTTCCTTTAATCCATTCCAATTCCGTCCTACTTCTGAATTTTTTTTTATACTGATTCCTATAAATAAGAGAATGCGCCCCGGAATGCTTGCATATTTTTATGTTCGGGAATGTTGTATATTAAGAAAACGGTTTTTATTTTTTGTTAACAAATTGGTGTAACTATTTTGTTGTTGTTTTTACAAATCGGTTAGTACTGAATGTTTAGTTTTTAAAGTGTTTGCCAGAGTATTTAGTTGTTTTTAAATATGTGACGTTATTGATTGCAGTATAACAGTTTGTGTGACCTTAAGCCGCTTAAGCGAGGGTCTACAGTTCCCAATGTGATTTGTTGAAATATTCCCCTTAGCTTGTGCCGTCCTTTTGAATATTTTTTCTTACAATTACGCCCTTTAAAAGTGCAACTATTGAGAAATCTGGGAAAAGAAATTTTACATTCAATACTCACATACTTCCGTAACACTGATGACCACCGTCCGGTTTGAACCTTGGGGCAAACTAACATGCCGTCCCGGTTACCCTAGTCTTTGACTAAGCACATTAAGCGTGTCAAATTCTCCCCCACGACCAAAAGCTGAGGCAAATTCTACTATGTGCCAAAGGTAGTAACAACTTTTGGTCGTTTGTAAACATCAAGAATTGGACGTCATCTTCCATCCTAACGCTCATTTACAATGACATTCCAGCTTATCTGCATGCTGCTCATTTCGCAGCCAGTTTCACTTTGCCAGATTGTGCCCATTCTCATCCTGTACTTGAGAGGGTAGAACATTCTATTGGACTAATCAACTTCGTACCCGTATAGGAGCAAGCGTGTTATTTGATCTCAACATTCCCAAATCGTCTGGTACTGATGGTATCTCCCTCATAATTTGGAAGAGGCGTTCTTCCACGCTGGCAAAACCACTGCGTTAGCTTTTCCATCTGTCCTATTTATCAGGACTCTTTCCAAGGAGATTAAAAACAGCATTGGTTCAGCGCGTGCTTAATAAAAAGCTCAGCTCCCTCATTTTAGTGCTGATAAACCGTCAGCTTATGAAATATCATGAATCACGAAAACTCCTCAATGACCTACAATACGGTTTTCGTAGCAACAGGTCCACTGGTGATTTGATGATATATCTCACCAAAAAGTGGAACCAATCAATCAACCTTGGTGGCGAAAACAAGATCTTTGTCCTTGATATTTCAAATGCATGGTTTGGCATCAAGCTTTTAGCGAAAATACGTGCGCTTTTAGAATCGATGAAACTTGTCTTCTATGGATTAGAAACCACCTCTCGAAACGTTCCATTCAAGGTGTTTTGGACGGTTTCAAATCTGCTACTGGCCAAATAAATACTGGTGTTGCCCAAGGCTCGCAACGTTTAATCATCAAAACGTTCAGTTTAAGTTGTTTTGGAGAGTTTCAAGTCTCCTACTCACCAAAAAAATGTTATTGTTTCCCAAGGCTCCGTTTTGTCTCTGACACTCTTTCTCGTTTTTATTAATGACCTCCTGTCTGCATCTTCTAATCCACTCCATTTCATTGCTGATGACGGTACCGTCAGCTTTTCATATTCGTTCTCGAATCTTCGCTTCATTCCGGAATGTAGCGCCACTCAAATAAGTAACTAAGTCTCGAATCCTCGCTCTTCACCTTCGGACGTGGAACAAAAATGGCAAAAATATGTTTACTTCATAAATTTCCAACCTCAACTTACTTACTTAAGTGGAGCTACAGTCTGGAATGAACCTGGGCATCAACAAACAAGCCTCTCAAATTAGCCCAGTCCTAAGCTAACTGCATCCAGTTGCACATTCCAAGTTGGTGGAGGTCGGTTTCTACTTGTGCGCGCCACTTAAGATGCGATCTTCCTCTAATGCGTCCGACGTCTGGCTGGGAATCGAAGACTCCGCGAGACGGAGTATTGATGTCAATTTGTTCTACATGTCCTAGCCATCTTAAACGTCCATTGCGGAGTTTTTTGATTAGGGGCATGTTGCTGTACAGTTCGTATAATTCTTGGTTGAATCTTCGTCTATATAGCCCGTCAACGGAAAGAGGACCGAAGATTTTTCGAAGAATTTTCCTCTCAAATCGACCACGGTCCATGCTTCAGCGCCGTACAACAGGACTGGGATGATCAGGGTCTTGTATAGGATCTCCTTAGTAGTTCGAGTGAAGGCTTTACTACTGAATTGCCTTCTTAGCCCGGAGAAACAGAGGTTGGCAAGAGTAATTCTTCGTTTGATTTCCGACGAGATATTGTTGTCAGAGTTAATAGCGGAGGCGAGGTAGCCAAAGTCCCATTCCCGTACTACCTCAAAGGTATATCTGTCTGTCATCTGTCCAATTCGTCGATGTTGTGTGTCCTTTCGTGTTGACAGCATGTACTTAGTCTTACCCTCATTTACTGCTTAACCCATTTTTGCCGCTTCCTTCTACCTACCAGCAAACGTGGCTATGACATAACGTTGAGTCCTACCAATGATGTCAACATCTTCGGCGTATGCTAGTAGTTGCACCGATTTTTGGAAGATTGTGCCTCTGGTTTTGGTTCTGGAATTTTGCACAATCCTCTCAAGAATCATATTAAAGAAGTCACAGACAGTGCGTCGCCTTACCAAAATCCCTTTTTTAGTATCTAACAAGCTGGCCCGTCAAACGTTGTTTTGCCATTATCAAATGGAATGACCGCCTACAGCGCCACCTGTTGAGAATTTTTCAATTTTTCTTTTTTCCTAAACCTTCGCGGAGCAATTACGAACAAATCCGCAGAAGGAAGTATCCAATTTGGTCCAGTCGTTTTCGAGTTTTAAGCATCCGAACAAACCAAGATCCATTTTTATATATATAGATGTGTCGGTGAGGTAATTTCCGACCCTGATGGAGCAGCGATAATTCTCCATCGTCATCCTACACAGACTGACAAGTTTTGGCGGTATACCTAAACTAGACATGGCATAGTTTAGGTATAAATGCTGTCCTATGCGACTTTAAAATCGATGAATAGGTGGTGAGTATCGATTTGGACTTCTTGGGGTTTTTCCAGGATCTGCCGAAGTATGATGATCTCATCAGTTGTGGACGTTCCTAGCCTAAAACCACACTGATAAGGGCCGATCAGTTGTTGGTAAGCGGTTTCAGGAGTTCAAATATTACGGCAGATTGGATCTTGTAGGTGATGTTGAGGAGACTTATGGGTTGGCGCAGTTTAGAGCGTCTCCCTTTTTGAGGATCGGGCAAACGATGCTGGGGTTCCATTTTTCAGGCCTTCTTTCAACCGACCAGTTTTGGCTTATGATTTGGATGATGTTACCAAGTAATATTCGACAGCTTTATAAAGCTCGGCGGTAAGTCATTTTCGGCATCCTTGTTTAGCTTGAGTTTAGATATTGCTATCCTCACTTCACTTGGGTCGGGTTTTTGGTTGTTTTCGCTGTCGTTGTCAATATTAAATGGTTCGTTCTGCCTGACAGCTTAATGTTGTTCGTCATCGCTGTTTGACAGTCTGCAGAAGTGGTTCTTCCATATCCTCAGCATCGACTGTGTCTCAACTACGATATTTCCTTGTTCATCTCGACAGCCTTGAATCCTTGGCTTTTACGTTTTACACTTAGGTAGAACTTGCGATCATCGTTCCTGGAGTGGCACCTCTCTATATCCTCGATCGCGCACTTTTCTTGGTTTTTTTTTTTTTTGAAAAGCCGGTGTTCTTCCCTTCTTCTTTGGCTATAGATCTCGATGACAGCTGTCGTTTTCACCTGCAGCTTAGCCTTGTAGGCCTCGTTCTTAGCTGCTAGCATCTATCAGCATATCAAACCAAGGCTTTCTTGCTGCTGGGCGCGGGAAACCTAGCACATCGGTTGCGGCTGATTTAATGACTTGTTGGCATCGTTGCCATTGGTCTTCGACATTCAATGCTGGTGATATGGTGTTAAGCTGATGGCTCCTAGACTGTGAAAATTCTCCCTGCCGTCACAGCTATTGATGTCCTCTAGAGTCTGAAACCGAGTCAAGTTTCTTCGGTAACGTTTCGATGGCTATGTAGAAGATCCACGGTTCAGAAAGTAATATTATTTCCTCACTTTCTATCCAGTTTTTGCAAGTGATGGTGGACCACGTTTGGATCCCTACCTGCAATGTCAACGTTTACATTCTTAATCACTTGCAGGCACTCCTTAATATTGCCGTAGAACCATCTGAGGCTGGAATCTGTTGCTGTGGCAACTGAATTCATCAAAAGTTTATTTAATTGAGCTGCCAGCAGCAATATTTTGTCATTGTAGCAAGGAGCGTGCTGGTTGAACCTAACCCTTGTCCAACCAGCACACTCCTTGCTACTTCGTAATTGCTATCCATTTGGTAGAAGTTTTGAATTCGTTTCTGATCTAGAAATGAAGCCGATGGTAGTGACTGGTCGTGACGCTTTTTATTGAATAAATTATGGAATTGCAATCAATTTAATTATTGACCATCAAACATAGGAGCTCAATATTTTTTTGTGGCTTCATCAATACATTTAAGGGCTCTGCTTTTTTGATGGAAATGTCACCTGCACTATAGTAATCCCACACGCCATCAGCAGTCGTTTCATCCGCCAGTCCTTCGATATAAGCTTCTAATTTTATTCCAGTTTTGTTCTCTATTTTTTGCCTTAAATAGACACAATTGGCACCTCTTTTTGTCGGGTTCTTCTATAGACTTGTTGAGTGGCCTCCTTAATACATTGATGAAGACGCTTTCCTTGTTGCTCATTTGAGCTGTTATTTTCCATTTTAGTTTCAGGAATGCCACTTAGGTTTTGTGATCATTCTATTGGGTTATAATATAAAGTAGATCCTAATTTTTTTTCCTAAAAGTACCATGTAACCTTGTCGATGTATCTCCAACGCCGACGCAGACGTTTTATTTCCCTTTTCATTTTCATTTTGCTCCGAAAACCTGTCAGTTAGCCTGTAACAAATTCCTTCTAAGGTTCTTCCTGTTAAGGGTTTATAAGGCACTTCCGAACAAATTCGGCCCTATCGAGGTATCCGGCGGAGCGGACAATTTTCTGCAACTCATACTTCGTCGGAGGTTCAAATTCTATTCGAGGTATGTGTCATCAAAAAAATACTAAACAGACGCGACAGCTTCACTTCGCTACAATTCGTAAATAAATTCCGCGAAGAATTTGTGTCTGAGGAAATCGGAAAAAGAATGCCACTTAGCTGTCAAAAATTGCACGAAAAATGCACCTGAACGCACTTCAACGCAATTCGACGGGATCCGTTACAAAACGTCGGAAAAATCTTCCGAACACCTTTTCGGAAGAATACCTCGAAGCAAGAGTCGTCCGAATCGTACAAAATCTGAGAATTTTGCGCTCCGATGGATACCTCGATAGGGCCGATTGTCCATGCGACCTTTCGATGTATCTCCGACACCGATTTCCGCAAACGTTTTTCCTCCTTATGAAACCTGGTACCAAAAACCTGGCAGTAAGTCTGAACAAATTTCTTGTTGGTGTCTTTTTGTTCTGTGATCTAATGAGTTTGGCAAACCACATCAATGGCTCTCCCAAGAGTTTCTGATTTGATCAGAATATTGAGCACGGATTTTAGTATCCCGTTGCCAAAGTCTTCCCATTGGCACCCTAGCTTATTCTTTACCTTGTTGAGATAATCTAGAGTCTGGATACTGGGACTATCCTTAGACAATCGTGCAGATTACTTCTTCCAGCTGCTCCTAATGGCAATCGATGAATTCTATGTCTGGCGGTTCAAAACGTGGTGTATTTCATTGATTTGTTGCCGCATTGGACAAGATTAAGTGACCGTAGCGAGTTTTCCAACAGTTTGCTTCGGGTTTGCTTCGCCTTCGTCTTCAACATCATTTCATTCAAGAAAAAAACTCGTAGTAAGGGGGTGATGACTCCTCCCTGTGGTTGTCGTCAAGAATATATAATTCAAGACAAAAACTCCTATTAAGGGGGTATGACTCCTCCCTGTGGTTTGCCTCTTTCTTTTCCTGGATCTTTCTGTGACTTCAGCATTGATGTGCAGTCTTAAGATGGATTAGGTTAAGTTAGATGGGCTGTTGACGCTCGAGTGAGTCGTCAAGCTCGCATAGGCCTACGTGGGCCCATAGCGATACCCTTCGAAGAAAGTACCCTGAAATAGAGAGAGAGGATACCTGGTTAATTTCACTAGTGATACTTATGCGGTGCTGGTCTGTGTTGCTCCTTCAACCTCAAAGAGGTAGTTGCTCCATCCTGATCTGCTACAAAAGCGGTATTGGGATAGTCATTGGGTCTCTTAGGTCGTCGAAGTATAGGCTGCCTAGTATTTTTAAACGGCTGCCACTGATCGCAGGGCAGTGGCATAGTAGGTGTGAGACCTCTTCTTCGACGTCTGGGTTCTGGTGCCCTGAAATAGAGAAAGAGGATACCTGGTTAAGTTCACTAGTGATACTTATGCGGTGCTGGTCTGTGTTGCTCCTTCAACCTCAAAGAGGTTGTTGCTCCATCCTGATCTGCTACAAAAGCGGACTATCAGCGCTATTGGGATAGTCGTTGGGTCTCTTAGGTCGTCGAAGTATAGGCTGCCTAGTATTTTTAAACGGCTGCCACTGATCGCAGGGCAGTGACATAGTAGGTGTGAGACCTCTTCTTCGACGTCTGGGTCGCTGCATTTCCTGCAAAGTTGGTTCGCACCAGTCAGTTTTATTGGAGTGCTTACCCAACAGGTTGTGACCTGTTATCACTTCACCGCTATAGAAATGAAAGCTCTGTTCAAAGCTATTAGCTTGTTTGATTTACTGCCGCTTAACTCCGGCCAGAGAGATTTTGTGTGCATACAAGTTATTGTATTTTGCCATCTTGTTATGGTTGCTTTTGGAGTGTGTTTGGTTATTACATGTTTTTTAGATGCTAGCGTGGGATTGACCCTTTTATCAGCTAGGGAAATGCAACTGGACGATCCTAGTCTAGCTAGCTCGTCTGCTTTCTCATTTCCTATAATGTCATTATGTCCTGGCACCCAGATAATTTGGACTTTGTTATGGTTACAAAGAGCCTTCAGCTCTTCGCAGCAGCGGCCAACTACCCGTGATTTTACTATATTGGATGCCAGAACTTTAATGGCCACTTGACTATCCACTTACTTACTCAAGTGGCGCTACAGTCCGGGATAAACCTGGGCCTCAACCAACATGCCTCTCCAATTAGCCCGGTCCTTAGCTAACTGCCTCCAGTTGCGCACTCCAAGTTGGTAGAGGTCGGTTTCTACTTGTGCGCGCCACTTAAGGCGAGGTCTTCCTCTACTGCGTCCGACGTCTGGCTGCGAATCGAAGACTCTGCGAGCCGGAGTATTGGTGTCCATTCGTTCTACATGTCCTAGCCATCTTAAACGTCCAATGCGGAGTTTTTTGACTAGGGGTATGTCGCTGTACAGCTCGTATAGTTCGTGGTTGAATCTTCGTCTCCATAGCACGTCAACGCAAACGGGACCGAAGATTTTCCGAAGAATTTTTCTCTCGAATCGACCAAGGATTTCTTCATCCGCTTGGATACGGTCCATGCTTCAGCGCCGTAGAGCAGGACTGGGATGATCAGGGTCTTATATAGGATCTCCTTAGTAGTTCGAGTGAGGGCTTTACTACTAAATTGCCTTCTTAGCCCGAAGAAACAGCGGTTGGCAAGAGTAATTCTTCGTTTAATTTCTGACGAGATGTTGTTGTCGGAGTTAAAAGCGCAGCCGAGGTAGACAAAGTCCCGTACTACCTCAAAGTTATATCTGTCAATGGTGACGTTCTGTCCAATTCGTCGATGTTGTGTGTCCTTTCGTGTTGACAGCATATACTTAGTCTTACCCTCATTTCCTGCTAAACCCATTTTTGCCGCTTCCTTCTCTATACTAGCAAACGTGGCTATGACATCACGTTGAGTCCTACCAATGATGTCAATATCGTCGGCGCATGCTAGTAGCTGCACCGATTTTTGGAAAATTGTGCCTCTGGTGTTGGCTCGGGAGTTTTGCACAATCCTCTCAAGAATCAAATTGAAGAAGTCACATGACAGCGCATCGCATTGCCTAAATCCTTTTTTGGTATCGAATGTGTCGGTGAGGTCGTTTCCGACCCTGATGGTACAGCGAGAATTCTCCATCATCATCCTACACAAACGGACGAGTTTGGGCGGTATACCAAAACTAGACATGGCTCTGTATAGTTCGTCTCTATAAATGCTATCGTATGAGGCTTTGAAATCGATAAATAGGTGGTGGGTATCGATTTGGACTTCTTGGGTTTTTTTCCAGGATCTGCCGAAGTGTGAAAATTTGATCGATTATGGACTTTTCTGGCCTAAAACCACACTGATAAGGGCCGATCAGGTTGTTGGTTGGATCTTCTAAGCGATGTTGAGTAGACATATGCCTCTGTAGTTGGCGCAGTTCAGAGGGTTTTTGACTATCCACGTAGATGGAGATATCCTCATGTGATATGTCCAATACCCTAGACGATTCGGCAGCTTCGAGTATGGCCAGGATCTCAGCTTGGAATACACTGCACGAGTTTGCTTATCTCAGGGATGTAGCTAGCCCGATCTTTTCAGAGTAGACACCAGAGCCCACTCCGACTTCCATTTTAGATCCGTCGGTATAAATTGCTATTTCTATGTTAGATAACACATTGTTTGAAGACCATTCGTCTCTGCTTGGTATTCTGATAGAATAATATCAAAGGCGTGGTATGGGGTAATGTAGTCAGATGCTGCATCCGCATATAAGATGGGTTACCTGGATGGGACATGGAAGTGGATTATGTAGAGAAGATCAAACTTTTTTTTTTTTTTGTAATATGTTCTTCCTTAAGTTATGTTAGGAATTTTATGCTCCTTGTATTTTTTTGTACTGCATGCCAATAAATTTTGATCAAATCAAAACGAAAAATTTATTCAAATTCGAAAGAAAAGTTTTATTTTTTTTTTTAATGACAAAAATAATTTTGTTTGGAAATAAAAAGCTCGTTGTTTCTGTTGTAATGTTGTCGTTGTTGTTATTTTTGTATTTCTTCTTCTTTTTATTTTGTTTTTCGCTTTCATCTCCTTCCTTCCTTCAATCTGTCAATTGGAATACTGCTTGATAGCCTAGTTATGCTTGTTAAATTGATAAATTGTAAACTGGAGAATAGTGTTGTCATGTTCTCATCATCTTTCTCTTTTACTCTCTTTCTCTCTGTATCCCTCATTTAAAAATATTCAAATAAAAAAACAAACAAACCTAACAGAATGGGCCTAATGCACTTGCGTAAAGCGGAAGCACAACAGAGTAATATCCCATCAACATCCTACTCTAGTACTTCTACCATTACCACCACTAACAGCTCCTCCTCTCCATCAACCACCACGACAAACAGTGTTGTTGCTTCAGCAACAACTGCTGCTACTACAACTACTAACAACAACAACAACAATAATATTAGTTCAGCGACAGCCGTTGCTGCATCAGCCTCAGTCCAAAATTCCAACCAACATCTGCATCTGCATCATCATCATCATCATCACCACCAACATCAACAGCATTATCAGCAACAGCAGCAGCAACAACATGATGTGACTGCACCAACCCTTAGTAGTTTGAATAAACAGACCAAAACCCACAACAACACCCTAATATCCTCGTCCAACAATCATCAAAACAGTGTTATGGCATCGATAACCGAGAGTAAAATTCCAATAGTTCGCGATGTGGACAGTGGTGGAGGTGGAACTGCTGGAGGAGTGGTAGGAGAAAGCAACAACAGCACCAACAACCACAGCACACCGACAACGACATCAGCAACAGTGCGATCTTCGTCACGTCTGGGTCATCATTTGCATCACATGACGTTGCGAGGACGATCCCGAATACGTTATCGGACATCGGCGCACAGCGTCGAACAACAACCTCCGCCACCTACAGCTGGTACTACTTTACTAGGTGTTGCTGCAGCTAGTGCTAACCGATACTATCGTGACAGTTCAACAACTGCCACATGCACTATGACCACTACCAACAACAACAATAACAACAACACTTCCTCATCCCCAGTATTATCTGTGTGTGCTTCTTCTGGTGCTCAAGGCGCTGTAGTTGATCTCAATTCGAATCCGATCAGCGGCACCGTCTCCGTCGTCACATCAAAGTCGACAACAACGGGTGTAAGCAACAAATTGCTAATCGATGATAATAGTCTCTCTTCTTCCAGCAACAAATCGTCCGGTGGGGTTGTCTTGGAATTAAATGCCGCTACCGCTGCCACAGCTGCCGCCGTCGCTCCTGCCACTGGCACCGGAGTGTCCACCAATCACTCTCAGTACCATCATCATCACCTGCATCATCATCATCATCATCAACCATCAGGTATACCGGTTAACAATAACACGAAGCGCAACAAACGCTCGTTAAGTAGCACTCGCATCGAGAAGGACAAGTGCGACGAGTACAACACGAAGCTTCTGCGAAAGACTGCCAACCAAAGCGGAACTAACAGTAACAATATTAATAACAATAATTCCACTAACAACAATTTAACCGCACCAACAACCACAACAACAGCAGCAACATCATCCCCATCACTAACATCAACGTCTACAGCTTACAGGGCTGGCACATACACTCATGTGCACGGTGTCACATCGGTGTCGGCATCCACATCGCCAGCGCCAGTGGTAAAGAATTCCTCATTGGCCCGTCGGCTAGTTGGGCCCGGATCAGTGGTGGATTCTTTACTCCTGCACACGCAAGCAGCTCCGGCGACAACGACGACGACGAACAGTGGACGTAGTATAAGTAGATTCTCAGATCCGCAACAGGATCCGCCACTGCGGCAGTCCCTATCGCTGAAGCTACGCAAAAAGGTCAGTTATTAGGGTCTAAGCGGCAGTAGGTGGTGGTGGGTGTTGTAGCCTTAATGTCTAATACTGTTTGTCTATTGTTTTTTACTTTTTATTTGTTTGTGTGTGTTGGTTTTTTAAGATGAACAATTTTTTTTTATAAGAAAAGCATGTACCATGAGAGGAATTTGAATTGTAGGTGATATTGGGAAGGAGTCTGTGTAATTTTAAATCTATTTTTGTTGGTCCTTCGAGCTGGATTTGAATTTTTTTAAATTTGTGGGAGAACGGCGGGGGAGTTGTGAGGATTGCAATAGGTTTTTCACGAAATCCTGAGCGAAAAGTAGGTAATTGTCGTTGAGGTATTAAAATCAAATCAAAATCAAACGCGAAAGGATATCTTCTGAATCTTTTCAAGGTTTCAAAAGCCTAATCTGAAGTGACTGTGGTGGAGACTTATATTTAGCTACAACCTATGCTGTTGCGTAATAATCGAATGCCCCCTTATCTAAAGTGGATATTAGAGATCTGCATTGAATGTCTTGAAGTTTTCCAAGTTCCAAGACATTCGTTTTATTTCGAGTACACTTCATTATTGTACTCACTGCTTGAAAAGTAAAATGAATGAATCACCTGACAATTGAATACTATATGAGTTTGGTACTTATTTGAAACCAAACACTTAGTGCAGTGCATTCATAGCATTCGAGTATTCAAAAATGGGTATTCATAATAAGTAGTGTACACTACACTGAGTACACAGAGTACACTGAGTACACCAAATATTCGTTGTTGAAAGTCATAAGCAAGTTTATTAAATCTCAGATTAGTTAGAAATGGATGTTAGTAAAAGAAACAAATTCAGACGTGGTTAATAACACTATTTATTTATAATAATATAATGAGGGCTCAGTGGCGCGATGGTAAGTGCGATGAACTGCCGCGCAGGAGGTCTGGGTTCGATTCCCAGCCGTAGCAACACCTAAATGATTTTTCACTGGCCCTCCTCTCGTGATGATCTGACAAATCATTCGAGTAGTATCAATTGCCAAGAATAGCTTATCTCAACTTAGCCGTTCGGATTCGGCATAAAACAGGAGGTCCCGCCATCGTGCAAGAAGTACACACGTACATGGTTGTGAGAAAGCTAGGCCCTGGGTACTAACGAGCCTGTTGCGCCAAAAATTTGTTATTTTTTATTTATAATAAATTATAATATGTCGTTACAAATATCAATTTTTTTTATATTGGAATGTAAGAACATAATTTGATTAATTTAAATTGGGTCGGATCCAATTAGATAACGTTTTTCTGAAATAAGCATTCTAGCTGATGAAAATATGCGTTCAGAGGCAGCACTACTTGCCGGCGTAGCTATGATTTTACAGCCAGTAATTCGCTGTTTACTTTATCATTTGAATTGGTAGTTTCTACTGGCTGAATAAAGTCTGCAAACAAATCTTTTCCATCTGATACTAGGCTATCCAACTCTTCATTTAACAGTCGTTCAAAGATGTGAGCATCCGGTTCAAGAATTTCATTTTTGTCATTGTTGTCCTTAATATATATATTTGTCGGATTCCCGTCGCCAGGATCATTGTTGCACTCCATTATGAATTGCAGCGATCCCAGAGCACACAACCTTCCTCGATCCTTACTTAATTGCCATTCCCTGTAACGTCGCACCTTTTTCAATCGAGATCGACCACACCCTTCGAGTCTCTAATCGACGTTCAGAGAAATAACGTTCAGGCGATTTAGTTGTGTTATCTGATTCCGCTTAGACATAACAACCTTATGGTATGTCTACACATTCATGAGTCCAATCTAAAGCGCACGCTCCGACACGGCCATCCTACAAGTCACATGTCCTCATGTGATAACATAATCTTATTCACTCGGCCCGCCTGACCTAAAGAACTTCCTATTCAGTTCCTTAATAAAAAAATTTTTTTTTTTTTTTTTAGTTCGTTTCATTAACCATAGACCACCAGCACCATATAGTAGTGATCTATACGTCACCTTTTTCAATTAATCATGTTCTTTACCCACTACATCCAGTAGTAGAAAGAACAGCGCGTAAATCCAGCACTCGTTATCACTTACATCTAGCAATAGCAAACAGACAACACTTTCCATTGTGTTCTTTACCACCTCCATCTAGTAGTAGTAACCCAACGCTTAAATCCAGCGCCCTTTATCACTTACATCCAGTGATAGAAAACCAACATACAACACTTTAAATTATGTTCTTTATCACTTAAATCCAGTGATAGCAAACGTACACGTACCAGATACGCACCGCGCACTCACGGTCTACATTAACGAGATTCCGATTTCTATCGAGCTACGGCTACGCACTGATATCTTTCCAAATCAAAATAGTTATTATTATTTTTTTTATTAATGAACATTCTGAGCCCGAATCAAAATAAAATAAAATTCGCTCACCAAAATGACTTAAACTACCCAACGGTCCGCTAACATCACATACATCCACACGTCGCTCATCTGCAGACACATCATCCTTTAGCGTTTTATTGGGACAGCGAGATGCGAAATGACCAGCACCATGGCACTTAAAGCATACGAGAGTAGGTATTTGTAGGCTGCACTGTTGTTGAACTTTTTTTCGTTATCTCGGCAAATGATGTCTTCGGTCGGTTGTCTCTTTTCAGGATATCCTTAGGATAACGGCATGCTGCTGACTTATGGCCCATCCTGCCACAATTAAAACACTTTACACTTGGCGTAACTGGAACTGTCTTGTATCGTCTTGAGTCGGGTTCATCTTGATCACTATGCGATACTGCTATTCGTCTTTTTAAAAATGACATTGCACGTAACTCCTGTTGCATTTGGCTCCTGGTGTTAATTTCAGTAGTAAACGCCAAACTTTGTACACGTGGTTCAAACTGGGATACATGTGCCAATACTGTTGCAACCGCAATCTGTTCTGTCGTCAAAGTTTCCACCGTGACATCAGTGACGTCATCACACTAGCAGCATAAGCAGCAAGACATTCACCCTCTTTCGGCTAACGTTGGCTCATATTTATCAAAAGAGCAGGAACAGTTTCAGGACACACATATCTTGCAGAAAAAATGTCTTTGAACTCACTCCAAGTCATACCAGGAAACGACACAGTAGACAACCACACCGACGCTTGCCCTTTTAAACAACGACTGAGTGGAATCACTAAAGAAGCACCCTGCAATGGCTTGTCTGCCATGCACATGTCTGCTGTGGATATCCATGCACGAGAATCTACCTCCATTTTGTCTGGATCAAAATCGGGCAATTGTATGTTGACTGTCGGCGTCCTCACAGCTTGCAACAAAGTCAAAAAGTTTGTATTCTGCTGCTCCAGTATCCTTTTCCATTTTTCATCATTGGCGTTTTCTTGAGAACAGCATCCCACTTCTGATGTCGGATTCCCGTCGCCAGGATCATTGTCATTGTTGCACTCCATTATGAATTGCAGCGATCCCAGAGCACACAATCTGATGTCGGATTCCCGTCGCCAGGATCATTGTCATTGTTGCACTCCATTATGAATTGCAGCGATCCCAGAGCACACAACCTTCCTCGATCCTTACTTAATTGCCATTCCCTGTAACGTCGCACCTTTTTCAATCGAGATCGACCACACCCTTCGAAGGTCTAATCGACGTTCAGAGAAATAACGTTCAGGCGATTTAGTTGTGTTATCTGATTCCGCTTAGACATAACAACCTTATGGTATGTCTACACATTCATGAGCCCAATCTAAAGCGCACGCTCTGACATATTTTTTAAATATTTTACTAGTTTAGTGCACGTATTACATAATTCAATTACTTCGGGGATTTCCTTAATACTTTTTTCTATAATATTATGTGATAAATGATTTATACAAATGAGCGGAAGGCGGCAATCATATTTGACCCCCTGTCCGTCACTATAATGGCCTTGGGATTTAAATAACATTCAAATTCATTTAAAAGTGCTGTGATTTTGGAGTTAATGTTTTGACCTGAAATTTTAATGGAATGTTTGGTTATACTTCAAAGTATTTTGGAAACAATCACCTGTACATGATACGCCCTTCATAGATTGCAAACCCAGGAGTCTAGAAATTAGTTTCCCTTCCTTGACGTAATGGATTTTTAACGATAGGTATCAGCGTTACCAGATTTAGCAGTTTCCTGCGATTTTAGCAGTTTTTGATCATGAAAATGACCTGCAGCAGTTTTTTTTAGCATATTTTTAAATTTTAGCAGTTTTCAGCAGTTTTCAAACAAACAAAAATTTATACATGTTTTTAATTGTTTGGGCGACAGTAAACACGGATACACGATCATCTTCAAAAAAAATGATCCCAAAGAAGAAATGCAAATACGCAGAGTTACGGTTAGAAAGCAAACAAAGCAAACACAGCTGTTTATGGGTAGTGTCGGTGAAGTGGCTACCTATTGATGTAACTGCGTAGCATTTCCAAAAGGAAAGGGTGCAGATTGGTTGGACAACGACACTCAATCCAAATTGTGTATTTATTAAATGCGTATGTCACTCGGTTGATGTAGCTGTCAGTCATGCCAGTAAGAAATTGCTAAGAAGCATTGAGCAATTGGTCAAAGATGTCTAATCATACTTTTCTCGAAGTAGTAAAAGACAACGAGAATTTTTAGAATTCAAAGAGTTTTTTGAAACAAAAAAGCGTAGGATTTTGAGCCACTAAAACAATAGATGGCTATCGCTAAATTCTTGCGTCAATCCAATTATAGATCAATGGAGTGCATTAAAATTGTATTTCCAAGGTGAATATTTCACAACAAATTCTGTCCCAAACGAATTTATTTTTAATAATTTGAATGACAGTATAATAATACATTTTATGCAATAGATTACATTATACCTATGGTAAGCAAATTCAACATTATATTTCAAAGCGATTAAGCCAATATTCACTATTTTGATAAAAAAAAATAAAAGGAAATGTCAGTAAACAACAATAAGTATCCAACAATAACTAAATCTGCAATATTTACGCTTATTGACATCTAAAACTGTTTGTGAAACAATATTTTCGCAGGTAAATCCGTTAAAAGCTAAAAACCGTAATCGCTTCAGTAACGAAAATGTTGCTTTGCAAGTAAAGCAGAGGGTTTCTTAAGGTGAAGGCTGTTATAACTTTGTTCCAACAAATAAAATGGCAACTTCAATAAATTGAAAGATTCTTTATAAAGATTCCGAATCTTATATAATAACAATTGTAACTTTTTATATATTTTTTGAACTCCAAAAAAAAAAACGTGTTTCTCAAGGAAAAATCGATCGCAGTTTTGTTTAGCATTTTTTTACACTTCTGTCTAGCAGGTTTTGCAGTTTTTCGTCCTACCTTTAGCAGGTTTAAAAAAAATTATCTGATAGCGCTGATAGGTATGCAGTTCTTAAATAATTGTCTGTCCAAACGTCTGAAGTCAGTCCATATCCAATATTTTTAACATAAAGTATATCAGCTTTCACAACTTTTAAGTATTTATCATATAAAGTTTGGATGTTACGTGAAACTGTTGTAGTAATTTGTCCACGTCAATATTTGGGCCATATTTTGCATCAATGGATATTAAAAATTCAGCGAAACTTTTCAAACCACAATCTCCTATAATATTAAAGGGCCGGCAGTTTTCTATTGACCATTTTGTTATCAACATTACACTTTTTTTTATCTTCAGCGTCTACTTGTATTTTTTTCTAATTTGTTATCAGTTCTTATTTTTTTAAATATGTAGCATTTATGTTTAACTAAATTTGAAGTGCTTTTAGAGTTAAATTTGTGTACCGAAAAACAATTTTTACACGCCACTAAATTTTGAATCTTCTCATCGTTTTCATTTTTAATTGTTCCAAATGTATCCCATACTTTACTACGGCTTCTTTTGTTGTTAATTTTAAATTTACCACTGATAATATTTCGGAATTGTTCAATAAACCGCTAACGCTGGCCATTGAGACATTGGAGTCATTTGTTTAATCCTTGTTTAATAAAATAGCAAATTTTAGTATAACCCTTCTATAAAAGACAAAAATTTACTTACATCAGTCGTTTCAATGAATAGTGTACACTGAAGTACTGTACTCGTTTAGAAAGAGCAAATGAATGCATTCATGCAGGCCTCTAGTGGATATACCTAGGAACTAACAAATGCTTAGGCTACTGACATATTTCTTCACCAATATAGTAGCTCTAGGGCTGGTATTAGTCTATAGTTGGTTGGGTATCAACTATTAGTAGGCGGTGTACGTCTTCCCTCATCATACTCAGGTCAATATAGACCATTTGTGTGATGCCCGTTGGGGGGGTCCACGTGTGTGGATAGCTTCTTCATTTGACCCATTACTATCCATTGTTATTAGTCCCTTTCCAGCCACCCAGATGTTGTTGCAAAACTGAAAAGATTAGAGAGAGGTGGCATTAATACTTACTTACAAAAGTGGCGTTGCAGTCCATCGTAAATCGGGCCATCAACCTACATACCTCCCCATTTAGCCCGGTCTATGGCCAACTACCTTCAGATTCACACTTAAAATTAGTTGAGTTCGGTTTCTACTTGTGCGTGCCACTTAAGACAAGGTCTTCCTCTACTCCATCTAACGTCTGGCAAAGACTCTGCGGGCCAGAATATTGGTGTTCATTTGCTATAAATATTTCTTTTTTTTTTTTGTTTTTCGAGTGTAGCCTACTTTGGCTTCGATATATGTTGTAGTGGAATTGTAGTCTTTTGCTTATTTAAAAATAATTTCTGTGAAATATTGCTCGTAAACTATGTCCGTCTTTTTTAAAACTCTTTAGCTACTTCGCAGCAGCGACAATTTGCGGGTTGATTGCTTTACTTTTACTGCAAATAGTAGGAGTTTTCTTATATCGGGTTTTTCAATAAGAGCGCTGCAAAAGATTTTTTTAATGTAAAACAAAAACGGTATTGGATATCAATGAAATTCTTTATTCCTGTGAAAGTACGTTCGATGCCATTATGTATGGAACTCGATTTCTTTTGCATGGCCACCACGGCCACGCTTGCAGAAGTCCAGACGCTGAACCCAATTTTCGACGGTTTTCAAGCATAAATCGACCGATAATGCTGCAATTTCACGTTCGATATTCGTACGAAGTTCATCAATCGTCGCTGGCTTGTTGGCATAGACCATAGACTTGACGTAGCCCCACAGGAAATAGTCTAACGGCGTCAAATCGCACGACCGAGGCGGCCAAGCGACTGGACCATTTCGTGAGATAACACGTTCTCCAAACTTGGTTTCCAATAAATTGATTGTGACATTCGCTGTGTGGCTTGTGGCGCCGTCCTGTTGGAACCACATGTCCTCCAAGTCCATATCATCTAAATTGGTCCAAAAATATATTTCATCCCAATAAAGCTTTTAGCCACGCCCACATTTTATGGATATTAGTTTTAATGATGGGATGAAATGGGATTGGGTATTCGCCCAGCGGATTGTAGCCTTCTCATATATTTTCCCTTCTGTTTTGGGAAGTTTTCGATTTTTTTAATCCACCGCATAGTTAAGGATTTTCCAATAAGGGCGGGTCGATGTTGAATTGCAATAAAACAAGCTGTGTGCGTGGTTTTAAAGAAATCCTTTTTTTCATTTGAAAGCCCCATGTATGACATTTCCATTTTGGTTTCTCGTCGTCCCCCAGGAAGCAGATGTCGTCGGAGTCCATATCGTCCAATTCGGGTGAAAAGAAATCGCTAACCATTTTTCTGTAGCTCGAATCGTTGACGTTGATGGCCTCACCATAGTTGTTTTTTGAAGAAGTACGGTCCGAAGAAGCTTATGGTCCAAACCAAACTTTTGGTAGATGCATTTCCACTTGGTGAAACTACTGTGGATTGGCGTCGTTTGTTCACATAGTCACTCATCCAAAAATACTCTTCACCGTGATTTTTCGCTTCCCTTTCCAAACACTCCGAAGATGATACGACGAACAAACGGCGTTGCCTATGGTCGATAACTTTGAGCTTGTAGGTCAGTTGTATCATGTACGGATCCATGAACAAGTCCCGACTCAAAATTCACCAAGTTGAAGCTTTTGAAAGGCCAGGCTCTTGTGTATGGTGAGGAATCGACTGGTTCTGGTTCTTGTGGACAATTTCAAGAACAGCGGCGATGTTGTCGACCAATCTGACGGTCCTTAGACGTACTAGTGCTGGTTTATTCTTTACCGAATCAGTTATCCCGTATCTGCCCACCAAATATTAAAAAGTCGAATTTGAAAGGCTACGGCGCCTGCCGTAATATTTCTATCATTTGAACTGCTCAAATCATGTAACTTGCCATGGTGATCTGGCATCAGTGGCCGTGTTTCCAAATTTCAGATTTATTTAGTAGGATATCCTAGATAAATCTCTGTTTTTGTGGTCAATCGAACATTTTGACCATTTAGAACGGAGCGTCATGTAAGATTTCTGATTGAATATTATCAAAAGACAGAAGGCGCCACGTGCTGCCGTCCCTTATTTAAAACTTCTTTACAATTAAATAAATGATGCAGTCTTATTGAGTTGTAGGCTATCTCTCTATGTCTTCATTATAAATATAACAGATACAATTCAGAAATTTTACATAACTAAACGCCATTCTCCCAACTAAAAAATGTTTAATAATTGCTTGTTTCGTATTTTATTAGTAATTTTAAATATTAAATCCAAAGCACTAGCAGGTGCAAAAAAATAAAAAAAAAATACAAAATTCACACGTTAAAAATAATTTGATCCCACCCTGTGCCTTGAATTTACTTTTAAAATTACTCCTTCCCATTGAGTTAAAAAAGAAAATTATTTAAATATTTCCGTCTCGTTAAATATTTAATCTCAGAAGCAATTATTTATTTTTAAATTTTATTTTAATTTTAATTAAAAGAAGAAACTCCAACAAAGTATAAAATAAAACATAATCAGATTGTCGTAGTACAGTATAAAAGTGCACTTTTTACTTAAAATTAATAGTAAACAAAATCGAAATATAAAAAAAACAAATGAAATAGATAAATATTAACAAATAAAATAAAATAGAACTACAAGTACATCTCATTGATTGTGTAAAAAACAGGAACATAGACAAAATATTTATATATATACAAAACACATATAAACATTAAAAAAAAACTCATTAAATTAACAAAAAAAAACAATTGATATTGTTGCTGTATAAAATGTATGGCAAGAATTAGTCCGTACATTCTATTATAACTTTAGTAAACACATTTTCAAAATACATGAAATTAAATTTCTAGAAATATATGGTAAGTACCCGTTTTATACGGCTGGTGCAAAATGTCAGCATTAACAAGAACATTTATATTTAAGTTAGTTTATAGTAAATGTGAGAAAAATAATAAAAAAAATAGAAACGACTAATAGTATTTGCTAAGTGTGCTTTATATTATGGACAATGAATATATGTACGTATTTTATATTATAAAATAGTTTTTATTTTATTTTTTAAGGTATCTTTACATTCATACCAGTTGTTTATATATTCTTAAGTCTAATGTTTTGCAATTTTAGTATATTATTTGTGCAATAGATGTGCATGGTGTGGACATTTATATGGAAATCGAACAAAATAATGTCAGCCGTATTTATAAAGAAATTTTAGAGGTTGTTTAACTTTAAAACATCTCTAAGTATCACTCAAGTTCAATATCGGTATCGGCATAAATTTACTTTAGCAAAAACTCATTTTTTTTCACTTTTTTTTAAACGATTCGTCTTTAAGTGCTGATCATTTATCCGTTTTTAATTTTTGGGTTATATTTCCATACAAATTGTTGTTGTTTGACATTTTTTTTGTTTACATCAGTGGTTAACGCGGCATTGCCATGTTAAAAACAAACATATAAAATAAAAATATTATAAAAATTATAAAAAACTGTTGACTGAGGCGCCTGCCTGACGACTTTACATACCCTGAGCGGAGCAACGAAGTTGCGTGAACGTGGACTGTCCCCAGAAAGAAAGTTGAAATCCTTTTTTCCCGCGAAGCGGCCACCCAGGGTACTGTAAACGAAAAAAAACATACCCTGAGCGGAGCAACGAAGTTTCGTGAGCGTGGACTGTCCCCAGAAAGAGAGTTGAAATCCTTTTTTCCCGCGAAGCGTGCCACCCTATTAACTATTAACGAAAAAACTGTTGATTAAGGCGCCTGCCAGACAACTCCACATACTCATTTATTTATTTTCACATTTTTTTCTATTTTGGGAATTTTTATTTATAATTTAAATTTTTTTATCTGGCAATGCTGTACTGGAATATTCTTCTTCGTATTTATCATTCAGCTACGTGTGAAATGTCAAAAAGTGGTTGATTTCTATAGGGATTTTTCGAATTTTGATTGTTGAATAACTTTTAAACCAATTGAGAGCGACGATTTTAAAAAATTGCTAAATTATCAGCATAAAATAGTGAGTGGAATAAAAAAAAAGTGAAAAAAGGCATTTTTGCTAAAGTAAAATTGTTCCTCGGTATCTAACGGGTCCGCCATCTAACGTTTATTTTTTTCAACTAGTACTTATTTCGTGAATGGAAACACTTAGCTCATGTCTGATTTGACAGATAATTAGTCTGAAGGCTGAACTATAATGGATGCTGGTTGTGGACGACCACTTCCGTAACTGTGATAACACATGCAATTTGTATTGTACGACCATAATAGCTTTTCGCTTGGATTCGTTCAGTTTTCGTTCACTTTTGCTCACTTACGAAAAAGTGAATTGATTCGCACTTTCTCTTTCTTTTGTTCTTTCATACACAAATTTTACATTTCACTTCAACAGCTGTATACATTTAAATTTGTAAGTTCCTAAGCAACGAAATTTTGTTTTTATTGTTTGCAATTCCAATCTCAAAAGCCTATTATTTTTTTTTTTTAATTCTGACCTGCCTAAGCAGTAATATACACATCGACCTAAACGATCTATTTTGCTTGCCGTCAGATGTTTTTTAGGTTAGTAGCGCTTCTACTTTCCTAATGTAGCTGATAATACTTTCAGCCGAAGATTTCCTCAGTTCTTCGAGACTTAAGAATTCGCTGAAGAAATATTCCCTTCTCACACCGTAAGGGGCCGGGCATTCACATATGATATGCTCGGCTGTTTCGTCTTCTTCTAGACATAGTCTGCACTCCGGTGAGTCGACTAGACGCATTTTATTTAGGTGATATCGCAGACCGTGATGACCAGTTAGGAAGCCTACTAAGTTTTTGATATCGTGCCTGCGAAGATTTAATATCTTATTGGCATCTGATTTGAAGGGCTGAATAGCTCTTTTGGCCTGTCTTAGGCTTGGGATGTTTCCCCAGTATGAAAAACATTTGTTTTGTTCCCAGTTTTTTATGACCAGATTTATGGCTGATTTGGGGATTGCACAGAAGGGTTCAGGTCCAATGAAGGGGGTTGCCGAACCTTTTCTGGCTAGTTCATCAGCTTTTTCGTCTGGTTTTGTTCCTGGAACTGAGTGTTTGGAGGGAGTTGAAGCAGTGTAGTACTGATTTGGAGTCAATGATGTGTGAGCTAAGGGCTTTTATAGCTGCTTGACTGTCCGTGAATATATGGATGTTTGCGCCTTTAATACCTGAGTTGTGTATTAGGTTTGCGCATTCTTTTATGGCATGGAGCTCAGCTTGGAATACACTAGGGTTTTTTCCCATAGGTATTGAGATGTTTTTATTTGGTCCATGTATGCCAGCTCCTACCCCAGAGTCCATTTTAGAACTATCCGTATACCACTTTAGGCCGTTTAGGCAGTTTGGTGGGTTGTTGCTACACCATGCTTCTCTGGTTGTGATCTCCGTTGAGAATCTTTTGTCGAAGCATAGTGTCTTTGGTAAGCGGTCTGTAACCGCACAGATCATGTCAAGTTCTGGAAGTTCGGATAGAAGTTCAATTAGTTTTAGATGTTCACTAATGTTTAATTCTTCCGCTTGTGTCAAACTTGCTGAGCTGCGAATTGCCACTTTTTTATATAAATGTGGAGGGGTGTTAGTCCTATTAAGGCTTCTATAGCCGCCGTGGGACAGGTACGCATAGCTCCGGTAGTGCCCAGACAGGCAAGCCGTTGTACCTTGTTTAATTTATTTATATTTGTTTTTTGGGTGACTTTGTTCCACCATACTATTGAAGCGTATGTTATAATGGGTCTGACCATGATCGTGTAGATCCAGTGGGTGGTCTTTTGAGAGAGCCTATTATGGGCAACTTGAGTACTGAAGAAAACTTAACTTAGAATTTTGACATTAGCTTCCGATTGCTTTCGTCTATTATAGTTCAGCCTTTATCCTTCCGCTAAAGGATAGAGTGTATACGCTTGAACAACGCTGAGAAATATTGCGACATTACTTTGAAAATCATGGTAATGTTGCAGAATGTGTGCGAAAATTGCGTACGGATTTTGGAAGAAGAGAAGCACCGTCAGCTCCGTATGTTCGTTATCTTATGAAAAAAGTGAAAGAAACTGGCATCCTCATCGATAAACCAAAGCGTGAAAAGCCAAAAACAGTGCGTACACCCGAGAATATTGCTGCTGTGGCAGAAAGTGTGCGTGAAGCGCCATCAACATCAATTCACCGTCGTTCTCAACAATTGAACATTTCGGAGACATCATTGAAACGAATTTTGCATAAAGACCTTGGTATGACGCCATACAAAGTCCAATTGGTTCAGGAGTTGAAGCCAACTGACCATCCAATGCGTTTTCGCTTCGCTAAGTGGCCCTGCGCTAAGTGGCCCTGCGACTTAGAGAAGATGCCGATTTTGCCAAAAAAAATTATCTTTTCAGATGAAGCTCATTTTGATCTTGGCGGGTATGTAAACAAGCAAAATTGTCGCATTTGGGGCACAGAAAACCCGCACGCATACATTGAAAAGCCGATACACCCAAAACGAGTCACTGTTTGGTGCGGATTTTGGTCCAGAGGCATAATTGGGTTATTTTTCTTCGAAACAGTCAATGGCGATCGTTATCGGGCCATGTTGAAAGAATTTTTGTTCACAAAAATTGAAGAGGAGGATATTGGCAACATTTGGTTTCAACAGGACGGCGCTACGTGCCACACAGCCGAAGCTACACTCGCGCCCTGTTTTTGAAGATCGCATTATCAGCAGCAGAGCTGATGTCGTTTGGCCACCTCGGAGCTGCGATTTGACACAGTTGGACTCTTATTTGTGGGGTGCCGTAAAAGATAAGTGTTACGCCGACAAGCCAGACAATTGACGCTTTAAAGACAATATTCGTGAAGCCATTGGTGAAATACAGCTGCACACCATCGATAATGTGCTTAAAAATTGGACCGATCGTGTAGGTTACTGCATGGCCAGCCGAGGCAGCCCTTTGAATGAAATTATTTTCCATTATTAACCGGAAGGATTGTACTTTCAAATAAAAAAAGAAATTTGAGAAAATATTCAGTAGTTTTTTTTTAGCATTTTCAAAAACCTTTACCTTTATACCCTTTATAATCGATTTTCAAATTTAGCATCGTTGCTTAGAGGTCGTTTTATTTAAACACGATCGACCGCGTTTTGAGGTTGTTTAGAGCCCTTGGAATTCTCTATTTGGGGAATTTGCGGCTGGAGATTTCAGTTTGGGAATTTTGGGTTTGGAGTTTTTGTCTTGGGGATTATGTATTGGGGAAAACGTACCCAACCCAAAAAAAAAAACGATCATAGGACATAAACATGTGTAGAATTTAACTTTTTTGTACTAGATTTGTATATTTTATTATTTTTTTTTGAAACAATCACCGTTAAGTTAATCAGCAATGAAAATTCGGTTATAGATAAGAATTTAAGCAACGTTGCTTAAATAAACTACATAACCTCTGAGCCACAAATCTAATAAATATCGCTGTGTATGTTTAGTAATTAAATTTTATATCGGTCTTATCTAGCTTGAGTATTATTTTTTTTAAACACTTTCGGATCTGTGTCGTAGCGAGCTTAATACAAGCAGCATCTACGAGCAGAGATTTGCCACAGATTATAATATGCATCCACAGCTCAACATTTAGTGCATTTGTTAGTGGGACAAAACAGAACATAGATGTAACTAAGTTTGAAATCAGTAGCAAAATCAATAAACGATTAAATTACAATGAAGCTATATAATATATTATTAAACAAAAGACAATTTTAAATATACTTATTACGGCTCTAGAATACAATTTCGCAGAGTGTTTTCAAACTACTTTTACTAACATGCAGTTCAACTACATCGTTATTTTTATTGTAAACTCTACTCATGCGACTAATAGCCTCATGCATACCATAGTTGTGTTTATGGCTAGGTATATGTAATATATTGAATCTACGCAGGTTGTAGGAACCTCCCCGAGTATTAAAACCAATAGCACTTAAAAGATCAGGAGCATCAATTTGTCCTGATAATAATTGGTGTAAGAAAACCATGTCATTGTTAAGTCTACCTTGAGACAAGGGCAACAGTTGAAGCAGTTTAATTCTGCACCTATACCGAGGTAAATCGTGACGATCATCCCATGGAAGTCCTCTCAAAGCAAATCTTATGAATTTACGTTGGATTGATTCAATTCTATTTGAATGAACTTCATAGAAGGGTGTCCAAACTTGTGAAGCATACTCCAAGTGAGGCCGAACTAGACAGTTATAGAGTGAAAGAGTGACATATGGGTCAGTAAACTCTTTTGACCACCTTTTTATAAATCCTAACATAGAGTTTGATTTATTGACGATAACGTTAATGTGTTTATTAAACTCCATTTTGGGATCAAAATATACACCAAGATCTTTAAAACTGTCTACACGACAGAGAGTGTGCTCCATGTAATTTTAAATATACTCTGTATATTTAAAATTACATATAGCGCGTTTTCGTGAAAATGACATATGCTGGCACTTTGTAGGGTTCAGATTCAAACCGTTTTTAAGACACCATATGGTAAAACTATTTAAATCGGTTTGTAGTGAAAGCGAATCGTTTGAAAATTTTCATATCATCAGCATATATCAATATTTTGCTATCTCGAATACAAGTTTTTACATCGTTAATTGCAAGTATAAATAAAATTGGTCCTAAATGACTTCCTTGAGGTACTCCAGATTGAGCAACAAAATGGTTTGACTTGGAACCTCTAAATTTTACTTGGTATGTTCTCAATGAGAGATATGATTTAACCCAATTTATGAAACCTGGAGGGAATCCATACGCCTTAAGTTTAAAAATTATGGTGTGATGTGATAACTGGTCAAATGCTTTGGAGAAGTCAGGGTATATACAATCGACTTTATTTTTTTATTTTCTAAACTATTGGAACAATGATGCATAAAAGTTAATAGATTTATTACAGTGGATCGATGTTTAACAAAGCCATGCTCTTCTTCACAGATAATGTTTCGACACAGGAATACTAATTTATCACGGATAATATGTTCAAATAACTTAGGAATGCAAGATAGTTTAGAGATAGGTCTATAATTAGAGATATCTCCTCGCTCGCCTTTTTTAAAAACAGGTGTTATAAATGCACTTTTCCATTGAGTTGGGAATACTCCAGTGGCAAAGGAGCTTTCAAACATATGCTTAAGGTATGGCAAAAGAGCATCTTTGCATTGCTTTACGACTATTGGTGGGATTCCATCGGGCCCTGCAGAATAATCATTGTTTAATGAAGATATATATTTAAGTAGTGTCTCATCGTCAAATGTAACATTGCTGAAACTAACTTGAGGACAGTCATTGAGATAACTGAAATAATCCTCGTCTAAGACTGGAGGGGTATCAATAAATGATTTACTGAAGCTCTCTGCGAATAAGTTTGACACAATTAGAGAGCTCGATGTTTTTGAATTATTATAAGAGAAGTTGGCTGGATATCCATCCGTTTTTCAAAGCCCCAAAAGCGTTTAGGGTCATTTTTAAGAGCGTTCACCATATTGACTATATAGCCATTATATAAACTACTTGACATCGTAGAGAATTCATTCAAATAATTCAGGTATTTATCATAGTCGTAATGATTCTGGCTTTTTACAAAATTATTCCAGGCCCAGTTACGTCTATTTCGAAGAGATTTAAGCTCTTTCGTGTACCAATGATGGTGGGTTTGAGCATTTTTTGAATATTTGACTGGGATTTTTCTATCCATGCAATATTTTATTAGAAAATTACATTTTTTAACAGCTTCTTCTAAATTGGAGAAGCTGTCAATATTAACATTCGAAAGACTAATTTCTTCGGATAGCCTTTGAAAATTTGCTTTTTTTCACGCAAATTTCCATGCCAGTGTGCTCGATCGCTCGGATTCTGCTCCACCTCATTTGCGAAGAAATTGGATTTTCACAACAGGTATCATCGATGTGGTTGCATATAACACTCACAAAAAACCAAGAGCTTGCGAATTCTCAAAAGGATCTCAAGGATCTATTTTCAATTTCGATATAAAAACAATGAAAAGGGGTTCAGGTATACAATTTGTTCTGCCGGCATAATCTACCTCGAGTGGTCTTGGAGTATGGTATGAACTTATCTCACGTGTGGTGTCCCAATAAGATGAACACACTATGGAGGTGGTTAATATATAGAGAGAAGAGAGAAATCAACCAGAATAGAATTCTTCGCGACAACGTCAATCTGACAGCAATATCATTTGTATGAAGACAAAGTCGGGGAGTTGTTTTTTTTTTTAACCCTTGACCCCTGCCAATGAATATGCTTTCATACAAATTAATGATATGGCTATCAAATTGCCGTTGTCGCGAAGTACTCGACTTGATTTATTTTCAAATTACAGTTTTTTTTTTTTTAAATTGATCTAAAAAGGGATTTTTGGTACATGGATCTTTAAAGACTTTGGAATTACGTTTAATAAAACCCAACATAGAGCATGCTTCGACAACAATATACTCCATCTGTTTAACAAAATTTAAAACTGCACCGAAGTCGTTTTTGACTCTGATACTCTTCAAGATCATCGTTCTCAATATTGTATTCAAAGAAAACTGGTAATGAGTTACAAAAAAATGAAAAAAAATTCATTTAGAGGAATTCAAGAATAATTGGTTAACGAAACACCATTCTGTTAGCCTTTGAAAGCCATCATCATCTGCAATCAGAAGTCGAAGAGAATTTAAAAAGAGTTCAGGCATGTCATTGATAAAAATAAGAAAAAGAAGTGGACCAAGAAGGCCTCCTTGGTGAAAACCTGATGATAACAAAACGGGATTTGAAAGGCATGTCATTGATAAAAATAAGAAAAAGAAGTGGACCAAGAAGGCCTCCTTGGGGAAAACCTGATGATAACAAAACGGGATTCCAAAGTATATGGTCAATAGATGCAAATTGTATACGACCTTTCAAGTGGAATATTAACCATTTCAAAAAACTTTAATGCTTACCCAATCTTTCAGATTTGTTAGTTAAAATAAAGTGACTGACTCCATCGAAGGCTTTTACGAAGCCGGTGTAAATTACATCGATTGGACAACCTTCCTCGAGTTTATTTAGAACACAATTTTTTAAAAATTGCAAGATTGGTCATTGTAGATTTTCGTGCAACAATGCCATGTTGGGACAGTGAAATTTTAGTAAAGTCGATAATTTGCACATTGGACGATAATTATATGTTTTCTGCTTAGGACTGCTTTTGTGAATTTTATATGAATAAAATGTTTTCTCCACTCTGAAACAAATTAAGTGCTCGCAAGAAAGCTATTATAAATACCAAATAGCGACTCAGAGGGAGCAGCTGCACATTTTTTAAGAACAATTAGAGGAACTCCATCCCGACCATTGTTCAAATACATTCTTACTGAAAATAAAACAGGGTTCAACTCCTTAATATATGTCCCACACTATGCATAAAAATAAAATCAAAAGCATAACACATCTCGATGACTTAAATGTCAATTAGATTGATGTTATATCGAACAAACTCAAGCAATTTACATTAAACTTAAAGTTTTCACTTATTTTAGGAAAACTAAAATAGTATTAAAACTAAAATAATAACATGTACTCTTATTATTTTATTTATTTTTATACAACATTATGTGCCTAATTCTTTATCGTTATATTTACAAAATAAAAAATAATCATTGTCCTATTTCGTAGGCGCTATAGGTTACTTTTAAAAAAATATATATATATTTAAGTACACACATACAAAAACATGTAAAAATGTTAATTAATGTTTTTTGGAAGAATGCAATACTTTATTTTTCTTTTTATTAAACTTTGGTAATCATATATTTTCGAATTTATAATTATTATTTAAGTTATTAAATCACCATTCTTTCTTCCATAACATTTTGACTTTATAAACAAATTCATACATATTTCCAACTTAAAGTTGACACAAAATATAGCATTTTTCGCCTCTTCATCAATTTAAAAAAAAAAAACATAAAATAACATCATTGATACTAAAAAACTTTTTTAGATTTATAATGACAAATTGACAAAAAAAAAACTATCATAACATATTGCATTACCTTCACAAATATAAATAATATACACAATAAACGAGTAGACATAAAAAGCTCATGAAATAATTAGAAATGTGCATTTACAAATATATAAATAAAATGTTCATTAACAGAAAAAAAAATAAAACTATTTTAGTAGTGAGCTAAAACAAAAAAAGATTTAATTGAAAAAAATGAATAAGTACCTAATTTTTAAAAGAAAACACATTATTTAGTAATGTATAAATAAGTATAAACAATAGTAACACTGTTATATTATATTATATTATATTACAAAACACTCCTTGTTTGTCCTTCATTTTTGTTTTGTTTATCATTGTTGTAGAACTTGCCTTCATAATTGTACAAATAATTGTTTATAAAACAATTGTATATTTTTATTTTCTAATTTAAGTCTCCATTTTAAATAATGTATTTTATAACAAATTAGTAAAATAATTTACATAGTTTTCAGTAATATGAATAATGAAACAAACAAGATCAAAAATGTTTGCGATTAAATCAAAATGTTTTCTTTTTTTTTTATTTTTTTTTTTTAATTTGAAATAAAATATATTTCTTTGAAGACAAATTATAAAATCAATGCGTGTTTAATCTTCCTTCTTGAATTGGTATTGGAGGGGTCATGAACCCTGTATTTCGATTCAAAAGTTAAATCATTCGGAAACGGAAAATTGGCACTCAGTAATTCGAAATTTGGAAATAAATTTCCGAATCTCTTTGGCAATTTTTTTTTATACTCGAAAATCGGAATTTCAGCACTTGGCAACTCGATTCGTTATGACCAGAGTATATCTACTGACAGTGAGTAGGGACACTCTCCATACATATGCGACTCGTACTACTATAAACAAAACACTACAGCAAATACGTTGCATAAGTGTAAACAGGTAAACTGGATTGATTTTAATCCTTATGCGCAATCACTTTTAACAAAAAGAGAACACAACACATCTAACGACCACTATCGCATTTAGCAATTTTGCGTAAGATACATAAATAAAAATTTCCCATAATCAGATTTACCTTCAAGTGGTAACCATCGGGTACTGGTCTCATCCAACCGGATTTGACTTGCTAAACGATAAGTGCGAGTGTTGATAACATGACGAAAAACAGCAACACTATAAACACCCTGGTGAGAATGGCACGGATGAATACCCGGCCTGCTGTCCCAGGCGAACCTAGATGAGCTGCTCTGACATATTCGGACAACAGGTTGTCTAGGAATTTCAAGGGTTAGTCAGGCCCCTTGAACAGAGATGGTGGCGGATGAACCGAAAGGCCAACGGCAGCGCTCAATCCCGTAGTGGATACTGATGGCCCCGTGTCCTAGGGGTATCTAATAAATTGGAACTGGCCCTCCAGGTTGGGGGTTGTGCTTTGGGTTAACTACCCACCCACAGAAAAAAATATTTTTACAAAGCAACCAATAGCCTCGGAAAGGACTGATTTTATTGTTGACGACCCTGCTAAACGAAAAAAGGACAACGACGTTCGTATCTGCACCTTGAATGTGAGAACATTAACAGGAGAGGTGCAGGCGAACAACTAGCGGAAGCCCTAAACTGCTACAAAGCAGACATTACTGCCATACAAGAAATACGATGGGATGGGCCGGGCAAAAAGAGGATGAAAAACTGTGACATCTACTACGGACCGTGTTATAGTGAGCAGAAACAGCGACTATTTGGATGCGGATTTGTTATAAGTGCCAGACTTAGGCAAGAAGTCTTATGTTTCCAAGACATAAGCGAACGCATAGTAACAATCCGCATCAAGGCCAAATTCGCCAACATAAGCCTTATATGCGCGCATGCCCCGACGGAGGAAAAAGATGATATAGCTAAGGATTGCTTCTACGAGCTCCTTGACAAAACCTATGAGCGACTACCGAAGTACGATGTTAAAATCGTGCTGGGAGATTTTAACGCAAAGGTAGGAAGAGAAGACATCTTTAGAAGTATTGTCAGAAAACATAGCCTACACGACAACACGCCTGGTAACGGACTTAGGCTAATTGATTTCGCTACGGAACGAAATGCCACTATAGCCAGCACACGGTTTCCTCACCTCGATATCCATAAGGGGACATGGCGGTCTCCAGATCAACGAACGGTCAACCAAATTGATCACATTGCGATAGACAAGAGGCACGCATCCAGTATTTTGTATGTCCGAACATTCCGAGGAGCTAACATCGACTCGGATCACTACCTTGTAGCAGCCAAGGTAAGAATGCGGATATCCACCACGCCACAACAATCCAGAAATACTGTGAAAAAATTTAATGTCGGAAGACTGCAATCGCAAGAGACCGCCAAGACCTTCGCACAACGCGTATCCCTTAACCTCTCGATTAACACCATTCCACCAGCATCGAATGTCGAAGAGCAATTGCAACGATGCCAACAGGCCATTAGATCGCAACTGATGTGCTAGGTTTCTCGCGCCCAACAGCAAGAAACCCCTGGTTTGATGAGGAATGCCGACAGATGTTCGCAGCCTAGAACGAGGCCTACAAGACTAAGCTGCAGGTGAAGACGAGAGCTGCCATTGAGCTCTATAGGCAAAGAAGAAGGGAAGAACATCTGCTTTTCAAAAAGAAGAAAAAAGAGCAAGAAAAGCGCGCGATCGAGGATATAGAGAGGTGCCACTCCAGGAACGATGTTCGCAAGTTTTACTGAAGTGTAAAACGTCAAAGCCAAGGCTACAAGGCTCGAACAGAATCCTGTCGCGATGAACAAGGAAATATCGTAGTTGAGACACAGTCGATGCTGAGGATATGGAAGAACCACTTCTGCAGACTGCTAAACGGCGATGACGAACAACATTCCGCTGTCAGGCATCGGGAAAAAGGTGAAAAGATCGGGACAAGGTGAAAAGATCGGAAAAAAGGTGAAGAGATCGGGAACTTACCGGAGAATGAGTCATCACGATTCAAGTACTTCATTGTACTTACTCGTACAGCCAGAGTACAGCCTAGTGGATAGCGTGTTGGACTACCTAGCGAAAGAACGCGAGTTCGAATCCCAGTAAGATAAGAGTTTTCATAGAATGAATTGCATTGAATTTCATACTTTCATAATAACGAATTGGGTTTTAATAATTATAAGAGATTGAAATTAATAAAACTAAATAATAACAGAAAATATAAAAACAAATAGAAAATAATAAAAATTGTTATTTTTTAACATCGAGAAGGCTTGCAAATATTTTCGGAAAGACTTTTTGTAAAGCAAACAAAGTTGTTTCTGTAATAGTGCATTCACACCGAACCGAAAACAGAGTTTTCACAAAAACACCTGAAACCTTCATCGAAAACCGAGTTTTCCCATACATTGTCAGTTCTCAAAACCTAGTAGGTAACGACGTAACCTTCTCATAATCACTTCGAAGACATCATCTCGTTGAAGGTTGTTGGAAAGAACACACCTTTTCATACATTCTACACGTGTTCCACACACCCCACAAAACAGCTGATGAACTCGCTGTCAAAACAAATGTTTTTTTTTTCAGGTCTCAGTCAACAACGGGTATTTTCCTTCAGCATGGAAAACTGCTCAAATCATCCCCATTCCTAAAAGCAGCTTAAACTCCAACATCAATAACTTCGCCCAATTTCCCTCCTATCCAATGTGGGGAAGATCTTGGAGAGAATAATAGCCAACAAAATGGACTCTCCCACCAACGTTCCAATTGAACCTATCCCGGACTATCAATTCGGGTTCAAAAAACACCATTCGACGATTCACGCATTACTTAAATTTCATAACGACATTACCACAAATCTCAGAAATAAGAAATGCACTGCCGTATGCTCCCTCGACGTGGAGAAAGCCTTTGATAACGTCTGGAACGACGGTCTGCTCTACAAAATCATTGGCCTAAATTTCCCTACACCTATCGTCTCCCTACTTGACAGCTTTTTGTCAAACAGAAACTTCAGCATAGAAATTAGAGGTACACGTTCTAACACTTGCCTTCCACCCGGGGCGTTGCCCAAGGCTCCATCCTTGGCCCCAAACTTTTTAACATTTTCATGCATGACTTCCCCCACACCCTTCGCAGAGACAACACCACCCTATCCAGGGGGCTCTTATATGCCGATGACACCTTAGCCTATGCCTCAGACGACTTCCCAATCCCAGCACTTAACAAGTTAAAAGCACATTTAAACAACATCAACGAATTCTATAAAAAATGGGGAATTAAAATTAATTTTCCAAAGTCAGACTTAATCTGCATCAGGAATGCTAGCGGTAAAGGCAAGGAAGGAGCAGTCCGAGAAAGCAGAAACCTCTCGCTAACAATAGAAAACCACCCTATACGGGCAAAAAACCAAATCAAATACCTCGGTGTGCATTTTAACAACCTCTTCAAATTCAATCGTCACGCCAGACTTACCACCGAGAAAACCAGAAAAGTCACAAACATACTTACCCCTCTTCTTAAACACAAAGATATGCAAAAAAAACAAAACTTTTCTTGTATAAAACCCTAATCAGACCGATCCTAACGTACGCATTCCCAATATGGTTCACGATCTCACCTACCGTGGCCTCCGAAATGGAAATCCTAGAACGCAAAATTCTTCGCCTCTGCATTGGTAGATCCTTTGCCTCTGGGTTCAGAAAACTATCCAACAAATTTGTATATAACGAAGCCAACATAATGCCGTTAATCAAACATTCTCTTACGCTTATGCTCAGAACGATTTCCAAACTACACCACTTGGACAATGAACTCATCAAAGAGATAATTTCTACGCAAACAAATACTCATTGGGACAACACGGCTTATGCGTCCCCTTTCGGTGTAACAAATGAACAATTCGAAACTATTCCCGATGGATCGCCTGTCCCCTTTTACTATAAAGCAATAATAGGCCACAACAGAGGCTAGAAGGGAAAAAAAATACAGGATAAATTACGACTCCCCCTAATAACACTACCGAACATAACTTGATACCTAAATTATTCTAACGAAATATAAAACATCAAACAAAATGTAAAAAAAAAAAAAAAAAAAAAAAAAAAAAATTTTAAATTTATCATTAATATTTATTGGAGAGCAAAACCCACAACTAATTTAAGTTTACAATCCACCATTTGTAATCCCTAAACACTACCCATGCCCACCTAACCACTGCCACAAATTATAAAAAAAAAAAAAAATGTTAACTAAGCATACCGGGTACGAAACAGAACCAAATAATGTTCCTAACTAATAGCCCGATTCTCCCCATCATCACTGATACCTCACAAGTCACAAGAAGAGGTGAAATTGATTTTGTAAATTTTTCGTATTCTCCCCCACAGTCACAACTTGTGAGAGTCACAAAAACAATCGAAATTGTGATCTCCTTCAGAGCAGGTCACAACTAGCAAATTATTTGAGATTTGATATTTTGATTGTTGAGTAGTGTTAAAAATGGAAGTTGAAATGAATATGGCGCATATTATTGACGAAGTTTCCTCCATAAATGAAAAGTAAGAATTTTACAAAAGCACATCATTTGTAACAAACTAATAATATTGATAAGATTGCAGCGAAGACGGTTTTTAAGAACCTTGAGAGGTACCAATGAAACCATAACTATAAAGAACAGCACGTTTGTAAAGTTTTTTTTTCGATTTCCAAAAACATTGTGCTGGGATCTCATGCAGAGGTTGAAGCCTCATGACAATCAACCAACTTCCTTGCCTTTTGTACTTCGAGTATGTTTTATTAAATTTGTTTTGAATAGTTTCTTTCAGTGCTATATATCCTTGCACATGGCTGTTATCAGAAGTGTATAGGAAATAACTATACAATCACTCTTAGCCAATAGACATCTACAATGAATGTCTTGAAACCAGTTCCAAGACATTCAATATTTTTTCGTGTACCTTATTCACTGTACTCACATCTCGATAAATAAAATGAATGAATCACTTGGTATTTCATTTCTGAGTGAGTAGTTCACCCATTTATAATGAAACATTTAGTTCGGTGTACTCACATAGAATATGTACACTGCAGTGAGTACACTGAATACATTGAGTGTCACTCACTTCACTGAGTTATGGTTGTTGCAGAATTGATATAAAGTAATTGTGTTGGACGGAGGAAGTAGAAAGGGCATTATTCTTATAAATAAAATTAAAAAAACAAGTTTCATTTTCTGTTAGTATGTATACTTTTTGGAATTCTTTTAAATTATATTTATATATTCTTCTAGTCCTTTACAAATATCAGATTTTTTAATATTTGAATGCAGAATCATTATTTGGCTTACCGAAACTGGATCGGAACCAATTAACTTCTTCTTTTTTTAATTGAATTAATTTATTTGCGGGAGGAAACAAAAAAGAGCAATTTTGTGAACTATTGTTAAATTTTGTAACACAATGGAATCCAAATAAGTATTTAATTTTGCTTTAAAATATTTAATGACAATGAGGTCTTCCAAATAAAAGGCGCATATTTTTTTAAACGATTAATATGAACCAATGTTAAATGAAGAGTTGGATAATTTTCGCCTTCTAATATTTTTGATGTTTTTTCAAATGATTTTAAGATTGGAATCAAAGCACTGACATAATTTAAATTAATATGATTTATTCTTTGTATTTCATTTTTTTCTCGTAATAGTTTTTGAACTTTCTCTTACAAAGAGAAAGATATTGTTTTCGTGAAAATTTTCGACCTCGAGATTTTGATTGATTCTAACATTACGATGATAGCGGAACCCAAAAATTGGTTTTTGGAATTCCGTCCGTCGGTCCGTCTGTCCGTAATGGTCTCCCCAACCTAAACGGCTCGACCGATTTTCCTCAAATTTCGTATCAAAGTATCTTTTGGTCATAATTCTAGGCCATTTTTTTTGTTTGCTTTTAGCCATGTTATTAACGGTACCTGACATATAAAAATAACACATAACCTCAATTTTCTCGAAAACGGCTCTAAAGATTTTGATCAAACTTTATATATACTATAAGCATATTAGTTTCAACAAAACTGCATACTCAGTTTTTTTCGAGAAAATCCATATAACGGATTTTGTCATTCAGGCCATATAAAGAAAATTGCTAATTTCTCGTAAACTACTATGTCAAATTAAATGAAATTTAATATATATACTGCTATTACAGCTTGAAGCAATTCCACATAATTAGTTTTACAGCCTGATTCTCCCCCTTGTGAGGAATCAAAAGTCACAAGCTCTTGTGACTATTCTTTGTGAGGATAATTGTGACTCGATAACATTTGTCGGATTCTCCGATAATCGTCACAAGAAAAGTCACAACGAAACTCACCACATTAAAGGTGAATATAAGCAACGTTTCAGCAAATTGTGGCTTGGCTGAGAGGTATTGTATAGCTATTTCCTATACACTTCTGGTAACAGCCATGTGCAAGGAAATATAGCACTGAAGAAACTATTCAAAACAAATTTAATTTACTTGAAGTACAAAAGGTAAGGAAGTTGGTTGATTGTCATGAGGCTTCAAGCTCTGCATAAGATCCCAGCACAATGTTTTTGGAAATCGAAAAAACTTTACAAACGTGCTGTTTTGTATAGTTATTGGGTCATTGCTGTCTCTCAAGGTTCGTAAAAGCCGTCTTCGCAATATTGTCAATATTATTAGTTTGTTACAAATGATGTGCTCTTGTAAAATTCTTACTTTTCATTTACGGAGGAAACTTCGTCAATAATATGCGCCATAATCATTTCAACTTCCATTTTTTACACTACTCAAGAATCAAAATGTCAAATTTCAAATAATTTGTTAGTTGTGACCTGCTTTGAAGGAGATCACAATTTCGATTGTTTTTGTGACTCTCACAAGCTGTGACTGTGGGGGAGAATACGAAAAAGTCACAAAATCAATTTCACCTCTTCTTGTGACTTGTGAGGTGTCAGTGATGATGGGGAGAATCGGGCTGTTAGTCCAACTATCACTAAACGGAATTTTCTGTTTTGGGCAATAACGGAAAATCATTATTATTCACAAAGACACCGATTCCTTCAAATTTCGCAGTAAACGTTCGTATAATTACATTTCGACATTATTTATATCATCTTAAGCATTAATAATCGAAATGCGTACTATTTGATCTAACGCCTAACTCCAACTCGCTGTGAAAGAGAAAGTTGCGTACGACCCAGTCGTGCACCCACCACTCGTTTAAAGTATAACATTTGTGTTTCAATAAATTTGATGCGCTTTTGCAATTAAATTTAAAAACATTAAAACACTTCGCCACTTAATTTAGAATTTGATCACCATTTTCCCTTTCGATTGTTCCAAACAATTCCCAAACTTTACTCCTGTCTCCTTTGTTGGTAATTTTAATGTCGCCACTTATAATTTTCGCTCTAATTGCTGAACTATTTAATATAGTAACATCGCTTGCCATCGAAATATTTGAGTCGTTTGTCGAGTCCTTATTTAAAATTAAATGTAATTAAGTACATGTAATCATTGTTAATCCAAAATATATGTACTTCCAATTTGCTAAATAATATTAAAATTAATACACAGTTGCAAGCACAGCCACTTTGTTGTGTTCACTTGATCGAAAGTAGAACGCAACTACCCATTGCATTCATTTACAGAAATGGGTGGACTCACTGCACTCAGTGTATTTTTAACAGTTAAATGGGTACAGGTTTTGTTCAAAGCAAGCACCCACATGTATGAATTTAAGCAAACAGTGTACTCATATTGGTATTAGGTGATAGAATAGAGTACAGTAACTGTCTCTTTTAATGTGGTACTCAATTGTACGGTACTCTTACTCGTACGATTGCTATGAATAGAGTACAGTGAAGTAGTATACTTGCTAAGACAATGCAAATGAATGTATTCATGCAGACCATTATTAGCCAAGCCAAAATTTACAGAAACGTTTCTTATATATATTCACCTTTGCTGCGGTGAGTTTCGTTGCAACTTTTCTCGTGAGGATTATCGGAGAATCCGACAAATGTTATCGAGTCACAATACTCATCACAAAGAATAGTCACAAGAGCTTGTGACTTTTGATTCCTCACAAGGGGGAGAATCGGGCTGTAAAAGACTGAATTCATATTCACACCAAATTATATCTCTATGTAATAGTTCAATTCAAATCGATTGATATCACATAAGACAAAACATTGCAAACAAAAACTAATTTATCTATTTCTAGAAATCAAAAACAAAAAATAAAAACAAACTCATATGTACATAATCTGTAAAACATAAACTCAATACTACCCTGTATTTTCTATTTCATAATGTATAATGTATTCCACATTAATGTATAATGTATTCCACATTAACCTATGGCATTCCAGATTCCGAAATGTAAACCTTCAGTTTACGATTTCGCACTTGTGTATTCTCTCGTTTTCTTCTTCCAATTTAATATTAAGTTAGGTTAAGTACTCAATTTGTATATTCTCTCAGACTAACTCAGTCAAAAGAAAAAAAAACATTGCTCATGAGCGAGAGCAGAATACTTTAAAAGCAAACGAAAGCCATGTGGCAATCTCGAATCCCATAAGTATGAGCAGGCCATACCTATATATACAGCCGCTATAACAACTAACACGAAACAAATGTATTATCGCCACACACAACTGTCACTTAAGTCTCAATAAAGAATAGAATAGAATAGAATTTCAGGTCTCAGAAAAATTTTCTTCATATCCATTATCCATTTTAATTTTGTATAATTAAAATGGATATTGAAAAGAAAAAAACAAAAATGAAGAAGCATTTGTTTGCGTTTTTTTCGTAGCGGCGGGCTTGGGAGTCAAAATCTTTAGATTTTTTTGATTTTGAACTTCAAATGCTTATATTAGTTTGATTATATTAGAATTCATTTTATTATTCAATTACAATATTTTCATACACAAATGTTGCAGTTAGTATCACAATTCACAGCTGATTGAAATGTCAAACGAAACCTGGTCAAAGTTCGGTGTGAAAGCATCCAGTGGTTTACGTAAATTTTTTGCCAAAAACTCAGTTTATGATTCGGTGTGTAAGTACTATAAGGCTTTTTAGAAGTATTTTAAGAAGTCTTATAGAAGTAAATAGCTTCCTAAAAGTGCGCCAAATGTTTTTTGCATAAGACTTCCTACAAGAATTATTGCTGGGGTGGGGGATAATAGCTTCGATAGTGCTTTATCGAAGCGAAATTGTTAGTTGGGCTGACAGCTATCATTTGTATAAGTTTAAGTGCAAGAAGGGGTAAATCTGCCGAAAAATACAGATTTGCAAAATTGATCTGAGATAAAAAAAATCAATTTTTTGGTCCAATGGAACACAACGTTTAGAACGTTTACGACGACTTTCCGATCCCTACCATAAATTGTATATTCACCGTACTTTTTATCCGTACTGTAGGTACACTTAGTTCAAAATAACAACCAAATTATATATTCAGCACATACCTGGCAATGCTGTGAGATAGCTTTTTTCAAATCGGAATCTGTCATCGCACATGTAAACAAAATGCAAAACACTTGATTCCAAACCAAAAGTTAATAATTTGTTCCAAATTGGCCGTTAATTTCACACAAAATGAATGAATCCAGAGTGGAAATCGACACATCCCAACAGTGCAAAGAACTCGCTGTAATTGAATATCCCGGAAATGTTCAAAATATCGATCAAATGGTGAAAACCATGGGTGGGATGACGAGTATATCGCAGGTTAGAGCACACAATTTTCTGCACATACAATTGGAATTTAACAATTTCTATCGTTTTAGGTATTTAGCGGCGAACTAAAGCGAATGGAAATCAAATTCCAGCCGGATAATGAATTCTGCAAAACCATAAGCGGTGACGTACAATCAAATGCCGGCCTGTTGCTCAGAGTCAAAGTCAGGCGGTCAAAACGGAATCCAAATAAGCCAACCACTAGTCACATTGAAATTCTGGGACACTGCAAGAGGGCCTATGTATTCGATGGTATGATTTGGTATGTTGGGGACGTAAACCATTTTTACTTTGCGCGTTTGTTCAGCCCTAGGTGACTACCAATTCCTTCCAGTAGTGAACGATAAGGAAACTGGGCAAGGAGTTTATGTTCGTGATGAATTGATACCGCGAAGTGTCGTGGACATTGACTATTTTTCGTAAGTGAAGCAATAGTTATGTATTGCTCTGAAGAAATTAAAATCTTTTTTTTTTCAGGAGATCATGTCTATCGACGGTGTGTGTACCGTATCAGTTTGCCAGATCTGATACAGTTCATAGTAACTTGCACCGAATCGATCCGAAAGACGATGGTCACTCTGATATTCTTGGCGTTCTACAGAAACCGGTCTATGACAGTCGAGAGATTATTTCATTTTCTCTAACAGAACCCTTTCCAATACGCCCCGATCCGGTAGTAGCGAAGAGAATGAAAATCAAGTATGTCTCTGATGAACAGCTTCAACGTGTGAAGGCGGTAAGAATTGTACATTTGTAACCCTTTAAGTTCAACAAAGCTACCCTCACTTCAGCTTTTTGATGAGATACCATGTTGGACAAGATTTTGCTTGCTTTACGAGTCGGGGATAACGATCGACAAACTAAAGCACATTACCCCTTCGGTGGCGTATCTCTTTTCGAACGGTCCATGGCGATCCATGTACGTTAGGTACGGCTATGACCCCCGCAAGGACTTTAAAAGTCGTTACTATCAGACGTTTGATCTGCGACTGCGTTTTCGTACGGGAATGGCTGAATATGTAAGTCCGCATCCGCTAGAAATTCGAAACTTTTGAAATAAAAAAAAAACATTTTCAGGTAAACGCCATAAAACCCACTTCAAGAATTCAAGATCGCGAACGTTCCGCAAATGAAGCAGAGGCTTTAATACAGGGTCCAGATTATCCATACTTAGAAGAAGGAAAGCTGCCCAGATCACGTCAGTGGATTTTGCGCGTAAGTTAATTATTCTCCTGTGCATTCTCATTCTCATTCCCTTTGTCTTATAAAAAGTACTGCGACCTAAAATTAAGTAAAGTCAAGGAAATGTTGGATAAAATTCCAACGCCGCTTGCTGGCGCTACTTGTAACGAGAAGACTGGATGGTTGCCACCCGGTTTTGACGCGCAGGTGCGGCAAATTATAAATAATTCATTTAAGGACACAATGCGAGAATTTTACAAGAAACAGAAAATGCAAATCGACTCTCTGGAGGATGATGTGAGTAGAGACAGGTTGGGAAGTTATTTGATTGTAATCCATTTGGGTTTACTCCAGGAATACATAAGCGATGATAATGAACCTGACAAAGACTCGGATGAATATGATGAGACTGGTGATGACGATATGGACATTGATTTGGACGAAAGCGTTAAGATGGAAGACTTGCTACGTGACCTGGATGAGGACATTTAATAAAAAAGGAATTAATCGTTTTGTTTTACTGCAAACACGTGTTTTTTTAGTTTTAGGGATTTGTAAACATCGGTAGTTTCCACCTGTGGTGAGTCTGATAAAGAAACGGGACATTTAGCAGTAGATGTATCGAGGTGGAATGCTCTTTCTTGCTATCCACATAGCCATAAATAGGCGACACATTCTATTACATGTCCAGATCTTCTTCAAGTTCACGGGTAACACACACTTTTTAAATCGTTCCCCCTTAAACTCAATTGGAATCGGACGAACGATCATACAAGTCAGAATAATTTTCACACAGATGTCCGCCTATGTCAATAAAATTATCCAGTGGAGGATCATTTTGTTCATGTGTAATGCTGGTACTAGATTTTAATACCGCAGTACTAACGGAGTCAGATTTACACCTTGTTTGCTGTAAGTTAAATGATAAAATGTTATCAAGTAATGATAGTTCTTGTTGTGCAGAGAGTTCTGATGGTTTAAAAGAAGGATATCCCTCCGAAGGCACCCATTCTATGTGTGGTAAGTTGAAATCGCCCAGCAACAATAGTACCTACTGTCACAACAAGATAATTCAAAAATGTATTCTAAAGCCTTCGATAGCTTAGAATACAGAGTGCAAAGACGATATGAGGGAATGTATACATTTGCAACATAAAGTTATTTTTTTCAAGAGTAATCTTAACACAGATTTCTCAGAGGTAAGATGACTGCGGTTTCTAGGTGATAGGTTTGTAGCGGACACCAGCAAAAAACCCCTGGTTTGATGAGGAATGCCGACAGATGCTCGCAGCCAAGAAAGAGGCCTACAAGGCCAAGCTGCAGGTGAAGACGAGAGCTGCCATTGAGCTCTATAGGCAGAGAAGGAGGGAAGAACACCGGCTTTTCAGAAAGAAGACAAAATAGCAAGAAAAGCGGGCGATCGAGTATATAGAGAGGTGCCACTCCAGGAATGATGTTCGCAAGTTTTACCAAAGTGTAAAACGTCAAATCCAAGAATACAACACTCGAACAGAATCCTGTCGAGATGAACAAGAAAATATCGTAGTTGAGACACAGTCGATGTTGAGGATATGGAAGAACCACTTCTACAGACTGTCAAACGACGATGATGAACAACATTTCGCTGTCAGGCAGAACGAACCATTTAATATTGGCAACGACAGCGAAAACTGACAACCACCCGACCTAAGTGAAGTGAGGATAGCAATATCTAAACTTAAGCTTAATAAAGCCGCCGGAAATAACGGCCTTCTCGCTGAGCTTTATAAAGCTGGCAGAGATGACTTGGTGAGTAACATCCACCAACGCATAAGCCAAATCTGGTTGGATGATAGTATGCCTAAGGAATGGAACCTCAGCATCGTTTGCCCGATCCACAAAAAGGAGCGCCAACTACAAAGGCATAAGTCTCCTCAACATCGCCTACAAGATCCTATCTGCCGTAATATGAAACGGCCTGTGGTTGTGTGTTGTTTTAGGCCAGGAAAGTCCACAACCGATCAAATTTTCACACTTCGGCAGATCCTGGAAAAAACTCAAGAAGTCCAAATCGATACCCACCACCTATTCATCGATTTCAAAGCCGCATATGACAGCATTTATAGAGACGAACTATACAGAGCCATGTCTAGTTTTGGTTTACCGCCCAAACTCGTCCGCTTATGTAGGATGACAATGGAGAATTCTCGCTGCTCCATCAGGGTCGGAAACGACCTCGCCGACACATTCGATACCAAAAAGTATTTAGGCAAGGCTATGCGTTGTCATGTGATTTCTTCAATTTGATTCTTGAGAGGATTGTGCAAAACTCCCAATCACAATCTTCCAAAATCGGTGCAACTACTAGCATACGCCGACGATATTGACATCATTGGGAGGACTCAACGTGATGTCATAGCCACGTTTGCTAGTAGTTATAGAGAAGGAAGCGGCAAAAATGGGTTTAGCAGTAAATGAGGGTAAGACTAAGTATATGCTGTCAACACGAAAGGGCACACAACATCGACAAATTGGACAGAACGTCACCATTGACAGAAATAACATTGAGGTAGTACGGGAACGGGACTTTGCCTACCTCGGCTCCGCTATTAACTCTGACAACAACATTTGTCGGAAATCAAACGAAGAATTACTCTTGCCAACCGCTGTTTCTCCGGGCTAAGAAGGTAATTCAGTAGTAAAGCCCTCACTCGAATAACTAAGGGGATCCTATATAAGACCCTGATCATCCCAGTCCTGCTCTACGGCGCAGAAGCAGTACTCCTTCGTTCCAAATCGCCATCGTTTTCCCTCGATGTCTGTTGCAACTGTGTTGACAACCAGTTTAATGGCATTTTGGGAACCCAAACAGGTAGTCTAATAGTGCGCCACTCTCTTCAGCTATTGCTGTTAGAAATGTCCTTTTCTGTGATTTTCCCATCTTGTCCAAAAGGTAAAAGGGACGATAGGGCGAGAAGATTCCTGGAGGTTTATTTCCTTGGGAAGAAGTACCAATCGTTGGACCTTACAGTGTTATTGGAATGTTCCTTCCTTTAGACAGCTCTGTACTGCTTTCATGAGAATGCCAGGCCTGGAGCTAATTGCCGTTTTGAGTGCTCTGCTGGGGATTCCATCTTGACCTGGTTTCTTCCTGTCTCCAATATTTTCACACGCCGACAGTTGTTCATCTTGTATAACTGGTGGAATATCTTCGTTGGAAGTTTCAATTACAACTACGCAGTGTATCACTGACCGTTGCGGGAAGAGTGTCCTCACAATATTCTTTATAATGGCTGGACATGAAAGTTGAGGTTATCTATGGCCTTTCACTTTCTTCATGACTATCCAGTATGCACTTCCCCATGGCCATTTTCAAAGATTTCCTGGAGTCCTTGAAAGTTTCAAGCTTCTGATTGAAATCCGGTTGCCCATTGGACTTTTCGCCTAGCACTCAGACAAATGCATTTAAGGACTTTTTTGTCATCGTTCCACCAGTAACAAGGTGAGTCTCGTGATAGGGCTTCCTTGTCGCCATAGAAGCGTGACAGGCAAGTGTCATCCGTTCTGTAAATGGTAGGGCGAGGATATCCGCCGTTCGCCGTCTCAATTGAATATTTTTAATATGTTCCTCGAGCACTTCTTTATCGAAGGCAGTTTCCTTCCACTTTCGTCAGTGATTTTGCCACGTTCTTATTGTTTTCTTCCCTTGATGTCAAAAACAACAGCCATGAGGTCGGTGTGAGTGCATGCTAGGTAGCCAGTATACCTAGACTGATTTGCTCCGTTGTGGTACCTCCAGATTTCCCAGTCTACTCATTAAGCCTACCCTGAGATGCGTATAGCATTAAGTGGGCGCTCAACTCCTAAACCGAAAGATTAAGGAAAGATGTAGTTGAAGATTCCTACAATAGACAAAAGATGTAGTGATACAGATACAGCTTCTGCAGAAGTTATTAACATTTGCTAGACCAATTGCATGTTTTTCGTCCCATCTGTGGACAAATTAATTAACCCGACACGTACCACCGCTGTACCATTGTAAGTTTGATCTGCTGTATGTATGCTGCGCCCTCCACCCAACCGTCTGCTAAATGAAAGAATATACAAACTCAACTAAATCTGTGTGTGTGATTAGACTTGGAGGTTTGGGAATCCAATTTTATTGTTTTCGACCACTCTGGTGAAGTTAATTTCACAAGTTTTACAGTTTTGTTTACACCAATAATTTATTATTCGATAATTAAAAGCTGATTAATATATTGTTTGCGTAAATAGTTTCTGCTGATATAAGAGTTATATAAGTAAATGCAAAGCGCAACAAGCCATGCTCTCTCGCTTCGTTTATGGTCGGACCAATTTATGGCTTGCATCTGTCCAAGAATCTGGGATACAGACAAACTTCTCTGATGTGATAGCGGTTGAGCAACCAACAGAGGAATCGCTCCAATCCCAAGCCGTAACCGCCGTGTGGTTGACTACCATACACTCTCTGATCAGTGTACCAGTAGTATGGTGTTGGGTCAATTCCTTCGCGTGCATAGCCCTTAAGCAACGCCTCACTATCCCAGATCCTCATTGATCCGCCGACAATTTCACCAACATTTGGCAAGAGTACATCCACACTCTCGGTCAGTTCTTCATCTTCGGGACACTTTGACATGTAGAAGGATTTAATGCCGGCTGGGAAGCGACAAAGCATGATCGGCTCATTGATCGCATCGGTCATTTTACGTTCAGGAGCCTCAGGAATGTCCTAACAATACAAAAACCGATTAAATACACAGCAATGGGTGACCTAATTTTAATGAAGATACCTCACCAAACTCGTAGAATGTCCCATCATCCTTGGTGACGTTGTTCTCCTTTAGCCATTTGATAGCATCGCTGTAATTCATACGCCTGAATGGCCTCTTTGGTGGCTGGAAGTCGGGGTTGAGATCCTTGACCAACTGACCTTCCGGTGACTTGAGCACACGATCGACAACATCGCAGACCAAATCCTCCAAACGATTCAACAAATCATCGAAACTAATAAATGGACTCTCGCTCTCAACGTGAGTATATTCGGCCAAATGGCGACGGGTCCGACTCTGTTCGGCACGGTAACTCTGTGCAATGCAAAATACATCTCCAAGTGCAGGCAAACATGTTTCCAAATACAATTGAGAGCTCTGGGTCAAGTATGCTTCCTCACTAAAGATAAAGAATGTTCAAGGTGGTGTCACATGTCGACATTAATGTGTCCAACTTACCCAAAGTATTTCAGCTTGAAAAGTGTGGAACCACCTTCAACTTGGGTTTGCACCAATGTTGGTGGTGTTACCTCAGTGTATCCGCGATCGAAGTAATGTGAACGGAAAGCCTGCATCACTACAGAACGCATCCTGAGAATTTTCGAAGTATTCTCGCCACGAATCATAATGTGACGGTTATCTAGTTGAACGTCGGGTAGAGCTTCTTCGTTCAAAATGCTCTCAGCTCCACCAGCTGGTGCCAAACCAACCAATTCCCAGTAGTCTACGTGCATTTCATGTCCACCGGGTGCCTAAATGAAGAATTGCCATTAAATCAAACACAGTTGCAAACTAATTGTCACATCATACCGTTTTGCCTTCGGGCATAGCCTTCAGTTTTCCAAACAACTGGACAGAACTTTCAGTAGTCAAGACGAGAGCATCGTAGATTTGACACAACGTATCCGTAAGCACACACTGCAGAAATCCACTACCATCTCGAAGTGTGATGAACATCAAACCCTTGCCTTGACGCCTTAGTCGATGGACCCATCCATAGATTCGAACACGAGTATCGCGGTTCTCTGGACCTTCCTCAATGCGAATTCGTTTAGCTGGTACCCAGCTAGGATCCTCGGCTATAACAATCCTCCTGGCTTCCTCCAAATTCAATTTCCTCTTCTCGGCATCATCGGCTTCACGTTGTTCCTTGTCGGCGCTTTTGTTCATCTCACGAACGAAGATCTTTTGGATTTTCTTCAGCTGCGACTTTGCTGCTGGTTCGTATTTCAATCCATCGCTGGGATTTTTCGCATCTACATAAATTGTCGGGAAGGGGTCTTGCTTGGCATGGCGCATCGCCTGTAAAATGGTTTTGTAGGGCTTTTCCTGAGTGCCCGCACCAGTCTCATCATGGCCATTCTTCTCGGAAGTGTATATCGCTTCTGTAAAGATAAAAAGTTGGTAAGTAGGTTGGTAGAATATTTTTATTTTCCACTGCCATTGCCGACTTGGCAAATGCACTGAGACTTGTTAACCTCAAACAAAACAGCAACGTCTACAACTTACCCAGGGTTAGGTTCTTCAACTGTTCGGTAGGCATCCTGAATCCCTGATTGAAATCCTAGTTATTTTAGATCAGGCGTATGTATCACTGCTGCAAAATATTGAAAATTAATGAAACAATTGCATCAGACATAAAATGAACAACCGAAGCGAAATCCCCTGCAACTTGGATGCGCACACACGTGTGGTTTACCGTTTACCTACACAAATGTTGGAAAAGTTGAAAATCGCAAAAAGCTCAAATAGTTGGAATGATGTGTGTTTCATATGTTTTGACATATTCTGTGATGGCGTCATGGCGGTCGTTTTTAATGTGTCATGAGCTTAAACTGGTAAATAGTTGCACCTTGCATGTCATAATAGACGTTTTCTAATTACGAATCCCTCAACCAATGTGAACTAAAGGACTGCTCAGAATTCATATCTGTAGCTGACTGAAATGTTTAAAACAAGGCAACCCATAAGCGCATACACAATGTGTATCTTCGTGAATCTGTAGCTTGAAGTTGAATAGAGTGCAACTTCATGCAAGAAATGTATCTGTCTTTTGACAGCGATGCAAGATACCAGCTACAGATATGCATTCTTAGCAGGCCTTAACTATTCTGGGACTAAAGAATTTGGTTCTGTAATATTTAGTTCATTTCAACAGGCAGCAGACTAGTAGTTCTGGAAATAACTTGAAAATCTCGTATTCATGTCTTCATGACTTTCACTAATAGCGTTTTCGATTGGGATTTTTAGATTTACTCTCAGATTTCAGATTTTACCCGCCCCAATCGAACATTAAAGAGGTTACTCTGGTTTTGTGTGTGTGTAGTTAGTTATAGTTATTAGCTATCAATGAAAACCATAATTAGAAATTTTCTTTTACTCATTGCGGCTTTTTCATTAATTCAACCATTGGCGAGTTGGTGTCAAAACAAAGCTTATGAATTTGAAAAAATGATTATCCAAAAACATTTTAATTTCTAATTATAGTTTTCCCCGAAAATCACTTTTTAATCATCAAACTGCGAAATGCAAACTTCAATTGACATATTAACGGCGTTTTCCATTGGGAAAAAAATCAATTTTTTTTTTGATCTGAAGACCGATTTTGACAGTTGTTGTGTTCCATTGGGCGAAAAAATTGATTTTTTTTTGATCAGAGATCAATTTTGCAAATCTGAATTTTTCGGCAGATTTACCAATACCAATACAAATGATAGCTGTCAGTTTGTCAAGAGTGATTTTCATTTTGATTTTTTACTTCGGTTGTGAAAAACAAGAGTGCTTTGGGTTTCGATTTTAATAATGGATATATAGACACAGAAAAGAAAGTTATACGTGAACTATTAAATTAATCTAGTTCGTCTTCGTCTTCAGGAAAATATGAAGATAATTTCTGTATTTTCAAATGTTTGTTATGTTTTTAATGTTGACAGCTACACCGACGCTAACTTCACAGACACGAAATTACCCCAATACAATGACAAAAAAAAATAAATCTGAATCGTGTTCCATGACACTCAAAAAGGTCAAATTTCAGATCAAAATCTAGATTTCCCAATGGAAAACGCCATAAGTCAGATGAATAATTTTGTTTGTGTTGGTGTAAATCTGACTTGGAATCCAGATTCTTCAAAAGTACTCTAGAGTAAAAAAAGAGTGCTTTTTGTATCCCAATCGAAAACGTAAAAATAGATCTAGAGTAAAAAAAAGTGCTCTAAAAAGAGTAATTTTTGTATCCCAATCGAAAACGCTATAAGTATTCGACTTGTCCAGCAATTTTTTTATCACGAGTATATAATATGTTTGACAGGTAACTTTCCTTTGAGAGTTCCTGCTTTTTCCGCAATTTATAGAGCGGTTTGTTATTATCGGCCCAAATCTAAGGGTTTAGTTCTTTGAAGACACCGCAATATATTTGTTTCGTCAAGAATTTGGAGGACTGTTTCGTTAACGTGTCCTAATAAACGTTTTTTATGTATTCGTGAAATTTTGTTTTTGTTTCATCTTTAACCGCGGGAATACCCAGATCTCTGCGTAGATTTCTTACGTACCACGGCGCATTGACGAATGATCTTAACATTTTGTTTTCAAAAGTTTGTAAAATGTTTAGATTCGTTTCACTGGTACAACCCCATAGTTGTATACCATATGTCCGAATCGGTTTTAGCACTTGCTTGTATAATAGCAGCTTGTTGTCATGGTTTCGAATATTTTCCAAGCAGCCAGTACAGTTCTCTATATTTATTTTTGAGTTCTTCGCAATTCTTTTTTACATGCGACTTCCATTTTAATTTTGCATCGAGTGTCATACCGAGATATTTCGCTTCATTTGCAAACGGGACTCGAACCGTATTTAGAAATACAGGCAAATTGTTTGTCCGTTTATACGAAAAATCTACATGGATCGACTTGCTCTCATTAAGTGCAATCCGCCAGGATTTAGTTCATTCATTAACCTCGTTAAGAGCGTTTTGTAATTTGATATTTGTTTCCTCTATTGTTGTGGCAACTGCTAGGATAGCAGTATCGACAGCAAACGTTGCAACTATTGTATCGTTTGTTTGTGGGATATCACGAGTGAATAGGAGGTACAGGATTGGTCCAAGGACGCTTCCTTGCGGTTCACCTGCCATTATTTCTTTGAACTCGGAATATTCGCTTCCAAGTTTCACACGGAAGAGTCTATGCTCAAGATACGACACGAGGATTTTATATAATTGTTCTGGCAGAACTTGACTTAGTTTATAAGTAAGGCTTTTGTGCCACACCTTGTCAAAAGCTTGCGACACGTCAAGAAATACGGCGGAACAAATTTTCTTTTCTTCGAAAGCTTTCTCAATTACATCTGTAATTCGATGTACTTGGTCCACCGTTGAATGTTTACTTCTAAACCCAAATTGATGGTCAGGTAAAAGACGTTTCTGTTGAATTATGGGGTGTAAGCGACCGAGTAATATCCGTTCAAAAACTTTTGAAGTTATTGGAAGAAGTGAAATAGGCCGGTAAGATTTTATTTCATTCGGTGATTTTCCTGGTTTTAGAACCATAATCACTTCCGCGACTTTCCACTGTCTTGGTATGTATTCTAATCTGATTGCTGCATTTATAATAAAAAGTAGCTTAGTTAATGCTTTCCGAGGAAACATTTTAAGAAGTTCTCCTGTAATCAGGTCATAACCCGGAGCTTTTTTAGGCTTTAGTTTCAGTATTTCCCGTTTAAGCTCGGCAAAACTTGCATATCTTACTATGTTATTATCGGTTGTACTCTCGAATATATTAATGTTTTCATTTTGCGCTGGACCATCAAATGGCTTAAATGTTTCCTCAAGATGTGAGGCAAAAACGTCAGCTTTTTCCTTATCGCTTTTTGCCCAAACGTCTTGAGTTACCCTAATTGGCGGCACAGCGATTTTTGGCCGTTTTATGACTCTAATTGCTTTCCAGAGCGAATAATTCGATTCCTTTCCAGCGGTTAGGCTTTGTAGAAAAGTTTCTACTGCATGGTTTGTAAAATTTTTAATCGAATTTGATAGCAAATTACTCAACCGATTGAGATTGTGTTTTATCTTGCGGGGCACGAGTTTGGTGCCATCTTTTACGAGCTTTTCTTTTTTGTCTTACTAAGTCTTGTATTTCTCGGGGGTACTTAATTTTACTATAGCTCACAATTTTGTTCTGTTGAGGAGTATTATTCCATGCTGCTTTTTGGATGGTATTGATAAATGAGTCAACAGCGACTTCGAGTTCCAATGGGGTTCTAAGCGATACACCCAGTCGGATATTATTTTCAATATCGTTTTTGAAACCTTCCCAGTTGGTTTTCCCTTTTGTTAATCTGGGTGGTTTTTCATTTATAATCAGTGACTCGCTCGTTGTTAAAATGACTGGAGAATGATCAGAGGAAAGATCAAAGCATTCTTCAACTTTGATTCGATTGGACGGCAGACCTTTTACAATGAAAAAATCGATCAAATCCGGTATTTTTCTAAAATCGATCAAATCCGGTATTTTTCTAACATCAGTTGGCCAGTAAGTTGGTTTTCCCGTAGAATGAAATTCGGTATTGTACTTTCTACCTACATCATAAAGCATCCTACCTTTCTGTGATATACATCTAGATCCCCAGAACCGGGTAACTTTACTGAAATCAAAAAATATTAAATGCAGATCGAAGCAAAATCAGCTGTTTCTACCAAATCTGAGTGCCCAGCAAAATTTTTCAGCTTTATCATAGTTGACTTCCTAAAACTGAAAACCGGTACACGGAATTGAAATTAAAATTTCAAACAACGGATAATTGTAAAATTTATTGGTGTTGGTGAAAATCTCGCATGAAAGTTTTCAAAAATTTATCTAGGTCAACAAAAAAATGAGCACATAATCTATAATAATCTTATTTCCTTGGTACTAAATTTAGAAATAAACAAAACAATTTGATTCTTCGTAAAAATGTGACCAAAATATGACATAAAAAATAGTCGTGAAAATGTAACCAAATTTGAACTAGCATTGGATTTTTTCCAACGCTTTTTCGATAGAAATCCTGAATTTTTTTCAAACCCTTATAACTCGTAAACCGCTTAACAGATTAGAATGAAATTTGGCAAATTGATAGATTGGAAACTGTTCTTGAAAATTACATGGTGCATTTGTCAGCGGGGGTGGTACAAACTTTTTCAATCCGCAATATCAGAGAAAGGAGCTTGAAAAAAAAACAATAATGCAATTTTCTAGGGGGAGAAAAAATTTCTTACTATAAGGAAGTTTATTGCCGTTGACTATCCACGTGTGTCTGACTCCACTTTGTGTAAGGTATACTCAACTAAAAACCCCTCCTAAACATTCGGTTGCGGTGGAATGATTTGTCCAACTAATGTTTTTATTCTTGATTCGTCTACCACCTACTGTGCTAAAATATATATGTTATTAATAGACTTATCAGCATAGCAATTTAATGAGCACAACTCTTATAGCATTACCCATCATTATCCATCTCACTTACCAAAAATAAAACACCGTCTGCTTCATATGCATTCCTCTCCAACAAGGGAAGCGACTGTATGTGATAGTGGCCTACTCACCGGAAGCACCTCAGCCTACACTTTTCACAACAGAGCTCGGAAAACTTTTCGAATCTCTGAGACTGAACTCAGTGGAGAACTTCTATCTTTTGGCTGGAGATTTAAATGCCAAACACGAAGATTGGGGAAATCAAATACAAAATCCTCGGGGCAACCATCTATACAATTGGATGGTCACCTACAATGTTGAATATAGGGTCGACATTCTCGCTACAGATAGGCCATCGTTTCCGAGAAGCGGTGCTTTTCAGGATCTTTTACTGCGAGACACAAGACTGACTGTTACTGACAAAGTAGGTCAACACCCGCGAAACTGTTTACAGACGATCGAGTACGACAGTGACCACTGCGGACTCGCCGCCGTAATACAGCTTCCGAACGAGCTTGTGGCGTTGGAGGAGTATGTGCCTGTGCATTCTTACAACTACGGTAAGATGCGCTGGCCACGCTTTACCAACGCCTTATCAAGAGAACTACGTTCGAGGGCCATACTACCACCAAACAACCGAAACCTGACAAACAACGAAATCGACGACTACTTACAACAAATGGACGAATCGATCCAAAGAACAATGAACAGGACGATTCCAAAATACAAAGAACGTGACATAACGTCTTCGTACAGAAACGCGACCATTGACGCACTGCACAGACAAAAAAGCGGACTTCTGACAAGACTAAAAAACTTGTACAGACGACTGACAAACCCACGTGACCCGGAGATTAGAACACTGAAGGCGTCGATCAAAAACATCAACCAATTGATCAAGGAGAACTATCGGTTGTCCATTAATTTGTTTTGGAATAACAGAATTCGGGCCGTAAATTCCAGCGACCCGAGTATGTTTCCACAAATTAATAAGATCTTTAGGAGGAAAGGTCATAAAGACCTTCCGTGTATTAAGCTCCAACGAACAAATGACAATACAAACATACTTTTGACAGCAGGAATCGATCCAGGGGAAGCCGTCTTCAACGACGATTTCTATGTTATTGAAGATCCTCAGGAGAAAGTGGAGGCAGTGGGGGCTGTTTTGCAGTAAGTGTATAAGGTGAATGATAGCATTCGCCCGAACCGCATCCTGGAAAACAATGCCCTGCTCCATCACTTCTACCTCAGAAATGACATAACGCAATGGCGATCTGAGAACCGCGGTTTCACGCGGTTCGATGACGAAAACTTGGCAAACGCCATAGTCGCCGAGCGAAGTGGTTCTAGTCCCCTGTTAATTTCGAAGGTGGAACTCCAGACCATCTTCGATTCCATAAAGAAAAAGAAGTCAGCGGGAGTCGATGGTATATCCAACATTGTACTGCGACACTTACCCCCTGAAGCTGTGGACATTTACGCCACGCTGTTCAACAACGCGCTGAATAATGCATATTATCCAGTGCGTTGGAAGACGGCGGTGGTTCATCCTCTCCCGAAAAAGGGAAAGGACAACTCCAATAAGGCAAATTTCCGGTCGATAAGTCTCCTTCCGAGTATCAGCAAGGTATTCGAAAAGATTCTCAATCGGGCTCTGTTCAAGTGGTCTGAGGACAACAATATTATACCAGAGAACCAGTTTGGTTTCAAGGCCGGACATGACTGTATTCATGCCGCCTCCAAACTCGTCTCTGATATACAATGGAACAAAGCGAAAAAACAGTGCACGGGTGCATGTCTGGTTGATTTGGAGAAGGCTTTCGACACCGTATGGTTAGAGGGCCTCTATCTAAAGCTGACCAGACTTGGCATAAGTAAACCACTACTATATATGCTTCATGACATGTTGACTGGTAGAACGTTTGTTGTCAAAAGTGGCAATGTAACTTCTACCACCGAATTTTTCATTAAAAATGGTCTGCAACAGGGAGCAGTGAACTCGCCGATTCTCTTCAGCATTTACACCAGCGATATGATAGGTAGTCTTACTCAGGCAATTGCGTATGCGGATGATCTTATCGCGTACAGAACAGCACCTACTGTCGAGGTCATCCGAACTCTTTTGCAGCGGGACTTCGACAAGATGCAGAGATATTGTGATGAAGTCCTAGGAAATCGAAAACTATCCTGTTTAGGACACCGTTGTCTAGGGCCTCTAGGGATACGAGAAAGAACTGGCGCAAGCTGGTGATCGTTGGACCAAACGGACATCCACTGACGAGTAAAAGAGTAGTAAAGTACCTTGGCATCTGGCTGGATCAGTACCTATATTTCGGATGACATGTAGATGCTGCTCTGGCGAGAGCTACAAAGCACTTTGTAAAGCGATTGTTTGTCGATAAAAGATTGGCAGTCTCCCAGATTTAAAATTTAGTAAGATGTCTCCGTTCTCGACCATTTTGACCAATGAGAACAGGGCCCTCATTCCGTAAAGTGATAATCGTTTGACGATAACATTTCGATGGTACCTCTTGCATCACGTAAGATCAATAGTCGTTGCTGTCGGCGATATCACTTTATTTGCTTCACTTAAAACAACAATCGTCAACAGACGATTACTGAGTGATTGCTCATGACTACCGTCGGAGTGATAACCCCCCAGAGTTTTATCTCCGATATATTACTAAAACTGAAAGCGAACACGGCCATTAGGGCCAAAGTCAGTACACAAAATTAAGTAGGTCCAATCATCACAACATCTTATCCCCCAACTTCTAATCACCTAGATAAACGAAACTTTATTGTATTTAAAGTTTGGGAACAAATTTACTTTAGCACAAATGCCTATTTTTCACTTTTTTTTTTTTTATTCCACTCACTATTTTATGCTGATAATTTAGCAATTTTTTAAAATCGTCGCTCTCAATTAGTTTAAAAGTTATTCAACAATTAAAATTCGAAAAATCCCTATAGAAATCAACCACTTTTTGACATTTCACACGTACCTGAATGATAAATACGAAGAAGAATATTCCAGTGCAGCATTGCCAGATAAAAAAAATCGAAATGATAAATAAAAATACCCAAAATAAAAAAATATGTAAATACATATATGAGTATGTGAAGTTGTCTGGCAGGCGCCTTAATCAACAGTGTTTTCGTTAATAGTACCCTGGGTGGCCCGCTTCGCGGGAAAAAAGGATTTCAACTCTCTTTCTGGGGACAGTCCACGCTCACGCAACTTCGTTGCTCCACTCAGGGTATGTAAAGTCGTCAGGCAGGCGCCTTAGTCAACAGTTTTTTTCGTTAACAGTACCCTGGGTGGCCCGCTTCGCGGGAAAAAGGATTTCAACTCTCTTTCTGGGGACAGTCCACGCTCACGCAACTTCGTTGCTCCACTCAGGGTATGTAAAGTCGTCAGGCAGGCGCCTTAGTCAACAGTTTTTTATGTTATAATATTTTTATTTTATAAGTTTTTTTTGAAACTGGCAGTGCCGCGTTAACCACTGAAGTAAAAAAAAACACAGAAATGTCAAACAACAACAATTTGTATGGAAATATAACCCAAAAAGTGAAATTTTGTCATAAGCATAACTTTTAAACTAAATGTGAGCGACGATTTTTAAAAACAGATAAATGATCAGCACGTAAAGACGAATCGTTTGAGCTAAAAAAAAGTGAGTTTGTGCTAAAGTAAATTTATGCCAAAGTTTGTGGCATGTATTGCCACAATCATTGTCAAATTGCAAATAAAATAAAAAACCCATTTATTTACCAACAAATTTTCATTTATTTTAATCACAATTATCGTCTATTCCGTCCATCGATGAGTGCAGTTTTGATTAGTGCAAACATAATACAGTCTCATTTCCTCTTCAGCGCGTCTGGTCTGAGCTTGGAAAAAGACAGCCTCACGATGGGTACACTTTGGACAAGCATGATCTTCTGTTCGTGGCAGTGTGGGATCCGATATTACATCCGGCACAATATGTGTCAATTCACTGAAAAACAAATGTAAATGATTAACTCCTTGCATGCGGAAACTTTCTAGAAGCGTGCTTACTCAATTTCGTGCATAATTTTGTTGACGTAGATACAATTGGAATCTGCTTGCTGTTTGTAGTCACAATTTCTGCACGCATATAGCAGAATTTTATTTTCCTTGTCTTCTTTGGGATATAACATATTGTTGCTGTAAAATATGAAATTATTTCGAATGAGAAAAGAACAATTTTATAGAGAACCAGTTACCTACCATTCCTGACAGAAACGAATGCCAACGAATCCAGGTCCTTCATTTCCACCAACTTCGAATGCTGCAGTCATTGTTACAAAGTTAATTCGTTGATAAATATGTTGTTGAAATGAAGTAATTTATTTTGTTTATTAAATAAACTCGCAAGAAACAAACACTACAGTTGATTTGATTTTATTTCACAATGCGCGGCAGCGGCATCCACAATTGACAGTGACAGTTGTTTTTTTTTGCTTTCGAATCTATTACATTTTTGCTTGATGGTGGGCACTGCCAGTTCAAAGCAAAATTAATTATTTGTTATGTGGTTGTGTTCGATTTGGACGAAATAACATTTTGAGTGGCACGGTGGTGCGGCGGCGACAACAGACAAAAAAAAAATAAAAATAAATTAGTAATTGAAAAGAGTTAAAACTTTTTAATAAAAAGACTGATTGAAGTGCAATGGACACAGCAAAAAAGAAAATATCAAAAGATCCTTTAAAAAACAAGTGATATTGACGAATAAAATCCATCACGGGGGAAAGCAATTGCGAGTACCAACACAGCCTCGCGTGGGGGGCATCAAAAAGAATACCAAAAGGAATCCCGGAAGGGATAATCCACCGAACGACATGGGAGGAGCCATTTTAGCAGCTCGAATCCTTCTTTTTCTAAAAAGTAACCCCAAAATGGAAAATTCATCTCTAATAATTGATGGTTTATCAGAAACCAAAAGAACATAGATGCCAGGCACAACAGCATTATGGCTGAAACACAATCACGCTTTGGTGCGTTGCGATGGTTGACGCACCTAGTTCAACTATATGAAATCAATGTTACCTATCCCAATTTAGCTTTGCCTGGCCTTGAGTTTCAACCTCAAAATGAAAAACGTAAAATCTTAACGTAACGTTGCTGTAAAGCGCCATGGGTAAAGCAAAGGTTGGAAAAAGTGTGAATTGTCAAAATATTTGTTGTTGTTTTCTGGATTATTTTCTGAGAAGGTTGTGGAATACGATATTTTTAGCAATGATTTTAATCATTCCCCCATTTTTGTAGCAGAAGTTGAAACCGCTGAGAAAATAAATATGTCAAAGCGTTCGCAAAGCAGTTGGGCGTAACGTTGGTAAAGCGAAGCTCCAAAGCATGATTGTGTTTCAGCCATCATGCTTTGGAGCTTCGCTTTACCAACGTTACGCCCAACTGCTTTGCGAACGCTTTGACATATTTATTTTCTCAGCGGTTTCAACTTCTGCTACAAAAATGGGGGAATGATTAAAATCATTGCTAAAAATATCGTATTCCACAACCTTCTCAGAAAATAATCCAGAAAACAACAACAAATATTTTGACAATTCACACTTTTTCCAACCTTTGCTTTGCCCATGGCGCTTTACAGCAACGTTACGTTAAGATTTTACGTTTTTCATTTTGAGGTGGAAACTCAACGCCAGGCAAAGCTAAATTGGGATAGGTAACATTGATTTCATATGGTTGAACTAGGTGCGTCAGCCAACGCAACGCACCAAAGCGTGATTGTGTTTCAGCCATGATTGTGTTTCAGCCATAAAGATATCATACAAAAAACATTAATTATTTGTAATTGACATTAAACATGATGGTTGGGTGTTGTAGAACGAGGGTAGACTCTGATTGGCGTTAACTTGGCAATGCCCAGTGTTGTAACTCTGACTACACATCAAATGTGCTTATTTTTACTTCCAAGTGGTAACCATCGGGTACTGGTCTCATCCAACCAGATTTGACTTGCTAAACGATAAGTGCGAGTGTTGATAACACGACGAAAAACAGCAACACTATAAACACCCTGGTGAGAATGGCACGGATGAATACCCGGCCTGCTGTCCCAGGCGAATCTAGATGAGCTGCTCTGACATATTCGGACAACAGGTTGTCTAGGAATTTCAAGCGTTAGTCAGGCCCCTTGAACAGAGATGGTGGCGGATGAACCGAAAGGCCAACGGCAGCGCTCAATCCCGTAGTGGATACTGATGGCCCCGTGTCCTAGGGGTATCTAATAAATTGGAACTGGCCCTACAGGTTGGTGGTTGTGCTTTGGGTTAACTAACCACCCACAGGAAAAAATATTGTTACGAAGCAACCAATAGCCTCGGAAAGGACTGATTTTATTATTGACGACCCTGCTAAATGAAAAAAGGACAACGACGTTCGTATCTGCACCTGGAATGTGAGAACATTAAACAGGAGAGGTGCAGGCGAACAACTAGCGGAAGCCCTAAACTGCTACAAAGCAGATATTACTGCCATCCAGGAAATACGATGGGATGGGCCGGGCAAAAAGAGGATGAAAAACTGTGACATCTACTACGGACCGTGTTATAGTGAGCAGAAACAGCGACTATTCGGATGCGGATTTGTTATAAAAGTGAGAAAGAAAGAAAAAGATGATATAGCTAAGGACTGCTTCTACGAGCTCCTCGACAAAACCTATGAGCGACTACCGAAGTACGATGTTAAAATCGTGCTGGGAGATTTTAACGCAAAGGTAGGAAGAGAAGACATCTTTAGAAGTATTGTCGGAAAACAAAGCCTACACGACAACACGTCTGGTAACGGACTTAGGCTAATTGATTTGCTATGGGACGAAACGCCACTATGGCCAGCACACGGTTTCCTCACCTCGATATCCACAAGGGGACATGGCAGTCTCCAGATCAACGAACAGTCAACCAAATTGATCACATTGCGATAGATAAGAGGCACGCATCCAGTATTTTGGATGTCCGAACATTCTGAGGAGCTAACATCGACTCGGATCACTATACCTTGTAGCAGCCAAGGTAAGAATGCGGATATCCACCACGCCACAACAATCCAGAAATGCTGTGAAAAAATTTAATGTCGGAAGACTGCAATCGCAAGAGACCGCCAGACCTTCGCACAACGCGTATCCCTTAACCTATCGATTAACACCATAGCACCAGCATCGAATGTCGAAGAGCAATGGCAACGATGCCAACAGGCCATTAGATCAGCCGCAACTGATGTGCTAGGTTTCTCGCGCCCACCAGCAAGAAACCCCTGGTTTGATGAGGAATGCCGACAGATGCTTGCAGCCAAGAACGAGGCCTACATGGGTATGCTGCAGGTGAAGACGAGAGCTGCCATTGAGCTCTATAGGCAAAGAAGAAGCGAAGAACATCGGCTTTTCAGAAAGAAGAAAAAAGAACAAGAAAAGCGCGCGATCGAGGATATAGAGAGGTGCTACTCCAGGAACGATGTTCGCAAGTTTTACCAAAGTGTAAAACGTCAAAGCCAAGGATACAAGGCTCGAACAGAATCCTGTCGAGATGAACAAGGAAATATCGTAGTTGAGACACAGTCGATACTGAGGATATGGAAGAACCACTTCTGCAGACTGTTAAACGGCGATGACGAACAACATTCCGCTGTCAGGCAGAACGAACCATTCAATATTGGCAACGACAGCGAAAACTGCCAACCACCCGACCTGAGTGAAGTGAGGATAGCAATATCTAAACTCAAGCTTAATAAGGCTGCCGGAAATGACGGCCTTCCCGCTGAGCTTTATAAGGCCGGCGGAGATGACTTGGTAAGTAACATCCACCAACTCATAAGCCAAATCTGGTCGGATGACAATATGCCTGAAGAATGGAACCTCAGCATCGTTTGCCCGATCCACAAAAAAGGAGACCCTCTTAACTGCGCCAACTACAGAGGCATAAGTCTCCTCAACATCGCCTACAAGATCCTATCTGCCGTAATATGTAAACGCCTGAAACCGTTTACCAACAACCTGATTGGCCCTTATCAGTGTGGTTTTAGGCCAGGAAAGTCCACAACCGATCAAATTTTCACACTTCGGCAGATCCTGGAAAAAACTCAAGAAGTCCAAATCAATACCCACCACCTATTAATCGATTTCAAAGCCGCATATGACAGCATTTATAGAGACGAACTGTACAGAGCCATGTCTAGTTTTGGTATACCACCCAAACTCGTCCGTTTGTGTAGGATGACGATAGAGAATTCTCGCTGCTCTATCAGGGTCGGAAACGACCTCATCGACACATTCGATACCAAAAAAGGATTTAGGCAAGGCGATGCGCTGTCATGTGACTTCTTTAATCTGATTCTTGAGAGGGTTGTGCAAAACTCCAAAGCCAACACCAGAGGCACAATTTTCCAAAAGTCGGTGCAACTACTAGCATACGCTGACGATATTGACATCATTGGTAGGACCCAACGTGATGTCATAGCCACGTTTGCTAGTATAGAGAAGGAAGCGGCGAAAATGCGTTTAGCAGTAAATGAGGATAAGACTAAGTATATGCTGTCAACACGAAAGGACACACAACAAACCATAAACCTTAAGCTATACAACCGTAATGAACCGTTATTGCGTGAAGAAATGTTCGTTATTAATATGAGGAGATGGAACAACCGGGAACTAAATTTAAGCCAACATCTGTTTAGATCCTTTTTTCTCCGAGTTAAGGACAGCCTTCCATGTAACAAAAGGCAGCTTCACTTTCTACTTGCGATGTACTTATAGCTGCCGGTAGCTACTCATGCTCATGTCCACAAACAGGTGGTAGAAGATGAAAAGCATTTATTGGAACGCATTCAGTTACTAGAACTTGTTACTAGAACTACTGCGTGCCATTTCAATAACGTCTACAACTGTCATTAACGCATAACTGTTTGGCCAGCCGAAAATGAAATTGACAGTTTTATACATCCAGCTGCATGTGCCTATCTCCTGACATTTGTTTTGAATTTCGCAATTGAACGATAAAAGTAACCGTATAACCGAAACTGATTAACCCAATTCACAAAAACCATTCAGGACGATCGTAAGATGCGTATGCGTCCTCCCAAATGAATATGCAATCCGAGAATGGGAATTCAGAAAAACCACTGTCAACCGAGGCGGCAACGTGAATCGATTATTTTTGTAGTTATTATTTATTTTTAGTTCCCCAACGATCGCGATGCGAATGCATTCGTTTGAGGAGCCGTATAAATATGCAACGTAGGGGGATGCATCCGCACACTCTGTCCCATACGATATAGGCGCCGCGCGCGCTGGTTGCTTGCGTTTTATTTTTGGGGGCAAAAAGATCGCACTGGTGCTGCTGCAGAAATCAACTTTGACGCGCAACCGGTTTAAATAGCGAGTTCGTTGCGCTCGCAGCAGCTTGGTGCAGCCTGCTTTAAAGGGGGCTGGTGGAGCAAGCGCGCAGGGCCATGTTCAATGCTTTATTGAAAATAATTTTTGTTTTTGTTGCTCTTTTGTCTGTGGGCCGACCGACGTCGCGTTGTTGTTGTTGTTGTTTTTGCGGTCCGCTCGATCAGATGCGGCGGGCTGTGTTGTGGAGGCTTTTTTGTGTTTTGATATTATTAAAGATTTCTTGGGGTGTTCTGTTTCGTTTTTTTTTTATTTTTTCTTATTTATTTTGCGAAAAATAAAAAGAAATTGCATCAACCGGGAGATTGAGAGAAAAGTTTCTGCAGCAGCAGCAACAGCTGGTGCCGCTTACTTTTCTTATGGTCTGTCATTTCTGAGCACTTGGTTGAAAGAGGATTTGCAGAGGACAATAGTGCGTCTAATGGTGACCCTTGAGGAATGATATTTAGCCTCGATTGGGTGGATTTGTTGGGTGTAACCTTGAATTCCAGGCTCCTCGGAGGAGAATGAAATCCTTGAAATGGATATGCATTATATGAGGCGTATTTTATACATCGTGGAGTGTATGAAGTGCATTTAGCAGAGAGATCACCTCCTCGAGTGTGGAAGGCTTTGTCGGTTGCATATACACGTGTCGGTATTGTGGACATGTGGCATTCGTAGCTCCTTTCATTCGCGCCGTTTAAAATCGTTGCACTTGGTTTTATTTTTAGTCTTTTGCTGCTTTTATAAAGAAAATCGATGTGGTGGGTAGGTATCTGTTTACGGTGCAAGTAATGTGAACATGCAACGGCTGTACTTTATCTTTGAATGCCTGCGTAGACTTATGTGTGATTTTTGAAGATTTTTATGGAAAGTTCTCATTTCCAAAAATGGAATCCTTACATGCAAGGATTATCGTTGCTACATCAGGGGCAGTTACGAACACACCGAAACATTCTATAGCCAAAAAGGATTAAGGCATGGTGAAGTCACCACATGGATCTATTAACCTTACTCGATTCGTTTATTTGTGTGAAGCACTCCCAGTTTCCTATAAAGCGTCAACCAGGTTGTCAGATGAACGTGGTCAAGTCTTCATATATTGGAGAGCGATGTTCAAGAATGTGGTGGATGCTTCCATCTTCCTTCACATCCAGACAGCTTTTAAATATTTCATTTCTGACGGAAGACCGTATAGTCTTTTCGCATGTAGGCCTATAAGATAGTGTCCTATGAGGAGTCCAACTGAGAATGCGCTTCAGTTGTTCGCGAAGCGAGAACAAGGATTCTCCAATTGATATGATTTCCTGTAGTGAAACTCTGACATGATTAGGGAGACGGAATTGATCTTGCAAAAGAAGCCTCTACCACACCAGTTTTGGACTAATCCGTGTAGATATAAACCGATTTGTCCAAATGGTATCCGATACCCATTCGATGGGAATGATAGTCTGGATGCTACACTGAGTAGGTTATAGTAGAGTGGTCGGTGTTCTCTGTGATATTTAGATGATGAAGAATCTTTTAGTATCCACCCTGAGAGGGTTACCATTATGCTGCGGCTCTTAGCCATGAAACTGCTCAAGGTGCGGTGTTTGTACCAAAGAGATCTAGAAGTAATAGATGTAGGTTAGCATATAAGGCTGCCGAGGAGATGGTTCATAGAGCTCTGCTATAATACATATCCAAAATCATTTCGAACTTTCCTACAAGTTTGCGGTTTAAGGCGTAAAACCGGAATGTGGCGCGCGATTACAAGCCCAAATTCTGTCCGATTTCCATTTTACATGCGTAAAGGGTTATGCTGGCTTTTTTTTTATCACGTTTCTGAATAGCGGTTTTCCCGTGTCATTTCTTGTACAGGACTAATTACGGGTACTTTGTTTGATTCTATATAAATTTGACGCTATTAACCTTTCGAGGATCAATCTGCTGGATTATTAGTTCCTGCTGATGATGACCAGTTGAGATAGCGATCTACCTAAAAGTGGAGGGCCGCCTACAGCAACTTTGGCAGATGAAATTGCTATACTTGTGTGCCAACAGAGAAATATTTACTTATTTACTTACTTAAGTGGCGCTACAGTCCGGAATGAACCTGTGCCTTAATCAACATGGCTCCCCAATTAACGCGGTCCTAACTTTCTGCAATTGCCGACTTCAAGTTGTTTGAGGTCGGTTTCTACTCGTGCGCGCCACTCAAGGTGAGGTCTTCTTAAACTGCGTCCTACATCTAGCTGGGCATCGAAAACTCGCCGATCTGGAGTGTTCGTGTGCCTTCGCTCTACATGTCTTAGCCATCTTGAAAGTCCAATGCAGAACAAAATATTTTTCGAAGAATTTTTCTCTCAAAATGACCAAGGATTTCTTCATCCGTTTTTGATACTCTCCATGGTTCACCCTCGTAGATCAGGACTGGTATGATTAGGGTCTTATATGGGATCTCCTTAGAATTTCGAGTGAGGGCTTCACCACTAAATTAGCTTTTTAGCCCAAAGAAACAGCGGTTGGCAAGAGTAATACTTCGACAAGGTGTTGTTGTCAGAGTTAATAAGGGAGCAGAGGTGGACAAAGCCCCGCACTACCTCAAAGTTATATCTATCAATGGTGACGATCTGTAAAACCTGTGTATGCCAGTAGTTGCATAAATTTATGTAAGATTGTGACTCTGGTCTTGGCTCGTGAGTTTTTTTCCAGGAACCTTTAAAAGTGCATGAAAAACTGTGACATCTTCTATGGACCGTGTTGTAGTGAGCAGAAACAGCGACTATTCGGATGTGGATTTGTTATAAGTGCCAGACTTAGGCAAGAAGTCTTATGTTTCCAAGGCATTAGAGAACGCTTTGTAACAATCGGCATCAAGGCCAAATTCATCAATATTGGTCCAATTCGATACCCACCACCTATTTATCGATTTCAAAGCCGCATATGACAGCATTTATAGAGACGAACTGTACAGAGCCATGTCTAGTTTTGGTATACCGCCCAAACTCGTCCGTTTGTGTAGGATGAAGATAGAGAATTCTCGCTGCTCCATCAGGGTCGGAAACGACCTCACCGACACATTCGATACCAAAAAAGGATTTAGGCAAGGCGATGCGCTGTCATGTGACTTCTTTAATCTGATTCTTGAGAGGATTGTGCAAAACTCCAAAGCCAACAGCAGAGGCACAATTTTCCAAAAGTCGGTGCAACTACTAGCATACGCTGACGATATTGACATCATTGGTAGGACTCAACGTGATGTCATAGCCACGTTTGCTAGTATAGAGAAGGAAGCGGCGAAAATGGGTTAAGCGGTAAATGAGGGTAAGACCAAGTATATGCTGTCATCACGAAAGGATTCACAACATCGACGAATTGGACAGAACGTCACCATTGACAGATATAACTTTGAGGTAGTACGGGACTTTGTCTACCTCGGCTCCGCTATTAACTCTGACAACGACACTCGTCAGAAATCAAACGAAGAATTACTCTTGCCAACCTCTGTTTCTTCGGGCTAAGAAGGCAATTTAGTAGTAAAGCCCTCACTCGAACTACTAAGGAGATCCTATGTAAGACCCTGATCATCCCAGTCCTGCTCTACGGCGCTGAAGCATGGACCGTATCAAAAGCGGATGAAGAAATCCTTTGTCGATTCGAGGGAAAAATTCTTCAAAAATCTTCGGTCCCGTTTGCGTTGACGGGCTATGGAGACGAAGATTCAACCAAGAACGAGCTGTACAGCGACATGCCCCTGGTCAAAAAACTCCGCATTGGACGTTTAAGATGGCTATGACATGTAGAACGAATGGACACCAATACTCCGGCTCGCAGAGTCTTCGATTCCCAGCCAGACGTCGGACGCAGTAGAGGAAGACCTCGCCTTAAGTGGAGCGCACAAGTGGAAACCGACCTCAACCAACTTGGAGTGCGCAACTGGAGGCAGTTAGTTAAGGACAGGGCTAATTGGAGAGGCATGTTGGTTGAGGCCCAGGTTCATCCCGGACTGTAGCGCCACTTAACTAAGTAAATCGTCAAAGTGTAAAGATTTGATCAGTTTGGACTGTTCTGGATTAAAACCACCGATCATATCTGCTGTAAATATATGAACATCGGTGTTCACGCATTCACAGATATGATCTTGTTGGCGATATTGAGGAGACTCATACCTCTTTAGTTGGCACAGTTCAGAGTGTCTGTTTTTTTTTTTTTTTTTTTTGGATCGGGCAACGACGCTCAGGTTCCATTCTTCAGGGATACTTTCACACGACAAAAGTTTGCTTATGAGTTGGTGTATGTTACCTACCAAATCATCTCCACCTGTTTTATAAAGCACGGCGGGAAGGCCCTAATTTCCAGCAGCCATGTTAATCTTATGTTTAGATATTGCTATCCTTACTTCACTTTGTTTGGGTGGTTGGTAGTTTTCGCTGTTGTCGCCAATATTAATTGGTTCTTTCTGACAGCGGGGGGTTGTTCGTCATCGCCGTTAAACAGTCTGCAAAAGTATTTCTTCCCTATTCTCAGCATCGACTCATCTACGATATTCCCTTTTTTATTTTGACAGGATTCGGTTCGCGCCTGTATCCCTGGCTTTGACGCTTGGTAAAACTGTTGCCGCAGTCAAGGTACTCTGTGGTAGCCCCGAGAAGGCTGAGAATCGGACATGGTAGGCATCATCTAGGTGAAAGCTCAAGTGGTTTCATATAGATAATCGCACAGCATATCTTTTGAAATAGAAATAACAGACGTATCAAATACTGACAAGATAATTAGGTGACTAAAACTTGATTTTCTGTAAGAGTTAGCTTAGGCCAAAAAATTTTGTAATATTGTCATACAAAAAAGGCTTGAAATCCGACAAACTGTTTTTTTCTGTGTCATAAATTATCTAAAATTGATAAGGAAATCCAATTCCCCAGAGTTTTTTTTAGATTATTTAAAGTCCCTCACTGTTGCAGTAGCAACCCCGCCTAAAAGCTCTTCGATATCTTTCGATGAAAAAAACGAGGGGTGGGTGCACGACTGGGTCGTACGCAACTTTCTCTTTCACAGCGAGTTGGGTTAATTAATGCTAAAAATTATAAAAAATGTCGAAATGCGATTATACGAACGTTTACTCCGAAATTTGAAACAATCGGTGTCTTTGTGAAAAATAATTAATTTTCGTTATTGGCCAAAACTGAAAATTCCGTTAAGTGATAGTTGGGCTAAAACTAATTATGTGGAATTGTTTAAAACTATTATAGTAGTATATATATTAAATTTCATTCAATTTGACATAATAGTTTGCGAGAAATTAACAATTTTCTTTATATGGCCTGAATGACAAAATCCGTTATATGGATTTTCTCGAAAAAACTGGGTATGTAGTTTTGTTGGAAATAATATGCTTATAATATGTATAAAGTTTAAACAAAATCGTTAGGGCCGTTTTCGAGAAAATTGAGGTTATGTGTAATTTTTATATGGCAGGTACCGTTAATAACATGGCTAAAAGCAAACAAAAAAAATGGCCTAGAATTATGACCAAAATAAGCTTGGATACGAAGTTTGAAGAAAATCGGCCAAGCCGTTTAGGCTGGGGAGACCATTACGGACCGACGGACCGACGGATGGAATTCCAAAAACCACTTTTTTAGGCTCCGCTATCATCGTAATGTTAGAATCAATCAAAATCTCGAGGTCGAAAATTTTCACGAAAACAATATATTTCTCTTTGTAAGAGAAAGTTAAAAATAGTTTAGGCCCAGGTTCATTCCGTACCGTAGCGCCACTTAGGCCCGTTTGCTGATACGAAACATAAATATTTATGTTCAACATAAACCCTTAAGTGACACTTAGTGCTTTGCACCAATCGTAAACTGAAACATAGAAATCGCTATGTTGAACATAACCTAGGTGGTAGAAAAAGTGGCCCCTAAGATATTTATGTCAAACATAAATTTACATGTACTGTTATTTAGACGCTATCTGTCAAGAATAGTGAAGTGACTACTACGAAAGACAAATAATAAAAATGGATTTTGAATTGTCGGACTTGATTGAAGATGACGTGGAAGTTCTTGAAATTCTAGAAGTAGGAGTTCCTCGCCAAATTTACGAAAGAAATGAATATTTTTACTTTTTTGATGAGCTTTCTTTATACAAAAGATTTCGACTAACAAAGGAAATAACAATGGTTGTTTTGGATAAGATAGAATCATCTTTAGAATGTCCATCCAACAGGTTGGTATAGTTATGCAGTGCAACAAAAGCAATATCAAATTGAACACAAATTATATAATATGTTTCCTTTCTAGGAACAATTCTATCGCTCCTATTAACCAACTTTTGGTTGCTTTGCGTTTTTTTGCAACGGGAAACCATCTCTTAAGTATAGCCGATTTCGGTGGAATGCATGTCTCAACAGTTTCGAGAGTGGTTATTAAAGTTTCGAGAGCAATAGCTGGACTTGGAAATGATTTTATAAAATTTCCTGAAACTCCAGCTGATATTTCAAAAACCAAACGCGATTTTTTTGAAATAGCATCGTTTCCAAACGTAATTGGAGCCATTGACGGCACTCATGTTAAAATTCAGTCCCCCGGTAAATTAAGATTTAATATTGACTACAAATTTAATATCTATATGAATATTACATTAAGGAGGCTCGATGCAGAAGTTTTTCGAAACAGAAAAAGTTATTTCTCCATAAACGTTCAAGCGATTTGCAACGCTAAAATGATATTTACTAATGTGGTGGCTAGATGGCCTGGATCTACTCATGACGCAACAATTTTCAGTAATTGCAGGATACGAAATGTTTTGGAAAGACAATCAAGTTTTAATTGTCTTTGAAAAAAAATCAGGTGATTCGGCTTATCCTCAAAAATCTTATTTGATGACACCACTTCTCAATCCAAGAAGTACAGCAGAACAGTTGTATAATGAGTCTCAAATTCGTTCCAGAGGTGTAATCGAAAAGGCTTTTGGAATTTTAAAAAGAAGATTTCCTGTTTTGGCTTATGGTGTCCGATTAAAATTGAGTACTGTATTAACAATTATCATTGCGACCTGCACTTTGCACAATATAATGAGGCATAATGGTATATTTGATGATCCTCCTGAAAGTTTCGACTTTAGTGACGAAGATCTACAACGCGTTATTACTGCTGGGCAGATAGATAATGAAAATTCTTCCCCAATCAATAATTCAACCTCGAACTCCTTAAATTTGAATATGCAAAAGCGTGTGGATTTGATCAATCAGTATTTTGCAGGATTGTAAACATAATTTCAAAAACTAAGCAAAATAAATACAAATATGCAAAACGTTCAACTCAAAATAACAGTTTTATTTCACTCAGTCAAAAGTAACACAAAATAACTTATTTACGGTAGCATAAAAACATAAAAGATAAATAAAAAAGATTGTCAGTTAATGTCTTTAAATAAAAACTCAATGTCTTTTAAGACACTTTTGGCATCTTTAGCTGTGCAGTCTCCTTTTTGTATTTTTTTTAATATTTCACTTTTAATTGCGATATCAAGTTCCAACGATTTTCGCTTCAAGTCATGCTCAATATTGCTCTGATATTTTTTCTGAACTGCTTCTTCTTTCAAAGTATCATATTGTAGCTTGGCAAGTTCGATTTTGACCTTCGAAAGTTCGGAATACTGTTCAGAAATCTTACTGCTTTGCAATGTTGAGGCGACGGGTATTCTTCTGGAAGTCCATGGAGTATTTTCATGTCGAATGGTGTTATCAAATTCCTTTTCAGCATCACCCGAAATATCATCCTCAAAATCATCAAAAATGTTATCCTTAACTGTGCATTCGGGAGTTTGGAGTTTTAATTTTGGATGAACTTTTTTTTTAGCATTGATGGTTTATAGTTACTCCAGTCGTCGATGTCGTTTGATTTCTCATTGCACTACAAAATATTTGTTAGTGTAAGTAAACATTTTACACTGTTGTTTTAAATATTCATTTAGGTTACCTTTTCGATTTCTTTTTGTTCAACCTGTATGTCACCATCAAATTCGTTCTCCAACCCGAAAATTGTTTTTGGGTTCATAATGGTAACGGCTAGTTCGAAATTAGGGTCAGAAGGTGTAAATGGTTTCCCCCCTCCTGTTTGAATGCTTGAACCTTTTTCCTTTGCCGCCTCTTTTCTTATTTCTGCTTTATAGTTGCCATAAAACCTCTTGAGTGACTCGCTATTTCTAAAACAAGCTGTGGATTGGCTGTTAAAATTTGTCTCGATTCGGAGCCAAGCGTTCTCCTTATCCTTCCACGTTGCACCATCAGTTTTTTTATTCTCTACGATGTCCCTTTCATCGTAGACGCAATGCAGAAGAAGTGTTTTTTCGTTTTGCGAGAAGTTCGGATTCCTTTTCTTATTGTTTGCAGACATGACGCAGCTTTTTAAACACAACACACGGTAAAATAAAAAAAACGAACATTTGCGCACAATATTTTGACAGTTGTGTAAACCGACTTGAAGTTAGTATTCATTTAAAAGTCACCACTTACTATGTTCAACATAAATTTTTTTCTGCAACATACATAAATTTAGGTTTCACATAGAACGTATGTGGAACATAGCTATGTATAAGATTTATGTTTCGTTTCAGCAAACGGGCCTTAGAAACCTTATTTATAATGTAACGGGTCCGCCATCTTACGTTTTTTTTTTTCAACTAGTGCTTATTTCGTGAATGGTAACACTTAGCTCATGTCTGATTTGACAGATAATTAGTTTTATCCTTCCGCTGAACGAATATGGTTGTGTATACGCTTGATCAACGCTGGGAAATATTGCGACATTACTTTGAAAATCATGGTAATGTTGCAGAATGTGTGCGAAAATTGCGTACGGATTTTGGAAGAAGAGAAGCACCGTCAGTTCGTTATCTTGTAAAAAAAAGTGAAAGAAACTGGTATCCTCAAAAACAGTGCGTACACCCGAGAATATTGCTGCTGCGGCAGAAAGTGTGCGTGAAGCGCCATCAACATCAATTCACCGTCGCGTCGTTCTCAACAAATGAACATTTCGGAGACATCATTGAAACGAATTTTGCATAAAGACCTTTTGGTATGACGCCGTACAAAGTCCAATTGGTTCAGGAGTTGAAGCCAACTGACCATCCAATGCGTTTTCGCTTCGCTAAGTGGGCCTGCGATCGACTTAGAGAAGATGCCGATTTTGCCAAAAAAAAAAAATCATCTTTTCAGATGAAGCTCATTTTGATCTTGGCGGGTATGTAAACAAGCAAAATTGTCGCATTTGGGGCAAAGAAAACCCGCACGCATACATTGAAAAGCCGATACACCCAAAACGAGTCACTGTTTGGTGCGGATTTTGGTCCAGAGGCATAATTGGGCCATTTTTCTTCGAAAATGAGCAAGGAGTGGCCGTTACAGTCAATGGCGATCGTTATCGGGCCATGTTGAACGAATTTTTTTTCACAAAAATTGAAGAGGAGGATATTGGCAACATTTGGTTTCAACAGGACGGCGCTACGTGCCACACAGCCGAAGCTACACTCGATGTTTTGCGCCCTGTTTTTGAAGATCGCATTATCAGCCGCAGAGCTGATGTCGTTTGGCCACCTCGGAGCTGCGATTTGACACCGTTGGACTATTATTTGTGGGGTGCCGTAATAGATAAGTGTTACGCCGACAAGCCAGAGACAATTGACGCTTTAAAGGACAATATTCGTGAAGCCATTGGTGAAATACAGCTGCACACAATCGATAATGTGCTTAAAAATTGGACCGATCGTGTAGGCTACTGCATGGCCAGCCAAGGCAGCCATTTGAATGAAATTATTTTCCATTATTAACCGGAAGGATTGTACTTTTAAATAAAAAAAGAAATTTGAGAAAATATTCAGCAGTTTTTTTTTATAGCATTTTCAAAAAAAGTTATTTGGCGGACCCTTTACAAGGTCATATGAATACAATGGCACAGTAAGGGTCGGTAAGAGAAACGAATGTCAGTAAAGGAAACCCATGATCGGCCTTATAGCGCTAAGACGGATGTTAAAAATCAGCCATAATGACGTGACTGCAAGTTGAATAAGTAATCAAGCGAAAATATACATTTAGGACGAATAAAAAAAAATATAAATTGCATCGGCCGGGAATCGAACCCGGGCCGCCCGCGTGGCAGGCGAGCATTCTACCACTGAACCACCGATGCTTGTGCAAAAATTATCTTCACTTTGTAACCTCACTGTTTCGAACTCACCCTCTAGCATACAACTTCAATTTAAATATGCACCATAAAAGAGGAATACCACCTTCAACACATACAAAACAATAAACCCGAAGGAGCACATAAACATCATCACTATGCCTAAAGAGAGATATCTGTGTATGTGTACAGCCACTTCAAAACGGGACAGTATTGCTTTGCACATCTTCAAAAGTTAATCCTCCTCTTACATAGCGTGCGATGCCAGCTGAGCGCCTATTCGCAAACGATTAAATTCAGTTTAATCATCCACTAAGCAGAGGGTTTCAACCGGGCCACACAAACAAATTCAAAAGCCAAACAAACAAATTGTTCCGCACGCTAAATTAAGAGAGCTGAGAGATAATCCCCCGATTCGATGCGCCATTGTGCTAGTTCCCAACTTAATTTACGAGCAAATAAAAGTCATTATTACCGTCATTGTCATCATCACTCAAATTGTAAAAACAAATAGATACACCACACACAACCTGTATATGTCTATTTCAGTCTGTCTCTGTCATCAAGATGTGTCTCTGTGTACAGAGAAATGTATAGCTGGTGTGGCTCTAATGGTTTTCTATTGGATTTTCCTAGGAAATCTAATGCTACAGCGCTAAACTAGTCAACTATTGTCGGTTATGTCATCCTGGTATCCATGTTTGTCGAAAAGTATGAAAGAAAGAATGAAATACGTGCACCACCGCCATTCATGCACGAGTGAGTAACATGCCATAGAAATCTATCATATCCAACCACTAACACCTCTTTCTCAACTAGACGATGATGTCTGGTGATAGAGTGAGAAGGAATGATTCACCCTTCCAGAAGTGAAAAGAAAAGCGGAAAGTTTACTAACTGGTTGCCTTCTATCGGTTGTGAACCCCCGATACAATGTGGAACATTAGACGTGCTTCGGCTTTTTTGTACTTGTGCGCGCGTCTTCTCCGGCATGTTTCTAGTTGGAAACAGCAGCGCCGCTGTTGTTGTTTCGATGGCAACCACCAGTAGCAACACCGCACAGCGAACTTTCAGTTGTTTTCCAACAACTTCTGTATCAACATCGTCAGCGGGTTGGTTGCCTTGCCAATGCAACAAGAAGCAAGAAATCAAGGAAGAGTAAGCATTTTTGTGACTATGTGTCTGTGTGTGCCTTGTAAACAAACGCCATCCCTTTCCATTAGCGATTGGGTTGCCTCTTCCTACGGCTGATTGCCTGTTTTCGCTTGGTCGACTGCTCCCAATGGAATCGAACGAGTATCATCAGAGCAGTGAGAGTGTGCTGCTCTGTTTGCTTCTTTCCTTCCATGCACTTCTTCGGAGTGAATCTCAAAGAATAGAGATGACAAGATGAGCGCACAAATTGTGTTCGTGTGTTTCGGACGCTTTGCTGCAGCGGCGTTTGTTGTCGCGATGCGATTGGAATCCAAAAAAAACCTCGAAGATATCGACCGCATTGTGCGAAATATGACACTAAATACCAGGCGAGCAGCACGAATAGCTCGCTGAAATGGTGGTTTTGTTTCAATTGGCTCTTTCCTTCGATTAGTACTGGTTTTTCCGACTCGCTCTGTTTCATAGGGAAGTGGAGTAAGCATGATTGTTTATCTTCGGAAATATACTGCGAATTATTGTGACTGGCTTGGGAACGGTATAAGAGCGAGAGCTTATCTGGAAATGTTTATTTGTATACGTACACACTTTAGTACTTTGTGATTTGTAAATATGATGACACTTGTTGTGTACAGTGGGTGTAAACAAAGCTTTGACGTAGGCTCGTGTTTTTTTTTACAGACTGACTCGTCGATGAAGGTCAGCAGACAAAGAAAAATTCAACCTGTTTCTTTCAGTCACTATCGATGTACTAGGTGCGCAGCCGATGTAAGACGTTAGCCATTTAAAACAGCAGATAGTTTACCCTTTATGTTTTGAGATGTGTGCTTTGTTTTTGATTTGTTTGTTTTTATGAAGAGAATTTGACATATAAAATATGATAGCTGACAATCTTGTATTCTGAGATGTTGCATATTAAAATGTGTAGGTACCTACCTATTAGTAAAATGTCAGTTTGTTGACATGACATATTCATTGATTTGATATCAAACGATTGCCTAATAGGATGGCACCTACATAGGTACGTTTACGCAGTTACTTTTGTTTTGGTGAGCTTGCCAGTTTCCGAAAAGTGTTATTCCTAGTGGAAAACAATATTTATAGGTCAGAAGTTGTTTTTGATAAACAAAATATTGAAAATCACAATACATAAATGAAACCTTGAACGACGAATCTGACTGACTCATCTGACTTGCGAAATATATCACAACTGATACCATGTAGGTATCTAATTAATAACCTTCCAATTTCTTTACACTTGTTGTAATACAAAACTGATAACATGTCACCAATTTAATAACAAGCTCAACTTCGTCTTCATTCGTGATACATATAGCTGACAATCAAAAAACAAAACCTGCCAGATGATTCGCATGGGCCCGCACAAACTACGTCGCACTCTTTAAACATGAATTTAAATTCTCCTGTCACGTGACATTGTATTTCTGCCGAAAAATAAACCTGCAAACGCTTCCAATCTTCCATGCATCTCTACACATACACATAGGTACCACATCTAAATAGATTCACACGATTCACAGACAACATCCATTCCCATCTATGTCGACTTTACTGTCAGTGTCACTGTCGGTGTCGTTGTTGTGTCGATAAGTTACGATCTTAAAAGTTCGCTGTCACTCTTCGAAAATGCCCGGCCACCAGCAAATTCAGCGGGCGCTTTATAATTCCGCCGATACGAAACAGCATTTCTCCTCCATTTACTTTTTGAAATTTGATTTCCCCTGCCAATCGTATCGAAGGAAGTGTGTTCGCATTCACTTTGTACGATGAACAGTTTTCTTGTTCGATTTCACTGCTCGAATTCATGTTCGCCTGATAACTTCGGCGCTGTCATTTCACAATGACCCACCTTCATTGCAAATCGCCAACTCGACTCATGTTCCAAAATGGATTTCGAACGAATTACGACATTTGGTGTGTTGTTTGTAAAAAAAAAAAACAAAACAACCATAAAAGCAAGCAGGTTGCCGGTTGGTTGTAATGGGAATTTTCCGCCATGTTTTTTTGGCATGTGCTCTCAACAACAAAAAACCAAACAACAGCAACATTTCGAACAGGCTCCCATCCGGCGTACAAAGTGCCATCGAAAAATTGAGTTGTTTTCTGTGTATTCACCTTGTGTGTTATGTCTGGCCTTTCGTCTCTCTTTCCTTGTCATGATGTGACTGAGATAGCGCTGTTGTATGAAAACATCGACACAGAATTTGAGGGGTAAGTTCAAGCTCAAGGGCGATTTCAGTGAAAACGAGGTTGCCACTTCTCCTTGACCGCGTAAGCGTTACTCTTCAACGCTGTTCATTGCCAATTGAAGGACATCTCCTTGAGACTCAAGGATTTCTGTGTGTCGTTTTCGCGGACATTCTCACCACTGAGTCAGGGACAAACATTTTTGGCAATTCTCACAAACAAAGGCCGTTGACATTCGAATGGGATTCGAGAATTCAGGTGTAGGTACCTACTTTTTTTTTTACGTTACATTTGACGTCAAATGAAATCGAGTCTTACGAGTTGTGTAAGCAGGTTTATTTTCGGGGATACTGATTAGATGGGGCCCACCAAATTTTCGGGTGTAGGCAAGATAACAGATTTTTCGTTTAAAAATTTGGTAGCAGTTGGATTTTATGTGCGCCTTGTCGTTTCACTAGACGTTTAAGCTTTTTTGGGAGGTTATTGATGTTTTTTCTAAATGTCAACTTGTGTTTTTTTAAAGTCAGGCGAATGTGTCATTTTACTGTTTTGTGGAGAATTGTCTTAATGCGAAACTTAATTTGCAGTAAACGCGGCTGGCTGGTCAAGTGTATTCCACCCGAGTGGCCGTCAAGTGTTGTTTCTGCTTAGAAGACAGGCATGTTTTTTTTTTTCTGTCCCTCCTGTGGGGAGCCAAGATGTGACGGTCAGCTTCGGCCCACAATTGATTTTGATTATCAGGAGAGCAAGAAGCTGAATAAGGGAGCGGTCGTTGTGGATACACACGTTTTTCTGGTCTCTATGGGGTATTGGTGCAGTGCAAGTGATGGTCACGGACCGGTTCGCGGCGAATCACGAGAAGATATTTGAACTAAAAGGGAGGCGTACCTTTTGATTATAAAGTTTTGGTTTTGTTTGTTCTCTCTTTCTGTGTTTTTTTTTGTTTTTGTTTATCTTTTTGCTAAAGATAAATTATTTGGTTTATCGAAACACGTACTGTTCTTGCTGAGTACCTAGTAATTTTCTTGTGGGAAAGTGTTGAACGCCCACAATATTCTCTCAAACTTTTTATCCATTTCAAGAAGGTGGATGGAATCTCGCTGGATAATGAATGACTCCCCTTCTTTGCTTTGGTTGTTGCTCTTAATTTCTGGTTGGCGGAATTTTTTGACACGCCGATATGTTTCTTTTTTCTTTGGTAGCCCAATAGTTTGCGTTCATTTGGTGCAATAGTACCAACACCAAAGTGTACAATGAAATTGAACGACGCGACGCCGTTCATTATCGGGGGAATGTGGTACGGCTGTGTTTTGAAATATGTACACATTCACTTAGCGCCTGTTACTAATTGCAGTGATGGTGTTTAATAAATTTTGACAGACCATCAAATGAATTTACTCGCTATTGACACGTATTTTTTAGGAATTGCTTTGTAATGTTGGTATGAGTGTTGATGTTTTTAATATGTCACACACAATACGAAATGCACTCGTTTTAAAAATTGTGCTAATTGGCAATGCGGTAATGGATGTTGCCGTGTGTCAATGTGTTTCATTCTTTGAAGGTTGCCGTGATGTGTGCAATTGCTTTTATTTTAATTTGTCAAAGGTGTGTATTAAAGAAAGAGAGAACGCTTTATTATTATTATTTCCCACGCCTCTTTCCCCCCCAGATACCGCGCGAGCTGGGGTCCATTTTCACCGAGTACGACGGCAGTCTGAGCTGCAAGTCATATCGGCACTTTATTTTATATTAGCTATTTTATATATTATTTTACGGTTGCTGTAAAAAATTTCGCACAATCCTGCACGTATTAAGGATAACAGTTTTTAAAATATCGTGTAAAAGGTGTTCACATCTGATGTTTTTCAATTCGTCGACAACAGTTTTTGCAATGATCCCTGTGCTGGATATAACAACTGGTACTATACGTATTGATCTTAATGTTTCTCGTTGTTTGATCTCGTGAGCGAGTTCTACATATTTCCCAATTTTTTCAGCAAAGGTTCGATTTATATTATTTGATAACGGTACTGCAATATCTATTAGGTATCCATTCCTGCTTCTTTCATCGATCCATATTATATCGGGTCTATTTGCCAATATTGTGTGGTCAGTTGTTATAGACCTATCCCAGTACAGTTTATAATCTGAACTTAATAAAACTGGGGAAGCTTGGTATTTGTAGAATGGGATTTTTTCATCTACTAGTTTGGATCTTAGTGCTAATTCCTGATGGATGATTTTTGCTACGTTGTTGTGCCGTTGGAGATATTCGTGGTTCGCCAATAACGAACATCCATTCGTGATGTGTTCGATTGACTCTTGACTGTGTCTGCACCGGCGGCAAGTGCTTTCGATGTTCTCATGCAAAATAGCACTCCTGTACTGACGAGTCGCTATGATTCCATCCTGAATTGCTAAGATAAATCCTTCGGTTTCTGGGAACAGCAGTCCTTTCTGCAGCCAGATGGTGGAAGCTTCCTTATTGACATCCAGGGACTGGAGCTGGTGAGGGTATTTTCCGTGAATTGCCTTATGTTTCCATTGTTCAATAATCTCACCATTTGAACTGATGTGAGCTAATGGCTGAAACTCATGGTCATAAAGATGCAGGGGCGTATAGTTCCTATCTAATTGGGTAAGTGCATTGCATCTACTATCCTGTTCAATGCTGTTGTAGAAGAAGCATCTCAATTTTTCAATTTGTGTTAGATTTAGATTATGAATGTTAGATATCCCTTGTCCTCCTTCAGCCCTGGGCAAGAAGAGTCTTTCCTTAGCAGATATAGGATGATGAAATCTGTATGACGTCATAGTTGTTCGTAAAGCTTAGTACGCAGCTCGCGCTAAATTTTATCTTTACTACTCTCCACTTGTTTTCTCCAATCCAAAGATAAATGCTCGCTAAATTCGTACACAGCGTATAGATGAGTCAGGGAAATGTCATGCATTCGCAGATGTCAGTAATATTAATATTTTCTTTGTTAATAAAGATGTCGTCTTCCTCAAGAAATTCTTCCATCAAATATTCTTCTTCATTTTCTTCCATTTTGTTTTTATTTTTTATTAAAATTTCGCCGATTTAAATGCCGCGCACATTAATTTCGCGAGATAAATAAGTGGAGACCTTTCATCCGCTGAGTATAACACTTTTCGTATAACACTTAATATTGTTATACCCTACCTACATTTTGTGTGTCCCATCTTTATGAAGTTAAGAATTTATCTCGCGAGCTGCGTACTGCACTGATAAATTTGCTCGCTAAATTTTATCTCTGTAGAGATTTTTGTATGGGAGATAAAATTTAGCGCGAGCTGCGTACTAAGCTTAACATTCGCTCTATATCATCTATATCCGTATGACTCCATTTTAAAATTCCAAAGGAATATGACAGCACAGGAATAGCAAAAACGTTTATTGCTTTTGAAAGATTTCCACTGTTCAGTTTAGTTTTACATAGGCATTTAATTCTTTCCTTGAACCGTTTTTTTATGTTGTCCTTCATTACACTATGTTGTATACCACGCATTTGCTGAACACCGAGATATTTGTAACTTTCTTCATTATACAGACACTCGATTGAACCCTCATCAAAGGTAAAGCCTTCACTATGCATGATCTTTCCTCTTACTGTTATTACTGTTATTACTGTTATTATTATTATTATTATTAGAACCTTTTATTATAGCCATATATACTAATTCTACATTACAATTACATTTACATTTTTACAATCTTGTGTTTACATATATAAGTTAAATATTTGTTGCGATCTTATGTTTTATAATTAATTCTTCTAAGATTTGAATGTTCCGTTAATAATTGTCTTTTATATTTAATATGTTCTAGTCGTTGTTTCGGTTGGCATAAGCCTCCCCCATTGTTGTCCATAGATTCCTGTTCTTTGCGTCGTTGTACCAGTTGCGATTGAATTTAAGTAGGTCATCATTCCATCTTTTCTTTGGTCGTCCTACTGGTCTATTATCATCCGGTATCCATTTTGTTGTTATTTTCGTCCATCTTTGGTCCTGTATTCTTGATATGTGTCCTGCCCAGCTCCATTTTAATTGTTTTATTTTTGTGATTACGTCTGTTATATTTGTGCGTCTCCTTATTTCATCATTTCTGACTCGTTCTATTTGTCTAATATTTAATAAGTGTCTTTCAATTTTCGTCTGGCAAATTCGAATCTTCTCGGCTATGTTTGTTCTTATTGCTAATGTCTGTAGTCCATATGTCATAACAGGTAGGATCGTCGAGTCGAATATATATCTTCTCGTGTCTGCTCCTATATTACAATCCAGTATTTGTTTAGTACTCCAGTATTGTTTCCACCTATTTGTGATTCGTCTGTTGATCTCTTTTTCCTCCTGATTTGAAAATGATTTTATTTGTCCTAGATATATGTAAGTAGTCTTCAACATATTCAATGGCATTATTAGATAGTATTATGGGATATTTTATATGATTAGTCATAGCTTTAGTTTTTGTCATATTTATACTTAGTCCATGAATTTTACATGTTACTGAAAGTTGGTTAAGCATTGTCTGGATGTTGTCAGATTTATTTGATACTAGATGCCCGTCCCGGCTTCGCCCGGGTACTGTTTCGTTTTAGGGTCCGTAATAGTATTTTAGTGTTAGTAGTATTTATTTTCTCAAAGCTGACCCGGCGAACTTCGTACCGCCTTAGCGTAGCTTTGATGCACTACTTTATTTTGTATAGCTGACCTATCTTATGTATGAGTACCTATTCAATTTGAACTGGAATCTATAATATCCTCCATATAAAAATGAATCCTTATTTCCCTGGTCTCGCCATACCTGAGGACTTTACTAATTTTTATTAAATTAAAAACAACATATATATTTTCATAATAGTGTTTATTCCATAGGGTTCAATTTTACTCATATTTTTACAAATCGCTATTGAACAACTTTGCATTTTGAAGTAAACACTGAGCTCAACACCACGCGCGCTCTAGAAAGCAATTAATAGACTCTATACCCTTCACTGCTTCTCTCTATTCTAATGCTTTTTGATAAACTATATTTTTAGTTTTATGTTCTGGCGCGTAAATAAATAATGTTGATGGTTTTCCGACACGGGAACAGGCGACATATAATTGACCATGTGAAAAACATGGATTTTCTAAGTTGATGCCACATACACTTAGCGACTGCCCTTGCGATTTATTAATTGACATTGCAAATGCAAGCCGCACTGGAAACTGTAAACGTTTAAAGCTGAATGGCATGTCGTTCGGTATCATAGGGATGCGTGGGATTAAAACATCATCGCCTTTATACTTCCCTTTCAAAATTGTGGCTTCGATGACGTTGTTCAATAATTTCTTCAACGCAAGCCGGTGAAGACGTGGCTGGTTTATGTTCCGTAACATAATAATTACTGATCCGATTTTTAATTGCAGATTATGAGGTGGTAAGCCGGGCAATTCCAGCGAATTTAAAAATTCTGTTGGATAATTGACAACTTCATCTTCATTAGTAATGGAATCAACTGATTTGTAATTCTTCAATTCGTCGGCCATTTTCTCTTGAATCTGAAAATTCATTTCATTCACATCAACATTTTTTGCTGCCAATATAACACGTTCGCTTAACCAAACGTGATTTACGTAATTTTGAGCAATGTTTGGGAAAACCATCTCCATGAGTTCGGTCTTTGATTCACAAAAGTTACAAAAATTGGTAGGGAATGTTATGTATCCAGATGATGTATCAACAGCAATAATACCATTACCAATATCGAGCAGTTGTTTGGAAAACACTTCTCCAGACTGGTCTTCCTGCAATTCGACTCTCATGTTTATACTCAATTTAAGTGTTTTAATGTATTTCCATAAAATGGAAGACTTCAAACATGCATTCAGTTCATCAGCAGGCGTTGAGCGTGGAACAACTGGCAATATTTGTCGAAAATCACCTGCCAATAGTATCATTGCACCACCAAACCGTTTTTTGTTATTTCGTAAATCTTGCATCGAGCGATCTAATGCCTTCAAAGATTTTTTGTGTGCCATCGTACATTCATCCCAAATGATCAATCTGGTTTGCTGCAGCACTTTGGCCATCGCAGAATTCCTCGAAAGGTTGCAAGTTGGATTCTCATTAATTTGAAGGTTCAACGGCAGCTTGAGAGCTGAATGAGCTGTTCGACCGCCTTCCAACAACGTAGCTGCAATACATGATGAAGCTAGGGCTAGTGCAATTCCATTTTGCGATCGAATCGTTGCCAAAATCAATGATAAGAAAAAAGTTTTCCCAGTTCCACCGGGAGCATCTAAAAAATAAAATCCGCCAGATCCATCGTTCACTACTTTCATGAGCGTATCGTAGGCATTTTTTTGTTGTTGATTTAAAAGGGGAACTGTTCTATCAACCATTTCTCGTAATGTTTCGGAATCGTATTGGGCTTCGCGTCTCAATTCTTGATCAAATGAGTCGTGCATTGGGCGATTGGGTGCTATCATTCCTATTTGTGTTAATACTTTGTTGGTAAGCATCAAGCACATGTCCTCAATTAAAATTAATGCTTCATTGTGAATTTCTTCGTTCATTTGCAAATTTGCATTCGATGTTCTAAGACGCATCTGCTGATGCAATATATCTTCCGCCATATGATCTTTGTATTAATGCCATAAATCATTCGGTGTTGATGGGAAGCATGTAGACAAAATTATAAAAAATAATGTTCGTATTTGTTTAGCATTTGACGAAATCACAGCATCTTCGAGAGTGTGGTCCCAATGAGTGTCATTCTCTAACAATCCCAAATGTTGACAGGCTTCTCTGTATGTGCCACACAATACACCATTAACAGTTCGCAGATGTTGGAATGATGTTGGACCACGAACATTGACTAACAGTAAACGCAAATGGGATGGACTGCATAAAGACGGCCTAGTGCATCGGTAGAAAATACTCGTGGGTAACCTGGAACTGGCTGTCCTCGTTTTCGTCGTTCAAATTTTTTTGATGATTGATTCCAGGTATAATATCTTGGCATTTCGGAGTAAAGTAACGTTCTGGCAAAATCATCATTCTGGCACATTTCAAAGAAGCTGGTTAATGTTGTCGATGGTGGCCTGTCAACTCGTTGTAATACGTTTGCATCTGTAAAATACACCCGTTGACCATTTTCCAAATGTACGGCCAAGTGAACAACAGTAGGGTGTCGTTCATTTATAGGAAACGAAAATATACGCCACATGCCTTCGTTACTACTAACATAGCGGCCCATTTGATATTGAGTGACTTCATCATTTGAATTTTCGGCAGCAACTCCGAAGACAGCCATGTCACTACCTTTGTTCACATACTTGCAAATGTATTTAATAGATTTTACGGAATGGCAATATTCGACGTTTATGTGTGCTTTATATGCCTTGCAGAGTAATGGCGAAAACGGAACAACCCAACGATTATCAACTTCAATGTCCTGTCGATTTACTTTGACTATTGTTGACTTTCCATTGTCATCAATGGATCGGCGGCGATAAAGTGGATATCCATCATTTCCAGTAATAGTTTCTACTACTAATTGTTTTGGGTAGCGTTTTGAAAATTTTCCTTCAACCATACACGGAGAAATGGGATTTAATATTCCACATGGACCATGTATCATATTTTTTGTAATAACCTCATGTAACAGTGGGTCTTCATTATTATCGGGAATTTCTGCTGATATCACATTATCGGTCGGTCCCTTCGAATTCGTTTTAACCGGGCACTACTGTATATCAATACATACTAATGATTGAAATGCATTTTTTCTCAATCTTCAACCATTTTACATAGCTACCCCTACATGGCGACATACCTACAACTTTTGCCAAATGTATTCGTCAACAACAATTACGTTATGCGTTCTCTACTCTAACTCATACGTCAAACCCCATCCTTTCATTCTTTTCCGGAACACCCACTGTCTGCTCGGCAACTAAGGAACTCATTCACCTGAGTTTAACTTAAATCAACGCCCAACTACTTCTGCTGACAGCCCAGCGTTTATTCCTCAAATAAGCAAAATGACGGGCACAGAATGTCACCCTACCTTTACGACGCGACGCGGTGACATGTCGGCCACATTCATCATAATCATAAAAAATCCCAGCATCTTCCCGCCTCATCATGCCATTTTCTAATGTACTTCATTCAACTTATTCCAATAAAAAAACAACAGAAACGTTAAAGTGCTCCGCCATTTGGGTGAAATTTATCTAAACAAACCACTCATTCATTGCCAGTGTATTCAGGTAGTAGGTGGGGAAACGCATTCCCCCAATTTTTTTTATTTTATGGTTTCACTCCTACTCATGCGCTTGCAAAGACTTTTCAACGAACTGGAATCGCTGCATCCAGCCGTGTTCGCTGAGCGCCTAATAAATGAGCAAGCATTATGACAAATATTCGGGGAAATTTGAATACCCCAGTAACAACGACTGACCAACCACAAACCCAGTTACAGCAAATTCGCCATCGTCAGCCACTGCGAAGTGTCCGTCTGCCTGACCAGCCAGCCACTCGAGGAAGGAGAAATATGAAACCAAACAAAAAGGTTAGCAGAGCCAGAACAACGAAACGTCATATCAATCCAAGTTTCACAAGCAATTTCCCTTTCTACATGCACACAACGACACGACGACACGCTGCCATGCCACCGCTTTCAAAAAGCCACAGAAGGCTGTGTGTGTGCACAGTACGGTTGTTACCCCAGGCGAGAGACAGCACCATCGAAAGGAGGAAACGTTGGCATTAACCCTCCTCACTTCTCCGACACGACACAAACACACTACCAGCACGTGGCCTGCCTCTATGCCAATCGCAGCCGTACAACAAGTGAGCAACACTCCCGCCATGCCAGACAGCAGTGATTTCAGTAAAAACCAAGTGACAGTTGCTTGCTGAGAATTCTGCTCGCCTGGTGAAAAAGAGGGAAGCGAAACTCTTTTGGCGGGGTCTTTGTTTTTCCTGGTTTCAGATTAGCTGAACGACGCCGGCCGGGTTGCCGGTAAGTTCTGCGTTGTTTCCCGTTGGCGAGAGAGACCCACCACTCGGTGTGTTGTGCGTCCTTCGGCCAAACCCCGTCCCTGTGCAATGGTGTTTTGATTTTCGTACGAAGGGGTTTCTCCGTCCCCTTGAGTTGTGTCGTTTGGGTGTGTGTAAGTGTGCTATTGTTGAATTCGGAACGAATCAGTTTGTCGGTTGGTTTCCTTCTCGGAAGGAGTGCGAGTGCGAGGGGGAGTGGTAACCTTATTTCACCTTATTTGCCGGTTAAGCCCAACCACTGGCAAAGAGGTGTTGACGTAATGTGCCGTGCACGATGGCGACGTGTGGCAGCGAAGTCGTCGTCGCGTTTCACAAAGTGAGACACGGACGGCACGCGATACACCATTTCTACCAGGCGAACAGAAAACACCGTAGTGGTGAGTTTCACAACAAATACAGGATGACTGGGTGTCGTGTGGTTGTATATTCGAATAGGTGAATATGTATGAATGTGACAAGTACGTTGGTATGTATGTTATGTAAATAAGAATGGCGATAGGCGAGACGAATGATGAGTGAGTGTACTACGTGTGAATTTTTGTTGGGTTATTAGATTAGCTGTACACATGTCTACGCTGAGTGTTTGCGATGAGGAACGTCTAGTGACAGTCGTACTTTGTAATCTATGTACAGTACAGTTTTATTCTTAGAAATTGTGTTAACGTCTGATAACAAGGATTGTTGCTGGCATTCAGATTAACCCTACCCCCTTTAGTTTTCATGATTTTTCTTAAACAATTCATCAAGGGTATTCATACAACGTCGTAATTTTATTACGTGAGAAAGATTGTAATTTTACGACGACGTTTCATGAACGACCCTAAAACTGCACCACTAAATTATGCGGTAACCCACTGAATTCAATCTCATTTTAGTAAGTTATTTATTCAAAGAATTTTGTTCCTATTGTTCTCTTCCCGTTCTCGATAATTTTTTTCAGTTTAGCGCATACGTTTGATGTGTGAAAGTGACTGATTAAATGCCAAAATAGCATTTCAAAAGTTTACAACGTTTACCATCTCTGTTTACGCACCCAATACCTGTGAGGAAATTCCGATATTGTTGGAAAAGACTTCCCATACAAATTTTGACAGTTCATTTACCACGTCGTAATTTTATCACGTTTACAACGTTTACGACGACTTTCCGACGTTGCATGAATACCCCTATCATTTTTTATGCTTATGCTTATCTGCGATCACCAGAAATATTTTTTTTTTATTTTTTACCGGTATGTTCGTCGAAACGACGAAGGATAACTTTTGTGTGATTTTTTTTTCTTTGTGTGTGTTTGTTCGTGTTTTAGTATTTGTGTTGTTTTGGTTACAGAGATGTTAAATGAATTCCAGTCCAGTTAAATGAATTCCAGTCTGACAGTTGAAGAAATAGAAAAATTTCTCGAGTTGTGCGAAGACTATGGGTCCGATGGCGAAGATTTTGGAAGTAATGTAAATGAAGAAAATGTTGATATGGAGGATGAAGAAGAAGACGACTCTGAAGGCACCTCGGAGGAGGAGGAAGATATTTTTGATTCCGACAACGAAGACAATATTCCCCTGAACTTACTAAGGAAAAAAATTGGTATAATAGAATTTACAAAAACTGTTCTCCGTGGGAAAAATAAATACAAATGGTCCTCAAAAAAGGTAAAAGTCATAGATATGATATGAATGTAGTACACCAGGCTCGGGGTCCAACACGCGAATGTAAAAACATTACTGAACCTCTAAAGTGTTTTCAATTATTTATAACGGAAGAAATTTTGAGTGAAGTAGTGCAATGGACAAATGCTGAAATTAATGTACGAAAAAAAGATTTGGTTAGTAGCACATCGCAAACACGCGAAACCGATTTAGATGAGATAAAAGCCCTAGTTGGTGTTTTGTGCTTGACAGCAGTTTCTAAGAGTAAACACCTCACTTCCGACGAACTATTTGACTCCAGCTTTAGTGGCTCCCGCTACGTTTCGACAATAACTAAAGTAAGATTCAAGTTCCTTTTAGCCTGCTTACGTTTCGATTATAAAGCTTTCCGTCTTCGAATTTGCAACGATAAATTTGCTCCAATCAGGAAAATATGGGATATGTTCATTCAAAAATGTCGACAAAATTACACTCCTGGTTCCTATTTGACAATTGATGAGCAGCTTTTAGCTTTCCGTGGGAAATGTTCCTTCAGGATGTACATTCCTAATAAACCTGCAAAATACGGCTTAAAAACGATCTTGATGTGTGACAGTGGCACAAAGTATATGGTGGACGCAATGCCTTACTTAGGAAAGGGTTCAAACACTAGCGATCTGCCTCTTGGTGAGTTTTATGTCAATGAACTAACGAAACAAGTTCATGGCTCAAACAGAAATATTACTGTGGATAATTGCTTTACCTCTGTAAACCTGGCAAAATCACTTCTATTAGAGCCATATAAATTGACAATAGTTGGAACTTTACGGAGTAACAAACGAGAAATTCGTAATGAAATGAGGAATCAGAAAGGGCGGAAATGCCAAACTTCTATGTTTTGTTACGACAATGAGTTGACGCTGCTTTCATACAGCCAAAACCATCTAAAACAATTTTTTTGCTGTCATCTTGCAATGAGGAAGGAACTATAAACCCAACTTCAAAAAGCCTCATATGGTAGAATTTTATAACAAAACGAAGGGAGGTGTTGACACATTTGATCAGATGTGCAGTGTAATGAGTTGCTCTTGAAAGACTAACCGATGGCCTATGTGTCAGTTTTATGGGATGTTAAACATGGCTTTCATTAACAGCTATGTCATTTACACTTATAATAAGTTCGACACCAAACAAAAACCCTTGAACAGACGGGATTTTATGAAAAAATTACATTGCGATCTTGTAGAGCAGTATATAACACGGAGACTTGAAGCGCCTACCCTTACATCTAACCTAAGAACTAAAATTGAAAATTTTTTTGCTGAAAATAAGAAAAAGAACAAAATATTATGGAAGAACAAAAAAGGGAGAAAAAGCGACAAATTTGCGGATTTTGTCCATATTCAAAGCGACGAATGACGAAGTCTTGCTATAAGTGCAAAAAAAGCATCTGTGGTGAGCACAAAGTTGAGGTCTGTGCCTCTTGCATATAAATTTTTTATTTTTTTAGTTGATATGGATATATACTTCTTATTTATGTAATAATTTTGGAGGTGCTATTCATTTATTGTTTTTTTTTTAATTTTTTTTTAAACCAATGGCTGTTAATGTAACAATATGAAGTGATATAATATAATTTACATTTTAAGTCCGAAAAAAGTCGATATCAGAAATAAATTCAGTTTATACTTTTTGAAATATGCCTAAGTTTCCTATTTAAGAATTTCAAGTTAAAGGTAAGTCAAAGTCCGGAGTACCCAGGTTTTAAAGTGGACTTCGTCGATTCGACGAAGCATAACCTTAGTGTGTGTAAAATAAGGGTAACCATCCAGGGTTAAGGGCCCTGTTATAGCTATCAACGATAAACATCATTGGAAATTTTCTTTTACTTCTTGCGGTTTTTTGATAAATTCAATCATTGGCGAGTTGGTGTCAAAACAAATGTTTTATAAGTCTTTCTTATGTCGATACTAGGAACATATTTGCCACTGAATCCATATCCTCCTATATGAATGTTTCTTGCTGGTGGCCGCGAGAAACCTAGTACATCAGTTGTGGCTGATCTAATGGCTTGTTGGCATCGTTGCCATTGTTCTTCGACATTAGATGCTGGTGGTATGTTGTGAGTCGAGAGGTTAAGGGATACGCGTTGCGCGAAGGTCTTGGCGGTCTCTGGCGATCGCAGTCTTTCGACATTAAATTATTTCACAGTATTTCTGTTTTTTTGTGGCGAGGTGGATATCCGCATCCTTACCTTGGCTACAACAAGGTAGTGGTCCGAGTCGATGTTAGCTCCTCGGAATGTTCGGACATCCAAAATACTGGATGAGTGCCTCTTATCTATCGCAATGTGATCAATTTGGTTGACCGTTCGTTGATCTGGAGACTGCCATGTCCCCTTATGGATATCGAGGTGAGGAAACCGTGTGCTGGCTATAGTGGCATTTCGTTCCGTAGCGAAATCAATTAGCCTAAGTCCGTTACCAGACGTGTTGTCGTGTAGGCTATGTTTTCCGACAATACTTCTAAAGATGTCGTCTTTTCCTACCTTTGCGTTAAAATCCCAGCACGATTTTAACATCGTACTTTGGTAGTCGCTCATAGGTTTTGTCGAGGAGCTCGTAGAAGCAATCCTTAGTTATATCGTCTTTTTCCTCCGTCGGAGCATGGGCGCATATAAGGCTTATGTTGGCGAATTTGGCCTTGATGCGGATTGTTACAATGCCTTCGCTAATGTCTTGAAAACATAAGACTTCTTGCCTAAGTCTGGCACCTATAACAAATCCGCATCCAAATAGTCACTGTTTCTGCTCACTATAACACGGTCCATAGTAGATGTCACAGTTTTTCATCCTCTTTTTGCCCGGCCCATCCCATCGTATTTCCTAGATGGCAGTAATGTCTGCTTTGTAGCAGTTTAGGGCTTCCGCTAGTTGTTCGCCTGCACCTCTCCTGTTTAATGTTCTCACATTCCAGGTGCAGATACGAACGTCGTTGTCCTTTTTTCGTTTAGCATGGTCGTCAACAATAATATCAGTCCTTTCCAAGGCTATTGGTTGCTTCGTAACAATAGTTGACCCATTGAGGGCTCCTCCGCCACCAACTCTTTTCCAACACCCTGGCTCAGTATTGGAAATCTCTATAGACCTGGTGCTCAAATATGTCGAAGCAGCTCATATAGGGATTTCACTATATTTCACTATTTTTTTAATATACAGATCGTTACTTACATTATTATATAGATCGTGGGTGATACTGGGGTGCCAGCACGTAAATTGATACAATCGATGATTGTTGATCGACCTTCAACTCGAAACAAATGTTTCTTGGCAGCACGTAACTTGAAACGAGTTTGATTGTGATTTGTACTTAAAAATGTCATTGTGAACTATAATGTGAAGTCTCAATGAGTATTTTTTAATTTTAAATTTAAATCATTTTCCAAGTTCAAATTATATTATTTGAGTCGAAAGGTGAGGGTGAAGAAGGACCTAAAACTAAAATTCGAAGGAGGTGTTTCAGAGATACAAGAATAACATCAACAAATTGTAAAATTTATTTTTTTTTCTTAGCTTTTTGCAGCAGTTTGGGGTCATCAAAGAATGTTTCCTGATGATACTAAACTCATTAAGTTTTCCAAAAAAACAAAACATAAGAAGCACATCAGTTCCACAGTTTTGTGCAACACTGAGTCTCCTAGACAGTGGGGGTTACGAAAGTATGTCGGTACTAATGTATTTCCGTGTATGGCATAGACAACAATTTTCAAAGTTCAAAGATGTTGATGTTGGAACCCCCTCAACTGCTGCTTCCAGGCTGGCGCAATAGGTTTATTAATTTTTCCTTCTTGCACAGTATCCCTTAAGCTAATAGCCCGATTCTCCCCATCATCACTGACACCTCACAAGTCACAGGAAGAGGTGAAATCGATTTTGTGACTTTTTCGTATTCTCCCTCACAGTCACAACTTGTGAGAGTCACAAAAACAATCGAAATTGTGATCTCCGTCAGAGCAGGTCACAACTAGCAAATTATTTGAGATTTGATATTTTGATTGTTGAGTAGTGTAAAAAATGGAAGTTGAAATGAATATGGCGCATATTATTGACGAAGTTTCCTCTGTAAATGAAAAGTAAGAATTTTACAAAAGCACATCATTTTTAACAAATTAATAATATTGATAAGATTGCAGCGAAGACGGCTTTTAAGAACTTTGAGAGGTACCAATGACCTAATATTAATACAGAACAGCTCGTTTGTAAAGTTTTTTCGATTTCCAAAATCATTATGCTGGGATCTCATGCAGAGCTTGAAGCCTCATGACAATCAACCAACTTCCTTGCCTTTTGTACTTCGAGTATGTACCTATTACATTTTGTTCTTCTCAAGTTCTCATTGCAGTTTTATTAAATTTGTTTTGAATATAGTTTCATTCAGAGCTATATTTCCTTGCACATGGCTGTTATAAGAAGTGTATACGAAATAACTATACAATACCTCTCAGCCAAGCCACAATTTGCAGAAAAGTTGCTTATATATATTCACCTTTGCTGTGGTGAGTTTCGTTGTGACTTTTCTTGTGAGGATTATCGGAGAATCCGACAAATGTTATCGAGTCACAATAATCCTCACAAAGAATAGTCACAAGAGCTTGTGACTTTTGATTCCTCACAAGGGGGAGAATCGGGCTGTAAATCTTGATGAACAAAAATGGTAAAAATTTCAATTTGTTTTTGTTGATGGACAGATTTTGTTTTCGAATAAAACTCATGCAGACGGTAACTATTTTCTATCGAGTGAATTTTTTTTTGTTTCAAACTCAACTTTCAAGATTGTGTGCTGACAAATCTGACGGTACAATCGAGGATAGTCGATTGAACCAAAATATGTGCTGCCAATCGTCGATTGTTTCGATAAAACTCGATTGGGAACAAATTTACTTTAGCTGCCAATCACTTTTTACACATTTTTTTTCACTCATTAAATTAAACAAATTAGCATTTTTTTGTCGCTCTCAATTATTTAAAAAGTTATAAAACAACTAGCTAACCCGGCAAACGTTGTTTTGCCATGTATATTTTTTTCTAGAAAACATTTGTTTAGTTCAATAAAAATAACTATTTGCTATAAGTGTGCGGGGGTGTACTTATAATCGAAGGCGTTGACCACCCTTAACATTTAGGGGGATGAAAAATAGATGTTGTCCGATTCTCAGGCCTAACGGATATGTACACAAAATTTCACGAAAATCGGTCGAGCCATTTCGGAGGAGTATAATGACTAACACCGCGACATGAGAATTTTATATATAAGAATAAAAAATCGAAAAATCCCTATGGAAATCAACCAACTTTTGACAGTCCACACAGAGCTCAGTGTGCTCAGCAGCACCCCCCTTATATTCATTAGATTTCACTAAAACACATCTCAACGGTTACCTATATAATTATACAGTGCATACGTATTTATACAGCCTCTATTCAGAGTCGCACAATTTCTTATTTATAACATAATATTTCCCTATCCATAATAATTACAAAGGGTTGTGTTAAATAAATTACCAAAATGCTCGGCAGAGTTACAAAGGGATCATTTTTATGGTTACGAAACTCATGGTGACGATTTTATTTTCTTCATTATACCCTATCCCATATTAGTTTTGACATTATGTTTGTAACAGAAAGAAATAATTTCGATACATATACCTAAAGTCGATTAAGCCATGTCTGTCTATCCGTCCATCCGTCTGTCCGTCCGTCCGTCTGTCCGTCTGTCCGTCTGTATGTTACCGATTTTTGGGCCTTAAATTTTGAGATAGAGTGTTGAAATTTGGCAGAACAAGTGTAAACATTTTTGAAAGCCTTCTCATATGTTTTTTATAACATATTGATGACTTATGTTGACTCAATAACATCGTTTACAATGTTGAGTCTGTAGGTAAAGAAGAATTACCATTTGAACAAATTAAACAGTGAAACACAACTGCTAAAATACAATAATACTCCGGATGACTTATGCCTGAAACACACGTGCAGTGGTTCTGCATGTAGTGCGACACGCTGTGCAGCAAGCAAAACACACGTGCATTATTTTTTTGTTTGATAAACATGCAGTGCAGTGGCTCCTGTCATTACATTCAGCTTACTGTGGTGGTGTTTGGTGATATATAATTGCCTCATAGTGCTTCATTATATGAAATAAATAAAAAAATATACATATGGTAGGAACTTGGGTTTCAGTTGGTTGAAGCATTCATTCCAAATACAAAAAAGCAATCTCATCTTTGATACTTTACTGGATTTACTTTATGCTCTTATGTCATAATAAGATTGAATAGGTATTCGTTCAGTAATTGCTTCCTTCATCAAGCCATTCAAATTGGAAAACATTTTCATGTACATATATACATTTGTTTTGTATTGCATTTTTTTGTTTTTTTTTTATGCGGATTAAACGTCATAATTCAATGATGCCAAATATCTTAATATTACGTTTTTTTTTCTTTTGTGTTGTGGTGCCATTGAATTTTTGCACTGGATTTAGAAATAGAGACAACTTGCAGTACTGCAACGCTTGCAGATTTTACATGTGTTCGCTCCCATTGAAATCTATCTCCTGTGTGATCTATCTTTTCTGCAAGGAGAATTCTGCACATGTGTTTCAGGCATAAGGCTGCACGTATTTCCCAAACAAAAAAATGTAAAAATAAAAATCAAATCATGAGCGTGGACTCTCCGCAGAAAGAGATTTATAATCCAATCTCTTTCTGGGGACAGTCCACGCTTATGCAACTTCGTTTGTATGTAAAGTCGTGAGGCAGGCGCCTTAGACAACAGTTTTTTTTTTGTTAACCAGTACTCTGGGTGGCCCGCTTCGCGGGAATAAAAAATGTTAACTCTCTTTTTGGGGACAGTGCAATATAATGTTGTAGGCTCGGGGACGGAAAATTGTGGATAATTGGGAATTGGAATTGAAGGGAATTTAGGATGTGGACGGGACCTTAGGATAGAAATGGGAATAGAAAGAAAATGAGTGTTGGGTGTGAAGAGAGTGGCATGCTTGCGTAGCACGGCTCTGCTCGCCGGATGGGGTGGTTCTTTCTCCACACACTCAACTAAACCTACCACAAAACATTTATCATGCCTAATCTTACCTCAAGATATACTAAACGGACGGACGTTCACCACGCTGTGGGGCTGCTGGTGTAGTTGCAACATTGCCTTATACCTCCGAACCCGGAAGTTTGTGGCCAAGTTTAAACTTCCCCAACGTCGGAAAAAAAAAATTGTCGTTGTATCACACCATGACCACCTAAAAGAACTTCAACTCACCTTCCACACCCCTGAAAAAAAGATACCTAGCACTTCATGCTACACGCGGTGGAAACCATCAAAATGAAAAAACGTGATTTCAACCATTTGGCGTGATTCACAAAATGTTTATTATCTAATAATTCAAACTATGATTTAATATATTTTTATAGATAATATATATATGTATATATATACACATATATATATATATATATATTGTTTTTATTGCTATGACGTTTTGCAAACAAAAAAAAAATTAAATCTGGTTTCATCCAGAGCCGCCGTTTGATACTTCTTTTGTAGCTTACCTGGATATCGAATCGCGTTTCCTACCTAAAGAGAGCTCTATTTAAGGGGATTTTACGGTCTATCTATTGGACAACCAATGAACACACGACGCGTACTTATATAATAGCTGGGGAGGGCGAACTCAATTTATTACAATTACTCTAATTATATCACGGCAATTACACTTAAAACTAACAATAACAGGAACAGCAAATCCGTAAAACGGAGTACTTTTTAAATTACTTTTTAAACTTTGAAGGTTACACTTGCAAAATGTGTGTTCATTTTTAATTAAAAATACAATATTTTATGTTTGTTAAGGATTAGAAATTCATTTACTTCGCTCTAGCTGCGAAGTGTGATTCGAAAAATTGTAAATTCATAATTTTCCTTTTTTTCACATACGACACACTTGCAATTAATCTACTATGTAGATACTTTCTAATAATTTAGTTGCTGCTTATAATAATAAGACTTTTAAAAGTATATTCCTTAATCATACTAAATATATATGTAAAAAAAAAACCATGTGGCATTTGATGCATTACGCAACTTGAAATGAAAGCGCGTGCACGCCACCTCACTTGCAGTTTGGATTCTTCCTCTTGATCCAGGTTATTTGCCAGTTCTGGTCGTTGAATTCCTTCACTTGTTGTATAATGTCTTAATTTACAAAATTCGTTTTGTTAATTATAATAATTTTGAACGCATTTGTTATACTATTCGCGTTTTTGAAAATTTATTCTCTAGACTTGTGTCTCTGACCACTGCACAAACTGTTCTCATCGTCCAATGCCTCGAGTCGCGAAGGTTTCCTCCCGCGCCTTTTCGACTACCATCCTAGTACCCGTTTTTCCTTCTCAAGTGGGAGAGAAGGTCCTACCAATACCAGCAATGTCCAGCACATTATATTTGAATTCAAATATACGGTGTTTGTCTCGGATATTTGAATTCATATTTATTTTCGCTCCCAGGTGGCGGTAATATCTTAAGCAGGTCATACATAAATGTCAATCGCAATAGAGTTGTTCAGGACAACGTCAGTGTCAATGACAAACTGACAGCATCTGTAGGAAAACAAACACATTTGACATTTCTATGCCGGCAATTTCATTGGCAAGGGACAGGGGTTGTTTTTTGAACATTTTTAAAATTGCTTGAAAATTGTGTAAAAGTGCTAAATTAGAACAGAACAATTTATAAACAAAATAAAAATATTCAGAGTTATTGTTGTTTGTGAAAACAAGAACATAATAATCTTTACTACACGAAAACTAATCAACTTCTTTTGCACTCGGATTTATGTTCACGCTTTGCAATGGCACTGGTTATCAATTTCACTAATTTAGTTCTATTTTATAATTATACACACTCTCTTAGTTTCGTTATGTATTTATAATTTGAGTTTCACTTTGAAAAACTTATATTTTCATATTTCAAAGCAAGTTATCCAAAAATTAGTACTCCCGCCATATAAAATATCACATTGTTTTCCTCCAAGCGATTTTGACGTTTTAAAAAAAAGAGACAACGCACTTGGGAGGGAGATAGTCTCATGAACAACTCTATCAGCAATCAGTAGACATTACAAATTATTGAGATGCACACTAGGTAAGTTCTTTTCAGAAATAAAAACCAAATGTATTTTTTTTTAATCGGGAAATTAAATATTTCAGGTGACTGTAACAATAATACAAATATGTAATTTTAATTTGGCGCTATTTTTCCATACGAATAGCGCCAATCTTGCGACTAGTAGAGAAAAAAGGAATATGTTAATGTATACCAAAACGTAGCCTTCAGTCCAAAACATCCACCAATGTTGTGTACTAAATTATTTTCCCTATCACGAGTGTATTTCTAAACACTGTCCTACATCTGCCGGTAATCTATTACAATTTCCTCCACCATTGCTCTGTACTAAAAGTTAAAGGTTGTCAAACACTTTTCGCGTATGGCCGTCGCTTTACTCAAAGAACAAAAAATAAACCTTTTCAATAATAAAATATCAAATTTCTACATTTTTACAAACTTTTAATTGTTCAAATACAAAATCGTATGACGGCAAATACGTTGTACAATGGGCGAACCTCTTAGTGCTGATGTGTGGAAAAATTTTCAAAAGACTGGCAAAATAGAATTGTAAGTACATATTCCCCAATCGGCTACTACTCCTGCCAAATAAATTTGTAATTCTCTGAAAAACGTGCAATATAATGCGATAGCTCATTTGAAAATAAAATTTTCTAACAATTCTCTTTCATATTTAGATTAAAATTCCTAAAAGAATCCATTAAAGATGACGAAAGTCCAATATTTACAAAAGACAATGATTTCAAGAATAATGTTTCAAAGGTGATCTACGACTTCATATGGCAAGCCATCAAGTGCAATCTCAAGAAGGAGCTTATGATTTCTACTCTTGGCGATGTTGTCGTAAGTTGGTGTAACCTGTTACCTTGTGTGATTGTGTTGATATGATTTTTTTTTTTTTTTTTTGGAAATTTAGGCTATGCATCCGGATTATCCATCCGTCATACTGGATATAATGAATATAATCGATGCCGAGACTTCGCTTGCCAGCGACAGTGCACAAGATGAACGCACAATATTCTGTCAAATTCTCAAGACAATGGAGAAAATCATTCCCGAGGCTTTGATCAAAGAACGCATTGAAATCGACACTTTACAAGAGGCGGGAATTGTTAAGAATAAAATCTTCTACACAAAGTTTATAAAAATCAAGACGAAGCTTTAGTGAGTTGGTTTAAAAGTGCTTGGAATAGTTGGTATTGTAACTGTGTTCGTTTTTTTTATAATTGCAGCTATAAACAACGGCGCTTTAATCTGTTTCGTGAGGAAAGCGAGGGCTATGCCAAGTTGATAACAGAACTGAATCAGGATTTCTCTGATGATGTCACGCCGAATAGCATAATGGACATCATTAAGTCCTTAATAGGTAAGAGACTTGGAGTAAAATTTCAAGTCAATGTTGTATTGAACTAGTGACCATGGGTTAAATGAGTTAGGGATACCATCGGCATTATAGGCTAGACGAGGTAATATTAGCTGCACGCGCATGTGCACTTAGACCAGAAAAGGTCGTTAGTGGTACCAAGTGGATGTGTCGACTTTTCCAAATACATATCAGTTTGCCTAAGTGAAGCATTCCGAGCTAACTATGAAGCGGAGGAGGTTTCTGACATTAATACTAGCCAGCTCACCTAGATTGTCAAAGAAGTAGTCTCCTAGATGGAGTTTCCTTTTGTTGGGCAAAGCTGGACAAGGGCGTGAAGGTGATTAATCAACTCCTCCTCCTCGTCCAAGCAGTTTCTGCAGAACTCATTGAAAAATAGGGTTTTTAGAGAGCAGTGTCCTGTAAGGAAACCGATGATGTTACTGATGTTTGATCTGTTTAGCATTATAAAGCAGATAGAGCGTTTCTGGTTGCCTGGATATTACACACGTTTATGCCGTTTATCCATCTGCGGTTTGATTTCATGATCGCATCTAGTTTGATTAGTGATTTACATGTACTAGCGGTAGATTATCAAGGGTAGTGCCCTGGCAAGCTCACCCGTGTTACAGTTTGCTCGTATGTCTCTATGATCCGGCACCCAGAAGAGGAATCGTAAAGTGCTCTGCCATCTCCTTAAGAAATAGTTGGCATTCGTTGGCGCTGATATCGATGTAAATGAGATGAATGTCAGATATTTGATTGCCGCTTGCCTGTCACTGAAGATGCTAATATGCTTCGTGGATATTACATCACACCTCAGCCAGGAGAAGGCTTGGCTGTCACTGAAGATGCTAATATGCTTCGTGGATATTACATCAGTGCTCTGCCATCTCCTTAAGAAATAGTTGGCATTCGTTGGCGCTGATATCGATGTAAATGAGATGAATCTCAAATATTTGATTGCCGCTTGGCTGTCACTGAAGATGCTAATATGCTTCGTGGATATTACATCACACCTCAGCCAGGAGAAGGCTTCTTTAATTGCATTGATTTCCGCCAGGAAAACGCTACATTGAGCGGGAAGGCGAAAGGACATGCTTAAGTTTAAGCATTTCGGAGAAAACCACTCCATCCACTCCAGACTCTGTTTTAGACTCATATATGTGAATCCACTTACTATCACCAATCAAATCCGAATCCCATTCAAGGCCAGTCCCCTATGCTCAAAACTGAGTTGGGAAGTAACGTGGACGGTGTTTTCTGTAATGTTATGGTGATATAGTATCTTTGTGTTCACCTTGAGAGGGTATCCATTGTAACAAGGCTCTCAGTCTGCTACAATGTCTACACAAGCTGCGGTCTGTTTGAACATCTAGGGACACTATGTGTAGGATAACATACAGGGCTACGTAATGGGTGGTTCTTAGAACTCCGCAAACGCATATGCAAGCGGATCTTTGAACTTTCCCCAAAGGACCGTGGTTGGAGGCTGTTTCTAGACCAGACTAACACACCAGAGCCAGGGAGTGATATGTGGTTGCATACCCTATTTCTTTCCGATTGCCGTTTTACATGTGCAATCTGGCTTTCTTTACGCGTTCTTGGATATTGGTTTTACAGTTCAGTTTCTTATCCAAGACCAGACCCATGTACTTGGCTGATTCTGCGAACTTTAGACTAGGTTAGGTTAGGTTAGGTTAGGTTAAAGTGGCTGCCGGCGTTCGTCAGCACACTTAGACCACTTTGGTCCGTTGTGATACCACGTGGATCTTTTCGAATCTCCTTACTATCCGTGGGAAAACCATTTTGAGCTTTTGATCAAGCGGAGGAGGCTTTCCACTTCCGTTTTTGCCAAATCACTGAGACTTTGAAAATAGTAAGCTCCGAGATGTAGCTTCCTTTTGTTTGATAGGGCGGGGCAGGTACAAAGGAGATGGAGTATTGTTTCCTCCTCCTTCTCGTCCATGCAGCTCTTACAGAAGAGGCCTAGCCTTTCTGCGTGCCTACCTATTAAGCAGTGTCCCGTGATGCCACCTATGGTATCGCAAATATGCGGTCTATCGAGCGAAATCAGTCCTTTTGATCTTCTCAAATCTAGCTTTGGCCAAATTTGTTTGGTTGTTTGACACGTCGTGCCAAGACTCCATCTGAGGTTTGATTTGCTGTTAGCATGTTGCGCTAATAATCTTTTGCATGTAGCGACAGGAATACCTAGTGCACCCGTGTCGGGTACAATTGGTAATTTGGTTCCATTTCTGGCGAGTTCATCAGCCTTACAGTTCCCGGGAATGTACCCAGGCACCCAGCATAGGTGAATGTTAAAATCCTTTGACATCTCCTGCAGAGATGATCGTCAATCTAGGGTTGTCTTTGAATTTGTTGAGACTGATTCCAGGGATTTTATTGCCGCTTGGCTGTCCGAGAAAATGCTAATATCCTTGGCAGATATTACATTCTCTTTCAACCAGGATAAGGCTTCTTTGATCGCCATGAGTTCCGTCTGGAACACGCTGCAATGATCAGGAAGACGGAAAGATAGGTTGAGATTTAGCTTGTCGGAGAAGACACCAGCACCCACTCCGTCATTTGTTTTGGAACCATTGTTGTAGAAGTGACTTTAGACTAACGCCATCAAGTTTTGCAGGGTCAACTTGCAGGACCTTGTATTTCCTACTGAAAAGGACCAATTGGGGTTTATTAGGGTTCGCGCCGAGTCCACATCTGGCAGCCCATTTAGAGATTACAGGGAGACTTTTTGGCAATAGTTCTTTAAGGACATTAATGTACTTCCCTGATGCAGCTATTGCCCAGGTCATCTGCGAAGGCAATCACTTTGCAGCCTTCTCTTAGTAGATTTACCAGTAGCTCGTTGACAACTAACTTCCAGAGAAGAGGAGACAGGACACCCCTTGTCCACAGTTTACAGATCTACGTGCGGATGAGACGCCAAGATGTGTGTTAATAATTCTGCCCGTAAGTAGCACTTCCAACGAATCATTAACATTTAAATCTGAAAGTGCATTAGTGACTGCGTCCGCTTTGACATTGTTGAAGTCTTCTTCTATATCAGGAAGTAACCAACCAACAACCACTTTTGCTCTTAGTGAGTTTACGATGATGCGTACGAGTGAGTGGAGAGCGCTGTCTCAACCGACTTCCTCTTGCGGTATGCATGTTGATAGTTGGAGATCACAATTGGTGCGGAGGTGTAGATGAACTAATCTTTCCAAAGTTTTTAAAATTAAAAAGAATGGATGTGAGCTCTTCCTGCTTTGGAGATGAATACAACTTCTACTTCCGTTCATGCCTGTGGAGTGTGCACTAACCGCAGACAGCTGTTCATGATGGTTAGTAGCCATGCCAGCAGGATATCCAGGTTGTATTACAGCTCCGCAGGTATGATACCATCTGGTCCAGGGGATTTGAATGGTTTCAAGCTTTTGACAGGCCAAATATGTTTTTCTTTGGTATGTTACCGCAGAAAGTGCGCCAGGATACTCCATTTTCCTTCCTCAACAGGATTTTGTAAGTTTTGAGAGACGACTTATATTGTCAGTCTAGTGTCTCTCAGGTGCTCTTGGCTTTGTTGAATAGTTGCCTTAATTTTTTCCTGAGAGTGCCGTGGTTTGAGTTCCACCACGGAGGCTTGGCCTTCCCTCGATGCCGTCTTTTAGGGCAGGCTGATGACTTTGCATCGTTTTGGACTCATGAGAGGTTTGCCACCAGGCTATTCAGCTCTGTTTTGTTGCTCGGTTGTTCTAAGGTTTCAGAGAGAAGTTCACCTCGTTCATTAATGCTGGAGCTGTCCCATATAGAATGATGTTCGTTAGCATCACAACCATGATGAGGGTAGTTTTGCATCTCTCTGCTTCCTCAATCAGGTTTCTTAGGTTGCCCCGAGGAATTGGTTAGACTTGGTCGGGAATTAAGAATGCCGAGACCAGCCAATAGTTGCTGTCTTTTGTATCAATATTGGCTGGGACAGTATCTTGTAATTAGAGAGTAGAAATATATTTAAGGACCTCTTTGCAAGAATACAAGATCTAGGATTACCACCTTTTCTTACTTAAAGCAGTTTATAGTCCGGAGTTCTGAGACCGCACACCAGGTTGTTGACAACCCAGGGTTCTTGTATCAGAATCAGAACTATATCTTCCCCGTCGTTTGTCAATCGGAGAAGAAGGGCGGTAAAGCTTAATCTGTAAGAGTTCCACCATTACCACTGTGTTGTTGCCGTCTTCGGAATCTTACACGAGAAGGTCCTCTTCTACTAGCCTATTAGTACCATTATCCAACTTCATGTCTGCATACCTAGTGCCAACGACAAAGAGGGTATCGTTGTGGTGTTTTGGATATATACCCAGCTTTGATGGAGTTTCCGACATCTATGTGTTCGTCGACCTTGGGTTAGTTTTAAATAAAAAACAAAGTGAAATCGGCGAAGTTCAATTTGGTGATAAATTAGAATCTGAAAACTCCACAATCGCAAATAATTTCAATGAGTATTTTATAAAAAGCATAAATACAATTAGCAATTCTATACCCGTCATCAATAATAATGAAAATAATCAGCAAAACATTGAACTACCCGAGACACAAAATGTATTCAAATTCCATGAAATTAATTTCAGTGAACTAAGAATAATATGTAAAAAAATTAACTCTAAAAATGCGTTTAACCTTAATATAAACATTATAATAGATTGTTTTGACATAATCGGCCCAATAATATTACAAATAGTAAATGAGTCCTTTAGAACTGGTGTTTTTCCAAACAACCTTAAGGAATCTACTGTCATCCCAATACCTAAAGAGAGTGGCACAAATGATTGTACGAAATTTAGACCAATAAATATGATGCCAATAATGGAAAAAATAGTTGAAAAGTGCGCGTATGATCAATTTTATAAATATGTGTGTGATGTTAATTTGTTAATAGAAAATCAATCAGGCTTTCGACATAACCACTCATGTGAAACGTCATTGAATTGGCTAATAATGAGTATGAAGGAAGAAAGACATAGTGGCAACAAAATCATTGCAGTTTTTTTGGACTTTCAAAGAGCATTTGAAACAGTGGATCGCAATAGACTTTTAAAAAAATTGTTTCAATATGGTGTTAATGGTGTTGAACTTAATTGGTTTAAATCATATTTATTTGGAAGAACTCAAAAGACTTGTGTAAATAATTCAACATCAAGTGCAATAAACACACATTTCGGTGTACCACAGGGAACTATACTAGGTCCACTATTGTTCCTCATATATATTAATGATATATGCAGCATTTTGAAGATGTCGAAAATATCTCTGTTTGCAGATGATGCTCTCATGTTCGTGAGTGGTAAAAATATCTTTGAACTTATAGACTATATTAAGGAAGATTTACATCACTTGTGTACATGGTTACATGTAAATAGACTTAAAATCAATGTTAAAAAAACGAAATGCATGGTGATTAATAGCAATGATCTGATTAATTTATCAATTGAAGGTGAAACACTTGAACAATTAAATGAAATAAAATATTTAGGAGTGATACTGGACAGTAAATTATCTTTTAATAGCCATATGGTTTATATAGCAAAAAAAGTTTCGAAAAAAATTGGATTCCTAAAACGAATAAGAAAAAACATAACCACAATATGCGCAGTTAATATTTATAACACAATTATTAAACCCCATTTTGAATTTTGTTCAACAATTCTATTTATAGGTAATAATGAGCACATAAATAAACTGCAAGTATTACAAAACAAGGCGATGCGAACCATTCTCAAATGCAATTTTTATACACCAATCGTGTGGATGCTATCGTGTCTTAGATGGTTAAATATTAAGCAGAGAATAATGTTCAACACTTTAATGTTCATATTTAAAATGAGAAATAACCTGGTACCTAAATATTTAACGACAAATTTATCCTATGTGGGTAGCAGTCAACCTTATAATTTAAGATCGAATGATAATTTTAGACTTCAACTGTATAGAGACTCTAGAACACAAAATATGCTTAAATATCGAGGATTAAAATTATTTAATGAATTGCCTACAGAAATAAAAAATGAAAATACCTTATCAAGATTTAAAGTACTGTTAATTGAGCATATTAGAAATATAAGTGTATAATTATTAATAATATATGTATTTGTATACTAAATTTAATTTAATTTATACCTAAATGAATTGTAATAGTAAAATTTTACTAAATAAATATATACATACATACATACATACAACCCCGGCAGAGTAGCGAAAACTGTATTGTATGCACGTTCCATCTCAATGTCCGCCAGCTTGTCGTCCACATCCGGTTGCGGTGGTGCACTGCTAGGATGGGGCTGAGGATGCGATTTGTCGCAGCTGTAAATATTCAGCAGAATGGACCTGAACCCATAGCTAATGCCCTCCCAAATCTTGTCCATGGTTTGGGTTCGGACTAGGCTTTAGAGCCATTGTCTTACCAGTTTCCCCTTGCACAGATCCGCATTCAGCATTCTTTGGAGTTTCTACCTTTCCACAATTGCCTGCATGGCTTAGACCAGGTTTTCCCAAAGCCATTTTTGCCTTGGCTACGGTAATGCTTCCAGTTGTCACCCTTGAGGTGCTAGAAGGTGTTTTTTGGAGGACCGTCTTCGTGTTTTTTTGTTTTTATTTTATGTTGGAACTTTTGTGTATTTTTTTTTATTGTTGGACCCACGAGTGGCGTAGAAATCGGTACACCTACACAGAAATTTGCATTCTGCAGACAAGGCAGGGTAATCCGGGGTTGCCTGGTATCCGGATACTCCGTTAGCGGCTGAGCATTTGGTAGGCCCCTCAGCCTGGTCACCTTAATCCAGCCCTTTAGTTATATTTGGTCCGCGGTGGTATTATATATTTCCACCAGCCCTATGAGTATGCCACCGTAAAGCTTACACACACAGGGGCGCCCGTTGGGAGAATAACTAAACTCCGCGACAGAGCTCTAGCTCTAGTACTAATTTTGCAGAAACGTTTTCAAAGCTGATGTTAGTTATTCGTGAGTTTTACTCTATTGGTTTTGACCGGATTGAACGCACAACCATTCACTCAACCGGCGAATACATAACCATTTGTTTCGCTTACGATCGGACCTAAACATTAGAAATCCTACCATCATCGTCCCTCTCTGTAGATTGAATTTTCTTCATAACACCTTTCAAACACATTTCCCCTTTCCAGGATGTTTCAATTTGGACCCGAATCGTGTGCTGGACATAATAATTGAGTCGTTTGAAACCCGCCCCGAACGTCACAGTTTGTTTATACCGCTTCTGAGACTGTACATGCCAAACGGATCGATTATCTGCGAAGTATTGGGCTACAAGTTTCGACATTTCGCTGATGGTGACACCCCATCATCGCTTTTCCAAATTTGCGCTCTTCTCTTAAAGCACGGAGTCATTGACCTGAATGACATTTACGTTTGGGTAAGTCCTGATAGCCTTTACAAGTTGCGTCAAAAGGTTTAAAAACAAAATTCCCCATCAGCTCAACCCATCGGACAAAACTATTGCCTCGGATTGGGAGAAGGATGTGAACAGTGCCAAGGAGTTTGTACGCAAATTAAATGTCATCATTACCAACAAGGACAAAGAACCAGAACCTGAACCAGAAAAAGAGGACAATGAGGTAAGAGTTGTCACTCTTTAATTCCGAGCATGTCTCCGATTTGTTGTTTGTTTGCTTTTCTCAGGACAAATATTCGACAAATCAAAAGTTTGGTCTCTGCGAGGGTCTCTTGAAGGTGGGCGATTGGGATAATGCCACGAAAATTATCAAAAGACTGCCGGAACAGTCGGTCATTGTGCACGAGCCAATAGCCAAGGCACTCGCCGCCCTTGTGCATATTGCGATCGATCATGTCTACACAAAGAAAGTTTTCAAAGCGTCAACATACAAGAAGAACAAACTACAAGATGACAACGACCTGGTGGAAGCGATTCAAGCTCGAGACTTTTCACAATTGCGGGACTATGCATTCCCAATGGCAATTGCCCTGGGACCATCACTACACTACGATACAGTACTGATGTACAAGCTAATACGAACCTTGCGTGCAATTATAGTAGATATGGGCGTGGACAGTTTGAATTGTCCGCCAACAAATACCGAGGCGGAGAAGTTGTACTTTGAAGTCATTACAATATTGGACGCAGCAATACTGCCGGCGTTATCCTACTTGGACTGTAATTGTTGTATGGCAGAGGAGATTTGGACTGTGTTGAAGGTTCTTCCCTATCATTTTCGGTACGCTTAACATTGAGTTTTCAACATGAGCTTAACATTTTGGTATCACTTTGCAGCTACAGCTTATACGCTCGTTGGAAAAACGAAACCTTCCTGATACATCCGCAGTTGATCCGTCGACGTGGCCATGCTCAGAAGCACATCAAGTCGCTGATGAAGCGAGTGAGCAAAGAAAACGTGAAGCCAGTCGGTCGTTTAATTGGAAAACTAAGCCACTGCTCACCCGGTTTCCTCTTCGACTATGTGAGTGGACTATTTTCGACCACAAACCTTGGTGAATCATTGTTTTGTTTTTCTTTTTTAAGATTTTACTGCAAATTCAAATCTATGACAACCTCATTGGACCAGTGGTGGACTCTCTCAAGTACTTAACTTCACTTTCCTATGACATGCTTGCCTATTGCCTTATCGAATCGCTAGCAATGGCCGATCGTGATCGATTCAAGCACGATGGCACCTCAATATCAGTCTGGCTGCAGAGTTTGTCCAGTTTTTGTGGTTCGATATTCAAAAAGTACAACATTGAGCTGAGCGGCTTGCTGCAATATGTCGGTAATCAATTGAAAGCTCAGAAGAGGTGAGTTAACGAATACTGTTGTCAGGCTTTCCTTTTTATCCACTTTTCTGTTTCAGTTTGGATTTGCTGATTCTTAAGGAAATTGTGCAAAAGATGGCTGGTGTAGAGTCAGCCGAGGAGATGACTAATGAACAGCTGAACGCGATGTCTGGTGGAGAATTGCTTCGGGGAGAGGTAAGTTATTCATCTAGACCACCCTTACAACATTTACTAATTCCTTTGCCCTCTAGGCTGGCTATTTCAGTCAAGTACGCAACACGAAAAAGTCCTCCCAGCGTCTAAAAGAAGCCCTGGCCAACAACGATCTAGCTGTAACACTATGCCTGCTAATGGCACAACAGAAACATTGTGTCATTTATCGCGAAACCGCTCAGAGTCATCTGAAGTTGGTTGGCAAACTCTACGATCAGTGTCAGGATACTTTGGTACAATTTGGAACTTTCCTCGGATCAACATACTCTGTCGATGAGTACGTTGAAAGACTGCCCTCAATCATTGCCATGCTGCAGGAATATCACATAAACGCCGATGTGGCGTTCTTCCTCGCCCGTCCCATGTTCTCACATCAAATCAATGTATGCCTTTATGTTCCCCCATTTAAAATCGACCCCCCTAACAGTGTTGTATTCCATTTTGCAGCAAAAGTATGACCAACTTCGTAAGGCTGATCCAAATGCTAAAAAGCTGACCACCAACCAGAAGCTACAAAAGTACCTGGAAGCAACAACGGCAATCATGAATCCCATTGTTGAGTCGGTGCGTCCACTGCACGGTCCCAAGGTGTGGGAGGACATCAGTCCGCAGTTTTTGGTAACTTTCTGGTCGTTGAGCATGTATGATCTTCAAGTGCCGACTGACAGCTATCAAAAAGAGATCAACAAGCTGAAGCAGCTCTCCGTTGCAGCAGCTGAATCTAAGGAATCGGTTTGTACCACCATTTGCTTTAGCCTATCCCATTTGTGTTTGAAATGCTGTTCATTGTAGAATCTATCGAAGAATAAAAAAGAACAAGAGCGATACATAGCGCTGATGGATAAACTCCAAGACGAGAGAAAAAAGCAACAGGAGCACGTCGATAAGACTATTCAAAGGCTGACGCAACAAAAAGACAATTGGTTCCTCTCGCGATCGGCAAAGTCGGCGAAGAATGAGACAATTACACAGTTCCTGCAGCTGTGTCTGTTTCCCCGGTGCACATTCACTGCTCTCGATGCCTTATACTGTGCGAAGTTTGTTCACACCATACACAATCTGAAGGCGGCGAATTTCTCGACCTTGCTCTGCTATGATCGAGTAAGTAACGGAATGAGGAGTTCAAGGATTTGATTGAAAATATTTGCGTTTACAGATTTTCTGTGACATAACATACTCGGTCACTTCCTGCACTGAAAATGAGGCAACGCGCTATGGGCGATTCCTGTGCGCAATGTTGGAGACTGTAATGAGATGGCATTCCGATCAGGCGACGTTCAACAAGGAGTGTGCCAACTATCCGGGTTTCGTTACAAAGTTCCGCGTTAGTAATCAGGTGAGTTACGCCCTAGTGATCCCAATCAACTTGGCCTAATAAATTTTTTTTTCTTCATTCTCTCAAGTTCTCCGAAGCAAATGATCACGTTGGCTATGAGAACTACCGCCATGTTTGCCATAAATGGCATTACAAGATCACCAAAGCGATTGTCTTCTGCTTGGACTCGAAAGACTACATGCAGATCCGCAACGCCCTCATCATACTCATGCGTATACTGCCTCACTATCCAGTCCTGGCCAAGCTAGCACAGATCATAGAACGAAAAGTGGAGAAGGTGAGTGCAAACAGAGGGAAAGGTATAGACAGCGTTATTGACTATCAATGTTCACAATTAGGTCAGGGAAGAGGAGAAGAATAATCGTCCAGATCTCTTTGTTATCGCGTCCAGTTACATTGGTCAGCTGAAGAACAGAGCGTCACACATGATCAAAGAAAGTGATTTCCATCAGGTGTCCGAGAAGCCAGTAAAAGAAGTCGCCGAAGTGAAGACAGTATCCAATGGCGAAGCTAAAGTTGGTAAGTTTCTCAATCTATTCACAGATTCCCTAGCTAATCAGCTATCCTCCATTTTATAGAAAAACGTGAAAAGGACCGCCTTGAGAAGAAGATCATTAAAGTCATTTCCACCGCCTCGTCCACAAATAACGACAAAGAAATTCGCATAGAACCCACGGAACGTTCGGACCGGGTCGAACGCACTGAACGTGTCGATCGGGTAGAACGCATTGAACGTACTGAGCGAGGAGAACGCCCCGAACGGACAGATCGCACAGCGCGCACCGAACGCACAGACCGTAGCGAACGTGGCGAGCGCATAGAACGCGTTGAGATGAAGGAGGAAATTAACGACCGTGAACACCGACAAATGAAGGACTTGAAGAAGGAAGAACGTTCTCGTGAAAAGGACCGCGATCGTGAAGATGAATCTCGTAAACGCGACAAGGAGAAACGCCGAGACTACCGCCTCGAGTCACCCAGCGTAGTAGAGTTAACGGACAAGCATGGCGCAACCACAGAATACTACGAGTACGAATCAAAGGACCACGAGCGCGAGCGAGATCGGGACCGTGATCTCAGTTCAGTGTCGAACTCAAGCAACGGATCGCTGCACCGCCGGAGTCAGGACATCATTGAATATGAAAAAGGTAAACGCGTACTCCCAAAACAGAGAACTCACACTCCTAACCATACTTCTATTTCTCAGACTCAAAACGTCGCAAATTGGAATCAACCAGCTCAAAGGTTAGTATCATGGTGTAGCTCAGCAAAAGATCAACTACAACTTGTAGTTAAAAAAAAAATAAAATAAAAGAAAAACAAAAACCAAAATCATAAAAATCTAGGGGATACATGAATTCTTCTCAAATTACCCTTTTTGCTAATCGTAATCGGAAAAAGCGGATAAGAGTGTATTAGTGTTAAGCGATATGATGATGTGATATGCTGTGAAGGAGGACGACGTATGGACATCGCGTCCTCATCCAATGGAAAAGTGTAATAAAATGAACAGTTCTACGCTGAAATAGACTTGAGACTTTTGAAGTGTGAAAACAAAATCAGTGCCAGCTACCTACATCAATATATAGATGGCGAAAGTGTTGCGTGTTTTTTATTTTTTTAATTTTCGATGTAATTCGTTTGCTATGCGAAGCAGAGCCCCAGCAAGGTGATGAGAATTCTCAAACATTGACCAAGGATGATGCTGCGAATATCTAACACACAATAACACACTTCATGCCTCTCAAATGTTCATTGAACGTTTAGGGTGAGTACTTGTAAATGCTCTAATGTGATGATCTTTATACGTTTTTCTTTGTTTTGATTTTTATGATTTCCTTTTTGATTGCTTAGTTTTAACAAGAATGCCAAACAAAGAAAAATCTTTTTTTTTAAATTAAAAACTGAGAGATGTTTAACCAGAGTTTTACTGGTTAACTGCTTTTCTAAAGTAGCTGCAAAGTGATGTATGAAATGTCCACCTTTTTAGCGTCTCAGCTTGTAGGGAAGTAGAAAAGTTAGGTTTACGCGTCTACCACTTAGTCTTTTTTAGTCGAGGAGCACTTTTTAGGCCTTTAAAGAAGAATCTGATGTCAAATCAATTAAGCACTCAAACTGCAACGATGTCAGAGATGCTGGCTTTTCCAAGGCGGCGGAGTACGGGTCTGCAACCCACACATTTTCTTTAATGTTTGAATGGTATTCTTCCGGAAAGTAGCTTTGGAAGTTTTCGAGCAAACTAAGCAGATGTAAATGAAACTCAATTAAAAATGTCGTCAGGAATACCCAAATCTATTTTCTCTTTACATTCGCTGACCATTGGGAAGCTGTCTAGGTTTCGATTTTTTAAAGATTTCGCCCAAAACTTGATTTTCTTTTTAAATGCGTCGACCTTCTCACTGGCATCGAAAACAGTTATTGTCTTTCCTTGAAGTGATACACTCCAATCATTTATTTTTTTTAAAAATATCGGTAATTTCAAGAGCCAACGCTCATTACACAATCTGTCGCCCAAATCAAAGTTGTCGTTCATAAGGAAGGTTCTGACTTCAGCCCTCATTTCGAAAAGCCGCGTCAGTGTTTTGCCGCGAGAAAGCCACCTTACTTCTGCGTGAAGAAGTAAAGACGTATGTAGACTACCCATTTCATCGCACAATACTTTGAATAGCCTTGAATTCTTAGGTCGAGATTTAATAAAGTTAATTATTTTCACGCTTTCGTCTAAGACCTCTTTTAAGGAGAGTGGCATTTTTTTCATTGCAAGGGCATGGCGGTGTAGAACGCAGTGACTACTGCTGCATTCCTTGGCATTTTGTTTTATTCTTGAGACGGCACCGGACGTTTTTCCAGTCATGGCCTTGGCAACGTCTGTGCACACATCCACGCAGTTAACCCATGGGATATCATTGACAATAAAGAAATTGTGTATTAATTTAAAAATTTCAGCACCAGTTGTTGTAGTTTCCAGCGGCTTGCAGAAAAGCAGATCTTCTTGAAAGGACTGTTGGTATTGGTAGCGCACAAATACTATTAAAATAGCCAACCCTGCAACATCTGTTGATTCATCCATTTGCAGCGAAAATTTTGTGACTTTTATTCGCGAAAGTAAAGTAGTTTTGACATTCTCTGCTAAGTCTCCGATTCTTCGTGATATTGTGTTATTTGACAAAGGAACGGTGTCAACTAATTTTTTGGCCTTTTCACATAACATACACTCAACAATGTCCTTAACGCATGGCTTGATTAAGTTTTCAGCGATTGTATGGGCTTCGCCAGTTTTCGCAACTCGGAAACTCACTAAGTAGGACGCCATTAACGCATTTTCGTTCACTGTCTTTGAGTGGTTAGTAATAATTGTTTGAGATTTTGTAAGTTCACCATACTTCCATTTAAAAAAATCAGTCGGTTTGCTTTTGCAATCTGGATGAATCCCCTCCAGCACGCTGTGACGTTTCATTTTTGCTGGAAACATTGCACTATTCGGCAACACGTTGCCGCAAATTACGCATTGGGGTTTGTTGTCACTTGTCTCAGCAAATCCAAGATTTAAATATGAATCGTGGTACTTCCTTTTTACTGTTTTTTTTCTGTAGTACTGATCACCATAGAACTAGTACTAGCCACATTGTCTGCCTCAAATTCTTCAGAAAGTTCTGACGCCGCTGTCTCTATTGCGTCATTTTCCTTGGCTCTAGAATAGAACAATAAATGGAAAACGAGCAAATTCACAAATCTGAATTGAGGATAACAACAGAAAAAAAATATTATAAATCCAACAAAACGCATCTATACAAATGCGGTTCTAGCGATAGGAAACTTCCCATTATGAAATAAACAAATTGTTTTTGTAAAGGGTGATCCATTTCGAGGTTCCCTACTTTTTTAAAGAAAAAAACACAGAAAATTCAAATTTAATGGAGAATGTTTATTATCATTTAAAAGAACATTCTTTGGCATTTATTTTTTGAAGATTATGTCTATCAAATGTTGGCCGTTGCTACGTCGCAGGTGGTCCATCCGTTGAGACCAATTTTCGATCACTCGTTCGAGCATTTCGACTGGTAACTGGCGAATGACACGCGTGATGTTTTCCTCCAAGGCCTGAATCGAAGAGGGTTTGTCGGCATAAGCTTTTGACTTTACATATCCCCACAGGAAAAAGTCTAACGGTGTGATATCACACGATCTTGGTGGCCAATCGACCGGCCCAAAACGTGAATTATATGCTCACCGAAATGTTCTCTCAATAAGTTTATTGATTGATGCGATGTGTGGGAAGTGGCGCCGTCTTGCTGAAACCAAATGTCGCCGAGATCACGAGCTTCAATTTCAGGCATCAAATAGTCGGTTATCATGGTCCGAGTTGCTGCGAACGGCGCCGAATCGACTCTCCACGGTCTTCGTGTACACTCTCAGCTACGGCCGCTATATTTTCTTCACAGCGTGCTGGACGTGGTCTATTCGGTCGAATATTATCCAATAATGAATGCTGGGTCTCAAAATGGGTGATGGTGTTGCGAATAGTACGCTCAGTAGGCCGATTATGTTGACCATAAGTTGAGCGAAGTGCACGAAACACATTCCTCACAGAACGTTAATTTTCATAATAAAGTTGAACAATTTGTAAACGTTGTTCACGCGTAAGTCTTTCCATTATGAAATGCCAAACAAACACGACTCACACGTGATCTGTCAAAAAAGGCTATTGAAAAGAGTATCTCTACTTGGATCACCCGTTATTATGTACCTGCCAGTTGCTGACTCTTTAGTAACTACTGGGGGTGCTGTTAAGGACCTTTCAGCGGTTATTTTTAACGACCCAGACTTTAGCCAGCGATCCATAGTACCTATTATTTTTGATCTCTCACGATCTTTTGATCTTTTCACGTCGATAGATCCACAGAGTCACATCAATGTACAAAAAAAAAAACAAATAAAAAGTAAAATTTAGCACTAAAAGCAAAATATAGATTAAATACACCGCACTACGATTCGTTTTAACCTCTATAAATAGATACCGACCCAACAAAAACCGTCTATTGGGCGCGTTTAAAACCAGAGAAACGTCGTCCCAGTACAAATTTCAGTTAGCGTCAGCGTATATGGTCGTATAAGTGCTCCGCGGAGCACACTTTGGAAACGCTGGTCTATTGTGTACGCTGAAAAAAGTTTCTATCATTCAATCATTTAGAGTATAAGATTCTGCCCGCATTAATTCATCATTTGAACAAGCTCCCTTTTTCATTCATTCTCGATCTGCAGCTGGATTTTGAACGCTGTGGCCATGTATTCTTCTGGATCGGCGCTTCTCATTATACTGTTGATGCACGTTGTTCTTCGTATTTTAACCCGGCTTGCACCCTAGGAATTGCTTTCGAAGGACTGCTTCGCGATGTTTTAGTTTGGCTTGATCAGTATGTGACGGTGGATGATCTCAAGGTCCAACAGCGCATTAGACTCAATTGACGATTATAAATTATTTGCGCGAAATAAATGTTTAGCAGAGAGCGATTAATGAAAACCTGACTTTTAGGGTTTCAAAGGGAGACAATAGCACGTATTAAGAAAATTGGAATGGAGTTTCAAACTGAAGACAGGAACCTGAGGGCAGAGTGAGCTTTACTTATTCAGGTCTTTTCCGCCAGCAGGGTATACAAAACTCCCAAGATAGTTAAACCCTTTATTTGGGGTCTATTTCAAAATAATACGATGATGTGTGTAGCGGCCTGTGGGCATTTTTTTTCGTCTTTTTTAATCATTAGGTGGACCGAACTTTCGACTCTTTTTTTTTTTTTTTAATTCTGACCTGCATAAGCAGTAATATACACATCGACCTAAAAGATCTATTGTGCTTGCCGTCAGATGTTTTTTAGGTTAGTAGTGCTTCTCCTTTCCTAATGTAGCTGATAATACTTTCAGCCGAAGATTTCCTCAGTTCTTCGAGACTGAAGAATTCCCTGAAGAAAGATTCCCTTCTCATACCGTAAAGGGCCGGGCATTCACATATGATATGCTCGGCTGTTTCGTCTTCTTCTAGACATAGTCTGCACTCCGGTGAGTCGACTAGACGCATTTTGTTTAGGTGATATCGCGGACCGTGATGACCAGTTAGGTAGCCTACTAAGTTTTTGATATCGTGCCTGCGAAGATTGGCATCTGATTTGAAGGGCTGAATAGCTCTCTTGGCATGTCTTAGGCCTGGGATGTTTCCCCAGTATGAAAAACATTTGTTTTGTTCCCAGTTTTTTATGACCAAATTTATGGTTGATTTGGGGATTGCACAGAAGGGTTCAGGTCCAATGAAGGGGGTTTCCGAACCTTTTCTGGCTAGTTCATCAGCTTTTTCGTTGCCTTCAATTCCCTTATCTCCAGTTATGCACCTTTAGGTTGTCGTTGTTAGTGGCTAGTGTGATGTCAATGACATCTTCCCAGCCCCTAAAACTCACCGTGCTCGGGAATGTGAAGGTTGGGGTACAACCCTTGTTGCAAATTGACAGGTTGTTATGAATTATAAAATCAAAAAGAGACTCACCTCGTTCATTGATCTCTGAGCTGCCCCACAGGGTATGCCTGGCATTGGCATCGCAGCCCAGAATCAAGTGGGTCTTCTTTTTTGATAAAGTGGCTGTGAGAAACTCTACCTCCTTCGGCGGAGCATTTTGGTTATGTGCCATATAGGCCGAAGCAACATACAGACACTCCTGCTTACCAGCTTTAATCCGTATAACAGCTAGGTCGTTGCAGCTAAGGTTGGGACAATAGAAAGCTTTGATATGTTTTTTAACTAAAATACATGATCTAGGCTTACCGTTATGTTTGTCGATGTTGTAGAATAGGTTGTAGTCCTTGTCATTGAGCCTTTGATAGTGAAACCTCCCACCCAGGGTTCTTGAATTAGGCTGATGTCGATGTCTTCCTCTTTCAGAAAGACTAGGAGGTTTTCACTAGCGCACCTAGAGTGCTGCAGGTTAATCTGCAGAACTCTGAGCATCTCGTGTGGATGTGGCATCTAGTCGCAGGACTTCCAACAAATTGTTGGCGTCATCGACTTCGTCCGGGTCTTCACCTGGACGCGCTGACCTGAATATTTTGAGTTTGGCACTTACCACTTCTTCGGAATCGAAGCATGGCAGAGGGCAACCCGGATTGTCCAGCAGAAAGTCCATAACCATCTCAGAAAGCTTGGCCTCAATCTCACCCCAAGCGTCCGCCACCTTGCTGCAATTAGTCGGCTGCTCGTCGATAATTGCAACTTGCAGGTCGTCTCTTACGACCCGGGTATTGGAGCGCTTCGGTTTAGGTTTGACTTTGGCCTCCGCATGCTTAGATGAGTTACTGGAGGCTGAAAACTTCCCTTCGCTTTGAGGCGTTAGTTGGCTCATCATGAGACCAACTGCGCTTCGCGGTTTCAGACTCTAGCCGCTTTTCCTTGAGTTTGTTGTAGTCTTCAACAGTCTTGAGATACATGTGTTTGTCGCTGTCTTTGCTATTTACAATACCAGCCGCTTCATTCTTAGCTATCTTACTGAGAATGAAGCAGGCTCTACTGTACTGACTTTTGGTGATGTTCGATACACTTGGTTGTTGGCCATCACAAGCGACCTTAGCCGGAATCGTTTTAGTGTTTAATGGCTTAGACGATGCCGGTGTGGTGACTGCACATGTTCCAACGCCTAAGTCGGTTGTTGTAAGCAAGACGTTAGATGAAGCGAGTGTACTAACTATACACTGCCCATCGTCTGCGTTTTGTTGGGTGTTAATTGGCTGAGACTCCGCGAGTGTACGAATTATACAATGCGCGTCGCCTGAAGAGGTCTCTAGAGATACCACAGACGGCGTGGGAATACTACTTGTATCCTTCACAACGCCTGTAACCGTCTCTTGAGAGGAGGCTAGTAACTCCTCTTCCGAAGAAGTACCGACCTGCTTATCCTCAGGTTTATTTATTTTTTTTGAATTTTTTTATTTATTTGTTTTTTTATTTTTATTTGGTTCATTGAAAATTTTGGACCCACGAGTAGAACGGAAAGGAGGTCCACTCCGGCAGCGCCGATATACCGGAGTAAGGCAAAAGATACGACAGACCATGCCTGTGCATCTGGGCACGGTTTGCATTCTTGGGCACGGTTTGCATTAAGTGCGCTCACACCACCACTGAAATCAGGTACCTCTAGTCTTATGGTCAAAGGGCATAAAAACGGGATATTTTACTATTGAGAAGTAGAGTAACATCACCGCAATGCCCTCTGACCTTAGCTGATTGCCGTCTTGACAACGTACAAGAACACTGTAGCAATCATTACCGGCCGGCACCCACTGGGAGGTTTGGATGAGGATTTTCGCCGTATGGACGGTATGATTTAGGTAGTTCTATTGGTTTGCCTGGTTTGGGGATAAATACCACGTTTACCTCCCTCCAGGTTTGTGCTATGTAGCCCCAATTGAAACTAAACCTAAATAAGGCGACCATAGTGGGTAAGAAAAAGTCCAAGCCCTTTTGTATAAGAGCAGGAAAGATTCCGTCTGCCCCTGGTGCCTTGTATGGTTTAAATGAGTTGATCGCCCATTTGACCTTATCGGGAGTGAAAAGTTTGCGGATAAACTATAAAGGGCCAAACCCACCGAGCAACCGAAACCGAAACTTTGTTTTTCATTTTTTTTTAAACTGCTAATTACTTAAAATTTGATGTGTTTTTCAGTTAAAAATACTTCTTAAATAAAAGATATTAATAAACCACACTAATCTCATCTATTTTTATTTCTTAAAGTCTTTTTATTTTGATATAAAACGATTTTATTTTTTTTCCGTACCGACATTTTACTTTTTCATTTTGCAGTTTTGCAAATCATCGTACCGAAACTTGCAACTTTTTTTTTCATCGTTGTAATTTCTGTTTGCCGAAGTTCGCAGACGTCACTTTTTTTTTATAGATCCGCATTCTGAATTCTTTTTTCAGTTTCTGTGCTATGTTCGGTGGGAATGAAATGTCATAATTGAACAGAAAAATGAAAAAATAAAACGAAGTTTCGGTTTCGGTTGCTCGGTGGGTTTGGCCCTTTAATCCTTTTCAGGTTTCTAGGGGGTGAGTCATCTATCATGTGTTCATGAAACTCACCTGTGATAGTGGAGCCGGGAAAGTGTACCTGAAGAAGTGTGGTCAACGTTTCTTCCCGGTCACATGTGATTTTACCGTCAGATTTGACTAGTAATCCCATGCAGTTTGTTTTATCTTTCGAGAGTGCCCTCTGGAGACGCGCCACCGCCGGAAGCTCTTCGAGTTCCTTTCATCTCTAGTCAAGTCCGTTTAATGTACTTGCCAGGAACGAGATTCAAACGGTCTCCATTGGATAGATCGTCATCGTCTATCGTCAGTGAAAAGATGATTGGCGAAAGAATATTCCTGTTCCACTTCGAAAAATTCGGAGAATTGTCCGTTGTACAGAACGAAATACCTGAGCTGCGGGGCACAACCATGTTCTTTACATCTGCTATCCGACATGTTGTTTTCGTGTTGCCCATTGTTCTGCCGTATGAATGACCTACTCGCGAGGGTGATACGTATTTATCTTTATTCCCACGACGTAATGTTTTCTTCCATTTGATTAAGGCCCAGTGCACACCGAGCAACTGAAAAAAACTGATCAGCGATGTGAATTGGCATGGTCATCCCCCTGTGTAATTAAATGGGATGACACATATGATGCTACTGGTTGAAAACTCGGTTGGTTTCTAACCAGTCGTCTGTTGATTTGCATGTCGGTTTGGCTATTGATTTGCAGTTATAGTTTGTCGAAGATGAGCGAACAACAGGCCAACCTGTGCTTTGTTGTAAAATTATCACCTTCTCATATATTCGAAGAAAAATAAAAGAGAGAAGGCGTAGATAGAAGTCGGAAATGTCGTAAAATTGACAGATGTGGTTTTTTTTACCACTTTGACAAGTTCCCACTAACTTTCTTTCGTCATTCTCTAGAATGCTAAAAATTTCAAATCAGAAAGTTCTAACTGTTTAGCAGCAACAGCAAAAATGGTTTCAAAAAAAACTGTTTCAAGGTATGGGTGTACGCAAAACCTTCTTACTCCTCCTGAAATAGTATTACAACATGATGGTTTAATCATCGCTCGAGTCTACGAAGACATTTCACGCCCGGTGTCCATGACGACACTGAACGAACTAAAGATTTTGATTGATTGATGAGTTTCCTCATGTGTGGTGTCAATTTCAAATGCTGAGGCCGTAATTGGTCTGTAACCCGAGTTGCCAACCGGTTTAAAGATATGCAGCTCTATCGAGGTATCCGTCGGAGCGGACAATTTACCGCAACGCATACTTCGTCGGAGGTTCAAATTGCTTTCGAGGTACAAGGTGGCGCAAAAGTTGTCACCCGATGTTTTTTGGCCGCCATTTTTTTTAAAGTGTTTTGCAAAAAAATCGAAACAATTATTATAGGTGGCGCATAAGACATGAAATCATGGAATAATTTTTTCTACTTTTTTTGCTGAAGAATTTAAATATTTGCAACCAAAAAACATCGGGTGACAGCTTTTGCGACGGGTGACAACTTTTGCGCCACCTTGTATGTGTCATCGAAGAACAAATATAACACAGAAGCGACGGCTTCACTTCACTACAATTCGTAAATAAATTCCGCGAAGCATTTGTGTCGGAGGAAAACGAAAAAAGAATGCCACTGAGCTGTCAAAAATTGCACGAAAAATGCTCCTGAACCAAAGATTATGAATTCTATACAGATGACGCATTGAGAACAAAAAACACTTTTGCTCAGTAGCTTCATGGTACAGGCGAGCGGTGTACATGAAAAACAAGAACAAAAACATATGGCGGGCTGTGCCAGCACGACCCGCCATAGAACAATTTTTCTTATATGGAGTCCGTCATCTGTATAGAATTCATAATCTTTGTCTGAACGCACTTCGACGCAAGTCGCCGGGATGCGTTACAAAATGTCGGAGAAATATTCCGAACAGCTTTTCGGATGAATACCTCGAAGCAAAAATCCTCCGAATAGTACAAAATAGGAGAATTTTCCCGCTCCGACGGATACCTCGATAGGGCTGATGATCTTTGATTCAATCAAATTCTCCGCTGCTGCTAAATGCTAATAAAATAGGATCGGTGACAGAAGGCAACATTTTCGGGTTTCACTTTCGATATTGAATTCCTCTCACAACGTTCTATTTAAACGGTTTTATAACACAGTGGGCCGGGTTTTCTTTTTTTTTTTTTGATTCAAAAATCATAAATTTTGAAGGAGTTAAGATAGTTTGATGTTTTTTTTCAATTTCGTCGGGTGAGGCTGGGTTTTCTTTTCTTTTTGGATTCAAAAATCATAAATTTTGAAGGAGTTAAGATAGTTTGATGTTTTTTTTTCAATTTCATCGGGTGAGGCTGCAAGCATCTGGAATAAGTCTTCGTTCTGGGGAATTCTTGAAACCTTATATGTATTTTGGCACCTCTACTTCTATTTTCTTTATTTTTAGATTCCTGAGTATGTATCTTCGAGCAATTCTCCAATTGGTAATGACTGATACTCGAGTATTCTTTGTCTATGCATCAATAGGTGTAGATTCGGTATTATTTTCTTAAATAATTTCATCGTTTCCGTTGCAAACATTGCAAACTTGGTACTATTTATATTTTATCTCCAATTTAAAACGTTTTTAAAATCTTCTTATAACTTCCACATTTATTCCAGTTATCTGAGTTGTTTTACTTCTTCTTCTGCAAAGAATCTTCTCTTTGTCTTTCCATGGTAAGTGTTCCCAAATCCTTGTTTTGGTTTTCAACATCGAGTCCGAGTTCTTTACGAAATTTAGTTTGAAAGGGTTTTTCATTAGGGACTTGACAAATTCTTTTTTAAATAAAATGGAAACTACTTGCGTTTCTCAAAAAAAAAAAAAAATGATTGGCTTGAATAATCACTGTCAATTCGACTTCGTTCATATGTCCAACACGGGAAAGTGTGCAGCGGTCAATACGTTGAACCCAATTTTCGAGGTCGCACATTTCGACCGATACGCTGCTATTTCTCGTTCAATATCGGCTTTGAGCTCCTCTAACGTCGTCGGCTTGTTGGCATAGATCAACGATTTAATGTAGCCCCAAAAAAAAGTCTCGGCCGAAAAACGACTTCCGTTTCTCGAGACTTCAATAACTCGTTTGTTGCACTCGCTATGTGGTGTGGCTTGTGCCACCGTCTTGTTGGAGCCACATATCACTGTCCAATTCATGCAATTGCTCAAAGAAACATGTTTCTGTAGCGAATACCATTTACCGTAACGTGACGGTCATTTTCATCGACTTTTGTGAACTTTTGCAGATGAAGTGCTGTTTAATTAAGCACATGAGAGTTCTCACCTATCTAGTAACGCATTGACGAATCTATTGACCTATCTAGTTTAACCAAAAATGCGCTTTATCGCCGAAGATGATTTTGCGATGAAATTCTTCATTTTCTTCCAGAGCCCTATTCGAGAACGTACGTCGCTTCATTTGATCAAGCCGCTTTAGTTCATGAGTCAGCTTGATCTTGTAAGGGTGTAGGCCAAGATCGGCATAATGTGGTCTGACAGAGGCCCAATTCTTGAGAACGCCGGGAAATTGACTGGATTTGAATCGTTTGCGACGGACGCCTCTACGGCAGCAATATTCTCCACACTTCATGCACGCTGCTTGATGCTGCCAAGCAGCGAATATTCTGACTCAATATTTTCATATTCTATGAATTGCTTGTCCACTGGAACAAGAATTACGGCCGAAAATTGGAGTTAACGCTCTTAAATTTGCGACCACCGACTCGGGATTCCATAGTAAATTTTTATTATTCGTAAACGTTGTTCCTTCGTGTCTTCACCATGATGAAAATGTTGATTTTACCGAATATTTTGACATTGACGTTCGGTAAACGGTTTCAGAGTGCGTTCACACTGAAAGTTTGAAGTTATCAAGTCGCTTATGAAAGACCCTTATTTTTAGTTTTCTTCTTTTTTCTGCTTTTTTGGTTCCTATATTTTCGGTTCTGGTTCTTTTAAGTGAGTACGCTAGTTGTAAAATGAATTCCATGTACCAGAGCAAGAAAAGCGCGCGATCGAGGATATAGAGAGGTGCAACTCCAGGAACGATGTTCGCAAGTTTTACCAAAGTGTAAAACGTCAAAGCCAAGGCTACAAGGCTCGAACAGAATCCTGTCGAGATGAACAAGGAAATATCGTAGTTGAGACACAGTCGATGCTGAGGATATGGAAGAACCACTTCTGCAGACTGTTAAACGGCGATGACGAACAACATTCCGCTGTCAGGCAGAACGAACCATTTAATATTGGCAACGACAGCGAGAACTGCCAACCACCCGACCTAAGTGAAGTGAGGATAGCTATATCTAAACTCAAGCGTAATAAGGCCGCCGGAAATGACAGCCTTCCCACTGAGCTTTATAAAGCTGGCGGAGATGAATTGGTAAGTACATCCACCAACTCATAAACCAAAGCTGGTCGGTTGAAAGCATGCCTGAAGAATGGAACCTCAGCATCGTTTGCCCGATCCACAAAAAAGGAGACCCTCTGAACTGTGCCAACTACAGAGGCATAAGTCTACTCAACATCGCTTACAGGATCCTATCTGCCGTAATATGTGAACGCTTGAAACTGTTTACCAACAACCTGATTGGCCCTTATCAGTGTGGTTTTAGGCCAGGAAAGTCCACAATCGATCAAATTTTCACACTTCGGCAGATCCTGGAAAAAAAAACCCAAGAAGTCCAAATCGATACCCACCACCTATTTATCGATTTCAAAGCCGCATACGACAGCATTTATAGAGACGAACTATACAGAGCCATGTCTAGTTTTGGTATACCGCCCAAACTCGTCCGTTTATGTAGGATGACGATGGAGAATTCTCGCTGCACCATCAGGGTCGGAAACGATCTCACCGACACATTCGATACCAAAAAAGGATTTAGGCAAGGCGATGCGCTGTCATGTGACTTCTTCAATTTGATTCTTGAGAGGATTGTGCGAAACTCCCGAGCCAACACCAGAGGCACAACTTTCCAAAAATCGGTGCAACTACTAGCATACGCTGACGATATTGGTATCATTGGTAGGACTCAACGTGATGTCATAGCCACATTTGCTAGTATAGAGAAGGAAGCGGCAAAAATGGGTTTAGCAGTAAATGAGGGTAAGACTAAGTATATGCTGTCAACATGAAAGGACACACAACATCGACGAATTGGACAGAACGTCACCATTGACAGATATAACTTTGAGGTAGTACGGGACTTTGTCTACCTCGGCTCCGCTATTAACTCAGACAACAACATCTCGTCAGAAATCAAACGAAGAATTACTCTTGCCAATCGCTGTTTCTTCGGGCTAAGAAGGCAATTTAGTAGTAAAGCCCTCACTGGAACTACTAAGGAGATCCTATATAAGACCCTGATCATCCCAGTCCTGCTCTACGGCGCTGAAGCATGGACCGTATCAAAAGCGGATGAAGAAATCTTTGATCGATTTGAGAGAAAAATTCTTTGGAAAATCTTCGGTCCCGTTTGCGTTGACGGGCTATGGAGACGAAGATTCAACCACGAACTATACGAGCTGTACAGCGACATACCCCTAGCCCTAAAGGAAAATGTCTAACGGTGTGATATCGCATGATCTTGGTCTGTGGGCTGTGTGGCATGCAGCGCCGTCTTGTTGGAACCAAATGTTGTCGAGATCTCGAAAGTACGTTATCATGGCGCGATAACTAGCCACATTCACTGTAACGTAGGCGCCAGCCTCATTTTTGAAGAAATACCGACCGATGATACCACCGGCCCATAAACCACACCACACGGTTGTTTTGAGTAGAAGTAACTGCAGCTCTTAAACCTCTTCCAGTTGTTCTTCGGGTAATATATGGTAATTTTGCTTATTGACGTATCCATTGAGCCAGAAATGGCCCTCATCGCTGAACAAAATGTTGGTCGAGAAGATCTGAAGCAATTCTTTCGAGAGCCAATTCACTAATTGATTGGCAAACGTTGGGGGTAAGCCTATCCATGATGAAATCTCAATGAATACTGAATAAAAAAACACATGGCAACTTTACACAACTCGTGCGCAATCTATCAAAAAAACCTCTTTTGAAAAAAAAAAATACCTCTTGATCACCCGTTATAAAGGGTCCGCCAAATAAAAAAAAACTACTGAATATTTTCTCAAATTTCTTTTTTTATTTGAAAGTACAATCCTTCCGGTTCGTAATGGAAAATAATTTCATTCAAATGGCTGCCTCTGCAGTAGCCTACACGATCGGTCCAATTTTTAAGCACATTATCTATTGTGTGCAGCTGTATTTCACCAATGGCTTCACGAATATTGTCCTTTAAAGCGTCTGGCTTGTCGGCGTAACACTTATCTTTTACGGCACCCCACAAATAATAGTCCAACGGTGTCAAATCGCAGCTCCGAGGTGGCCAAACGACATCAGCTTTGCGGCTGATAATGCGATCTTCAAAAACAGGGCGCAAAACATCGAGTGTAGCTTCGGCTGTGTGGCACGTAGCGCCGTGCTGTTGAAACCAAATGTTGCCAATATCCTCCACTTCAATTTTTGTGAACAAAAATTCGTTCAACATGGCCCGATAACGATCGCCATTGACTGTAAATTCACTGCCACTCCTTGCTCATTTTCGAAGAAGAATGGCCCAATTATGCCTCTGGACCAAAATCCGCACCAAACAGTGACTCGTTTTGGATGTATCGGCTTTTCAATGTATGCGTGCGGGTTTTCTGTGCCCCAAATGCGACAATTTTGCTTGTTTACATACCCGCCAAGATCAAAATGAGCTTCATCTGAAAAGATGATTTTTTTTTGGCAAAATCGGCATCTTCTCTAAGTCGATCGCAGGCCCACTTAGCGAAGCGAAAACGCATTGGATGGTCAGTTGGCTTCAACTCCTGAACCAATTGGACTTTGTATGGCGTCATACCAAGGTCTTCATGTAGAATTCGTCTCAATGATGTCTCCGAAATGTTCAATTGTTGAGAACGACGGTGAATTGATGTTGATGGCGCTTCACGCACACTTTCTGCCACAGCAGCAATATTCTCGGGTGTACGCACTGTTTTGGCTTTTCACGCTTTGATTTATCGATGAGGATACCAGTTTCTTTCACTTTTTTTCACAAGATAACGAACATACGGAGCTGACGGTGCTTCTCTTCTTCCAAAATCCGTACGCAATTTTCGCACACATTCTGCAACATTACCATGATTTTCAAAGTAATGTCGCAATATTTCCCAGCGTTGTTCAAGCGTATACACAACCATATTCGTTCAGCGGAAGGATAAAACTAATTATCTGTCAAATCTGACATGAGCTAAGTGTTACCATTCACGAAATAAGCACTAGTTGAAAAAAAAAACGTTTGATGGCGGACCCGTTATGATCTCTTCAGTAGTTCGAGTGGGGTCTTTATTACTGAATTGCTTTCCTTGTCTGATCTCCTACAGAGATTGGTGTGGGTTTAACCAAAGATTATGAATTCTATACAGATAACGCATTGAGAATAAAAAACTGAGACTTTTGCTCAGTAGCTTCATGGTACGGGCGGGCGGTCTGCATCAAAACACATGAAAAACAAGAACAAAAACGTATGGCGGGCTGTGCCAGCACGACCAATTTTTCTTATATGGAGTGCGTCATCTGTATAGAATTCATAATCTTTGGTATAACGTAACATTCGATGGTGCATCTGATCCCAGCATTTCTAGTGATGGTGATTCGTCTTCGTTGACATCATTGATGAGCTTGCCGTCTTTTAAGATGCTAAAATGTTTCTTTCTGCACTTGATAATAACCAAACTTGAGAACCAATAGTGTCAATATCGTCGGTGTATGCTAGTAGTTGCATAGACTTATAGAAGATTGTGCTTCTGTTGTTGGCTCGGGAGTTTTGCGTTTTCGGACGAGTTTAGCCGGTATACCAAAACTAGACCTGGCTCTGTATAGTTTGTCTCTATAAGTGCTGTCGTATGCGGCTTTGAAATCTATGGATAGCTGGTGGGAATCAATTTGAACTTTTTGGTTTTTTTTCCCAGGGTCTGCTGAAGTGTGAAGATTAAGTCAGTTGTGTACTTTTCTGGCCTTAAATCACACAGATAAGGTTCGATCAGGTTGTCTGTTAGGTTATTTACATAAAACGGCAGAGGATCTTGTAAGCGATATTAAGGAGACTTATGCCTCTATAGTAAGGGCAGTTCAGAGGGTCTCCTTTTTTTTGAAATGATCGTGCTGACACTGGGCTAAGACAAATAACAGATCTCTTAACGATCTCACTACACAGGGGTTAGTATCAGCTACTGCTGCGTTAGGATCCTCTTTGTGGACAGTTCGAAGGCCGTGCAATATTCCTGATAGGACGCCGAACCAATTTTTTTGAGGTGTGACATTTTGTCGAGTACTTCAATATTCTGTGCTATGGCTAAACAAGGCCTAGGCGGTTGTTCGCAGGTATTCGATGCCGAGGAACTTTTTAAGTTCGTTGAAAAGATTTCTCTTACAAAGAAATGAAGAAAAGAATTAAGTTGCAGTTCGATTAGACGGGTCGATAATGTTGGCCTTCAATGCTGCAATCGTAGCTGGCTTATCCACAAACACCTTAGACTTTACGTAGCCCTAAAGGAACATGTCTAACGGTGTGATATCGCATGATCTTGGTCTGTGGGCTGTGCGGCATCGAAAGATAGATCGTTTTGGGTGGATCGTCGTTCTGTACTCTTAGGGCGGAGATCTTCTTTAGGGCGGTTTGTGTAATCGACATATATATATTCGACGCTACATCAAACAGTAGAATGTAGAGTATTAACGTATAGTCGATGCAGTTGGCTTGGATGAAGAGCTATAGAAGATTCTTAACGCCCATCTTCTCAGGGGAGCAATTTGCCTCGTCAATCGGATTATAAGTCTAGCCTAGGGATAGTGATTTCATCGCTCTGCACAGAGAAAAATGTTCCTTCGGGTTAATTCTAGTCAAACGTTTGGGAGTTAGAGCGCTTCTTCGAAAAGGAATGCATTTTTCATTATCCTGATCGCTGGTGTTGATAACTATTATTAGGTGACAATTCGATTAGATAGTCTGATCAATATGGGTCTATGCGTTGTACTCCAACGATAACTCTTTCACAAGGTGTAGATCGTTGTCTGTTGATTATAGTTAAAGTTGAGTAGGTGAAACCATCCCCCAAAGGTCTGGTCTTTCTCTTGATCTCGAGGATCCTTTTGATTGAGTTTTCTAATTTCATAGATTTTTTTTATAATTAGCACGCGTTAAAGGGTGTTTGGGCACAGCGCGGGCATTAAGGAAATTGGGGAGAAGAAAAGAGGAAATACGGATGTGCGTTGGTTTATAGATTTCTGTAAGGAATTTCTGGGAGGAAAAACTGAGTTTGGTAAAGCATTCCGCATTCGTGTTTACGGTTATTGAATGATTTTCTTTATTGTCAATCGACTTAAAATTTTCCGCTTTGGATGTTATTTTATCTCGGGGGTTCCTGTTCCATTTTATGTAATCTCCATGACCGTTGTCCATGTCCCCTTACTCTCTTCATGTACATTTTAGTTTAAAATTACACATTCAGGGCCTCAAACCAAGCTTCTCCCGGCATTTGTAAGTTAAATTTTTATTCTAAGAACATAATAGACCTTCACTTGATAAAAAGTTCGATTGGTACATCAAAATTCTAAGGAAACACCTAAAGTGGGACATTTCATATATTACAAAGAAAATGAAAAATGCAAAACAAAGGCAACCAATAAGTTAAGTGTTCTCTTTTCATAAGTTTCGTAGTATTAGTCACTTTGGTTACTGAGGATTTTTTTTGGTTTAAACTAAACGTTTATGGAAGTTATTGGAGGCAGTGCTTAACAACATCTATATTCAAATTATCAGTATTGCTGCCGACATAGTTAATGGAAGACAACGGAACAGAATTATGAAGAACCACGGTCATAGAATGAATTGGATTCTGCGCACCCTAAATACCACTTTTTCTCATCCCAAAATGTTGATGTTAGCTGAAGACGCCAGGAGATCATCACGCATGCAGGATAACAACCAAAAGGAAGTGTGTTTCTGCAAAAGAGGAAGCTATCGCCTGAAGATTTCGAGAAAATCGAATGCGAGAGAAGGATGCTGTTTGAAATCTGGAGATTGAACCTACGAATATTCTATTTTAATGATCACCATCTAATACTTGAATCCTCAACCTACTTTTGGAAGATTATATGATGTCAGTCAGTTCGATCGATCTAATTAAAACATCGTAGCCAAATGGAAAACAAAATGTTAAAGGAAAAGAGTCCATGTACGAAGAGATTTCCGGCCTAGATTCAAATTGCTTGAGGACTTGAATTAGGCATCCATTATAATATCGACAATTTGAAGGAGATATCAAATATCTGCTTTATGTCCACTGCTGTGTAGAGAGTTTAAAGTGAATTTGCTGATGTAGTCTCGACATGTGGATGGTAGATAATTGAATGCGCAACTAAACTGAAAATCAACGATATGGAGTCACAACTGGATTGTGATATTGATTAACGATGCTATACATACTTCTAAAATGCTGTTACCCCAAGGACAAACGTGAAAATTGAACTATTGGAACAGAGGCGAGACCTTAAGAAAGTAATTACAACTCACTCGTCTATTGAAAGGATATAATGGATAAAATTTGTTTACGGATATCGAGTTGAATGCAAATTAACGCGAACTCATTGCGAACAGGAGGAATCATCACATCATATACACAATGACTGGATACAATCGTCAAATAAATGCGACTTGCAGGACCACTGTCCATCGAATATTGTCAAATATTTATAAAAAGTAACTACAACGTTAAAAGAACAAACAAATGAAGGCCCACTCACCACATCATCTCCCCAAAATACCAACAATATTCTCGAGTAGAAGTTGCAACGATAACGCTAAATGGACTACCCCGGATAAGGAGCTTCTTGTTTCTACACATAATTCCCCCCTTCTGCGGATCAACATCACATCTGCTATTATCAGCAAATCGCGATAGTGGATTCCACCCTAACAATCTTAAACCCAATCAGTGAGTAACATACAATTGTGCAACACAGACATGTATATATAAGATGGGAGAGATGCCCTAGGCTTTGGTAAGTTGTTGACAAACTCAAAAGCAACGTCCTAAACAAATTGAATTTTTTGTTCCTTAAAAAAAAACACAAAGTGATAATCAGAATATAATGCAGTTATGTACTTTAAGATGCAACACCGACTACTCTATCCCTTCCAATTGTAAGATGATGATTTGATAATCTTCCTTTCGTATCACATTTCAGAAACAACAGCAACAAGATGAACCAATTGAAAGCTCAAAAAAAGAGCGTAGTTCCAAGGCGAAAGATCGCAAAGATAAACTCACCGAAGAGGAGAAAGACGCTCGCAAAGAACGCAAACTTGGTCGAAAGAGAGAACGTCTCGAGGAGAGCTCATCCACAGATCATAAGCGGCGACGTGACGGTATGTATTTTATTGCCTCCAATCATCACCTTATATTCATAAAATTTTTTTTAAATTAAATTTTTAGTACAAAATGGCGACGACGATGTAAGAGACAAATATCATCTCAGGGTAAGGCACAACACATACAAAGTTCATACATCAAGGTTTTAACATTCAACTTCTGCGCAGGATAAGTCACCGCATGTACGCGATACCAGGGAAAGATCCCATGAAAAATTCGAACGGGACAAACAGTATGGATTCTCCAAGTCATCGAGATCGAGAATAAACTATTGACCTGAGTATAACTGGAGAAAGTACTAAGTAATTAAGAAAATATTATTAACTGTGTTTAATTCAAAGTTAATACAGTCAAAATTAATAAAAACAAAAATTAAAAATAAAATTGTTTAAAATATGTAGAAAACAAAAACAAATTTGATTCAATAAAAGTTTATAAACAAAAGGAACTTTTTTTTATTTTTTTTTTATCACATTATGATTGTGATGGTTGGGTGTTGTAGAACGAGGGTGGACTCTAATTGGCAATGCCCAGTGCTCGCAACTCTGACTACACATCAAATGTGCTTATTTTTTTACCTCCAAGTGATAACCATCGGGTACTGGTCTCATCCAACCGGATTTGACTTGCTAAACGATAAGTGCGAGTGTTGATAACAAGACGTAAAACAGCAACACTATAATCACCTTGGTCAGAATGGCGCGGAATGAATACCCGGTCTGCCGTCCCAGGCGAACTTGGGTAAGCTGCTTCGACATATTCAGACAACTGAGGCCATATTTTCTCTCTCTCTCTCGTTCTCGTTGAAATTCGATTACATAAAACCAGTATCGTTCTTGATTTTACGATACTCGCAATTTCTTACGACTGGCATTGGGCAGTCGTATAGCTTTCATTTTCGTTGAGCTGTAATAAATTTCTTGTTTTACACAATCGCGCTTTGTGTGACTGTCGTAGTTTCGTTTTATGTAATAGAGCCCCAGGTTATTTTGGAATTTCAAGGGTAAGTCATGCCCCTTGAACAGAGATGGTGGCGGATGAACCGAAAGGTCAACGGCAGCGCTCAATCCTGTAGTGGATACTAATGGCCCCGTATCCTAGGGTTATCTAATAAATTGAAACTGGCCCTCCAGGTTGGGGGTTGTGCTTTAGGTTAACTACCCACCCATAGATAAAAATATTGTAACGAAGCAACCAATAGCCTCGGAAAGGACTGATATTACTGTTGACGACCCTGCTAAACGAAAAAAGGATAACAACGTTCGTATCTGCACCTTGCATGTGAGAACATTAAACAGGAGAGGTGCAGGCGAACAACTAGCGGAAGCGCTAAACTGCTACAAAGCAGACATTACTGCCATCCAGGAAATACGATGGGATGGGTCGGGCAAAAAGAATGGAAAACTGTGACATCTACTATAGACCGTGTTATAGTGAGCAGAAACAGCTACTATTCGGATGCGGATTTGTTCTAAGTGCCAGACTTAGGCAAGAAGTCTTATGTTTTCAAGACATTAGCGAACGCATTTTAACAATCCGCATCAAGGCCAAATTCGCCAACATAAGCCTTATATGCACTCACGCTCCGACGGAGGAAAAAGATGATATAACTAAGGATTGCTTCTACGAGCTCCTTGACAAAACCTATTAGCGACTACCAAAGTACGATGTTAAAATCGTGCAGGGAAATTTTAACGCAAAGGTAGGAAGAGAAGACATCTTTAGCAGTATTGTCGGAAAATATAGCCTACACGACAACACGTCTGGTAACGGACTTAGGCTAATTGACTTCGCTACGGAACGAAATGCCACTATAGCCAGCACACGGTTTCCTCACCTCGATATCCATAAGGGGACATGGTGGTCTCCAGATCAATGAACAGCCAACCAAATTGCTCACATTGCGAGAGACAAGAGGCACGCATCCAGTATTTTGGATGTCCGAACATTCCGAGGGGCTAACATCGACTCGGACCACTACCTTGTTGTAGCCAAGGTAAGGATGCGGATATCCACCACGCCACAAAAAAAAACAGAAATACTGTGAAAAAATTTAATGTCGAAAGACTGCAATCGCCAGAGACCTCCAAGACCTTCGCGCAACGCGTATCCCTTAACCTCTCGACTCACAACATACCACCAGCATCTAATACCGAAGAACAATGGCAACGATGCCAACAAGCCATTAGATCAGCCGCAACTGATGTGCTAGGTTTCACGCTGCCACCAGCAAGAACCCCTGGTTTGATGAGGAATGCCGACAGATGCTCGCAGCCAAGAACGAGGCCTACAAGGCTAAGCTGCAGGTGAAGACGAGAGCTGCCATTGAGCTCTATAGGCAAAGAAGAAGGGAAGAACATCGGCTTTTCAGAAAGAAGAAAAAAGAGCAAGAAAAGCGCGCGATCGAGGATGTAGAGAGGTGCCACTTCAGGAACGATGTTCGCAAGTTTTACGAAAGTGTAAAACGTCAAAGCCAAGGATACAAGGCTCGAACAGAATCCTGTCCAGATGAACAAGGAAATATCGTAGTTGAGACACAGTCGATGCTGAGGATATGAAAGGACCACTTCTGCAGACTGTTAAACGGCGATGACGAACAACATTCTGCTGTTAGGCAGAACGAACCATTAAATATTGGCAACGACAGCGAGAACTGCCAACCACCAAGTGAGGATAGCAATATCTAAACTCAAGCTTAATAAGGCCGCCGGAAATGACGGCCTTCCCGCTGAGCTTTATAAAGCTGGCGGAGATGACTTGATAAGTAACATCCACCAACTCATATAAGTCAAATCTGGTCGGATGAAACAAATAAATGAACAAATAAGGAGACCCTCTGATTTGCGCCAACTAAAGAGGCATAAGTCACCAACATCGCCTACAAGATCCTATCTAACGAAATATGTGAACGCCTGAAACCGTTTACCAACAACCTGATCGGCCCTTATCAGTGTGGTTTTAGGCCAGGAAAGTCCACAACCGATCAAATTTTCACACATCGGCAGATCCTGGAAAAACCCCAAGAAGTCCAAATCGATACCCACCACCTATTTATCGATTTCAAAGCCGCATACGACAGCATTTATAGAAACACGTCCTTTTGTGTAGGATGACGATGGAGAATTCTCGCTGCACCATCAGGGTCGGAAACGACCTCACCGACACAATCGATACCAAAAAAGGATTTAGGCAAGGCGATGCGCTGTCATGTGACTTCTTCAATTTGATCCTTGAGAGGATTGTGCAAAACTCCCGAGCCAACACCAGAGGCACAATTTTCCAGAAGTCGGTGCAACTACTAGCATACGCTGACGATATTGACATCATTGGTAGGACTCAACGTGATGTCATAGCCACCTTTGCTAGGATAGAGAAGGAAGCGGCAAAAATGGGTTAAGCAGTAAATGAACGTAAGACTAAGTATATGCTGTCAACACGAAAGGACACACAACGTCGACGAATTGGACAGAACGTCACCATTGACAGATATCACTTTGAGGTAGTACGGGACTTTGTCTACCTCGGCTCCGCTATTAACTCTGACAACAACATCTCGTCAGAAATCAAACGAAGAATTACTCTTGCCAATCGCTGTTTCTTCGGGCTAAGAAGGCAATTAAGTAGTAAAGCCCTCACTCAAACTACTAAGGAGATCCTATATAAGACCCTGATCATCCCAGTCCTGCTCTACGGAGCTGAAGCATGGACCGTATCAAAAGCGGATGAAGAAATCCTTGGTCGATTCGAGAGGAAAATTCTTCGAAAAATCTTCGGTCCCGTTTGCGTTGACGGGCTATGGAGACGAAGATTCAACCACGAACTATACGAGCTGTACAGCGACATACCCCTAGCCAAAAACTCCGCATTGAACATTTAAGATGGCTAGGACATGTAGAACGGCTGGACAGCAATACTCCGGCTGGCAGATTCCCAGTCAGATGTCGGACGCAGTAGAGGAAGACCGCGCCTTAAGTGGCGCACACAAGTAGAATCCGACCTCAACCAACTTGGAGTGCGCAACTGGAGGTAGTTAGCTATGAACCGGGCTAATTGAAGAGGCATGTTGGTTGAGGCCCAGGTTCATCCCGGACTGTGGCGCCACTTAAGTAAGTATGTTTGTACAAAGTATTTTTTTTTCTATGGATAATCAAGCAATAACTTTTGTGTTGACTTTAAATACTTACAGTTATTGTATATTTTAATTGTCCTTTCTATTCGCATAAATAAAAAAAAATACAAAATATATAATTTCCCCTTTCCTTTATTTGTTTCTTAATTTGCAAATGTTCATTGATATTTATTTATTGCGCGTTATTTGTTTATTATGTTATGAATTTGTCTGTATATTTATTTTTATAATTGATGTCTACATTTATGATATTCATCTATACTAGTAGCATTTACCTATAATTGAAAACAGCAATATCCTTTGTGCTATATTAGTTAACAATAATTGTTTTTTCCTTTTGTAATCTTTTTTTGTTTTCCAATTTATTTTTAAACAAACAAATATCCTCTAGAATTAAAAATGATATTAAAGTTAACTTGGACTAAATATGTCTTTTACAAAAATTATATGTTTGAAACATATTTTCATTCAATAAAAACATACCCCCTCTATGGAGATTCGAATAATACTTCATTTGACAAGAATTTTCATATTTTTAAGTTCCAGTGTCATCATTCTTGTGGTCCTGTTTCAATAATTCCCGCTTTTTCGTTTGTAAAGTTTTCTCAAAAGTTTCTTTATAAAATTAAAGTAATTTTAATAATACAAAATAATCCGTGTATTTGTATATTCAATAGACGAATAGTTTTCCTAAAAAGTGTTTTCTAGTTTTCTAAGTTTTAATAAATTAATTCTACTTTTTTGGTTGTGGTGCGTAATGATCATCTAAGGCAACGTTTACATCGCTATATGAGTTTTGATAAGATATGTTGTACCCATACAATCACCAGGCGTGTTCCAATGGCGGATCTTTCAGAGATATTCCTTCACTGTATCAGTTGATAATTTTTGATTAAGTGGAACAACACTGTCATCAAAGAGGAACTTTTTCTGTCAAAAAGGAAATTTCCTTACATAGGTCTGTTCCTGTGGAAACATTTTTTTGTTGATTCTTTCAAAACATTTCTTCAAACTGTTCCCATACCCAATTTTCGTAATCAACTTTCTGCAGTGAAAAATCGGGACGGGAACAGACTTAATATTGATGGATTTCACTTTCACGTGTTTGGTGATGAAGCTAACTAGTGATGGGCGCATTCGAATGAAAGAATCGATTATAATCGATTATGAGAATATCTCGTGATATCTCGATTCTTCACCTAAAGTCATTCAAATGATTTCGTTTTTTATTTTCCAAACATGCTGTGCTTATGTGTTGTGTGTTAGATCTCTTGCCTTGTGAGTTGTGAGTGTGACTTGTGTTCTCGTTCTCCTTCAACTGTACATATACATATTTTATTTACATTATTTTCGTATTTCATTTTACTACTCATTTCACTCACTTAGAACATCTCGAGTGATTTTCTTCATGTCCTTTTAGTTGCTTGTATCTTGTATGTTTCATTCGTAGTTCATATCTCATACGCATATCTCGAGTGATTTGAATCGAATGAATGAACAATGGAGTATGTTTCATTCGTCATTCATATCTCATGTTTCATATCTCTTATCTCATGTCTTAAATGCATATCTCGAATGATTTGAATCAAATGAATGGAGAGCACAATGAGTGAGAGCTTTTCGAGAACTCGATATTACTAATTGTATATCAGCTAATATCTCGATTCTCGTGTAGATAACTAGACACCTGTACTGTTGGAGGGGTTGAATTTAAATCGAGAACTGCACGAGTATATTGCTGTGGCGGGTAACTACTGGACTACGGATAATGTGTTAACTTTTTAATTTGCCGTATGCATTGTGTTACCAACTATAATATTCGAAGAGAAACAAATAGAAATTAATAAATTTAAATAGTGTCGAACGTAGTTCACTCTTTACCAGTGCTTTGAAAAATACTCCTTTGAGTCAGTGACATCGGGCTTATTTGTATCTGGACTCGATTCGGGATGCCAATTCGCTGAGCACAGACCACGTGTTTTTCCACAAACTGGAAACCTTTAATCAAACGCAAACACTCATCGACTGACCGACCAACTGGCAGACCGTTAACCGAGTACTGACGCAAAACACCATTGGCGTCAATTATGAATGTACCTCGCAATACGATGCCATCGTTCTCCAAAAGCACTCCATAGCCGGATGATATTTTTTTTTGTTATATCCGAGAGTAGTGGATAGTTAATTTTTTCCAATCCACCAGCCTTGCGTTCAGTATTGCACCAAGCCAAGCGACTAAAGTGTGAGCCGACAGAAACGCCAACAACTTCAGTGTTGAGATCCTTGAACTCCTTAATACGATCACTAAATGCGATGATTTCAGTTGGGCAGACAAATGTGAAATCCAATGGGTAGAAGAAAAGCAACAAGTACTTGCCCTGGTAGTCGGAAAGTTTGACATCCTTAAAGTCGCCATTAACGACAGCTAGACCTTTAAAGTCGGGTGCTGGTTGTTGATCTTTAGGAGCACATTGGGAAAACGATTTGTGGAACAGCCTTTGGCTGAGTTTTGTTTGTCCATGGAACTCCTTTAGGAAAAGGGGAGCATTACGGGCTAGTGTGCGACCAATAAACGACATGTTATGGTTTATTTTAAACTTTTTTGTCCTGTAAAAAAACTTGAATGTAATTTTAGCTATTTATTGGAATGCCGGCTAGCAGCAGTGTAGTCTTCAAGTCCAAAAATCGCACTGTAATTCTAATCGTAATGCAATTACTGTGAATATTCGATTATACAGATCACTCGAGTACTAATGTCTCGATTCTTTAAATAAATCGATTATGCCCATCACTAAAGCTAACCAACTTTATCCCGAAAAATTGAAAAAGTCTCCATTCCCTCGGGTGATGAATCTTGTTCCACTAACAGTTTTTTCGTAAACCTCTGAGTAATCCGTAAGTGGAATACACCTAAATAATTATTTTGATTGGCAGTGGTTTTGGTAACTTTTTGGCAAAACCAACCGCCAAAAATGTTAACTTAGAGTTGATATTCTTCGAAATTCGTTGTGCGGATTATGTGAGTGCGCGCTCATCTTGTGTGCGATATTTCAATGTGATTCTATAGCCAGTTAAGGCTTTTTAGGGCAGTGTTACTGGCTGCTGTATTTCTTAGTTCATTTTGTTTGATTTCTTTTATTTTAATTGGTGGCAACACTGGATGCACTAATTAAGGGCTCTCGCGAATTGACGGATGTGTAGGATGGATCGAGTTGAATCTCTTTGGAGAGAATGAATTCTGAGGAAGTTTCAACGGAATCGTGTTGACTCTGGGTTTGTTCGTGACGTCGAGGCTTTGCGGCTTCTCGAGGGGCTTCTCCTGTTGTCGCTGGGTAGCTGGAGACACGCTTGAGGGCCTTAAAAGAAAAGAATGAATCTGAGTTTTATGGTCATTCGGTTTGAATGTAAATGTTTTCATAAAAGGAAAAGGGATGCGGATTGGAGGGGAACGAAAAAAAAGCATTTTGTATGAATGTGATTCAGTACACCAGCTATAGACCTCAAAGAGAAAATCGGAAAGGACTGACTTTATTATTGACTACCATGCTTAACGAAATAAAAGGTTCCGTAGCTTTACCTGGAATTTTAAAACACTAAACAGAAAAGGTGCAACCGAATAACTAGCGGACGCACTAGGAAATACTAACTCCTATTGAGGAAATACTTGATTTCCCATCGTGACGAAATTGTACTAAAAGGCTGCACATTAATGGAGATAACTAGAGCTGCCAAGAGTTGCCGTTGACCTTTATATGAAAAGGAAGAGGTAAAAATAAATCGGGTTTACAAAATGAAGGAGAAAACCAGCGGTCGAGGATATAGAGATGTGTCAGTATATGAATAACCAAAGTGTATAGCGGCAAAGCAAGATATACAAGGGCCGAACAGAATGCTTTCGCGATGAACATAAGGAAACATGTTAGTTGAGTCACGGTAAATACCGTGAATATGGAAGAATCTGTGGTATCAGCCAAAAATTTATTAGCGACAACAATGAAAATTACCATCCACCCGATCTAAACAAAGTGAGGATAGTAATATATAAACTAAAGCTTAACAAGGCTGTCGGAAATGACTGCTTTCATAGAGCTATATAAAGCCAGTGGAGATGACTTTATAAGGGCCATACATCGAAACATTAGCAAAACTTGGTCGGATAAAAGAATTCATCAAGAATGAAACCTCAGCCAGCATCATTTGCCCGATCCATAAAAGGAGACCCTCTAAACGGTGACGTCAAATAAGGCTAAATTTCAAAAAAATTGGCATTATTTCGTTTTTAAAAGTGCAAGCGAAATAAGAGTTGCCGTTGACCTTTACACGAAAAGGAATAGGTTTAAAAAAACACTGGGTTTACAAAATGAAGGAAAAAACTAGCGATCGGGGATAGTAGAGATGTGGCACTACAGGGATGACCAAAGCGTATAGCGACAACGCTAGATATACAAAAGTCGAACAAAAGCTTTAGCAAGGATACAAAGAATGATATTTTGTTTTGTTGTGTGGCACGTAAACAAATAATGCTGATGGTGTTCCGACAGCCGGTTCTTTGGCGATTATTTTTCTAAGCCTAGCTGATTCAGTAGTGCTTTCTACACTGCAACAGAAGTTACGCCAGAAGGTGCGTTTAGCACTGTTGACCGCACTTTTGAATCAAATATTCAAAATTTATTTATTGTAATCGATAAATAGGCCTTTGCCATTTACGTTTTAACGACAACTTCATGTAAATGTTGTCCGCGGCTCCGTTTCAAATGGTCCATTCGGAAGGTCCAATTATGCGTCACTTTTTCGAGCAAATCGGCCTGTATTCCACGAATTACGCGTGTTATGTTATCCTGTAAGGCTTCAATAGACTTTACATAACCCCACAAGAAATAATCAAGAGGCGTTAAATCGCATGATCTTGGCGGATAACTCACAGGGCCATTTCGAAAGATAAGCTGCTCACCAAATTCATCCTTCGACATTTCCATTGTTTTGACGAGCTGTGTGGCATATGACACCACATGTCAACCAAGTTCAACTCAGCCAACTGGGGCAAAAAAAAAAAAGTCGCGTATCATGGCTCGATATCGTTCGCCGTTGACGGTAACGTTTCTTTCACGGTCGTCTTTTCGGGATGCATTGGTAATTCTTGTATGGCATGTGGCTGTTCATCACTCCAGATGGGACAGTGACAGTTTTGCTTATTTACGTATCCGTTGAGCCAGAAATAAGCCTCATCGCTGAACACAATTTTTCGATAAAACGGCGGATTTTCATGGAGCTGTTCTAAGGCCCATTCACCAAAAATTAGACGTTGTGGTAGATCATTCGCCTTCAATTCTTGCACAAGTAGAATTTTATATGCTTTCAAACCAAATGCAATGTTCCATGTGGTTGAGTAACACATGTCCAATTGCTGAGAACGGCGACGAATTGACATTTCACGATCTTCATTAACATTGGACGCTAAAACTGCAACATTCTCTTCGGTACGCACTGTACGCATGCGAGTCGATGGTTTAATGTCCAACAAAGTAAATTTGGTGCGAAATTTGGTGATAACAGCACGAATTGTTGATTCACCAGGTCGATTATGACGACCCTAATATGGTCATAACAAACGGTGCACAGTTTTCACATACTACTTACTTCCTTAAGTGGCGTTAAAGTCCGGGATGAACCTCCGCCGCAACCAACATGCCTCTCCAATTAGCCCGGTCCTTAGCTAACTGCCTTCAGTTGCGCACTCCAAGTTGGTTGAGGTCGGTTTCTACTTGTGCGCGCCACTTAAGGCGAGGTCTTCCTCTACTGCGTCCGACGTCTGGCTGGGAATCGAAGACTCTGCGAGCCGGAGTATTGCTGTCCATTCTTTCTACATGTCCTAGCCATCTTAAACGTCCAATGCGGAGTTTTTTGACCAGGGGCATGTCGCTGTACAGCTCGTATAGTTCGTGGTTGAATCTTCGTTTCCATAGCCCGTGAACGCAAACGGGACCGAAGATTTTCCGAAGAATTTTTCTCTCGAATCGACCAAGGATTTCTTCATCCGCTTTTGATACGGTCCATGCTTCAGCGCCGTAGAGCAGGACTGGGATGATCAGGGTCTTACATAGGATCTCCTTAGTAGTTCGAGTGAGGGCTTTACTACTAAATTGCCTTCTTAGCCCGAAGAAACAGCGATTGGCAAGAGTAATTCTTTGTTCACATATTACGGCAGATAGGATCTTATAAGCGATGTTGAGTAGACTTATGCCTCTGTAGTTGGCGCAGTTCAGAGGGTCTCCTTTTTTGTGGATCGGGCAAACGATGCTGAGGTTCCATTCTTCAGGCATGCTTTCAACCGACCAGATTTGGTTTATGAGTTGGTGGATGTTGCTTACCGCCAGCTTTATAAAGCTCAGCGGGAAGGCCGTCATTTCCGGCGACCTTATTAAGCTTGCGCTTCGATATAGCTATCCTCACTTCACTTAGGTCGGGTGGTTGGCAGTTTTCGCTGTCGTTGCCAATATTAAATGGTTCGATCTGCCTGACAGCGGAATGTTGTTCGTCATCGCCGTTTAACAGTCTGCAGAAGTGGTTCTTCCATATCCTCAGCATCGTCTGTGTCTCAACTACAATATTTCCTTGTTCATCTCGACAGGATTCAGTTCGAGCCTTGTAGCCTTGGCTTTGACGTTTTACACTTTGGTAAAACTTGCGAACACCGTTCCTAGAGTGGCACCTCTCTATATCCTCGATCTCGCGCTTTTCTTGCTCTTTTTTCTTCTTTCTGATAAGCCGGTGCTCTTCCCTTCTTCTTTGCCTATAGAGCTCAATGGCAGCTCTCGTCTTCACCTGCAGCTTAGCCTTGTAGGCCTCGTTCTTGGCTGCGAGCCTCTGTCGGCATTCCCCATCAAACCAGGGGTTTCTTCCTGGTGGGCGCGAGAAACCAAGCACATCAGTTGCGGCTGATCTAATGGCTTGTTGGCATCGTTGCCATTGTTCTTTGACATTAGATGCTGGTGGTATGTTGTGAGTCGAGAGGTTAAGGGATACGCGTTGCGCGAAGGTCTTTTGCGGTCTCTGGCGATTGCAGTCTTTCGACATTAAATTTGTTCACAGTACTTCTGTTTGTGGCGTGGTGGATATCCGCATCCTTACTTTGGCTACAACAAGGTAGTGGTCCGAGTCGATGTTGGCCCCTCGGAATATTTGGACATCCAAAATACTGGATGCGTGCCTCTTGTCTATCGCAATGTGATCAATTTGGTTGACTGTTCGTTGATCTGTTGACCGCCATGTCCCCTTATGGATATCGAGATGAGGAAACCGTGTGCTGGCTATAGTGGCATTTCGTTCTGTAGCGAAGTCAATTAGCCTAAGTCCGTTACCAGACGTCTTGTCGTGTAGGCTATATTTTCCGACATTACTGCTAAAGATGTCTTCTCTTCCTACCTTTGCGTTAAAATCTCCCAGATTTTAACATCGTACTTTGGTAGTCGCTCATAGGTTTTGTCGAGGAGCTCGTAGAAGCAATCCTCAGATATTTCATCCTTTTCCTCCGTCGGAGCATGAGCGCATATAAGGCTTATGTTGGCGAATTTGGCCTTGATGCGGATTGTTACAATGCATTCGCTAATGTCTTGAAAACATAAGACTTCTTGTCTAAGTCTGGCACCTATAACAAATCCGATTTTAACATCGTACTTTGGTAGTCGCTCATAGGTTTTGTCGAGGAGCTCGTAGAAGCAATCCTCAGATATTTCATCCTTTTCCTCCGTCGGAGCATGAGCGCATATAAGGCTTATGTTGGCGAATTTGGCCTTGATGCGGATTGTTACAATGCATTCGCTAATGTCTTGAAAACATAAGACTTCTTGTCTAAGTCTGGCACCTATAACAAATCCGCATCCAAATAGTCGCTGTTTCTGCTCACTATAAAACGGTCCATAGTAGATGTCACAGTTTTTCATCGTCTTTATGCACGGCCCATCCCATCGTATTTCCTGGATGGCAGTAATGTCTGCTTTGCAGCAGTTTAGGGCTTCCGCTAGTTGTTCGCCTGCACCTCTCCTGTTTAATGTTCTCACATTCCAGGTGCAGATACGAACGTCGTTGTTATTTTTTCGTTTAGCATGGTCGTCAACAATAAAATCAGTCCTTTCCGAGGCTATTGGTTGCTTCGTAACAATATTTTTTTTCCGTGGATGGGTAGTTAACCCAAAGCACAACCCCCAACCTGGAGGGCCAGGCCCTTGTTTTGACCCTAGGACAGCGGGCCGGAAAAAATACCGATGTCAGTAGCCCATTTTGGGGTATGAGCGCTGCCGTTGACCCATTGAGGGCTCCTCCGCCACCAACTCTTTTCCAATACCCTGTCGAAGCAGCTCATATAGGGATTTCACTACCAGTTCGATCAAACTGGAGCTGTAGGCGCCACCGTTGACTCCATCTAGGGAATTCCTCCGCTGCCGCCTGAGAGTGAGTGCCTTAGTGAGAGGACAATCCTCCCCCCTCTCTCGTTTGCTGCCACCAACGACCTTCCACAGGGGTTCAATACCCCATCTCCAGTCGAGGTATTAGGCACCCACCAGTCACCAGCGTGGATGTGAGAGTAGGAGTTGATAGTGAGAGGCTAGAGTGCGAACGCTTGTGCCCTCATATAATCGCATCACTATCCTTAAGCACGTAGGCATGTCCTGAAAAATCCCATGAAATACCAATCGATTTATATCACCTATTCATCGAATTTAAAGCCTTTTAGGAAATAACTTATAGGGAAGATCTATACAGAGACATGTGTAGTTTTGGTATACCACCAGTCTATATCCTGCAGAAGCGGATGATCTTCAATTTTCAACAAAACGTTGACGCAGTACAGGCAGAACTTGTCTTAAGTTGCGATTACAAGTAGATACCGACCTCATAAATTGATTAAGTGTTCTAATGTCGCGGCTAACTGGAGATGTATATTTCTTATTCTAGGTTCACCACGGACTTTAGTGTGTCTTATAGTGCTTACACACCGAATCAAACTGAGTTTTTGGCAAAAAGTTTACGTAAATCACTGGTTGCTTTCACACCAACTCTGACCAGGTTTCATTTGACATTTCAATCAGCTGTGAATTGTGATACTAGCTGCAACAGTTGTGTGTGAAAATATTGTAATTGAATAATAAAATGAATTCTAATATAATCCAACTAATATTAGCATTTGAAGTTCAAAATGAAACAAATCTAAAGATTTTGATAACAGTTTTTGACTCTCAAGCCCGCCGCTTGTTTTGTTTTTATTTCATCTGGTGTGTAAATTTCTGAAATAAAAACATTTGTTTTGACAGCGAGTTCATCAGCTGTTTTGTGGAACGTGTGGAACACGTGTAGAATGTATGAAAAGGTGTGTTCTTTCCAACAACCTGCAATGAGATGACGTTTGCGAAGTGATTATGAGAAGGTTACGTAGTAACCTACTAGGTTTTGAAAACTGACAATGTTTGGGAAAACTCGGTTTTCGATTAAGGTTTCAGGTGTTTTTGCGAAAACTCAGTTTTCGGTTCGGTGTGAATGCACCATTAAGTAACAGCATATGCTACATGACTTATTAAATGTATCAGCTTATAGTAATATTGGCTTTTTCTGCCAATTTACACCTTGTGGTGTCCGAAAAAAAACCTAAAATTGAATGATTGAAATTACAACACTATTGGTTAGAATTATATCTATTTCGGACATTACCAAGTGTCCTCATCAGATTCCTTCTAATAGTGTCGCTAATTTTTGTTCAGTTCTCTGTATACCTATTGGAACAACTTTTTCCGTAACCAGGGATTATTGAACTATGCCTAGTAAGCCAAGTGCCTACCTCTTGCGTAGGTCTGTAAAACATTAAAAAACATCAACCATTTATGAGAATCGGCGTTAAATTGTAGGTTCCATTTGTTGTCCCAAAAATATGACTTAGCAGACACAAAAAATGGAGATGCTAAGTTGACAGTCAAGGTTAACAAAAGCAGAATCACATGCAGAAAAGCTTAAGTAAACCATAACCTACAGTTTGTACCCATATGATCTATAATCCCTTATGAAAATGAGTCCTTAAAATTAAAAAAAAACTCGTTATCTACTAGGATTTGCAAATAAAAAAACGCACACTGGTACCTGATACTGCTGAACGTACACAGAAAGTGACCAACAAAGTTGTAGTCCTAAATTTACAGGATAGTGGAGAGTGGAGTTCAATGGTGAAGTGCATCAATAGCAATATAAGAAGATACTTTTTACATAATATACAAAACCTTATCGTTCAGTGACTCAGATGTGTTCGTCGTCGTCGTTGATATTGACTCCGTGACAGGACTGGTATTCTTGCTGGATGAGAATTTCTTTCGCTTCTTTTTCAACGCGGCAATTGCAGTTAGTCCTGTAACGAGTTGGGTCTTACAAAAAAAAGTCCATTAGAGCTCTTTAAACATACCCGTTGATGCATGAAAGAAAGTAGTACCACTGCTGCTATTACTATGACATGGACTTGCCTCACTAGGTGTCGAATCGCCTCGATAAGTTCCGCAATTTTGAGCATACGTTACATGCACACCATGCACAGGAGTAGGCGGTGTCGAATTGCAAACAGAATCCTCTGATTTTGAACGACCCAAGATCTTTGAAACGTTACCTACTTTGGCCGCCTCTATAATTGTACCTAGGTAAGGGAATGTGATTATTTAAGATTGTCAAGATGTCAAGATATGTTTATACCCCATCGCTTTTTATGGCCAGCTATTCGCTTGTTATACGGCTTGACAGCGGTTTTATTGAACTTATTCATAGTTTGCACTGTCAGCGTAGGGCTATCCTTCAGTAAATTGGTTGCACATGCTGAATTAACACAGCAAGGATTTAGTTTCTTTTGTATAAAGGTCGGTGTGAAAATATTTGTCAGTGTAGAGCTCATCATATCATGTTGAGTCTCATATTGATCAAGAGATGTCGAGAATTCTGCTACAGTAGCCAATGACCCCGTAGATCCGGGTGGAGCAATGTTGAAACCCTTCATAAGGCGACGTTCCTTTTGTCGGTTTTTCTTACCACCACCTCCTAAAGGGCACAGTAACAAATTGATTGTTGGAATTGGTAAATCTTTAACTCACCTCCATTCTGTCCAGCAGTGACATTTGTGTCCATACCACTGTTCTTTAAAATCTCCACCAATTCACAACGGAACGCCGAGATGTCCTGTTTAATTTCGTTGACATCGTCCTCGGTTACACCCTGTGATTCGGCCTTTCTCTGTTCCACTGTGACGTAACGTCGTACAAGATTTCTCATAATTTGCTGAAAAACCTTTAGAGCATAAAAGCTACCATAAAACTTCAAACAATATGTCTTACCTGGTATTTAAAGTCCCGGTCGTTGGCCTGCTGAGCCTTTCTCTAAAAAAAAGAAGAGAACCATAAAAATGACAGCATTACAATTTTTTTCTAAAAAAAAACCCACTCGAATAGTCTTCAAGTGTTCTCTCCTTGCCGCTGACGATCCACTGCAGAAGATCCTTCGTGTCCACTTGAAAGCATACCAAATTGATTTCGGGGTCGGGATTATATTAAAGGGTGGCGGACAAGTACCACCCTCTTCGAAATAGCTAATCCAGAGTTTGGAGCGGGCAAACTTCCATTCGACGTCGGCACGTTCCTTTAAAAAAGAATTTTAAAGATATAAATGGGAAGCACAATACCTCGAACATCCTTCATACCGAGATTAGTTGATAGGAATGATTCATCATGGCGATCAGGAGATTAAGAAGGACCACGATATTGATGACTGAATACGTTCCAAACATGAGCATACCCCAGAATCTGGTGAAGATCTTAATGCCATCCAATTCAAAGCTGTCTAAGTCGATCAGACCAAATACTGCCCAGAATAGAGTTTGTGTGGTTTCGAAAAGGCTAGGAAGGGATTATATTAAAAAATTATTGCATTACGAACGAATTCAGGGTTTGGTAGATCTACTTGGAGAATCTGCGCCATACAATACAAGCATTGGGGTCGGCAGTTCCATTTGCGTTAAGAATCGCATTTGATGAGACTTCTGGGCATCGCTTCTTCTCTAGATCTGCATAGTACCTACGAAAATGGACATCAAATTGTTTAATTAGATTCATTGAATTGTTTAATAGCCCGATATCCTAATATAGAGAACAAATATCAACATATATCGACAAGATTTTGTTCTTGAAACCCAGATATAAATGATGAAAACGGTCAGTTTTGCAATGTTATGCCCAAAACAGACGTTCAGAATTGTTTTGCATGAACATATGCAAAAATCTGCATACTCTACGGTTAAGTCTCATTCTCAATCCACTGCCAAAATCAAGGCCATATAACCCAAAGGAAATAAACTGAAACTTAAGGTATTTGGCATCACTGAGTTTTGACGTTTACCAAATGCAGGATGTCTTACAGGATATTTGTTTAGCTTATTGCGTGAACACAACAAATTCGAGAAGCACGTAATGTACCCATGTCAATCGAATTCCAGGATTCTAAGGATTCCAGCCGCTTTTGAACATTTCTCGGGAACGGACCTCGTATTATAACCTACTTTCTTACTTAAGTGGCACTACAGTCTGGGATGAACATGGGCCAATATTAACCAACATGACTCTCCAATCAGACACGGTACTTGGCTAACTGCCTCAAGTTGACCACTCCAAGTTGGTTGAGGTCGGTTACTACATGTGAGGCCCTCTTAAGGCGAGGTCATCCTCTACTGCGTCTGAATCGAAGACTCTGCGAGCCGGACTAATGGTGTCCATTCGTTCTACATGTCCTAGCCATCTTTAACGTCCAATGCTGATTTTTTGACCAGGGGTATGTCGCTGCACAGCTCGAATAGTTCGTGGTTGAATCTTCGTCTCCATAGCCCGTCAACGCAAACGGGACCGAAGATTTTCCGAAGAAATTTTCTCTCGAATCGACCAAGGATTTCTTCAACCGCTTTTGATACGGTCCATGATTCAGCGCCGTAGAGCAGGACTGGAATGATCAGGGTCTTATATAGGATCTCCTTAGTAGTTCGAGTGAGGGCTTTACTACTAAATTGCCTCCTTAGCCCGAAGAAACAGCGATTGGCAAGAGTAATTCTTCGTTTGATTTCTGACGAGATGTTGTTGTCAGAGTTAATAGCGGAGCCGAGGTAGACAAAGTCCCGTACTATCTCAAAGTTATATCTGTCAACGGTGACGTTCTGTCCAATTCGTCGATGTTGTGTGTCCTTTCGTGTTGACAGCATATACTTAGTCTTACCCTCATTTACTGCTAAACCCATTTTTGCCGCTTCCTTCTCTATCCTAGCAAAGGTGGCTATGACATCACGTTGAGCGCTACCAATGATGTCAATATCGTCGGCGTATGCTAGTAGTTGCACCGATTTTTGGAAAATTGTGCCTCTGGTGTTGGCTCGGGAGTTTTGCACAATCCTCTCATGAAACAGATTAAAGAAATCACATGACAGCGCATCGCCTTGCCTAAATCCTTTTTTGGTATCAAATGTGTCGGTGAGGTCGTTTCCGACCCTCATGGTGCAGCGAGAATTCTCCATCGTTATCCTACAGAAACGGACGAGTTTGAGCGGTATACTAGGCATGGCTCTGTATAGTTCGTCTCTATAAATGCTGTCGTATGCGGCTTTGAAATCGATAAATAGGTGGTGGGTATCGATTTGGACTTCTTGGTTTTTTTCCAGGATCTGCGGAAGTGTGAAAATTTGATCGGTTGTGGACTTTCCTGGTCTAAAACCACATTGATAAGGACCGATCAGGTTGTTGGTAAACGGTTTCAACCGTTCACATATTACGGCAGATAGGATCTTGTAAGCGATGTTGAGTAGACTTATGCCTCTGTAGTTGGCGCAGTTCAGAGGGTTTCTTTTTTCGTGGATCTGGCAAACGATTCTGAGGTTCCATTCTTCATGCATACTTTCATCCGACCAGATTTGGCTTATGAGGTGGTGGATGTTACTTACCAAGTTATCTCCGCTAGCTTTATAAAGCTCAGCGGGAAGGCCGTCATTTCCGGCGGCCTTATTAAGCTTGAGTTTATATATAGCTATCCTCACTTCACTTAGGTCGGGTGGTTGGCAGTTTTCGCTGTCGTTGCCAATATTGAATGTTTCGTTCTGATTGACAGCGGAATGTTGTTCGTCATCGCCGTTTAACAGTCTGCAGAAGTGGTTCTTCCGTTCTTCCATATCATCAACATCGAGTATGTCTCAACTACGATATTTCCTTGTTCATCTCGACAGGATTCTGCTCGAGCCTTGTATCCTTGGCTTTGACGTTTTACACTTTTAGTAAAACTTGCGAACATCTTTCCTGGAGTGGCACCCTTTCTATATCCTCGATCGCGCGCTTATCGGTGTTCTTCCCTTCTTCTCTGCCTATAGAGCCCAATGGCAGCCCCCGTCTTCATCTGCAGCTTTTTCTTTTTCCTCCGTCGGAGCGTGAGCGCATATAAGGTTTATGTTGGCGAATTTGGCCTTGATGCGGATTGTTACTATGCGTTCGCTAATGTCCTGGAAACATAAGACTTCTTGCCTAAGTCTGGCACTTATATTAAATCCATATCCGAATAGTCGCGGTTTCTGCTCACTATGACACGGTCCATAGTAGATGTCACAGTTTTTCATCCTATTTTTGCTCGGCCCATCCCATCGTATTTCCCATCGCTTGCACCTCTCCTGTTTAATGATCTCACATTCAAGGTGCAGATACGAACGTCGTTGTCCTTTTTTCGTATAGCAGGGTCGTCAACAATAATATCAGTCCTTCCCGAGGCTATTGGTTGCTTCGTAATGTTTTTTTCCATGGGTGGGTAGTTAACCCAAAGCACAACCCCCAACCTGGAGGGCCATTTCCAATTTATAAATACCCCTAGGACACGTGACCATCCGTATCGACTACGGGTTTGAGCGCTGCCGTTGACCTTTCGGTTCATCCGTCACCATCTTTGTTCAGGACTTATCCTTGGGATTCCTAGATAACCTGTTATCAGAATATGTAGAAGCAGCTCATCTAGGTTCGCCTGGGATGGCAGACCGGGTATTCATTCCACGCCATTCTGACCAGGGTTTATAGTGTTGCTGCATAGCAAGTCAAATCCGATTGGATGAGACCAGTATCCGATGGTTACCAGTTGGAGGTAAAAAAAAGCACATTTGATGTGTATTCAGAGTTACAACCACTGGGCATTGCCAAGTTAAAGCCAATCAGAATCTATCCTCGTTCTACAACACCCAAAAATCATTTTCTATTGCAACTAGAAATTTAGGTTCTGCGATTGCTACATAAAAGCTACTACTCCGTCGCAATGCCTAAAATATCCGGGTATTTTTGCCTTTTTTTTTATCAAAAACGTTATCTTACATTGATCACGCAAAATTATCGAAGGACAGTGTCCCTTATGCCTGGGTGAAAAAAAGTCTAAGCTTCGGTCCCGTTTGAGTTGACGGGCTATGGAGACGAAGATTCAACCACGAACTATACGAACTTTACAGCGACATACCCCTGGTCAAAAACTCCGCATTGGACGTTTAAGATGGCTAGGACATGTAGAACGGAGGGACACCAATACTCCAGCTGGCAGATTCCGAGTCAGATGTCGGACGCAGTAGTGGCGCGCACAAGTAGAAACCGACCTCAACCAACTTAGAGTGCACAACTGGACGCAGTAAGCTAAGGACCGGGCTAATTGGAGAGGCATATGGGTTGAGGCCCATGTTCATCCCGGACTGTAGCACCACTTAAGTAAGTTAGTAAGTAATTTACAGAAATAATTTTTTTTTTGGGAATGGAAATTCGTACACACTTCATTAAAAGGCACCGACCAACAAGTAATGGTTTAAAAGAAATGCGAATAAGTGGTAGCAGATTAACCTCGAATTAACGTATTTCTCAGACAATTTGACACTAAGTAAACTCCGAGTTAAGCTTACAACTCCATTGAGTGAACTCTGGATTAAATGATCAACAGGCGTATCTATAAAAACATTTTAAAGGTTGACTTACTTCAACGTTGCCTAAAGGCCGCCTAACTTAAGCGCGAACAAAAACTGCCTAAAGGTTGCCTTAAGCCATTTGAATATTCATTTTGACATACACACGAAAATTACCTTCTGGAAATTAATTTTGTTTTGAGTTTTTGTGCGGTGATTTTTAATGAAATCAAAATAAATAAAAATGGACTCAAGCTACATTTTTTCGTTAGTGATTTAAGTGTATTCAATATTATAAATTCATACATACCAACATGTATGAGTACAGATACTAGTACGTTGGATGTTTGTTTACAAATAACATGCTGTCAAAACCAAAAAAAAAACATCTGATGCAAACAAAGTACAAAAATATCATATTTCTTATACTAGATTTGTAAAATCTACTTCGTATTTTGACATAACATTCGCTAAGTTAGGCAGCAATATGATATCTATTATATATAAGAATTTAAGCTACGTTACCTCGAGACAACTTAAATATATTTAGGCATGCCTAACTAGCCAACCTCTAAAATACCTCCTAAATAAATCTAAAAAATACGACTGCAAATGTTTTTTACAGCTGCTGAAATATTGTTAGTAAAATGGGTGCGTCTTTTATTTTGTCTAATTGTTATGAAGACAAAAAATTGTATCAATGGTGGTTGATTTTTTATATCAAATTCGCGCGCTAAACAATATGACAGCTTTTCCCATAAGAAATACTCGCACAAATGTCTAAAGTTATTCATTAATCCGCCATTAAAAGCAGAATCTGATTTGAAATACATAAACATTTAAAAAAAATCTCTTCTTACCACAAAAGCTGATTGAGACCACTTCCAAAAGCAAACAGCACCAACACATACAAGAAAAAGAACTTCATAATATCCATGACCATTCGTGACAGTGACACTTGTAATGGTCCCAAATGTGGATTCACAGAAAATATATAAACCAGCTTCAATGAACTGAAGATATTGGCAGCACTGAACAAACCCTCGGATATCAGCATTGGATCCCAGGTATCCCATTTCTCACGTGGCAAGTCAGCAGCTGATCTGTCTACAGTCATTTCTTTTTGCACCTGTAAATAGAGAAATTACTTAATTATTTTGTAAACAATCTGTTATGACTTCTCAAATCTACTACATTTTATTCTGCCATTTTGTTTAAGCTCAAGTTTGGCTGGTGAGCAAAAAAAAAACTGTTAATCGATGAAAGCCTAGAATCTCTAGAGCAACAAATAACATTATTCCTTGTTTTTCGTTCGGGTACTTTTGTATGAAGAAACATTTAAACTGTCAAAAATGAAAAGTAACCTCACGCTTTCGCAAAGAGTGAAATGAAAAATGAAAATAAATCATGAAAAATATCCAAATGTTCATTGAAATGGGAGAGTTCTCTCTCGATTTTTTTTAAAATTTGACGCTTTTTATATTTTTTACCACAAAAAGTACCAAAATGGAAATAAATATAAATAATAACCAGTCAGTTCATTGACTTATTGAGACAAGCTAAGTTTGGACTGGTTTGGTAGGTTGATGAGGTAGATTTGTGCGGTACTTATGCCCTTTAAGTCAATGTAGTTCCATTGTTATGCCCATAAGGGGCCCACTTGTTTATCTGATTGATATTCATTTAGTACGTTTGTTTTCATCAGAATATTAGGCGTGTTTTTGTTCTCTTTACTCCAAATCTATATAGGCTTAGCAAACAATTTACGTGTAAAATACAACAACACCTTAGCCTATATAGATTTCGCGAAACCTGGATAATTATCCAGTCTTACGCCCTTAGCCTGGATAGAAAATGTGCTACCAAACCTATTTTTAACTTTCTCTTACAAGGAGAAAGATATTGTTTTCGTGAAAAATTTTCGACCTCGAGATTTTGATTGATTCCAACATTACGATGATAGCGGAGCCTAAAAAAGGGGTTTTTGGAATTCCGTCCGTCGGTCCGTCGGTCCGTCTGTCCGTAATGGTCTCCCCAGCCTAAACGGCTTGGCAAATTTTCTTCAAACTTCGTATCCAAGCTTGTTTTGGTCATAATTCTAGGCCATTTTTTTGTTTGCTTTTAGCTATGTTAATAACGGTACCTGCCATATAAAAATTACACATAACCTCAATTTTCTCGAAAACGGCTCTAACGATTTTGATTTACAAAAAAATAAATGACACACCAAAAATTAAAACCCCAAACTGCCATCTGTTGGCGGATACGTGTTTCAGTATCAGTGATACCAGATCACCGATTAACGTTTTTTTTTCTCATGTGTAAATACTCGACTGGAGATGGGGTATTAAACCCCTGTGGAAGGTCGTTGGTGGCAGCAAACGAGAGAGGGGGGAGGAGTGTCCTATAACTAAGGCACTTACTCTCAGGCGGCAGCGGAGGAATTCCCTAGATGGAGTGGCGCCTAAAGCCCCAGTTGGATCGAACTGGTAGTGAAATCCCTATATGAGCTGTTTCGACATATTTGAACACCAGGTCTATAGGGATTTCCAATACTGAGCCAGGGTATTGGAAAAGAGTTGGTGGCGGAGGAGCCCTCAATGGGTCAACGGCAGCGCTCATACCCCAAAAATGGGCTACTGACATCGGTATTTTTCCGGCCCGCTGTCCTAGGGTCAAAACAAGGGCCTGGCCCTCCAGGTTGGGGGTTGTGCTTTGGGTTAACTACCCATCCATGGAAAAAAAAATTATGTTACGAAGCAACCAATAGCCTCGGAAAGGACTGATATTATTGTTGACGACCATGCTAAATGAAAAAAGGACAACGACGTTCGTATCTACACCTGGAATGTGAGAACATTAAACAGGAGAGGTGCAGGCGAACAACTAGCGGAAGCCCTAAACTGCTACAAAGCAGACATTACTGCCATCCAGGAAATACGATGGGATGGGACGGGCAAAAAGAGGATGAAAAACTGTGACATCCACTATGGACCGTGTTATAGTGAGCAGAAACAGCGACTATTCGGATGCGGATTTGTTATAGGTGCCAGACTTAGGCAAGAAGTCTTATGTTTTCAAGACATTAGCGAACGCATTGTAACAATCCGCATCAAGGCCAAATTCGCCAACATAAGCCTTATATGCGCTCATGCTCCGACGGAGGAAAAAGTTGATATAACTAAGGATTGCTTCTACGAGCTCCTTGACAAAACCTATGAGCGACTACCAAAGTACGATGTTAAAATCGTGCTGGGAAATTTTAACGCAAAGGTAGGAAGAGAAGACATCTTTAGCAGTACTGTCGGAAAATATAGCATACACGACAACACGTCTGGTAACGGACTTAGGCTAATTGACTTCGCAATGGAACGAAATGCCACTATTAACAGCACACGGTTTCCTCACCTCGATATCCAAAAGGGGACATGGCGGTCTCCAGATCAACGAACAGTCAACCAAATTGATCACATTGCGATACACAAGAGTATTTTGGATGTACGAACAGTATTTTGGATGTCCAAACATTCCGAGGGGCTAACATCGACTCGGACCACTACCTTGTTGTAGCCAAGGTAAGGATGCGGATATCCACCACGCCACAAAAAAAACAGAAATACTGTGAAAAAATTTAATGTCGAAAGACTGCAATCGCCAGAGACCGCAAAGACCTTCGCGCAACGCGTATCCCTTAACCTCTCGATTAACACCATACCACCAGCATCGAATGTCGAAGAACAATGGCAACGATGCCAACAGGCCATTAGATCAGCCGCAACTGATGTGCTAGGTTTCTCGCGGCCACCAGCAAGAAACAGATGCTTGCAGCGAAGAACGAGGCCTACAAGGCTAAGCTGTAGGTGAAGACGAGAGCTGCCATTGAGCTCTTTAGGCAAACAAGAAGGGAAGAACATCGGCTTTTCAGAAAGAAAAAAGAGCAAGAAAAGCGCGCGATCGAGGATATAGAGAGGTGCCACTCTAGGAACGATGTTCGCAAGTTTTACCAAAGTGTAAAACGTCAAAGCCAAGGATACAAGGCTCGAACAGAATCCTGTCGAGATGAACAAGGAAATATCGTAGTTGAGACACAGTCGATGCTGAGGATATGGAAGAACCACTTCTGCAGACTGTTAAACGGCGATGACGAACAACTTTCCGCTGTCAGGCAGAACGATTCATTCAATATTGGCAACGACAGCTTAATAAGGCCGCCGGAAATGAAGGCCTTCCCGCTGAGCTTTATAAAGCTGGCGGAGATGACTTGGTAAGCAACATCCACCAACTCATAAGCCAAATCTGGTCGGTTGAAAGCATGCCTGAAGAATGGAACCTCAGCATCGTTTGCCCGATCCACAAAAAAGGGGACCCTCTGAACTGCGCCAACCAAAGAGGCATGAGTCCCCTCAACATCGCCTACAAGATCCTATCTGCCGTAATATGTGAACGCCTGAAACCGTTTACCAACAACCTAATCGGCCCTTGTCAGTGTGGTTTTAGGCAGGAAAGTCCACAACTGATCAAATTTTCACAATTCGGCAGATCCTGGAAAAAACCCAAGCAGTCCAAATCGATACCCACCACCTATTTATCGATTTCAAAGCCGCATAGCATAGCCGATAGCATTTCAAGAGACGAACTATACAGAGTCATGTCTAGTTTTGGTATACCGCCCAAACTCGTCCGTTTGTGTAGGATGACGATGGAGAATTCTCGCTGCTCCATCAGGGTCGGAAACGACCTCACCGACACATTCGATACCAAAAAATGATTTAGGCAAGGCGATGCGCTGTCATGTGACTTCTTTAATCTGATTCTTGAGAGGATTGTGCAAAACTCCAAAGCCAACACCAGAGGCACAATTTTCCAAAAGTCGGTGCAACTACTAGCATACGCTGACGATATTGACATCATTGGTAGCGCTCAACGTGATGTCATAGCCACGTTTGCTAGTATAGAGAAGGAAGCGGCAAAAATGGGTTTAGCAGCAAATGAGGGTAAGACTAAGTATATGCTGTCATCACGAAAGGACACACAACATCGACGAATTGGACAGAACGTCACCATTGACAGATCTAACTTTGAGGTAGTACGGGACTTTGTCTACATCGGCTCCGCTATTAACTCTGACAACAACATCTCGTCAGAAAGCAAACGAAGAATTACTCTTGCCAACCGCTGTTTCTTCGGGCTAAGAAGGCAATTTAGTAGTAAAGCCCTCACTCGAACTACTAAGGAGATCCTATATAAGACCCTGATCATCTCAGTCCTGCTCTACGGCGCTGAAGCATGGACCGTATCAAAAGCGGACGAAGAAATCCTAGGTAGATTCGAGAGGAAAATTCTTCGAAAAATCTTCGGTCCCGTTTGCGTTGACGGGCTATGGAGACGAAGATTCAACCAAGAACTATACGAGCTGTACAGCGACATGCCCCTGGTCAAAAAACTCCGCATTGGACGTTTAAGATGGCTAGGACATGTAGAACGAATGGACACCAATACTCCGGCTCGCAGTCTTCGATTCCCAGCCAGACGTCGGACGCAGTAGAGGAAGACCTCGCCTTAAGTGGCGCGCACAAGTGGAAACCGACCTCAACCAACTTGGAGTGCGCAACTGGAGGCAGTTAGCTAAGGACCGGCCTAATTGGAGAGGCATGTTGGTTGAGGCCCAGGTTCATTCCGGACTGTAGCGCCACTTAAGAAGAAGTATTAGTGAACTACTCGAGCGGGCATTGAAAACTCTCAACGAGTGGACAAAACAATGAGGGCTTGGCATCAACCCCCAGAAAACGGAACTCGTTCTCTTTACGAATAAGAGGAAGATACCAATATTCGACCTACCGGCTATCGATTGGACTACCCTCAAACTAGCCGATAGTGCAAAGTATCTGGGTGTCATTCTTGATAGAAAACTCAACTGGAACCTAAATGTGCGAGAGCGCTTTAAAAAGGCCACAGTCGCTTTCTATACGTGTAACCGAATATTCGGAAAAAAAACTGGGGTCCGAACCCCAAGATCATCCTATGGATGTACACGGCCATTGTGAGACCTATATTACCATATGGGGGGCTTGTCTGGGGGCAATCCACAAATAAAGTCACCCATCTGAAAAATATGACAAAGGTACAAAGGATAGCATGTGTGGGCGCTACTGGCGCAATGAGAACCATACCAACAGCGGGACTGGAAACCATCCTTAACCTGCTACCGCTTGACCTTTACATGCAAGAATCTGCAGCCAAAAGTGCTCTAAGAATCAGCCAGCTCAACTGCTGGAAATAGAACTCAGGAGGACATGCCCAAATTATACACAGATATCTGGGCTCAGCTGTTTCCTCTGAATACATGCTGCCTCACCATGACTTTCAAAGACCATTCTCCTGCAACCTTCCAAGCAGAGAGGAGTGGGAGAGGAACGAATTGGGCCCCGAAACCATATCCATCTACACTGATGGTTCAAAAATGGATAGGCGTTGGAGCTGGAGTGTTTTCAGAAACACTTAAGCTAAACAGCACCTGTCGTCTCCCTGAGCACAGCAGTGTCTTCCAAGCCGAAATATTGGCAGTAGCAGAGGCAGCCAAAGCGACCTCAATGCTGGCGATACCACCAGATGATATCACCATCTTTATTGACAGTCAGCCTGCAATAAAAGCTATCTCTGCTGTCGAAATAAAATCTCTGCTTGTGAAACGTTGTCGTGAAGAGCTAAAGGTTCTTGGTGTCCAACATAATGTTAAGCTCTGCTGGGTCCCCGGACACAGAGGCATACAGGGCAATGAAATTGCTGACGAACTGGAGAGAAAAGGATCTGCCTCCAGCATTGACCAAGCAGACCAGTTTGTCAAACCACCTCAAATCTCGGGTGGGACAGAAAACACTGACCACTGCCAAAAACAGGTGGAACTCCCTTCCCACCTGTGAAACTTCCAAAAGGATGTGGCCTGAGTATGACAAAGCCATAACCCATAAACTACTTCGTAGAAACAGGAAATCTACTTTAGTTGGGATTCTTACTGGACACAACTTACTAAAAAGCCACAAACTGAAAATGCATCTCATAGATGATGACCTCTGAAGAGGCTGCGGTGATGAAGAAATCCACGAGGATACCCTCCACTTTCTGTGCCACTGTCCAGGCCTCAGCCAATTAAGAATGAGAAACTTAGGAAAATACTTTTTCCATGACCTCACGGATCTATCCGAAATCCCTCTCCCTAATCTTTTCAGGTTTGCAACAGCATCTGGATGGCTGGAAAGAGGCTAACAACAATGGACAGTAACGGGACAGTGAATGAAACAACCACACAAGTGGACCCCCAACGGGCATCACAATGGGTCTATATTGGCCTGAGTGCGATGAGGGAAGACAATCCACCAATCTAACCTAACCTTACCTGAGAAAATGACACAACTCGCAGTGCCACCGTTGCAACGTACAAAGAATTCGTCACAAAATCTATTACATTCCACATGTCATTTAGGTATTCTTGTAGGCCAACATCCCACAATTGTTTGACTTCACTCCAAATAAGACCTGAAAAACAAATGTAAAAAAAATTAATATGGTCCGATCAAGGGTTGAAATAAACAAGGACTCACCGCTAACCCAAGCCAGTATCAGCCATTCAATAAATGTTGGCTTAGCACCTCGTTTCGTGGGTACCTCTTCGTCTGGTATCACTGTCGGTGATTCCTGCCAAAACCAGCCGCCAATAAATGTTTCAATACGTTGTGATGCCAACATAAGAAGAACTACGAACACCAGTTTTTCAAAAGATTAAGATGAATCTATTCTTAGGCTACTTACATAAGAACGTAAAATACGACGCACTGTGACAGATGAACTTTATAAAAGGCTTTCTCATCGTTTGTCCAATGGTGGAATACGGCGCCAGAATGTATGCCAGTGAGAATATTGGAAAAAGAATCCCTAAAACAAATCCTTACTTAGTCAACTCAAAACATCCGACATTATCCTCTTACCAATTCGAATTATATCAACAGCTTGCAGAGCCATATTTTTCCTACGGAAACCTGGCAATCCCTCATACCAAATACTTGCTAACAATTGTTGGACGTTCGAGTGGGCCACAAACTGTAAAAATGAAGGGTCTAAGGATTGTTTTTTCTCCGGCTGTAACAAGAAGTATGTGTCACCTTTTTTTGTCTCAGTTTAATGGCTAACTTCAGTCGATTTAAATGCATTCGTTCGCCATGTTCATAGACCGGACCGGTGGGATCATGATTGAGTAGAATCTCCAATTCATGTGATGTCCTTGTATGATCTAGCAGAGCGGTTGCAAAGTCTTGACATTGTTTACGCAATTCTTGATATTCATTCTGCAAGAAAGGTTTTTGTTAAGAATCAAAAACCAAGATCATTAAAAAACCCAGATTTACCTTAAATTCGTGTTCCAAAAAGCTTAATCTTCTCAGTTCCCATGAAAGTTCAAAAGCTGTTAAAATTGGGTCCTTTGAGGACAAGGCAATAAGGCTTGGACTAGCTAAAGCTCGATAGGCATTGATACGTGATCTGGAATGTCGCAGCGAGTCCTCTTGTCGCGACTGAACACATTCATCGCAACCGCAACTATATGACCAAAGCACAGGCATAAAAGTTAAACAAAAATGGACTAGAACTTAAAATCTATTACCGCACATCATGTGGCATTGGTAGAACAGAACCCCGATCGAGTAAAATCTTTATAATCTCATAATTATCACGATGAGCTGCCAGGATTAGTGGTGTTATATCGGGTGTAAATGTTGATGTATCCTCCGAAGCTGACTCCCAGCTTTGAGGACTGGCGTCGTTTTGAAAATTGATGTCCTCATGATCGAGTAGAACCTCGACAGCTTCAACAAATTCCTCCGAAATCGAGTGGAGTAGCGCATCCTTTGTATCGACATTGTAGTTGATCAGTAATTCTACCATCTCGAGGTTTTCATTGTCAATTGCCATTAGTAAGGCTGTTCGACCTAAAGGATCCACGCAATTGATATTGATGTATTCGGTGTCTTGGGCCTTCTGAAGCATGCTGGAATGAATAAAAAAAATATTTTTAATGACTCTAAGAGATCTGTCAAAATAAAGGTTACCGCCTAGTGCCAGCCATATCACCACGCTCCACGGCCAACAGGAATTTCTTCTCCTCGAGCGTTAGTTGACGGATCTCCTGATGTGGGCGTATGATGTTTTCCTCCTCCATCATTCCGTGAATGCTGTGTCTCTATGGAACGTAATACCTGTTAATAGTGGGAGCTTTATGTCAAATGGAAGAAGAACTTACCTTAACCTTCTTAGCAGCTTCGATCTGAATGGTGATATCGCTCTTCTTTTCGCCATCGGAGTCTGCGCCATTATTTTTTATTTTATTCAGAATAGGTGCTAGCACGGATTTTCGTCTAGCTGGACTGACAAAGTGGAGCTTTTTTCCTTCTTCTGTAAAGAATTTGCAAAGACATATGTGTTCAGGTTACTTCTATTGATTGACGGCAATATTTTGCAATTTATTCATGTAACCAACTTCAATTCTCAGGATTTATGTAGTAACACCCAGAAGAAATTCAAAAAGAGTGTTACTCACTCTACGGCCAAGGTACTAGGCCTTTGTAAAGTCTCAACGGCAGGAGATGACAGCGAGGAGAATGTGTCCATGTGAGAACAGCCAGGGGTAACTAACCTCTTTGTAAAGCTTCGCAGATAGAAGATGACAGTGAGGATATTGTGAGCTCTTCAGTTTTTCAAATACCAGCGTTTGACCACTCAACATGGTGTCAATGCTGTAGTGAACAACTTACATGAGCTGCTTGGACATATTTGAACAACAGATCATTAAGAAGAAACAAAAGCTAGTCAAGCGTCGAGCAAAGATAATGGCTGATGCATCATGCACCATCTTGGTAATAAATATTAGAAGACCCTCTAGGTAGAACGTTTTAAACTCAGGGTAACTTTCTTACGAAATCAAATTGACACGAGCACCTTGAACGAATCCAGGCAACTATCAAAAAGGTAAAGAAAAACAAGTTCGCTGTCGGTCCATGCTTCAGGGTCTTATATAGGATCTCCTTAGTAGTTCGAGTGAGGGCTTTACTACTAAATTGCCTTCTTAGCCTGAGGAAATAGCGGTTGGCAAGAGTAATTCTTCGTTTGATTTCTGACGAGATGTTGTTGTCAGAGTTAATAGCGAAGCCGAGGTAGAAAAAGTCCCGTACTACCTCAAAGTTATATCTGTCAATGGTGACGTTCTGTCCAATTCGTCGATGTTGTGTGTCCTTTCGTGTTGACAGCATATACTTAGTCTTACCCTCATGCTAAACCCATTTTTGCCGCCTCCTTCTCTATACTAGCAATCGTGGCAATGACATCACGTTGAGTCCTACCAATGATGTCAATTTCGTCAGCGTATGCTAGTAGTTGCACCGATTTTTGGAAAATTGTGCCTCTGGTATTGGCTCGGGAGTTTTGCACAATCCTCTCAAGAATCAAATTGAAGAAGCCACATGACAGCGCATCGCCTTGCCAAAATCAGGATCTGCCGAAGTGTGAAAATTTGATCGATTGTGGACTTTCCTGGCCTAAAACCACACTGACAAGGGCCGATCAGGTTGTTGGTATACGGTTTCAGGCGTTCACATATTACGGCAGATAGGATCTTGTAGGCGATGTTGAGGGGACTCATGCCTCTTTAGTTGGCGCAGTTCAGAGGGTCTTCTTTTTCGTGGATCGGGCAAACAATGCTGAGGTTCCATTCTTCAGGCATACTTTCATCCGACCAGATTTAGCTTATATGAGTTGGTGGATGTTACTTACCAAGTCACCTCCGCCAGCTTTATAAAGCTCAGCGGGAAGGCCGTCATTTCCGGCGGCTTTATTAAGCTTGAGTTTGGATATAGCAACCCTCACTTCCCTTAGGTAGGGTGGTTGGCAGTTTTCGCTGTCGTTGCCAATATTAATTGGTTCGTTCTGCCTCACAGCGGAATGTTGTTCGTCATCGCCGTTTAACAGTCTGCAGAAGTGGCTCTTCCATATCATCAGCATCTGTGTCTGTGACTGTGTCTCAACTACGATATTTCCTTGTTCATCTCGACAGGATTCTGTTCGAGCCTTGTAGCCTTGGCTTTGACGTTTTACATTTTGGTAAAACTTGCGAACATCGTTCCTGGATCGAGGATATAGAGAGGTGCCACACCTCTCTATATCCTCGATCGCGCGCTTTTCTTGCTCTTTTTTCTTCTTTCTGAAAAGCCGATGTTCTTTCCTTCTTCTTTACCTATAGAGCTCAATGTCAGCTCTCGTCTTCACCTAGAGCTTAGCCTTGTAGGCCTCGTTCTTGGCTGCGAGCATCTGTCGGCATTCCTCATTAAACCAGGGGTTTCTTGCTGGTGGGCGCGAGAAACCTAGCACATCAGTTGTGGCTGATCTAATGGCCTGTTGGCATCGTTGCCATTGCTCTTCGACATTCGATGCTGGTGGTATGGTGTTAATCGAGAGGTTAAGGGATACGCGTTGTGCGACATTTAATGGCTGAAGGAATTCATTTTTTTTTATAATTGGCGCGCGCTTAAGGGATTATTAATACCCTTATGGTGTTTAAGCACAGCGCGGGCATTAAGGAAATAGAGGAGTAGAGAAGAGGAGATACCGAAGTGCGTTGGTTTTGAATTTCTATAAATTGTAATGGATTGGAAAAACTGAGTTTGGTAAAGCATTCCACATTGTGTTGTTCGGTTAAGGAATGAATCTCTATATTTCATAGTACGTCCGAAGATAGGCATTAGGGTTAACTGATTAGCATTCGTGGTACGGCGAGTATTACGGTTGAATTGTTGAAGGGGCGGAATGCAGCTGGCTATTCCGTTAGAGCATTTGTTGTGGTAATAGCGGTAAAAGAGTGTAAGGCAGGAGACATTCCTACGATGTTCGAGCGAAACTATGGAGTTCGCTATGGTTGGATCTCCTATCAATTTTATCGCATGCTTTTGTATCCTATCTGGTAGGTGCAATGATGTTTTGGCTGCACCTGACCATATGTGGGCGTTGAACTCAAGTTTGGGGCGTATGTACGCTTTGAGGTCAGCTCAGAAGGGGTGAAGTATTTCTTACATCGAATGAGGAAACCTAGACATTTTGCTGCATTTTTGGCGATTTCGAATATGTGGTCGTTCCAACGAAGGTCGTTACTAACACACATACCGAGCATGGAAAGTTTTTTGGTTTCGACGATGCAAGTGCCACTCATGGATAGTGGCTGTAAAGTTTGGTTTCGCTTGGATGACAGAAGACAGCATTGCGTTTTGGAAGCATTAAATTCCACTCTATTAGATTTACCCCATTTAATTATGCTGTCAAGGTCGGAATTTAATGAACTTAACATATTTTGTCGTTTTTCTTCCACATCCGAAGGTGAGGGGCGTGAATTCGAGAACGAATATGAAAAGCTGAGGTTCTGTCATCAGCGAAGGAATGGATTGGATTAGAAGTTGCAGGCAATAGGTCATTAATAAAAATGAGGAAGAGTGTCGGAGACAAAGCTGAGCCTTGGGGAACACGAGCATTTATTTGGTGAGTAGCAGACTTGAAACCGTCCAAAACTACTTGAATTGAACGTTTCGGGAGGTAGTTTCTAATCCATTGAAGAAGAGTATCATCGATACCAAAAGCATGCTTTTTCGACAAAAGGGGTTGATGCCAAACCCTGTCAAATGCCTTTGAAATATCAAGTACAACGATCTTGTTTTCGCCACCAAGGTGGATTGATTGGTTCCACTTTTCGTTGAGATATGACATCAAATCACCAGTGGACCTGTTGCTACGAAAACCATATTGTCGGTCATTGAGGAGTTTTCGTGATTCAAATATTTCATAAGCTGACGGTTTATCAGCGTTTCCATGACCTTAGAAAGAAGGGAGGTAAGCGCAATTGGTCGGTAGTTGGAGAGAGAAGAAGATTCGCCTTTTTGGGGACGGGCTGTACATATGCAGTTTTCCATCGACTCGGAAAGAGTCCTGATGAATAGGAAATATGGAAAAGCTTACGCAGTGGTTTTGCCAGCGTTGAAGAACACTTCAGAATTATGGGGGAGATACCATCTGGACCAGACGATTTGTGTATGTCAAGATCGATTAACACTCTTGCGACTGTACGAGTACGAAAGTGGATTGGTCCCATAGAATGTTCTACGTTCTCAAGTACAGGGGGAGACTGGGCACAATCTGGCAGCGTTGAATTGGCTGCAAAATGAGCAGCGAGCAGATCGGCTTTGTCTAGAGAGGTGACAGCTGGAATGTCATTGTAAATGAGCGTTGGGATGGAAGATGAGGTCGAATTCTTAATGTTTTTTACAAACGACCAAAAGTTTTTACTACCTTTGGGACATAGTAGAGTTGTTTGCCTCAACTTTTGGCCATGGAAGAACTTGACACGCTTAATGTGGGCATTGCAGTCATTTCTGGCTCGTTTGAATTTTAAACGGTTTTCCTCAGTTGGGTTGGCTTTATATGACCGAAAACATAACTGAATTATGAATTATGAATCGCTATTGTGAAATCTCCACAGTTCATCTCTTACTTCGACCGATTTGGAGATCTTTATGATTCAAAATAAGCGATATTCTTTAAAGTTATATGTCTACCGTCTGGGGTCTATGATCTCTGATTCTCCCAATTATTTGGACTTCTTGGGTGTTTTCCAGGATTTGCAAAGAGTGAATATTTGATCAGTCCTGGACTTTAAGGCCTAATGGACAAAGCCATTGAAGCTTTATAAAATATAGCTCAGCAAAAGTTAAGCGCTTTCGAATAAAGTTGAAGACTACCCAATAGAGTCGAATGTTTATTTTGGAATACGAGTATCGGCCACATATACTAAATCGTACATGATAAGAATAAGCTTTGTGCACAGAAGAGTATCAAACAGAGTATGCTGTGCATGCTGAATGCTTACCGAGCTGAAGGCCAACATCTCAGCTCAAATAGAAGTAACGCATCACCAAATGGAAGGCTTATGTCCAAACTGCTGCCGAATGAATGAATCTTTTGGAAATATCCTATCTACCCAAAATTCACACAATAACGAGCCAATCAAGGCAATTGACACATTTGAAATGGCCTAAGCTAAACGATTTATTTCAACACAAAATCCAAAAAGGTCATTACTAGATCACAATCAATTCCCTTTAAATCCAATTCATCCACCCCCTTAGAGTCACCACTCAAAAAGATATCCAAAAACACCTAAAAAAAAAAAACATCCTCAAAAGCACAAAATAAAAAATTACTTGGAAAGTATGTCAAAATCAGTGAACGTGAAAGTGCCTCGACTTCAGAAGCATGTTTCCAGGTCAATCAATACAATTGCATATCCGTGACTGAAGGGTTATTATATTATTTTTCCCACAATGAAAAGCGAAGGGTTCAATGCCCCCAACGGGGGCATATACGGTGAGCCAGCTATAATATGTAAAGGTGTTTGTGGAAAGAGTGGCGTGGATACTTTGCTGCTGGCATCCTTTTGCAAGGATATCGCCATCGGGTGGCACCTCAACCCGCAACATTACATACCTACCAAAGTCCTTCATTGTCTGCTGAATCGTATTTGCAGCGAGAATTGCTTCTGGTTAAGGAGGGGGTAAAGTATCAATAGTAAGCGACATTTTTATAGGCACACAGATTTTGGGAGTGGCAATTTTATCGATATGTTTATTTATTATAAGGATATCACAACGGTATCAAAAAGGCTCCTTTATATGCATTTGGTAATATAAAACACAAAATTACACGGAATGAGAATGGATTGCGTTGATATATAAAAAACAGATACCTTGCAGCAATCTGGCTTAGTGAGAAATTATTGAGCCTATTCATCACGCTAGCCTGCACGTTCAATCTCAAGCATCTACAATCATGAATCATCCACACCCTGTACACTGCGTTTAGAACCCATTCTTGTGTTAAACGCTGACTAACACTGGTGGTCGTCCTTAGATACCCCTCGATTAACTTTATTAACTTTACTCCATTTCTTGCAGGGGTAAGGTTCCCTATCAAAAAAAAAACAAAGAAACCTCCTCAGACAGCATGCAATGGAAAAGGAATCTCAAGTGTTAATCAGGTTGGGGGTTGTGCTTGGGTTAACTACTCACTCACGAAAAAAAAAATTACAAATTACTGCCATCCAGGAAATACGATGGGATGGGCCGGGCAAAAAGAGGATGAAAAACTGTGACATCTACTATGGACCGTGTTATAGTGAGCAGAAACAGTGACTATTTGGATGCGGATTTGTTATAGGTGCCAGACTAAGGCAAGAAGTCTTATGTGTTCAAGACATTAGCGAACGCAAAAAGATGATACAACTACGGATTGCTTCTACGAGCTCCTCGACAAAACCTATGAGCGACTACCAAAGTACGATGTTAAAATCGTGCTGGAAGATTTTAACGCAAAGGTAGGAAGAGAAGACATCTTTAGCAGTACTGTCGGAAAATATAGCCTACACGACAACACGTCTGGTAACGGACTTAGGCTAATTGACTTCGCTACGGAACGAAATGCCACTATAGCCAGCACACGGTTTCCTCACCTCGATATCCATAAGGAGAAATGGCGGTCCGCATCCAGTATTTTGGATCCGAACATTCCGAGGGGCTAACATCGACCCGTACCACTACCTTGTTGTAGCCAAGGTAAGGATGCGGATATCCACCACGCCACAAAAAAACAGAAATACTGTGAAAAAATTTAATGTCGAAAGACTGCAATCGCCAGAGACCGCCAAGACCTTCGCGCAACGCGTATCCCTTAACCTCTCGACTCACAACATACCACCAGCATCTAATGTCGAAGAACAATGGCAACGATGCCAACAAGCCATTAGATTAGCCGCAACTGATGTGCTAGGTTTCTCGCGCCCACCAGCAAGAAACCCCTGGTTTGATGAGGAATGCCGACAGATGCTCGCAGCCAAGAACGAGGCCTACAAGGATAAGCTGCAGGTGAAGACGAGAGCTGCCATTGAGCTCTATAGGCAAAGAAGAAGGGAAGAACATCGGCTTTTCTGAAAGAAGAAAAAAGAGCAAGAAAAGCGCGCGATCGAGGATATAGAGAGGTGCCACTCCAGGAACGATGTTCGCAAGTTTTTCCAAAGTGTAAAACGTCAAAGCTAAGGCTACAAGGCTCGAACAGAATCCTGTCGAGATGAACAAGGAAATATCGTAGTTGAGAGACAATCGATGCTGAGGATATGGAAGAACCACTTCTGCAGACTGTTAAACGGCGATGACGAACAACATTCCGCTGTCAGGCAGGACGAACCATATAATATTGGCAACGACAGCGAAAACTGCCAACCACCCGACCTAAGTGAAGTGAGGATAGCAATATCTAAACTCAAGCTTAATAAGGCAGCCGGAAATGACCGCCTTCCCGCTGAGCTTTATAAAGCTGGCGGAGATAACTTAGTAAGCAACATCCACCAACTCATAAGCCAAATCTGGTCAGTTGAAGGCATGCCTGAAGAATGGAACCTCAGCATCGTTTGCCCGATCCAAAAAAAGGAGACCCTCTGAACTGCGCCAACTACAGAGGCATAAGTCTACTCAACATCGCCTACAAGATCCTATCGGCCTGAAACCGTTTACCAACAACCTGATCGGCCCTTATCAGTGTGGTTTTAGGCCAGGACACACCGGCAGATCCTGGAAAAAACTCAAGAAGTCCAAATCGATACCCACCAACTATTCATCGATTTCAAAGCCGCATATGACAGCATTTATAAAGACGAACTGTACAGAGCCATGTCTAGTTTTGGTATACCGCCCAAACCCGTCCGTTTGTGTAGGATGAGGATGGAGAATTCTCGCTGCTCCATCAGGGTCGGAAACGACCTCACCGACACATTCGATTCCAAAAAAGGATTTAGGCAAGGCGATGATTTCATTAATTTGATTCATGAGAGGATTGTGCAAAACTCCCGAGCCAACACCAGAGGCACAATTTTCCAAAAATCGGTGCAACTACTAGCATACGCCGACGATATTGACATCATTGGTAGGACTCAACGTGATGTCATAGCCACCTTTGCAAAAATGGGTTTAGCAGTAAATGAGGGTAAGACTAAGTATATGCTGTCAACACGAAAGGACACACAACATCGACGAATTGGACAGAACGTCACCATTGACAGATATAACATTGAGGTAGTACGGGACTTTGTCTACCTCGTCTCCGCTATTAACTCTGACAACAACATCTCGTCAGAAATTAAACGAAGAATTACTCTTGCCAATCGCTGTTTCTTCGGGCTAAGAAGGCAATTTAGTAGTAAAGCCCTCACTCGAACTACTAAGGAGAGCCTATATAAGACCCTGATCATCTCAGTCCTGCTCTACGGCGCTGAAGCATGGACTGTATCAAAAGCGGATGAAGAAATCCTTGGTCGATTCGAGAGAAAAATTCGTCGGAAAATCTTCGGTCCTGTTTGCGTTGACGGGCTATGGAGACGAAGATTCAACCACGAACTATACGAGCTGTGCAGCGACATACCCCTGGTCAAAAAACTCCGCATTGGACGTTTATGATGGCTAGGACATGTAGAAAGAATGGACACCAATACTCCGGCTCGCAGAGTCTTCGATTCCCAGCCAGACCCATACAATGAAACTAAATCTCAAGGATAACGATATATGTAGAGGCTGCGGCGATGAGGAAACACACGAGGATACACCTCATTTCCTCTGTCACTGCCCGAGTCTCTGTCACCTGAGGAACAGAACACTTGGAAGCTACTAACGTCCAACGTTACGTCCAAGACATCCAAGAGCTTTCCGATATTCCATTACCCTATCTTTACAGGTTCCTACGAACATCAGGATGGCTGGATAGAGTGGAGTAACCCGTAGTATCGATAAGGAAGGACGTAATCCCACCAAGGGTATCACAATGGGTCCACATGGACCTAAGTGTGGCGGAATAGAGAATCCTCTACTCCACCAACCCGTAAACCTAACCTAAACTAACCTATGCGGCTTTGAAATCGATAAATAGGGGGTGGGTATCGATTTGGACTTCTTGGGATCTGCCGAAGTGCGTGAAAATTTGATCGGTTGTGGACTTTTCTGGCCTAAAACCACACTGATAAGGGCCGATCAGGTTGTTGGTAAACGGGCCGTCACATATTACGGCAGATAGGAACTTGTAGGCGATGTTGAGCAGACTTATGCCTCCGTAGTTTGGCGCAGTTCAGAGGGTCTCCATTTTTGTGGATCCGGCAAACGATGCTGAGGTTCCATTCTTCATATTGGTATTAATAGTGTACAGATGACGCTGATGTTGATGTAAATGGAACTAACATGGATACACAAACTCACCTCAAGGTGACATGACAAACAGTAAAAAAAAGTACAAGGAAGTCAGAAGTGTATGCGAGGAAGATTCTGAATTCATTCGCAGACGATCACTGCAATCTGTATTAGTAACAGACAAAATAATAAAACAAATAAAATCAGTTGTTCTTGCTTTTTATTGAAAGCCTTTCTTTGAAAGAATTTGAGTGGGTTTTTTCCCCACATGTATTTTTGTAAACAAAATGCAAATCTGGTCAATTGTTATGTCGCTCACTGTACTGGCGGTTGAATAACTCAAATGCCGTGCACTTTTTTCCAGCTGTCCATTGAAATTCGAAAACTGAACTGAGAACTAAGGAAACCACCAGAACTCCCCTTGAGCTCTCTGAGTTATGAGTTTGTTTCCCTCTAACAATTGCTGAAGGCTAGTTCGCCATCATGTTTACCGTAAGTAGCTAACGCTCTTTGCACCCACAAAATGTTAATTGACAATCCAAGCATCAGACAGGCTTTAGCCACTCCTGATGCCACTTCATTGTGTGACCAACTTAATAAAACAATTTATTCCTCTGCGATTTGGTTGGGACAAGTGAGTGACCGTGGACAAACATATCTGCTTAACACGTCTGACACACGTATAAGGAGATGCACAACCTAGAGCGTCGAGATAGGGAAGGTGACCGACCTTCGGTGACAATGACAAGATGCACACACACTAATATGTGTGGATATGGATGTTGTTGACACAGAGGGCGCCATCAATTTGAAACTAGGTCAATGGCTGGCGGCCCTGAGGTTAGGTACCACAATTTTACATGTGAGGCGACTGAGACGTTTTCTCATTTATTATTGCGCGGCTATGTGTGGTTGGTCAATTAGTTTACCGCTGTGCTGTAACCTGGAAATCTACGCGGGATTCCTCTAAGGAAACAAATCGTTAAGGTGTTTGCCGATGTTACTCATACGCCTCCGAAATGTCTCTAAATATCATTTAATGGATCCAATGTGAGGGGATGATTTAATGAATTAACCTTTAACCACTCACCGTCCATGAAGTGTGGCATTATTCAGACTCCAGCCGAGCATGAGGCAACATATACGACGACCCATTAAATATTTGCACGTATGCCTTCTCGTGTACACGGTATCTACCACTTGACAACGCAAAGAGCGCTGGAATGCAATGAAGATGTGCATTCGCGCTAGCCCCGTACACACTCCTCCGCCGCGAGTGTGTACTTGCGCGAGAAAGTGTAGAAAGGGTTTTGAACTAGTTCTCCAGTCAGGTGGATATTTTTACTCTCGTCCTTGATGGCAGAGACTGGAATTCGAATTTTTTTTATTTGCCATGTTGCCTGCGAGGCTTAAGTTTGTTTGCCTTGCCTTTTCGTGTCTGTTTGAGGTTTTAGATTATAAAATGAGTTTATTTCTCTATGTTGCTGTTTTTTTTTTTTGCATACTTGCTAGGTAACTTTGGCTTTGTTTGATTCCTTTGGAATCCTGACACAAAGGAAAGTGGAGTAGTATTAGCGTACTTAAAAGTTGCAGTTGGCATTTCATTGTGCTGATAAGGATAATGTACTTACCTCCTTTTTCTGCTGCTTTGGTATCGCCCCATTTCGTCAACTGGAAGAAAATGACAAAAAGAAAACCGTTATTGCAAACCGAAATAAGAAAATTCAAAATTTTTGTATAAATCAACGTCTGAATGGGGTTGGTGACTCCAACTATTGCTGAAACAGAAAGTATTCCTTCATTACCGAATCGATAACGATGAATTTATTGCAACTGATATCACTTATTAAAAAAATATGCTACTATTTCGTCTACTTATGGTATATGTGAGTGTATTTCAATTTATCGCTGTTTGATACTGAATCACGTAAAAGTGCGATAAAAGTCTTTTGTTATAAAATACGGGGAAATGTTCACGCCAAATGTGCGTACTCGTACATAACCTAATTAGGGACGGAACAAATCTTTTAACAGGGGCGGGATTTAAGATAGCAACTCTGCGAATTGATAATAACAAATATTTGATTAATTTAAGCATGTTAAGGTAAAGGATTATACTGTGACGATGATTAATACATGTCCAAGACGTGCAATGTACAATGTGGGAGAAGTCATGTCATGTCATAATAGGTCTGTTCCCGTACATTTGCAGTAAAAATTAGTAAATTCTCAAATTTCTTGGAGTGGGGGTAAATTATCTCAGAAAGAGACAAAATTACCAAAAAGTACGGGAACGCGTTTAAGTAAAAAACAGTAAAAACATATATTTCGTATGCCTTTGAAAGAACATATGACACAAAACACCTGTCAAAACAAGCGAGTTGTCACTTTTATATACCAACTGAGAGTTTACTGTTTTTTACCAACAGAAATTTCTACAGTAAATATTTTTTACAGATTTTAATGGAGGGGTGGTTTTTTGCTCTCTCATAATCTCTCTCTTTTACTTGTTTTTGCGTACGGGAACGACAATAAGTAAGAATCAGTAAGAATCAGTAAGAATCAGTAAGAATCAGTAAATATTATTTTGTACGGGAACAGACCTAATGTGAATCGGCTGTCATTATGTTAGAAGTGAACAAAATTTGACTGATGTTGGATATTGTAGAACTTGGGCGAACTCTGATCGAAGTTAACATGGCAACGTGCAATAATTGTAACATTGACTACTCATCAATTGTGCATTTTACCACCAAGTGGTAACCATCGGATACTGGTCTCATCTCATGTTTATAAAAAGACAGAAACACTATAAAAAAAACCTTGTCAGAATGAGTGGCACGGAATATCCGACCTATTGTCCTAAGGTGAATACATGGTTCTGGCCCTCCCAGTTTGCGCTTTGGGTTAACTACCCACTTACGTAAAACAAAACATTGTTGCGAAGCAACTAAGATCCTCGGGAAGGACTGATTTTATTGTTGACGACCATGCTAAATGGAAAATGTTCAACGAAGTTCGTATCTGCATTACAAAGGAGAGATGCAGGCGAATAACTAGCGCAAGCCCTAAGCTGCTACGAAGCAGACAATACTGCCAACCAGGAAATAAATGGGATGGGCCGGGAGGGCTGTCCTTACTTACTTACTTAAGTGGCGCTACAGTCCGGAATGAACCTGGGCCTCAACCAACATGCCTCTCCAATTAGCCCGGTCCTTAGCTAACTGCCTCCAGTTGCGCACTCCAAGTTGGTTGAGGTCGGTTTCCACTTGTGCGCGCCACTTAAGGCGAGGTCTTCCTCTACTGCGTCCGACGTCTGGCTGGCAATCGAAGACTCTGCGAGCCGGAGTATTGGCGTCCATTCGTTCTACATGTCCAAGCCATCTTAAACGTCCAATGCGGAGTTTTTTGACCAGTGGCATGTCGCTGTACTGCTCGTATAGTTCTTGGTTGAATCTTCGTCTCCATAGCCCGTCAACGCAAACAGAACCGAAGATTTTTCGAAATATTTTCCTCTCGAATCTACCAAGGATTTCTTCAACCGCTTTTGATACGGTCCATGCTTCAGCGCCGTAGAGCAGGACTGGGATGATCAGGGTCTTATATAGGATCTCCATAGTAGTTCGAGTGAGGGCTTTACTACAAAATTGCCTTCTTAGCCCGAAGAAACAGCGTTTGGCAAGAGTAATTCTTCGTTTAATTTCTGACGAGATGTTGTTGTCAGAGTTAATAGCGAAGCCGAGGAAGACAAAGTCCCGTACTACCTCAAAGTTATATCTGTCAATGGTGACGTTCTGTCCAATTCGTCGATGTTGTGAGTCCTTTCGTGATGACAGCATATACTTAGTCTTACGTTCATTTACTGCTAAACCCATTTTTGCCGCTTCCTTCTCTATACTAGCAAACGTGCCTATGACATCACGTTGAGTCCTACCAATGATGTCAATATCGTCAGCGTATGCTAGTAGTTGCACCGACTTTTGGAAAATTGTGCCTCTGGTGTTGGCTTTGGAGTTTTGCACAATCCTCTCAAGAATCAGATTAAAGAAGTCAGATGACAGCGCATCGCCTTGCCTAAATCCTTGTTTGGTATCGAATGTGTCGGTGAGGTCGTTTCCGACCCTGATGGTGCAGCGAGAATTCTCCATCGTCATCCTACACAAACGGACGAGTTTGGACGGTATACCAAAACTAGAAATGGCTCTGTATAGTTCGTCTCTATAAATGCTGTCGTATGCGGCTTTGAAATCGACAAATAGGTGGTGGTAATCGATTTGGACTTCTTGGGCTTTTCCCAGGATCTGCCGAATTGTGAAAATTTGATCGATTGTGGACTTTCCTGGCCTAAAACCACACTGACAAGGACCGATCAGGTTGTTGGTAAACGGTTTCAAGCGTTCACATATTACGGCAGATAGGATCTTGTAGGTGATATTGAGGTGACTTATGCCTCTTTAGTTGACGCAAACGAGAGGGTCTCCGTTTTCGTAGATCGGGCAAACGATGCTGAGGTTCCATTCCTCAGGCATACTTTCATCCGACCAGATTTGGTTTATGAGTTGGTAGATGTTTCTTACCAAGTCATCTCCGCCAGCTTTATAAAGCTCAGTGGGAAGGCTGTCATTTCCGGCGTCCTTATTATACTTGAGTTTAGATAAAGCTATCCTCACTTCACTTAGGTCGGGTGGTTGGCAGTTTTCGCTGTCGTTGCCAATATTGAATGGTTCGTTCTGCCTGACAGCGGAGTGTTGTTCGTCATCGCCGTTTAATAGTCTGCAGAAATGGTTCTTCCATATCCTCAGCGTCGACTGTGTCTTAACTACGATATTTCCTTGTTCATCTCGACAGGATTCTGTTCGAGCCTTGTAGCCTTGGCTTTGACGTTTTACGCTTTGGTAAAACTTGCGAACATCGTTCCTGGAGCAGACATGGGAGTAATGCATTACTACACAAATGAAATTCGAAATAGCATTAGCATTGAGTGAAAGTAATGCCAATGAAAAAAATTTCATTAGCATTGAGTAACACAATGCTAATGACATTTTTTTTAATTACCATTGAAAATTTTCAATGCAATCAATTTTCATTACCATTTTGCAATGCTAATGAAAAGTATGAAAAAAATAAAGTACATCATTTTTTTAAAATTTTTTTTTTAAGATATTGGGATGATATACCATAATCATATGTAAGCCCAACAGAGCACTGCGACCCAAAAACATCGTTTGTGCTGTCCTCTATTTATTTGTTACTTTGCAATTTGACCCAAACCCTGCATAGACCTCTGTTTGGAAAATGGAATTATTGTTTTCTAGTTCCATAGAGAGTTTGTAGTTGGAAGCAACGATTTCAGTTGCTGCTACCATGCACATTCCATTTTATTCCACTAGGTTCACACAGTTAATTAATAACTCAACAAACATTGTGTTTCTTCTATAGTTGCATGAGGTTTTTTTCAAAAAAAAAAATAATAATAAAAAATGCCTTATTACTCAATGAAAATAGATTTCATTCAAAATTACTACTTTTCATTGGCATTAAAAAAATCAATGCCAATGCAATTTTTTTCCATTGGCATTATTATTTTCAATGCTAATGAAATTTTTTTCATTAGCATTACTTTCACTCAATGCTAATGAAATCGCAATGCCAATGCATTACTCCCATGTCTGTCCTGGAGTGACACCTCTCTATATCCTCGATCGCGCGCTTTTCTTGCTATTTTGTCTTCTTTCTGAAAAGCCGGTGTTCTTCCCTTCTTCTCTGCCTATAGAGCTCAATGGCAGTTCTCGTCTTCACCTGCAGGTTAGCCTTGTAGGCCTCGTTCTTGGCTGCGAGCATCTGTCGGCATTCCTCATCAAACCAGGGGTTTCTTGCTGGTGGCCGCGAGAAACCTGGCACATCAGTTGCGGCTGATCTAATGGCTTGTTGGCATCGTTGCCATTGTTCTTCGACATTCGATGCTGGTGGAGTGTTGCGAGTCGAGAGATTAAGGGATACGCGTTGCGCGAAGGTCTTTGCGGTCTCTGGCGATTGCAGTCTTTCGACATTAAATTTTTTTTTTCACAGTATTTCTGTTTTTTTGTGGCGTGGTGGATATCCGCATCCTTACATCCTTACTGGCACCTATAACAAATCCGCATCCAAATAGTCGCTGTTTCTGCTCAATATAACACGGCCCGGTCACAGTTTTTCATCCTCTTTTTACCCGGCCCATCCCATCGTATATCCTGGATGGCAGTAATGTCTGCTTTGTAGCAGTTAAGGGCTTCCGCTAGTTGTTCACCTGCACCTCTCCTGTTTAATGTTCTCACATTCACATACGAACGTTGTTGTCCTTTTTTCGTTTAGCATGGTCGTCAACAATAATATCAGTCCTTTCCGAGGACTGCTTTGTAACATAATCTTTTTTCCGTGGATGGGTAGTTAACCCAAAGCACTACCCCCAACCTGGAGGGCCAGGCCCTTGTTTTGACCCTAGGACAGCGGGCCGGAAAAAATACCGATGTATGTATCCCATTTTTGGGGTATGAGCGCTACCGTTGACCCATTGAGGGCTCCTCCGCCACCAACTCTTTTCTAATACCCTGGCTCAGTATTGGAAATCCCTATAGACCTGGTGTTCAAATATGACGAAGCAGCTCATATAGGGATTTCACTACCAGTTCGATCAAACTGGGGCTGTAGGCGCTACCGTTGACTCCATCTAAGGAATTCGTCCGCTGCCGCCTGAGAGTGAGTGCCTTAGTGAGAGGACACTCCTCCCCCCTCTCTCGTTTGCTGCCACCAACGACCTTCCACAGGGGTTCAATTGCAGAAGGGACTAATGGGGATAATTGTATGATTGTCTTTTTTAAGTCAAAAATCTTTTGGGTTGGGGTGAATTCAATTTTATGAAACGAAAAAGTGTAACGAAAATGAGATCAAACAAAATATCGGTTGTCATCTGTTCAACGAAACCAATCAGCGTCGGTTGCGATTAGTACTAAGATATGGGAACGCTTTGGAGCACCGCGTGTTTTCGAATTTTTAGGCGAGGGCACTGAGGTTCGGCTCTTATACGTGTATTGTGATTCGAACAATCAACATCAGTGATCAGTATTGTTGCATATAACTGTAACATAAACGAATTGTCAAAAAGTACCATAGGCAATTGTCAATATTTCAGTTCAACTTCTCTCGTGTGCGGAGGCCGAATGAGATGAATACATACTATGGAGGTGGTAAACGGAGAGAGAGATATATTAAATAGATTGCAGTTTCACTTCTTTTTTGTATTTTTTCCTTTATAATAGATATAAATACTATGAAACATGGAGTATATTAAAAACCACTGCAGCAATTTTTATTAAAATAATTTAAAGTCGAGGGTGCAAGGAGCAAGTATACGTAGATATCTACGATTCAGTTGTGCATCGACTACTCGTATTCCTTCCCGATTAAAGCCACCCAGTTATTTGAAATTAGTTCAGATTTACTCACAGATAGTTGATGATAAATTTTTAATATATTTGTTCCATTTTATTTATTTGAAAATACAGCAATACGAATAAATATTGAAATCGTCCTTAATTTTTATAGACAAAATACATAACCTCACTAATTGATTAAACAAATTGGCAGGACTCTATTTTCATAGCAAACTAATGTGTGTTTGTACAGTGGAAAATAATACTTGAATGGATATAGATATTCTTAGACATCGCCCACCATAAAATGATGTATACACCAACTATGGTCAGTGGGGGTATTAATCATCACATGATGTTTTGACGTCCGTTTCGCGTCATTTCGAATTCAAGATTTGTTAGGTACATATTTATCTATCTATCTATCTCCATATAAATAAAAATGTAAATGTTCGTTTGTTAAATCTTCAAAAATTCCTCACCGGTTGCTTCGAAATGTTGACACTTTGCTTTTGGAAACACTCGTATACCTACATACACTTATATACCTACATATATCCAAAATTACCTACATATATCAATATATCGGGTCATTTATTTCGTGGTTTCTAGTTGGCAGCGCTGGTATTTTACACCTGTCAAACTGAACTAACATTTGAAGTGTCATAATAAAGGGTCCGCCAAATGACTACCTACTGAATATTTTCTCAAATTTCTTTTTTTATTTGAAAGTACAATCCTTCCGGTTAATAATGGAAAATAATTTCATTAAAATGGTTGCCTCGGCTGGCCATGCAGAAGCCTACACGATCGGTCCAATTTTTAAGCACATTATCGATTGTGTGCAGCTGTATTTCACCAATGGCTTCACGAATATTGTCCTTTAAAGCGTCAATTGTCTCTGGCTTGTCGGCGTAATACTTATCTTTTACGACACCCCACAAATAATAGTCCAACGGTGTCAAATCGCAGCTCCGAGGTGGCCAAACGACATCAGCTCTGCGGCTGATAATGCGATCTTCAAAAACAGGGCGCAAAACATCGAGTGTAGCTTCGGCTGTGTGGCACGTAGCGCCGTCCTGTTGAAACCAAATGTTGCCAATATCCTCCTCTTCAATTTTTGTGAAGAAAAATTCGTTCAAAATGGCCCGCTAACGATCGCCATTGACTGTAACGGCCACTCCTTGCTCATTTTCGAAGAAAAATGGCCCAATTATGCCTCTGGACCAAAATCCGCACCAAACAGTGACTCGTTTTGGGTGTATCGGCTTTTCAATGTATGCGTGCGGGTTTTCTGTGCCCCAAATGCGACAATTTTGCTTGTTTACATACCCGCCAAGATCGAAATGAGCTTCACCTGAAAAGATAATTTTTTTGGCAAAATCGGCATCTTCTCTAAGTCGATCGCAGGCCCACATATCGAAGCGAAAACGCATTGGATGGTCGGTTGGCTTCAACTCCTGAACCAATTGGACTTTGTATGGCGTCAATCCAAGGTCTTTATGCAAAATTCGTCTCAATGATGTCTCCGAAATGTTCAATTGTTGAGAACGACGGTGAATTGATGTTGATGGCGCTTCACGCACACTTTCTGCCACAGCAGCAATATTCTCGGGTGTACGCACTGTTTTTGGCTTTTCGCGCTTTGGTTTATCGATGAGGATGCCAGTTTCTTTCACTTTTTTTCACAAGATAACGAACATACGGAGCTGACGGTGCTTCTCTTCTTCCAAAATCCGTACGCAATTTGTGCACACATTCTGCAACATTACCATGATTTTCAAAGTAATGTCGCAATATTTTCCAGTTGTTCAAGCGTATACCTAACTACATTCGTTCAGCGGAAGGATAAAACTAATTATCTGTCAAATCAGACATGAGCTAAGTGTTACCATTCACGAAATAAGTACTAGTTGAAAAAAAAAACGTTAGATGGCGGACCCGTTATTAGTTGAATGTTTGCCATTTACGATAGCGGTTCGCTTAACAATCGAACAACGCGGTAAAATTATTTAAACTTACTACAAAAGTGGTGATTCAAACGTCATAATCGACCGACTATTGAAGAGAGTCGAAGCGTTCGCCTTACGACATCAGTAAGGCCTGTGCATCACCGCTCAGTCGAAAGTATTGCTGTGCAAGTGTAAGTGCCAATGGGCAGACGGTTACAGTCAATTCGTAGCGATATGGTCGAATGAAAACGGATTTGTTTTTATGGCCGGCGATTCAAGATCATTGGACGATAAGTGGTTCCAACAAGCCACACAACACGACCAATTATGGCTTTATTGCGTGAGAAGTTTCCTCGTCGCGTAATTTCACGTTTTAGAGACGTCAAGTGGCCACCAAGATCATGCGATTTGACACCGTTCGACATCGTGTCTATGAAGATTTCCACCAGCCCACGGAGAAAAAAAAAACATTTTCTAAATGATCTCGCTACCAAGTCCCGTGTTAACGTGAAGAAGGCGAGACCATAGAAGCCCTCAAGGACAACATTCGACACGAGTGTGAGAACCTGTCGCCCGAAGTTCTCGCCGATATCATCTTCTCGACTTGACCAATAAAATTCTTAAGGTTCGAATAAACATAATCAAAAAACAGAATCGAAGTTTTTCATTTAGAAACAAAATGAGAGCCAAACAACATCGGATGACTTCTTTTGGCCCACCTGTACCTCAAAAATATCAAAATAAAAATGACAGTTGCCGCCATTTGTAAACATTTATCAATCTTCCGAGAGTGTACCACTAAAAAACTGAGAGAGGAGACTTTTGATTAAGTCCCTATAGAGCACGCCAAACTTGTTAACGTAATCTAAGTATGTACGTAGCTTCACTGGATCTTAGACCACACCGAACCAAAATGTTTTTGTGAATTCAGCCATTCAATGTTTTTAATAAAAAAAAAATATTTAACAATAAAATTTATAATTCTTAGAATGCCCGCGTATAAGGTAAACCAGGAGCTTCAGATGTGTTCCCACGTTCAAATCTAGCACTGTATGCCATATCAGCACCTGCAGTCTCTACAAACCCTTCTTCGAACCATCATCTCTTTAATTGCATCACTTAGCTTTAGGCCTTCAAAGGCTACGTGAAAATCGTTCACTAACTCATCTGTCATATCGGTGTCATTCAAAGCAGCCACAGCATGATTTAACATTATCTCTGACAAGCCCTCAATCGTTTCCCTCCTCAACAACGGCATTATCGACTCTTGCATTGTAAAAGTGTCCACATTTATGTCATTCGTTGAAATCCCACAAATATTAGCTGCCTTCTCAATGGCGTTTTCGAAAAGTTCCCAAATGTTACACAACAATTCCGCCCTATCCAATGGGCCCGCTCTCCCCATTGACATTTGATTGATCTTTCGATTTTGACATTTTGCCAATACAACATCGGCCAACAAAAGCGTTCCTTTAACGTCCGTTTTCGACAAAAACCCATCACCAAGTTCAAGTATATTTGGAGTATTTGGCTGAAAGGTGGAATTTCCCGGAAGACTTCCAAAGCTCTTCATCCATTTAAAAGGCTGCTTGTACCACAATGGTTGCTTCACCACAGCGGATCGTTTTTTCCTCACTTCCTTCCCTTTCTTGTTCGATGGTCTTTTGTAAGACCAATATTGGCCGCAGGAATTGTAATTTCTCACCTGCCTGTAGAGCCTTTTTCAAATGAGCTTCTCCTAAAAGTTTAAGATTTTCCACGAAATCGGTGTCCGTCAGAACGTTCTTAACCAATTTCGTCGTCTCAACGTTGGAACCCTGGTAAAGGGTCCGCCAAATAACTTTTTTTTTTTTTTGAAAATGCTATAAAAAAAAACTACTGAATATTTTCTCAAATTTCTTTTTTTATTTGAAAGTACAATCCTTCCGGTTATCAATGGAAAATTATTTCATTCAAATGACTGCCTCGGCTGGCCATCCAGTAGCCTACACCATCGGTCCAATTTTTAAGCACATTATCGATTGTGTGCAGCTGTATTTCACCAATGGCTTCACGAATATTGTCCTTTAAAGCATCAATTGTCTCTGGCTTGTCGGCGTAACACTTATCTCTTACGGTACCCTACAAATAATAGTCCAACGGTATCAAAGCGCAGCTCCGAGGTGGCCAAACGACATCAGCTCTGCGGCTGATAATGCGATCTTCAAAAACAGGGCGCAAAACATCGAGTGTAGCTTCGGCTGTGTGGCGCTTAGCGCCGTCCTGTTGAAACCAAATGTTGCCAATATCCCCCTCTTCAATTTTTGTGAACAAAAATTCGTTCAACATGGCCCGATAACGATCGCCATTGACTGTAACGGCCGCTTCTTGCTCATTTTCGAAGAAAAATGGCCCAATTATGCCTCTGGACCAAAATCCGCACCAAACAGTGACTCGTTTTGGGTGTATCGGCTTTTCAATGTATGCGTGCGGGTTTTCTGTGCCCCAAATGCCACAATTTTGCTTGTTTACATACCCGCCAAGATCAAAATGAGCTTCATCTGAAACGATGATTTTTTTTGGCAAAATCGGCATCTTCTCTAAGTCGATCGCAGGCCCACTTAGCGAAGCGAAAACGCATTGGGTGGTCAGTTGGCTTCAACTCCTGAACCAATTGGACTGTGTATGGCGTCATACCAAGGTCTTTATGCAAAATTCGTCTCAACGATATCTCCGATATGTTCAATTGTTGAGAACGACGGTGAATTGATGTTGATGGCACTTCACGCACACTTTTGCCACAGCAGCAATATTCTCGGGTGTACGCACTGTTTTTGGCTTTTCACGCTTTGGTTTATCGATGAGGATGCCAGTTTCTTTCACTTTTTGTCACAAGATAACGAACATACGGAGCTGACGGTGCTTCTCTTCTTCCAAAATCCGTACGCAATTTTCATTCTGAAACATTACCATGATTTTCAAAGTAATGTCGCAATATTTCCCCGCGTTGTTCAAGCGTATACCTAACTATATTCATTCAGCGGAAGGATAAAACTAATTATCTGTCGAATCAGACATGAGCTAAGTGTTACCATTCACGAAATAAGCACTAATTGAAAAAAAAAAACGTTAGATGGCGGACCCGTTATATCATGTGGCAAGTCCTGCGTCCTCCACGTTCCCATGTAGTCTACATCGAGTGCAATGTCATATGACTTTGGGTGAAAGTACTCGGTGTTGGATAGGTCTCGCTGACGTTCTAATGCCAGCAGGGTATGCGGTTCGGCACAGTTTGTAATTTCCCATTTCGTAAGTCTTTGCTCGAATTATTTTATTGGTTCGTACGCTTTTCTATGGCCTTCTATGTTGATATGCAAATCATTTCCACTCCATTCATGCATACATCTCACCCGTTCTCACCACAAAACGATTTTTCAAAATATCCACCCACCTTTCAATAAAAATAAATTCAATGTACTCGTTCATTAATTTTGTATCTACAACCAGTCATGCACTCGATTGGCATCGCTACACCCAAATATCACTCATACGCCGCGTAGAGAGGGTATTCACCTGACAGTCGGTGGCGGCATCGGAATGGGTTTTACCTTGACTCCACGGAACCACTGGGAATATTAAAAAAACACACACACACACAAAGCGAGATGCTGGTAAAGCTGTGCTGCACTTACCTTGAGGTGAGACTTCCTCCTAAGAGCTGCTATCGATCTAGATTGTTGCCTTAGCACTTCCAGGGCAATGGACGCAAAGGATTACCGATGTTTTGGTGCTGATGCTCACTTAACAAAACCACCTGAACGAAAGCGGAAGTTACAAATGTGGGACACAAGAATTTCTCTGTATTACAAAACTGCAGGCAATTAAAGTTTATTGCCCACCAGGTGCTCCTGTTACTGGAGGGTGGTTGTGGCAATGATGGTTGGGGTTTGCTATTCCAGTTAGGGGTGAAATTAGTTCATCCCCAAGCAGCACAGACGACCGACAACGCGACGATGGCTAAGTAGCTCACTTTACAAAACACGGTGTGATTTTGATTGAACGAATTTGATAAGGAAGGGTAGGCGTTTTTTTTTTTATTTTTCCCAAAAAAATAAATGTTGGGGCGGCACACACTTAAATTTTTTTTTTTTACTTTTCCTATACGGTGCACTGTCACGCGCGCTATACACTCTATCCGCAGTAGATCCGACCGTTCGGGCTTAGAGAGAAACTACAACTGAATCGGTTGTAGAAGGACTATCGAACTTTTACTTCCCAGAGAACTCCTGCTGATATGGTGTGGTGGTTAGATTTACGAGAATGTAGGTGAGTTGGATGCATGATGATGTGCATGTTATGTGCATTTTATTGGAATTGTTTCTCTTTGGCGTGTGCTCTTACTTCTGAGGCTTCCTAGATTGTTGGCATGTCAGTGGTTGCACAGGGTCGGTTCATGGGAACCGCCATAATGGTAATGTGAAGAATACCGCTGCTTCACATGTTTTTTTGGGGGGGGACGGTTAATGATTAGCAATACTTTGTATATTTAATGGGGCAACCTTTTCGTGAACAGAAATACCATGTTGGAGGCAGTCAATATAACATAAGCACCAATAAAACGTATTCAAAGAAAATCCAACCGTGAGCAGTAAATGATGCACGAAACTAGCTGTCAAACAATGTAAGGAGCTTTCGATATTCAAAGTTATTTTCTGTGGTTGTATGACACAATGGACGCGTTCAAACGTCATAAGAAGGAAAAACTGCATATAATGCAGAATCAATAATGCAAATCTTCCATCGAACTTACTTAAACCAACAGCAGTAGATCATGCTTATAAGCATCACTATAACGTAAGCGTCCCACAGTGCGGTATTTTGGTATAAAACCTCGAAAAATATGACTAAAAAGTAAGTAAAAAGTGGAAGGATATATTTTAATTTTTTTGGACAGTAAAACCCACTTAAGTGCCCGATTAGCCGGGAGGAAAAGAAATGATCATCAATACAAAGTATGAAAAAAAATCACAAAACTTGTATGAGTGCGCTAATCTCGAGAACTTCTCAACGGATTTCGAAGTGGTTTTCAATGTTATGATCTGCATTTCCCTGGGAATGCTATATTGTATTCAAAATTGCTCTATCACTTACAGAAGCTGAGACTTCAAGCAGAATATTTACTTACTTAAGTGGCGCTACAGTCCGGGATGAACCTGGGCATCAACCAACATGCCTTTCCAATTAGCCCGGTCCTTTGCTAACTGCCTCCAGTTGCGCACTCCAAGTTGGTTGAGGTCGGTTTCTTCTTGTGCGCGCCACTTAAGGCGAGGTCTTCCTCTACTGCGTCCGACGACTGGCTGGGAATAGAAGACTTTGCGAGCATGTCCTAGCCATGTTAAACGTCCAATTCGGAGTTTTTTTTGACTAGGAGCATGTCGCTGTACAGCTCGTATAGTTATTGGTTGAATCTTCGTCTCCATAGCCCGTCAACGCAAACGGGACCGAAGATTTTCCGAAGAATTTTTCTCTCGAATCGGCCAGGGATTTCTTCATCCGCTTTTGATATTTTGATACGGTCCATGCTTCAGCGCCGTAGAGTGGGACTGGGATGATCACGGTCTTAAATACGATCTCCATAGTAGTCCGAGTGAGGGCATTACTACTAAATTGCCTTCTTAGCCCGAAGAAACAGCGGTTGGCAAGAGTAATTCTTCGTTTGATTTCTGACGAGATGTTGTTGTCAGAGTTAATAGCGGAGCCGAGGTAGACAAAGTCCCGTACTACGTCAATGTTATATCTGTCAATGGTGACGTTCTGTCCAATTCGTCGATGTTGTGTGTCCTTTCGTGTTGACATCATATACTTTGTCTTACCCTCATGCTAAACCCATTTTTGCCGCTTCCTAGCTTCCTCTATACTAGCAATCGTGGCAATGACATCACGTTGATTCCTACCAATGATGTCAATATAGTCGGCGTATGCTAGTAGTTGCACCGATTTTTTGGAAAATTGTGCCTCTGGTGTTGGCTCGGGAGTTTTGCACAATCCTCTCAAGAATCAAGTTGAAAAAGTTACATGACAGAGCATCGCCTTGCCTAAATCATTTTTTGGTATCGAATGTGTCGCTGAGGTCTTTTCCGACCCTGATGGTGCAGCGAGAATTCTCCATCGTCATCCTACACAAACGGACGAGTTTGGACGGTATACCAAAACTAGACATGGCTCTGTATAGTTCGTCTCTATAAATGCTGTCGTATGCGGCTTTGAAATCGATCATCGATGAATAGGTAGTGGGTATCGATTTGAACTTCTTGGGTTTTTCCAGGATCTGGCCTAAACCACACTGACAAGGACCGATCAGGTTGTTGGTAAACGGTTTCAGGCGTTCACATATTACGGCAGATAGGATAGTAGGCGATGTTGAGGGGACTCATGACTAATTAGTTGGCGAAGTTAAGAGGGTCTCCTTTTTCGTGGGTCGGGCAAATGATGCTGAGGCTCCATTCTTCAGGCATACTTTCATCCGACCAGATTTAGCTTATGAGTTGGTGGATGTTACTTACCAAGTCATCTCCGCCAGCTTTATAAAGCTCAACGGGAAGGCCGTCATTTCCGGCGGCCTTATTAAGCTGAGTTTAGATATAGCTATCCTCACTTCACTTAGGTCGGGTGGTTGGCAGTTTTTGCTGTCGTTGCCAATATTGAATGGATCGTTCTGCCTGACAGCGGAATGTTGTTCGTCATCGCCGTTTAACAGTCTGCAGAAGTGGTTCTTCCATATCCTCAGCATCGACTGTGTCTCAACTACAATATTTCCTTGTTCATCTCGACAGGATTCTGTTCGAGCCTTGTATGCTTGGCTTTGATGTTTTACACTTTGGTAAAACTTGCGAACATCGTTCCTGGAGTGGCACCTCTCTATATCCTCGATCGCGCGCTTTTCTTGTTCTTTTTTCTTCTTTCTGAAAAGCCGGTGTTCTTCCCTTCTTCTCTGCCTATAGAGCTCAGTGGCGGCTCTCGTCTTCACCTTCAGATTAGCCTTGTAGGTCTCGTTATTGGGTGCGAGGATCTGTTGGCATTCCTCATCAAACCAGGGGTTTCTTGCTTGTGGCCGCGAGAAACCTAGCACATCAGTTGCGGCTGATCTAATGGCTTGTTGGCATCGTTGCCATTGTTCTTCGACATAGGTTAAGGGATACGCGTTGCGCGAAAGTCTTGGTGTTCTCTGGCGATTGCAGTCTTTCGACATTAAATTTTTTTCACAGTATTTCTGGTTTGTTGTGGCGTGGTGGATATACCCATTCTTACCTTGGCTGCAACAAGGTTCGAGTCGATGTTAGCCCCTCGAAATGTTCGGACATGCAAAATACTGGATGCGTGCCTCTTGTCTATCGCAATGTGATCAATTTGGTTGACTGGTCGTTGATCTGTAGGCTGCCATGTCTATATGGATATCGAGATGAGGAAACCGTGTGTTGGCTATTGTGGCATTTCGTTCCGCAGCTAAGTAAATTCGCTTAAGTCCTTTGTCAGACGTGTTGTCGTATATGCTGTGCTTTCCGACAATACTGCTAAATCCTCTTTTCCTACATTTGCGTTAAAATCTCCCAGCACGATTTGCACATCGTACTTTGGTAACCGCTCATAGGTTTTGTAAAGGAGCTCTTAGAAGCAATCCTTAGTAATATCATCTTTTTCCTTCGTCGGAGCGTGAGAGCATATAAGGCTTATGTTGGCGAATTTGGCCTTGATGCGGATTGTTACAATGCGTTCAATAACGCCTAAGTCTGGCACTTATAACAAATCGCATCCGCAGTTTAGGGCATCCGCTAGTTGCTCGTCTGCACCTCTCCTGTTTAATGTTCTCACATTCCAGGTGCAGATACGAACGTCGTTGTCCTTTTTTCGTTTAGCAGGGTCGTCAACAATAATATCAGTCCTTTCCGAGGCTATTGGTTGCTTCGTAACATATGGTTTTTTCCATTGGTGTGGGTAGTTAACCTAAAGCACAACCCCCAACCTGGAGGGTCATTTCCAATTTATTAGATATCCCTAGGACACGGCGCCATCAGTATCCACTACGGGATTGAGCGCTGCGGTTGACCTTTCGGTTCATCCGCCACCATCTCTGTTCAAGGGGCCTGACTTACCCATAACCTGTTTTCCGAATATTTCGAAGCAGCTCATCTCAAAATTTACGCGAAGTGTTACCGTCATTGGTGTTGGCATACCCAGCTTTAGAAATGTCCAACAGTTTTTGGTGGACAACAATCTAATTTAGTTTTATACACGTAGGCTTAGAACGTTATTGATACTTGTTGGTCTGATGAATCACCTCGTAGCTGCTACTCAGTTTAATTAGCTTCGACGAATATCCTTAAAGGATATTCAGGTATGTGTTTCTTGGTTTTCAATCGCAGCTGCTTTCCGGAACTTTATATCCTTGGATGGATTTTTGGTCACATCCTGGATCACTTTTGCTCTTTGACTCATCAGTGCCGCGTACGTCAGTCCATCAACGGACACACTCTTTCGAAGTTCCACTGTTTTTCGATGCTATGTTCGGTGACTTGATTCATCGAATTCTTAGCTTGGGCGACCTTTAGACCTTCCGGGAAGCATTCCAAAAGGTTGTGTTATTTCTTCGCTAAGCCATCTTTGTTCTTATCCCAGAAACGCCTTTCTATACTATCGTCATTTATAAGTCCGTTTGAACGCCCTAATTTTGTGAAGTCCATCTCCTTTCTCTGGGGGACACTTTGTTATACCCATATGTTTGTTTTGCAAATCTTCTATCTTCTAATCCCTGGCTCGCTGCTTCCAGTTGTCTAGACCAAGCGCTCTGGCATCCGCGATGGCTTGGTCTTTGAAACGGAGGATCGGTCTTCCTTGCCTTCTCCAACCTGGAGGCTCGGATTCGAAGTTCCTTTTAGCTGGAGCATTATTGTCCATTCGCTCGATGTGGCCGAGCCAATGTAGTCGACGTGTTTTGGCTTTTTGGACTACATCCACATTTTGGTACAGCTCCTAGTGTTCGCGGTTGTATCTTCTCCACCATTCGCCCTCCTCGTGCACAGGACCAAAAATCCGCCCAAGTATTTTTCTTTCGAAGGACTGTGCTCAGCTCTCCCTTCTTGCTTATCGTCCAGCAACATAAAGCAGAACTGGCAGGATAAGGGTTTTGTAGAGCACACATATCGTCCTTCGAGTTAGGAGTTTTGAACCCAGTTGTTTTGCCAAACCGAAGTAGCAACGGTTTCCTAGGGTAATTCTTCGGATCTCCATTCGTGGAGTTTATGTTTACTCCGAGGTTCTACCTCGAAATTTCTGCTATCAATAGTGACGGTTTGTCCTTGGCGGTGGACAGATGCTTGTTAGTTTGTTGATAGCATGTACTTAGTCTTGTCATTTACTTCAAGGCCAACGGATTTCGCCTGTCCTTCAATCTCCGTGAACGCTTTTATCACGGCATGTTGGGAGCGACCGACGATGTCAATGTCGTCCGCATAGCCCAGTAGGTGGACGGACCAGTTGGAGATAGTGCCTTTCGTGGTGACACCTGCCCTACGCACTATCTGCTCCAGTACGAGATTGAAGAAGTCTCATGATAGCGCGTCTCCTTCCTGAAATCCGGTGCATGTTTGGAATGGGTTGGGGGAGCTACTTCCAAACTGCACGTTGCAGCGCGTGTTTTCCAGCGTCACGCGACACAGCTGAATCAGTTTTGCTGGGATTCCGAATTCCGCCATCGCCATATAGAGCTCCTGATGATGTATGCTATCATACGCGGCTATTTGAAGTCGATGAATAGGTGGTGATTTTCGACTTGAAATTCGTTGGTCTTTTCCAGGATTTGCCTCACAGTGAAAATTTGGTCTATAGTCGATCTGCCGGGCCGGAACCCACACTGGAACATGCCGATTAGTGTGTTGCAGAACGGTTTTAAACGTTCACACAGTACGTTGGATAGGATCTTGTATGCGACATTAAGCAGGGATATGGCTCGATAGTTTTTGCAAGACAAAGGGTCGCTTTTTTTGTATATGGGTCGTATGGAGCTAATAGTCCAGTGTTGCATTTAATGAAAAGACCGCACACTTTGACTTCACAAGAGAGACTGTTTATTTCATTGGTTCTTATGTGGTAACTAACGTAACAATAATTGATACTTGGTTTAAAGAGGAAACAATAAAACAAGTGTAATGAAAGAAAATAGATATGGTCTCCTATTAAGCAGGGTGACTCAAATTTAAAACGAAAATAAACATTATTTGAACATCCAGTCATCGTTTTCTTCCACCCATACTAAGTTGATGATTCGGTGCACTAAAACATTTAAAAAGCTCCGCTGGTAAGCCATCAGAACCTGCGGCCTTGTTGTTCTAAAGCTTTTTTATAGCTAGGCCAACTTCTTCTATACTAGGTGGTGGAACTAGTTCTTCATTGACTGGACGTGGGTTCTCTTTTGGCCTATCACTCTCTCTACATGATGCCCATTTAGCAGATGTTGGAAATGCTGCTTAAACACATCTACCATTCCCTGCGCTTCGGTGATAAGGTTTCCTTCTCTGTCTCGAAGATCCTGCGTTCCGGTTTTGTAGCCAGCAGCCAGTTACTTGGCTTTTTTATAAAACCTCCGGATGTTGTTATGATCGCGCGACTCTTCTATGTCCTTGAGCTGGGAGGCTGCGTAGGCTCTCTTCTTTCTACGCAGGGTCTAGTTTTCCTCCCTTCTCCTGGCTCTATACTCTTCTCTCGCTGCCCTTGTTTTGCGCTGCAGCGCTTTCTTGTGTGCATCTTCTGTTAAATTTTTCTTGTTGCTGTGTAGATCTTTAGCCTTGGGAACCTAGTGCTACTTATCACCGTATTACGAGCAAAATCGATTAGGCGGTAGCCGTTGTCTGTTGTCGTTTCGTGGATAATGTGCTTACCAACTAAACCACGAAAAATGTTTTCCTTTCCGACTTCAGTATTGAAATCCCCGAGTACAACTTTTACATCATACTCCGGACAGGCTCTGTAGGCTCATCCAGGAGGTCATAAAACTCCTCCTTGATGGGATCGTCAGCCTCGTCGGTAGGGGCGTGTGCTTATGTTTTGGAATGTAGCTTTGATGCGGATCACAGAAAGGCGATCACTTATCGGATTGAAGTCAATGACTTTTGTCCTTAGCCGATTTCCCACAACGAATCCGCATCCTAATACATACAAATTTTGTTGCAGCTATGATAAATGTCGCAATTTTTTTTTTCACTGTACCTGATCATATCCATCGTATCTCCTGGATTGCGGTTATATCTGCCTTGTGCCGTGTGAGGACAGATTCAAGTTTTTGAGTAGCACCCGGGGTGTAGAGTGTTCGTACATTCCAGATGCAAACTCTCATATCATATTCAGTTGACGTTCCGGGTCTTGTTGCCATATGAGGAGTTTCATTATCCGAGGCTGGTTGTGTCTCTCTCGGTGCCGGTGCTTAAGGATAGTGATGCGATTATATGAGGACACAAGCGTTCTCACTCTAGCCTCTCACTATCAACTCCTACTCTCACCTCCACGCTGGTGACTGGTGGGTGCCTAGTACCTCGACTGGAGATGGGGTATTAAACCCCTGTGGAAGGTGGTTGGTGGCAGCAAACGAGAGAGGGGGAGGAGTGTCCTCTCACTAAGGCACTCACTCTCAGGCGGAAGCAGAGGAATTCCCTTTATGGAGTCAACGGTGGTGCCTACAGCTCCAGTTTGATCGAACTGGTAGTGAAATCCCTATATGAGCTGCTTCGACATATTTGAACACCAGGTCTATAGGGATTTCCAATACTGAGCCAGGGTGTTGGAAAAGAGTTGGTGGCGGAGGAGCCCTCAATGGGTCATCGGCAGCGCTCATACCCCAAAATGGGCAACTGACATCGGTATTTTTTCCGGCCCGCTGTCCTAGGGTCAAAACAAGGGCCTGGCCCTCCAGGTTGGGGGTTGTGCTTTGGGTTAACTACCCATCCACGGAAAAAAAATTATGTTACGAAGCAACCAATAGCCTCGGAAAGGTCTGATATTATTGTTGACGACCATGCTAAACGAAAAGGACAACGACGTTCGTATCTGCACCTGGAATGTGAGAACATTAAACAGGAAGGTGCAGGCGAACAACTAGCGGAAGCCCTAAACTGCTACAAAGCAGATATTACTGCCATCCAGGAAATACGATGGGATGGGCCTGGCAAAATGAGGATAAAAAACTGTGACATCTACTATGGACCGTGTTTTAGTGAGCAGAAACAGCGACTATTTGGATGCGGATTTGTTATAAGTGCCAGACTTAGGCAAGAAGTGTTATGTTTTCAAGACATTACCGAACGTATTGTAACAATCCGCATCAAGGCCAAAATCGCCAACATAAGCCTAATATGCGCTCATGCTCCGAGCTCCTCGACAAAACCTATGAGCGACTACCAAAGTGCGATGTTAATATCGCGCTGGGAGATTTTAACGCAAAGGTAGGAAGAGAAGACATTTTTAGCAGTACTGTCGGAAAATATAGCCTACACGACAACACGTCTGGTAACGGACTTAGGCTAATTGACTTCGCTACGGAACGAAATGCCACTATAGCCATCACACGATTTCTTCACCTCGATATCCACAAGGGGACATGGCGGTCTCCAGATCAAGGAACAGTCAACCAAATTGATCACATTGCGATAGACAAGAGGCACGCATCCAGTATTTTGGATGTCCGGACATTCCGAGGGGCTAACATCGACTCGGACCACTACCTTGTTGTAGCCAAGGTAAGGATGCGGATATCCACCACGCCACAAAAAAACAGAAATACTGTGAAAAAATTTAATGTCGAAAGGCTGCAAATGCCAGAGACCGCCAAGACCTTCGCGCAACGCGTATCCCTTAACCTCTCGACTCACAACATACCACCAGCATCCAATGTCGAAGAACAATGGCAACGATGCCAAAAAGCCATTAGATCAGCCGCAACTGATGTGCTAGGTTTCTCGCGGCCACCAGCAAGAAACACCTGGTTTGATGAGGAATGCCGACAGATGCTCGCAGCCAAGAACGAAGCCTACAAGGCTAAGCTGCAGGTGAAGACGAGAGCTGCCATCGAGCTCTAAAGGCAGAGAAGAAGGGAAGAACACCGGCTTTTCAGAAAGAAGAAAAAAGAGCAAGAAAAGCGCGCGATCGAGGATATAGGGAGGTGCCACTGCAGGAACGATGTTCGCAAGTTTTACCAAAGTGTAAAACGTCAAAGCCAAGGCTACAAGGCTCGAACAGAATCCTGTCGAGATAAACAAGGAAATATCGTAGTTGAAACACAGTCGATGCTGAGGATATGGAAGAACCACTTCTTCAAACTGTTAAACGGCGATGACGAACAACATTCCTGTCAGGCAGAACGAACCATTTAATATTGGCAACGACAGCGAAAACTGCCAACCACCCGACCTAAGGGAAGTGAGGATAGCAATATCTAAACTCATATGACGGCCTTCCCGCTGAGCTTTATAAAGCTGTCGGAGATGACTTGGTAAGTAACATCTACCAACTCATAAGTCAAATCTGGTCGGATGAAAGTATGCCTGAAGAATGAAACCTCAGCATCGTTTGCCCGACCCACGAAAAAGGAGACCCTCTGAACTTCGCCAACTAATGAGGCATGAGTCCCCTCAACATCGCCCACAAGATCCTATCTGCCGTAATATGTGAACGCCTGAAACCGTTTACCAACAACCTGATCGGTCCTTGTCAGTGTGGTTTTAGGCCAGGAAAGTCCACAATGTATCAAATTTTCACACTTTGGCAGATCCTGGAAAAAACCCAAGAAGTCCAAATCGATACCCACCACCTATTTATCGATTTCAAAGCCGCATACGACAGCATTTCAAGAGACGAACTATACAGCGCCATGTCTAGTTGTGGTATACCGCCCAAACATGTCCGTTTGTGTAGGATGACGATGTTGGCATGTTGGTTGAGGCCCAGGTTCATCCCGGACATTAGCGCCACTTAAGTAAGTAAGGATTGCGTTCCACCCTTCATAATTTGATTTTAACGATTTCATTATAATGTCGCTTTCAGAACTAGGTACCTTATGTCTCCAGCAATGACCGCAGGTTCCGAAACTAAGATTTAGTAAGAATCTCCGTTCCCATTAATCAATAGACCAATTTCGTTTGATATATAATGGGAAATGCCTGACAAACCAAGTAACAGTTTGACGTTTACCCGATCATTTGCGCAAACTTTGACTTTACCTTCCTTACTACACAGATGTTTTGTTTTGCAACGCAGATACTAATTTTTAAGAAATACAAATTGAATTTCGTCAATTAACAAATACCAAATGTCACATGTCTTTGGCTATTTGACAGTTTTTTGTTCCACTTATATACTCAAACAAATCTCTCTTGAGTCAACGGAGAAAAAATCTCGCAGAGATCCTTAAGTGGAATAAGCTTATTTTGTATTCGTAGCTTTTGCAGATTTAACTGAGTTCTATTCGCAAAATGTAAATAAGAATCCGCTCCTGAGAACTTCCTTCACGCTCTTATTATTCTCTCACGATGTTTTCTAGACATTTTTATAAAGTCTTTCGAATTCCACCCACAAGCATGTCGGATTGTCGGCAGACAACTTTTTGCAAAACAGAAAAAGAACGAATGCAGCACGTTACGTTGCCATAAACACGTTGCGAATAAATTTTGTGCGCAGTCTATGAAGTGTCAATAAAATGAATGAACATTTCTCAACGTTGGAACTTGGAAGTTTCATTTTATCCGACAGGCAGTAGATGATTCACTTTATGTGGATGGATTTCATTTGCATTATTCCCATCAGTTGGTGTTGAAAGAAATGTGAAATTATTCAACCGTTTGGCGCTTCTAAATTCCAATGCAAGTAAAATGATTTTTATTTCCATCACTTAATTGACGCGTGGAAAAATAAATATTTTGGACTGTGCATTTATAGACGTTGAATTGTTTGAAAAAATAATTTTAATAAATTATATTTTTTATTGCACCTAAATTAATCAATAAACTTCTGAACAATCATTTGGCTAACGTTGGGAAAACGCATATAGATCTTAGCTGGACCCTCATTCCGTAAGGTGATTATCGTTTGACGATAACATTTCGACGGTACATCTTGCATCACTTAAGATCAATAGTCGTTTTTGCTGTCGGCGATATCACTTTATTCGCTTCACTTAAAACAATAATCGTCAAAACACAGAGCGATTGCTCATGAGGTCTCGACAACCGTCTGTGTGATAATCGTTTTAAAACGTAATGACCTTCCTGAATTTATAACAATTGTTGATTCTAAGAGTTTCGGGCTTTAATCAAAACTTGCTTTTAGCCCCCTAAAATTTCGGTATTTTCAAATTAGTAAGACAGAATTTTAAGCTTTTCGAAAAATACAACAAAATTTCAATGTTTACAAAGACTCATTTTTTTGGCAGTCTGTGGCGGCCATATAGGTTTGGCGATGTCTGTCAATCTGTTGTTTATTAATAGACGTGTTTCACTTATGGATCCCTCCGATAACTCTGAGATCTCCGTAAGTCGAACACGATTCTACTGCAAAGCGCAGCTTTTCAGCAATATGCAGATATTTGAGGGGTTTTCTCCTCTCCCATTCTGGTAAAAGAGTCCAGCTAGTTACTTTGTATCTTTGTATCATGTTAGGGAATTCATCATTCTTATAAGAAGCGAAGTAATAGGCGTGTTCCACTTTCGGATCCCTTAGACATTTTCCTCCGCAGTCTTAGCTTACTTACTTACTTACTTACTTACTTAAGTGGCGCTATAGTCCGGGATGAACCTGGGCCTCAACCAACATGCCTCTCCAATTAGCCCGGTCCTTAGCTAACTGCCTCCAGTTGCGCACTCCAAGTTGGTTGAGCTCGGTTTCTACTTGAGCGCGCCACTTAATGCGAGGTCTTCCTCTACTTCGTCCGACATCTGACTGGGAATCTGCCAGCCGGAGTATTGCTGTCCAACCGTTCTACATGTCCTAGCCATCTTAAACGTCCAATGCGGAGTTTTTTGACCAGGGCCATTTCGCTGTACAGCTCGTATAGTACTTGGTTGAATCTTCGTCTCCATAGCCCGTCAACGCAAACGGGACCGAAGATTTTTCGAAGAATTTTCCTCTCGAATCTACCAAGGATTTCTTCATCCGCTTTTGATACGGTCCATGCTTCAGCGCCGTAGAGCAGGACTGGGATGATCAGGGTCTTATATAGGATCTCCTTAGTAGTTCGAGTGAGGGCTTTACTACTAAATTGCCTTCTTAGCCCGAAGAAACAGCGGTTGGCAAGAGTAATTCTTCTTTTGATTTCTGACGAGATGTTGTTGTCAGAGTTAATAGCGGAGCCGAGGTAGACAAAGTCCCGTACTACCTCAAAGTTATATCTGTCAATGGTGTCGTTCTGTCCAATTCGTCGATGTTGTGTGTCCTTTCGTGTTGACAGCATATACTTTGTCTTACCTTCATTTACTGCTAAACCCATTTGCAGCTTCCTTCTCTAGCAAACGTGGCTATGACATCACGTTGAGTCCTACCAATGATGTCAATATCGTCGGCGTATGCTAGTAGTTGCACCGATTTTTGGAAAATTGTGCCTCTGGTCTTGGCTCGGGAGTTTTGCACAATCCTCTCAAGAATCAGATTAAAGAAGTCACATGACAGCTCACCGCCTTGCCTAAATCCTTTTTTGGTATCGAATGTGTCGGTGAGGTCGTTTCCGACCCTGATGGTGCAGCGAGAATTCTCCATCGTCATCCTACACAAACGGACGAGTTTGGGCGGTATACCAAAACTAGACATGGCTCTGTATAGTTCGTCTCTTGAAATGCTGTCGTATGCGGCTTTGAAATCGATAAATAGGTGGTGGGTATCGATTTGGACTTCTTGGGTTTTTTCCAGGATCTGCCAAAGTGTGAAAATTTGATCGATTGTGGACTTTCCTGGCCTAAAACCACGCTGATAAGGGCCGATCAGGTTGTTGGTAAACGGTTTCAGGCGTTCACATATTACGACAGATAGGATCTGGTAGGCGATGTTGAGGGGACTCATGCCTCTTTAGTTGGCGATGTTCAGAGGGTCTCCTTTTTCGTGGGTCGGGCAAACGATGCTGAGGTTCCATTCTTCAGGCATACTTTCATCCGAACAGATTTGGCTTATGAGTTGGTGGATGTTTCTTACCAAGTCATCTCCGACAGCTTTATAAAGCTCAGCGGGAAGGCCGTCATTTGAGTTTAGATATTGCTATCCTCACTTCCCTTAGGTCGGGTGGTTGGCAGTTTTCGCTGTCGTTGCCAATATTAAATGGATCGTTCTGCCTGACAGCGGAATGTTGTTCGTCATCGCCGTTTAACAGTCTGCAGAAGTGGTTCTTCCATATCCTCAGCATCGACTGTGTCTCAACTACGATATTTCCTTGTTCATCTCGACAGGATTCTGTTCGAGCCTTGTAGCCTTGGCTTTGACGTTTTACACTTTGGTAAAACTTGCGAACATCGTTCCTGGAATGGCACTTCTCTATATACTCGATCGCGCGCTTCTCTTGCTCTTTTTTCTTCTTTCTGAAAAGCCGATGTTCTTCCCTTCTTCTTTGCCTATAGAGCTCAATGGCAGCTCTCGTCTTCACCTGCAGCTTAGCCTTGTAGGCCTCGTTCTTGGCTGCGAGCATCTGTCGGCATTCCTCATCAAACCAGGGGTTCTTGCTGGTGGCCGCGAGAAACCTAGCACATCAGTGGCGGCTGATCTAATGGCTTGTTGGCATCGTTGCCATTGTTCTTCGATATTAGATGCTGGTGGTATGTTGTGAGTCGAGAGGTTAAGGGATACGCGTTGCGCGAAGGTCTTGGCGGTCTCTGGCTTTGCAGCCTTTCGACATTAAATTTTTTCACAGTATTTCTGGATTGTTGTGGCGTGGTGAATATCCGCATTCTTACCTTGGCTACTACAAGTTAGTGGTCCGAGTCGATGTTGGCCCCTCGGAATGTTCGGACATCCAAAATACTGGATGCGTGCCTCTTGTCTATCCCAATGTTATCAATTTGGTTGACTGTTCGTTGATCTGGAGACCGCCATGTCCCCTTGTGGATATCGAGGTGAGGAAACCGTGTGCTGGCTATAGTGGCATTTCGTTCCGTAGCGAAGTCAATTAGCCTAAGTCCGTTACCAAACGTGTTGTCGTGTAGGCTATATTTTCCGACAGTACTGCTAAAGATGTCTTCTCTTCCTACCTTTGCGTTAAAATCTCCCAGCACGATTTTAACATCGTACTTTGGTAGTCGCTCATAGGATTTGTCAAGGAGCTGGTAGAAGCAATCCTTAGTTATATCATCCTTTTCCTCCGTCGGAGCATGAGCGCATATAAGGCCCATGTTGGCGAATTTGGCCTTTATGCGGATTATTACAATGCGTTCGATGCGGGTGGCAGTAATGTCTGCTTTGTAGCAGTTTAGGGCTTCCGCTAGTTGTTCGCCTGCACCTCTCCCGTTTAATGTTCTTACATTCCAGGTGCAGATACGAACGTCGTTGTCCTTTTTTCGTTTAGCATGGTCGTCAACAATAATATCAGTCCTTTGAAATGCAATTTGTAAACTTTTGAAATGCAATTTTCACATTTTACCAGTCACTTCTACACATCAAACGTATGCGCTAAACTGAAAAAAAAAATCGAGAACGAAAAGAGAATAATAGGAACAAAATTCTATCAATAAATAAATTACTAAAATGAGATTGAATTCCGTTGGTTACCGCATTATTTAGTGGTGCAGTTTTAGGGTAAAATTCCAACGAAAAAAAATTCCATAACGAAGACAACCACCATGACAACTCCAGCCAAATTGTATGGCAAGGGTTTGAATACGATGAAGTTGATGTTGATGCATTGCTGGCGCAGCTGTCACCAGAAGAGATCAACATTTTGGCTAAAGAAGTCGATCCTGATGACAAACTTCCTGCCACCAAACCAACGCTGCAGCTATGAGTCCATTGAACAGAAAGAAGCTCATCGAGCACATCAACAAAGAGGCGCTCGAAACCCCTGATCTCCCCGAACTGGAACCATACGTGAAGGGAACAGTTCGTGGTAAAAAAATGGGTTCCACCGCCACGAGACGAACGTGAACTTGCAGTCGACGAACAAATTGCACTTGACATGGGTGAGGAGTACGAGCATGCCTTGAGTGATGCCACACAAGAGGAGATTATCGACTTGGCTGCTATTCTCGGATTCCATTCAATGATGAACCAGGATCAATATCATGCCTCATTACTGAACAAAGGTCGGCCAGTGGGCATGGGCTGGGATGGCATTACAAAGTCAACAACACAAAAACTCTATCCAATGGATCCGCCAAACAATACAGACGTCGAGCACTCGATTAAGCGGGTCAAGGACGATGATCCAAAATTGATTGAACTGAATTTGAATAATATTAAGAATATATCCGATAATAAATTCGAACAACTGTTCGACGTACTGCCCCAAAATGAACATTTGGAAGTTCTTTCATTGACAAATGTCGGTCTCACCGATAAGACAGCTCTCTAACTGGCAAAAGCAAAACCCTGAGAGTATTAAATGTTGAAACAAATTACATTAATCCACCAGTGGTTGTGACTTTGGTGAAAGCCCTACTCAAAGCCCGTACCATTGAAGAGTTTAGAGCCTCAAATCAGCGATCAACAGTTCTTGGTAACAAAATCGAGATGGAGATTACGGATTTAGTGGAAAATAACACATCCCTACTCAGATTAGGTCTACATTTGGAGTTTAATGATGACCGCCATAGAGTGGCCGCCCATCTGCAACGCAACATCGACAGGATACGTGTTTCCCGCCTAAACCAGCGTAAATAAGTGAGCATCTTGTTGTCTTCAGAAATACACACACAACAACTACAACAAACAAAATAAAATACACCTTGATACCTACCTACATATAATTTTAAAAACACTTAAAAAACAAACGTTTTTTTAATGAAAAGCAACTCAAAAAATATTTTCAATAAAAATATATAAAATACCACGAAAGAACAGACTTCCCTTGGCGAATTTTCACGCCTGGTACCGTATAAGATCCAACTGGCCCAGGGGCTAAAATTGAATGACCATAGATAATGCCGTTTGTCCACTGATTGGGATTCGGAGCGTTTGGAAGAAGACCCCAATTTTGAACGAAAAATCTTCTTTAGTGAAGAGGCGTAGATATTTTTGGATGAATTTGTGCTTGAGGTGCCATTGGTCCATACATCTTTCTAAACGACGTTAGTGAGGCTATTAGCATCAACTGACAGCGATACAGATCAGTGAGAACTAATTTCTTTTGCCAAGAATTGAACGATATGAATTTGGACGACATGTGGATCCAGCAGGACGATGCTTCGTAGCACACAGCGAACGCCATAATGAACATTCTGCTTGAATAGATTGATATTAGGGGCATTGACGTGAATTGGCCAAATGGCCACCAAGATCGTGCGTTAGACTTTTTCTTGTTTTGTTTTGTGAAGTCGCAGTTCAATGGCAATAAGCCGGCCGACAAAATAAACGAAAAGTTATCGTTAAAATATTATTATTATTCTGAAATTCGATAAATCATTCACATGTCAGTATTATACGAAACTGTCAAATAATTCATCTGCCATCAGCTTTCCATGGCCTCCGTGGCGCAATTGGTTAGCGCGTTCGGCTGTTAACCGAAAGGTTGGTGGTTCGAGTCCACCCGGGGGCGGATATTTTTTTTTTATTTGTTTTAATTTTATTAATTATTGATTTGAGGCAAATTTGTTTTTTTTTTTATTAAATTTTTACTTTTTATCCTTAAAACAAGTTCATTAAACTATCCTACTTATCAACTACTTAGCTAACTTACTGGGCCGAAGCAGATGCTGGAGGCAAATATCTACCCTGCAGGATTGTCATTAAACAGTAGAAATTATATTTTTAACTTTCTCTTACAAAGAGAAAGATATTGTTTTTGTGAAAATTTTCGACCTCGAGATTTCGATTGATTCTAAAAAAGTGGTTTTTGGAATTCCGTCCGTCGGTCCGTCTGTCCGTAATGGTCTCCCCAGCCTAAATGGCTTGACCGATTTTCTTCAAATTTCGTATCCAAGTTTATTTTGGTCATAATTCTAGGCCATTTTTTTTGTTTGCTTTTAGCCATGTTATTAACGGTACCTGCCTTATAAAAATTACACATAACCTCAATTTTCTCGAAAACGGCTCTAACGATTTTGATTAAACTTTATATATACTATAACCATATTAGTTCCAACAAAACTGCATACCCAGTTTTTGGGTATGCAGTTGGTACATTTTTTAACGTAAAATTTATATGAACTGACTTCAGGTCATTTAATCTGATCTGCCAATTTTTAGTCCATTCTGAGATATTGTTTACTGCCTTTTGAAGCTTTTTTGTAGCTATTTCGACAGTTTCTCCTACAGAAAGTATAGCAGTATCGTCTGCAAAGGTAGCTAGAGTGATTTCGTCACTTTCTGGTAGATCACTAGTGAATAGGAGATATAGTACTGGACCTAAAACACTGCATTGAGGTACACCAGCCTTAATTTCTCTTAATGTTGAGTATGTTGTTTCTTGTTTAATTCTGAAAAATCGCTGTAGAATATACGACTTCAGTATTTTTGAATACTGCTTCGGTAGTTGCTTTTGTAATTTATGGATCAATCCTTTGTGCCATACTTTGTCGAAAGCTTGTGATATATCTAGAAATACTGAAGAGCATACTTTTTTCTCTTCAAAAGCATTTTCAATTTTATCAGTGATTCTATACGCTTGGTCAATTGTTGAGTGTTTATTCCTGAACCCAAATTGATGGCTCAGTACTAGCGATTTGTCTACAATAATATTTTGCAGGCGTTTTACCAGCATCTTTTCGAATAGCTTGGACAACATTGGTAGTATCGATATTGGCCTATATGAGGTTACTTCGCTAGGTGGTTTACCTGTTTTGGAATCATTATAACCTCCGCGACCTTCCATATGCTTGGTACATATCTTAATCTAAATACAGCGTTTATGATCTGCGCTAGATGTTTCAGTATTTTTTTTGAGAATTGTTTTAAAATTTCCCCCGTTATTGAATCAAACCCTGGGGCCTTTTTTATGTTTACACCTTCTTTTATTTCTTTGGCAAGTTCTTTAGACGTAACCGGTCGAATTGGTACATCTTCCTGGCACGTTTCTTCCATTCCTTGATAGTCTTTATCTTCATATGGTTGGAAGACGCCTTCAAGATGCTCAGCAAAAGTATTTGCTTTTTCTTGACTGCTTCTTGCCCAGTTTCCTTCTCTGGTTTTCACTGGTGGGATGTGAGCTGTTGGCCTGTTCATTTTCAATGAACAATTAGAGCACATTTGAAGAAAAGTAATTCTAATTGTTTCTTAAAAAAAAAATGTTTAGGGACAGAGTCGTACGGACTTGGTTATTAAGAGTCCAACTTTAAATAACTGATATAGGGGAAGGTGGCCTAAGGTAAAATGACACACTGACTAGAAAACTCATAGAATAACCAAATTGTGAGTTTTAGTGAACACCTTCCTTTAGTTTACTTGGCAGCACCTACGCAAACGGAATATGGACATGTTAAAGCCATCGTAATGGAACAGTGTGCCATTTTAAAGACATTAAAGTTGTTCATTAAAATGCTAGGCAATAATGGTGTTTTTTTTTTAAATTCATTTTTATTTTAAATTAAACTTAGAACTAACTTACATGCTAGACAAAAATTAAAGAAAAACTAGCCTACTTATCTACTAACTTAAATAACATACTGGTCCTCTGCGGCACCCTTTAAAACTAATGCCTTTCGGCCTAAAATCTAATTTAATTATTTTATTATATATTAATATTATTTTTTTTACCAAGAAACATTTAAAAAAAACTTGGTTTCGTATATTTTTTTATTTTTATTTAAACTTACTTACTAATTAAAACGGACTTAGGCTAATTGACTTCGCTGCGGAACGAAATGCCACTATAGCCAGCATACGGTTTCCTCACCTCGATATCCACCTCGAGCTGCCATTGAGCTCTATAGGCAGAGAAGAAGGGAAGAACACCGGCTTTTCAGAAAGAAGACAAAATAGCAAGAAAAGCGCGCGATCGAGGATATAGAGAGGTGCCACTCCAGGAACGATGTTCGCAAGTTTTACCAAAGTGTAAAACGTCAAAGCCAAGGCTACAAGGCTCGAACAGAATCCTGTCGAGATGAACAAGGAAATATCGTAGTTGAGACACAGTCGATGCTGAGGATATGGAAGAACCACTTCTGCAGACTGTTAAACGGCGATGACGAACAACATTACGCTGTCAGGCAGAACGAACCATTTAATATTGGCACAGCGAAAACTGCCAACCACCCGACCTAAGTGAAGTGAGGATAGCAATATCTAAACTCAAGCTTAATAACGCCGCCGGAAATGACGGCCTTCCCGCTGAGCTTTATAAAGCTGGCGGAGATGACTTGGTAAGCAACATCCACCAACTCATAACCCAAATCTGGTTGGTTGAAAGCATGCCTGAAGAATGAAACCTCAGCATCGTTTTCCCGATCCACAAAAAAGGAGACCCTCTGAACTGCGCCAACTACAGAGGCATAAGTCTACTCAACATCGCTTACAAGATCCTATCTGCCGTAATATGTGACGGCCTGAAACCGTTTACCAACAACCTGATCGGCCCTTATCAGTGTGGTTTTAGGCCAGGAAAGTCCACAATCGATCAAATTTTTAAACTTCGGCAGATCCTTGAAAAACCCCAAGAAATCAAAATCGATACCCACCACCTATTTATCGATTTCAAAGCCGCATACGACAGCATTTAGAGAGACGAACTATACAGAGCCATGTCTAGTTTTGATATACCGCCCAAACTCGTCCGTTTGTGTAAGATGACGATGGCGAATTCTCACTGCACCATCAGGGTCGGAAACGACCTCACCGACACATTCGATACCAAAAAAGGAATTAGGCAAGGCGATGCGCTGTCATGTGACTTCTTCAATTTGATTCTTGAGAGGATTGTGCAAAACTCACGAGCCAACACCAGAGGCACAATTCTCCAAAAATCGGTGCAACTACTAGCATACGCCGACGATATTGACATCATTGGTAGGACTCAACGTGATGTCATAGCCACGTTTGCTAGTATAGAGAAGGAAGCGGCAAAAATGGGTTTAGCAGTAAATGAGGGTATATGCTGTCAACACGAAAGGACACACAACATCGACGAATTGACAGATATTACTTTGAGGTAGTACGGGACTTTGTCTACCTCGGCTCCGCTATTAACTCTGACAACAACATCTCGTCGGAAATCAAACGAAGAATTACTCTTGCCAATCGCTGTTTCTTCGGGCTAAAGAGGCAATTTAGTAGCCCTCACTCGAACTACTAAGGAGATCCTATATAAGACCCCTGCTCTACGGCGCTGAAGCATGGACCGTATCAAAAGCGGATGAAGAAATCCTTGCGGCTGATAATGCGATCTTCAAAAACAGGTCGCAAAACATCGAGTGTAGCTTCGGCTGTGTGGCACGTAGCGCCGTCCTGTTGAAACCAAATGTTGCCAATATCCTCCTCTTCAATTTTTGTGAACAAAAATTCGTTCAAAATGACCCGATAACGATCGCCATTGACTGTAACGGCAATTTCTTGCTCATTTTCGAAGAAAAATGGCCCAATTAAGCCTCTGGACCAAAATCCGCACCAAACAGTGACTCGTTTTGGGTGTGTCGGCTTTTCAATGTATGCGTGCGGGTTTTCTGTGCCCCAAATGCGACAATTTTGCTTGTTTACATACCCGCCAAGATCAAAATGAGCTTCGTCTGAAAAGATGATTTTTTTGGCAAAATCGGTATCTTCTCTAAGTCGATCGCAGGCCCACTTAGCGAAGCGAAAACGCATTGGATGGTCAGTTGGCTTCAACTCCTGAACCAATTGGACTTTGTATGGCGTCATACCAAGGTCTTTATGCAAAATTCGTCTCAATGATGTCTCCGAAATGTTCAATTGTTGAGAACGACGGTGAATTGATGTTGATGGCGCTTCACGCACACTTTCTGCCACAGCAGCAATATTCTCGGGTGTACGCACTGTTTTTGGCTTTTCACGCTTTGGTTTATCGATGCCAGTTTCTTTCACTTTTTTCACAAGATAACGAACATACGGAGCTGACGGTGCTTCTCTTCTTCCAAAATCCGTACGCAAGTTTCGCACACATTCTGCAACATTACCATGATTTTCAAAGTAATGTCGCAATATTTCCCAGCGTTGTTCAAGAGTATACACAACCATATTCGTTCAGAGGAAGGATAAAACTAATTATCTGTCAAATCAGACATGAGCTAAGTGCTACCATTCACTAAATAAGCACTAGTTGAAAAAAAAAACGTTAGATGGCGGACCCGTTACATCGAAATATTAAGTCTTATCGAACGTGACAGCTACAGCTGTAGATAGCGAATTTTATAAATCATTGCAATCGCTGCCCTCACGATTGTTTAGTGTGGAGATTTTCATTATCTGCCATGTATATTCGAGTCAGCGACAAATCGTAAGGCAACAATTTCGCCTTCGTCGCGAATTTTCCCATTTAATATCATATTTTACGTACGTATTCGGTACCTACTTCAATGATAGGCCAAATACATATACTGAGCCTTCAAAAATCTCCCAGAAATCCTTAAAAAGAATGCGATTCCTCTTAGAATTAGGGATTTTCTTCAAAATTTCTGAGATGATAATGTTTTTTCATGCTTTCACACAGCGATAAACAATGTTTTGAAGTTGGGAATGTTTGCGCTAAGGTGGCAAGTGTATATCTATGCAATTATTAACCGGAATCGACACTTCGACGGCCACGAATGTTCCAAATTAGAAGTTGAAAGGTCACCATAGAATATCAAATGTCATGTCTTTACAATATTTACATGTTCTCTCTACTAGTCGTAAAAGTGGCGTTACTTGAATGGAATACAAATAAAACCTATCACATTTCGTTTTTTAAAAAGATAAATTAATCGCATAGAATTTCCTATTATTGAAATGGCCAATATTTATAAAGTAAAATAACATTTTCGTCAGGCTTACACTAGTCGGCATAAGTATTTTGACGAAACCTTTTTGTGACTATTGGGCCTGCGCACACGAGTATGCTTCAACCGTAGTCATTATGGTTACTTTCCAAACACACGGGAATATGTTCAACCGGTTGAATTTTGTGTAATATACCAAACATTATATGTATGTGTAATTCGATTAACACCGAACTGGCCGCCGTATTTTTTTTTAATACCACAACTGTCAGAAACGCATGCATGTGTTGGTAGATTCAACCTCTTCAACCACTTAATTTTGGGTGAAAAATTGCTCTCCAATGCCTCTCAAACTGTGCTCCCTCCTCACCCGTCCCACCAACAAACATGACGTTCAACCGGTTGAAGCATACTCGTGTGCGCAGGCCCATTGAGACTAACTTTGCTTGGTATCATTAAAACAATTTTAGCTCTATGCATGCCAAGTTTTGTATTGTTTACCTTTTGCATTCTCTTTCTGCTGATAAGAACTCATGCAGACAAAGAATTTTTACGTGGCATAAGTATTTTGACGGAAACTTTGTGTAAATATTTTAATAGTTTTGAGCACGTGATAACCAAAAAACTTGTGTAGTTAACTTTAATTTACATTAAACGTTGATAACAAAATAAAAATTTATTAAAATTTATTAAAAACCATGGGTAAAACGGCTGAGTTGAGTTTGGTTGTCAGATCTTCAATGGTAGCGAAGTTTAATGCTGGAACGGCAGTAAAAGACATAGCAAGTGAGTTTAATGTGTCGCGTCAAACTGTGCACTATCAAATCAATAAGTTTAAAAAGCATAATGACATCACAAACCTAATGAGATCAGGTGCTAAGCGCAAAACAACGCCCACTGAAGACCGAACCCTTCTACGGGAATTTAAAAGAAATATATTCCTGAAGCCTCAAACTGCTGCAAATCAATGGAATTTGACGGCAACGAATCCAATCAGTGAGCGCACTGTCCGACGACGTTTAATGGAAGGAGATTTTAAAACATTTAAAGCTAAGGACGTGCCGTACATATCAAAGGTAAACAAGCTTAAAAGACTGTCTTTCGCAAAGGAACATCTGCACAAGCCAAAGGAGTACTGGAGAAGCGTTCTATGGACAGATGAAAGCTCCTTTGAGTATAACTCATCAAAAAACAAATTTTACGTTAGATTGCCAAAGGTAGAAAGGCAAAAAAGACGCCCCGTTTGTCAAAAAGTGAGCCATGGTGGAGGCTCTGTCATGTTCTGGGGATGTGTTGCGTATAATGGCCTGGGTGAATTGGTTCCTATCACCGGCTCGATGAACCAAGGTCAATATTTAAGAACCCTAAATGATAATGCCTTTCCTTCCGGAGGTAGGCTTATTGGTGAATCATTTATCCTGCAACAGGACAATGCCCCATGCCACAAAGCCCGGATGATAACTAAATTTTTGAAGGATGTTGGTGTTGCCACTTTGGACTGGCCACCTCAAAGTCCAGATTTAAATATAATAGAAAACGTCTGGTCTCTTTTGAAACGCAAAAGAACAGTTTCTTTAAATAAAACCAGAGAGGAGACGATTTCTGAGGTCACTTCCCTTTGGGAAGAGATATCTCCAGAGATTCTTCAAAATTTAGTAGATTCAGTACCGAGACGCCTTCAAAAAGTTATTGAAGCCAAAGGAGGTTATATATTTTACTAAATTCTTCTTTATTTATTTACTTTTGTTAAGTTTAAAATGTTTTTTCTTAGAGTTATATACTTGTCAAAATACTTATGCCAACACACGTAATTACAAATTAATTTATATCTTTTTTGACTTCTATGAAAAAATATTTGTTTGCCTATTTTTAAGTTTGTATTAGTTATATATAAAAATGAAAAAATAAACATGAATTCTTGTCAAGCCATTTAGAAGTTAAACTCAAAAATGCACGATTTTTATTTCGTCAAAATACTTATGCCGACTAGTGTATATAACGATTTTCTCTGTTTCATTCACAACAAAAAATTAAATAAAAAAAAAAACTTCAACTACACCCACTTTCAACTTTCTGAACAAACCCAAAACTTCGAATGCCCTTGTGTTCCCACCCAAGTGTCACGAAAGCGAAAATCAGAAAGAAATGAGCTGACAGCGAGCAGCCCTGGAACCGGCTTTTACAGAAAAACCTGTTAAATTTCAAAATCACTTTACCTATCTGTTCGTCTCATCTGCACCGCCGTAGCCATAAACAAGCCAAACAGTGACAACACCATGTAATTCTATGTTTTCCCCTCCTCTCCAGACTTTCACAAAACCAAATTCGTTGTCTCTACTTGTCATTTGCGATTTTTCCATCTCTCAGTTATTCATCGGTCCTCGTCATCTGTTGTTGGTGCTACGTGCTAATAAATTCTATTCCAAGAAAGTATTTTTTTTTTGTTAAAACACCGCTAAAATAATTTTTCCATATTCCTGTTGCAATCAATTGGCTCATACGCATTTTTTTTACAATAATTTCCAAAAGTGGCTGAGGAGGAAGTGTGCATATTTATAAAAAAAAAGGTAAATTATGATAAAACCATGAAATAAAGAAAATTCTTAGCAATGGATGAAATGAGACGAGAAAAAAAAATCGTTTCCTCCCTACATTTTGATCTCCGGCGAGTGAGAAACTCTGGAATCCACACAGTTGACGGCGATGTTTTTTTTTGGCGCAATTGTTGCATATACCGTAAGGGAGAGCAAGGGAGATGGCGCATAAGATGTCCACCATTAGTCAACAAAGGAGTGAGAGACAAAGAACGAGATTTTTCCACTTTTTGTGTCTTGCTGCTAGACGGGTGTATGTTTGTGTGTGCGTGTTCCTTTCAGTTATAATTTTTGCAAGTTGAGTGAAATTTCCAAAATGAATTTGGCAAGTTTTTTTTTTTCCTTTGATTTTCGTATTAATAAATAACGGTTGTATATCGATTTGATCTGGACAAGATGGAACTAATTAAACCATCATCCACCGAACCACATATGTAGGTATACTCACACTTATCGAGAGATGCAAGGTTCTCATCGTTTTTCCTTCTCTTTAGAGATTTTTTTTTTTTTTTTTTGTTAGTACTGCGTGATTTTCGTTATTCTTCGCCAATGCGGTGTCAATGCCTTTTGTGGACAATGCGCGCTCCACAAGGTTTTGCCGTGTGTACCATGGTCGTCATCATCATTGCCGTCTGTTGCTGGCTGCCGCCGCCGCGCACCAGTTTCTTTGCAGTTTGTCTAGTGATGGTTGCGCTGTTGAGGTTTTTCATTGCCACGACCTACGACGATCGTTAAGCGGCGGCGGCAACAGCGACATGGGGCACACAAATCGTCATCCAATCGGTGTTTCTCTTGCTGCGCTGCAATCAGGTTATTCTTGGTAAAACGGTGAGTGTTGGTTCTTCGCCACCAAAATCGAAAGATGTAAAGTTCTCTCCGTGCCCAAGAGGACGACGACAAAGAAACATTATTATTCATTGTCGTCATCAACTTTGCTCTTGCAATGCCAAATTTTTGGTGGGGAAAACGACGAAGAAATATACATACCAAGAGCATCTAGCCAGTAGTCGGCCCCCACAAAAGTGCGTCATGCCGTGGTTGTATAGTTGTCGTTGTCGGCGCGGCGGCAGCGTCGTGCTACTCAAGGAAGACTGCATTTCATCGCATAGTGCAATGTGCAACACAGACTACAGTCTGTTTCGTTGAAATTCAAGTTTTATTCACAAAAATTGATTCCTGATTATTTTTTTTTAAAACTTTCCTGTATAGGGTGTCGTTAAACCTAAGAAGGGAAGGGGGACATTAAATCATCACGAGTCATCGAAGGGCATTTCACACGGTAGCCATGAGTTGTGTGCTTGCAACGCGGGATATCTTGCCTTGTATGTAGGTATGCTTTGTGTTCCTAAAATTTCGTCAGCTTTTTTATGTCAATCTGTTCTGTCTGCAAAGCTACCCGAAACTGGGTTGAACGGTTACTTACAGAGTAGGCAAGGCAGGAGGATGTACCGTGTAACTGACGAGACAGACCTTCACCCTGCTTGCCTTTTACATTCATTTGACTGTGCGATGTTATATTTTTGGGCCAACATAAGCGACCGACCAGAAAGTTTGCGAAGCTTCTCACGACACTTATACTCTTGGAGGATTGTCAGACTTTCGCCCGAGCTGGAGCATTAAAAAAATTGAAAGTTTGTTATTTTTAAGACCATTGACTCTGCGCTTACTAATTTAAAGCACTAACTACTAGGCCAATGTAACCTATTTCCTTGGAGAAGTCTTGTAATCGATGAATCCAACGTTGCCACAAAGTGGTTTTGCCAAGGAGCCTTCGGACTCTACCAACCAGTGATTAGCTACCAGAACATTTCTGGATTGTTGAGCTAAGCTAATAGTTTGTCGAATAAATGTGTTCAGTGATTGAAAAATGAAATATCAGGCATTAACGGTCCATACCCGGCCTCAAACCTAGCTTCTCCATTCATTTGTGTGTGCGAAGTGGTTTTTTGTTTGCCAAAAAGATGAGGACCTCTTGTTTAACGCCAAATTGAAGAAGCTTCTCATGACAGCGTTTGTCTTGGATATTTGTCAGACTTTCGCAAGAGGTGGAGCATGCCACTTTTGCGATTTGAACACTTAGTAGTCCAATGCATCAACCACTAGGCCTTTGCCCTGGATGGGACGAATACTTTGTGCAAATTTTATGCTACCAGCTCGACTGCCTGCCACATTCATGGCTGATACACACTCCCATACCCTAAAATGTTACCCTCTAAAAACAGTACCTTGTTGGTAGGGGATAAGGAAACGCATTTAGACATTTCTCACCTGTCTAGCTCGGCAGCTTCTTCACTGCTTTTATATCAATGTACTCCGGTGCCGAATAGCTTTTATTGGCGAAGTGATTACAGTGGATCTCATTAATTAGCTCGCCTTATGGACTAGCCGTATAAAATTATCGACTTTAGATCACCCCTTCACTGAGGACAATCAAATGCTTGCCTAGAATCAAATGCTTGTCTAGTTGTTTTTGCGTCATCGAGGAGTTCTAAAGCCTATTTTTCGCGATTTCATGTGTACTTACTTGCACTTGAATGTGTTCTAAGTTTTCTGGTGAACTGGTTGTGAATATAGTAAGTCCAGTTAGCCCGCTCCTTGCGCATTTGAAGTTGGTAACTTCTTTGTGCCACGCATGCCAATCTCTTTCCCTACTGCGTTGATAATCTGACTGGAAATGGAAGACTGAGGGTAGTAGCATTTCGTCCAATGGTACTATTCATGTTCCAGTCTTTAACAATGTTCAATGGAGGTTTTGACATGTCTTTTCCCTCTTATAGTCCAGGATTTCCGTTCGCTTGGCTCACATTTTGGTTTTGTCAGGGGATGGTCTTGCATTATATTTGCAATGACACGGTTGGCGGTGTTACATGCTTTTTCTGTGGATAACATGAGCGATATCAGTATTCGTGGGGTCTATTTCTCTTCCTAAGGAATGACTTGGAGTTTCATACTTTCGAATTCAACGTTTTTGACGGACAAAAAGAGTTGTTAGGCATCGGCTTAAGTTTACCACTGTGTCTCAGCGTGCTTAATACAAACAGCTTTAGGAATCGGCTTAAGTTTACCACTGTGTCTCAGCGTGCTTAATACAAGCAGCATCCACGAGCATATGATGTTCATCCACAGACTTATTTAGTGCAAGTTGAAGTTTACTTAACCGTGCTCTCTGCATTGCCAAACTAGCTCAGTTTCACTAACAGTTTCTGGACCCACGGTCCCTTTGGTTATGCGTTTCATCGTCTTTGCGTTTGTTTCGCAAAAATTTCTTTAAAGTTCTTTCTCTCCGTATTTTCGTCGGTAATATATTGATGCTGTCTCTCACTAGGCATTCGCCCTGATATCATATATATTCTACTCCCAGAGCCCGTTCCCTGAGTGATGGACTAAGTCCTCCTCATGTAAATACGACATGTGTCCGATGGCTATTTGAGGGTGATATGTGTGCTATAGCAAGGGGTGTCTTATAGCATGGCTTAGTCTTCCAATGTTTGGCATAGCCACGAGATTTTGGCGACTGCTCGGTTGGGTTTTTCACTTGTGCGCTTTACATATTTTGAGAAAAATTAAGCTACATAGGAAAGTAGGGCTTTGCACTGTGTCGATCGGCTCAGTTTGTCGGACCGTGTGTTGGGTTACCCACTTCCTCTAGAAATATGTATCTCGTGCAAATTGTTTGTTATCGAAGAGAAGAAGAAGAATGTTACTCTCCAGTTCGACTTCGGACTGACAAAGACGGTAGAAAATGAAATAAAAATTTGATTACTTACCATTGTCCCACACTACCACTGAACAGGATCAGGAATTTATCGGGATTCTATAATTACTAACCTAAGATAAACATAAGCTAGCCTAGGAATTAAAACAAAAACACGGACTACTTTTTGTGTTTCAACAATAATGAGCCCTAAAATATATCTTCAGGTCTTAGATGATGTTCCAGTGTTTCTTCACCTGAGTACCCAATACCGTTCCGATAATGTACATAGATCTTAACTTCGATATCGATATGCTTAGTCCATTGGTAACAATATGGGCCGATGACTCCATCAGCCCATAAAGCAGTGGGTTTGTTGGGTTTTTTCCACTCCAAATTCGACAATTTTGCTTGTTTACATACCGATTTAACCAAAAATGTGTCTCAACAGACAACAAAAATGAGGATCAAGCTGAATCATGTTGTCGTCGCATTCAACGAACCTACGACGCGGTTTCAACTCGTGCACATGCTGGATCTTATAAGCCAAGATCTTTTCGTAAACTCTTCCACGAAGTGAATGGGCATGTCTCCCATTGCTGGCCACGATGGGAATCGACTCTGATGGATTCTCCTCAACACTGTGCTCCACAGCGGCAATAACTTCAACTGTCAAATTGACAATCTGTAGAATAAGTGTTGCCAGTTTAGAACCAACTTACTTACTTAAGTGGCGCTACAGTCCGGAATGAACCTGGTCCTCAACCAACATGCCTCTCCAATTAGCCCGGTCCTTAGCTAACTGCCTCCAGTTGCGCACTCCAAGTTGGTTGAGGTCGGTTTCTACTTGTGCGCGCCACTTAAGGCGAGGTCTTCCTCTACTGCGTCCGACGTCTGGCTGGGAATCGAAGACTGCGAGTCGGAGTATTGGTGTCCATTCGTTCTACATGTCCTAGCCATCTTAAATGTCCAATGACTAGGGGAATGTCGCTGTACAGCTCGTATAGTTCTTGGTTGAATCTTCGTCTCCATAGCCCGTCAACGCAAACGGGACTGAAGATTTTTCGAAGAATTTTCCTCTCGAATCTGCCAAGGATTTCTTCATCCGCTTTTGATACGGTCCATGCTTCAGCGCCGTAGAGCAGGACTGGGATGATTTTAGAACCAAACCTCTACAAAAAATACCTTTACACCTAACGCAATGCCTCGTTAAAAGCTTCTGGTAAAATTTATTTTCCTTTCCTAAATTATTGTGCGTCCTTCTAAAGGGTTCGCCAAATAACTTTTTTTTTTTTGAAAATGCTATAAAAAAAAACGACTGAATATTTTCTCAAATTTCTTTTATTATTTGAAAGTACAATCCTTCCGGTTAATAATGGAAAATAATTTCATTCAAATGGCTGCCTCGGCTGGCCATGCAGTAGCCTACACGATCGGTCCAATTGTTAAGCACATTATCGATTGTGTGCAGCTGTATTTCACCAATGGCTTCACGAATATTGTCAATTGACGCTTTAATTGACGCTTTAATTGTCTCTGGCTTGTCGGCGTAACACTTATCTTTTACGGCACCCCACAAATAATAGTCCAACGGTGTCAAATCGCAGCTCCGAGGTGGCCAAACGACATCAGCTCTGCGGCTGATAATATGATCTTCAAAAACAGGGCGCAAAACATCGAGTGTAGCTTCGGCTGTGTGGCACGTAGCGCCGTCCTGTTGAAACCAAATGTTGCCAATATCCTCCTCTTTAATTTTTGTGAATAAAAATTCGTTCAAAATGTCCCGATAACGATCGCCATTGACTGTAACGGCCACTCCTTGCTCATTTTCGAAGAAAAATGGCCCAATTATGCCTCTGGACCAAAATCCGCACCAAACAGTGACTCGTTTTGGGTGTATCGGCTTTTCAATGTATGCGTGCGGGTTTTCTGTGCCCCAAATGCGACAATTTTGCTTGTTTACATACCCGCCAAGATCAAAATGAGCTTCATCTGAAAAGATGATTTTTTTTTGGCAAAATCGGCATCGCAGGCCCACTTAGCGAAGCGAAAACGCATTGGATGGTCAGTTGGCTTCAACTCCTGAACCAATTGGACTTTGTATGGCGTCATACCAAGGTCTTTATGCAAAATTCGTCTCAACGATATCTCCGAAATGTTCAATTGTTGAGAACGACGGAGAATTGATGTTGATGGCGCTTCACGCACACTTTCTGCAGCAGCAATATTCTCGGGCGTACGCACTGTTTTTGGCTTTTCACGCTTTGGTTTATCGATGCCAGTTTCTTTCACTTTTTTCACAAGATAACGAACATACGGAGCTGACGGTGCTTCTCTTCTTCCAAAATCCGTACGCAATTTTCGCACACATTCTGCAACATTACCATGATTTTCAAAGTAATGTCGCAATATTTCCCAGCGTTGTAAAAAACGTTAGCTGGCGGACCCGTTAATATTGCTTTGTCGTCAGAAAACGTGGCTACCATCGGGGTATATCACACGTCACATCAAATGTCAGGTACAAGATTGAGCCAAATATGCTTCATTGCGTTACTACTCCAAATGTTCATATCAATGGTAGACGAAAGTGTGTACCACGAAGATTCGATATGATCTATATTTGCATGTGCTGTCAAAATGTTAGCCCTTCATAAGCCCTATACGGTTTGACCTGATCGTACATTGCACATTACTACACTCATCCCATGGAAATTTCGTGTATTTTCCTGAGCTCTAATGTTGTTGGCTTGTTGACACATAAATGTTAATATTACGACCGCTCTTAAACTTGAAAACTATTTAAAGGGTAAAAAAGGCCTATATATAGTTTTCAGGGCTTAAAACCGTTTTTTTTTTTTCAATGGTATGACCAACATGTTGGCTTTCATAGCTCACACCTAAAGGCCTGCTCAGAATGCATATCTGTAGCAGGCATCTTGCATCGCTGTCAAAAGGGAGATACATTTCTTGCATGAAGTTGCCCTCTATTCAACTTCAAGCTACAGATACACATTGTGTAAGCGCTTACGGGTTGCCTGGTTTTAAACTTATCAGTCAGCTACAGATACCAGCTACAGATACGCATTTTGATCGGACCTTAACTTCTGGCATATAGCCTCCGCGACTGCGCCTTTACTGTCATCCTGTCGGTCTAATTTTGCACCACTTTTTGAGCAAACCCGGTCTTATGTCGTCAATAGTGCGTCGAATATTGTGATCAATCGTTTATCAGCATATGTCATGATGATTTGACGTACCCCCACAAAAAGTAGTCCAAAAGTGTCAAATTACACGAACGAGGTGGCCAATTCACAGTTCCATTTCTTGAGATGATTCGGTTACCAAACGTTTGGCTCAACAAAGTCATGGTTGCACGCGCTGTATGGCATGTTGCGCCGTCTTGTTGGAACAATTTCTCCTCCAAGTGATTTCCAATGACAGCGCGTCTCATTGTCTTTCAGGATTTCATTTATCGTGGACTATTCTGGTCTAAAGGCACATTGCTTTCCTCTAAATTAATTCGTACTCTACTACCACCAGAGGTAGCAGCATTTACAACTGAAACTGAGGCATAAAAAAATCAGGAATCATTTGCCTGTAGCGTTCGCCATTCACGGTAATTTTGGCACCGGCTTCGGATTTATAGACAAATGAAGTCGATGAAACCAGTGATTTTTCGGGATGTAATGGAGTCTCATGAGGATTGTTCTCACTCGCAAAACGACAATTCTGCTTGTTTACATGCCCGTCAAACCAGAAATGAGCCTCATCGCTGAAGATGATTTGACGATAAAAATCTGGTTTAACTTCCAGTTGATTCTCAGCCCATTCACCGAACACACGACGAAATTGTGGTCCGCTGGCTCCAATTCTTGCACCAGTTGGATTTTTTATGGATGTAGGCCAAGATCATTCCTCAACAATTTCCAAGTAGTAGACGGGCAGAGAGCGAGTTGCTGAAAACGATGTCCGATCGATAAATTAGGGTCCACTGTCACACTCACGTCTACAGCGGCGATGGCTTCTTCTGTACGCACGGTACGGGCTCGATTTGGATGAATATTATTAAATTGTATAAATGTGGTCATGAATGGATCCATAGTAGCTGTTCAGATGGACGATTATGCACACCATAAACTTGACGATGTGCTCTATAAGTTAGGTAAATAGAGCGCGAATTTTGGAAAAAAAATGTCCACGATTTGTAAACGTTGTGCTGGTGTAAGGCCAGTTGGACGCGTTATCGTACGAATTTGACTCGTGCGAATATGCACGGATACGCACAAACAATCCCAACCTTCCAAGTACTATGGGAGCGCGCAAACTGTCTGCGAATTAGACGTACGTATACGTGCGTGTAGTTCCGATGGCGGAACACAATCTTAATGGGATTTTTCGACAGTTTCGTAGGTGGAAACCACTCCACTTCAGTGCGATATCACCGGAATACTGCATATTTGACGCAGTTTCAGGGTGCGCACAAAATTCGTACTATCAGTCTTCAGACGTTTACGTACGATAAAAATTCGTATTCAAGCTCCGACGGCCCTAAGTCTTTCCATGGTTATTTGCCAAAGTATATTGAAAAAAAGTCAAACACGCTTCATTAGTATGGCAGCTAGTTTGACAGTTATCCCTAGAAGTTGCGTGAAGGCAAAATCCTTTACGCAATATCAGCCACAATGTGGAGTTAGCTAATTCCTATGAACAGCCTGGAATCGGCTGATTTGCTTTATTTTGAACTGAAGCCATTACTGAGTTGTCTCACCAGTGCCCCCTTGTCTATGGCGGTGGCCTTTAATTAATTTTGAGCAATTATGCCCTAAAAATCGGCGTATGATAGTAATTGCACAGATGTTGGTTTCTGAGTTTTTGACAATACTCTCAAGAATAATGTTGAAGTTCTTCAATAACAGCGCATTCCCTTGTTTTTAAGCTCATTCAGGATTTCATTTATTGTGGACTATCCTGGTCTAAAGGTGCACTACTACCATTAGAGGATGAGTAGCTAGTTGCAGCCACATAATGAAAAGAAATTAACCACGCGCATTAAGCTGTCGGCAACTATCCATGTTCTTGATCATAATGAGGTTGTTGTAGACAAAAAGTTAACGTTGGAACCACCCTCCCATTTTTATATATAACTAGCGCGTTGTATTTAACGTCTATACTCTCGTAAACTTAGAAGTATTTGGCAAACAGAAAATATATTGTCGGATCTGTCAATGAGAAATGTCGAACAATTTCTTTGCCAGATGACAGCCTGACATTTTTTTTTTATTTATAGACCTGACAATCGTCTAAACATAGCTTCATACCACACCACTAATAAGGATCGACCAGGTTGTTGATGACCGGTTTCAAGCGTTAACATAATAGGTACTTGTCGACTTTCTAAATGGGTCTTCTTTGTTGTTGATCGGGCATCTGATTCTGAGATTCCAACCTTCAAACATTATCTGACCAAACTTTGATGGGTAATGAGTTTTTTTTGCACCTAACCAAGACGTCTGCCGTGGTTTTATATAGCTCGGCCGTCATTCCTACAACCTTCTGCCTTACGGAGGGTCATCTTACGGTTCACACAACTAACCTGTGATTGCTTGACAAAGCTTCTCCCAGTCACATTTAGATCAATGTAGATCCGTTGTGAAGAGCTTGGCTTGCCCATCTTAGCGGCGTGATGAGTAGGCCAGTCAGAACAACACTGCGATTATTTTTGCCGGCTCTCCTCTGCCATATCATCCGATTACTATCAACTGTCATGAAAAGCTACCGTTCGGCATAAAACTGTAGGTCCCGTCATAGTGCAAAAAGTATTCAAGCATTTAAGAACAAGAACGGTCAAATAAAAAGCTAGGATCTAAGTCCTGTTCCTTCAAAAATTGTTTTAAATTTGTAAGCGACTTTCTCCGACCCCCCAGATGCATATGTCTTGGCGGTCTCTGGCGATTGCAGTCTTTCGACATTAAATTTTTTCACAGTATTTCTGTTTTTTTTGTGGCGTGGTGGATATCCGCATCCTTACCTTGGCTACAACAAAGGTAGTGGTCCGAGTTGATATTAGCCCCTCGGAATGTTCGGACATCCAAAATACTGAATGCGTGCCTCTTGTCTATCGCAATGTGATCTCTGTTGACTGTTCATTGATCTGGAGACCGCCATGTCCCCTTGTGGATATCGAGGTGAGGAAACCGTGTGCTGGCTATAGTGGCATTTCGTTCCGTAGCTAACTCAATTAGCATAAGTCCGTTACCAGACGTGTTGTCGTGTAGGCTATATTTTCCGACAGCACTGCTAAAGATGTCTTCTCTTCCTACCTTTGCGTTAAAATCTCCCAGCACGATTTTAACATCGTACTTTGGTAGTCGCTCATAGGTTTTGTCGAGGAGCTCGTAGAAGCAATCATTAGTTATATCGTCTTTTTCCTCCGTCGGAGCATGAGCGCACATCAGGCTTATGTTGGCGAATTTGGCCTTGATGCGGATTGTTACTAAGCGTTCGCTAATGTCTTGGAAACATAAGACTTCTTGCCTAAGTCTGGCACTTATAACAAATCCGCATCCGAATAGTCGCTGTTTCTGCTCACTATAACACGGTCCGTAGTAGATGTCACAGTTTTTCATCCTCTTTTTGCCCGGCCCATCCCATCGTATTTCCTGGATGGCAGTAATGTCTGCTTTGTAGCAGTTTAGGACTTCCGCTAGTTGCTCGCCTGCACCTCTCCTGTTTAATGTTCTCACATTCCAGGTGCAGATACGAACGTCGTTGTTCTCGTCGTTGTTCGTCAACAATAATATCAGTCCTTTCCGAGGCTATTGGTTGCTTCGTAACATAAGCTTTTTTCCGTGGATGGGTAGTTAACCCAAAGCACAACCTCCGACCTGGAGGGCCAGGCCCTTGTTTTGACCCTAGGACAGCGGGCTGGAAAAAATACCGATGTCAGTAGCCCATTTTTGGGGTATGAGCGCTGCCGTTGACCCATTGAGGGCTCCTCCGCCACCAACTCTTTTCCAACACCCTGGCTCAGTATTGGAAATCCCTATAGACCTGGTGTTCAAATATGTCGAAGCAGCTCAAATAGGGATTTCACTATCAGTTCGATCAAACTAGAGCTGTAGGCGCCACCGTTGACTCCATCTAGGGAATTCCTACGCTGCCGCCTGAGAGTGAGTGCCTTAGTGAGTGGACACTCCTCACCCCCCTCTCGTTTGCTGCCACCAACGACCTTCCACAGGGGTTCAATACCCCATCTCCAGTCGAGGTACTAGGCACCCACCAGTCAGCAGCGTGGAGGTGAGAGTAGGAGTTGATAGTGAGACGCTAGAGTGAGAACGCTTGTGTCCTCATATAATCGCATCACTGTCCTTAAGCACATTGCGCATCTCATACAACGAAAATTTACAATGTGGGGTACTGATATTGATACCTCCGTGTTCATATTGGTACCACAGCATCAAATACGAGCATAGTCGACGCATACGAACGACAAAATTACCCTTCGCACTTCCCGCCCGCGTCTCGGCTACACAATTTTTAGCTATGACGCGTACTCTATGGTTTTATAGGTCCTACCAGGAGATGGTGCGCACGCCAAATAGCTTCAAAAGTTGCATATCTGCGTCAATTTGTATCTCAAAATATGTGCGCATTGCAATTTCCAGCTTAAGCCCCCATTTATATATACCACCTTCCAGTCCTTGAACTTTCAAAAATGTCTTAAAATATTTGCTTGTCGCTTGAACGAAAAAGTTTTAAATTAAATTTCTGACATTATCGCCAAAAACCGGAACCAAGCTCCTCCATTCGTTTGTCCCGAGGTTTGTCCGTGCAAAGTTTAATTTTTGCCACAAATAAGAGGATCTTGTCATGATAGTTTTACACTCTTGAATGTTTGGCAAACAAAAAAGTGTATGAAGTCAAGAGGGAACTACCGCAACACAGTGATTACAGGTTTCATTATTGGATTACGATGATTGATTATCCCGCTACATGCTGTACAATATAATGCTCATACATTGTGTATAACATTTAACGATAACGACGTGAATCGTCAAGAGAATGCTCTCCCTCTCGCTCTCTGGTCCTGCTCTGTGTATTCAAAAACCATACACGTTTAAGCCGAAGAGCGCAATTTCAAATTAAAGTCACATAGACCGGAGAATGCAGGAAAGAGGAACACTAACAAAAAATGCTTCTTGGTTTTGCCACAAGAATCATGCTCAGTTTGGTGGACATGCTCCTTATTTTTTTGTCCTACCACCACCACCACCCCCTTCCATCACCTGTGTAAACTATATCCGTCTTCTGTTTCACAACAAGGATGGATGGAGTAGGAGGATGACTCTCGTTTGCTCTCCCGCTCTATCTCTCTTGGACCTGCTCCGGGGTCGTCGTCGTCAGACTGTATAACAAAGTTATGATTTTCAACTCGCACCACGATACAAAGTTTATAAGTGTGGCTGGCATCAATGCCATTTAGCAACAGCATCCTCGTGCAAAAAAAAAAAAAAAACAACGATTGATAATTTTTGTGTAAGAAAAAAAAAGTTTATCTCTTCGAGAAACACAAAAAAAAGGTCACAGCGACTGTCGAAAAGTATATATTACCTTCGAAACGGACTATAGTACGCTTGTGCATTCAAAATCAGCGAGAGCGGCAAAAAAGTGACATTGGATTGGATTTTTTTTTTTGCATGTTTCCTCTGTCCTCGTCGCTGTTGGTTTTTTTTTTTTTTGATTTAATTTCCTTTTTTTGCGCTGCTCCTCGTGTGCAAAACTTGAAATGCAGGAATATGGTGGAAGAGCGAGGAATATGTCTGTACACTGGGATGGATATTGTGTGATGGTAGTCGTTGTCGGCGGCGGTGTTCAGTTTCCGATAGGAGGTATGCTTTTGCACACATATAGCATTGGAGCCGGTGGATCTTCGTCTCGCGAAAATCAATCTTGATCTGGAGTTTATTTTATTTAATTTTGCCTGGCTCTCCTGGGCGCGCGCTCACACACATCTATACACGACGGAGATTTTCTGCACTGCAATGTGGATGCACTCTGGCGGTTGGTCTTGGTTTCCCAGTAGACAACCGACGACGAGGACACGACGTGCAGCAGTAAGTTGTGCGGAAAAAAGTGAAAGAATCCAAAGAAAATCAACTAAAAAAAAAATAAGCGGACTGCACAAAGCCATCAGCGACACAGACACAGCTTCCTTGGAAAATTTTGTATCTCGAACGAGGAGAGCAACACACTTTTTCGTTAGTTTGTTGCTAAGGGTACATTTTTTGTTCGTTTCTTGTTCTCGTGTGTGGAATACTTGTTTCGGAAAAGACGGTTGAAAAATGGCGAAAATTGTGCAAAAAGTGCGTGCAAAAAAGTGAATTACACAAGAACATCAAGAAAAAGAAAAGCAAATTGCAAAACGGAGGGCGAAAGAGCGATAGAGAGAGCGTAAGGTACGCGCGGACTACAATCAGTATCACATATCCGTCGGCCAAAGCTCCCACATAACGTTTTTTACTACCTTTCCATATTTTTTAAGTGGCCTGTTGAACAATTCTCGTCTAGGACACACATCAGTATTCAGTATGGGTGGTGTGTGGTGTATACATGTATTGTTTGTCTATATGTCCCGCCTCACATCATCCTATCCCATAGGAAAATCTTTAGAAAGGACTTGTTCAATTAACAACCCCATGAGGTGGGTTTTCTCTACTCTCCTTGATTCGTTCTCTCTGTGAATACCTTTTTTTTTTTGTTTTGAAATACATATACACCTTTAAACAGAATCCTACGCGCATAACGAAAAGGATACTCATCTAACACATCTCTGTATCTATTTTAGATATCCTGGTACAAGGCGAAAATTCATCTGTATCAATGCTGCCGTGAGAGGAGTAGCAGCCCAGAGTAGTAATGTGCGCTTAATTACCTCGTTACCGCACTAAATAGTGTCTGTTGTGTGTGATTGTTGCTTGTCCTGTTTTTTTTTGTTTTTGTTAATGAGACATTGGGTGACAACAAACATCAATTCCATCATCCCAGGATAACAACAAAACAGCCAAAGAGGGAGAGGAAAAAAAAACGCATCAGTGTGACGAAAAAAAATCATGTCCTGCACACAAAATGGCAGTAATCGGGAATTTGTCGAAGGTTGGACACTTGCGCAGACTCTCGGCGAAGGTGCCTATGGCGAGTAAGTACACATAAAAATTAAAAAAAAAAAAAAAACATAAATTTCATTTTGTAGAATTATTTTACACACAAATGTCCTTTTTTTTCTTGTTGCATTCCCATCCTACTACAAATCCTCATGTATAACCCACAAGTAGAACTTATCGTCCCACATACACGTATACATGAGCCGTTCTCTACATCATCCACCACCCTTGCGCAGAGCAACACATTTTTATAATATTTGCTCTCCTGCAAAATATAATCCTTTCCCTCCTTTTTGTACATGTAGGTATTTTTTTTTTAAGTCTAACAGTGCTTCTCAAAATGTTTCTAATTTGGCGTTTTAAGGATACCATTGGGCGAAATGTTTAGAGCAACACTGTCCACTTGGTGCAGAACCAATATTTGAATTTAAATTCCTAAATACCACTAAATACCATCTCAGGCATAAATTTGTGGTAGAAGAGTGGAGTATTTTCGGAAGGTCTTACACCAGTGATTAGGCGTCCATTGGGGTTGGTAATTTTAATTCAATCCACGGTCAAAAGGCCAATCAGTGTGATGTGATAGTTGGGAATGAATAACTTACCCTGATTGAGATTCAAACCAGCTCTTACATAATCCTTCCTTGGGGCTAGTTACCAAATGCAGATCGCTTTTAAAGCGATACCTCAATATCGAAATCTTCGCATTTATTTATTATCAAATGCAAATGCGAGCGAAAATAATATTTCCACTGTTTTCCAGTTTTTCCATTCTGACTTCCAACTTTCCAATTATTTTTCCCAAAAAAACTAACAGGTAGTCCACTTTGGCTTTTAATTCATTCATTTCTTTGGTTATTTTCTTGTCGAGGTTGACTGATTGCATTCGCCAGCAATCCGTCACATATTTACCTATCGCGCTCAATAAAAGCGAATTGTTTTTGGGAATAAAAAAATGCGCTTTTGGAAATAACCCCCCCTGTATGTTGTAAGACAAGACACACAGTAAGTAGTGCATTTCTTAAAATTCGCATGGATGGCTTATGCAGTTGCTTATGTTCTTTGAATCAAAATCTATCCCCAACCGCCATTCTTTAACTTTTGGTAAGAAATGTTCTTTTCAAATCGTTGTCGTCCAACAAACTCCCGAAATTGCACCCATGAACCAATAAGTGCTTCCCGCATCAACATCTTATTAATCCACGTTATGGAAGCTTTTCAACGTAACACGTTGAACGCAACCGGCTGTCAAGTGAAAGAAGTCGACAATCATATGGCCGCAGGTTGTGAAACTCATGCGTACTTCTTTCTTTGTAAAAGGTCCGCCAAATAACTTTTTTTTTGAAAATGCTTTAAAAAAAACTACTGAATATTTTCTCAAATTTCTTTATTTATTTGAAATTAAAATCCTTCCGGTTAATAATGGAAAATAATTTCATTTAAATGGCTGCCTCGGCTGGCCATGCAGTAACCTACACGATCGGTCCAATTTTTAAGGACATTATCGATTGTGTGCAGCTGTATTTCAGCAATGGCTTCACGAATATAGTCCTTTAAAGCGTCAATTGTCTCTGGCTTGTCGGCGTAACACTTATCTTTTACGGCACCCCACAAATAATAGTCCAACGGTGTCAAATCGCAGCTCCGAGGTGGCCAAACGACATCAGCTCTGCGGCTGATAATACGATCTTCAAAAACAGGGCGCAAAACATCGAGTGTAGCTTCGGCTGTGTGGCACGTAGCGCCGTCCTGTTGAAACCAAATGTTGCCAATATCCTCCTCTTCATTTTTTGTGAACAAAAATTCGTTCAAAATGTCCCGAAAACGGGTCGCCATTGACTGTAACGGCCATTTCTTGCTCATTTTCGAAGAAAAATGGCCCAATTATGCCTCTGGACCAAAATCCGCACCAAACAGTGACTCGTTTTCGGTGTATCGGCTTTTCAATGTATGGGTGCGGGTTTTCTGTGCCCCAAATGCGACAATTTTGCTTGTTTACATACCCGCCAAGATCAAAATGAGCTTCATCTGAAAAGATGATTTTTTTTGGCAAAATCGGCAACTTCGCTAAGTCGATCGCAGGCCCATTTAGCGAAGCGAAAACGCATTGGATGGTCAGTTGGCTTCAACTCCTGAACCAATTGGACTTTGTATGGCGTCATACCAAGGTCTTTATGCAAAATTCGTCTCAATGATGTCTCCGAAATGTTCAATTATTGAGAACGACGGAGCATTGATGTTGATGGCGCTTCACGCACACTTTCTGTCACAGCAGCAATATTCTCGGGCGTACGCACTGTTTTTGGCTTTTCACGCTTTGGTTTATCGATGAGGATGTCAGTTTCTTTCACTTTTTTCACAAGATAACGAACATGGGAGCTGACGGTGCTTCTCTTCTTCCAAAATCGGTACGCAATTTTCGCACACATTCTCCAACATTATCATGATTTTCAAAGTAATGTCGCAATATTTCCCAGCGTTGTTCAAGCGTATACACAACCAAATTCGTTCAGCGGAAGGATAAAACTAAATATCTGTCAAATCAGAGATGAGCTTAGTGTTACCATTCACGAAATAAGCACGAGTTGAAAAAAAAAAAACGTTAGATGGCGGACCCGAAATAAAATGGATATTTCTCTGATGGATCTATGATTTTGGACAAAAACCAAATGATGAAATTCAGCCACAATGTCTTAGGGTTTCAGATGTTGAATGATATAGTTACAGCTATCATTACCTCATTGGAAATTGTATGTTATCTACTGTTTGGGTTTTTTTTTTATAAATTGATGTTTTGTTTTCCATTGGCAAAAAATACATTTGTTTTTATCCTGATCTGTCAAATGACCGATTTTGACAGCTGTTGTGTTCCAGTAGTAGTAGTAGTAGATGTATTGAGACTTCAAGATTTTTACAATAAATATTTATGTCTTACATAAATTAGTATTTATAAAGCCGACTTGGAATTGGTCTGGCTGTCACAGAGAGATTTCAAATTTGACATGGTTTGACGATAAAGAAAGGCAATAAAACTAGACAGTGTTCAATGAAGTTAAACATGTTCGCTCAATAGAAACATGACAGATCGTATGGAACTTAGAACTTCGAACTAGGTAACAATATAACAGAGAGAAAAAAAAAATCTTTACACCAGTCATACCAAACTGCATGAAAGGTGAAACAGAAGATTTATGTTTTAAAGAACTAATGCTTAATGAATATAATAAATCAATTAATAAATCTATTTTGCAAATGCTATTGGATAGTTATTGTTTATAGAGGCGATAAAAGAAAAAAATAGGAATCCATTTACAATGTAGGGGTATGGATAGAAATTAGGATATGATTTATTAATAGTATGCTTTAAAAAAATATATAATAAAATAAAATAAAATATGTACATTTCTGGATTATTACAATCATTTAAAAAGATATAAAATTTTGAGATAATCTTATCTTTTACTCTTGTTTACATTATTTATATAAAATTTTGTTTAAAGTAGGTTATTGGTTTGGGTGTTATTTAAATGTGATCTTAAACTTTTTAGTTATCCTTTTGCGAAATGAGGGTTTCATCCTCTATAGGTTAGGACATTACTTTTCTTGTAGAAGTTGGGTAAGAAATGACCATTTATCTCGAAGAGAGGTGTGGACCGTTCATTGAGGATGCTAATCGGGGAAATATAGTATCTGTCAAGTATCGAAAAACGAATGCTATCATTATAGATACACTAGTCGGCATAAGTATTTTGACGAAATAAAAATCGTGCATTTTTGAGTTTAACTTCTAAATGGCTTGACAAGAATTCATGTTTATTTTTTCATTTTTATATATAACTAATACAAACTTAAAAATAGGCAAACAAATATTTTTTCATAGAAGTCAAAAAAGATATAAATTAATTTGTAATTTCGTGTGTTGGCATAAGTATTTTGACAAGTATATAACTCTAAGAAAAAACATTTTAAACTTAACAAAAGTAAGTAAATAAAGAAGAATTTAGTAAAATATATAACCTCCTTTGGCTTCAATAACTTTTTGAAGGCGTCTCGGTACTGAATCTACTAAATTTTGAAGAATCTCTGGAGATATCTCTTCCCAAAGGGAAGTGACCTCAGAAATCGTCTCCTCTCTGGTTTTATTTAAAGAAACTGTTCTTTTGCGTTTCAAAAGAGACCAGACGTTTTCTATTATATTTAAATCTGGACTTTGAGGTGGCCAGTCCAAAGTGGCAACACCAACATCCTTCAAAAATTTAGTTATTATCCAGGCTTTGTGGCATGGGGCATTGTCCTGTTGCAGGATAAATGATTCACCAATAAGCCTACCTCCGGAAGGAAAGGCATTATCATTTAGGGTTCTTAAATATTGACCTTGGTTCATCGAGCCGGTGATAGGAACCAATTCACCCAGGCCATTATACGCAAAACATCCCCAGAACATGACAGAGCCTCCACCATGGCTCACTTTTTGTCTTTTTTGCCTTTCTACCTTTGGCAATCTAACGTAAAATTTGTTTTTTGATGAGTTATACTCAAAGGAGCTTTCTGTCCATAGAACGCTTCTCCAGTACTCCTTTGGCTTGTGTAGATGTTCCTTTGCGAAAGACAGTCTTTTAAGCTTGTTTACCTTTGATATGTACGGCACGTCCTTAGCTTTAAATGTTTTAAAATCTCCTTCCATTAAACGTCGTCGGACAGTGCGCTCACTGATTGGATTCGTTGCCGTCAAATTCCATTGATTTGCAGCAGTTTGAGGCTTCAGGAATATATTTCTTTTAAATTCCCGTAGAAGGGTTCGGTCTTCAGTGGGCGTTGTTTTGCGCTTAGCACCTGATCTCATTAGGTTTGTGATGTCATTATGCTTTTTAAACTTATTGATTTGATAGTGCACAGTTTGACGTGACACATTAAACTCACTTGCTATGTCTTTTACTGCCGTTCCAGCGTTAAACTTCGCTACCATTGAAGATCTGACAACCAAACTCAACTCAGCCGTTTTACCCATGGTTTTTCATAAATTTTAATAAATTTTTATTTTGTTATCAACGTTTAATGTAAATTAAAGTTAACTACACAAGTTTTTTGGTTATCACGTGCTCAAAACTGTTAAAATATTTACACAAAGTTTCCGTCAAAATACTTATGCCACGTAAAAATTCTTTGTCTGCATGCGTTCTTATCAGCAGAAAGAGAATGCAAAAGGTAAACAATACAAAACTTGGCATGCATAGAGCTAAAAATAGATTCTTTGTTTCGCGCATCATTTTTGCACCGTTGTTTTAACGATACCAAGCAAAGTTAGTCTCAATAGTCACAAAAAGGTTTCGTCAAAATACTTATTCCGACTTGTGTATCTTGGATAATGTTATTATTGTGATGTCTAAGGTTGGGAAGTCTTGATTTTGCTAAGTTTGTAAGGTAGGATAATAGTGGTACAACACCAGAGTTCTCATATATGACCTTATTTCTAAACCATTTGCCAGAAGGTCTTCTAAATTTCATCATGCATTTTCTTAGTATGGATCTTTCAAAACGTTGTAACTCATGGGCTACTGTTGGGGAAATTTGAAACCATAAAGCAAAGCCATAGACGAGTATTGGGCGGATGAGTGTTTTAAACATCAGAAGTTTAGTTTTAGATTCAACCTCAATGGAATTCAGGAAAACTTTTAGTTTTGCACTGGCTGCCTTACTCCTGTTCAGGACCTTCCTGGCATGGGGATTCATTTTCCATCTTTCATGTAAGAAAATACCGAGGTATTTTATGAGAGGTTTTATAATTAGTATGTTTCCCTCCAAGGTAAGAGTGAGTTGCTTGCTTTCTCTGACAGCGAGATGATGCCCTCTCGGAGAAGCATTTCTGAAACAAATAAGTTCACATTTGGTGGCGTTAATCTTGGTCTTTCATGTGAGTCGAAGATTATGGTGTCGTCTGCATATAGGATTGAGTTTGAGAATTGAAATTCTGAAGGGAAGTCATGGAGAAAAATATTAAATAGGAGAGGACCAAGTATAGAACCTTGGGAAACTCCTGAAGCTACTGGAATTGGTGAGGAAATATTGTCATCAAGATAAACATTAAGACTACGGTCATCAGGGAAGCTAAACATCCTGTTGTGTTGTGTTCCATTGGGTAAACAAATTGATTTTTTTTTATCTCATATCAATCCCTTCTTCGACTAAAACCAAAACCATTGATAGCCGTCAGTTTGACAAGAGTGATTTTCGTTTTGATTTATAATTTTTTCGGTTGTGAAAAACTATTGTTAATCATTAAAATGGTAGCAGTTATAAGTGAAATATTCAGATCTATCGCGAATAAATTTTCCCGGGAATTTTTCACTTGTCACCAATGTAAATCAGATTGCTGAATGGGAACTGTTTCCCGGGAAAATTTGTTCACGATAGGCCTGATTAATTAAAAAAAAAACAACTTGTGTGTGAGTGGAAACGAAAAACCAATACAAAGACAAAAAAAGAATCAATCTGAAATCGTGTTCCATTGGCAACAAAAAAGATCAAATTTCAGATCTAAATTTGAAATTACCAATGGAGAACACCATAAATCATTGGCGAGTTGGTGTTAAAACGAAGCCTATTAATTTTAAAACAAGTGAATATAGAAATATTTTAGTTTTTAATTTAAACTTTCGCAGAAAATAACTTTTTGTTTTTCCATGCCATGATCAGGATTAATATTTTTGTAGTAATCACTAATCACAGAAATATTCAGCCCTATCGAGATATCCTTCGGAGGTGAAAATTCTCCGATTTTGTACAAGGTGGCGCAAAAGTTGTCACCCGTCGCAAAAGTTGTCACCCGATGTTTTTTGGCCGCCATTTTTTAAAGTGTTTTGCAAAAAAATCGAAACAATTATTATAGGTGGCTCATAAGACATGAATCATGGAATAATTTTTTCTACTTTTTTTGCTGAAGAATTTAAATATTTGCAACCAAAAAACATCGGGTGACAGCTTTTGCGACGGGTGACTACTTTTGCACCACCTGTTATGATTCGGGGGATTTTTGCTTTAAGGTATTCTTCCGAAAAGCTGTTCGGAATATTTCTCCGACATTTTGTAACGCATCCCGGCGAATTGCGTTGAGGTGCATTTTTCTTGCAATTTTTGAAAGCTAAGTGCCATTCTTTTTCCGATTTCCTCCGATACAAATGCATAGCGGAATTATTTATGCGTTGCGAAAAATTGTCCGCTCCGATGGATACCTCGATAGGGCTGAATGTTTGTCGTTCCTCCTAAATAAATCACATTCCTTCCAATGATGTGTGTTCACTTCTTTGTTTGTTCCAATCTGTCACCGTAACCTCAAGTACTGTCCATCCCCCACATAATTTTCCAATGATTTCTATAATCAACTTGACAAGTAAAATTTGAGTTCCATCATGTTTTGTGTTCGAACGAGAGTGGATCCTAAGAGTTCATTCTGGGGGTCAATTCTCGTTCTGTGAAGTGATGAAATTGTATCATGGCTTTACGCTAAATGCGATTCTCGATATCTGAAAAAGTGAGGCCAAAAGTCTAATTTTTTCCGTATGAAGACTTTTTTATCGCAGCCAAATTATTCTAGAACGGCTGTGAAAAAAGATGTTAAAATCAAGAAATCATAAAAAAATTGTTCACTTCACAACTTCACAGAACGAGATTGTCCCCCAGGTTGTCCATAAGGGATGTTCCGATATGGTTATCTGTCAACCCAAAGGTCAGAATGGGCACGTGTCTTTGAATTAAGTTCAGTATATTTCGGCAATTATAATGCAAAGATTTACACCCCTACAACGTTAGAAAATAGTGGCCATTTTGTTCGCCCGAAATTCCAGTTCTGTGAGTCAAACTTTTAAATGTCATTTCTGGGTTAATGGGTCTGTTAACATGCAAAATTGCATTTTTTTTGAGTGGTTTACATGCGAAGTCTGAAATTCAACATTGCTGTCAATGGCGAGCGCTGTATACAGATTATTCAAAAAAATTCTGTAGGAGACAAATAGTTTCAGCAGCACCGTGCTAAAACATGTAAACGGTATTCCTGACCTCTTGAGTGCGCGCAAGTTAAAATGCAAGGACGGCCCAACATGGTAAACTTTTGCTTAGCGAATCAGTTCATGATTTGATTTCCATGATTTCAATTATCCAGTTAGGTCATGTGGTTTTTGTGGTTATCAGCAATCGCGTATGCAGATGAACCAGCTACAGTTGATGACTTAAAAGCCAACTTTACGTGCGTTATTGTCGAAATAAGGTCGGATATGCTGATAAAATTGTTCAAAACTGGACCATAGGGTGGCATTATTCGGCCCTATCGAGGTATCCGTCGGAGCGGACAATTTTCCACAACGCATACTTCGTCGGAGGTTTAAATTTCATTCGAGGTATGTGTCATCGGAAAAAATACTACACAAATGCGACGGCTTCACTTCACTACAATTCGTAAATAAATTCCGCTAAGAATTTGTGTCGGAGAAAATCGGAAAAAGAATGGCACTTAGCTGTCAAAAATTGCACGAAAAATGCACCTGAACACACTTCAACGCAACGCGTTACAAAATGTCGGAGAAATATTCCGAACAGCTTTTCGGAAGAATATCTCGAAGCAAAAATCTTCCGAATCGTACAAAATCGGAGAATTTTCCGCTCCGACGGATACCTCGATAGGGCCGAATATCACGCCATGTGTCCCTAATTGTTTTCAAACACAAAGTGCCATAGGATTTGCGATCTAATGAGTCCAAATATTAATCCTTTGAATAATTTTTCTATGTTATTATTTTTTTTTCTAAAAGTTCTATGCCAATCCCTTAGTGTGGTGCTACATTCTTGATGAACAAATCCTCTGGAGCTAACGTGGTAGTATGACAGACACCACAAAAAAAAAGCATTTTTTCCGTCGTTATTTTTAAAATATTGTCTCTCGGTTTCTCAGCACCTTCCTGTCGTATACTCAATCGGCGAGCGTGCTTTAGTGAAACACGAGCGGTCGTAACGTGCCCATGCCATGGTGCGAAAGGGGCTGTCCACGAGTCGAACCACCACGAGTAACAGTTATATGCTCGTAGTGTCTCCTAAGCAACGTGTCAGTAAAATTGTGTTGCTAAGCTAAGTTTGTTGTTCGTTTCTTAGATGCCTCACCCAAATAACAACTAATAGTCTCATAAATCTAAAAGAACGTCGTCTGGAACCGTTGTAAGTGGTTGGACGAAGAAAGTGAACACGAGTTCAGCGATTTTGTTTATAAATCGAATTTTCGGACGAAAACCGAATTATTGCAAGTCATGCAGCTGCGCGATCATGTGCGATAAATTTCGTCGGAATATCTGTTTGAATGATAGTTTTAACGAAAACCTCGGTAGAGAACTCTGCGATTTCGAACGAATCGGGGAACTTTTCTTGCAAACAGATACCTTGATAGGCCTCTCTAGCCCAAAGAAACAAAAGTTGGCAAGAGATTTTTTTGGTTGATTTCTGACGAGGTTCGTAGCGGAACCGATATAGATAATGTTCCTCCAAACCTAAAATTTTTAGCACTCGACGTTGATGTTCTGTCCTATTCTTGTTCTTGTTGATAGCATATATTTCATCTTATCCTGGTTTGCTGCTATACCTACTTTAGTCGCTCCTTTCTCTATACTGCCAAACGCGATGGTGGCATTTCGTTTAGTAAAACCAATGCTGTCAATATCGTCGTAATACATAGGTTCAGACATAAATGGAAGATTGTGCCTCTGGTGTGGGCTTGGGACATTTATCCTCTATCCTCTCAAGAATAATGGTAAAGAAGTCTCATGACAATACGAAGGGGCCTTTTAACCCAGCTAGCAATATGTAGTGATTGTTCCTTTTGCTAAAAACGGACGACAAAAGAAATTGCTCCAATCACAAGTGAAGCACTGTTCTCGTGTCTCCGGGAAAGTATTGGTGTGCCATATTTTATAAGAAAAACTGACAGTCTAAATCGCAATCAGCCTAGTCTACAACCAACATCTCTCGATTACAGCAATTGACACCAACAGACCATTGTTGGATATTTAAAGATGGCAGGATACCCTCTCAACTGCTGAGTATTGCCTGCATTGATTACTGTTCCTCCTGTTGGTATTACAATTGATCAATCTATGGTCCAATTGCACCTTGTCATTAAGTACCGTTTTAGACAGTGTCGGTGAACACTAACCAATGGTTACTAACATTGTAATCGACCTGGAGAAGCTATTATTTAAAGTCAATCTAGGTTGAACAAACTGGTAACTGAGTAGTGAGTGATCCAGCAAATGGGATTATAAACGAGAAGACGATCAGCTCTATCGAGGTATCCGTCGGAGCGGACAATTTTCCGCAACGCATACTTCGTCGGAGGTTTAAATTCCATTCGAGGTAAGTGTCATCGGAAAAAATTCTACACAAATGCGACGGCTTCACTTCACTACATTTCGTAAATAAATTTCACGAAGAAATCGTGTCGAAGGAATTCCGAAAAAGAATGGCGCACTTGGCTGTCAAAAACTGCACGAAAAATGCACCTGAACGCAATTCGCCGGGATGCGTTACAAAATGTCCGAGAAATATTCAGATCAACTTTTCGGAAGAATACCTCGAAGCAAAAATCCTCCGAATCGTACAAAATCGGATAATTTTCCGCTCCGACGGATACCTCGATAGGGCCGGATATCTGTTTAGTTGTATCATGATTACAACCCACCAGTAGATGTTGCATTTATCGGTTTTATTCCGATTACCGAGATCAATGCCTCTACTCTAGGAATGTGCGCGTATCACTGGAAAGTAATAGTATAGTTCGGCTCTTGTGTTTGACGAGTTCATGAATCGAGTTTGTTTGACCTGTTCTAAGGAAGGTGTGTGGCGTCAAAATCAGCGTATGTGTACCAACTCTCACCTACAGTCATTCTTTCCTTATCGGTGAGGTTATTATTAGGAAGAAAAGGTCAAGCTTCATTGCAAAGTATAAAAGCCACCCAGTACTGTTTATTCGTTTACAAATATCGGTACATTCATTTCGTGGTGTCAAGTTAGTTTGCAGAGCTAGCATTTGACACCTGTCAAACTCAGCTATCATTTGAAGTGTCATAATAGGTCTGTTCCCGTACTTTTTCAGTAAAAATTAGTAAATTCTCAAATATCTTGGAGTGGGGGTATATTATCTCAGAAAGAGACAAAATTACCAAAAAGTACGGGAACGCGTTTAAGTAAAAAACAGTAAAATGCAAAATCTTCCATAAAGTTGATGGATAAAGCTCCAAATGCTGTGCACGGTGGCGAATCGATTCATTCGGGTCCTCTTCAACACTTTGCTCCACAGCGGCAACTGTTTCTTCGATGCGCACTGTTCGACGTCTCTGCGGATGCGTATTATCACATAGAGTAAACGTAATGCGAAAATGATCCATGGTTAACCGAAATAATTGCTCTGATTATGTCGACCATAAAATGGACGGAACTTCGCAAACTGAACCATTCTTTTCAAAATAAATTTACACGATTTGCAAGCGTTGTTCATTTGTCAACCTGTTCATGACGAAATGACAAACCAAACTGAAAATAAATGACATTAGAGTTGCCCGATTTGACCACAAATCGAATAGAGATAAAACTGACATTTTGTGGTCAAATCGGGCAACGCTAATGTCATTTATTTTCAGCTTGGTTTGTCATTTCGTCATGAACATGTTGACAAATGAACAACGCTTGCAAATCGTGCAAATTTACCTCTAACAAAAAACACCCGTTATGTTCTCCTCAGCTCATAATGGTCTGCTTTTGTGCCCGGACTAAGTGTCGGCACAGCAAGTATTTCGAATAACGAGTAAGAAGATTTGGACCAATTGGACTCTACATCGACGATGTAGCTATGAACAGTGACGTTTTGTCCATTGGTGCGTACTGGCAATACATACTTTGTTGGTTGGTAGCATGCATGATACAATTATGTCGTCGAAGCTCATGGCACATGAGAAAAGTCATATTTGTAGTAGTTTTATCATGCCATGATACAAATAAACAGATATCCTCTTCACGTATCCTCCGTCATCGGCGTACACGTTTGAAAAATCAAATCTAAAGAGTGAGCGTGCACTTGCACTTACAGCAAGATAACGCATTTGAAAAAGGCCTAGTCAAACTAAGCATACCACCCTGTGAAATAATCACTCTGTCGAGGTATTCCGTTCGGAAGAAAATTTTCTCCGGTTTGTTTGAAATCGGAGAATTTTCTACCAAGATATTCTGCCCTTCGAGGTATCGGTCGGAGCGAAAAATTCTTCGATTTTGTACGATTCCGATGATTTTTGCTTCGCATTCGACTTTTGTAACGCATCCCGGCGAATTGCATTGAAGTGCGTTCAAGGGCATTTTTCGTGCAATTTTTGACAGCTAATTGCGCGGTTCTTTTTCCGATTTCCTCCGGCACAAATTCTTCGCGGAATTTATTTACGAAATTGTAGTAAAGTGAATCCGTCGCATCTGTGTAGTATACCTCGAATGGAATTTGAACCTCCGACGAAGTATGCCTTGTGGAAAATTGTCCGCTCCGACGGATACCTCGTTAGGGCTGATTCGTTCCGACTAGCATTTCGAACAGATCTTCCGACAAAATGTAACGCACATGATTGTGCATCGGCATTATGCGTTGAGTCAACAATTTTTGACAGCTATGCGTTGAATCCCCTCCGAAGTTGTCTGACGAAGAATTGTTGGCGAGTTAATCGAACACGATTATATGCATTCCGATTGAAATTGACTTTAGTTTCGGAAGTTGTTTCGAACGGAGATCTCGAAAGGGGTGAATATCTCACAATGAAGTTTAGAACACACGCTTTAAGGGAACCTTTACGCCCTAATACATAGGTTTGAGGTTGCTAGTCTTATCAATAAAAAATTTAATCCGAAACCACTGTTTTCTAGTTATTTTGGGCCATCAGGGCCAGCGTTCATGATGTGACCTTAGTGCGCCTTAGTGTAGACAAATCTTAAACATGACTACGTTACCATAACGATTCATTTTTTATTTTGTTGAAATCAAATATTTCTCGTTATTTTTAAATAAATCCCAAAATGTAAAAAGGGAAAACCTTACCTTGCTCAATATCCATCGATTTTTATGTGGATCTCCCCCACTGAAAGAGGAATTCTTTGCTTCTGAAGCCAGCGCAGCGTCACCCCAATCCCACCCTTATTTCCCCCTTAAAGGTCGTTTGCAAACTGTAATTAAGACTTAAGACTTATGTTACATGTGGAAATTAAGTTTATGTTGATGTACCACCCAACCACTCGCTGTTAATTAAAAATTAATTGTAGAATTGCCGTTACATCAGAAGTATATCATCTTAATTTGAAGTCGACTGATTTGAGGTGCATTTTTTGCTTACTGTTGTCAGTACCGTAGGTCAACCTTAGGTCAAGGTAATGATGATGATGGGTAGGCTTTATGTAAGGACTTTGTGATACGTATTGTTGCCTTTTTCTGGGATTGAAAAATTTTGTATGTTCAACGATGTGTAGATGGATTGTGATGTTTTTAACACAAGCAAAAACTGCGGACGACGGGCAATGCCACTGTGGTGGTCATCATTGGGCGCCATGGACGGGTGTCGAATGTCTCAAGTATACAATACACATTAGCTCCACCCGTTTTGCCTTCTATTCTCGATAGTCTTCCTAGTAAATACCTTTTTAGGAAGCCGATTTGCCCACAATTCTCAGTTCTTATGAAAGGGGATAATGAGTGACGGACTATAACGAACACATTAGTGGTAGTACGGAGATTAGCCTCTGTCGGAGTTACATGACCTCTTGGAACAACACCAACTACGGCATTTGACTTGATTCATACGTCCTTGGACAAGAGGTTAGAGTAGCTGCCAGCGATTCGCTAGCACATTCAATCTGTAGACCAGTGCCTCTGTCGGAGTTACATGAGCTCTTGGAAAAACACCAACTACGGCATTTGACTTGATTCATACGTCCTTGGACAAGAGGTTAGAGTAGCTGCCATCGATTCGCTAGCACATTTCATCTGTAGACCAGTACCACATGGATTTGTCCATTCTCCTTGTTACCTGTGAGAAAACCAATCTGAGCTATTTATGAAACGGAGGAGACTTCCCACTTCCGTTTTTGTCAAATCGCTGAGATTTTGAAAGAAGAAAACTCCAAGATGATACACTAATTCTGTCCTTCCTTATACACTTATCCAACTTAAATCCCTTCAACAAAAATTAAAAAAAAAAACATGAAAAGGCTTTATACCATCCCACCCCTATAAAGTGGATGTGGTTCAAAATGTGCAAAGACCTTAACCAAACCTAGCTGAAAATGTATCCCAAGATTGTTTTCCCAAAAGACTGGCGGACGAACAGACAGACATGATTCAGTGTGGATGGGATTGGGTATAAAAAAAGACCGCTTGTCATTCAGGCACATGTACTTATTCATTGGTCGAGGGCCCTACAATTTTATGCAGAAACCAAACTACTGAGTTATGATCAGCTTTCACTCAGATGATTTGTCAGATCACGGGGTGTTCCATCACCAGTGAAATTACTCGATACTTCTTGTTCTCATAATTTAGTGAGTACATCAGCCTTGATTTTTCGTTATTGGGGTAAGCTAATGTAATATGAAAAAAAAACTCCTAAATCTTAAGTAGGGTAGCACCAAGAAAGTCATTTAACCTAGTTATTGCCTCCATAGGAATAGAATTGTGCAAGTGGGAGAAGTAGTCCGTAGTAGGGGTGGTTAGGTTGCAGTGGCTGCACGTGATGCGCGTATACACTTCGACCTATATTCGTTCTCCTAATTGATCCATTCAGAGCTGACTATGTAGCGTAGGAGGTTTCTAACATTAATATTAGCCAGCTCACCCAGATTATCGAAGAAGTAGTTTCCCAGATGGAGTTTCCTTTTTTTTCTGAGAGAGCCAGACAAGAGCATAGAAGGTGAGTAATACTTCCCTCCTCTTCTTCGTCCAAGCAGCTTCTACAGCAGTCATTGCTGAAGAGGCCTAGTCTTTTTGCGCCTATAGCACAGTGTCCTTTAAGCACCGATTATGGTGCTGATGTTTGATCTGCTCGGCATTGTCAAGCAGATGGAGCCCTTCTGGTTAAAGTTTGGCTAAGTTGCCATCCATCTGCGGTTTGCTTTCTTGATCGCATCCAGTTTGATCTGTACTTTACATGTAGCGAAGGGCCTACCTCATATATATACTAACGGGGTAGGGTACTACCTTTCTGGCAAGCTCATCCGACTTGCAACTCCCTGGCATGTCTCTGTGAATGGTAAAGTGCTCTGCCATCTCATTGAGAGATAGTCGGAATTCGTGTGTTGATTTCGATTTGAACGAGATGGATTCCATTGATTTGATTGCCGCTTGACAGTCACTGTTGATGGTAATGTACTTCGTGGATATTACATTCCTTTTCAGTCAGGACAAGTCTTCTTTGATTTCCATGATTTCTGCCGGGAAAACGCTGCAATGATCAGGAAGGCGAACGGATATGCTTAGGTTAAACATCTCGGAGAAAATACCTCTACCCACTCCAAATGCTGTTTTAGACCTATCCGACCGTATCCGTCTCCCATTCAAGGCGACTGGAAATGGTCGTTCTGTAGTTATGCTCAACACTGAGTTGGGTAGTGATGTAGTCGGTGTTTTCTGTGATGTTAAGGTGATTCAGAATTCTTGTGTGTTCACCCTGTTTGGGTGTCCATTGTGACGAGGCTCTCAGTCTCAAAGAGGCACTAGATGTAAAATAGCATCTAGGGCTGCGGATGGGGGTTGTTCTAAGAGCTCCGCTAACACATATGCAAGCTGATCTTTGAACATTACCTAATAGGTTGCGGTTGGAGGCTGTTTTTAAAGCCGTCTACCAGACTAAGGCACCATACAATAGTATGGGTCTAATGATAGAAACCTAAAGCCAGAAAGAGATATGTGGTTGCATACCCCATCTCTTTCCGATTGCAAGTGTATAAGACCACGGTAGCATTCTTAACGGGTTCGTGGGTGTTGGCCAGTTCAGTTTCTTATCCACAACCAGACCCAGGTACTATGCTGATTCTGCGAACTTGAGGCTGACGCCATTAAGTTTAGAAGGTTCAAGTGCGAGACTTTGTGTTTCCAGCTGAAAAGGACCAGTTCGGTTTTTTAGGGTTCGTGCCGAGTCCACATCTCTCGGCCCATTTCGAGAGTATAGAGACTGTAATAGTTCTTTAAGGGTATTGAGGTATTTCCCTGATACAGCTATTGCTACGTCATCCGCGTAGGCAATCACTGAGCATCCCTGTCTTTCTAGATTTACTAGTAGCTCGTTGGCTACTTGATTCCAGAGAATAGGAAACAGTACGCCCCCTTGTGGGGTGCCACAGCTAACAGATCTACGTGCGGATGAGATTCCAAGGTTCTGCCTATGAGTAGCACTGCATGTATGTCAAACAAAAATTCTGTTCGTCTGTCTTGCTTGCTGCACTGCAATCAGAACCACTGCACATTTGTTTGGGGTATAATACTGCTTTCACACCGAACCGAAAACTAAGAATTCGCTAAACTACCCAAAACCTGGTTGATGTTTGGTGTGAAAGCGTTGAGTCGTTTTCGAAATCTTTTTAACGAAAACTGAGTTTCCGGTTCGGTTTGAAAACTGTAGTAAGGATCACAAGAAGAAACCGACCTCAACCAACTAGAATTGCGCGGCTTGAGGCAGGTAGTTAGGGACCAGGCTAATTGGAGAGGCATGATGGTTGAGGCCCACGCTCATTCCGGACTATAGCAATGCTTTGGTATGTTAAGGTATTTTGCGAGTATTCTTCTTAATTTTTTCGTCCTGCCTATTCTGACTAGTTTTCTCCTTATTAACAACCAAACTGCCGATTCCAGCCGGTTTGAATATCTTTCTCTTTCCATGGGTGGTGCAGTGGCCTAGTGTTTAGTGCGTTGGAGTACTATGAGCGGGTTCAACTCTCGAAAGTCCCAACACCAACTTTTTTTTCACTGCTTCACCTCTTGGGAAAGCCTGACTAACTTCCAAGAGTAACACTGTCTTGAGAAGCTTCTTAAATTTTTCGTTCGGGTTCGGCGTGAAACAGGTGGTCCTCTTCTTTGTGTCAAAAATAATAACTTCGCACACACAAGTGAAGGAAGATGCTAGGTTTGACGCCAAATATTTCATTTTATTCCTTTCATTTCTCTGGCTGTCGATTACCGGCTTTCGTGTAGTTCTACTGTTGGTCGACAATTTCTAAATCCATACTGTTGGCCTGACATGCACCTTTCTTTCTGCTAAGGTCAGGAGTCTCTCATATATGAGTCGCTCGAAAACTTTTCCCCATTTGTACTCAAAAGATAAATCCCTCGATATGACGATTGTTCTCGATTGGACTTGTTACCGTTGGGTAGTGAAAAACACATGGGCCTGTAATTTCCACTGCTCCTTCTTCCAGGCAATTTTGCAAAATTGCTTTAAAAGTATTTCGCATCTTTTAAAGGGCGGCTGTTAATGTTTTTGTTCCATAATAAGGCATGTTGATTGAGGGCCAACTTTATTTCGTAGCGCCACTTTATATTGTAAGCATTTGGTATTCCTTCTGGACCAGGCGATTTTTTGTCGCTCTGAAGAGTGCTTTCAAAAATCTCTCAAGATGTTGCATACTCCCAAATATGCCTTCTACAAGGTGGCGCAAAAGTAATCCTACTATCAGAAAATGCTATAAATTTTGCGATTGGCCCCTAATGTCAGTTCTGTTTTGACATTTGTGTAGTAAACACATGCGAAATACCCGTTAATAAACAATGTTACGCTACACTGCTCCAGAACGCGGAATATTGGTGACTATTTATTTGAGCAATAATCGGTCGGTGACTTTGGCACAACGTGAATTTCGTCGCAGATTTCCTAGCCGTCCAACGCCTACTGGTGAAACACTGCGACGTTTAGCCGCTCGTCTCGAAGAGACTGGCACAACACGAGATGCTGCCAGGCGTGGCAGACCCCGGAGTAGCCGTTCTGCAGAGAATATTGCTGCTGTAGCCGAAGATGTCATGGAAGCGCCGTCGACATCGACCAGACGACGTGCCACGCAAATGGGTATCAGTCGACGGTCTTTACAGCGAATTTTGGTACAAGATTTGAAGATGTTTCCGTACAAAGTCCAGACGGTGCATCAGCTGTTAGCTGCTGACCGCCAATCGCGTCTAACATACGCTCAAGCCATACGCTTAAAAATATCATGAGTGATGAGGCCCATTTCCATCTTAGCGGGTACGTAAATAAGCAAAATTTACGCTTCTGGGGCACTGAAAATCCGCGTGTAACCCACGAAGAGCCATTACACCCGCTCAAAGTCACTGTATGGTGTGCTGTTTTCGCTGGAGGAGTCATCGGACCTCTTTTCTTCGAAGACGTCGCGGGCCAAACGGTTACTGTGAATGGTGAGCGCTACAGAGCAATGATCAACGAGTTCTTTTTGCCGCAACTTGATGAATTGGGATTGGAAAACATGTGGTTCCAACAGGACGGTGCAACGGCACACATTGCACGTGCCACAACCGATATGCTGAAGGATGCATTTCCCGGGCGCCTAATCTCCCGTTTTGGCGATTTGCACTGGCCAGCAAGATCACCTGATTTGACCGCTCCAGACTTCTTTTTGCGGGGCTTTTTGAAGTCGCGGGTTTATGTCAACAAGCCTCAGACTCTTGCAGCTCTTAAAGACAATATCCGTCAAGAATGTGAGGACCTATCGCCGGAAGTTTTGGCCAAAGTGATGGAAAATGCCATAAAAAGGGCTCAAATGACAATAAACTGTGGCGGCGGCCATTTACATGACATCATATTCTCGACTTGATGTAAAAAAAAATTAAAAGACCAAATAAAAATAATCCACAAGAAGAATCAAAGTTTTTCATTTGTTTTTTTAAATTACAGCCAAAAAACATCGGAAGGTTATTTTTGCGCCACCTTGTATAGCTGCTCTATTATTTTCTTTAGCATCGTTGGTCAGCCATGTCATTACCATTCTGTGCAATTTTTGTACGTACACACACCTTTTATTGACAAATATGTGTACCTACATACGCAAGCATAGTAAAGTTTGAGAAACACTGATAGCATAATGTTATCCTTTGTCTAAATACACCCCCACCTTCACCATCCTTTCCTCTTATCATAGTTGTGTGTCTCTCATTCGTTTTTTTTTTTTTTTTTTTATTTCCCCTTGTGCGCATCAGAATCTAACGCTTTATTCTCTCTCTCTCTCTCTCTCTCTCTCTCTCTCTCTCTCTCTTTTTAGAGTAAAATTGTTGATTAATCGACAAACCGGTGAAGCTGTTGCTATGAAAATGGTCGATCTGAAGAAGCATCCGGATGCTGTGCTATCCGTGCGAAAAGAAGTCTGCATACAGAAAATCCTCCAGGATCCACATATTTTGCGTTACTTTGGCAAACGTTCACAGGGTGATATCGAGTATATATTCTTGGAGTATGCCGCTGGTGGTGAACTCTTTGATCGAATCGGTAAGTGTGCAACCTACCCCAAAATTGTGGGGTTGGGTAAATGTGTATCATTTGTCGTATCCATCCTTTTTTTTTTTCATTTTGAAGTGCATCATCCATACAAACAATATGCATCCTGCATTTGCACCCCTCAAGTTGTACATTCATTAGAGGTGTGCAAATGTTCATTAGAACAGAAGATGTATCCATTGGATGGGTTTTACTCCCGTTTTTCCTGCATATCGTTCGTAGTCGTCGTTTATCTCCTCTCTGTTTATTTTAATATCGATTTTTACTCCCACACCAGTGCCGAAAAATTGAACTCTTGGCGTTCTACTACAACGACAGCGGGGTGACCACCTACAATCGTTCCTGATGTACATATACAGGCATTTTTTGTGCTTTCTCGCTCCGCCCTTTGGATTAAAAAAAAAAAAAAAACAAACAAACCCCCCCCGTGACACGGTGAGTGTCGAATATCGATGTGCTTGATGCTCGGTGGAGCTGCCTCGTGAGTTTATTTTCTCTCGATTATTTCGTCTAGCTATTTGCAATTAATATTTTGATTTATGTACATTTCAACACATTTGAAATATTCCATCGGCCATTTCAATGTGTCGCTGCTCTTCCCGGGTGTATAATCTCACCTCGGTACACAATTAGCCAAATGCATCATAGAGGAGCACAAAGCAGAGAGAATGCTAATGGCTTTTGAAGGGATTTTGGTATACACACACTGCTCATTGTGGTAGCTAATGACGCGCGGCTATCACTAACGCTAAGAGGAATGTGTTCCCTCCCCCATCTGGAATGTGTTCCTCATTCGATCCCCTTTTCAATGTGAAATTGTATTCTTCACGGGTAATTGGGTAGTTGTAAGGAAAATTCCTTCAAATCGCAGGTAGAAGAAGCAACAGGGAGCGACGGAGGAGCACCACCACCTCCTCGATGTCCTGAAAATATAATTTGTATACCATTGCATCATTCTGATTGCTATTTGAATGTGTGTTCCTGTTTCGAAAGAGAACAGCAAGAGCACACCAAATAATTGTACACATTTGGAGGAATGATTTCCTGGAGAGAAATGACTTCCCTCGGTTGTGTGTATCTATTTATTTTTTTTTGTACTACAAAGGACGAAAAAAAGGTGTACATTGGGATCAGTATTAGCTGTTGTTGTTTTGGTGGTCGTTAAATAGAGGGCGGCTGCTGAGGTGTGATTTTCTATGGCTGCGGTTGGTAGGCGAACTGTTGAAAAATTTAAAATTTTCCATTTTAATGGTGGAACGACAAGGATTCAAGTAACAATATGGTCGCTTATTCTTAAAAGCAAACTTGCCACAAAGCAGGTTACTTGGGCATCTTTTACGTACCACATTACGAGTACGTGAGACGTTGGTTTTTAGGGATTCAACTGAGTATTCAAATGATTTTATATATTCAGCGTGTGGTAATTCAGAAACGTTCTACATGGCGAATAATGTAAACGAGGTACACAAAAACGCACTTGAGTAATGGCTTTGCGCACAAGTTCGTGAAATGTACGGTATTGTCTTAATATTTACAAGAAATGTAAATGTAAGGACACACGTTGGACTATTCCGATAACAACGGAATAAAATATTCGCCCATTACCATCTCTATTCCAAGTAAAAGTGAGAATAAACCTTCGCACTGCAAATAGTTGTAAAAAAAAATCAGAAATTATTTACAGAGTATAGTTTCGTCTCCGGGCTAAGAAGGTTGTTAGTGCTAAGAAGGTTTGGGTTCGATAACACTACTTAAGTGGCGCTATAGTCCGGAATAAACCTTGGCCTCAACCAACATGCCTCTACAATTAGCCCGGTCCTAAGCTAACTGCCTCCAGTTGCGCACTTCAAGTTGGTTGAGGGCGGTTTCTACTTGTGAGCGCCACTTACGGCAATACTTTCCTTTACTGGTCCGACGTCTGGCTGAGAATCGAAGACTCCAAAGTATTGATGGCCATTCTCTATACGTGTCCTATCCATCTTAAAAGTCCAATGCGCGGTTTTTCTGAAGGGGTATGTCTCTGTAGAGCTCGTATAGTTTGTGGTTGAATTTTCGTCTCATTAGCCCGTCAAAGCAAACGGGAGCGACGATTTTTCGAAGAATTTTTCTCTCACAACGATCAAAAATTTCTTGATCCGCTTTTGATGGATGCTTCAGCGCCGTTGATCAGGACTGAAATGTTCAGAGTCTTGTATAGGATCTCCTCAGTAGTTCGAGTGAGGGCTTTACTACTGAATTGCCTTCTTAGCCCGAAGAAACAGCGTTTGGCAACAGTAATTCTTCGAGTCAGAGTTTATAGCGGATCCGAGGTGAGGTGGACAAGGTCCCATCCTACTTCAAAGTTATATCTGTCAATGGTGACGTTCTGTTCAAATTAGCCGATGTTGTGTTTCCTTTCGTGTTGACATCATATACTTGGTCTTACCCATATTAACAGCTAAACCCATTCTTGCCGCCCTTCTCTATACTAGCAAACATGGCTATAACATCTCGATGAGGCCGACCAATGAAGTCCATATCGTCGGACTTACGCTCTAGTATTGGCTCGTGAGTTTTGCACAATCTTCTCAAGGATGATGTTAAAGAAATCACAAGAAGACACTTGCCTTGCCTTAATCATTTTTTTGGATCGAATGTTTCCGTGAGGTCGTTTCCGGCCCTGTCATCCTGCACAGACGGACGAGTTTGGGCGGTATACCAAAACTAGGCTCTGTGTAGTTCGTCACTATAAGTGCTGTCGTATGCGGCTTTGAAATCGATGAATAGGTTGTGGGTATCGTTGCTTTTTTTTTCAGGATCTGCCTAAGTGTTAAGATTTGATCTGTGTGGGCTTTCCTCTCCTAAAACCACACACTGATAAAGGCCGATCAGGTTGTCGGTAAACGGCTTCAAGCGGTCACATATTCCGGCAGATAGCATCTTGTAGCCGATGTTGAGTAGACTTTTGCCTCTTTAGTTGGCGCAGTTCAGAGGGTCTCCTTGTGGATCGGGCAAACGATGCTATGGTTCCATTCTTCAGGGATAGTTTCGACCGATCAAACTTTGCTAAGGAGTTGGTATTTGTAACTTACCACATCATCTCCATCGGTTTTATAAATCTCAGCAGGAAGGCAGTCATTTCCGACAGCCCTTTTGTCGGGTAGTGTTCGCTATCATCACCAATATTGGTTCGTTTTACCTGACAGCGGAAGATTGTTTTTCATCTCTTCATCGCCGTATGGGGAATTGGTTCTTTCATAGGCACTACTAGATTCTCTCCGTATTCTTCTCGAAAGGAGTATGTACGCGTCTTGTATCCCCGCTTTTGATGTTTTACACTTTGCTAAAACTTATGAACATCATTCCCTCCTTTGTGTATAAAGCTCAATGGCAGCTCCAGATGGCTGTGAGCACCTGTCGGCGTTCTTCGCCAAACCAAAGATTTCTTGCTGATGTGCCGGTGAAACCTAGGCTGCGAACGATCTTATGGCTTGACATCGTCGATATTGATCTTCAACATTGGATGCTGGTAGTATGGTGCTAATCGTTCTTCAATGGGCTGGGTGGTATCTTGCGTGTTGTGGCGTGTTGCATCTCCGCATTCTTACACTGGCAGCCAGTCGGAATGTGGGGACATCCAAAATACTAGGAGCATGCTTTTTGTTCATCGCAGTATGTGGTCAATTTGATTTGCCGTTTGTTGGTCCGGTGTCCACTATGTCAACTGTGTATTTGAATGGAACCATGTGCTGGCAATAGCGGCATTTTCTTCCATAGCGAAGTCAGTTAGATTTCATGTCCGTTCCGAGAGGTGGTGTTGTGTTGGGTGAATTTTCCGACAATATTGATCGTCCCTTTGCCCCAACAATCTCATGGTATTTCCTGGATGACAGTGATGTCTCATTTGTTTTGAATAATGACCTACAGAGGGGTTAATATTTCACGTAGCTACATTCAACGTGCCAGATGCGAACGCCTGTAGCCTATGTTTTGTTTGACATCTTCGTTGACAATGTCTGTGTCCGTGTTCCTGTTTTCTTTATTCGGAATGGATAGTAAACACAATTCGCAACTGGGATAGCCTGCTCTGTGATATACCCTCTTCATTGATTCTCCATTGAGAATAATCCGGCTCTTATGGCCTATGTCGTTCGGGAATTGAAGAATGAATTGTGCACATTCTCCTATTGATTGGACGTTCTGGAAAAACAAGGTCTGGGATCGGATAGCTCGCACAAGTTAGTTGAATATAGTTAGAGACTTGGTGCAGACTCGAAATTTCACTGAAATGGACAAGAGTATACTTTTGACTGTCCAATGACGCCAATACTCATATTGCACACCAAATAACTCATGAGCTCTCTTAAACCACAGGACATAGAATGAATCTTTCCGAATGAATTTCAATGTGAGTTTAAGGATTCAACCTGCCACGTTGCAATCGAAATGCGCATTCCCATTTCAGATTAAATTGCCGAATGAGAAACGTGGATATTGGGATTTGGTAATCGTATTACGAGTGCCGTGTTGTCTTTTCTTCTTACCCGGTCGAAATTCTCATGCATTAGGCAAGCTCTAATGAGAAATTCGATTACGTCTTTATGGGAATGTTACCTCGCACGATAACTTAGTGTTGAGGTCACTACCTAAGTATACCTTACCTTATGCTTCGCTACCCTAAACGAATGCTCATGCGGATTGTATTTGCCACTATCATAGTCGTATGGTACGATGAGAACCAAATCCCCAACACGTTTTACACAAGGGAAGAGGTTGGTGAGCAGGATCAACATAAGCTCTGTGTGTTTCCTGTTTAACAGAATATAGAACAACGATTTGAATTATTAAAAGCGATTCGTTCAATCTTTACTACAAGCGTATCAGCCTTCAATTTGCAAAGCACAAAGAAAATTAAAAGTCAACACAGTTGTAGCTGAAGTTCCAACAAAGGGCCACGCGGTCAATATTCCGCATTTTATGTGCTCTGAGCAAATTTACCAAATATCGTAAAACGAACTTGTTGAGTGGGAAATCCTGTGTAGTCGAGGAGCGAAGACTAATCCGTCTGAGCTGGTGAAAGCAAATCCTACGACAATGTAGGGGGATGGGTTAACGACGCCGACTCATGGCGATGAAGACAATGATGACTCATTGAAGCACGTACAGCCACTTAATTGTACATTCACTGTGCTTCAGTTAGTCCGGGGAGATGTGGATGTGACGACTGTCTCCCCATTGCAACAGCAGCACTCAAGAGTAGCATGTTGCATTTGTGTCTTGAGTGCGAGAAACCAATTTCTTTCTATCTCTCGTTATGTAAGTCAAGCTGTAAAGGTTCAAGGTTGATTCACACAAGACGAAGAGTGTTGCGACAGTTTGTATTGATTTTCAATTTGGCCGAGACCAGAATAGCACGCATTAGCACATTCCCCCCTCCAACCTATGATAACGTGCTAATGGATAAATTACCACGCCAAGATCTACTTTTGATAAGGAGCGAGCGCGTTCTTAATGTGTTTCCCTTTTTGTTTTGCAGAACCCGACATTGGTATGCCCCAACATGAAGCACAAAGGTATTTCACACAACTACTATCGGGAGTGCAGTACTTGCATTCGAGAGGCGTTGCCCATCGGGACCTGAAGCCGGAGAACCTGCTACTCGACGAACATGACAACATTAAGATCTCAGACTTTGGAATGGCGACCATGTTTAGGTATTAGGTACACCACACAATAACTTGACCACGTTTGAGCTCGTTAAATATACAGAATTTGGTTTTTACTTCTCTATTCCGATTCGTTAGGATGAAGGGCAAGGAACGACTGCTCGACAAGCGATGTGGAACGTTGCCGTACGTTGCTCCAGAGGTGCTAGTCAAACCATATCATGCACAACCGGCGGATATCTGGTCGTGTGGTGTTATCCTTGTCACAATGTTGGCCGGTGGTAAGTTCAATTGTATCTATAGCATCTCTTGCACTTTTTGAATGCGTTTTACACATTTTTGATTTTTTCTTTTTTCAATTAACTTGATTTGGGCACATTTTCTGTTGTGTTCCGTTGCGTTTTTATTTTTTTAAATTTAACTAACGTGTGTGTGTGTCTTGTTTTATTTTTAATTTTGTTTGTCATTTGAACATTTTTGCTGAGTCTTTGGTATACTAGCTGTAGATTTAATATTTGCAATCATCTAAAGCTTTTATACCAAAGCTCCAGCTTAAATTGCTTGCTGCACATTAATATTTTTTTATTTTTTACTAATTTTTGTTGTAAATTTAATTTTTTTTATATATAACTTGATGATTGTTATTTTGTTTGACTTGGATTTGTTTGCTCGCAACGCTCGCCTGCGTGATTTTTTTTTTTTTTGTTGGTGGACAAATGCGTTCGATTTTAGAAGCTAAATGCACGCAGTGATATTTGTTTCGATTTTTTGCTAAAAAGGTTTTTCATTCAGCGATTCCTATCTTTCAATTTAAATAAAACAAAGTGTGGGCGAGATATCATCGAAATGTTTGAAAGATATATCGATGCCATTATATATGGAACATGACGTCGTTCAAATGTTCTCTGGGTGGGGAATATCCGAAATGTCCAATTTTCATTGACTCTGGTACTAAATCAGGCGGAATTTGACCGAAGTCATGGGTTATGTTGCCTTTTTTGGTCCGCTGTATTCACTTAGACCTGCGACTTCATAAAACTTACTTACTTACTTAGTCCGGAATGAACCTGGGCCTCAACCAACATGCCTCTCCAATTAGCCCGGTCCTTAGCTAACTGCCTCCAGTTGCGCACTCCAAGTTGGTTGAGGTCGGCTTCTACTTGTGCGCGCCACTAAGGCGAGGTCTTCCTCTACTGCGTCCGACGTCTGGCTGGGAATCGAAGACTCTGCGAGCCGGAGTATTGGTGTCCATTCGTTCTACATGTCCTAGCCATCTTAAACGTCCAATGCGGAGTTTTTTGACCAGGGGCATGTCGCTGTACAGCTCGTATAGTTCGTGGTTGAATCTTCGTCTCCATAGCCCTTCAACGCAAACGGGACCGAAGATTTTTCGAAGAATTTTCCTCTCGAATCTACCAAGGATTTCTTCATCCGCTTTTGATACGGTCCATGCTTCAGCGCCGTTGAGCAGGACTGGGATGATCAGGGTCTTATATAGGATCTCTTTAGTAGTTCGAGTGAGGGCTTTACTACTAAATTGCCTTCTTAGCCCGAAGAAACAACGGTTGGCAAGAGTAATTCTTCGTTTGATTTCTGACGAGATATTGTTGTCAGAGTTAATAGCGGAGCCGAGGTAGACAAAGTCCCGTACTACCTCAAAATTATATCTGTCAATAGTGACGTTTGGTCCAATTCGTCGATGTTGTGAGTCCTTTCGTGTTGACAGCATATACTTAGTCTTGCCCTCATTTACTGCTAAACCCATTTTCGCCGCTTCCTTCTCTATACTATCAAACGTGGCTATGACATCCCGTTGAGTCCTACCAACGATGTCAATATCGTCAGCGTATGCTAGTAGTTGCACCGATTTTTGGAAAATTGTGCCTCTGGTGTTGGCTTTGGAGTTTTGCACAATCCTCTCAAGAATCAGATTAAAGAAGTCACATGACAGCGCATCGCCTTGCCTAAATCCTTTTTTGGTATCGAATGTGTCGGTGAGGTCGTTTCCGACCCTGATGGAGCAGCGAGAATTCTCTATCGTCATCCTACACAAACGGACGAGTTTGGGCGGTATACCAAAACTAGACATGTCTCTGTACAGTTCGTCTCTATAAATGCTGTCATATGTGGCTTTGAAATCGATGAATAGGTGGTGGGTATCGATTTGGACTTCTTGAGTTTTTTCCAGGATCTGCCGAAGTGTGAAAATTTGATCGGTTGTGGACTTTCCTGGTCTAAAACCACACTGATAAGGGCCAATCAGGTTGTTGGTAAACGGTTTCAGGCGTTCACATATTACGGCAGATAGGATCTTGTAGGCGATGTTGAGGAGACTTATGCCTCTGTAGTTGGCGCAGTTCAGAGGTTCTCCTTTTTTGTGGATCGGGCAAACGATGCTGAGGTTCCATTCTTCAGGCATATTTTCATCCGACCAGATTTGGCTTATGAGTTGGTGGATGTTACTTACCAAGTCATCTCCGCCGGCCTTATAAAGCTCAGCGGGAAGGCCGTCATTTCCGGCAGCCTTATTAAGCTTGAGTTTAGATATTGCTATCCTCACTTCACTCAGGTCGGGTGGTTGGCAGTTTTCGCTTTCGTTGCCAATATTAAATGGTTCATTCTGTCTGACAGCGGAATGTTGTTCGTCATCGCCGTTTAACAGTCTGCAGAAGTGGTTCTTCCATATCCTCAGCATCGACTGTGTCTCAACTACAATATTTCCTTGTTCATCTCGACATTATTCTGTTCGAGCCTTATAGCCTTGGCTTTGACGTTTTACACTTTGGTAAAACTTGCGAACATCGTTCCTGTAGTGGCACCTCTCTATATCCTCGATCGCGCGCTTTTCTTGCTCTTTTTTCTTCTTGCTGAAAAGCCGATGTTCTTCCCTTCTTCTTTGCATATAGAGCTCAATGGAAGCTCTCGTCTTCACCTGCAGCTTAGCCTTGTAGGCCTCGTTCTTGGCTGCGAGCATCTGTCGGCATTCCTCATCAAACCAGGGGTTTCTTGCTGGTGTTTTTCATGTGTTTTCATGCACACGGCCCGCCCGTACCATGAAGCTACTGAGCAAAAGTTTCTGTTAATTTGTTCTCAATGCGTCATCTGTATAGAATTCATAATCTTTGATGGAACATAACGTCGTTCAAATGTTCTCTGGGTGGGGAATATCCGAAATGTCAAATTTTCATTGACTCTGGTACTAGCTTGTGGAGTATTCACTTAGACCTGCGACTTCATAAAACTCCACAAGAAAAAGTCTTGCAGGGTTAAATCGCACGATTTCGGTAGCCAGTTCACATAACCTCCACGTGAGATGACCATGCCCTCGAATCGCTCATGCAGAATTTCCAATGTGGCGTGGGTTGTGTGGCACAAAGCGCCGTACTGTTGAAACCACATGTCGTTAGTGTCCATGTCATCCAATTCAGGCCCAAAGAATTTTGTAATTATCGACCTATAACGCTCGCCGTTGACGGTGATGGTCTGGCCAACGTCGTTTTCAAAGAAATATGGACCGTAACGCAGCCAGCCAAAAACCACATCTAACAGTGACGTTTTCGGGATGCATTGGACGCTCTGGGATCTCATGTGGATTGGTATCGTCCCAAATTTTGTTTGTTAACGTACCCATTCATCCAGAAATGGGCCTCATCACTGAAGGTAATTTTTCGATGAAAATAAGGATCAGTTTCCAACTGCTCCTAGAGTCCATTCAGCAAACACACGTCTTTCTCTATGGTCGTTTACATACAGCTCCTGGTTTATTTGAATTTTGCACGGATAGGCTCAAGTCACGACGCAATATTCGCTGTGGTCTACGAAAGGCCGAGTTCATGTGAGCGACTGCATCAGATTCTCGCATAATCTCACGAACAGCGGCGATGTTTTCGGCAGATTTTGCGTTTAGTCGATGGTACGGGTGTTGGTAAATCGTTTACTGAACCAGTGGACTCAAATTTATCAACCACACAGCGTTTATGGCGACCGTCAAATGGACGCAGAGCACGGAACGTTGCCCGAATAGAACACCCATTTGGATAAAACAATTTTATCATTTGCACGTGTTGTGGAACACTTTGTCTGACAGCCAATTTGACAGATGTAGTTTCAACAATATGGCCGCTATCTTTTATCGCCTTTAGTTGGGATTGTATGCTCAACAAGATGCTGTTTGTAGGCATTTGAAAAACCAGCAGCGGATGTGTTCCTGTTTTCTATTTTGTCAATATGGCATGTAAGCTTGTAAGCGAATATGCACCTCCATTTTGTAAATTGCTGGTGGATCACAGGAGTGCGGTATAAAAGAGTTATTTTCCCCTAACGAAGGTAGCGAAGGTGATCGCGTATGAAGAAAACGATCAGCGACGTTGTTTATGATTTCTTTTTTGTTCCAGGTAACGGTTGGTACGATCATATAATCGAAATTGTCCAGATGGCATCGTTTTAGGGATCAAATGCTTCCTATAACAAACATTTTTTTTTGTGGTTGCGCCACTGGATGTGAGATATTCAAAAATTACTAATAGCCCGTGGTTTTTTTTTAGTAAGCACGATTCGCACCTTTCTCAGCTCAGTAATCTACCACTCCCCCGCGGGACTTCCCCCGCTCTGACTGTACTCTCCTCTTTGGCGTTGGGCTACCTTAGACGCTCAATTGTCTCCAATACTTGTAGGATGCATGTAACAAAATGGTTTATTTGTTCCATGTTTCCTCTGACTGGATCATTGCGCCAACTATTCCGTTTCCGTCAGGGAGGTCTGCATTCATTCTCGCAAAAAGGGGGACAGTGGTTAATTACATGTTCTGCGTCTTCTTCGTTCGGATATTGTGGACAGATTGGTTAGGTGTCGTTCCCGAATCAGTGCCGGTACTTCCTGAATCTGCCATGGCTTGTTACAAACTGCGTGATATAGAAATTCAGATATTCTGATTTCCTATTGGCCCAGTGTTCTATTTCAGGGATACGTTGATGTGCCATCTATCTGTGCTAGCGTTATTCGAGCGGTTTTGCCAGCTCTGAATGGATATTGTTTTTTCCTCCCTCTGAATTACACAATTTGATATGAGTTGGTTGTTAACAAGTTTCCCCATGTAGACTCTTCATTTCGTCGGCATGGATGTCAATGGACATTATTCCGGCTAGGATCAGTGAGGCTTCATGTAAAACGGTTCTAAACTCAAATCCTTCTCAAAGCATTAAGTCATTTGATAATTTCCTCCTGCATTCGTATCAAGCCATACTTTGCCACGGTACCGATAGCGATATCATCCGCAAAGCCTACAACCTTCACCCTTTGCGGCTTTGGCCGCCTAAAAGCACCATCGTACATAATATTTCACAGAAGAATGCCTAAAACAGAGCGCCTTGTGGGACTGTGATGCCAAAACCAATCAATGGTTACATGGAATTAGATGTCGTGTACTACACATATTTCTGTCTGTCGCACACGTATGCAAGGCCATGCGACACCTTACTTAAGTGGTGCTATAGTCCAGTTCAGTTGCGCACTTCAAGTTGGTTGCGGTCGGTTTCTACTTGGACGTGCCACTTAAGGCAAGGGGTTCCTCTACTGCGTCCGATGTCTGGTTGGGAATCGAAGACTGCGAGCCGGAGTATTGCTCTACATGCCCTAGCTATCTAAAGCGTCAAATGGGGAGTTTTTTTCCCTCAACTCTGTAGAGCAGGACAGGGATGATCAGGGTCTTGTATAGGATCTCCTTAGATTGAGGGATTTTCTATTAAATTGCCTTCTTAGCCCGAAGAATCAACAGTTGGAAAGAGCCATTCGAGATCATTTTGCATTCTGACAAGATGTTGTCAGAATTAATAGCTGAGCCGAGGTAGACAACGTCACCTACCTCCTTAGTTATAACTGTCAATGGTTGACAGCATATACTTGGTCCCTCATTTACAGCTAAACCCATTCTTGCCGCTCCTCCTCTATACTAGCAAACGTGGCTGTGACATCACGTTGAGTCAGACCAAGGATGTCAATATCATCGGCGGATTCTAGTAGGGAAGATTGTGATGTTTAACACTTTGCTAAAACTTATGAACATCATTCCCTCCTTCTCGAGATGTCTGCGAGCACTTGTCGGCAGTCTTCGCGAAAACAGAGGTTTCTTGCTGATGTGCGGGAGAAACCTAGTTAATCAGTTGCTTGCAATCGTATGGCTTGACAACGTCTTATGATCTTCGACATTGGATGCTGGTGGTATGGTGATAATCGATATGTTAAAGGAAACAAAACGCGTTCGGCAATGGCCTGGGTGGTGTCTTGCGGTTGCGTTGGTCGGAGTTTTTGTTAGCCAGTAGGAATGTGGGGACATCCAAAATACTAGGAGCATGCTTTTTGTTCATCGCAATATGTGGTCAATTTGATGTGTCCCGTTGACCCCTATGTCCACTGTGTATATGAATGGAACCATGTGCTGACAATACCGGCATTTTCTACCATAGCGAAGTCAATTAGATTTTATGTTCGTTCCGAGAGGAAACTGTGCCTCTGGTGTTGGCTCGGGAGTTTCGCACAATACTTTCAAGAATGATGTTATAGTAGTCACATGGCGGTGCATCGTCTTGCCTAAATCCATTATTGGTATCGAATCGTAATCGTCATCCTGCACAGACGGACGTATTGGGCTGTATACCAGAACTGTATAGTTCGTCGCTGTCGTATGCGGCTTTGAAACCGATGAATAGGTGGTGGGTATCGATTTGGACTTTTTTCGGTTGTAAACGGTTTTTTAAGGCGCTCACATATTACAACAGATAGGATCGGTGTTGAGGAGACTTATCCCTTTGTAGTTGGCAAACGATGCTGAGGTTTGATTCTGCAGACATACATTCATCTGTCGGCACTCTTCATCCAACCAGGGGTTTCTTGCTAGTGCAAGTGCAACGATTTCGGTTTCCCCAACAAGGTGGATCTATTGATTCCACTTTTCGGTGTCGGTTATTGAGGAGGTTTTGTTTTTTAAAGAATTCCTTAAACTTAATTGATGTACGAGAGGTCGAGAACTTAGCTGCTACGACACAGTGTGTTGATGGGCTTAGAGGCGATAATATGTTTATTAGGTTGGGAGGTCAGAAACAAGTCCAGCCTAGTACTAGCGCTCTGACTGTTAATCAGCCCTATAGAGCTATCCATCGGAGCGGGAAATTCTCAGATTTTGTACGATTCGGAGAATATTTGCTTCGAGGTATTCTTCCGAAAAGCTGTTCAGAATATTTCTCCCAGATTTTGTAACGCATCCCGGCCAATTGCGTTGAAGTGCGTTCAGGAGCATTTTTCATGAAATTTTTGACAGCTATCCGCTCCGACGGATACCTCGATAGGGCTGAATATCCGGAATTCGTTTTGGATCATCTGAAAGCAATGTTAAAATATGTTCACTTTAGCCAAGATTTCAACATACCATCTATGATTCGGCTGTTGACTGTCCAGAACGACAAAGCTACAAACAAAGCACTTTGTTAGCGATGTTTGGTTCTCATATCAAGCTGCGGAGGTCTTCACGACTATGTGCCGCAATAGGTATGATTTCCGTTCATTATTTAACGATGGATCGACTCGTCTCGTCGTTTTTTGTATTACAATCGGCTGCTGCAATGTAAGCATTTGTCCAGAATCTGAGTCAATATTTTGCCCGGCTAGTTTTATTCCAACATCTGAGCAGCTCATTGTATCAGCTGCAGTGTTTGTAGAACTGTTGATTTTTAATTGGCATGTGTGTTCACATATGGAATATTTTGTAAGAAGTAGAGATTGGACAGCTTTGAATGAGTGCAGCAGAAACAGGTGTCCAGCAGACAATTAAGGACTTGACAACTTCCTTTTAAAATAAAATGCAAAATACTTGAGATGTATCAAAAACAATTGATTGGCTTGCATCACTATCAAAACTTTTATTAATGAAATTCGACTTCGTCCATATGCCCACCACATGAACGTATGCAGCGATCGATACCTTGAACCCAATTTTCGATGACTCGGCCGCACATTTGGACCGAAAGGATACTATTTCTCGTTCAATATTGGCTCTGAGCTCCTCTAACGTCATTGGCTTGTTGGAATAGACTAATGATTGAATGTAGCACCATAAAAAAATCTAGAGGCGTTAAATTACACTACCTCGGCGGCCAATCCACGGGTCGGTTATTCGAGCTAACACGTTCACTGAACTGAGGCTTCAATAACTCGATTGTTGCACCCGCTGTGTGGCCTGTAGCACCGTCTTGTTGAACCACATCACTGATGTCCAAATTCATGCAATTGATGCAAAGAAATATCGTTCCAACATGTCTCTCTATCGAATACCATTTACCGTAACGTGACGGTCGTTTTCATCGACGAAAAAAAAAAACGGCCGGCACCGGCATGAAATGAAAACCGCACCAATGACTTTTTGCGCATGAAGTGCTGTTTCATTAAGCACATGAGGGTACTCACTCGTCCAGTAACTGATATTTTGCTCATTGACGAGACATTTAACCAAAAATGCGCTTCATCGTTGAAGATGATTTTGCGAAGAATTCCATCATATCCAGAGCCCAATTCGAGAACGTAAGTCGCTTCATATGATCAAGTGGCTTTAGTTCATGAGTCAGCTTGATCTTTGAACGGTGTAGGCCAAGATTGCCATTATGTGGTCTGTGAGAGGCCCAATTCTTGAGAACGCCGAAATTGAAATTGACTGATTTGGCAGACGCCTCTACGGCAGCAATATTCTCCACACTACGGGCAAAACCTAATCTCACTGGCACGGCAACATCAAGTAGGAATATTCTGACTCACTAGATGAATTGCTTGTCTACTGGGACGAGAATTACTGTCGAAAATTGGCGTTAACGCTCTTAATGTTGCGACCACCGACTCGGAATTTATTTGTAAACGTTGTTTCTTCGATGAAATTGTTGATTTTACTGAATATTTTGACATTGGCCTTTCGGTGGTCGGTCTAGCCTCTGTCAAGTCGCTATTGAAAGTCGTATCGATGCCATTTTTGTTTTCTAAATGGAAAACTCTTCCATTTTCAATTCGAACGCCATTTTGCTGTTTCTATCCACAATTTACTAATTTGACTTCCTTTTCATTTTACTTTCAGAACTACCATGGGATCAGCCATCGTCCAATTGCCAAGAGTTTGTCAACTGGAAGGAGAACGATCGATGGACAACCAACACACCGTGGAGCAAACTAGACACATTGGCGATTTCCCTGCTACGCAAGGTGTTGGCCATCATTCCCGCACACAGAATAAATCTGGAAAAGATTTTGGATCACAAATGGTGCAACATGCAATTTATTGACTGTGGTGAGTTGTCTCCTCCCACTAAACATGGCTTTCCTCATTTTTTTTATAAACAAAAAAGTGTAATCAATTCATCTGCGTGTTTTACCGCAACAATTATGCATTTGGCGACTTTTGTTCAGGTACTTAGTGACTCTCAGTGTATTTTTGAAAGCCTGAGAGGCACTTTGTACCTAGGTGAACGTTGCTACGCTCCTCACACGCACCACCTCATCCAACATTGCAGCTTCATGTGTACTCAAGTGATAACTAATATAACGTCTGAAACGTATGAGGTATGTTGTATGTCGCATCGCATGCTACTATTCTCTTCTCGTAATTAACAAGTGCGCCCATGGATGATGAGATTCTCCTCTAATAATTGACTTTACACGCAGATTTTCATCGCTTTGGCGCTTTAGCTGTATGATAGATTTTTTACTTCATAAAGCTAGATTACCAAAGCATTGAAGGTTTCGCATTTCCATCAAAATTAAAATCTGCTAATATCTACACACACGAACGCATCACCACCAATGCATTCTGAATTATCCCGGTCCCGTGTCCTTTTGTTGAAGTTTTATGTTTTTTTTTCATTTCATTTTGTTGTGTGTTTATGATTCATTTGTTCTTGCCATTGTGTTGTGTTTGCACATATTTTATTTTTTTTTAATCTTTTTTGTTCGCTTTTATTTGGTCTTTGGTGATTTTAGCTGTATGGTTAGTTGACTGGATTCCATAGAGCTTTATTACCAAAAACCAAATGATTGTGATTTTTCGTTTCGTTTTCTTCTTTTTTTTTTTAATTTTGTATCCCAATGCATTGATTGAGCTGTCTTTGCCTGCGCCCCCCAATTTGCATTACTAATCCTGTGCGTTATTCTCTTATTTACTTGGCAGATTTAAAATCCCGCGACGTTACTGATGGCGATCTACGCTCGCCAAAGTCCAAACGACAAAGGTCCAGCGCAGATTTCAGCAATCCCTTTGACGATTCAATATCGCGGGTTTACTGCTCTCAGCCAATGCCAACGATGCGAAGTGATACCGACGTTGACTTTGTGGCTGGCAGGGGTGTGAACAGTGGTGCAAACAACACTTCTGCGTTTGAAGCCCGCAATGGATTCTGTTTCTCACAACCGGCACTGCTGGACGATTTGATTCTGTGCACACAGATGAATCAGACGCAATCGGCAAGCCAAAATGTATTCCAAAGACTAGTGCGACGCATGACAAGGTTCTTCGTGACCACCCAATGGGACGACACAATCAAGAGGCTGTTTATTACGCTGGACAAGCTGGGCTATGGCCGGAAGATCAACGATGATAGTGTTGTAACTATATCGACGTTTGATAGGAGAAAACTGCGACTTGTGTTCAAGGCGCACATTATCGAGATGGACGGGAAGATTTTGTTGGATTTCCGTTTGTCGAAGGGCTGTGGTTTGGAATTCAAAAGGCGTTTCATTAAGATCAAACAGATTCTGGAGGATATTGTACTGAAGGGGCCGACGACGTGGCCCATAGCAATTGCAACAAATTCGGTGCCTTAAGTTGTGTTTTTTTTTTTACTAGTAATCCTTTTTCATAACAAGTTTTTTTTTTTTTTATTGATCATGACTTCATTTTTTTTAAATTGTTTGTTCTATGTGTTCTGTTGAAGAGAAGTTCATTTAGTAAATAAAAATTCATTTTTAAACGAGTGGTGTTTTCATTATAAAGGGTCTTTCAGTAGCGACTTGACAACTTCAAACTTTGAGGGTGAACGCAGCCTTAAACCGATTACCTAACTGTCGATGTTTCATAGTCTAGTGAACAAATTTGTGATGCGCATCAAAGCTACGTTCCAAAACATGAGACTAATATGTGCACACCGACGAGGCTGTAGATCCCATCAAGAAGGAGTTTTATGACCTTCTGGATGGAGCCTACGAAGCCTGTCCGAAAAAAGTTGTACTCGGGGATTTCAATGCTAAAGTCGGAAAGGAAAATATTTTTGGCGGTTTAGTTGGTAAGCACAGTGCGACAACAGGCAATGGCTACGGACTATCGATTTTGCAGCAGCTCGTAATACGGTGATAGGTAGCACTAGGTTCCCAAGGCTAAGCACCCACACAGCAACCTGGAGCTCTTCAGACGGTCGAACCGCCAACCAAATCGAACATGTGCCAATCGATGCGATGCACGAATCCAACATCCCCGACGTGCACACATTCCGAGGGGCAAACGTCTGCTCTGACCATTTTCTTGTCGCTGCTAAATTCAGAGCTCTACTGTCCAACGAGAAGAAGCTGCGAACTGCTCAGAAGAAGAAATTCGACATTGGACGCCTTAGCACACCTGGAGTAGCCAGAGCCTACAGCGAGCGCCTGACTATGGAACTCCTCTGTGCACTCACCTAACCTACCACAGACGCCAACAATCAGTGGTGCCAGTATCGCGACATCTTCAAGGAGGTAGCCGAAACCACTGTAGGTTAGCAAGACACCCCAGAGAAAGAGCCCGTGGTATGATGATGAATGCGTGTACAGGAAAAAGGTGATAGAAGGCACTGCTGCAGCGCAAAACAAAGGCATCGAGAGAAGAGTATAGAGCCAGGCGAAGGGAGGAAAAGAAGACCCTGCGTAGAAAGAAGGGGACTTACGCAGCTTTCCAGCACAAAGAGATCGAACAGTAGCGCGATCTTTACAACATCCGGAGGTTTTATAAAAAAGGCCAAGCAACTAGCTGCTAGGTCCAAAACCGGAACGCAGGGGCCATATTTTATGAAACGAATATCGTTGAAATCACTTCGTTCTCGTTGAAATTCGATTACATAAAACGAGTATCGTTCTTGATTTTACGATACTCGTAATTTCTTACGACTGGCATTGGGCAGTCGTATAGCTTTCGTTTTCATTGAGCTGTCATAAATTTCTCGTTTTACACAATCGCGCTTTGTCGTGACTATCGTTTACTTCTGTTTCGTTTACTTGCAGTTCGTTTCGTTTTATGTAATAGAGCCCTACACGTGTATAGCTTTCGTTTTCGTTGAGCTGTCATTAATTTCTCGTTTTACACAATCGCGCTTCGTCGTGACTATCGTTTGCTTTTACTTCGTTTACTTGTCGTTCGTTTCGTTTTATACAATAGAGCCAGAGGATCTTCAGGAGCGAAGGAAACCTAGTCACCGAAGCGCAGGGAATAGTAGGTGTCTTTAAGCAGCATTTCTAGCAGCTGCTTAATAGGCATCGTGTAGACTTGTAGAGAGAGTGATAGGGCAAGAAGAGAACCCACGTCCAGTCAGTGAAGAACTAGTTCCACCAGACCACCACCTAGTATAGAAGAAGTTGGCCGAGCTATAAAAAAAGCTTAAGAACAACAAGGCCGCAGATCCTGATGGCTTACCAGCGGAGCTTTTTAAATTCGGTATACCGAATCATCAACCAAGTATAGATGGAAGAAAATATGCCCGATGACTGGACTATCAGCTCCATATGCCCCATCTACAAAAAAGGCGATCCTATGTCTTGCAAGAAATATCGAGGTATATCCCTGCTTAATGTCGCATACAAGATCCTATCCAACGTACTATGTGAACGCCTAAAACCGTTCTGCAACCAGTGTGGCTTCCGGCCAGGCAGATCGACTATAGACCAAATTTTCACATTGAGAAAAGACTATCGAATTTCAAGTCGAAACTCTCCAGCTATTCATCGACTTCAAAGCCGCGTATGATAGCATACATCGTCAGAAGCTCTATATGGCGATGGCCGAACTAGGTACATGCTATCAAACAAACAAGCATCTGTCCACCGCCTAGGACAAAACGTCACTATTTATAACAGCAATTTCGAGGTAGTTAAGGAGTTCACCTACCTCGGAGACTCCAAGAATGACACCCTAGTGGAGATCTGACGAAGAATCACCCTAGGAAACCGTTGCTACTTTGGTTTGGCGAAACAACTGGGATCAAAACTCCTAACTCGAAGGACGAAATGTGTGCTCTACAAAACCCTTATCTTTCCATTTCTGCTTTATGGCACCGAGTGCAAGAAGGGAGAATGGAGGAGAAGATACAACCGCGAACTCTATGAGCAGTACCAGCTAAGAGGATCTTCGAATCCCAGCCCCCAGGTTCTAGAAGGGAAGAAAGACCGAACCTCCGTTTCAAAGACCGAACCAGAGAACTGGAAGCAGCGAGCCCGGGATCGTAGAGGATGGAAGGCTACAGTGTCTCAGGCAGAGACTCTTCACGGGTCGGGAGCCCGACAAGTAAGTAGAACAAATTTGAGTCAGAATATTGGCTGCTTAATGTTGTCGTGGCAGTGAGACTACGTTTTGTCCGAAGTTGTAAGAATATTGCTGACGTAGAGGCGTCCGTCGCAAACGAGCCAATTCAGTTAGTTTCACGGCGTTCTCAAGACCACATTATGGCGATCATTTCCATTACAAGATCAAGCTGACTCATGAACTAAAGCCACTTGATCGTATGAAGCGACGTACGTCTCGAATCGGGCTCTGGAACTGATGGAAAACATGATGAATTTCATCGCAAAATCATATTGAGCGATGAAGCTCATTTTTGGTTAAACGTCTCGTCAATAAGCAAAATATCAGTTACTGGACAAGTGATCTAATTGAGCCCTAAAAGTGCGCCAAATGTTTTTCCATAAGACTTCCTGGATGTACACGGCTGTTGTTCGTACGATACTCACCTACGGGGCACTAGTCTGGTGGCCTTCTGTGAGTAAAGGGTACATCATTGACAAACTGAAGAGGGTACAGCGAACAACATGCACTGGCACAACTGGGGCCATGAGATCATGTCCCACTGATGCCCCAACGGTACTTCTTTATCTTCTACCTCTAGACATCCATATCAAAGGTATTGCAATGTGCAGTGCAGTCAGACTCAAAGAATCTGGCTGCTGGTTCAATAAGCCATATGGGCATAGCAATATCCTAGATTCAATGCCAGCAGGTCTAGCTAACCATCATACCGAATACATGATACCCAAGCTGACCTTCCACAAACACTTCACCGCTGGTTTTCCAACTAGAGAGGATTGGAAAAACGCAGTGGTTGAAAAAGATTTCGACATACTTATATACACCGAAGGCTCCAAAATGGACTGCGGATTGGGCGCAGTGTGTCTACTCGGACACACAAAAAATTGATTCCTCCAGCGCATTCCAGGCGGAATTGTTGGCTATTAGGGAGGCTTGTCACGCGATTAGACGCAAAATATCGCTATTTTTGTCGACAGTCAAGCCGCTATTAAGTCGATTATTTCGGTATTGACGTCATCAAAACTAGTACTTCAATGCCAGAACGAACTGGCCTCCATTGGGAGTCGGTACAGTATCTCTCTCATATGGGTTCCAGGCCACAGTGACATAGATGGAAATGAACAGGCTGATGCCCTTGCCAGGCTGGGCTCGTCCCTTCCCAGTTCACGTGCAATCAGCATTCTCGCTCCTTTAAAAACCATTTTGAATAATAAAATTCAATTCAGATATGTGGCCACGCTACAACAAGACAAGAACACGCGACCTCTTAAGCAGATCCCGTAAGGAAGTCTCCAGGGTGATAGCAATTACCAGAGGACACTGGCCCATGGGTGGCCACGCTGCTAGAAAGGGTATACCCCACAACACCAACTGTCGCAGCTGCAAGGAGTTGGGGGAGAAGGAAAATTTAACTCACTTTCTGTGCAAATGCCCGGCTCTGTCAAGAGCAAGACAACGAACACTAGGCAAACCTTTCTTTGACAACATCCGCGACCTCTCTGACAAACACATTAAAGAACTGATCGCCTTCCTTAATGCCACTGGTTGGATTTAGTACACGCCAACTTACAGATTAATCAGAGTATGCTTTACGTGAGCAACTAGCCTTTACGGCTCTTATCTCACGGTGGGCCTACCCACATAATCGTGACCATGGAAAAGTGTGGTCAGCACCCCAATTCAGGCCGCTCTACATTGGTACATTTTTGAAAATCATGTGTTAGGCACGAACTTCAACCTTGCTAAGGCCCGAGGTCTATCTGCACCTCTTGTATTCTAAAGTACCCATCTTTAGAATACCATATGCTTCAGCGACTTCTGACAACCACAACCACCACGATACTCCCACAAGGGGGCCTACCCCAAAATCAGCCTAAGACAATGTCTTAGGGGCTTCTAATTCCCGTGGTACCATTCTATAGTCAATGGTGGGACTCCACACCGATTCCTTATGAGTTCCATAACAACCCAGTCCGGTCTCGAAGTTACTAAGTCACCACTAACCAGGTAAGTAATTAGTAGCAACACCAAGTAACTCTCCCACTTCATGCACCATTTACTCCAATTGCTTATTGAACAGACTTTTGTTCATATAGCAAAACGAGTTTGACTACTGCGCCTTTTCGAACAAATTTCTATTCGTTTAACGAACAAAAACTATCCTTACGGCAATTATTAATATCCATACGGCTGTGGATCAACATGAAGTCGGCTTAGATTGGTTCACGATGGGCTTTCACAGTAAACTGCTATGACCTCATTCGCCGCAGATCGCTTAGTAACGAATTAACGAAACTTAGCTTTACTGCGAGGACGTGCCCAGTGTTGAAATAGAATGTAATTTATAATTCATTTTGGTAGCACTGTTTTTCTTGCTACTTTTTATGAACGATGTCATTTTACACGTTTTTTAATAAACCTTCTCCATTGTATTCTTTGTAAGAAGTCGTGTTTTAATTTCAGTGCTTTAAGTTATTTAACAGGTTATGGGTCCAGAAATTCATTAAGGCCATAACGAAATTAAAGCCCACATATTTTCAAAGACGAAGTAATTATTTTTAAATTTCTCTTTTCACGGATGTTCTAGATATTTGCGGATATCAAAATGTCACAGTCTGGTTTGCCTGGCATTGAAAAATTGAAAGGACGCGAGAACTATGATTCATGGCGATTCGCTGTACAAGCGTACTTGGAGCATGAAGAATTATGGGAATCCATCGTCAATCCTAATGCAGCTGATAGCAAGAAAAACACCAAAGCCAGATCGAAAATAATATTGCTTATTGAGCCTGTGAACTATGTTCACATCCAATCTTCAAAGACAGCCAAGGGGGCGTGGGACAGCTTGCAGAATGCATTCCAGGATTCTGGTTTGACCCGTAAGGTCGGGTTACTCAGAAAACTTATCACGACAAGGATGGAAAACAGTAATTCCGTGGAGGAGTATGTCAACCAAATCGTGACTACAGCCCACAAACTTAATGGAGTTGGACTCCAGGTAAGCGAGGAGTGGATCGGTACAATCCTTCTAGCCGGCTTATCAGAGGAATATAAGCCAATGATAATGGGTATCGAGAGTTCTGGAATATCCATCACAGGCGATGCGATAAAAACAAAGATACTCCAGGATGTTAAGTTGGAAGGTGCAGAGAGCAGTACGGTGGCATTTTATGGACGGCAAAGCAAGCGGACATGGAAGAAGAAACACGTTGCGAGTAGTAGCAAGGCTAGCATTGGAAACGGCAGCGGCAGCAGTTGTGAAGGACCACGATGTTTTGAGTGTAACAAGCCTGGACATTTTGCGAGGAATTGTCCTTCAAAACAAAGGAGCAATAAAGACAAGGTACATTCAAAATCATATAATGTATTTTATTCATCATTTGCAGTGAGTTCAATTCAACCTGATGCATAATACATTGACTCCGGTGCATCAGCACACATGTGTAGCAACAAGGACATATTGTCTGATGTCAGCCAAGGGAGCCATAAGGATGTTTGACTTGCTAACAACATGCGTATAGGTGTAGATTGCGTTGGATATACGAATTTGCCAGTAGTGGCTGGTGCAAATGCTGCAGAAGTTAAAGTGGAAAATGTGCTGTGTATTCCAAAGCTGAGCACAAATCTTCTTTCGGTGAGCCAAATCGTAAAAAAAGGAAATACTGTTGTTTTCGATATGGATGGTTGCAAAATATACAACGCTGATAACGAGATAGCAGCTACTGCTACTCACGACGGTGATATGTTCAAGCGTATGTAACGAGTATGGTGGTTCTCGTTATATTTTGGTCTTTGTCGACGACTACTCAAGGAAGGTTTTCGTATATTTTATGCATGCAAAGAGCGAAACCAGAAGTCGCTTTGAAGAATTCAAGGCTCTTGTAGAGAACCAATGCAATAAGCAGATAAAAGTTTTGCGTACTGATAATGGATCTGAATTTTGCAACAATACCTTTCAGACTTTATTGCGCAAACATGGCATAATTCATCAGACATCGGCACCGTATACACCACAACAAAACGCTTAGTAGAGCGAATCAATAGGACAATCATTGAAAAGGCGAGGTGTATGTTGATGGACGCTAATATGTCAAAATCCTTTTGGGCTGAAGCAGTCGCCGCAGCGGTATTCATCATAAACAGAAGAAGTCTGTACAGGCAGGTTTCCAGACATGTCTCGTTTGCGTACATTCGGATGTAAAGCTATGGTTCATGTTCCAAAAGAGCATCGCAAGAAGTTGGACTCCAAATCCGAAGCATGCATTTTCGTGGGTTATTGTGAGGAAGCCAAAGCGTATCGGCTGTATAATCCGAGGAAGCAGAAAATCGTCATTAGTCGAGATGTTGTGTTTTTTGAAAAACAACATTTGACATCGGCTGAGGTAATTCAAAAATACGATTTTCTTAATTCTTCTGAAATATTCACAGAGTTTGATGATGCAGTGGGGGTTGGTGACAGTGGGTCTGCTTGTGATGAGGCGAATGTAGAAGAAAAACATTATTCTGATAGTGAAGGCAGCTATGGTTCTTGTGGCAATGAAATAGTGTCTGGTGAAGGAACTGATACTTTTGAAGATGTATCTGAAGTATTATCTCAGCAGGCGGAGGATGAATATATTATTCCACATTCTGTGTCTCAGATAAATTCGTCGGGAGTACAGGCGACAGTTCGAAGAAGTCAAAGAGCACCAAAACCAATAAAGCAAGATGATTTCGTTTCGTATAATATTAAGACAGGTGAGTTGCATGATCCACTTACATTCAGTGAGGCGTTAGAAAGAGCTGATTCAGAACTTTGGCGAAAAGCAATGTAAATAAGACCTGGGAGATTGTAGATTTGCCATCCGACAAAAGGGCAATTAACTGTAAATAGGTTTTAAAAACCAAGCGTGATAGCGAAGGTAAAATTTGTCGCTATAAGGCGCGCTTAGTTGTCAAGGGATGTGCACAAAGAAAAGGAATTGATTTTGAAGAAACGTTTTCACCTGTGGTGCGGTATAGTTCCATACGACTCCTATTATCTCTAGCCGCTCAATATGATCTTGATATAGACCAGATCGATGCGGTAACGGCTTTTCTGCAAGGAGATCTTAGCGAAAACATTTATATGTTACAACCAGAGGGTTTTACAGATAATTCTGGCAGGGTTTGTCAACTCAAAAAATCTTTGTATGGGTTGAAGCAAGCAAGTAGATTATGGAATCAAAAGCTCGATACCGCTTTAAAGAAATTCGGTCTGAAGAAATCCAACATCGATCCCTGTGTATATTACTCAGGAAGTGACGCTAATTTAATAATGGTTGCTATTTATGTCGATGACCTTTTGATCTTCACAAAAGACATAGATATAAAAAGAAAAATTAAATCATACCTTCAATGTAGTTTTAAAATGAAAGACATAGGAGAGGCCCGATATGTTCTGGGAATGCAAATCACTCGTGATCGTTCTAAAGGAACAATAAGCATTGATCAGAAACGTTATATAAACGAAATATTATCGCGTTTCAATATGGTAGACTGCAATCCTGCTGTCACTCCAATGGATGTTAACCAGAAACTGTCAAAACTAATGTGCCCTCAAACGGAGTATGAGAAAAACGAAATGTCAGAGATACCATATCAGGAAGCTGTTGGGAGCATTATGTTTGCGGCCCAGGTGACAAGACCTGATGTAAGTTTTGCTGTTAGTGCCGTATCACGCTATAATAACAACTTTGGTAAAGCTCACTGGACAGCAGTCAAGCGAATCCTTCGCTATTTAAAAGGGACAGCAGATGCTAAATTAGAGTTTAGCAAGTCACATAATGAATCTATTAAAGGGTTTTGCGATGCAGATTGGGCTAACGACAGCGAAGATAGAAGATCCTACACCGGCTATGTTTTTATATCACGAGGAGGAGCAGTATCCTGGAACACCAAGAAGCAGCCCACTGTTGCCCTCTCATCTACTGAAGCAGAATATATGGCTGTTTCTTCGGCAACACAAGAAGCGATTTGGCTCAAAAATCTGGAAGCTGAACTCATCAATGGCTCTCCGGATGGTACAACAATTTGCTGCGACAACAAAGGGGCGATCAGTCAAGCGTTGACAAGCGCATATCACCCTCGAACGAAGCACATTGATGTCAGGCATCACTTCATTCGTAACAAGATAGAAGAAGGCAAGATCATCTTGCAGTACATCTGTACAGATGAAATGATTGCAGACTTTCTCACAAAGGCTCTGGATAGTAAGAAACATCTAAACTTTTCTAAGGCTGTGGGGTTAATATTGAATTAAATATTCATTCAGTGGGGGTGTTGAAATAGAATGTAATTTATAATTCATTTTGGTAGCACTGTTTTTCTTGCTACTTTTTATGAACGATGTCATTTTACACGTTTTTTAATAAACTTTCTCCATTGTATTCTTTGTAAGAAGTCGTGTTTTAATTTCAGTGCTTTAAGTTATTTAACACCCAGTAGGGACCCAACCCCCCTGGGACGCCAACTTACAACAAGACACAACATCTAACCGCACGAGTATTTGGCATCAAAACGGCGCACCCCAGTCAAACCCCAATCAAACTAACTAACATATATGTCGTCATGAACTAGGTGTAGGTAATACACAGAATCTGTCTTCAAAAATAAGGGTATCATGCAACGTCGTAATTTTATTACGTGCGAAAGGTTGTTATTTTACGACGACGTTTCATGAACGACCCTAAAACTGCACCACTAAATACTGCGGTAACCCACTGAATTCAATCTCAGTTTAGAAATTTATTTATTGATAGAATTTTGTTCCTATTGTTCTTTTTTCGTTCTCGATATTTCTTTTTGAGTTTATCGCATACGTTTGATGTGTAGAAGTGACTGATAAAATGTCAAAATTGCATTTCAAAAGTTTACAACGTTTACCATCTCAGTTTACGCACCCAATTCCTGTGAGAACATTGCGATATTGTTGAAAAAGATTTCCCATACAAATTTTTACAGTTCATTTATCGCGTTTACAACGTTTACGACGACTTTCCGACGTTGCATGAATACCCCTAATTTTTTTTTCTTTTTTCTATCGTGAATTGATCGTATTCAAGACATGAACCAATCAACATGTCACCCTATAATTCAGCTGTCACTGCACTAACCAGCGCTGTCAAAACAAACTCGAAAATAACCTCACATTCTTTTTAAGCGGCGAATGAAACGAAACGTTTTGTTTTGTTTACAGCAAATTATTTTCACAAAATTAAAACAAATTTCCACAAATGGCAGATAAGGGAAAAGTACAAACAAACTGCAATCCCCCTCGACAACCCACCTTAATTAATTTTTTCTTATTTCCGTAGCCCACCGGTGGTAATGACAACAAGGAGAAGCGACGCAAGGAATCCATTCTCGATCTGTCCAAATATCTGGAAAAGATGATTCGCGTTAAGTTCGCTGGTGGACGAGAAGCCGCCGGAATTCTCAAAGGCTACGACGCTCTGCTTAATTTAGTGCTGGATAACACGGTTGAGTATTTGCGGGATGCCGATGAACCCTTCAAACTCGCAGAGGATACACGCAGCCTGGGTCTGGTAGTTTGCCGAGGAACAGCGCTTGTTCTCATCTGCCCCCAGGATGGAATGGAGTCGATACCAAATCCCTTCATCTCCCAAGATGCATAAAGTACACAAAGACGACCGCAAGTGTTCTAACGAAAAGATTTTTTTTTTTTATTTTTTTTTTATCGTGTGTAAACAGTTGTACAACAAACAAAAAGGAAACGTTTAATGTAATTCACTTAGCTTAAGGATATGAAAATAAATAAGGTACAATCTAAACAAAAGCCCGTTGGGTGGTTGATCTCCTTAATCCAAGCCGAACTCATTTCTTAGCCACGGGTACTGTGGTGGACATTCTTTGCACGTATAGAAGTAACGATCTTGCTGCAGGACTCTACTGCGAAGCTTACAGGTGTTGGGAATGTTGCAGACAAGCTCTTGCGGATCCAGAGACTTTGGCGTACAGTGAAACGGATCAAATTGATGCAACTGATTAATGGGCGTTGGGTGACGCATCCACTGTATGGCTTGGTGGTTTGTCACGAAGTACACATCGGGCAGCTTTTGGATGTCATCCATAAATTTCTAGGAAAACAAATAAAAGAAAATATTTTACACTATCCCTGCTTAACTGGGTGTAGGGTGTACTTACCAAAAATGCATTCAAGTAGTCAATCTTTTTAAACCACGTCGAATGGAAGAATAGCCCAAACGGTGCCCGATTGCTCAAGTAGTGGCGTTTGAAGTTGTGTGTCAGCATACGGTAGACATCCTCTCCGCTTAAGTGTGGCGGACAACTGTCCACCATGCCGCAGGTGTATTCACCAGCTTCTAATTGGTTCATTACTATTTCCCAGATACCAGGGTAGCTTCTCGAGGGGCAGTTCTGATTCATTCCAGTGCAGCTATGTGGCATTTTATAATCCAAAGTGTACGGCCAGAGTGGTGGGTTTGAGAATGGTGCCACCATAGACGAGTCGAACACGAAGCCGAATTCTTTCATCATAAGGAATTGACGATTCCAGCCGACTCGTAGGAATGGTACACGCATTCCTCTAATTTCTTCCATCCGAACAGCTCCGAATTTATTGATGATGTTCGCTTGACCGACCATCTCATCGAACCAGTCTTCGATTGTGGCGTTTTTGGACCACCACATTTCTGGACCACGGTGACTGTAGGGAAATTAAATTGGAGTCTCTATAAAATATTTTCTGGAGTACTTGATCCATATTAGACTAATGGGGTTGTCCATTTGCGAAAGGAAGGGGCAATGATCTTGTGACGTTTTGGTCAAAACGAGGAGTTCAATATCGAGAACTTCCTTGTGCTAATGACATTTTCGTGGAATAATGGGTGCACAAGGAATAGTGCTAAATGGGCTTTATTTGTACCATGAGAGCCTGGGGGTAGGTACCTTAGCAGGCGCGATCTCGGGTGGTGAATTGAGAAAGGCGCGTTAATGCAATAGCTGGAGAAAATATTTAATTCTTATCCGAGGGGAAGTGATGATAGCAATGAATGCTGTAAAAGGCCGAGGTGAACCAACCCAAATGTCTAAATTCATAAACGAAGGTCGTCCCTTTAGCGTTGGATGTGTTTGGACTTTTATGAAATTGGACTAAGTTAGCTATGCGCTGCCATCGGTCACTTACCTCGTTGGTGGTTGTGCTGGGAAATTAAGAGATTCAGAACCTCGGTGGGTAAGGAGTGACTCCCGTGGTTGGGAAGCTTCACCAGAGGCTATATTCTATATACCACGGAGGATAAAAGTCCATGCGACTGACTGTTCTGGGGACTAGTTGACTCACCCTATAAAGGAATTATCATGGTGGTTGTGGTTACTCAAAACGCGTGGTACTCTGAGGAGTGGTTGACCTTAGAGTACAAGACATTTCAGATGGATGGTCCTCAACAAGCATCGCGTCATGCCTTATCATGATCACTGATCTGACCGGGGTAGTGTGTCCCTACCCTAGGGTATTGAAAAACACTGGGCACTCATTCCGTAACTTACAAAACGATAATCGTTTACGATAGTGTAGGAGACTTTCTGGGCACGTAGAGTGACATTTTTATATTGAGTGTGTGCACATGTATACAAATTACACGGACATACCTAGAAAGTCTCCTTCACTATCGTAAATGATTATCGTTTTGAAAGTTACGGAATGAGGTCCCTGGACTGGATAATCATGTCAGAACTCTACTCGAACTGGATATACAAATAATGGGGTTCGAGTTCTCTCAAGATATCTTATTTCAACCATCGCCAGTAGTCTTTTTTAGTACCCAGATACCCAGTGAAGCGATGAATTTTTGGGTCTTGTATCCATGACCTAGTTTTAACAGGCTATCAGATGAGCTGTCCTCTCACTAAAGCACTCACTCTCGGGCGGCAGCGGAGGAATTCCTTAGATGGAGTCAACGGTGGCGCCTACCGCTCCAGTTTGATCGAACTGGCAGTGAAATCCCTATATACGCAAAGGTATGCAGAGAAGACACCTTTAGCAGTACTGTCGGAAAATATAGCCTACACGACAACACGTCTGGTAACGGACTTAGGCTAATTGACTTCGCTACGGAACGAAATGCCACTATAGCCAGCACACGGTTTCCTCACCTCGATACCGACAAGGGGACATGGCGTTCTCCAGATCAACGGACAGACAACCAAATTCATCACATTGCGATAGACAAGAGGCACGCATCCAGTATTTTGGATGTCCGAACATTCCGAGGGGCCAACATCGACTCGGACCACTACCTTGTTGTAGTCAAGGTAAGGATGCGGATATCCACCACGCCACAAAAAACCAGAAATACTGTGAAAATATTTAATGTCGAAAGACTGCAATCGCCAGAGACCGCCAAGACCTTCGCGCAACGCGTATCCCTTAACCTCTCGATTCACACCCCACCACCAGCATCTAATGTCGAAGAACAATGGCAACGATGCCAACAAGCTATTAGATCAGCCGCAACTGAAGCGCTAGGTTTCTCGCGGCCACCAGCAAGAAACCCCTGGTATAAAACGCTAAGTTGCAGGTGAAGACGAGAGCTGCCATTGAGCTCTATAGGCAAAGAAGAAGGGAAGAACATCGGCTTTTCAGAAAGAAGAAAAAAGAGCAAGAAAAGCGCGCGATCGAGGATATAGAGAGGTGCCACTCCAGGAACGAAGTTCGCAAATTTTACCAAAGTGTAAAACGTCAAAGCCAAGGATACAGGGCTTGAACATAATCCTGTCGAGATGAACAAGGAAATATCGTAGTTGAGACACAGTCGATGCTGAGGATATGGAAGAACCACATCTGCAGACTGTTAAACGGCGATGACGAACAACATTCCGCTGTCAGGCAGAACGAACCATTTAATATTGGCAACGACAGCGAAAACTGCCAACCACCCGACCTAAGTGAAGTGAGGATATCTATATCTAAACTCAAGCTTAATAAGGCCGACGGAGATGACGGCCTTCCCGCTGAGCTTTATAAAGCTGGCGGAGATGACTTGGTAAGTAACATCCACCAACTCATAAGCCAAATCTGGTCGGATGAAAGCATGCCTGAAGAATGGAACCTCAGCATCGTTTGCCCGATCCACAAAAAAGGAGACCCTCTGAACTGCGCCAACTACAGAGGCATAAGTCTACTCAACATCGCTTACAAGATCCTATCTGCCGTATTATATGAACGCCTGAAACCGTTTACCAACAACCTGATTGGCCCTTATCAGTGTGGTTTTAGGCCAGGAAAGTCCACAATCGATCAAATTTTCACACTTCTGCAGATCCTGGAAAAAGCCCAAGAAGTCCAAATCGATACCCACCACCTATTTATCGATTTCAAAGCCGCATACGACAGCATTTATAGAGACGAACTATACAGAGCCATGTCTAGTTTTGGTATACCGCCCAAACTCGTCCGTTTGTGTAGGATGACGATGGAGAATTCTCGCTGCACCATCAGGGTCGGAAACGACCTCACCGACACATTTGATACCAAAAAAGGATTTAGACAAGGCGATGCGCTGTCATGTGACTTCTTCAATTTGATTCTTGCGAGGATTGTGCAAAACTCCCGAGCCAACACCAGAGGCACAATTTTCCAAAAATCGGTGCAACTACTAGCATACGCCGACGATATTGACATCATTGGTAGGACTCAACGTGATGTCATAGCCACGTTTGCTAGTATAGAGAAGGAAGCGGCAAAGATGGGTTTAGCATGAGGGTAAGACTAAGTATATGCTGTCAACACGAAAGGACACACAACATCGACGAATTGGACAGAACGTCACCATTGACAGATATAACTTTGAGGTAGTACGGGACTTTGTCTACCTCGGCTCCGCTATTAACTCTGAAAACAACATCTCGTCAAAAATCAAACGAAGAATTACTCTTGCCAACCGTTGTTTCTTCGGGCTAAGAAGGCAATTTAGTAGTAAAGCCCTCACTCGAACTACTAAGGAGATCCTATATAAGACCCTGATCATCCCAGTCCTGCTCTACGGCGCTGAAGCATGGACCGTATCAAAAGCGGATGAAGAAATCCTTGGTCGATTCGAGAGAAAAATTCTTCGGAAAATCTTCGGTCCCGTTTGCGTTGACGGGCTATGGAGACGAAGATTCAACCACGAACTATACGAGCTGTACAGCGACATACCCCTAGTCAAAAAACTCCGCATTGGACTTTTAATAACCAATACTCCGGCTCGCAGAGTCCACGATTCCCAGCCAGACGTCGGACGCAGTAGAGGAAGACCTCGCCTTAAGTGGCGCGCACAAGTGGAAACCGACCTCAACCAACTTAGAGTGCTCAACTGGAGGCAGTTAGCAAAGGACCGGGCTAATTGGAGAGGCATGTTGGTTGAGGCCCAGGTTCATCCCGGACTGTAGCGCCACTTAAGTAAGTAAGCATGTTGGTGTAAATCTGACTTAGAATCCAGATTCTTCAAAAGTACTCTAGAGTAAAACATATGAGAGGCTACAATCCGCTATGCGGATCGTTGAATACCCTATCCCATCCCATCCTTTAAATTAATATCCTCAAAATATAGGCCTTATGGCAATGAAATACAGAAAATGACATTGTCACAATATATTGCTCAGACAGTTTCTCAAAATCTTGTGTGGTTCGTATTTCTATTGCTAATGCCTTGGGATGGGGTATACAAACGGTTTTTGTAAGAAAACGCCCCCAAAATGTGGGCGTAGGTGAAAATGATCTATGGACAAAATGTTTATATTACCATTTCGGAAGTATTTGCATCAAAATTTTTTTCGAAAGTTTTAAAATTTGGACAAAAAGCGTTTTTTACTAAAAACGCCCCCAAAAAGTGGGCGTGGCAAAAAACTTTGTATGAACGAAATATAGATATTAGGATTGTCTAAATATGCTACTCAGACACTTTTTTGAAATTCCTTACGGTTTGGCCAAAAAATAAGTTTTCCTAAAAAGGGGGCGTGGCAGTGGGCGGATTTTAAAAATTTTTACACTTGTTCTGGTGGCACGGACGAGGATCCTATATACCAAATTTCATTATCCTAGCTCAAAATTTAAGGCCCAAAAACCGCTGACGAACAGACAGACGGACGGACGGACGGACGGACGGACGGACGGACGGACAGACAGACATGGCTAATTCGACTCAGCTAGCGATTCTGAGTCGATCCATATACTTTGAGGTATATGTAGCAAAATTATTTCTCTATGTTACAAACTAAGTATCAAAACTAATATACCCCCCTATGGGATAGGGTATAAAAAGAGGTGCTTTTTGTATCCCAATCGAAAACGAAAAAATAGATCTAGAGTAAAAAAAGTGCTCTAGAATGCTTTTTTGTATCCCAATCGAAAACGCTATTACTTATGGCTACCCCGTATGCAAATATAAGTAAAAGAGTGTGAGAGAGAGAGAGAGAGGATGAGGGGAAAAAACTACCACTTTATAAAAATCTTTAAAATAGGTCTGTTTCCGTACTTTTTCAAATTTCTTGGAGTGGGGGTGAATTATCTCAGAAAGAGACAAAATTACCAAAAAAGTACGGGAACGCGTTTAAGTAAAAAACAGTAAAATTATATATTTTGTATGCCTTTTAAAGAACAAATGACATAAATCACCTGTCAAAACAAGCGAGTTGTCACTTTTAGATACCAACTGACAGTTTACTGATTTTTACCAACAGAAATTTCGGCCGTAAATTTTTGACAGATTTTTATGGAGGGGTAGTTTTTTGCTCTCTCGTGAGCTGTCTCTTTTACTTATTTTTGCGTACGGGAACGGCAATAAGTAAAAATCAGTAAAAATCAGTAAGAATCAGTAAATATTATTTTGTACGGGAACAGACCTATTATTTTGTACGGGATCAGACCTAATAATTAACTGCGGAAATTGGTTGTCAGTAGAGTACTTCGCAACAAAGCCAAATGAAGGCGAATTCATACAAACAAAAAAAAAACGAATGATATGACTGACAGATTGTCGTTGTCGCCAAGTACTCTGTCGGTATCAGAATGTGACAGGTCGTTTGTTTTATGTCATTTGTTGTTTAAAAGCCATATGAAACGAATGATTTTACTGTATTTTAAAAAAATAATTTACTCACGCTCCAAGAAATTTGAGTTTTTATTGATTTTTACTGCAAAAGCACGGAAACAGACCTAATGTGTACTCAAAAGCAATTAAGAATTGTCTGACTGATTTCATTTCAGAAGACAAAAAATTCCAACTCCTCTTTTATCAGGTACGGCCTTTTACATTGGTTAAAAATAGTAATCGAAAGCATCTGCGAACGGCAACATTGAGCGAATAAACAGAGCGAAAAAACAGTACCTCTGCAGCGCAGAGAATCTTCTAATGCTAGCCTTAAGGTTGAGGCGTCAATGAAGACGATTTAAAATGCAAAGGCACTTGTACTGCATAAAAAGAAACATCGTGTGCAGGATGAAGAATATGAAAGTCAGCCTTTTTTCAGGCGACCTCAACGAGTCGCGAGCCCATTAAGTAAAAAAATGTAAGTAAGCGAGCTATGTTAACCAGAGATCAGGAAAAGAAGATATAGGAAACTTTCCAGGACTTAACGTTTTGCCTACAAGCTAATCGTGGAATTTTCCATATAAATTGATCACCACGGTCCAACCAGATACATGTTTCACACACACTTGTTTGCAGCCCAGCTAATTTGTGTGTCAAAACGACACGTAAGAAAGCGGGTGATAAATGGGAAAACGTACGAAAGTTCCCTATCTCTTCCTTACTTGATCTCTGATGTTAATTACGTAAACAGTAAAATAGTTAAATGACCCATGTTAAGAAACCCCTCTATGTAGTTCATGAATATATGCCTTAAGAGGACTTCAATGGGATGATATACACAATCTAGCTTGCATGCGTATAGTTTACTTAATTTACTATACGATGTTGGTTCTACTCGAACCAACTGTCAAAACTGACCATAAAGAAAAACCGTTTACTTACGTGACAGAGTGCACAGAAATCTCATGACCATCATTCCATAGTTTCTGTACAAATTGGTAGTTGGTGTACTGATGGGATACATAAAAGGTTCCCTTAATTGGACACCCATTGGGGTTCTTTCTGTTCTGTGTGAATAGCACCTTTGAGAACAGTTCCCAGTTGTCAAAATTAACAGCATCATCGAAGGTCAGCAATATCATTTGAGGAACTTGAGATGGATCTAAGCGACCAGGAATAATTGTTCCATCCCTGGAGCAATGACACTCGGGTAACTTGCAAGCAACAGGATCACAAGCTTCAGCAGCATTCGGATCATTGTCTATATCACACCAACCCTCATCCGATCCATCGGGGCAGTCAACAGATCCATCACAAAAGTATTCATTAGGCAGGCAAGTGCCATCGGCACATCCCAATTGGCTAGCATCTTGACAGTCAGCTTCATCTAGAAGTGGTTTCGGAACACGAGCCTCTACGGGGACATAAATATAGAAACAACTTTCAAGGTAGTAGATCCTTAACTTACCTGCGGTTACATCACAATTGTCGACATTTTGCTTGAAGTCGCAAATCTGCCGCACAATATCGAATAAAAGTCCCTCAGAACACTTGAATTCAAAAACCTCCCCTTCGAGACATAAGTAATACTTGGAACACTCGGAGTTTGTCCAGATCTTGTGCACCGGCCTATCTGGATCTCTGTAAAATCTCCCATCCTCGTGACATTGAACTGTGTTGCGTATACTCCGCTTGGTCACGTTTCTAGCGCACTCAACTGGAAATGAAAATTAAATCGATATAACGGTCACTTTATTCATAATTTCGTCATCATCACAATAAAAAAAAACTTTTCGCCATCAACAATAGAAAATATTATTGACCACCTCATTAACTCTGAATGGGTGCTGATGCCTTCTGTATGCAGCTGCAACTTTGCAACTCAGACAAATCAATGTTATTAGCGCGAAGATCTACCAATCTATCCACAAGATGCATTTATCCAAAGCTATGTATACTCAAAAATCAATAAGAGGCACCGATAACGAGCCAGTTGCGTGTCTCACAAGAGACCCTCACGTATAAAAGTGTGTTGGCCTCGACTCAAGATCTTGCCTTGGTGGATGAAGAATTATTTTAACTATGCTACCCTGCACTCTTGTAAGCCTATGGTGGCCAATTAATCTACGTTTTTCCATTTCGCTTATTCGATTGGATTTATAGACACGCATTGTGTTGCGAGTTAACGTGTGAATTCATTACAACGACACTCAACGCAACGACCACCAGATGAAATAGAAAATGAAAAGTTGCGTGCGCATGCGCATGAGAGGTGGCAATAGGTTGCAGCTTAAGGAATTTTTTTTTTTAAAGGCAATCTATGGACTGAAACATGTTCTTTAATAATTGTCTGCAATGTGCCATAAGAAAGTGAAGCAAGCGAACCATTTATGGACAATGTTTATGTTGAGGATTTTTTGTTTGTAAAATTGAGACACGAATGGACAGTTAGTGGTAAATATTACAAACATTGTAGCTATAGATTTCGGGAACACAACCCTCACATACACTAAAAAGGGTTGCCGGTCTGTATGTATTTCTATGTACTTACTTACTTACTTAAGTGGCGCTACAGTCCGGGATGAACCTGGGCCTCAACCAACATGCCTCTCCAATTAGCCCGGTCCTTAGCTAACTGCCTCCAGTTGCGCACTCCAAGTTGGTCGAGGTCGTCTTCTACTTGTGCGCGCCTCTACTGCATCCGACGTCTGGCTGGGAATCGAAGACTCTGCGAGCCGGAGTATTGGTGTCCATTCTTTCTACATGTCCTAGCCATCTTAAACGTCCAATGCGGAGGTTTTTGACTAGGGGTATGTCGCTGTACAGCTCGTAGAGTTCGTGGTTGAATCTTCGTCTCCATAGCCCGTCAAAGCAAACGGGACAGAAGATTTTCCGAATAATTTTTCTCTCGAATCGACCAAGGATTTCTTCATCCGCTTTTGATACGGTCCATGCTTCAGCGCCGTTGAGCAGGACTGGGATGATCAGGGTCTTAGATAGGATCTCCTTAGTAGTTCGAGTGAGGGCTTAACTACTAAATTGCCTTCTTAGCCCGAAGAAACAGCGATTGGCAAGAGTAATTCTTCGTTTGTTTTCTGACGAGATGTTGTTGACAGAGTTAATAGCGGAGCCGAGGAAGACAAAGTCCCGTACTACCTCAAAGTTATATCTGTCAATGGTGACGTTCTGTCCAATTCGTCGATGTTGTGTGTCCTTTCGTGTTGACAGCATATACTAAGTCTTACCCTCATGCTAAACCCATTTTTACCGCTTCCTTCTCTATACTAGCAAACGTGGCTATGACATCACGTTGAGTCCTACCAATGATGTCAATATCGTCGGCGTATGCTAGTAGTTGCACCGATTTTTGGGAAATTGTGCCTCTGGTGTTGGTTCGGGAGTTTTGCACAATCTTCTCAAAACTCAAATTGAAGAAGTCCCATGACAGCGCATCGCCTTGCCTAAATCCTTTTTTGGTATCGAATGTGTCGGTGAGGTCGTTTCCGACCCTGATGGTGCAGCGAGAATTTTCCATCGTCATCCTACACAAACGGACGAGTTTGGGCGGTATACCAAAACTAGACATGGCTCTGTATAGTTCGTCTCTATAAATGCTGACGTATGCGGCTTTGAAATCGATAAATAGGTGGTGGGTATCGATTTGGACTTCTTGGGTTTTTTCAAGGATCTACCGAAGTGTGAAAATTTGATCGATTGTGGACTTTCCTGGCCTAAAACCACACACACAGGTTGTTGGTAAACGGTTTCAAGCGTTCACATATTACAGCAGATAGGATATTGTAAGCGATGTTGAGTAGACTTATGCCTCTGTAGTTGGCGCAGTTCAGAGGGTCTCCTTTTTTGTGGATCGGGCAAACGATGCTGAGGTTCCATTCTTCAGGCAAGCTTTCAACCAACCAGATTTGGCTTATGAGTTGGTGGATGTTGCTAACCAAGTCATCTCCGCCAGCTTTATAAAGCTCAGCGGGAAGGCCGTCATTTCCGGCGGCCTTATTAAGCTTGAGTTTAGATATTGCTATCCTCACTTCACTTAGGTCGGGTGGTTGGCAGTTTTCGCTGTCGTTGCCAATATTAAATGGTTCGTTCTGCCTGACAGCGGAATGTTGTTCGTCATCGCCGTTAAACAGTCTGCAGAAGTGGTTCTTCCATATCCTCAGCATCGACGGTGTCTCAACTACGACATTTCCTTGTTCATCTCAACAGGATTCTGTTCGGGCCTTGTAGCCTTGGCTTTGACGTTTTACACTTTGGTAAAATTTGCGAACTTCGTTCCTGGAGTGGCACCTCTCAATATCCTCGATCGCGCGCTTTTCTTGCTCTTTTTTCTTCTTTCCGAAAAGCCGATGTTCTTCCCTACTTCTTTGCCTTTAGAGCTCAATGGCAGCTCTCGCCTTCACCTGCAGCTTAGCCTTGTAGGCCTCGTTCTTGGCTGCGAGCATCTGTCGGCATTCCTCATCAAACCAGGGGTTTGTTGCTGGTGGCCGCGAGAAACCTAGCACATCAGTTGCGGCTGATCTAATGGCTTGTTGGCATCGTTGCCATTGTTCTTCGACATTAGATGCTGGTGGTATGTTGTGAGTCGAGAGGTTAAGGGATACGCGTTGCGCGAAGGTCTTGGCGGTCTCTGGCGATTGCAGTCTTTCGACATTAAATTTTTTCACAGTATTTCTGATTTGCTGTGGCGACCTTCCGACCTTCCACAGGGGTTCAATACCCCATCTCAAGTTGAGGTACTAGGCCCCACCAGTCACCAGCGTGGAGGTGAGAGTAGGAGTTGATAGTGAGAGGCTAGAGTGAGAACACTTGTGTCCTCATAACGGGTGATCCAAGTAGAGATACTTTTTTCAATAGCCTTTTTTGACAGATCAGGTGTGAGTCGTGTCATGCTGTCATGTTATTTTTGTTTAGTATTGTTTGGCATTTCATAATGGAAAGACTTACGCGTGAACAACGTTTACAAATTGTTCAACTTTATTATGAAAATTCACGTTCTGTGAGGAATGTGTTTCGTGCACTTCGCTCAACTTATGGTCAACATAATCGGCCTACTGAGATACTATTCGCAACACCATCACCCATTTTGAGACCCAGCATTCATTATTGGATAATATTCGACCGAATAGACCACGTCCAGCACGTTTGGTGTGGTTTGTGGCCCGGTGGAATCATCGGTCCATATTTCTTTAAAAATTGTGCCGGTGCGAACGTAACCGTCAATGGCGACCGTTATCGTGCCATGATAACCGACTATTCGATGCCTGAAATTGAAGCTCGTGATCTCGGCGACATTTGGTTTCAGCAAGACGGCGCCACTTCCCACAGATCGCATCAATCAATGGACTTATTGAGAGAACATTTCGGTGAGCACATAATTTCACGTTTTGGGCCGGTCGATTGGCCACCAAGATCGTGTGATATCACACCGTTAGAGTTTTTCCTGTGGGGATATGTAAAGTCAAAAGCTTATGCCGACAAACCCGCTTCGATTCAGGTCTTGGAGGAAAACATCACGCGTGTCATTCGCCAGTTACCAGTCGAAATGCTCGAACGAGTGATCGAAAATTGGACTCAACGGATGGACCATCTGCGACGTAGCAACGGCCAACATTTGATAGACATAACCTTCAAAAAATAAATGCCAAAGAATGTTCTTTCGAATGATAGTAAACATTCTCCATTAAATTTGAATTTTCTGTGTTTTTTCTTTAAAAAAGTAGGGATACTCGAAATGGATCACCCTTTATAATCGCATCACTATCCTTAAGCACCGGAAAAACTCTCAGTGAGAGTTAAAATGACTTTAGGTGAAACTGACCGCTGTTTAAAAACTGTATTTGCAAAGAATATCGAATCTCCAGGAACAGTTATAATGCAAGATATGCGCGGAAAGTTAACTCCGACCAACGAAATATCAGTTACAAAAAGAAATGAATTACACTCGTAAGTACTCCTCTCAAAAATATTTTGATACCAGCCTTAGCTTATCCCTTTTGTATAAATTGTACACTAAAAAAACTGAAAATCCATTTTCCATTACGAAATATAGTGAAATTTTTAAGGGCTTAAATATTCAATTTAAAAAGCCAAAGTTAGATACCTGCACAAAATGTGATACACTGGTCATAAAAAAATCAGTAGCCACAGGAATTGACTTACTTATCATTCAAATGGAGCAGAAACAACACCATAAAGAATCAGATTCTGCGTATGAGTCAAAGAAGAAAGATATTGAGTCTGCGAAAATTCTACCAACTTTAAAGATATTTACATTTGATCTGCAGCAGTGCCTACCTACACCTTATCTCCAGTCATCTATTTATTTTTATAAAAGACAGTTGTATACATTCAACTTAACAGTACATGATTGTGTCGAAAGAACCCCACATTGTTATATGTGGCATGAAATAGAGGAGGCAATGAAGTTGCATCTTGCTTATGCGAACACCTTCATTCGTAAGGGGAGTTGGATCCAAAAGGAACTTCTTAGTAAAAGAGATATCTCAAACAACTTTCATGAACTATGGGTCAACTGAAAAAAATAAAATTATTTTTCGTAAAGTTGATGACGAAAATAATAAAGTCAATTGGATAAATATAAGGTGGCTCCGATTTTCAAGAGATACTCCATTTATTATTTATTATAAGAATTCATTGGACGACAAAGAACAGTTTAAAAATATTAATATTCAAAAACGAGGATGCAACAAAGTAACTGAAGATTGTCTTGAGTTGCTTTATGATGGACTAAATGCAATCAATATTACTTTTGTCTGTTTTAAGCTAAAAAAAATGATCCCCACTCCATCAACTTAACTATCAATATCAATCTCAAATGAGCTACATGAAAATTTACTCAGATGTCGTAAATTGATCCGCTATAACGGTTTTTGTTTTAGAGGTTGGTTTTTCGAATGGAGATAAAACTGACATTTTGTGGTCAAATCGGGCAACTCTAATGTCATTTATGTTCAGTTTGGTTTGCCATTTCATCATGAACAGGTTGACAAATGAACAACGCTTGCAAATCGTGTGAATTTATTTCGAAAATAATGGTTCAGCTCGCGAAGTTTACCGCACGGTCCGTCCATTTTATGGTCGACATAATCGTCCATCAGAGCAATTAATACGGCTAACCATGCATCGTTTTCGCACTACGTTTACTCTATGTGATAATGCGCATCCGCAGAGATGTCGAACAGTGCGCAGCGAAGAAACAATTGCCGCTGTAGAGCAAAGAATGAATCGATTCGCCACCGTGCACAGCAATTGGAGCTTTGTCCATCAACTTTATGGAAGATTTTGCGCAAAGATCTTGGCTTACAAGATCAACCTTTTACAGGAATTAAAGCCGCGAGACCATGGGAGTAAAGAGAATCCACATGAGACCCTTGAAACGCCATTACATCCACAAAACTGACTGTTGTGCGTGCTCTATGGGCTGGTGGAGTCATTGGGCCATACTTCTTCCAAAATGATGCTGGAGAGTTAGTTACCGTTAAAGGAGACCGGTATAGAGCCATGATAACCGACTATTTTGTTCCCGAATTGGATGGCATGAATGTGGATGAGATGCGGTTCCATTAAGACGGCCCTACATGCCACACAGTGAACGTCACAATCGATTTATTGAAGGAAACATTCGATGAGCACATAATTTCGCGGAATGGACCTGTCAATTGGCCACCAAGATCGTGTGATTTTACTAGATTGGATTATTTTCTTTTAGCCGAAACCACTGTAGGGTACCAGCCACCCCCGAGAAAGTGTCCGTGGTATGATGATGAATGCGTGTACAAGAAAAAGGTGACAGAAGATGCACACAAGAAAGCGGTGCAGCGCAAAACAAGGGCAGCGAGAGAAGAGTAACGAGCCAGGAGAAAAGAGGAAGGGAGGAATAGTAGATGTGTTTATGTTTAAGCAGCTGCTAAATGGGCATCATGTAGAGAGAGTGATAGGGCAAGAAGAGAACCCACGTCCAGTCAATGAAGAACTAGTTCCACCACCTAGTATAGAAGAAGTTGGCCTAGTTATAAAAAAGCTTAACAACAACAAGGCCGTAGGTTCTGATGGCTTAACAGCGGAGCCTTTTAAATGCAGTGGTGATGTTTTGGTAGGGAGCATGCACTGAACCATCAACCAAGTATGGGTGGAAGAAAACATGCCCGATGACTGGACTATCAGCTCCATATGCCCCATATACAAAAAAGGTGATCCTATGTCTTGCAAGAACTATCGAGGCATATCCCTGCTAAATGTCGCAAACAAGATCCTATCCAACGTACTGTGTGAACGTCTAAGACCGTTCCGCAACACACTAATAGGCACGTACCAGTGTGGCTTCCGGCTCGGCAGATCGACTATAGACCAAAATTTCACGCTGAGGCAAATCCTGGAATAGACCAACGAATTTCAAGTCGGAACTCACCAACTATTCATCGACTTCAAACAGCGTATGATAGCATACATCGTCAGGAGCTCTATATGGCGATGGCCGAATTTGGACAACCGGCAAAATTGATTCAGCTGTGTCGCGTGATGCTGGAAAACACGCGCTGCAACGTGCAGTTTGGAAGTAGCTCCTCCGAACTATTCCAAACATGCACCGGATTTTGGCAAGGAGACATGTGACTTCTTCAACCTCGTACTGGAGCAGATAGTTCGCAGGGCAGGTGTTAACACGGAAGGCACTATTTTCAACAGCTCCGTCCAGCTGCTGGGCTATGCGGACGATATTGACATCATCGGTCGCTCCCAACATGCCGTGATAAAAGTGTTCACGGAGACTGAAGAACAGGCGAAATCCGTGTGCCTTGAAGTAAATGAGGACAAGACTAAGTACATGCTATCAACAAACAAACAAGCATCTGTCCAAGGCCAAGGACAAAACGTCAATATTGATGGCAGCAATTTCGAGGTAGTTAAGGAGTTCACCTACCTGGGAGTAAACATAAACTCCACGAATGGAGATCCGTCGAAGAATTACCCTAGGAAACCGTTGCTACTTCGGTTTGCGAAACAAATGGGTTCAAAACTCCTAACTCGAAGGACGAAATGTGTGCTCTACAAAACCCTTATCCTGCCAGTTCTGCTTTGTGGTGCCGAGTGCTGGACTATAAGCAAGAAGGGAGAGCTGATACTGGGCTCCTTCGAAAGAAAAATACTTCGGCGGATTTTCGGTCCTGTGCACGAGGAGGGCGAATGGTGGAGAAGATACAACCGCGAACTCTAAGAGCTGTACCAAAATGTGGATGTAGTCCAAAAAACCAAAACACGTCGACTACATTGGCTCAGCCACATCGAGCGAATGGACAATAATGCTCCAGCTAAGAGAATCTTCAAATCCCAGCCCCCAGGTTCGAGAAGGCAAGGATGACCGAACCTCCGTTTCAAAGACCAAGCCATCGCGGATGCCAGAGCGCTTGGTCTATACAACTGGAAGCAGCGAGCCAGGGATCGTAGAGGATGGAAGGCTGCAGTGTCTCAGGAAGAGACTCTTCACGGGTCGGGAGCCCGATAAGTAAGTAAGTAAAGTAAGGATTATTTTCTTTAGGGATATGTTAAGTCGCTCGCCTACGCCAAAAAAACCAGAAACGTTAGGGGACTTACCGACATACGGCACCGAATGCTAGAAAAAGTGGTTGAAAATTGGACCTCTAGACTTGGCTTTATTCGAACCAGCCCGAAATCATATTTAATCATTAATGGAATAAAATTATGAACACCAGGTCTATAGGGATTTCCAATACTGGGCCAGGGTATTGGAAAAGAGTTGGTGGCGGAAGAGCCCTCAATGGGTCAACGGCAGCGCTGAAATCCCAAAATGGGCTACTGGCATCGGTATTTTTTCCGGCCCGCTGTCCTAGGGTCAAAACAAGGGCCTGGCCCTCCAGGTTGGGGGTTGTGCTCTGAACTGCGCCAACTACAGAGGCATAAGTCTACTCAACATCGCTTACAAGATCCTATCTGCCGTAATATGTGAACACTTGAAAACGTTTACCAACAACCTGATCGGCCCTTATAAGTGTGGTTTTAGGCCAGGAAAGTCCACAATCGATCAAATTTTCACACTTCGGCAGATCCTGGAAAAAACCCAAGAAGTCCAAATCGATACCCACCACCTATTTATCGATTTCAAAGCCGCATACGACAGCATTTATAGAGACGAACTATACAGAGCCATGTCTAGTTTTGGTATACCACCCAAACTCGTCCGTTTGTGTGGGATGACGATGGAGAATTCTCGCTGCACCATCAGGGTCGGAAACGACCTCACCGACACATTCGATACCGAAAAAGGATTTAGGCAAGGCGATGCGCTGTCATGTGACTTCTTCAATTTGATTCTTGGGAGGATTGTGCAAAACTCCCGAGCCAACACCAGAGGCACAATTCTCCAAAAATCGGTGGAACTACTAGCATACGCCGACGATATTGACATCATTGGTAGGACTCAACGTGATGTCATAGTATAGAGAAGGAAGCTGCAAATGGGTCTAGCAGTAAATGAGGGTAAGACAAAGTATATGCTGTCAACACGAAAGGACTCACAACATCGACGAATTGGACAGAACGTCACCATTGACAGATATAACTTTGAGGTAGTACGGGACTTTGTCTACCTCGGCTCCGCTATTAACTCTGACAACAACATCTCGTCAGAAATCAAACGAAGAATTACTCTTGCCAAACGCTGTTTCTTCGGGCTATGAAGGCAATTTAGTAGTAAAGCCCTCATTCGAATTACTAAAGAGATCCTATGTAAGACCCTGATCATGCCAGTCCTGCTCTACGGCGCTGAAGCATGGACCGTATCAAAAGCGGATGAAGAAATCCTTGGTCGATTTGAGAGAAAAATTCTTCGGAAAATCTTCGGTCCCGTTTGCGTTTACGGGCTATGGAGACGAAGATTCAACCACGAACTATACGAGCTGTACAGCGACATACCCCTAGTCGAAAAACTCCGCATTGGACGTTTAAGATGGCTAGGACATGTAGAAAGAATGGGCAACAATACTCCGGCTCGCAGAGTCTTCGATTCCCAACCAGACGTCGGACGCAGTAGAGGAAGACCTCGCCTTAAGTGGCGCGCACGAGTAGAAACCGACCTCAACCAACTTGGAGTGCGCAACTGGAGGCAGTTAGCTAAGGACCGGGCTAATTGGAGAGGCATGTTGGTTGAGGCCCAGGTTCATTTCGGACTGTAGCGCCACTTAAGTTAGGAATAAAATTATCCTTCCAATAAAGCCAAATTTATGGACATTAAAACGATTTTCTTGTGTTTTATTTCAATTCGAAGTTCTATACCTAAAAAAAAAAACACCCTTTATAAATTCCAATGTTGACCCAATCCTAAACGTCTTCTAATTCAAAGGTTATATAACATCCCCTCAACCGACTCAGAAGATTTTGCCATACCCGATTGCCTGAACAACATTTAGCCTAGTCCAACCAACATCCAGGAAAAAAAATACGTTGTCAATAATTGATCAATCTGCCAGCTGTCCATCAACTACGCTACTGGATAGTCCGGTTAATCAATTAAATCCTTCTTCGGCTACTTCCTTTTTAACAAAAAAAAACAATGTTTCCGTATTCGTAGAAATCCTCACAATTGCATAATTGTTTGTTTCACTAAAATATACATTGCAATGTCAAGTGATGTGTCACCCTACTGACAGCCTTAATAAACGTCCACTTGAATTTTGATTAGGTACCATAGTTCCGTTCAACCAATTTTTTTTAAATTTTTATTCCACACCGACGCAATTATGTAACACAGCCGAAAACTGCTACACGATCAAAAAACGCCATTTGTTTACTAAATTATGAATCCAATGACATTGTCAATAATATACAAAATAGCAGTAAATCACTATGAAAAAAAAAACCATAAGCAACTTTCACACATGAAATTAGAAACCACCAGCATAGCAGTGCACAGAAATCTCCAAAAGAAATGAGAAATTACCATCCAGAGCAGCGCTGACGAGCAGTAGAAGCACCACTGGTATACTCCACATTGACATGATCGATGGAATGGGTTTTGATTGATAACCTATTATGCTGTATAGGGTTAATCTTGAACTGATTTTGACCTTGAGTAGGAAAAAACTTTCGACAAATTTTCCCTCGGTCAGCGAATGCACCAGACTGAGATGCACAAAAACACACACACACTGGCACCGCGGAGCAACTTTTCACCAAGAAATGGATTTCTTTTTGGTTATTAACTATAATTAAACTATTCCAACCGGCGAAAGACGCGAATGTTTTAGTAGACCACGGTACGAATCCGTCCAACCGAAGGCAGCAACTGAAACTTTTCGTTTCGCATGGCAGGTCTTTTATAAAATACGCGACGGAACATTGGAAGATTTCCAAGAGATGCAACTCTTACCGGTTACCAGAGAGCAAAGTGACTTTCTTTTGGACGCGCATTGAAGAGATGCCTGAACGAACGGTCTAGCCTGAGTTTGTTTCATACTAGTTGATAGAAACGAACACTTATCTGGCGGAATTTGTGATGGCGAAATGTACAATTGGTGGAATAACGAATTAATGACGCTGGTGCGGGATTCCTTCTATAGAGCATTGACTTAACACATGCGGAGGACGGAGGTAGTATGCAGTGCGAAATTCTATCAGGCACGTGTGTGGTTCAGTTGTGCAATGAAATACCAAGCGGTTGGACAAGCGGTTGGTAAATTAAACACGAAATGTATCTACTTATAAAGAATCGCTGAAAATATTCCACATACGCCCAGTGTTGCGGTGGTTATATGGGAGTTTTTGTGTTTTTGGTGTCTTGTTATCGAAAAAGCTAACAACTTGTGTGTCTGTTGATTGAAGCTTTGTTTATTGAAAATGAGCTTGGAACAGAACAGGGCAGAACATCTAGACTTAGTAAAAACTGTCAGAACAGAAAAGTGCAGATCAGATACATAAAAAGTAATTTTTCCAGATTTATTTATTTATTTATTTCATCTACTGAGCTTAACTCTAAAAGATTACTAACAATATTGTAATAACTTAAGGTATGTGTAATAATTTCAGTATTAATAATATTTAAAATTCATTCTATTTAGTGTTAAATCTATTTCATTTGGAATTAGCAAAGGTAATTCATTAAAAAGTTTAATACATCTTGATATGGGTTCGTTGCATCCATAATTATATTTATGCTTCTGAGCTTTCAAAAAATGACGGGGGTACATATAACGGGTGATTTTTTAGCTGGTTTGGTTTTGGCAACACTGGTTTTGACGGCTGACGTGTGTTTAGTACCTTGTGTCACTGTCAAACAGCTTCAGTTTGGTTTGCAATTTAACCATGGATCGTCTTACAAATGAACAACGCTTGCAAATTATTGAATTTTACTATCAAAATTCGTGCTCGGTTCGAAATGTTCATCGCGCGCTGCTTCCATTTTATGATCGGCATTCTCGACCTTCTGAGCAGTCTATTCGGAAGATTGTGACCATATTTCGCACCAAATTTACTTTGTTGGACATTAAACCACCAACACGTTTACGTACTGTGCGTAGTGAAGAAAATATTGCGGCCGTATCAGCTAGTGTGACAGAAGACCGCGAAATGTCGATTCGGCGCCGTTCCCAGCAGTTAGGCCTTTGTTACAGCACTACGTGGAAAATTTTGCGGAAGGATTTGGGCGTAAAGCCTTTTAAGATACAGCTGGTGCAAGAACTAAAGCCAGCCGACCTACCACAACGCCGAATTTTTGGTGAATGGGCTCTTGGAAAGCTGGCCGAGGATCCGCTTTTTTATCGAAAAATTGTGTTCAGCGATGAGGCTCATTTTTGGTTGAATGGGTACGTAAATAAGCAAAATTGTCGCATTTGGAGTGAAGATCAGCCAGAAGCATTGCAACAGCTACCAATGCATCCCGAAAAAGCCACTGTTTGGTGCGGTTTATGGGCCGGCGTCATTATTGGGCCATATTTCTTCAAAGATGATGCGAATCGCAGCGTTACTGTCAATGGTGAACGCTACCGAGCGATGATAACAAACTTTTTTTTGCCCGAAATGAAGTTCTTGACTTGCATGATATGTGGTTTCAACAAGACGGTGCCACATGCCACACAGCACGCGAAACAATGGCGCAATTGCGAGGCGAGTTTGGTGAACAGTTAATTTCACGTTTCGGGCCGGTCAATTGGCCGCCTAGATCGTGCGATTTGACACCATTAGATTATTTTTTGTGGGGGTATGTCAAGGCTAATGTCTATAGGGACAAGCCCGCTTCGATTGACGCACTGGAAGCCAACATCCATGCATTCATTCGTGAGATACCGGCCGATATGTGTGAAAGAGTATGCCAAAATTGGACTCAGCGGATGGGCTACCTGAGACGCAGCCGCGGTCAACATTTGCATGAAATTATCTTTAAACATTAAATTGCAAGGTTCAAACTATCGATTCAAATAAATATTTCATTCATTTTTTCGAATTTTTTGTGTTTTTTTTTTAAAAAAAGTTCTAAACCTCTTATCACCCTTTATATCAAATAACTCAAGGATATCTGGACATTTCACACGACTCGAGAATACATCATGTACAAACATTATACATTGAACACACCATCTCATTTCTAAAGTTTCAAGCCCTCTAATGGCACATCTTTCTAAATATGAAGGCATTTTTTCAATATTATGGCTTGGTTTTCTTATAACAAAATGAGTAAAGGATTTTTGAACTTTTTCTATTCGAGTTATAGAATTATAATGGGAGGGGTGCCATATAATAGAACAATATTCAAGTAAAGAACGTACCAGACACATATAAACAGATTTAAGGGCATACATTTTGGTGAAATCAGAACAATTACATTTTACGAAACCAAACATAGAATTAGCTTTTTCTATAATATAGTCCATATGAATGGAAGATGTAAATTTGGTGTCAAAATTATTCCAAGGTCCTTTACATCATTTTTTCGTTCTAACATTATATCTGCAATATTATAGATAAAAATTGTTGAAGTTAAAAGACTTATTTGTATTCAATTTCAAACCATTATTTTTACACCAATTGACGACTACATTAAGATCACTTTGAATTTTAGTACAGTCAGAAACGTTTTTCACTCTACAAAATAGCTTTATATCATCTGCATACATTAAACATTTAGTATATTTCAACAAAGACGGGATTTCATTTATGAATATATTAAATAAAAGAGGACCAAGATGGCTACCCTGTGGAACACCCGACGATACATTTATGTACCTTGGTAAAATATTGCTAATTTTAACGCATTGTTTTCTACATTGGAGGAAACTTTGGATCAAATTTAAAAGCATCCCATGTATACTAAATGATTCAATTTTGGCAATCAATGTGTTATGACAGACAGTATCAAAAGCTTTTATAAAATCTGTGTATAATACATCGACTTGATAGCCAGATTCAAATGCTTTTATGACATATTTCGAAAGCAGTATAAGGTTGGTTGTAGTGGATTTACCAGATACAAACCCATGCTGTTCAATAAAAATATGTTCTTTAAAAAAAAAGGTAAGATTATCAGAGATGATCAACTCAAAGAGTTTTGGGATTGCAGATAGCTTTGATATTCCACGATAATTTTCAATATTACTCTTTGGACCAGCCTTACTTACTTACTTAAGTGGCGCTACAGTCCGGGATGAACCTGGGCCTCAACCAATTAGCCCGGTCCTTAGCTAACTGCCTCCAGTTTCGCACTCCAAGTTGGTTGAAGTCGGTTTCTACTTGTGCGCGCCACTTATGGCGAGGTCTTCCTCTACTGCGTCCGACGTCTGGCTGGGAATCGAAGACTCTGCGAGCCGGAGTATTGGTGTCCATTCTTTCTACATGTCCTAGCCATCTTAAACGTCCAATGCAGAGTTTTTCGACTAGGGGTATGTCGCTGTACAGCTCCTATAGTTCGTGGTTGAATCTTCGTCTCCATAGACCGTCAACGCAAACGGAACCGAAGATTTTCCGAAGAATTTTTCTCTCGAATCGACCAAGGATTTCTTCATCCGCTTTTGATACGGTCCATGCTTCAGCGCCGTAGAGCAGGACTGGGATGATCAGGGTCTTATATAGGATTTCCTTAATAGTTCGAGTGAGGGCTTTACGACTAAATTGCCTTCTTAGCCCGAAGAAACAGCGATTGGCAAGAGTAATTCTTCGTTTGATTTCTGACGAGATGTTGTTGTCAGAGTTAATAGCGGAGCCGAGGTAGACAAAGTCCCGTACTATCTCAAAGTTATATCTGTCAATGGTGATGTTCTGTCAAATTCGTCAATGTTGTGTGTCCTTTCGTGTTGACAGCATATACTTAGTCTTACCCTCATTTACTGCTAAACCCATTTTTGCCGCTTCCTTCTCTATACTAGCAAACGTGGATATGACATCACGTTGAGTCCTACCAATGATCTCAATATCGTCGGCACATGCTAGTAGTTGCACCGATTTTCGGAGATCGGAGAATTGTGCCTCTGGTGTTGGCTCGGGAGTTTTGCACAATCCTCTCAAGAATCAAATTGAAAAAGTCACATGACAGCGCATCGCCTTGCCTAAATCCTTTTAGGTATCGAATGTGTCGGTGAGGTCGTTTCCGACCCTGATGGTGCAGCGAGAATTCTCCATCGTCATCCTACACAAACGGACGAGTTTGGGCGGTGTACCAAAACTAGACATGGCTCTGTATAGTTCGTCTCTATAAATGCTGTCGTATCGATTTGGACTTCTTGGGTTTTTTTTTCCAGGATCTGCCGAAGTGTGAAAATTTGGTCGATTGTGGACTTTCCTGGCCTAAAACCACACTGACAAGGACCGATCAGGTTGTTGGTAAACGGTTTCAAACGTTCACATATTACGGCAGATAGGATCTTGTAAGCGATGTTGAGTAGACTTATGCCTCTGTAGTTGGCGCAGTTCAGAGGGTCTCCTTTTTTGTGGATCGGGCAAACGATGCTGAGGTTCCATTCTTCAGGCATGCTTTCAACCGACCAGATTTGGCTTATGAGTTGGTGGATGTTGCTTACCAAGTCATCTCCGCCAGCTTTATAAAGCTCAGCGGGAAGGCCGTCATTTCCGGCTGCCTTATTAAGCTTGAGTTTAGATATAGCAATCCTCACTTGACTTAGGTCGGGTGGTTGGCAGTTTTCGCTGTCGTTTCCAATATTAAATGGTTCGTTCTGCCTGACAGTGGAATGTTGTTCGTCATCGCCGTTTAACAGTCTGCAGAAGTGGTCCTTCAATATACTCAGCATCGACTGTGTCTCAACTACGATATTTCCTTGTTCATCTCGACAGGATTCTGTTCGAGCCTTGTAGCCTTGGCTTTGACGTTTTACACTTTGGTAAAACTTGCGAACATCGTTCCTGGAGTGGCACCTCTCTATATCCTCGACCGCGCGCTTTTATTGCTCTTTTTTATTCTTTCTGAAATGCCGGTGTTCTTCCCTTCTTCTCTGCCTATAGAGCTCAATGGCAGCTCTCGTCTTCACCTGCAGCTTAGCCTTGTAGGTCTCGTTCTTGGCTGCGAGCATCTGTCAGTATTCCTCATCAAACCAGGGGTTTCTTGCTGGTGGCCGCGAGAAACCTAGCACATCAGTTGCGGCTGATCTAATGGCTTGTTGGCATCGTTGCCATTGTTCTTCGACATTAGATGCTGGTGGTATGTTGTGAGGCGAGAGGTTAAGGGATACGCGTTGCGCGAAGGTCTTGGTGGTCTCTGGCGATTGCAGTCTTTCGACATTAAATTTTTTCACAGTATTTCGGTTTTTTTTTGTGGCGTGGTGGATATCCGCATCCTTACCTTGGCTACAACAAGGTAGTGGTCCGAGTCGATGTTGGCCCCCGGAATGTTCGGACATCCAAAATACTGGATGCATGGCTCTTGTCTATCGCAATGTGATCAATTTGTTTGACTGTTCGTTGATCTAGAGACCGCCATGTCTCCTTATGGATATCGAGGTGAGGAAACCGTGTGCTGGCTATAGTGGCATTTCGTTCCGTAACGAAGTCAATTAGCCTTAGTCCGTTACCAGACTTGTTTTCGTGTAGGCTATATTTTCCGACAGTACTGCTAAAGATGTCTTCTCTTCCTACCTTTGCGTTAAAATCTCCCAGCACGATTTTAACATCATACTTTGGTAGTCACTCATAAGTTTTGTCGAGGAGCTCGTAGAAGCAATCCTTAGTTATATCGTCTTTTTCCTCCGTCGGAGCATGAGCGCATATAAGGCTTATGTTGGCGAATTTGGCCTTGATGCGGATTGTTACAATGCGTTCGCTAATGTCTTGAAAACATAGGACCTCTTGCCTAAGACTAGCACTTATAACAAATCCGCATCCAAATAGTCACTGTTTCCGCTCACTATAACACGGTCCATAGAAGATGTCACAGTTTTTCATCCTCTTTTTTCCGGCCCATCCCATCGTATTTCCTGGATGGCAGTAATGTCTGCTTTGTAGCAGTTTAGGGCTTCCGCTAGTTGTTCGCCTGATCCTCTCCTGTTTAATGTTCTCACATTCCAGGTGCAGATACGAACGTCGTTGTCCTTTTTTCGTTTAGCATGGTCGTCAACAATAATATCAGTCCTTTCCGAGGCTATTGGTTGCTTCGCAACATAATTTTTTTTCCGTGGATGGGTAGTTAACCCAAAGCAACCTGGAGGGCCAGACCCTTGTTTTGACCCTAGGGCAGCATTTCCAATCGTTTCGTTTCCAATACCCTGGCTCAGTATTGGAAATCCCTATAGACCCGGTGTTCGAATATGTCGAAGCAGCTCATATAGGGTTTCACTACCAGTTCGATCCAACTGGGGCTTTAGGCGCCACCGTTGACTACATCTAGGGAATTCCTCCGCTGCCGCCTGAGTGTGAGTGCCTTAGTGAGAGGACACTCCTCCCCCTCTCTCGTTTGCTGCCACCAACGACTTTCCACAGGGGTTCAATACCCCATCTCCAGTCGAGGTACTAGGCACCCACCAGTCACCAGCGTGGAGGTGAGAGTAGGAGTTGATAGTGAGAGGCTAGAGTGAGAACGCTTGTGTCCTCATATAATCGCATCACTATCCTTAAGCACCGGCAAAAAATTTGCTGACGGTGTTCACAAATTTCAAAAACAAAAAAATACTAGTGGTGGGTGCACGACTGTGTCGTACGCAACTTTCTCTTTCACAGCGAGTTGGGCGTTAGATCAAATAGTACGCATTTTGATTTTAATGCTAAAAATTATATAAAATGTCGAAATGTGATTATACGAACGTTTACTCCGAAATTTGAAGGAATCGGTGTCTATGTGAATAATAATTATTTTCGTTATTGGCCAAAACTGAAAATTCCGTTAAGTGATAGTTGGGCTAAAACTAATTATGTGGAATTGTTTAAAACTGTAATAGTAGTATATATATTAAATTTCATTCAATGTGTCATAGTAGTTTGCGAGAAATTAACAATTTTCTTTATATGGCCTATATAACAAAATCCGTTATATGAATTTTCTCGCAAAAACTGGGTATGCAGCTTTGTTGGAACTAATATGGTTGTAGTATATATAAAGTTTAATCAAAATCGTTAGAATCGTTTTCGAGAAAATTGAGGTTTTGTGTAATTTTTATATGGCAGGTACCGTTATTAACATGGCTAAAAGCAAACAAAAAAAATGGCCTAGATTTTTGACCAAACGAGCTTGGATACGAAGTTTGAAGATAATCGGTCAAGCCGTTTAGGCTGGGAAGACCATTACGGACAGACGGACCGACGGACGGAATTCCAATAAACCACTTTTTTAGGCTCCGCTATCATCGTAATGTTAGAATCAATCAAAATCTCGAGGTCGAAAATTTTCACGAAAACAATATCTTTCTCTTTGTAAGAGAAAGTTAAAAATATTAAAAAGAAGACAGCACAGAATCGCCAAGAAATGTATAAAACTGGTGGCGGAGAACCAACAAATATTCATTTTTCACCCGCTGAAGAGCAAGTATTGGCTATGTGTTCCAACATTAATGGCTTGGAAACCCGGATCGATAGTGACACAGTAATTGTTAAAGGTAAGTTTCAAATATACCTATATGTACACAAAAACAACAGCTTAATATTTATGATTTACAGCATCTACTAGTACATTTTCCATGACGGATGTCGTAGCTAGTGACGACATAAACCTTGAGGATGACGGCATTGAATATTTGTTGGATGCTAAGCCAAAAGCCCTCGATATAAATGAAGGAGACGACGGTGACTTTAAAAGTAAGCATTGTACAAAATGCACGGAATTTTAAGACGATTAATACTTCTTTTTCAATTGCATCTAATACCACATGGCAAGCCTGGACACCGCATGCTCTTAAAACTAAGATCACTCCAGCTTTAAGAAAAAACGACTAAGGCCAGTGTAAGGACGAAATTTGATGAGTTGGGTGAAGCACGTTTGGAAGTAGTGCAGCTTCAAAAACAAATTGCAGAAGATGAATTAAAATTCAAACGAATTGAGCACGAGCAACGAACAAAAGAGCATAAACTTCGAATCCTTCATCTCCACAATGAAGAAATTAGAAGGCAGGAAGCTCATGAAGAAATTCGTAGAGTAAAAAAAATTTAATATTAGTTTGTAATAAACTTATTTATTCGTAACTTATATATCGGGTGTTTTTTTAGAGGTATAAAACATTGGTAAATCGTTTCAAGCTTATCGGCGTGGACTACCGACTTCACAAATCCCCACATATAATAGTCAAGCGGCGTTAAATCGCACGATCTTGGAGGCCAAATCACAGGACCAAAACGCGAAATTATGCGCTCACCGAACGTTTCCTTCAACAAATCAATTGTGGCATGAGCTGTGTGACATGTATCGCCGCCTTGTTAAAACCACAGCTCCTGCACAATATGGCTGTTCAATTGATGAATGAAAAAGTCAGTAATCATGGCTCTATAGTGGCCAACATTGACTGTAACGTTCTGGCCAGCATCATTTTTTGTCATTTTTAAGAAGTACGGACCAATTATTTACCAAACCAGAAAGCACACCAAACATTCAGTTTTTGTGGAAGTAACTGTGTCTCAACATACACTTGAGGATTATAATCACTCCAAATACGGCAGTTTTGTTTATTTGGAGAACAACATTCGCCGCGTTATTGCCGATTGGACTTCCAGATCAGATTACGTCCGAGCCAGCCATGGCGTTCATACGACAGAAATCATATTTAAATTGTAAATTCCGAAGATTATCTTTCTAATAAAGTAAATTTAATGTCAATTTAAAAAAATCATCTTTGTTTTATTCCACCGCATAGTTGTATGACTCTAAAAAAAACCCTTTACCGATATGTATTTTTAAATCAAGGATTCAAAGTATTCTAAAAGCATGTCTCTTGTTTCGTGATGATGTGTGCTATCAGCTTCTATCTGTTCGAATATTTCTTCAGACTCAACATGTACTTCAGGATCCACTGGTGGTTCTTCCTCATTCCTAACAATAGCCAAATTATGCAACACTGCACATGATGCAATAACGTCTTGCACAAGAGGTAGCTTACATCGTTTTCCTATACTTAAAACCGGAAAGCGACGTGTCCACACACCAAAGCATCTCTCAATGACATTTCTCGACCTTATATGAGATTCATTGTACAAACGTTGAGCTGGTGTTTGTGGATTATTATACGGAGTAAGCAGATAATGGTTTAGGAAATATCCACTGTCCCCAATTAATATTCCATTTCCAAAAGAATCATTATCGAAATGGTATTTTTGCGCAGAGTTTGAAAATATAAGGCTATCGTGTGTTGAGCCTGGCCATCGTGCCACAATATCCTGAATTTTTAAATTCGATGTACACATAGCTTGAGCATTGATTGAAAAATAGCCTTTTCGGTTTCGGAAATTTTCAGCAGTATATCCACCTGCAATGCATAAAATGTAGTTTTCAAATGTGAATTGCAAATTGCAAAGAGCTTATGCGCACATGAGTACAATCTATTGTACCAACGACCCTTGGAAACCGTGCTATTTCGTAAAACGCTTGCTGTAATTTGAGTATTTCTTCTTCATTTGTTGGCAATCTCACAAACTCTGGCCTTAACAATGCTATACCTCGAGAAACCCCTTTCATAGTGTTGCATATTGTGGAAGCATGCACACCTGAAAAGTCTCCAATGGTAGTTAGTTAGTTAGTTAGATTGGCTGTTCGTACAAGACGAAACACAATTAGCGCTGGGGTGCGACGTTTTGATGCCAAATACTCGTGCGGTTAAATGTTATGTCTTGTTGTTAGTTGGCGTGTACTAAATCCAACCAGTGACATTAAGGAAGGCGATCAGTTCTTTGGTGTGTTTGTCAGAGAGGTCGCGGATATTGTCAAAGAAAGGTTTGCCTAGATTTCGTTGTCTTGCTCTTGACAGAGCCGGGCATTTGCACAGAAAGTGAGTTGAAGTTTCCTTCTCCCCCACCTCCTTGCAACTGCGACAGTTGGTGTTGTGGGGTATACCCATTCTAACAGGATGGTCACCGATGGGCCAGTTTCCAGTGGTAATTGCTATCACCCTGGAGACTTCCTTACGGGATCTGCTTAAGAGGTCGCGTGTTTTGTCTTGTTGTAGCGACGCCACATATCTCTTGAAATGGCGCACCCACTGAGGTTTCGCCACCTATGTTCTGCTGTTTTAAGAGAGTGTGTGTTGATATTATTCATGATAGTTTTTAAAGGAGTGAGAATGCCGATTGCGCGTGAGCTGGGAAGGGACGAGCCCAGCCTGGCTAGGGCATCAGCCTGTTCATTTCCATCTATGTCACTGTGGCCTGGAACCCATATGAGAGAGATACTGTACCGACTCCCAATGGAGGCCAGTTCGTTCTGGCATTGAAGTACTAGTTTTGATGACGTCGATACCGAAATAATCGCCTTAATAGCGGCTTGACTGTAGACAAAAAATAGTATGATGGTCAGCTAGACCTGCTGGCATTGAATCTAGGATATTGCTGTGCCCATAGGGCTTATTGAACCAGCAGCCAGATTCTTTGAGCCTGACTGCACTGCACATTGCAATGTCTTTGATATGGATATCTAGAGGGAGAAGGTGGAGAAGAACCGTTAAGGCATCAGTGGGACAAGATCTCATGGCCCCAGTTGTGCCGATACAAGCAGTTCTTTGTACCCTCTTAAGTTTGTCAATGATATACCCTTTACTCATAGAAGGCCACCAGACTAGTGCCCCATAGGTGAGTATCGGCCGAACAACAGCCGTGTACATCCAAAGTGTCATCTTTGGTTGTAGGCCCCATCTTTTGCCAAATGTTTTTCTACAGGCATAGAAAGCTATACATGCTTTCTTGACCCTTTGTTCTATGTTGGTTTTCCAATTAAGCTTAGTATCTAGGATAGTCCCTAGATATTTGTCATTGGATGAGAGTGAGAGCGCTTGTCCATTAAGTCGGGGTGGATTAAAGGCTGGTATTTTGGTCTTCGTGGTGAAGAGCATCACTTCCGTTTTGCTCGGTAGCCCACGTGCTCACAGAACCCAGAGCGTACTCCATGATTTCGCTAATCACTGGGAGAAACTTTCCTGACACTAGGATCACCACGTCGTCACCACCGCGTATGCCACTGCCTTAATCCTATCCCGATCAAGTCGGACTAACAGTTTGTTCATAACAATAAGCCACAGCAGAGGAGATATCACACCACCCTGTGGTGTACCTCTGTCAGCATATCGCGTTAAGCTGCTGTTGCCTAGTGTTGATTGAATGATTCTAGACCTTAGCATGGATATAATCCATTGGCTAAAATGCTCTTCTACACCAGTTACGGTTAGGGCTTCCAGTATGCTGTCAGTTTGTACATTATTGAAAGCCCCTTCTATATCAAGGAAGGTGGCTAGGGTGTAATCTTTGTAGTAGAGGGACTTTTCGATGGTCCCAATCTATATCAAGGAAGGTGGCTAGGGTGTAATCTTTGTAGTAGAGGGACTTTTCGATGGTCCCAATCACCTCATGCAGAGCGGTTTCAGACGATCTGCCTTTGAGATATGCGTGTTGTGATGTGGATAGCGGTGATTCATTAAGAATGCTTCGCACATGGATGTCAAGGATCCGCTCCAGGGTCTTTAGTATAAAGGAAGCAAGGCTGATGGGCCTAAAATCTTTTGCAGATTCATGTCCACGTCTGCCTGCCTTTGGTATAAAAACTACCCTGACACGTCTCCATGAGTGTGGAATAAAGTTTAATAAAATACAACTTTTATAAATTGGCAACAACCACGGTAATACTGTGTCCTGTAAGTTTTGTAGCATGATCGGCAAGATGCCATCAAGACCAGGTGATTTATAGGGTGAGAAGCTGTTTATTGCCCAGGATGTCTTTTCTTTGGTTATGATGGATTTGATATTTTCCCAAGTTGCATGGTCAGCGGGCCGACAGTCAGCAGATGCTGGCGGCACCTCTTTACAACCCGGGAAGTGTGTGTTAATTAGGATAGACAGAGATTCGGATCAGGTCTCTGCCCAGCTACCATCCGACTTTCTTATTAAGGACGGGTTTGAATGGTTCTTCGCTAATATTTTGCTCAGTCTGGAAGAGTCTTTAAGGGTATTAATGGATTCGCAGTATTCCTGCAAAAATTCTTTCTTGTCGCTACGAATAGCCGCTTTGTATATTCTAAGGCAATCTTTATAGGGCTGCCAAAAATTTTATTTATGGCAGATGTTAAAGATGACCCTGGTTATTTTCTTAAGTTTACTAAGGTCCTCACTCCACCAAGGAGGTAGTTTTTTCTTACCGAAACTGGCTGGACACGAGACCTTGAAAGCAGTACTCATTGCCTTCTCAAAGGTAACGATAGCTGCGTTCAGTTCGTCTGTCGAAGTGAACTTAGATTTTGGTATTACTTGAAGTCTAGAATTAACTATTTGGTCAAACTTTGGCCAGTTGATTCTTTTGGGATTTCTAAAGGGGATTGGTGCATCAATCCGAATAGATCAAAGAGTATCCCGCTGTGATCAGAGAAGGATTTCAGGTTGGATACTCTCCAGTTTTGCACCTTTAGGTTGTCGTTGTTTGTGGCTAGTGTGATGTCAATGACTTCTTCCCAGCCCCTAAAACTCAATGTGCACGGGAATGTGAAGGTTGGGGTACAACCCTTGTTGCAAATTGACAGGTTGTTATGAATTATAAAATCAAAAAGAGACTCACCTCGTTCATTGATCTCTGAGCTGCCCCACAGGGTATGCCTGGCATTGTCATCGCAGCCCAGAATCAAGTGGGTTTTCTTATTGGATAAAGTGGCTGTGAGAAACTCTACCTCCTTCGGCGGAGCATTCCGGTTATGTGCCATATAGGCCGAAGCAGCATACAGACACTCCTGCTTTCCAGTTTCAATCCGTGAAAAATCTGCCCTAAATGTATCTAATCTTTATCTACTAGCTAAGTGGGTGTTAGTTTTTCAATCATTGAATAACTCCTAGATTGTAATTGAACGATTTTGTCAAATTCAATTGTGTCTAACTTCACGAAACTGAAATAAAAAGGGAGAGATATAGTGACAATCTTATGGATGAAACACAATCACGATTGGTGCGTTGCGTTGGCTGACGCACCTAGTTCAACCATATGAAATCAATGTTAGCTATCCCAATTTAGCTTTGCCTGGCGTTGAGTTTCCACCTCAAAATGAAAAACGTAAAATCTTAACGTAACGTTGCTGTTAAGCGCCATGGGCAAAGCAAAGGTTGGAAAAAGTGTGAATTGTCAAAATATTTGTTGTTGTTTTATGGATTATTTTCTGAGAAGATTGTGGAGTACGATATTTTTAGCAAAGATTTTAATCATTTCCCCCATTTTTGTAGCAGAAGTTGAAACTGCTGAGAAAATAAATATGTCAAAGCGTGCGCAAAGCAGTTGGGCGTAACGGTGGTAAAGCGAAGCTCCAAAGCGTGATTGTGTTTTAGCCATTACATGTTAGAGCAGCCTAGTTTTCTCACTGATGACAGTTCATAAACAGTCAGTTTAAGTTTAACCAGCTCACTGAGGAGCAGATAATTTCATTCGCCAGATAACTGTTATATATCTAGAGTGTTCTATACTCCTATTAATTTTTTTTTTGTGTTAACTGACTGCTAAGTGTTATCTGATTGCTTATATGGTGATTTAAAATCGGCCCTAAGTATTTTAAAACATAATGCACGCAATGCATTTTAGTCGATTGGCAACTCTAAATGACCCTCATTTTCTCACCACAAATGGCGCTACTATAGCTGAAGAGTGCAGCTGTTGCTATGACAGTCCATTGTTTATATCGAAAAAAAAACTTGACGTTGACATTACGATTTGTTTGGCCAAATAATATACGTGGATGCCGGTTCGATAAATTGATTTAATTTAATTTCAAACGCAATTTCTGTGATAAAAATGAGACTTCAGCAAATACTGAAGCTTATCTTTATAGCGACCATATATATATTACCTGTACTCTCGACAATATCACCCGGCAATAAGGTTAAACAAACAAAGCAATTGAAAGTGAAACAAGGTCCGCAAGAGGACAGTATCTTCGATCGTGAGCTCATCGAAGAAGAGCCCGCAGCTAGAGACATACTCGTGGAGAATGGTGCTTACTACAAGGACACAGCAATTAGACGGTTCAATGGAACCGTCTTAGGGTACGTAACCGCGGTAAGTTGAAATAGAAAATCCTGTTTAAATATATCTAAGCAGTCTCTGCTCTAGTGGAACTCGCATGGATACGATGTGGCGAAGATTTTTGCGAAGAAGTTCGACATTATATCGCCAGTATGGTTTCAAATTCTCAAATCCTCTACCGGCTACGAAATGGCTGGGAAACATGACATCGATGTTGGATGGGTAAGAGATATTCGCAAAGCTGGTCGATTGAATAAGAAAAATTTGAAGGGTATGTGTGTAGAAAATAGGTCAAAGATCAATGTAAGGTCTATATGTACCCTGCTTCCAGTGTACCCGCGAGTGATTTTTGACAAATTCAATGAAAAGGACTACTCCAAGCTACTGTCGAACTCAAACGAAAGACGTATAGTCAATGAAATGATTGTAAACACGTGTGTAGTCCATCAATTTGACGGTGTTGTGTTGGAGATATGGTCGCAATTGGCCGCCCGGGTTGATGACCAGTACTTGTATAATCTCGTCATCGATTTATGTAAGTAGAGCTGTACAGAGTTGCAACGAATGAATGAATGAATTCGTCAATTTTCAGCGAAAGAACTGCAACAAATGGGTCTTAAGCTGATCCTAGTCATTCCTCCGATGCGAGAAGAGATGCATAATTTGTTTAGCGAAAAACACTTTGAACACCTGTACCCGCATGTGTATGCCTTCTCATTGATGACATACGATTTCTCCAATGTTCAACGACCAGGTAAGGAATGTGAGCTCATAGCCACTTGTATGAGTGTCACTTCTATTTTACTGTAGGTGCCAATGCTCCATTGCATTGGATACGAACATCGATTGAGAACATCATGCCTTCATCAGCAGAGCACTATCAGCTCAAACGAAAAAAGATCCTAATGGGATTGAACATGTACGGCAATGATTACCAACCAGATGGCGGTGGTCCTATCGTTGCCGGACAATTCCTTGATTTGGTGAAGCACGTAAAGAAGCGGCTCACATACGATGAGCACGATGTGGAGAATTTCTTCGAAATCAAGTGAGTTTACCGAAACCGCAATGCAATCTACACAATTATTTCCGTTTTTTCGACATTTTAGGACTTCTAATGGACGGCATATTGTCTTCTATCCGACGTTGTATTCAATTAACGAACGCATAAAACTCGCACAAGAAATGGGAGTGGGCATTTCAATTTGGGAGCTGGGCCAAGGATTGGACTATTTTTATGATTTGTTCTAGAGTCGGTAAGGGTGGGGGTTATTTTTTCGTCACAACTGTAGCAACAAGCAATTCCAGAAAAGTAAATAAACGCTTTTAGAGATTACCTAGTGCTTTTTTGTTAACTTCTCTTTGGTATGGTGAATCTGGGAGTTCATCGGGTCAGTGTCATTCTTCGCTTGACTTTCAACCGGATGGGAGTATTTTAATCGAGAACTAGGATATCTTTCCACTTTTAAAGTTATCGCTGTCTGTGATTTTGACACAAGCTGATAGCATGGGTAGGTTTTGGACTCCTTCACTGGTAAGTTCGGCAAATTCACCGACATTCTATGGCCAAAGGGGATAATCCACCAGACTGGGTTTCCCCGGAGCTGGTGATTGATTCTCAAGCAAATTCTTTCAGTTGTTGCAGCTACAATATTATCGGCGTATGATTCGCGGGAAAAAAGGAGACCCTCTGAACTGCGCCAACTACAGAGGTATAAGTCTCCTTAACATCGCCTACAAGATCCTATCTGCCGTAATATGTGAACGCCTGAAACCGTTTACCAACAACCTGATTGGCCCTTATCAGTGTGGTTTTAGGCCAGGAAAGTCCACAACCGATCAAATTTTCACACTTCGGCAGATCCTGGAAAAAACTCAAGAAGTCCAAATCGATACCCACCACCTATTCATCGATTTCAAAGCCGCATATGACAGCATTTATAGAGACGAACTATGCTGAGCCATGTCTAGTTTGGGTATACCGCCCAAACCGTCCGTTTGTGTAGGATGAATTCTCGCTGCTCCATCAGGGTCGGAAACGACCTCACCGACACATTCGAAACCAAAAAGGATTTAGGCAAGGCGATGCGCTGTCATGTGACTTCCATAATCTGATTCTTGAGAGGATTGTGCAAAACTCCAAAGCCAACACCAGAGGCACAATTTTCCAAAAGTCGGTGCAACTACTAGCATACGCTGACGATATTGACATCAACGTGCTGTCATAGCCACGTTTGCCAGTATAGAGAAGGAAGCGGCAAAAATGGGTTTAGCAGTAAATGAGGGTAAGACTAAGGATATGCTGTCATCACGAAAGGACTCACAACATCGACGAATTGGACAGAACTTCACCATTGACAGATATAACTTTGAGGTAGTACGGGACTTTGTCTACCTCGGCTCCGCTATTAACTCTGACAACAACATCTCGTCAGAAATTAAACGAAGAATTACTCTTGCCAACAGCTGTTTCTTCGGGCTAAGAATGCAATTTAGTAGTAAAGCCCTCACTCGAACTACTTAGGAGATCCTATATAAGACCCTGATCATCCCAGTCCTGCTCTACGGCGCTGAGAATGGACCGTATCAAAAGCGGATGAAGAAATCCTTGGTAGATTCGAGAGGAAAATTCTTCGAAAAATCTTCGGTCCCGTTTGCGTTGACGGGCTATGGAGACGAAGATTCAACCACGTACTATACGAGCTGTACAGCGACATGCCCCTGTTCAAAAAACTCCGCATTGGACGTTTAAGATGGCTAGGACATGTAGAGAGAATGGACACCAATACTCCGGCTCGCAGAGTCTTCGATTCCCAGCCAGACGTCGGACGCAGAAGAGGAAGTGGCGCGCACAAGTAGAAACCGACCTCAACTTGGAGTGCGCAACTGGAGGCAGTTAGCTAAGGACCGGGCTAATTGGAGAGGCATGTTGGTTGAGGCCCAAGTTCATTCCGGACTGTAGCGCCACTTAAGTAAGTAAGTAAGATTCGGGAATCAGCGGAGCTCTAAGCTGCTATAAAACAGATATTACTGCCATACAGGAAATACGGAGAATGGACAACTGTGACATCTACTATGGTCCCTGTTATAATAACAACCCCACGGATGCGGCTTGGCTACAAGCGACGGTAATTATTGAACATTGCATTGTAACAATCCGCATAAAGGCCAAATTCGCCAACATAAGCGGAGGAAAAGATGGAATTGGCAAGGCTAATTGACTGCACCGTCACGAAATGGCACTATAGCCAACACACGATTGACTTATGATCCAGTCAGCACTATCAAACGGAGGGAGCGCTTCTGGTTATAGATAGTGGATATGGACAGAATATCGTGGATATGGCCAGAATATCGTGGATATTGGACACGTTAATCCGTTTATCTATCTGCGGTTTGCTTTCATGATCGCATTCAGTTTGATTAATGATTTACATGTAGCGTGGCCTGAGTATGACAAAGTCAGAACCCAGAAGCTACTTCAAAGAAGCAGGAAATCTGTTTCGACACTAGCAGGGATTCTTACTGCACACAACTAACTTAGGTTAGGTTAGAGTGGCTGCCAGCGAGTTAGCCAGCGCGTGATACCACGTGGATCTTGTCATTCTCCTACTATCCGTGAGCATTTATGAAACATAGTAGTCTTGGATCTTCTCAAATCCAGGCCATGCAAATGCAAATGCAAAGACTCCATCTAAGATTTGATTTGCTAGGGTTGTCTTCAAATAAGTTGAGACCGATTCCAGGGATTTGATGGAAGCTTGGCTGTGTGAGAAAATGCTAATATCCTTGGCAGATATTATATTCTCTTTCAGCCAGGGTAAGGCTTCTTTGATTGCCATAAGTTTCGCCTGGAACACGCTGCAATTACCAGGGGGGTCATTCCGTAACTTTGAAAACGATTATCACGAAGACGGTAGTCGAGACCTCATGAGCAATCGCTCAATAATCGTCTCAAATATCGCCGACAGCAAAAACGACTATTCATCTTACGTGATTCAAGATTTACCGTCGAAAAGTTATCGTTAAACGATAATCACTTTACGGCATGAGGAGCCAGGAAGACTATGCTGAGATTTAGCCTGACGGAGAAGACACCAGCACCCACTTCACCCACGCAACATACGTAAGAGCCACAAACTGAAAATGCATCAAAAACCCGTTTTCCGGACCTATTCGAAATCCCTGTCTAATCTTTTTAGGTTGCAACAACTGTTCATTGTCGTTAGTCCCTTTCCAGGCATACAGGTGATGATTGGAAAAAGACTCACATCAATAGTAACGGGACAAATGAAGGGAACAAACCACACGTGGACTCCAACGGACATCACATAGACCCATTGTGATGTCCGTTGGAGTCCACGTGTGGGTGATGAGAAAAAACGTACACCGCCTACATTATCAAACCGCCAACCTAACCTTGCCTACATGTTGCGAGGGCATACCTTACAGTATTTCCAATATCACTACCTAGAATAGTGGACAGCCTGGCAAGCGCATCTGCCTTACAGTTCACTGGTATAGCTAATATCTCTGTGACCCGGTACCCAGAAGAGGTCAATGATAAAGTGCTCTGCCATCTCATTAACAGATAGTAGGCATTCGTGGGCTGATGCTGATTTCGATGTAAATGAGGTGAATTGTTGCCGTTTAGATGTCACTGAAATTTTATTAACATTCAACTGTATCAGCCCTCGCCAATCCAAATATAAGAAAGCTTCAGGCGAAATGTAGCCGCTTAAACACTTTCAAAATATTCATCATTCTATAAGAAGGTCCTTAAGACTATTGCTTGAGGTCATCGCTCTTGCCGCATGAAACCTATTGAGTTTCACCAGCAAATTGCCTTTTCGGTTTATGTTGGTCCCGCTGTAAAGGGTCTGGTTGGAATAATATTTTGTGTAGTCAGATACTGGTGTTCTGTGAAGTCCAAGGTAGCCTCTCTGTCCACTCTCTCTCTCTCTCCACTGCCTCTCAAACATTCTTATCTTTTCCGTTTGAGATGGGGCAACGTTGAACCACACCGGGCACCCATAACCAATCATCGGCCTGATAAGGGCCACATAGGAAATCACCTTCACCCTGCTGTCAAGACGGCGAAATATAGATACTGATCCAGCCAGATGCCAAGGTACTTTACTACACTTTTACTCGCCAGTGGCTGTCCGTTTAATCCAACGATCAACGGCTTGCGCCAGTCCTTTCGCGTATCCCTAGAGGCCCTAGACAACGGTGTCCTAAACAGGATAGTTTACGGTTGATTTTCAACTTCCAGTCATCACAATATCTCTGGATCTTGTGGAAGTCCCGCTGAAAAATAGTTTAAAGGGCCTAGACAGTAGGGACTGTTCTTAAGCGGTAAGATCGTCCGGATACGCAATTGCCTGAGTAAGAAAACCTATCATATCGCTGGTGTAAATGCTGAAGAGAATCGGCGAGTTCACCGCTCCCTGTTGCAGACCATTTTTAATGAAAAATTCGGTGGTGGAAGTTACATTGCCACTTTTGACAATAAACGTTCTACTTATGCCAAGTCTGGTCAGCTTTAGATAGAGGCCCTCTAACCATACGGTGTCGAAAGCCTTCTCCAAATCAACCAGACATGCACCCGTGCACTGTTTTTTTGTTTTGTTCCATTGTATATCCGAGACGAGTTTGGAGGCGGCATGAATACAGTCATGTACCGCCTTGAAACTAAACTGGGTCTCTGGTATAATATTATTGTCCTCAGACCACTTGACCAGAGCGCGATTGAGAATCTTTTCAAAAACCTTGCTGATACTCTCCGAATTGAAGTTGTCCTTTCCCTTTCGTCACTGAAGATGCTTATATTCTTCGTGGATATTACATTAAACCTTAGCCAGGACAAGGCTTATTTACTTGCAATGATATCCGCCTGGAAAACGGGTCTAATGAATGACTCGTAAATCCAGAGAGTAATATGTGGTTGGATACTGTCTGTCATCAAAATTTCCAAAAATAAAGATTAGTGGCAATCATTCGAGCGACAGTTTGCCTGTATTCTAAATGACGTGGACGGACTTTCATCAATATTCGTTGATTGAATGGAACTTTATGCGGAAACAAATGCAAATCATGACAGCTATCTCACACTTCGACACCAAACGATGAATAGTGTTGTCAGTTGATGCTTGTTGGTTTTCGACGATATTCACGTTGAGTTAAAACAACGGAACGATTATTTTCAATGTACAGTGTCACTATTTCCCGTGTTGTTTCAGTTTAAAGCTATTGGCCATGTTCGTCGTTTTAGTTTTACGAAGTTAACTGTTCTCATTGGTCAATCGACCATTTGAGTAACTTGACATTGGAGGGGAAATTACTGGCGAAAATAGTTGAAAATTTACGCATACCATCATCGGTCTGCTGACATCCAAAACAGCCAACTTAGCCACAGGCCTCTCGTACACACCGGTTGTTGTCTTCATTGTTGCTCTTCTTACTCGACCATCATGAGCCCTGATGACTCCAACCACCAAACCTTTCGGCCAAGAACCTCTCGGCAGATTCTCATCAATGACTTTTACGATGTTTCCTTCTTCGATGTTCTAAATGTTCTGGAACCACTTCGTCCTCCGCGTCAAAGTTGGTAAATATTCTCGTACCCATCGTTTCCAGAAAAAGTTGATCAGCTGCTGGCACTTTCTCCACTCCTTCCGTAGAATCAGGTCCTTTTCGCAGAAAGTTCCCCTGGCTTGCTTCCATTAGACGACCCTAACAAGAAGTGGTTAGGTGTTATTGCTTCCTCATCATTACAATCCACTGATACATGAGTAAGAGGCCGAGAGTTGATGATACCTTCAACCTCTATAAGCATCGATTGTAGGGACTCATCTGTCAACCATTGTTTCCGCATAACTTCTTTCAAAACAGCTTTCACTGACCCGACCAGTCTTTCCCAAACACCTTCCTGACGTAAATCTCCCCTGAACACTGTAGTTCCACCTTCACACCTTTGATGAGCGTTGCACGGTAGCTGATGTGGCAATGGGTTCGACTGTAGTAATATATGAACAGAACCCTTCGCAGTACTTCGACACTTAAAGCGTTTTTGATGTGCAAGACAAGTTTCGCAGATGCCCTTGCTCCTCACCAGCTCCCATCGTCGCGCAATTGGAAGTTCCTTGAATCGTCCACAGTTTAGCAGCTTGTGATCTTCCTCACATATGAAACAGCCACCTACCGAGATATTCTGTGTCTTCTCGCGAGTTTGCATCTCAGAATGAGCATGCAGTCCTGCTTGTCGCCTTTCATTCTTCCCCTCAGTTTGAGAAAAGGTCATCACTGTACTTGCTGCTTCTGCCATTTTGTAGAGCCATTCGCCAAGTGTAGATGAATTTGGCTCTGTAGTCCCACGATCCAATGCCCAATTAAGTCGTATAGACGCTGGAAGCTTCTCAACAAGCTCTTGAAGTAGAACGGGGTTATTAAGGTGACTTGTCAACCCACATGCTTCCATTGTTCCATACAAATTACGCACAGAGAGTGTCTAGCCGATCTGCCTTCGGTGATGGTTCTGACCGAATCTTAGTAAGTAGCGTTTGTACAATATATTCAGGACGCCCATATCGCATACGAAGTGTGGAGATTATCTCGTCTACCATAGATGGAAGTAGTAAACGTGCCCTAACTGCATCCAACGCATTACCCTTCAATGCTCTTTGAAGATGCCACAAATTTTCTTTATTAGTAAAGCCGCAGATTCGTGTGCTACTTTCAAAACTACTGATAAATAATGGCCATTCTTCTGGCCTCCCGGAGAAAACTGGTAGCTCCTTAGATACTACTTGACGCGCAGAGATCTGATCCCTACTCAAGCCATCGTCAGGAACTTTAGGATCAATTTCCAAAGGCAGGTCTTGATGATGAATCACAGGATGCTTCTTAAGATCAACTGAACCATTCTTAATACCGACTTGGTCCACCCACGCCGAAGTCCTTGATCTCTCCAAAGAACTAACCTCACTACAGTTATCATCTGCTTGTGCTTACAATTCGTATCGTTTAGTAACGAACTCTTTTTGCTTTGTTATAAGCTTCAAATCCAACTCCTTTTGCTCTTCAAGGCACTTCAGCTCCATTTCTAGTCGTTTCTTACTTTTACTGGAAGATGCAATACTAAGATTTGCTTCTGAACGTGCCGCCACTCTGACGTCTCGATGAACACCTGGCTCTATGTGCGACATTTTAAATCCTAAACCATTTGCAGCTGCCACATTTCCACTAACCGTTTCGTTGAGCTCCGCACATGCTACACACTCGAAACTTCTGTCTGCTACTTCTGCATCTACTCCAACGCAGCTATAATGGTACCACTTATGGTAAACATCACACTGCACCATATCCAGGGTGGTATGACTTGAGCTGCAAAGGTTGAATGAGACAAATTTTCGGTTGTACAAGACCAACCCAACAGAGGAAAACCGAGCAAAGTTCAAACAAGCCAGAAATGTCTGTAATGCCCATTTAAAGCGTGTCAAATTCCTCTATGACCAAAAGTTGAGGCAAAAAATTCTACAATGTCCCAGAGGTAGTAAAAACTTTTGTTCATTTGTTAAAAATATAAAAAATTCGGCCTCATCATCAATTCCGACGCTCATTCACAATGACATTCCAGCTGTCAGCTCTTTAGACAAAGCCAATCTGCTTGCTGTGCATTTCGCAGCCAATTCTACATTGCCAGATTGTGTTCAGTCTCCTCCTGTACTTGAGAACCTAGATTATTCTATGGGACAAATTCACTTTCGTACTCGTACAGTTGCAAGAGTTTTATTTGATCTTGACATACACAAATCCGCTGGTCCAGATGGTATATCCCACATCATTCTGAAGAGGTGTTCTTCTACGCTAGCAAAACCACTGCGTAAGCTTTTCAATCTATCCTACTCATCAGGACTCTTTCCGAGTCGATGGAAAACAGCATTTGTCCAGCCTGTACCAAAAAAAAGACGAATCGTCTTCTCTCTCCAACTACCGACCAATTGCACTTACGTCCCTTCTTTCCCAGGTCATGGAAACGCTGATAAACCGTCAGCTTATGAAATATCACGAAAAACGAAAACTTCTCAATGACCGGCAATATGGTTTTCGCAGCAACAGGTCTACTGGTGATTTCATGACATATCTCACCGAAAAGTGGTACCAATCAATCCACCATGGTGGCGAAAGCAAGATTGTTGCGCTTGATATTTCAAAGGCATTTGGGTGGACAAGTCTCATCGGTGTAAACACACATCGAACAAGGGCTAAATTGTTTAGGTCAGTCCACTTGTTTTGGTCACCTGGACTAAACAAAATTTAACTGTTTATTGTACCTTCCGCATAGATGTCACCATCAATTCAATTGACATGTTATAGGAACTGCTATAATAGCGAGAATTTCTCACACACACTTTGTTTTCTTTAAATTTAAAGACAGGAAGCGCGACATGAAAGACCCTTTAAGTTCTTTTGAATTTTCCCAGCTGCCCTTACTTTTACTTTTACTTTTAAATTCATTTTTATTTACTTAAAATACTAACTTAAAACTAGACAAAAATGACTAAATCTAACTTATAATTAACAATTTTTTCTTAAATTAGCCTATCGGCCCTAAGCGGGCGCTCTAAGCTAATATGTAATATTTATTTTTAATTTTGCCTTTCGGCTTAAATTTATCTCTTTTTTTTATTGAAATATATTTTTATTTTCAAAGAAAATTTAAAAAAACTTTGGTATTCGACATTTTTATTTTTATTTCCCAGCTGCCCTAAAACGCTAATATAAACGATTTGTATCTCTATTAAGCACTAATGGGTGGGTTCTATTGTGGAACCGACCAATCAAGAATTTTATGTTCCAGAAAAACATCGCCTCCGTGGCGCAATTGGTTAGCGCGTTCGGCTGTTAACCGAAAGGTTGGTGGTTCGAGTCCACCCGGGGGCGGATTTATTTTTTTTAACTTTCTCTGTTTTTGCAAAAATTGTCAATGAGCTTAGCTTAGAAAGTTTTTCGAATCTCTAAGACTTCAGTCAGACTGAAGTCGTTTACCAAATCCTCGGGGTAACATTAAATTGGATGATCCAATACAGTGTTTGAATATAGACTCGATATTTCCGCTATTTGTAGCCCATCGCTTTCAAGAAGCGGTGCATTTCTGGATATTTTACTGCAACACACAAGACTGACAGGAGGTCAACATACGCGAAACTCTTAATGGACGACGATAGTGACCTCTGCGGACTCGCCGCCGTAATTCAGCTTCCGAACTCTTGTACAGACGACTGACAAACACACGCGACCCGGAGATAATACTCCAAAGTCGTCGATTAAAAACATTAAACAATTGGTCCATTAATTTGTTTTGGAATGCCAGAATTCGGGTCGTTAATTCCAGCCATCCGAGTACGTTCCCACATATTAATAAGATCAAAAGGAAGAAATATTAAAACGAGCTTCTGTGTATTAAGCTTCAACGAACAACAGGCAATATAATCAACCCCCACATTCTCCTGGTGATCCTAAATTACAAAGAAATCAGAAATCGAAGACGGCTTCCGCCGGATCGATTCCTGCTGTTCGTTGAGGTTAATACATTGAAAGGCCGCCTTGCACTTTTTCTAACGTTTGATTTTCGTGCTCGAACTGGTAGTGTAATCCCTATATGAGCTGCTTCGAAATATTTGAACACCAGGTCTATAGGGACTTCCAATACTGAGCCAGGGTGTTGGAAAAGAGTTGGTGGCGGACGAGCCCTCAATGGGTCAACGGCAGCGCTCATATCCCAAAATGGGCTACTGACATCGGTATTTTTCCGGCCCGCTGTCCTAGTGTTAAAACAAGGGCGTGTCCCTCCAGGTTGGGGGTTGTGCTTTGGGTTAACTACCCATCCACGAAAAAAAGCTTATATTACGAAGCAACCAATAGCCTCGGAAAGGACTGATATTATTGTTGACGACCATGCTAAACGAAAAAAGGACAACGGCGTCCGTATCTGCACCTGGAAGTGAGAACATTAAACAGGAGAGGTGCAGGCGAACAACTAGCGGAAGCCCTAAACTGCTACAAATCAGACATTACTGCCATCCAGGAAATACGATGGGATGGGCCGGGCAAAAAGAGGATGAAAAACTGTGACATCTACTATGGACCGTGTTATAGTGAGCAGAAACAGAGACTGTTTGGATGCGGATTTGTTATAAGTGCCAGACTTAGGCAAGAAGTCTTATGTTTCCAAGACATAAGCGAACGCATTGTAACAATCCGCATCAAGGCCAAATTCGCCAACATAAGCCTTATATGCGCTCATGCTCCGATGGAGGAAAAAAACGATATAACTAAGGATTGCTTCTTCGAGCTCCTCGACAAAACCTATGAGCGACTACCAAAGTACGATGTTAAAATCGTCTGGGAGATTTGAACGCAAAGGTAGGAAGAGAAGACATCTTTAGCAGTATTCTCGGAAAATATAGCCTACACGACAACATGTCTGGTAACGGACTTAAGCTAATTGACTTCGCTACGGAACGAAATGCCACTATAGCCAGAACACGGTTTCCACACCTCGATATCCACAAGGGGACATGGCGGTCTCCAGATCAACGAACAGTCAACCAAATTGATCACATTGCGATAGATAGGAGGCACGCAACCAGTATTTTGGATGTCCGAACATTCCGAGGGGCCAAGGTAAGGATGCGTATATCCACCACGACACAGCAAATCAGAAATACTGTGAAAAAATTTAATGTCGAAAGACTGCAATCGCCAGAGACCGCCAAGACCTTCGCGCAACGCGTATCCCTTAACCTCTCGACTTATAACACAGCACCAGCATCTAATGTCGAAGAACAATGGCAACGATGCCAGGAAAGTCAACAACTGATCTAATTTTCACACTTCGGCAGATCCTGGAAAAAACCTAAGAAGACCAAATCGATACCCACCACCTATTTATCGATTTCAAAGCCGCATACGACAGCATTTATAGAGACGAACTATACAGAGCCATGTCTAGTTTTGGTATACCGCCCAAACTCACTCGTCCGTTTATGTAGGATGACGATGGAGAATTCTCGCTGCACCGTCAGAGTCGGAAACGACCTCATCGACACATTCGATACCAAAAAAGGATTTAGGCAAGGCGATGCGCTGTCATGTGACTTCTTCAATTTGATTCTTGAGAGGATTGTGCAAAACTCCCGAGCCAACTACTAGCATACGCCGACGATATTGACATCATTGGTGGGACTCAACGTGATGTCATAGCCACGTTTGCTAGTATAGAGAAGGAAGCGGCAAAAATGGGTTTAGCAGTAAATGAGGGTAAGACTAAGTATATGCTGTCAACACGAAAGGACACACAACATCGACGAACTGGACAGAACGTCACCATTGACAGATATAACTTTGAGGTAGTACGGGACTTTGTCTACCTCGGCTCCGCTATTAACTCTGACAACAACATCTCGTCAGAAATCAAACGAAGAATTACTCTTGCCAACCGCTGTTTTTTCGGGCTAAGAAGGCAATTTAGTAGTAAAGCCCTCACTCGAACTACAAAGGAGATCCTATACAAGACCCTGATCATCCCAGTCCTGCTCTACGGCGCTGAAGCATGGACCGTATCAAAAGCGGATGAAGAAATCCTTGGTCGATTAGAGAGACAAATTCGGAAAATCTTCGGTTCCGTTTACGTTGACGGGCTATGGAGACGAAGATTCAACCACGAACTATACGAGCTGTACAGCGACATGTCTCTAGTCAAAAAAAACTCCGCATTAAACGTTTAAGATGGCTAGGACATGTAGAACGAATGGACACCAATACTCCGGCTCGCAGAGTCTTCGATTCCCAGCCAGACGTCGGACGCAGTAGAGGCTGACCTCGCCTTAGTGGCGCGCACAAGTAGAAGCCGACCTCAACCAACTTGGAGTGCGCAACTGGAGGCAGTTAGCTAAGGACCTGGCTAATTGGAGAGGCATGTTGGTTGGGGTCCATGTTCATCCCGGACTGTAGCGCCACTTAAGTAAGTAAGATCCTTTGAATCGCAAATGACTGGAATTTGGCTTCTAGACGGTGTTCAACTTCGTTTTTTATTGAGGCTGCAGCCACTCCTTTTGCACAGTTGTGAGGATGTGGGGTGTGATATAACTTATATCCTTGCAGTTTAAGGTCCGTAGATAATTTTGGTATTTATTTTCAAGAACTAGCATATTTTTTAAATAAAGGGAACACATGCTAAATATATAAATTATTTTATTTATTTAGCTAAAAATAAAATTAACAAATAAAACATAAAATCAAAGAGAAAAACGTTTTTCGTAGCTCGTCTAATGTCTTTTCAAGCTCATGAACTTTTTTAACCCAATCTTGAACGGCATCTTAGTTGTCCTAGGAGGTGGCAACGCCGGAAGCAGATGAAATGCACAAATATGAACGAGCATCAATGTGTTATTATGGATTGCGAGATAGTGTCCCCAAAAATATTTCATTCGGGCTGTAAAGCATTTACTGAGATCTACTTGTAGTGATTGGTTGATGAATTTTAGTGAATCAATTTCGGTCTTTAAATCCAATTCTATTTTTCTTAAATCGCGTACTTGAAATTCTTTTCTAAAAACAAATTTATTGACATTTCTTTAGGTTGTTAGAATGCGTTGTTATAGTACTCACTCTTTAAGACCCAAGACCAGCGTATCAAGGATTTTTATCTCAGCATTTGCCTTTAACAAGTCCTGATCTTTGAGGGAGATTTTAGCCAAGTATTGTTCTTCCATCTGTTTGCATTTTAATTCATGCAGCGTTATCTGGGAAATAAATGGAATAAAGGACTTGCAGGAGTGTACACACTTCGAAAACTTTAAATTATTAAAAATAAATCACTTCAGAGGTGCAGGTGACGGGTGACCTAAGCTGAGGTTTTAATATGACCTCACTGAAGTGTCTAGAGGTGAGTAACACTTACTTACTTACTTACTTACTTAAGTGGCGCTACAGTCCGGGATGAACCTGGGCTTCAACCAACATGCCTTTCCAATTAGCCCGGTTCTTAGCTAACTGCATCCAGTTGCGCACTCCAAGTTGGTTGAGGTCGGTTTCTACTTGTGCGCGCCACTTAAGGCGGGGTCTTCCTCTACTGCGTCCGACGTCTGGCTGGGAATCGAAGACTCTGCGAACCGGAGTATTGGTGTCCATTCGTTCTACATGTCCTAGCCATCTGAAACGTCCAATGCGGAGTTCTTTGACCAGGGGCATGTCGCTGTACAGCTCGTTAAGTTCTTAGTTGAATCTTCGTCTCCATAGCCCATCAACGCAAACGGGACCGAAGATTAAGAATTTTTCTCTCGAATCTACCAAGGATTTCTTCATCCGCTTTTGATACGGTCCATGCTTCAGCGCCTTAGAGCAGGACTGGGATGATCAGGGTCTTATATAGGATCTCCTTAGTAGTTCGAGTGAGGGCTTTACTACTAAATTGCCTTCTTAGCCCGAAGAAACAGCGGTTGGCAAGAGTAATTCTTCGTTTAATTTCTGACGAGATGTTGTTTTCAGAGTTAATAGCGGAGCCGAGGTAGAAAAAGTCCCGTACTACCTCAAAGTTATATCTGTCAATGGTGATGTTCTGTCAAATTCTTCGATGTTGTGAGTCCTTTCGTGATGAAAGCATATACTTAGTCTTACCCTCATTTGGTGCTAAACCCGTTTTTGCCGCTTCCTTCTCTATTCTAGCAAACGTGGCTATGACATCACGTTCACATCACATCCTACCAATGATGTCAATATCGTCGGCGTATGCCAGCAGTTGCACCGATTTTTGGAAGAGTGTGCCTCTGGTGTTGGCTCGGGAGTTTTGCACAGTCCTCTCAAGAATCAAATTGAAGAAGTCACATGACATCGCATCGCCTTGCCTAAATCCTTTTTTGGTATCGAATGTGTCGGTGAGGTCGTTTCCGAACCTGATGGAGCAGCGAGAATTTTCCATCGTCATCCTACATAAACGGACGAGTGAGTTTGGGCGGTGTACCAAAACTAGACATGGCTCTGTATAGTTCGTCTCTATAAATGCTGTCGTATGCGGCTTTGAAATCGATAAATAGGTGGTGAGTATCGATTTGGACTTCTTGGGTTTTTTCCAGGATCTGTCGAAGTGTTAAAATTTGATCGAATGTGGACTTTCCTGGCCTAAAACCACACTGATAAGGGCCGATCAGGTTGTTGGTAAACGGTTTCAGGCGTTCACATATTACGGCAGATAGGATCTTGTAAGCGATGTTGAGTAGACTTATGCCTCTGTAGTTGGCGCAGTCCAGAGGGTCTCATTTTTTGTGGATCGGGCAAACGATGCTGAGGTTCCATTCATCAGGCATGCTTTCAACCGACCAGATTTGGCTTATGAGTTGGTGGATGTTGCTTACCAAGTCATCTCCGCCAGCTTTATAAAGCTCAGCGGGAAGGCCGTCATTTCCGGCGGCCTTATTAAGCTTGAGTTTAGATATAGCTATCCTCACTTCACTTAGGTCGGGTGGTTGGCAGTTTTCGCTGTCGTTGCCAATATTGAATGGATCGTTCTGCCTGACAGCGGAATGTTGTTCGTCATCGCCGTTTAACAGTCTGCAGAAGTGGTTCCTCCATATCCTCAGCATCGACTGTGTCTCAACTACGATATATCCTTGACAGGATTCTGTTCGAGCCTTGTATCCTTGGCTTTGACGTTTTACACTTTGGTAAAACTTGCGAACATCGTTCCTTTAGTGGCACCTCTCTGTATCCTCGATCACGCGTTTTTCTTGCTCTTTTTTCTTCTTTCTGAAAAGCAGGTGTTCTCCCCTACTTCTTTGCCTATAGAGCTCAATGGCAGCTCTCGTCTTCACCTGCAGCTTAGCCTTTTAGGCCTCGTTCTTGGCTGCAAGCATCTTTCGGCATTCCTCATCAAACCAGGGGTTTCTTGCTGGTGGCCGCGAGAATCCTTGCACATCACTGCGGCTGATCTATCTTTGGCATCGTTGCCATTGTTCTTCGACATTCGACGCGGTGGTATGGTGTGAATCGTGAGGATAAGGGATACGCGTTGCGCGAAGGTCTTGGCGGTCTCTGGCGATTGCAGTCTTTGGCGTGGTGGATATCCGCATCCCTACCTTGGCTACAACAAGGTAGTGGTCGGAGTCGATGTTAGCCCCTCGGAATGTTCGGACATCCAAAATACTGGATGCGTGCCTCTTGTCTATCGCAATGTGATCAATTTGGTTGGCTGTTCGTTGATCTGGAGACCGCCATGTCCCCTTATGGATATCGAGGTGAGGAAACCCTGTGCTGGGTATAGTGGCATTTCGTTCCGTAGCGAAAGTCAATTAGCCTAAGTCCGTTACCAGACGTGTTGTCATGTAGACTATATATTCCGACAAAACTGCTAAAGATGTCTTCTCTTCCTACCTTTGCGTTAAAATCTCCCAGCACGATTTTAACATCGTACTTTGGTAGTCGCTCATAGGTTTTGTCGAGGAGCTCGTAGAAGCAATCCTTAGTTATATCATCTTTTTCCTCCGTCGGAGCATGAGCGCATATAAGGCTTATGTTGGCGAATTTGGCCTTGATGCGGATTGTTACAATGCGTTCTCTAATGTCTTGAAAACATAAGACTTCTTGCCTAAGTCTGGCACCTATAACAAATCCGCATCCAAATAGTCGCTGTTTCTGATTACTATAACACGGTCCATAGTAGATGTCACAGTTTTTCATCCTCTTTTTGCCCGGCCCATCCCATCGTATTTCCTGGATGGCAGTAATGTCTGCTTTGTAGCAGTTTAGGGCTTCCGCTAGTTATTCGCCTGCACCTCTCCTGTTAAATGTTCTCACATTCCAGGTGCAGATACGAACGTCGTTGTCCTTTTTTCGTTTAGCATGGTCGTCAACGATAATATCAGTCCTTTCCGAGGCTATTGGTTGCTTCGTAACATAATCTCTGGGTAGTTAACCCAAAGCACAACCCCCAACCTGGAGGGACAGGCCCTTGTTTTGACCCTAGGACAGCGGGCCGGAAAAAATACCGATGTCAGTAGCCCATTTTTGGGGTATGAGCGCTGCCGTTGACCCATTGAGGGCTCCTCCGCAACCAACTCTTTTCCAATACCCTGGCTCAGTATGCACCCTCAGTATACCCTGGTCTGCAAGCACCAAACCATTAATAAAGTCTGGATGGATGAGAGCATGCCCGATTACTTGAATATCAATTCCATGTGTCACATCTACAAAAAGGCGAACCGATGTCTTGCACCAAATACAGAGGCAGATTCCTGCTAAATGTCGCATTAGGATCCTATCCAACGTACTGTGTGAACGTCTTAAGCCTTATCGGCACGAACCAGTGTGGATTCCATCCCGGCAAATTGACCAAAGACCACATTTTCAAACTACGGAATCCGGGATAGCATCAAAACTAATCCAGCTGTATCGTATAACACTGGTTGACACCCAATGCAATATTGAGTTTGGAAAGAGCTCATATGCACTTTTCCAAACATGTACAGGATTCCGACAAGGAAATGAGCTATCATGTGATTTCTTGAATGTCTTCCTGGAACAGTTAGTGCGTAGGGCAGGAGTTAAAACAGCACCAAACCATCAATAAAGTCTGGATCAATGAAAGCATGCCCGATAACTGAAATATCAGCTCCATATATCCCATCTACTAAATAGGCGATCCCATGTCTTGCACCAACTACCGACCTAATTGTCGCATATAAGATCACACACAACGTACTGTGTAATCGCCTTAAGCCTTTCTGCAACACACGACACACCTATCGGCACGTACCAGTGTAGCTTCCGACCCGGCAGTTCGACCATAAAGACCAAATTTTCACAGTACGACAAGTCCTGGAAAAGACCAACGAATTTCAAGTCGAGGCACATCATCGACGTATGATGGCATAATTCGGGATACCATCGAAACTGATACATCTTCGCCGAACACTGGAGGACACCCGATGCAACGGTTAGTTCGGAAACAGATCACCTAAGCTTCTAAAAGCATGTACCGGGTTCAGACAAGGAAATGCGCTATCGCGTGATGGAACAGATAGTGGGTATGACAGGAGTAAATATACGGAAGGCACTGTCTTCAAAAAATCCGTCTAGATCATGGGGTACGCAGAAGATATCCACATCATTGTTCCATTGTGCCGTTGAAGAAGAACTTATGGCAATCGATGAAGAGGCGAAACGCGTTGGTCTAGTAGTCCATGAGGACAAGATAAAGTCGACGCACAACCTTGGACAAAACGTCACTGTTGATAGCAACAATTTTGAGTTAGTTAAAGTGTTCTTCGACCTTGGAGTCAACATCAACCCCACGAATGACACCTTAGTGGTATTACGACGAAGACTGGCCTTAGGAAACCGGTGCTACTTTGGCATAGCACAACAAATGGGATCAAAGCTCTTAACCTCAAAGTCCAAATGCTGCTCTTTCGGATTTATCCTAATATACATAGGCTAGGCACCAGTCTTTTGATAGGTCACCCACAAGCCATGTTCTGAGAACAGATTTTGGACGGACCATAGTAGCAGACTCGCAAAAGTAGATTCCAAACGATTTTTGGAATGCGTCAGTTTTGAATTGATGAACAAATTGGAACAACCACACCACACTACATTTCTTCCATGGCAACAGAAAAAAAGGACCTCGTCCTCTGGTGCTACATCAACCAGTCCGATCGCATAATGTAAATAAAAGCCACACTCACCTCGTTCAGCAGTTCGTTTTTTCGATTTTCCAACAACTGAACGTTCCGCTGTTCACAGGATAAACTCATCTGAAGTTGGCGTATCTGCGCCATGGACTTGAACAGATTACTATTGGTCTTTGTAAGAGTGTAACTCATCGTCTCATTCTCCAGCTCCTTTGCATGAAGTTGTTGTTCGAATAGTGATGCCTCGGCTTCGGCCTTGATCAACGATGTGGTAAGGCTATCCACTGATAACTGCATCCTTTGATGTTCCTCCCCGGCATTCCGAAGTTGTCCCTTCTGTTTGTCATTTAGCTTCTGTTCGTAGCGAAAAACCGAATTTAGGACATGGACTTGGTTCTTAACTTTAATAAACTGAAAGGATAAGGTTGAGTTAAAAGAGTTAAGGACACGTAGGTATATCTACCTTTCTCTGGAGTCTATCCAGTTCATCGTTCAGACGTCGCACATCGTCACTTCTCTTGCGCCATGCGTTAAGCATGATTGTTGCGAACATTTTCATTCCAGCCACTCTGGCATCACCCTCCTCCGGATCAGCAAGCACATAGCACATGCTCTCCTTCGTCGGATGGAAGACATTTTGATAATGACTGGTCGTGGGCGTCTGTATCCGTACCGGTTTAGGCAGGACAATGCTTGAGTACCTATCCTTGACGGCACTTTGTTGATAGTGGATGTCATTTTTTTTCGGTGGCTTCATGTCCATTTGAGAGTAAGATTTCCTAACCAGGATATTTGGGGTTTTTTGTTTTTTGATTTGTTCGCTAGAAAACGGCTGAACGTTCTCGATACAATGCGTGGAACTGGCTCGAGGGATTTGTGAGTTAGATTCGACGATACTGCAGAAAAAAGGCAAATATACCGGGAAGGACTTTAATTTTTGGTTTGAAAAAAAAAAAAACGAGATACAAATAAAAGTGATTTCTTGTCAGATTTATAAATAAGGAAACGGAATACTAGGTCTAACGATTTGATGAAAATTGGAGAAAAAGAGTGAATTTTCAAACTCACGGATTTTGAACGAATTTTCCTTTCTTCCGTTTGCTGGGCTCCTTGAATTTCTCTGGCTCTACACAATTATTAGGGGCTTTGTTCTTAAGCTCTGGCATAACTATTAAATTGTATAAATAAATTAATTAATTTAAATATATTTCGCTTCTGTTCTCTGTAGCTCCTTATGATAGAATTAAAGTTTTTCAAATAGATTTGAGTATGGAAAATAAGTTCTGATTCGTAAATTACTATGATTTCGGTGATGTAGGTGATTTCATTCAGAGTGGAATAAAGCTTATAATGACTTAGTTGGAACTGAAGTCTGAGATTCCTGGGTTAACCTGTCGTCAACCATGATTCCACTTCATATACCCCTGTCCTAAGCTAACTGCGTCCAGTTGTGAAGTCCCTTAAAAGGGGACCACTATGGAAAATTGAAAACACAGTCTACACAACCCTGGTAAAGGACTAAGGCTAAGGCCACTAAAGCCAGCACAAGGTTTCATCTCCTCAATATCCGTAAAGGCGCATGGTGGTCTCTAGGTGAATCAAATTGATCACATTGCGATGGACAAGAGACATGCATCCGCAGTATTTTGATGGTAAGAATCCAACAACAACAAATGGAAAATACTGTGAAAAGATTTTATGTCGAATGACTGCAATTGCAAGATACCGCCAGGGCCTTCTCGGAACGCGTATCCCTTAACCTCTCGATTAACATCATACAACCAGCGTCGAATGTCGAAGAACAATGGAAACGATGTCAACAATCCATTAGATCTACCGCAACTGATGTGCTAGGTTTCTCGCATCCACCAGCAAGAAACCCCTGAACGAGGGCTACAAGGCGAAGGTGCATGTGAAGTCGAAAGCTGCCATTGAGCTCTAGAGACAAAGAAGAAGGGAAGAACACCGGCTTATCAGAATGAAGAAAAAAGAGCAAGAAAAGCGCGCGATCGTGGATATAGAGAGGTGCCACTCCAGGAACGATCTTCTCAATCTTTTACCAAAGTATAAAACGTCAAAATCATGCATACAAGGCGCGAACAGAATCCTGTCGAGATAAACAAGGAAATATCGTAGTTGAGACACAGTCGATACTGTGGATATGGAAGAACCACTTCTGCAGACTGTTAAACGGCGATGACGACAACATTCCGCTGTCAGGCAGAACGAACCATTCAATATTGCCGCGACGACAGCGAAAACTGCCAACCACCAGACCTAAATGAAGTGAGGATAGACTATCTAAACTCAAGCTTAACAAGTCCGCTGAAATGCTTTCCCGCTGAGCTTTATAAAGCCGGTGGAGATGAATTGGCCCGCTGTCCTAGGGTCAAAACAAGGGCCTGGCCCTCCAGGTTGGGGGTTGTGCCGTCGGAGCAACTTCCCGACCATGGAAAAAACCACTAAAGAGACAAACCCAGCCTCGGGTAATGTAACTCCTCAAATGGCAACAAGGTCCGCAACGTCAATAGATCTATGATCTGAGAGTATGTACCTGGAATGTACGAACATACACCCCAGGTGGTACTCAAAAACTTGAGTCTGTCCTCACGCGGTACAAGGTATATAACCGCAATCTAGGAGATATATTATTAGGTATATGACAGCTGCAATAAAAGATTGCATGTATTAGGATACGGATTCGTCGTTGGAAATCGGCTTAGGACAAAAGTCATTGACTTCAAGCTGATAAGTGATCGCCTTTCTGTGATCCGAATCAAAGATACTTTCCAAAACATAAGCCTACTACGCCCTTACCGACGAAGATTCCATCAAGTAGAAGTTTTATGACCTCCTGGATGGAGCATACGGAGTCTGTCAGGAGTATGATGTAAAAGTTGTACTCGGGGATTTCAATGCTAAAGTCGGTTTAGTTGGTAATCATAGAATCCACGAAACGACAACAGACAATGCCTACCGACTAATCGATTTTGCACTAGGTTTCCAAGGCTAAGGATCCACACAGCAACCTGGAGATCTTCAGACGTTCGAACCGCCAACCAAATCGACCATGTGCTAATCGATGCGATGCACGCATCCAACATCCTCGACGTGCATGCATTCCGAGGGGCAAAGGTCGACTCTGACCATTTTCTTGTCGCGGCTAAATTCAGAGCTGTTCAACGAGAAGAAGCTGCGAACAGCCCAGAAGAAGAAATTCGACGTTGGACGCCTTAGCACACCTGGAGTAGCCAGAGCCTACAGCAAGCGCCTGAGTATGAAACTCTCATCTATGCCCTCACCTACCACAGACGCTAGCAATCAGTGGTGCCAGTATCGCGAAATCATCAAGGAGGTAGCTGAAACCACTGTAAGTTACCAGCCACCCCAGAGAAAGAGCCCGTGGTATGATGATGAATGCGTGTACAGGAAAAGGTGACAGAAGATTCTCAAAAGAAAGCGCTGCAGCGCAAAACAAGGGCAGCGAGAGAAGGGTATCGAGCCAGGAGAATGGAGGAAAAGAGACCCTCCGTGAGGAAAAGAAGACAAAACGTAATGCAGGCTCTTCTAGTCAGCGAAGGAAACCTAGTCACAGAAGCGCAGGGAATAGTCGATGTTGCAGCATTTCCAACATCTGCTCAATGGGCATCATGTAGAGAGAGTGAAAGGGCAAGAAGAGAACCCACGTCCAGTCAACGAAGAACTAGTTCCACCACCTAGTATAGAAGAAGTTGGCCTAGCTATAAAAAAGGTAAAGAACAACAAGGTCGCAGACTCTGATGGCTTACCAGCGGAGCTTTTTAAAGGTTTTGATAGGGAGCATGCACCGAGTCATCAACCAAGTATGGGTGAAAGAAAACATGCCCGGTGACTGGACTATCAGCTCCATTCGACCCATATACAAAAAAGGCGACCATATGTCTTGCAAAAACCATAGAAGCATATTCCTGCTTCAAGATCCTATCCAACGTACTGTGTGAACGTCTAAAACCGCTCCGGCAGATCGACTATAGACCATCTTTTCACACTGAGGCAAAGCCTAGAAATGACCAACGGATTTCAAGTAGAAACTGACCACCTATTCATCGACGCGTAGGATAGCATACATCATCAGGAGCTCTATATGGCGATGGCCGAATTCGGAATCCCGGCAAAACTGATTTAGCTGTGACGCGTGACGGTGGAAAACACGCACTGTAACGTCCAGTGTGTAAGTAGCTCCTCCGAACTTTTCCAAACATACACCGGGTTTCGGTAAGGAGACACGCGTAGTACGCAGGGCAGGTGTCAACACGGAAGGCACTATCTTCAACTGGTCCGTCCACCTACTGGGCTATGCGGACGATATTAAAATCATCTCTCACTCCCAGCGAGCCGTGATAAAAGTGTTCACGGCGACTGAAGAACAGGCGAAATCCGTTGAGGCAAATGAGGACAAGACTAAGTAAATGCTATCAACAAGCCATCGCGGATGCCAGAGCGCTTGGTCTGGACAACTTGAAGCAGCATGCAGCATGCCGTAGAGGATGGAAGGCTGCAGTTTCTCAGGCAGAGATTCTTCAAGGGTCGGGAGCCCGATTAGTAAGTAACTAAGTAAGGAGATGACTTGGTAAGTTACATCCACCAACTCATAAGTCAAGTCTGGTCGGATGAAAGTATGCCTGAAGAATGGAACCACAGCATCGTTTGCCCCACCCACACCCTTTGAACTTCGCCAACTGCAAAGGGGTAAGTCTCATCAACATCGCCTACAAGATTCTATCTGCCGTAATATGTGAACGGTTGATCGGCCCTTATCAGTGTGGTTTTAGGGCAGGAAAGTCCACAACTGATCAAATCTTCACACTTCGGCAGATCCTGGAAAAAACCCAAGAAGTCCAAATCGATACCCACCACCTATTTATCGATTTCAAAGCCGCATACGACAGCATTTATAGAGACGAACTATACAGAGCCATGTCTAGTTTTGGTATACCGCCCAAACTTGTCCGTTTGTGTAGGATGACGATGGAGAATTCTCGACCTCACGGACACATTCGATACCAAAAAAGGATTTAGGCAAGGCAATGCGCTGTCATGTGACTTCTTCAATTTGGTTCTTGAGAGGATTGTGCAAAACTCCCGAGCCAACACCAGAGGCACAATTTTTTTTTGAAATCGATGAATAGGTGGTGGGTATCGATTTGAACTTCTTGGGATTTTTCAAGGATCTGCCGAAGTGTAAAAATTTGATCGGTTGTGGACTTTCCTGGCCTAAAACCACACTGATAAGGGCCAATCAGGTTGTTCGTAAACGGTTTCAGGCGTTCACATATTACGGCAAATAGGATCTTGTAGGCGATGTTGAGCAGACTTATGCCTCTGTAGTTGGCGCAGTTCAGAGGGTCTCCTTTTTTGTGGATCGGGCAAACGATGCTGAGGTTCCATTCTTCAGGCATGCTTTCAACCGACCAGATTTGGCTTATGAGTTGGTGGATGTTGCTTACAAAGTCATCTCCGCCAGCTTTATAAAGCTCAGCGGGAAGGCCGTCATTTCCGGCGGCCTTATTAAGCTGAGTTTAGATATAGCTATCCTCACTTCACTTAGGTCGGGTGGTTGGCAGTTTTCGCTGTCGTTGCCAATATTAAATGGTTCGTTCCGCCTGACAGCGGAATGTTGTTCGTCATCGCCGTTGAACAGTCTGCAGAAGTGGTTCTTCCATATCCTCAGCATCGACTGAGTCTCAACTACGATATTTCCTTGTTCGTCTCGACAGGATTCTCTTCGAACCTTGTAGCCTTGGCTTTGACGTTTTACACTTTGGTAAAAGATTGAGAAGATCATTCCTGGAGTGGCATCTCTCTATATCATCGATCGCGCGCTTTTCTTGCTCTTTTTTCTTCTTTCTGAAAAGCCGGTGTTCTTCCCTTCTTCTTTGCCTATAGAGGTCAATGGCAGCTCTCGTCTTCACCTGCAGCTTAGCCTTGTAGGCCTCGTTCTTGGCTGCGAGCATCTGTCGGCATTCCTCATCAAACCAGGGGTTTCTTGCTGGTGGCCGCGAGAAACCTAGCACATCAGTTGCGGCTGATCTAATGGCTTTTTGGCATCGTTGCCTTTGCTCTTCGACATTAGATACTGGTGGTATGTTGTGAGTCGAGAGGTTAAGGGATACGCGTTGCGCGAAGGTCTTGGCGGTCTATGGCGATTGCTGTCAGTAGCCTAAGTCCAAAGCACAACCTGGAGGGCCAGGCCTTGTTTTGACCCTAGGACATCGGGCCGGAAAAAATACCGATGTCAGTAGCCCATTTTTGGGGTATGAGCGCTGCCGTTGACCCATTGAGGGCTCCTCCGCCACCAATTCTTTTCCAATACCCTGGCTCAGTATTGGAAATTCCTATATAGACCTGGTGTTCAAATATGTCGAAGCATTCCCAGCCAGACGTCGGACGCAGTGGATGAAGACCTCGCCTAAAGTGGCGCGTACATGTATAGAAACCGACCTCATCCAAATTGGGGGGCGCAACTGTATGCAGTTAGCTAAGGACCGGTCTAATTGGAGAGGCATGTTGGTTGAGGCCCAGGTTCATTTCGGACTGTAGCGCCACTTAAGTAAGTAAGTAACCCGAAGGGGATAAAAATAATCCTGCTTAGGAAAAAAGAACACACGGAATCTCCCACCTCAGATAGATATATCGACGAGTCTCGAGACAACAAGAACATCCGTCATTACAAAAAAGAAAAACTACGAGCAGCAAAGTAGGAACGCAGCGCCTCGAAACAACAATACCAACCTAGTCATTGACGCGCAGAGAACTGTAAATGCATTATCAGGCAGCATTTCTAATTTAAATTTTAAGACGAGTACTTAACGCCCCACAGTTGTAAGAGATCGTAAACAAATTGCTGCCTTGTCGTCTACCCCAGATGTGTTCCCTCTCTTATTTTACTCGGAGCATACATTTCTCCTTCTTAATTATTCGCATCAAACCGAACGTGTGGACAAACCCACTATTTAGAAAACTGCGGCTGTATTTCATCTAATCAGCATATGTGAGCTTGGATCCATACTCCATATGAAATGTAGTGTCTGCCGATTGGAATTTCCAACGTGCAATCTCTAATTGAACTGATTAGGCGCCGAGAGTGCAAGTTCCTATAAATCTGAGAATCGCGACAAAATTGACCTCAAAGTTTATTTAGTCACGGTATCTGTCGGATGTTGTTTTGTAAAAGTGCTTCATCAGTATAATTCTCATTTGCTTAGATTGAAATTAAAAACTTGATGAATTTCTGTGCTTAGAGAATTGCGAATATTGAAGTAAACCAGTCTATTTCTGGAGTTAAAAGGGCGCAAAAACAACATGGAACAGATATCACTTTCGAGATAAAAAAAGCCGCTTTGACTAATCGGACGTTTATGTGATACAGTGAGACACCGGCTTTAAAGTCGACCTTAAACTAATGCATTTTGCTTATTTTCAGACAGTCACAATGCAGGAGTATAAGCTGGAATTTTCGGGAGCAACCATCCCGTACACCGAAACCTCACGAGTCCATCAATATCGTTTGAGTGACAGAGCCTTTGCGATATGCAACAATACTCTCTACGAATTCGAGCTGACCTCATCAAACCCGGTTATCAGAACCACCAAGGATGAAGAGTATCCACTGGAGAATGCTCAATTAGTATATGTCGAACGGATAGACGAAGAGCAGACCGCAATTATAGTCAAAGTCACGCAGGGAATTCGCATCTATTTACATACCAAGGACGCACTGCATTTAGCTGTCGAAGATGACAAGTTCCATGATGCCTTCGGTTGGCATAAGCCAGGCAATGGTGTACATTTGGGACACTTTTATCATGATTCAGATATTCTGGGGATCATGGCATCCCATGCTGAGAAGAAAACATCATTCTATGCGATTTTCAAGGATGTCCTACTTGCAGGTGATTTCCCTGTCTATCCGTTGGAAACTAATGCAGATGTCATTGAAGCGAGCAGCCCACATAGTACTGGACAAATGTTGGGCAGCTTGAGTAGAAAAACAAAGCAGTCGATTGTATCCAGGAATCGTGATGGCATAACCTTTTTCACCTTTAACGAATCGAACGGTCTTGATATGGTTCTCAAGACACCGATTGGCGGCAGTGATACCTATGACGAGGGCTTATTTTTGGCCGATTTAACGCATCAGAAATACAATGACATTGTCCACTTCAATGCCAGTGGGTTGTTTGTCCACCAGTTCAATGGAAATTACAAGTTCATCCACTACAACCCTCTATTCTCTGAGGAGAAAGGTTGGACCAAGGAGCACACGAAGACAGTCCGCTTTGCAGACGTAAACGCAGATGGCCTCGTGGATATGGTGTTTACCGGCCCTAAAGGAATATCCGCCATGACGTATGACAAGTATTCGGATTTGTGGAACGACGTTATTCAGACTTCAATGATTCCACCAAGCTTGCGCCATGCTCGAGTTATGAACATTTTCACCAACGACGAAAGCGATGTTTATGTTTTTGCACATCACGATGAGAGTATCCACTGGGCAAAGGTAGTGCCGCTTCCGAAAAAGCCTCCTAAGGAAATTGGTGTTCTTAAATTGCCGGAGAATGTAGTAGCTAGAACTAATATGACACCACCGCAGACGGACAGTCCGAGAGCTTTTAAGGCACTTCCCCTCTTACGAGACATGGACATCTGGTCGGACATCTTGAATTGTGTCGCACAGGAGACGGGAAAACCAAAGTTCACCCTTCCACTTGTAAACCTGCCAGATCCATTGGTAAAGCTCTTCATATTCTACGATTCTACACAGACAGCTAATGATGTCTTAGGGATCGGTTGGTCCATGCCATTGAACCTTATCGCAATGGATGATAACGGCAGTATTTTCGCAGAGGATGCTGTGTATGTTGTAGCTTTCCAAGACTCAATGCAAGCCCTTAAATTTCTCCCAAATGAGTCCACCTCAAGAGTGCGGACATACACTTTGCCATCCAGTGATGGAAAACTCAAATATCGAGCCAAGTTCCACGTAAATGAAGACCGATGGATCGTTGATCTGGGTACGGGAGTAAAACAGGTCTATGGGCGCAAGGAAGCCGCAGGAGCGATTTCAAAAGATATTGTGTGGAAAAATTGGCATGGTCCTGGGTTTGACACTGATGAGCAGGTTTCAAGATCCCGAATGTGGTACCTCGCTGAAGTTCAAGATGATCGTGGGAATGTGGTTCTTGAATTTTTCTATGATTCTGTGGTGGCAGCTGTCAACAGTGGTTTGGAGTATACAGACGGAGTGTACATGCGAGGATACAAAGACAATCAAGGAAATGAAATTAAATTCCGTTACAAGCAAAAAAGAACCAACGAATATAGGATGTACGATCCCAAAGATCAAGAGGGAAACTTCAATTGGGTTCCAATGCAGACTCGCTATTTGGACGGGTACACCTTTACAACGCAATCAAGTGGCCAGCAGGAAGTCAACTTTGGATATTATACATCGAATGGAAAGCGGTTTTTGTCTGAAATTCGACAATCTGAAGACGTAATATCAAGTTTTGTCGCAAAGTTTGAGTATTCGACATTTTCCTTGGGAAGGTTTGGTTTAAAAAATGCCCTCCTACCCTATGGTGTTGAGGTTGTCTTTACATATGCCGGTGTTGTTGGCAGCAATCAGTCGACCGAACTTAAAAGGGTTGACGTTCACTCAGATTACAGAGTAACGACAGGTGATGATTATGTTTTGATAAGCTTTGTGAATGACAAAGGTCCCGGACAAGTTGTGATGCGAATGTTTAATCGAGATATGACTAAAGAGCTGTACACATCGGATTCGAGAGTTCGAAGCACTACTAAAGGCAGATGGCCACTGTTGGGTGAGCATGGATCAACTATGGCTCACGAAGTTATCCAAGGATCTGACTTTTTTGGACTGCTTTTATTCTTTTCCACATCGAAGAGGTTGTGTTTATTTGGACGAGCAGAAGACTCTGGGGACTGGCTTCGTCAATCGAATTGCCACGAGTATGGAAGCGAAGCGGTAATAGAACCGGGAGATGATTATCTGTTAGTATTAGATCCTGGTAAAACAGTTGAGATATTTAGATGGAAACCAACCGACAAGACATGGAATCAACAAACCATAATTTCAAATCCCGGCAATATAGCCATTTCCGTACATCAAAGTAAATTTGTGACTTATGACAATCACAAACTGTCACTTTGGTATAAAACTGGCAACAGCTCGTTCAACAATGTCATTCTGTTAAATGTTGCTAATTGCCTCAGTGACACAGAAACCCTTATAAAACGCTTTAACCTGAACGACGACAACCACAAGCTATTCTCAGCCACCCTTCGCAATAACGCGTTAAAATTCAACAAAAACCTAATTGCGCTCAAGTGTCTACAAATCAATGACAGCCAACTTCAATCCACACTGAAACTCTACACAATAAATAAACAAAAAGAACTGTCAAATCAGCAAGAGTTTGTCATAAAACATGATGATCTGAGAAAATTCGTATCAAAGGAAGAAAAGGATAAAGAGGGTAATTACTTCAAGTTCAAATATGAAATAATGTCAAATGGAGAATTCTACATAAAAGTGGACGATTTTCGGGGTACACTCTTGGAAAAACTTCGAGCCAATAACGCATTAAATCAGAAAGATGAAATAATCAAAGAATTCGAGAAAAATCTGAATTCACCAGCGAAACGATTCATACTTGATATACAGCAATATCTAATGTCATTTTACGGCAAGATGGTGGTGCTGAATGATCAAAAACTGACATTTGGCGGAAAGAGTTGGCAGCAGACATTGTTCAGCGAATCGGAACGGAATCGTGAAAGTGCAAACATTCCACTAAGCGATAAGTTCGTGTTAAAGAAAGAAAATAAGGAGACTCCTGTAAAATTGCACAGCAAAACATCAGGCGAGATGCTATTGCAGTTGACAGATAACTTAAATGACTTGCGAGTATTTTATCCAGTTTACATGGCAACCCAGACAAAAGGTGCACCAGTTCGATTGGTGGAATTTCACGATAATACCGTGAGTGAAAAATCTCTCTCAAGATCGGAGATATTAAGTCCGTACTCGAATGCAATGATGTTGATAACTCACGAAGGTGGTGATAGTAAGAATGTAATTTTTCGAGAACAATTCGGTGTCAAACGATTTGAACCGAATAGTGTTGTTCGTGAAGTGACAGTGATCTATGACGATGACAGAAGACGACGCATTACGGGCTACGAGTATGATGGGAATTCGGCTAAACTGGTGGGGAAAACAATTGCGTATTCGAAATTGTCGATAATCCCAGGAAATGACAAGAGTGCTTATGGCTGGTTAAAGCAGTCTCTGATCGGTGATCTTATAACGACAGTCTATGACAATCAGGGGCAGATTGTGAGACAAATTCCAAACAAAGAGGGACGCAGCAATGTTAATGTCGAATCGGAGGAAGAGATGGCTTATCGAAAAGGTTAGTTTTTCTTTTTATATAATTAGCACGCGCTAAAGGGTTTATGAATACCCTTATAGTGTTTGGCACAGGGCGGTCATTAAGGAAATTGGGGAGAAGAATAGAGGAGATACCGATGTGCATTGGTTTTAAATTTTTGTAAATTGTAATGGGGAGGAAAGACTGAGTTTGGTAAAGCATTCCATATTCGTGTTGTTCGGTTTAGGAATAAATCTCTATATTTCATAGTACGTCCGAAGATAGTCTTGAGGGTGAATTGTTTACCATTCATGATATGACATGAATGTTTGAAGGGTCCGCTCCTTCAAACATTCAACCGTAATGCAGCTGGCTATTTCGATTGAGCATTTCCTGTTTAAATAGCGGTAAAAAAGTGTTAGGCAAGAGATATTCCTACGATGTTCAAGCGAGACTATAGAGTTCGTTGCGGTTGGATCTCCTATCAGTTTTATCGCACGCTTTTGTATCCTATCCAGTAGGCGCAATGATGTTTTTGCTGCACCTGACCTGATGTGGGCGTTGAACTCAAGTTTGGGGCGTATACGCTTTATATATTGAGGCCAGATCAGAAGGGGTGAAATATTTTTTGCATCAATTGAGGAAACCTAGACATTTCGCTGCGTTTTTAGCGATTTCGAATATGTGGTCGTTCCAACGAAGGTCGTTTTTTTTTTTTTTTAAATTCTGACCTGCCTAAGCAGTAGTATACACATCGACCTAAAAGATCTATTGTGCTTGCCGTCAGATGCTTTTTAGGTTAGTAGCGCTTCTACTTTCCTAATGTAGCTGATAATACTTTCAGCCGAAGATTTCCTCAATTCTTCGGGACTTAAGAATTCCCTGAAGAAAGATTCTCTTCTCATACCGTAAAGGGCCGGGCATTCACATTTGATATGCTCGGCTGTTTCGTCTTCTTCTAGACATAGTTTGCACTCCGGTGAGTCGACTAGACGAATTTTATTTAGGTGATATCGCAGACCGTGATGACCAGTTAGGTAGCCTACTAAGTTTTTGATATCGTGCCTGCGAAGATTTAGTATCTTGTTGGCATCTGATTTGAAGGGCTGAATAGGTCTTTTGGCCTGTCGTAGGCCTGGGATGTTTCCCCAGCATGAAAAACATTTGCTTTGTTCCCAGTTTTTATGACCAGATTTATGGCTGATTTGGGGATTGCACAGAAGGGTCCAATGAAGGGGGTTTCCGAACCTTTTCTGGCTAGTTCATCAGATTTTTCGTTACCTTCAACTCCCTTATGTCCGGGGACCCACCATAGTTTGGTTTTGTTACTGTAACTGAGTGTTTGGAGGGAGTTGAAGCAGTGTAGTCCTGATTTGGAGTCAATGATGTGTGAGCTAAGGGCTTTTATAGCTGCTTGACTGTCCGTGAATATATGGATGTTTGCGCCTTTAATACCTGAGTTGTGTATTAGGTTTGCGCATTCTTTTATGGCATGGAGCTCAGCTTGGAATACACTAGGGTTTTTTCCCATAGGTATTGAGATGTTTTTATTTGGTCCATGTATGCCAGCTCCTACCCCTGAGTCCATTTTAGAACCATCCGTATACCACTTTAGGCCGTTTAGGCAGTTTGGAGGGTTGTTGCTACACCATGTTTCTCTGGTTGTGATCTCCGTTGAGAATCTTTTGTCGAAGCATAGTGTCTTTGGTAAGCGGTCTGTAACCGCACAGATCATGTCAAGTTCTGGAAGTTCGGATAGAAGTTCAATTAGTTTTAGATGTTCACTAATGTTTAATTCTTCTGCTTGTGTCAAACTTGCTGAGCTGCGAATTGCCACTTTTTTTATATAAATGTGGAGGGGTGTTAGTCCGATTAAGGCTTCCATAGCCGCCGTGGGACAGGTACGCATAGCTCCGGTAATGCCCAGACAGGCAAGCCGTTGTACCTTGTTTAATTTATTTATAGTTGTTTTTTGGGTGACTTTGTTCCACCATACTATTGAAGCGTATGTTATAATGGGCCTGACCATGATCGTGTAGATCCAGTGTGTGGTCTTTGGAGAGATTATCCAGGTTTTACCATACATGCTTCGGCAAGCCCAGAAAGCTTTGGTTGCTTTTTGAATTTTGTTGTTGATGTGGGAGTTCCAGCTTGGGAAGGTCGTTACTAACACACATACCGAGTATGGAAAGTTTTTCGGTTTCGGCGATGCAAGTGCCATTCATGGATAATGGCTGTAAATTTTGATTTCGCTTAGATGACAGAAGACAGCATTGTGCTTTGGAAGCATTAAATTCCACTCCATTGGATTCACCCCATTTAATTATATTGTTTCTGTTCCACGACCGAAGATGAAGGGCGTGGATTAGAGAACGAATATGAGAAGCTGAGTCTGCTGTCATCGGCAAAGGAATGGATTGGATTAGAAGTTGCAGACAGGAGATCATTTACACAAATGAGAAAGAGTGTCGGAGACAGAACGGAGCCCTGGGGAACACCAGCATTTATTTCGTGAAAACAACTTGAATTGAACGTTTCGAGAGGTAGTTTCTAATCCATAGAAGAAGAGTTTCATCGATTCCAAAAGCACGCATTTTTGACAAAAGGGCTTGATGCCAAACCCTGTCAAATGCTTTTGAAATATCAAGCGCAACAATCTTGCTTTCGCCACCATGGTGGATTGATTGGTTCTACTTTTCGGTGAGGTATGTCATCAAATCACCAGTGGACCTATTGCAATGAAAACCGTATTGTCGGTCAATTAGGAGTTTTCGTGATTCAAGATATTTCATAAGCTGACGGTTTATCAGCGTTTCCATGACCTTAGAAAGAAGGGACGTAAGTGCATTTGGTCGGTAGTTGGAGAGAGAAGAAGATTCGCTTTTTTTAGGGACGGGCTGGACAAATGCTGTTTTCCATCTACTCATGAAGAGTCCTGATGAATAGGATAGATAGAAAAGCTTACGCAGTCGTTTTGCCAGCGGGGAAGAACACCTCTTCAGAATAATGGGGGAGATACCATCTGGACCAGACGATTTGTGAATGTTAAGACCTAATAATACTCTTTTGACTGTACGAGTACGAAAGTGAATTGAATGTTCTACGTTCTCAAACACAGGAGGAGACTGGGCACAATCTGGTAACGTGGAACTGGCTGCAAAATGCGCAGCAAGCTGATTGGCTTTGTCTAAAGAGGTGACAGCTGGAATGTCATTGTAAATGAGCGTGGGAATGGAAGATGAGGTCGAATTCTTAATGTTTTTGACAAAAGACCAAAAGTTTTTACTACCTTTGGGACATAGTAGAGTTTTTTGCCTCAGATTTGGTCGTGGGAGAATTTGACACGCCTGATGCGAGCATAACAGTCGTTTCTGGCTCGTTTGAACTTAAGTCGGTTTTCCTCAGTTAGATTGGTCTTATATAACCGAAAACATAACTCTTTCAACCTAACTGGCTCTTTGCAGCTCGAATCATACCACCCGTTTGCCTAAGGTTGATACTCATTACCCGGTGAGGGATAAAGGAGTTCATACCACGTCATTATCGAGGAAGCATAATGACCAGTTAAAATTCTTAAAGAAACCGTTAAGAGCTTCCCAGTTGTCTTTTACCCGAACGATTTTGCAAAAAAATAATAAAAAATGTCAAATTTCGAAGTATTTTGATAGAGACGGAAAACGAAAACATACCTTCACTTAAGTGTTTTATCTATAAAACCTTCTAAGATTATTTTTACGAACTCAAATATTAAGATAAAGACATTTTGTTGTTGGTTTCTGTCAAACTCCTGGTCATCCATTGACAGTTTTCATTTTCTCACCAGCCGAAATTCTGCGTGAAGAAAATTGAGAAAAAAATAACGATACTAAATTTTTTCTTCTCTAATTTTTTTTATAATCTTCTCATTACGGTTTTTTTCAAGTTTCACATCAAAGTTTATCCAAATTTAATCTTGAACATGAGTACTCGAACGGACCTATTGTTTTCGTTGGACGTCTAGATTTTGATTAATTCTAATATTATGATGGTAGGGAAACCTTAAAAAGTATTCTTCGCAATTCCGCCCGTCCGTAATGGCTTCTCTAGCCTAAGCGGCTAGACCGATTTGCTTCAAGCTTCGTAATGAAAGTGTTGTTGGTCACACTTCTAGGCCATTTTTATACTCTTGGAAATTTTATAAACTAACGGTAACTACCATATAAAATTACACATAACATCAATTTTCTCGACAATGGATCTAACGATAATACTTTATATTACTCATTATAAGGATTGTACACTCCTTATAATGAGTAATATAAAGTTTTTTAGTTATGCATCAATTATAATGCCTCTAAACGCGAAAACCTTACTCATAAAACTTAGGCCCGGTTTTTCAGTGCTGAGTTAATTCTGAGTTAGCCCAGAGTTAACTATCCCCGGAATACATTTACACCCGTATTAATAAATGCTGATTAGCTAATCAATGGCTAACTTGACAGTTATCACAATGTGAAATACTCGCGAAAATGTCAAAAGTTAGTCACTGATTAGATAATATTACTTACTTACTTACTTAAGTGGCGCTACATTCCGGGATGAACCTGGGCCTCAACCAACATGCCTCTCCAATTAGCCCGGTCCTTAGCTAACTGCCTCCAGTTGCGCACTCCAAGTTGGTTGAGATCGGTTTCTACTTGTGCGCGCCACTTAAGGCGAGGTCTTCCTCTACTGCGTCCGACGTCTGGCTGGGAATCGAAGACTCTGCGAGCCGGAGTATTGGTGTCCATTCGTTCTACATGTCCTAGCCATCTTAAACGTCCAATGCGGAGTTTTTTGACCAGGGGCATGTCGCTGTACAGCTCGTATAGTTCGTGGTTGAATTTTCGTCTCCATAGCCCGTCAACGCAAACGGGACCGAAGATTTTTCGAAGAATTTTCCTCTCGAATCTACCAAGGATTTCTTCATCCGCGCCGTAGAGCAGGACTGGGATGATCAGGGTCTTATATAGGATCTCCTTAGTAGTTCGAGTGAGGGCTTTACTACTAAATTTCCGTCTTAGCCCGAAGAAACAGCGGTTGGCAAGAGTAATTCTTCGTTTAATTTCTGAGGAGATGTTGTTGTCAGAGTTAATAGCGGAGCCGAGGTAGACAAAGTCCCGTACTACCTCAAAGTTATATCTGTCAATGGTGACGTTCTGTCCAATTCGTCGATGTTGTGTGTCCTTTCGTGTTGACAGCATATACTTAGTCTTACCCTCATTTACTGCTAAACCCATTTTTGCCGCTTCCTTCTCTATACTAGCAAACGTGGCTATGACATCACGTTGAGTCCTACCAATGATGTCAATATCGTCAGCGTATGCTAGTAGTTGCACCGACTTTTGGAAAATTGTGCCTCTGGTGTTGGCTTTGGAGTTTTGCACAATTCTCTCAAGAATCAGATTAAAGAAGTCACATGACAGCGCATCGCCTTGCCTAAATCCTTTTTTGGTATCGAATGTGTCGGTGAGGTCGTTTCCGACCCAGATGGAGCACCGAGAATTCTCCATCGTCATCCTACACAAACGGACGAGTTTGGGCGGTATACCAAAACTAGACATGGCTCTGTACAGTTCGTCTCTATAAATGCTGTCATATGCGGCTTTGAAATCGATGAATAGGTGGTGGGTATCGATTTGGACTTCTTGAGTTTTTTCCAGGATCTGCCGAAGTGTGAAAATTTGATCGGTTGTGGACTTTCCTGGCCTAAAACCACACTGATAAGGGCCAATCAGGTTGTTGTTAAACGGTTTCAGGCGTTCACATATTACGGCAGATAGGATCTTGTAGGCGATGTTGAGGAGACTTATGCCTCTGTAGTTGGCGCAGTTCAGAGGGTCTCCTTTTTTGTGGATCGGGCAAACGATGCTGAGGTTCCATTCTTCAGGCATATTTTCATCCGACCAGATTTGGCTTATGAGTTGGTGGATGTTACTTACCAAGTCATCTCCGCCGGCCTTATAGAGCTCAGCGGGAAGGCCGTCATTTCCGGCAGCCTTATTAAGCTTGAGTTTAGATATTGCTATCCTCACTTCACTCAGGTCGGGTGGTTGGCAGTTTTCGCTGTCGTTGCCAATATTGAATGGTTCGTTCTGCCTGACAGCGGAATGTTGTTCGTCATCGCCGTTTAACAGTCTGCAGAAGTGGTTCTTCCATATCCTCAGCATCGACTGTGTCTCAACTACAATATTTCCTTGTTCATCTCGACAGGATTCTGTTCGTGCCTTGTATCCTTGGCTTTGACGTTTTACACTTTGGTAAAACTTGCGAACATCGTTCCTGGAGTGGTACCTCTCTATATCCTCGATCGCGCGCTTTTCTTGCTCTTTTTTCTTCTTTCTGAAAAGCCGATGTTCTTCCCTTCTTCTTTGCCTATAGTGGTCAATGGCAGCTCTCGTCTTCACCTGCAGCTTAGCCTTGTAGGCCTCGTTCTTGGCTGCGAGCATCTGTCGGCATTCCTCATCAAACCAGGGGTTTCTTGCTGGTGGGCGCGAGAAACCTAGCACATCAGTTGCGGCTGATCTAATGGCCTGTTGGCATCGTTGCCATTGCTCTTCGACATTCGATGCTGGTGGCATGGTGTTAATCGAGAGGTTAAGGGATACGCGTTGTGCGAAGGTCTTGGCGGTCTCTTCCGTGCCATTCTCACCAGGGTGTTTATAGTGTTGCTGTTTTTCGTCGTGTTATCAACACTCGCACTTATCGTTTAGCAAGTCAAATCCGGTTGGATGAGACCAGTACCCGATGGTTACCACTTGGAGGTAAAAGATAAGCATATTTGATGTGTAGTCAGAGTTGCAACACTGGGCATTGCCAAGTTAACGCCAATCAGAGTCTACCCTCGTTCTACAGCACCCAACCATCCTTGTATGACTGCCTTTGACCTTATAATTCCTGGGGTGGCACCTCTCTATATTTTCGAAAGCGCGCTTTCCTGTTATTTTTTCTTCGTTCCGAATAGTGGTGTTTTTGTCTCGTATTTCGTATATAGAAACTGTCATCATCACCTGAAGCCTCGCCTTCTAAGCATCGTTCTTGGCCGCGGGCATTCCTTATCAAACCAAGGGTTTCTTACTGGTATCCGCTAGAAACCTAGCACATCAGCTACGGCTGATCTAATGGCTTATTGGCATCGTTGCAGTTGTTCGTCGACATTAGAAGCTGGTGGTATGGTGTTAATCGAGAGGTTAAGGGATACGCGTTTCTCGAAGACCTTAGCGGTCTCTTGCGATTGTATTTCTGATTTGTTGTGACGTGGTGTATAGTCCTATCTCATGTTAGCCCCTCGAAATGTTCCGACATCCAATATACTGGATGCGTGCCTCTTGTCTATTCCAATGTGATCAATTTGATTAACCTTTCGTTGATCCTGAGACCGCCATGTGGATATCGAGGTGAGAAAACCGTGTGCTGGCTACAGTGGCGGAGCCAATTAACCTAAGTGCGTTGCCAGACGTGTTGTCGGGTATTCTACCTTTGCGTCCCAGAGGTTGGGCCCCTACTGGGCGTTTCCTCGGGTGGTGGATAGAGGGATCCGCAGAAAGCTAAGTATCTTGTCATTTGGTCACTAGGTACTGTAAAAGCCCTTCGTGAACCAATCCAAGCAGGCTATCAATATGCTAAATGATCACCAAGCGCTGAGTTTGCCTTTCGGCTCTTCCGCCACCATCTCTGTTCAAGGGGCCTGACTATTATCCTTGAGATTCCTAAATAATCTGTCGTCCGAATGTGTTGAAACAGCTCATTTAGGTTGTTCAATCAAAGGTATGTACCTGTGTTTGACAGACCCACGTCTTTAGCCATTGCTTTAGTATGTTTGGTACATTTCTGGAATGTTATGTCTGGTTCCTAGGAGAACCAGTCTCTAGCCTGTTTAGTAGAGAATCACTGCATTTGGTAGTGCGATTTCATTAGGATTTGTAACGTTTCTTGGTTGGAATCCTATTGATATAGCATAGGACTGTGTGCTTTTTGGATAACACCGTTCGCAGCCACATTCTTATTCTCTAAGGACTTTCAGAAGATGTTGAACTATTCTGTTCTTTTTTTTCCTGATTTTCCTGTGCATGCATTTAGGTTGAACCTGCATAAGGTGCAGCTCTGATTCATTTCCAAATCCCAATCTGATACTAATCCAAATCCATTTCTTCCAGCTACAACCATTTACGATAAATCTGGAAATCTACAAATTGCACAGTGTGCCCCATTCCGTCTTTCGGACGAAACCATCGGTTACTACGGCTTCGAAGACTACGAACAAAATACTATCGGCGCAACAAATAAATGGAATTTCGAAACTTCGAACATCATTCGCAATGGATTCTCATTGACAGGGAAAAACTACTTACGTCAAAAAACCGAGCCAATCGAGGGAGTTTTCCAACCGAATGATCAAAACTCCGAATACATTGCATCAACATGGATTCGAGTGCAGGATACATCCACAGTGCCAAGGATTGGTGACGTGACTCCATACCTGCGAGCCATAATACTCACATCATCTGACAATGAGGTTGTTTCCCTGCTAAGTCAGGTTAAATTCAGACTAGACGATTGGATTTACTTGGAACTTATAGTCGATATGCAGTATGTTCGAAAGACAGCAATCGAAGACTTAGAACGAGAGAAACTAAAAATTGCAATTCGCGTTGGCCCAACGCAGACAACACCCATTGACATTGATCATGTTCGTTTTGCTCCGTTAATTGCTGACTTTGGCGCATATATTTATGACGCGTCAACAAATCTAAACACAGCTGTCATTCAATCAACGGGATCGATCAAAAGAACCATATACGACATGTACAGTGATGTTGTGAGTAAAATAAATGAAGAGAATCAAATCGAAGAACTGACAGTTTACACAAAGGCAGGCGCATCAACAAAGTCACGATGTACTGTCAATGTCAAACCGGAAATTGGTTTTTACGAGCAATTTGCACCGTTTTCGTTTGTGTACCGTTGGAAGGTAAATAACGCACACTCATGGAAGATAGCTCCGTTTCAATTGGAACACCACGGTGGTAGGAGTGACACTTTGCAGTTAGCCACGCAAGATATCCTTACAACGTCATACGGCTTTCGCGTGATTTACTCTTTGAGCGACTATCATGCGGGAATCATCATAAACAACAGTTTAGAGCTGTCAAATAAAACGCTAAAGCTAAACGGCAACATTCATGGCATTCCTTCCGAGGGCGAGCTAATGGTGGTGAAAGAAAACGATCGTGTGATGGTGTGGATCGATGGTGGCCTCTATATTGATCAGACGTCAGAAGCTTTCAATAAACCGTTGAAATTCACAATGAGAGGGGCGGTCAGCATAAAAGATATGATGGTCTTTAGTAACCCGGCTATTAAAGTAGTTTATCAAAACAGCCTTGATGAGCCGATTCAAGAGATCTCCCTAGAATCATCAGAATCTGTTGTGGTCAAAGAAAGACTATATGACGAGTTGGGTAGACAACGCATCACTACTCAAGAAGTGCGGATTGTGCGGTCGAAATACGAACCGCTGATGATGCATTACCAGAACTTTGTGACGAACGATGGTGTTGACGTGGGAAATTCGATTTGGAAAACCGGCATTTTGGAAGGCTTGGCATCAATGATCACCGGCCATTCGTATGCTTTTATTGAGACCAAATATGATGCGAATCCGCTGAATGAAAAGTCCTCGCTTGGTCTTCCCGGCAGAGACTTTTCCACATCTGGCAACTTTGCCAAACGATATGCCTCGAAGACGGTAAACCTATTTATACAGAATCGGTACCCATTGAGTACGAATGTAAGCTACCAGATTGAGCTGAAGCCGGGTAAAGTTGAGGACATTACCGTGTTGAATAGTGCGAATAAAAAGATCGCTCACTTTGTCCACACTCCCGGAAGTAAAGACCTCTTTGTCACCTATAAGCTGGACAATGATGGCAATGTGTTGCAGGTATTGCCGCCACTTTACTTTGAGCGAGTTGGAAGTTTCCACAAAACGAATTTGCAACTGCAGACCGCTGACGAGAATGACCTACGTTTGCAAAGAAAAATGGGCACTCACGTGGAGTACAATCAGTATGGCAAACCAACGCACAAGACTACCCCGGACGCAGGAGCCATAGAAAATATTTATGACAATGACCAACAGCTTCGCTTCGTCATGTACTATTCGTATGTAGATCCCTCGGTGGTGGAGTCAATCGTTTATTTCACATACGACCGGATAGGACGGGTGATCAGTACCGGTCATCTCTTGGCCCCTTCCACACCCAAGCATCAGTTGATGAACATAAGTCTTGACAGAAACAACTCACGGCGATATCAACTCTTCAACTATGCAGACTTTGAGCGTGATCCAATGTTACGTGGCCGATTGTTTAGATCATTAACGATGAATAACGACGAGCCTTTTGCCGAGGTTCTGTACACCAATGGACGGGACAATGCGTTGGAAAAAAGTATTATCCTGCCGAATGTAAATAAGAAACCGGATAAGATAGTCATCAGTAAAAGCTATTTGGGTGGACGTTTACGCCAGATCACCTACCCAGCTGAGTATTTAGGCATGCCATTTCGAGTCGTGTACGGCTTTGATCGATTGGGTCACATCAATTCCATTGGAACCCCTGAGGATGCTAGTAAATTTGTAAAACTCCGCCACAATGCAGGTGGGCAGGTAATTGAAGAGCTGTACGAACCAGCATCGATGTACACATTCAAGCATGAGCGGGAATACAATGAGCCTGGCTTTTTGACGAAGCTCAAAAGTCCCTTTCAAACCGAGGAGATCTCCTTCACATCGTCCAGCTACGGCGGTGCAATTCGAGGTGATGGTTCAATAACACGAATCAAGTTCTCATCAAATTGGCATCAATTTGCAGCGCCCAGTGGCTTAGGCTTGAGGCACGACTCATTTATAAATGATTCCATATCACCAGCGGAATCGGCAGAGTGTTTCAAGGCATTAAAAGACGCTGGATATCTGGACGGCAAGAATCGCCAGGTGAAGGCTTTTTACCCTGACCTTGAAATCGACTTTCCGATTTTTTGCACTTTCGGCACAACTGGACGTCATGTTTCGAATGTCCTCGGTCGTCAGGGATTTCCGCGCGAGTACGGATACAGATTTGCTTATGGCGCTTATCAGGACCTTACAAAAGCGAAATATTTTGTTGGCACCGCAGAGACACAAGCACTCCAGCCCGACACGTTTGCAAGTGAAATTCCTCGCATAAGCAGGGATGAATCACGTCGAATATGGCGAGCTCTTAGAGCAGCAAAGTTTTTCATCGAAGATCCGGACCGCACGAACACATCCACCTCTCATGGAAAGGAGAGTCGAAAGAGTTTCATTGGCTCGAAATTGTTTTCAGACTTGAGAGAGGTTAATCAGGACTATGCAGCGTACGCTGGGCCACTGAGAAAGCTACTAACGTCGAGGTATTCAAAACGTCAAGGCGATGTCACCCTGATGCATTTGAAGGATTTGATTCACAAGTGGCGTGGAAACTCAAAAAATTCAGACACATTTGAGCAACGAGTGGCTGCTGATATATTTGAAATGCTTCGTCAGAAACGGTATTTCATCAACCCTCTTGATGGGGAGTTTGCGAACATCTTAAAGGATTTTGAGGCATTCATACCGGACATCGTCCGTGTTTTATTCACTTACTTTGGTAAGCAGTTGGGTCGTTCGGAGTTCGACGTGGAATCGTACGAGATCGATGCGAACGGCAATCACAAGATGTTCAACACTGGATACGATCATTACGCTCTTAAATACGAGGCGGACACGAATCGCGTTGAGGGTGTTAAATACAAGTCATTTGCTTCAGCAAAACCAGAGGAGGTATTCCGCATGCAACATGATTCACGAGGAAATGTGATCCAAGCACTTCATAAAGGCATTCAATCCATGATCTATCATCCAGTTTCGAATCTCTTACAGCGCGTACAGATGGTCGATGGCAATTCAGTGGAGTTTTACTACGACAGCAAGGGCGAAAGGGTTTTGAAGAGACTCAAAGCTCGTGATGGACAAGTTCGCAAAGAAATGCATTATCTGCGCGACGATCAAGGCCGAACTCTTGTTGAACGTGAGTTGAACTTTATAGCTGCCAATCAGCCGCCATCGGTGCTGGTAACAATGTACATCTACGGTGCTCATGGAATAGTTGGGTTCGTGAGACGTGATCAGTTCTATAGTGTGCTTACTGATCATCAGGGATCCGTCCGATTGATCGTACGAGACGGTGAAGTTGTGGCGGCTTATGATTACCTGCCCTATGGCAACTTTATGAGGATATTTGGCGCTGACAGCGAATCACACATCCCGTACCGTTATACTGGCCAGGAATGGGATCCTGAGATCGGCTTGTACAACTATCACGCGAGATTTTATGATCCAAGCATTGGAAGGTTCTATCAAATCGATCCGAAGGAGCAGTACTTCAGTCCGTACAAGTACGCTGGTAACTCGCCAGTTTCTATGGTAGATCCTAGCGGAGAAATCGGACTCACATTGCTGATCGTGTCCTTAATATCGATGGCAGTTGGAGCCTATTTGAGCGGTGCAGCAGCTAACAATAGCTTCAAGCCATGGGAATGGAAACTTAATTGGAATACAGTGATAGCAGTCGCACTAGGAGGTCTGACAGGATTCTTTCTACCCGTCGGATTCATGGCCTCGATCACAGCCTTTGGTGTGGTAGGGTTAATAGGCAGTTCATCACTCGGTGTGCTGTTGTCCTACTTAAGTGCGGCTGCAGCAAATGGCAGTTTCAATCCCGGCGATTGGGATTTTAGTTCTCCACGAACATACAGTGCACTGTTCGATGGTTTCGCAATGGGTGCCACTGCGATCACAGGCTTTAACAATGTCTTTCACTTTTACAAGAACCTTGAAAGGTCTGGGAAAGTCTTGTTTGCTGGGGGATCAGCTATCGCTGGTAGCGGACTGTTCGTAATGGGTGGGATCGCTACCGACTGGAATGTGAAGACGCCGCAATTTTTATTCGCAACAATATCGAGCGTGATGGCAGCACCCGAACTAGTCATGTTCGGTGCGAGTGGCTACAAAGCCATCAAAGGGGGCTTACGTGATTTGAAATCTAACATTCGCACAGCAAATACCAACTATGGCGATTATAAGAAGGATTTCATTAGGATGCGAAAAGAATTTGGACGCTCGGTGTATTCGAGTGCTCGTGAGATTTTCAAAAGCAACAAGGAGCTGACCAATATCGCTAGTACTCTTGGCAAGGGCATAGGCATCGGAGCAACCACTTTTACATTTGGACTTGTACTAAATCATGGTTTCGGAAACTGGTCCGAAGTGGGTACCTATCAGAATATGCTGACAGCCATCCAACTTGGCAGCCAGGTGGGAACAGCTGGTAGACATGGCATCAAAGCTGTCAAAAAGAAGTTGGAACTTCGCAAGAGCACCAAAGCTCTACATTTGATGGAGGACATTGCCATGTTGGGAAAACGCGAGTGGAAGAAAATAATCGAAGATTCGGAAACGTTTAGAGTCACACTAGAAAACGGGCAGGTAATCGATCGTAGAAAAGTCCTACGTGATCATCCGGTTTACAGTGTCAATGTTAAGAACAGCTTGCGACGAAATGAGGTTCCCAATACAGCGATTACAGTTGTGGTGGCAGGTGACATAGCATTGGTTGGATTTTCTACAAGCAAAGCACCAGGTCTTTATCTGGCCTACGATCATGACAATCTAACAAATCCGATGCTCAGAAGTGCTATCGTTGTCGATGACAATGGAATTATTGGTGACAAGCCAGTCGCGGTGAGGAACGATGTAACCTTGGCCACAAAAATTGGCAATGCCATAGAAGACATTCAAAATGGAATCAAGGATAAAAACAGGCAACAATATCAAGATCAGAATATTCATGATGATCTCGTCCGACGTGCAGCATCAGATGCAACAGTCGATGGACTTGTACAGGAGAACATTGTTCGGGCAATTCACAATGAGATTGATCGGAGTGGATTCGTCGATGAGATTTTTATATCGCAAAAGTTTGATGAGTTTCACTTTAGTACCGCTGCTATGCGAGAGGCTAGTGGTGCTTTGGGAGCCGTCCAAGCTGAGGCTTTCGAATTGACTCGGCAACGTACGGCTGGCATACGAGACAAGGCGTTAAGGGAAGCAAATAAAAACAGACTTGCCGAGTTGAAAACCGAAAAGAGCACTTTAATGAGAGCTTACGAACAGGTAAAAATGGAAGAACGTAAGAAGTATCGCCTCAATCTCTACGAACCAATAAAAGAATTCGAGCAAAGACTTACAAAATGGGAAATTACAAACTGTGCTGAACCGCATACCCTGCAGGCATTAGAACGTCAGCGAGATCTATTCAACACCGAGTACTTTCACCCAAAGTCATATGACATTGCACTCGATGTAGACTACATGGGAACGTGGAGGACGCAGGACTTGCCACACGATATAACAGGGTTCCAACGCTGCGACCACTGCATGGAGACGACGAAATTGGTTAAAAACGTTCTGACGGACAACGATTTCATGGAAAATCTTAAACTTGAAGGAGAAGCTCATTTGAAAAAGGCTTTACAGGCAGGTGAGAAGTTACAATTCCTGCGGCCAATATTGGTCTTACAAAAGACCATCGAACAAGAAAGGGAAAGGAAAGGGAAGGAAGTAAGGAAAAAACGATCCGCTGTGGTGAAGCAACCATTATGGTACAAGCAGCCTTTTACATGGATGAAGAGCTTTGGAAGTCTTCCGAGAAATTCCACCTTTCAGCAGAATACTCCAAGTATACTTGAACTTGGTGATGGGTTTTTGTCGAAAACGGACGTTAATGGAACGCTTTTGTTGGCCGATGTTGTATTGGCAAAATGTCAAAATCGAAAGATCAATCAAATGTCAATGGGGAGAGCGGGCCCATTGGATAGGGCGGAATTGTTGTGTAACATTTGGGAACTTTTCGAAAACGCCATTGAGAAGGCAGCTAATATTTGTGGGATTACAACGAATGACATAAATGTGGACACTTTTACAATGCAAGAGTCGATAATGCCGTTGTTGAGGAGTGGAAAGATTGAGGACTTGTCAGAGATAATGTTAAATCATGCTGTGGCTGCTTTGAATGACACCGATATGACAGATGAGTTAGTGAACGATTTTCACGCAGCCTTTGAAGGCCTAAAGCTAAGTGATGCAATTGAAGAGATGATGGTTCGAATGCAAGAAGGGTTCGGAGAGGCTGCAGGTGCTGATATTGCATACAGTGCTAGATTTGAACGTGGGAACACATCTGAAGTGGCTGGTATACCTTATAAGCGGGCATTCTTAGAATAATCAATTTCATTGTTAAATATAAAGGGCGCATGTCTATTAAAATAAAATTGAATGGCTAAATTCACAAAAACAATTAGGTTCGGTGTGGTCTAAATCCAGTGAAGCTACTTACATACTTAGATTACGTTAACAAGTTTGGCGTGCTCTAGGGACTTAATCAAAAGTCTCTTCTATCAGCTTTTAAGTGGTACAAGTGTATCACACTCTCGGAAGATTCATAAATGTTTAAAAATGGCGGCAACTGGCAGTTTTATTTTCATATTTTCGAGGTACAGGTGGGCCAAAAAAAAGGCATCCGATGTTGTTTGGCTCTCATTTTGTTTCTAAATGAAAAACTTCGATTCTGTTTTTTTGAACTTTTAGAATTTTATTGGTCAAGTCGAGAAGATGATATCGGCCAGATATCGGCGAGAACTTCGGGCGACAGATTCTCGCACTAGTGTCGAATGTTGTCCATGAGGGCTTCTATGGTCTCGGGCTTGTTCATGTACACACGGGACTTCAAAAAAACCCACAAAAAAAGTCTGGAACGGTTAAATCGGGCGATCTTGCGGGCCAGTGCAAATCGCCTAAATGAGAGATGAGGCGACCCGGGAACGCCGCCTTCAGAATATCTGTGTGCCGTTGCTCCGTCCTATTGGAACCACATGTCCTCCAGTCCTAATTCGTCCAATTGCGGCAGAAAAAACTCGGTTAACATGGCCCTATAGTGCGCACCGTCCACTGTTTTCGTTTGACCAGCGGCGTTCTCGAAAAAAAATGCCCCGATGACTCCTCCAGCGTGAACAGCGTACCACGCAGTAACTTTGAGCGGGTGTAATGGCTCCTCGTGCATTACTCGTGGATTTTCGGTGCCCCAGAAGCGATAGTTTTGCTTGTTCACATACCCGCTGAGGTGGAAATGAGCCTCATCGTTCATTATGATTTTTGTCGAAAAATCGTCCACTTCGTCCTCGAGATTGAGTATGGCTTGGGCGTAGGTTACACGCGTTTGTCGATCGACGGCAGCAGCTGATGCACGGACTGGACTTTGTACGGTGCCCCAGAAGCGATAGTTTTGCTTGTTCACATACCCGCTGAGGTGGAAATGAGCCTCATCGTTCATTATGATTTTTGTCGAAAAATCGTCCTCGAGATTGAGGATGGCTTGGGCGTAGGTTACACGCTTTTGTCGAACGACGGCAGCAGCTGATGCACGGACTGGACTTTGTACGGAACATCCGCAAGTCCTTGAGCAAAATTCGCCTTAGGGACGACCCGCTAATGGCTAATTGCGAGGCACGGCGCCTGGTTGATGTTTCCGGTGACAGCTCGACATCCTCGGCAACAGTGGCGATTTTCTCGGCGCAACGGGCGCTTCGGGGCCGGCCACTCTTGGCAACGTCTCGTGTGGTCCCATACTCTTCTAGGTTGGTTGCCAAACGGCGCAGTGTTTGCGCATTCGGTGTCGGACGGCCGGGGAATCGGCGACGGAATTCGCGCTTCACCAACACTACAGACTCATTGTTATGCAAAAAAATAGGCACGATTATTCCGCGTTCTTAGGGAGTGTATCGCTCCATGGCTTGTTCATTTGTATTCTACATCTGTCTAGTCCACAAATGTCAAAACAGATTTGACATTGGCGGCCATTTGCAAAAATAAGAGCATCTTCCAATAGGGTAATCTCTTTAGGCCCACCTTGTAAATCAACGAAAAAAGGATCGACAGGCCATGGAACGCTTTACTCTTCAAGATCTCTCGTATATATATACTTGTGACTAATAATTCGTCAGGGATCTTAGCACATTGTGAATTTCTGTAGAGATTTCTCCGGCGATTTATACCAACTGGCCAAATACCAAGGCGTTTTGCTACTCGCCACGAAAAGCCTTAAACAACACATGACAAAAAATCGTCGGATATATTGGAGAAGTAGGTGGCGGTTCGGCATGAACCCAAGTAGCAGTTATGTGCCTTTTTGGGACTATGACTCGTGTGACCTTTATTATTATTGTTGTTGTAGATGTGAGAAAGAAGAAAGCCAACTGGGACAAGTTCGTTGTGGAAGTAGGGAGACACAGTAGCGCCCTTCCACTGCATCTGATGGAAACTCCGTTTGAAATCGATGCTGCAGCGGAACTAATAGGCAATATTTTAGTCAAAGCCTATGAAAGGACTATAAAACCACAAAGATCACCGACATAGTGGACGAAAGAGCTTCAAAGCATTAGAAGGGAAACCAGGAAAACCTATAACGCAGCAAGAAGCTCAAATTCGGAAACCGACTGGGATCTTTATAAGAATAATCAGCGCAAATTCAAAAGTGCGGTCAACAGTGCTAAACGCACCTCCTGGCGTAACTTCTGCTGCAGTGTAGAAAGCACTACTGAATCAGCTAGACTTAGAAAAATAATCGCCAAAGAACCGGCTGTGCCAGGTTACCTCAAGCTCCCTAATGGGAACTGGACACAGTCCACCCATGAATCTTTAACACATCTACTGGAAACCCACTTTCCAGGATGTGATTCATACTCCGGCAGGACCCCAGACACAACCGTCTATAATTGCAACCCCATAACAGCAGCAATGGAGGATATGGTTAGTGTAGAAAGAATCAATTGGGCAATTGACTCCTTCTCCCCCTATTAATCCCCAGGAGTCGATGGTATTATCCCGATATGCTACAAAAATCGAAACACCTCGTAACAGCATTCCTACACAAATTGTTTGTTGGTAGTCTAAAATGCTGTTACATCCCTAGGTGCTGGCGGGAAGTAAAGGTAGTCTTTATCCCAAAAGCCGGCAAGCCCAGCCACACGACCGCGAAGGACTTTAGACCAATAAGTCTTACATACTAAAAACCTATGAAAAACTAATGGATATCTACATTCGTTACAAACTCGACCCCCAATACATATCCTCGGCACAGCATGCCTACACGAAAGGTAAGGGAGTCGAAACTGCCCTACATGATATCGTTAGTACAATAGAAAAACCTCTTCACGAGAAGGAATATACACTCGCTGCATTTCTCGACATTGAAGGAGCCTTCAATAATGTGAACACAAACGCAGTCGAAAGAAACCTCGCGAAGAATAACGTGGACCAACCTCTAATACATATTATTGGAAGTATGCTCAACCACAGAAATATAAATGCGAATCTGGGAGACACCCATCTCAAAGTAATAGCATCAAGAGGCACACCACAAGCCGATAGTGCAAGGTATCTGGGTGTCATTCTTGATAGAAAACTCAACTGGAACCTAAATGTGCGCGAGCGCATTAAAAAGGCCACAGTCGCTTTCTATACGTGTAACCGAATATTCGGAAAAAACTGGGGTCCGAATCCCAAGATCATCCTATGGATGTACACGGCCATTGTGAGACCTATATTAACATATGGGGGGCTTGTCTGGTGGCAATCCACAAATAAAGTCTTACTTACTTACTTAAGTGGCGCTACAGTCCGGAATGAACCTGGGCCTCAACCAACATGCCTCTCCAATTAGCCCGGTCCTTAGCTAACTGCCTCCAGTTGCGCACTCCAAGTTGGTTGAGGTCGGTTTCCACTTGTGCGCGCCACTTAAGGCGAGGTCTTCCTCTACTGCGTCCGACGTCTGGCTGGGAATCGAAGACTCTGCGAGCCGGAGTATTGGTGTCCATTCGTTCTACATGTCCTAGCCATCTTAAACGTCCAATGCGGAGTTTTTTGACCAGGGGCATGTCGCTGTACAGCTCGTATAGTTCTTGGTTGAATCTTCGTCTCCATAGCCCGTCAACGCAAACGGGACCGAAGATTTTTCGAAGAATTTTCCTCTCGAATCTACCAAGGATTTCTTCATCCGCTTTTGATACAGTCCATGCTTCAGCGCCGTAGAGCAGGACTGGGATGATCAGGGTCTTATATAGGGTTTCCTTAGTAGTTCGAGTGAGGGCTTTACTACTAAATTGCCTTCTTAGCCCGAAGAAACAGCGGTTGGCAAGAGTAATTCTTCGTTTAATTTCTGACGAGATGTTGTTGTCAGAGCTAATAGCGGAGCCGAGGTAGACAAAGTCCCGTACTACCTCAAAGTTATATCTGTCAATGGTGACGTTCTGTCCAATTCGTCGATGTTGTGAGTCCTTTCGTGATGACAGCATATACTTAGTCTTACCCTCATTTACTGCTAAACCCATTTTCGCCGCTTCCTTCTCTATACTAGCAAACGTGGCTATGACATCACGTTGAGTCCTGCCAATGATGTCAATATCGTCAGCGTATGCTAATAGTTGCACCGACTTTTGGAAAATTGTGCCTCTGGTGTTGGCTTTGGAGTTTTGCACAATTCTCTCAAGAATCAGATTAAAGAAGTCACATGACAGCGCATCGCCTTGCCTAAATCCTTTTTTGGTATCGAATGTGTCGGTGAGGTCGTTTCCGACCCTGATGGAGCAGCGAGAATTCTCCATCGTCATCCTACACAAACGGACGAGTTTGGGCGGTATACCAAAACTAGACATGGCTCTATACAGTTCGTCTCTATAAATGCTGTCATATGCGGCTTTGAAATCGATGAATAGGTGGTGGGTATCGATTTGGACTTCTTGAGTTTTTTCCAGGATCTGCCGAAGTGTGAAAATTTGATCGGTTGTGGACTTTCCTGGCCTAAAACCACACTGATAAGGGCCAATCAGGTTGTTGGTAAACGGTTTCAGGCGTTCACATATTACGGCAGATAGGATCTTGTAGGCGATGTTGAGGAGACTTATGCCTCTGTAGTTGGCGCAGTTCAGAGGGTCTCCTTTTTTGTGGATCGGGCAAACGATGCTGAGGTTCCATTCTTCAGGCATATTTTCATCCGACCAGATTTGGCTTATGAGTTGGTGGATGTTACTTACCAAGTCATCTCCGCCGGCCTTATAGAGCTCAGCGGGAAGGCCGTCATTTCCGGCAGCCTTATTAAGCTTGAGTTTAGATATTGCTATCCTCACTTCACTCAGGTCGGGTGGTTGGCAGTCTTCGCTGTCGTTGCCAATATTGAATGGTTCGTTCTGCCTGACAGCGGAATGTTGTTCGTCATCGCCGTTTAACAGTCTGCAGAAGTGGTTCTTCCATATCCTCAGCATCGACTGTGTCTCAACTACAATATTTCCTTGTTCATCTCGACAGGATTCTGTTCGAGCCTTGTATCCTTGGCTTTGACGTTTTACACTTTGGTAAAACTTGCGAACATCGTTCCTGGAGTGGCACCTCTCTATATCCTCGATCGCGCGCTTTTCTTGCTCTTTTTTCTTCTTGCTGAAAAGCCGATGTTCTGCCCTTCTTCTTTGCCTATAGAGCTCAATGGCAGCTCTCGTCTTCACCTGCAGCTTAGCCTTGTAGGCCTCGTTCTTGGCTGCGAGCATCTGTCGGCATTCCTCATCAAACCAGGGGTTTCTTGCTGGTGGGCGCGAGAAACCTAGCACTTCAGTTGCGGCTGATCTAATGGCCTGTTGGCATCGTTGCCATTGCTCTTCGACATTCGATGCTGGTGGTATGGTGTTAATCGAGAGGTTAAGGGATACGCGTTGTGCGAAGGTCTTGGCGGTCTCTTGCGATTGCAGTCTTCCGACATTAAATTTTTTCACAGTATTTCTGGATTGTTGTGGCGTGGTGGATATCCGCATTCTTACCTTGGCTGCTACAAGGTAGTGATCCGAGTCGATGTTAGCTCCTCGGAATGTTCGGACATCCAAAATACTGGATGCGTGCCTCTTATCTATCGCAATGTGATCAATTTGGTTGACCGTTCGTTGATCTGGAGACCGCCATGTCCCCTTATGGATATCGAGGTGAGGAAACCGTGTGCTGGCTATAGTGGCATTTCGTTCCGTAGCGAAATCAATTAGCCTAAGTCCGTTACCAGACGTGTTGTCGTGTAGGCTATGTTTTCCGACAATACTTCTAAAGATGTCTTCTCTTCCTACCTTTGCGTTAAAATCTCCCAGCACGATTTTAACATCGTACTTCGGTAGTCGCTCATAGGTTTTGTCGAGGAGCTCGTAGAAGCAATCCTTAGTTGTATCATCTTTTTCTTCCGTCGGAGCGTGAGCGCATATAAGGCTTATGTTGGCGAATTTGGCCTTGATGCGGATTGTTACTATGCGTTCGCTAATGTCTTGGAAACATAAGACTTCTTGCCTAAGTCTGGCACTTATAACAAATCCGCATCCGAATAGTCGCTGTTTCTGCTCACTATAACACGGTCCGTAGTATATGTCACAGTTTTTCATCCTCTTTTTGCCCGGCCCATCCCATCGTATTTCCTGGATGGCAGTAATGTCTGCTTTGTAGCAGTTTAGGGCTTCCGCTAGTTGTTCGCCTGCACCTCTCCTGTTTAATGTTCTCACATTCCAGGTGCAGATACGAACGTCGTTGTCCTTTTTTCGTTTAGCAGGGTCGTCAACAATAAAATCAGTCCTTTCCGAGGCTATTGGTTGCTTCGTAACTATGTTTTTTTTTCTGTGGGTGGGTAGTTAACCCAAAGCACAACCCCCAACCTGGAGGGCCAGTTCCAATTTATTAGATACCCCTAGGACACGGGGCCATCAGTATCCACTACGGGATTGAGCGCTGCCGTTGGCCTTTCGGTTCATCCGCCACCATCTCTGTTCAAGGGGCCTGACTAACCCTTGAAATTCCTAGACAACCTGTTGTCCGAATATGTCAGAGCAGCTCATCTAGGTTCGCCTGGGACAGCCGGCCGGGTATTCATCCGTGCCATTCTCACCAGGGTGTTTATAGTGTTGCTGTTTTTCGTCATGTTATCAACACTCGCGCTTATCGTTTAGCAAGTCAAATCCGGTTGGATGAGACCAGTACCCGATGGTTACCACTTGGAGGTAAAGATAAGCACATTTGATGTGTAGTCAGAGTTGCAACACTGGGCATTGCCAAGTTAACGCCAATCAGAGTCTACCCTCGTTCTACAACACCCAACCATCAACCACAAATAAAGTCACCCATCTGAAAAATATGACAAAGGTACAAAGGATAGCATGTGTGGGCGCTACTGGCACAATGAGAACCACACCAACAGGAAACCATCCTTAACCTGCTACCGCTAGACCTTTACATGCAAGAATCTGCAGCCAAAATTGCTCTAAGAATCAGCCAGCTCAACTGCTGGAAATCGAACTCAGGAGGACATGCCCAAATTCTACACAGATATCTGGGCTCAGCTGTATCCTCTGACTACATGCTGCCTCACCATGACTTTCAAAGACCATTCTCCTGCATCCTCCCAAGCAGAGAGGAGTGGGAGAGGAACGAATTGGGTCCCGAAACCATATCCATATACACTGATGGTTCAAAAATGGATGTAGGTGTTGGAGCTGGAGTGTTTTCAGAAACACTAAAGCTAAACAGCACCTTTCGTCTCCCTGAGCACAGCAGTGTCTTCCAAAGCGGAATATTGGCAGTAGCAGAGGCAGCCAAAGCGACCTCAATGCTGGCGATACCACCAGATGATATCACCATCTTTATTGACAGTCAGGCTGCAATAAAAGCTATCTCTGCTGTAACCTGTAACCTGTAACCTGTGGATGTGATACAGGCGGTCTCTAGATCCAGCCTGTGAGGTTTAGAAAACGGATAAGATCTTGTATCCATTTACCCGAGTTGTCGCTGTAAGGTGGTCGAAAAATGGTTGATCTAACGCTCGCAATCTGGCTCTTGCTAGTGGCGGACATTTTCATGATGAAAATGGGAGAGGGCTTCTCTCTCATTTGTGGTCCCGCAACTGCGGCATGGAGGGTTGTATGGGATCCCTAGCTTGGCCGCATGGTCTCCAATTGGCCAGTGCCCCGTGACAATCGCCGTAAGTCTTGCGATATCTAGGCGTGTTATCGTCCTGATGCAATTGTTTACCTCCTCCATTTGGAGTCGGCCTTTTTCAGGAAGTGTGAGTGTATTTGTACCTTAGCCGCACCTAACGTCATATGGACCCTTGCCTTGCCGTGAAGAGCTGAGCCCTTCACCCCCGTTTCCTTCAATGTCCTAAAACCCAGAGAAGTGTGACCCTAAAGCGTTCCCCAATATGGCCAATTTCGTTCCGGCATTCATGTACCATTTATGAGGATATGGAAGCCAAGTTGATGGCCTTTATGGCCGCTTGGCTATCTATGAGAAAAGCAATATTTTACTTTTCCGTAGTGTCACGCCCCAGTGGCGTGCACGCCTATCGGATAGCCAGTAGTTCAGCCTGGAATACGCGGACAGAATCCGGTAGGAGGTATAATACTGATATTTTCGGTGATTCCGAATAGACTCTGGACCCCATACCACAGTTCATCTTAGATCCTTCGGTGTGGACAACCGTGTCGAAATCGCTTACTACTTCTCAGCTCTGGTAGGAAATCCTACGTGGAAGTAGTCTGTTATGTAGTCTGTTTGAAACGTGACCATGATGTTTGGTAACGAGTCCAGAATGTTACTGTAGCTATACGGCCTTGCATTTTAGCATACTGACGCCTTGAGTCTTACTGAGTTGCATAAAGCGGTATCTTTAATGTGTAGGTCGAGGGGCATAAGATGGAATAGCACATTAAGGACATCCGCTGACGCCGACCTCAGTGCGCCCGTGGTGCCTATACTGCCTGTTCTTTGCAGTCTTTTTAGTTTTGTGAGGTTGTAGCAGTTACTCAATGTGGGCCACCATACTAGTACGCCGTATGTGAGAATTGGACGTACCACTGCTGTGTACATCCACAAGGTCATCTTTGGTTGAAGTCCCCTTTCTAAAGGTTTTGATGGAAGCATTGAAGGCAACACACGCCTGTTGTGTTTCCAGTTAAGTTTTGGGTCAAGTATGATACCAAAATACCTAGCACTGGAAGATAGTGTAAGTAGTTGGCCATTAAGATGGGGGAGGAAAAATCGGGTATTTTGGTTTTGGTGAAGAATAGCACCAATTCCGTTTTGCTCGGGTTTGCACCGAGGCCACAACTTGCAGCCCAGGTGCTAACCTTGTCCAGAGCAGCCCCATGATTTCACTTTTCGGAGAAGTATTCGTGGAGGCTACATCGACATCAATTGCAACGACTTACAACGCAATTGCACCTCTGCAGAGCATTTAAATGAATGACTTCCTGAAGCTTTGCTACAAAATGCAGACATTCCATCCAGGTACTGCCTGTCGCCTTTCAATACTACGCTCACTCTGTCCTGGACTAGCAAATGCAGTGGAAGATTGTCAGCCGATTTCCATCTGAGCGTATAATAATACAAACAAAATTTTACGTCCACTCAAAGACACTGTATGTCGCGCCATTTACATGGGGCCTAATTTTGTCTGATAACACGGATACTGTTACTGGTAAGCCTTGTGGTCGTGCGATATAAGACCAATTTTAGTCTCGACATTACCATCTGATTTGATCGGATACCTTTTTCTCTTGCGCTATAGCAAACGTGGCTATGACATCACGTTGAGTCCTACCAATGATGTCAATATCGTCGGCGTATGCTAGTAGTTGCACCGAGTTTTGGAAGAGTGTGCCTCTGGTGTTGGCTCGGGAGTTTTGCACAATCCTCTCAAGAATCAAATTGAAAAAGTCACATGACAGTGCATCGCCTTGCCTAAATCCTTTTTGGGTATCGAATGTGTTGGTGAGGTCGTTTCCGACCCTGATGGTGCAGCGAGAATTCTCCATCGTCATCCTACACAAACGGACGAGTTTGGGCGGTATACCAAAACTAGACATGGCTCTGTATAGTTCGTCTCTATAAATGCTGTCGTATGCGGCTTTGAAATCGATAAATAGGTGGTGGGTATCAATTTGGACTACTTGGGTTTTTTCCAGGATCTGCCGAAGTGTAAACATTTGATCGATTGTGGACTTTCCTGGCCTAAAACCACACTGATAAGGCCCGATCAGGTTGTTGGTAAACGGTTCTTGTAAGCGATGTTGAGTAGACTTATGCCTCTGTAGTTGGCGCAGTTCAGAGGGTCTCCTTTTTTGTGGATCGGGCAAACGATGCTGACGTTCCATTCTTCAGGCATACTTTCATCCGACCAGATCAGTCATCTCCACCGGGCTTATAAAGCTCGGTGGGAAAGCCGTCATTTCCGGCGGCCTTATTAAGCTTGAGTTTAGATATTGCTATCCTCACTTCACTTAGGTCGGGTGGTTGGCAGTTTTCGCTGTCGTTGCCAATATTGAATGGATCGTTCTGCCTGACAGCGGAATGTTGTTCGTCATCGCCGTTTTACAGTCTGCAGAATTGCTTCTTCCATATCCTCAGCATCGACTGTGTCTCAACTACGATATTTCCTTGTTCATCTCGACAGGATTCTGTTCGAGCCTTGTAGCCCTGGCTTTGACGTTTTACACTTTGGTAAAACATGCGAACATCGTTCCTGGAGTGGCACCTCTCTATATCCTCGATCGCGCGCTTTTCTCGCTCTTTTTTCTTCTTTCTGAAAAGCCGATGTTCTTCCCTTCTTCTTTGCCTATAGAGTTCAATAGCAGCTCTCGTCTTCACCTGCAGCTTAGCCTTGTAGGCCTCGTTCTTGGCTGCGAGCATCTGTCGGCATTCCTCATCAAACCAGGGGTTTCTTGCTGGTGGCCGCGAGAAACCTAGCACATCCGTTGCGGCTGATCTAATGGCTTGTTGGCATCGTTGCCATTGTTCTTCGACTTTAGATGCTGGTGGTATGGTGTGAATCGAGAGGTTAAGGGATACGCGTTGCGCGAAGGTCTTGGCGGTCTCTGGCGATTGCAGTCTTTCGAAATTAAATTTTTTTCACAGTATTTCTGGTTTGTTATCGTCGTTACATATCATCGTTTTTCCATATAAGGCTTATGTTGGCGAATTTGGCCTTGATGCGGATTGTTACAATGCGTTCGCTAGTTTCTTGAAAACATAAGACTTCTTGCCTTAGTCTGGCACTTATAACAAATCCGCATCCATAGTAGATGTCACAGTTTTCCATCCTCCTTTTGCCCGGCCCTTCCCATCGTATTTCCTGAATGGCAGTAATGTCTTTGTAGCAGTTTAGGTCTTCCACTAGTTTTTCGCCTGCACCTCTCCTGTTTAATGTTCTCACATTCCAGGTGCAGATACGAACGTTGTTGTCCTTTTTTCATTTAGCAGGATCGTCAACAGTAATATCATTCCTTTCCGAGGCTATTGGTTGCTTCGTAACAATGGTCTTTTCCATGGATGGGTAGTTAACCCAATGCCTGGAGGTCCAGTTCCAATTTATCAGATCACTACGGGATTGAGCGCTTCGTTGACCTTTCGGTTCAATGGCCATTATTGTGAGCTTAGGATGGGCCACAAAGGCATCTTCAGTGCAGGTGGGGTAGGCGCGGCACAATCGCTAAAAATAAAACTACCTTTTCTGGTTTTCTAGAGTTTGAATTTGCGGAATATTTAAATTTATTTATGCAGTTTCAATATACACATGTAACACAGTCATTTTGTTATATTATTATTAATTTAAAAATAAAACCCATGAAATTTATAATTTTTTAAATTTTTGTAAATAAAAATAATTTCCTACTCCAAGGCCATCCCTGGTAGGAACAGTCTTTAAAAATTAAAAAAAAAAACAAATTAATTTTATACAGAAAAATTAAATCTGATGAAGAAGAAGAAGAAGAAGAAGAACTTAAATCTATCTATTGGTTGTAAACACCTTAGCCAGCAGCAACTTTGCCTCTTCCTTTGAACATCATCATGGATTCGGGACAGCGAATAACACGTGACATCAACTCCCAGCTCATTTTCGATGGTAAAATGCTAAATGAAAGAAAAACATGACAGTTGGTAACCATATTCAAAATGACATTTACAATTACCATTTCAACGCAGTCAAAATCCTTGCATGTACAGGCAGGACACACCAACTGACATTCCTTCTCATTGCATTGGTGATTTCATCGGCCACATATTGTGGCTCCAACATGGGGATTGCTCGTGGTTTCACTCCAGCAAACATGCCTGTATTTATGTAATATGGACACACTAGTGTCATGCCAATATTGTCATAACCATGCGTGCGCAATTCCGTGTGCAGGCTTTCATGGAAGCCATTGCATGCGAACTTTGTCGCACTGTAGTCGCAGCATCCGTATGTACCCAACATTCCAGTCACCGAACTAACTGTCACTATGTGACCACGATTGTTTTTCATCATTTCGGGTAGGAACGCCTTCACCGTCCAGTAGTTCGAGATGACATTGATGTTGTAGGTGTTTTGGATCATACGGTCGGGAAGTTCCCAAAATGGTTTGCAACAAACCACAGCGGCATTGTTGATTAGTACTTCGACTTGGCCGATTTCTTCTTTCAGCTGTTCGGCACGTTCATAGACCTCTTCGCGATTAGAGATGTCCACCACGTAGCCCTTGCATGTGAAGCCATTGGCAGTGAGAAGGTCTATTGTGTTCTTGAGAGCTGAAACGAAATAAAAAAAAATAAAAAATACGTTGTTATTGTGAGCCAGAGGATTTTGACATATTTACTAAGTAAAAGAGTATAAAACTTCCGATAGGGACAGCTGTCAAACTATCTGTCATACTAATGAAGTCTGTTTGACTTTTTTTCAGTATAAAACCTGGCAAATTACCATGGGAAGACTTACACCAGAACAACGCTTACAAATCGTGGAAATTGATTTCCAAAATGTTCGCCAAACTTATGGAGCACTTCGTCAAGTTTACGGTGCGCATAATCGTCCATCTGATTTACGCTTTTTGATAATATTCATCCAAATCGTGCGCGTACCGTGCGTACAGAAGAAGCCATCGTCGCTATAGACGTGAGTGTGACAGAGGACCCGAATTTATAGATCCGACGCCATTTTCAGTAACTTGGTCTCTGCCCGTCCACTACATGGAAATTTTCGAGGAAATTATCTTGGCCTACATCCATATAAGATCCAACTGTTGCAAGAATTAAAGCCAGCGGACCATCAATTGCGTCACGTGTTCGGTGAATGGGCTGAGAATCAACAGGAAGTTGAACAAGATTTTATCTTCAGCGATTAGGCTCATATCTGGCTTGACATGTAAACAAGAAGAATTGTCTTGAGACTCCATTACATTCCGAAAAAATCGCTGTTTGGAGCGGTTTTCATGACGAAGGCGCCTTTGTCTTTAAATCCGAAACCGCCGGTGCCAACATTACCGTGGATGGCGAACGCAGAGGAAAAGGATTCCTGATTTTTTTTATTCCTCATGTCATTGCAAATCATTTGGAGGAGAAATGCTTCCAACAACACGGCGCACAACATGTCATTCTGCACATGCAACCATGGCTTTGTTGAGCCAAACGTTTGGTGACCGAATCATCTCAAGAAATGGACCTGTGAATTGGCCAACTTTTTTGTGTGATTTGACACCTTAGGACTACTTTTTGTGGGGGACGTCTAATCTCTGGTCTATGCTGATAAACCAGCAACGATTCCTCACTTAGAATCCAACATTCGACGCACTATTGACGAAATAAGACCGGGTGTACTCTAAAAGACCAACTACCAAAGTACGATATTAAAATCGTGCTGGGAGATTTTAACGCATAGGTAGGAAGAGAGGGCATCTTTAGCAGTTTTGTCGGAAAATATAGCCTACACGACAACACGTCTGGTAACGGCTAATTGACGAAGTGCCACTATAGACAGCACACGGTTTCCTCACCTCGATATCCATAAGTGGACATGGCGGTCTCCAGATCAACGAACAGCCAACCAAATTGATCACATTGCGATAGACAAGAGGCACGCATCCAGTATTTTGGATGTCCGAACATTCCGAGGGGCTTACATCGACTCGGACCACTATCTTGTTGTAGCCAAGGTATGGATGCGGATATCCACCACGCCACAACAACCAAAAATACTGTGAAAAAATTTCATGTCGAAGGACTGCAATCGCCAGATACCGCCAAGACCTTCGCACAACGCGTATCCCTTGACCTCTCGATTCACACCATACCGCCAGCATCTAATGTCGAAGAATAGTGGCAACGATGCCAACAAGCCATTAGATCAGCCGCAACTGATGTGCTAGGTTTCTCGCGGCCATCAGCAAGAGACCCCTGGTTTGATGAGGAATGCCGACAGATGCTCGCAGCCAAGAACGAGGCCTACAAGGCTAAGCTGCAGGTGAAGACGAGAGCTGCCATTGACCTCTATAGGCATAGAAGAAGGGAAGAACATCGGCTTTTCAGAAAGAAGAAAAAAGAGCAAGAAAAGCGCACGATCGAGGATATAGAGAGGTGCCACTCCAGGAACGATGTTCGCAAGTTTTACCAAAGTGTAAAACGTCAAAGCCAAGGCTACAAGGCTCGAACCGAATCCTGTCGAGATGACCAAGGAAATATCGTAGTTGAGACACAGTCGATGCTGAGGATATGAAAGGACCACTTCTGCAGACGGCGATGACGAACAACATTCCGCTGTCAGGCAGAACGAACCATTTAATATTGGCAACGACAGCGAAAACTGCCAACCACCAGACCTAAGGGAAGTGAGGATAGCAATATCTCAACTCAAGCTTAATAAGGCCACCGGAAATGACGGCCTTCCCACCGAGCTTTACAAACCCGGTGGAGATGACTGATCTGGTCGGATGAAAGTATCCCTGAAGAATGAAACCTCGGCATCGTTTGCCCAATCCATAAAAAAAGGAGACCCTTTGAACTGCGCCAACTACAGAGGCATAAGTCTCCTCAACATCGCCCACAAGATCCTATCTGCCGTAATATGTGAACGCCTGAAACCGTTTACCAGCAACCTGATCGGCCCTTATCAGTGTGGTTTTAGGCTCTAGGGAAGCCACAACCGATCAAATTTTCACTCTTCGGCAGATCCTGGAAAAAACCCAAGAAGTCAAAATCGATACCCACCACCTATTTATCGATTTCCAAGGCGCATACGACAGCATTTATAGAGACGAACTATACAGAGCCATGTCTAGTTTTGGTATATCGCCCAAACTCGTCCGTTTGTGTAGGTTGACGATGGAGAATTCTCGCTGCTCCATCAGGGTCGGAAACGACCTCACCGACACATTCGATTCCAAAAAAGGATTTAGGCAAGAGGATGCGTTGTCACGTGATTTCTTCAATCTGATTCTGGAAAGGATTGTGAAAAACTCCCGAGCCAAAACCAGAGCCACACTCTTCCAAAAATCGGTGCAACTGCTGGCATACGCCGACGATATTGACATCATTGGTCGGACTCAACGTGATGTCATAGCCACATTTGCTAGAATTACTCTTGCCAACCGCTGTTTCTTCGGGCTAAGAAGGCAATTTAGTAGTAAAGCCCTCACTCGAACTACTAAGCAGATCCTATATAAGACCCTGATCATCCCAGTCCTGCTCTACGGCGCTGAAGCATGGACCGTATCAAAAGCGGATCAAGAAATCCTTGGTCGATTCGAGAGGAAAATTCTTCGAAAAATCGTCGGTTCCGTTTGCGTTGACGGGCTTTGGAAATAAAGATTCAACCAAGAACTATAAGAGCTGTACAAAGACATGCCCCTGGTCAAACAAATCCGCATTGGACGTTTAAGATGGCTATTACATGTAGAACAAATGGACACCAATACTCCTGCTCACAGAGTCTTCGATTCCCAGCCAGACGTCGGACGCAGTAGAGGAAGACCTCGCCTTAAGTGGCGCGCACAAGTAGAAACCGACCTCAACCAACTTGGAGTGCGCAACTGGAGGCAGTTAGCTAAGGACCGGGCTAATTGGAGAGGCATGTTGGTTGAGGCCCAGGTTCATCCCGGACCGTAGCGCCACTTAAGTAAGTAAGTATAGGTAATTCTTGTATGGCATGTGGCTGTTCATTACTCCAGATGCAACAGTGTTGGTTATTTACGTATCCGCCAGAAATGAGCCTCATCGCTGAACACAATTTTTCGATAAAACAGCGGATTTTCATGGAGCTGTTCTAAGGCCCATTCACCAAAAATTAGACGTTATGGTAGGTCATTCGGCTTCAATTCTTGCACAAGTTGAATTTTATAGGCTTTCAAACCCAAATCAACACTAAAATTTTCCATGTGATTCAGTAACACATGCCCAATTCCTGAGAACGGCGACGAATTGACATTTCACGATCTTCATGAACATTGGACGCTACGACTGCAATATTCTCTTCGGTACGCACTGTACGCATGCGAGTCGATTGTTTAATGTCCAACAGAGTAAATTTGGTGATAACAGCACGAATTGTTGATTCACCAGGTCGATTATGATGCACATTTTTAACAGAGCACGAATTTTGATAATTAATTTCAATCATTTGCAATCATTGCTCGTTTGTAAGTCTTTCCATGATTAAATGGCAGAGTATAGTGAAAACGTTTTACTTTGACAGATTATGTTTGGACGCCATTACTTATCAGTGCTGCCAACCTGAAAACCTTAACTCTTAAAAAATCACCCGTTATTAAGGAAGTATCTGACTTTGTCATTTAAGTGGTGCCACAGTATGCTATTGAGTTGGTTTAAAATAAGCGATATTTAATTAAATTGGAAATATATGTTTATTATTATTAAACTAATAACGTGTTAGTTTCAAAAATGAGCTATTACCAAAATTTGGTTTTGTTTTTGCCCTTTTTGGTAACGAGAAAAAGCAAATGTCAATAAACAGTGTTGACACATCAGCAATATATCTTCTCACTTGTGATGAATGCATCTAATCGTAAGCTCATAGTTGACAGCTGCGGGAAGCCATTGAACTTTCAAAATTAGAAAAACAAATAGAAAATACCGCTGTTTGACTAATTTTACAAATGATTAGCATCGTGTGGAAGTGCTAAATTGTCTGTGAAAAGATTCACCGTTCATGAGAATTTAAATACGATGGTTTGACTATTTATAATTAAATAGATACACATACCACCCATCTGTCACTTGATTAAACAAGCAAACAGCTACCGGTACAATTGAAAAGAAATGTTAACAAATATTATCAACAAAACTCAATGCTAAAACTAATAAATGGAGCACTGCATGTGAGCGATAAAGGATGATAAAGGATGGATTAATGATTTCCATATAAAATCACAGATATTACAGATATTATTACAGGCGAGGTCTTCCTCTACTGCGTCCGACGTCTGGCTGGGAATCGAAGACTCTGTGAGCCGGAGTATTGGTGTCCATTTGTTCTACATGTCCCAGCCATCTTAAACGTCCAATGCGGAGGTTTTTGACCAGGGGCATGTCTTTGTACAGCTCTTATAGTTCTTGGTTGAATCTTTATTTCCAAAGCCCGTCAACGCAAACGGGACCGACGATTTTTCGAAGAATTTTCCTCTCGAATCGACCAAGGATTTCTTCATCCGCTTTTGATACGGTCCACATGCTTCAGCGCCGTAGAGCAGGACTGGGATGACCAGGGTCTTATATAGGATCTCCTTAGTAGTTCGATTGAGTGCTTTGCTACTAAATTGCTTTCTTAGCCCGAAGAAACAGAGATTGGCAAGAGTAATTCTCTTCGTTTGATTTCTGGCGAGGTGTTGTTGTCAGTGTTAATAGCGGAGCCGAGGTAGACAAAGTCCCGTACTACCTCAAAGTTATATCTGTCAATGGTGACGTTCTGTCCAATTCGTCGGCGTGGTGGATATCCGCATCCCTACCTTGGCTACGACAAGGTAGTGGTCCGAGTCGATCTTAGCCCCTCGGAATGTTCGGACATCCAAAATACTGGATGCGTGCCTCTTGTCCATCGCAATGTGATCAATTTGGTTGACTGTTCGTTGATCTGGAGACCGCCATGTCCCCTTATGGATATCGAGGTGAGGAAACCGTGTGCTGGCTATAGTGGCGTTTCGTTCCGTAGCGAAATCAATTAGCCTAAGTCCGTTACAAGACGTGTTGTCGTGTAGGCTATGTTTTGCGACAATACTTCTAAAGATGTCTTCTCTTCCTATCTTTGCGTTAAAATCTCCCAGCACGATTTTAACATCGTACTTCGGTAATCGCTCATAGGTTTTGTCAAGGAGCTCGTAGAAGCAATCCTTAGCTATATCATCCTTTCTTCCGTCGGAGCGTGAGCGCATATAAGGCTTATGTTGGCGAATTAGGCCTTGATGCGGGTTGTTACTATGCGTTCGCTAATGTCTAGGAAGCATAAGACTTCTTGCCTAAGTCTGGCACTTATAACAAATCCGCATCCGAATAGTCGCTGTTTCTGCTCACTATAACACGGTCCGTAGTAGATGTCACAGTTTTTCATCCTCTTTTTGCCCGGCCCATACCTCGTATTTCCTGGATGGCAGTAATGTCTGCTTTGTAGCAGTTTAGGGCTTCCGCTAGTTGTTCGCCTGCACCTCTCCTGTTTAATGTTCTCACATTCCAGGTGCAGATACGAACGTCGTTATCCTTTTTTCGTTTCGCATGGTCGTCAACAATAATATCAGTCCTTTCCGAGGCTATTGGTTGCTTCGTCACATATTTTTTTTTTTCCGTGGATGGGTAGTTAACCCAAAGCACAACCCCCAACCTAGAGGGCCAGGCCCTTGTTTTGACCCTAGGATAGCGGGCCGGAAAAAATACCGATGTCAGTAGCCCATTTTGGGGTGTGAGCGCTGCCGTTGACCCATTGAGGGCTCCTCCGCCACCAACTCTTTTCCAATACCCTGACTCAGTATTGGAAATCCCTATAGACCTGGTGTTCAAATATGTTGAAGCAGCTCATATAGGAATTTCACTACCAGTTCGATCAAACTGGGGCTGTAGGCGCCACCTTTGACTGCATCTAGGGAATTCCTCCGCTGCCGCCTGAAGAGTGAGTGCCTTAGAAAGGGGACACTCCTCCCCTCTCTCTCGTTTGCTGCCACCAACGACCTTCCACAGGGGTTTAATACCCTATCTCCAGTCGAGGTACTAGGCACCCACTAGTCACCAGCGTGGATTTGAGAGTAGGAGTTGATAGTTACCGTCAACGGCGAACGATATCGAGCCATGATATGCGACTTTTTTCTGCTCCAGTTGGCTGAGTTGAACTTGGCTGATTTGTGGTTGTCATCAAGACGGTGCCACATGCCATACAGCTCGTGAAACAATGGAAATGTTGAAGAATGAATTTGGTGAGCAGCTTATGTCTCGAAATGGCCCTGTGAGTTGGCCGCCAAGATCATTCGATTTAACGCCTCTTGATTATTTCTTGTGGCGTTATGTAAAGTCGTTAGTCTATGTGGACAAGCCGAACACGATTGAAGTCTTACAGGATAACATAACACGCGTAATTCGTGGAATACAGGACGTATTCAATCTTTAGTCTAATCCGTCGCCGTGTTCAATCGCTTTTTCTTTTCGCTCCCCAAGTACGTTTTAATTTATTATTTATTTATTATATTTATCAATTTAGTAACCCACTGCATATTTCACATAAAATTACCCATTTTTCGCTGACGCTCCCTTACCTTTTTTCACCTCTGTCGTTTTTGTTTACATTCTCGTTCATTAACCCCCAACTCACCATGTCTTGCGCCACAACCAATTGCCAAATCGTTGATAAAAATGCCGACTGGGTTATTTGTAAGGGAATCTGTGGCAAATCCTTTCATGCCATCTGTGTCGGGCTAAATACACGAAACACTGTTTTCATTAAAGAATTTCCGGATAATCTCCTGTACTTTTGTGAAGAATGCAAGAACATTACACTTTCCCATGTGCTTCTTGCAATCAAGTGCTATAGCGACTCGAATGACTTCTATCAACAAAATCTCTCAAAAAATATTACGGACAGATTTTCAAAATTAGAAAATAGTGTAATAAGTGTTGATGACTTTAGTTTCTCGGTTCTCTCCACAACAGACTTCATCGCATCTAAATTTAAAAGTATCGACAAGCAAATATCCAGCTTGGTCGAGATAACAATAAATATGCCAACAAAACTGGAAATGACCATGAATCAATTGAATTCATCAATAAAAAATCGAAAACCAAGTTATTCTGAGCAATCAATTTCTAACAAACAGATTTTCGATTCAATTATCTCCCAACGCGAAGACTTCGACGTCCTTCTCCAATCCAACTCAAAAAAACAGCCATCCCCCAAGCAGCCTAATCCCATGCTCGAAATAATTTTTGACAGAATCCAGGGGATTGGAGATGAATTGATATCAACACGCTCGATTTTAGTTGATATTGAAAATCTCACCGGAACAATTAGCACCAAAATTGACGACCTACCCATAATAAACCAACAAAACCAAAATGTCAACTACAATACTTCAATTTTCGACGAACTACTTGAAACTGAAGTTGACTCAGCCCCATTTTCCAGTCTGAATCAGACGGTCAACCATGTCTCTCCAATCCAGAGTCGGAAACTGCAGACCAGCGTATCATACATTTTGGAACAACATGGACACCTTCCGAGTGGCAGCAAAGGTTGGACAAACTACGATCAGAAAACGATCAGGTTACTACCCTCCTCATCAAAGGTGCCCCCGAAACGCTGATGCTTCTTGGATTGAGAAATTCTTCAAAAACAAATACTGTATCTCTATAAGTCAGTACTCAATGTTCCCGGCACCCCACTTCAAAGGTAACCCGAACTTTAAATTTGACCTCCTGTCCAAATACGAATTGCTGTTCAGCAATCCGTCCAGTACTAATCTCAAAATTGGAAAGATGCGTATCTGCAAATGGATAGACGGATATAACAACAAGCCGGATAAAAATAACCTCAGCTCTAAGACTATTTCTCAACCTATTTATAGGACTAACTCTAAGTCTAAGCCTCCCCCCCATCAACCCCATCACAACGGTTAAATTACTCCTGAGTCAAACTCAAATTGGCAATTTAAAATGGGATTACTTCCGAATTTCAATATAGCTCCCAAATTTCCCAACTTTACACGATCTCAAAAACCTAAGGCCAAACGTGTGTCTTTTAACCTTTCGCATGCTCCCCCAGTCAACCCACCAAACTACCCTAATTCCAAACAATAGTGCCACTAACTCCACCATCACATCTCCTGCCTTCTTAGATGCCCTGCCAGAATGTGAGAGGCCTCCGGTGCTTAAGGATAGTGATGCGATTATATGAGGACACAAGCGTTTTCACTCTAGCCTCTCACTATCAACTCATACTCTCACCTCCACGCTGGTGACTGCTTGGTGCCTAGTACCTCGACTGGAGATGGGGTATTGAACCCCTGTGGAAGGTCGTTGGTTGCAGCAAACGAGAGGGGGGGGAGGAGTGTCCTCTCACCAAGGCACTCGCTCTCAGGCGGCAGCGGAGGAATTCCCTAGATGGAGTCAACGGTGGCGCCTACAGCTGCAGTTTGACCGAACTGGTAGTGAAATCCCTATATAAGCTGCTTCGACATATTTGAACACCAGGTCTATAGGGATTTCCAATACTGAGCCAGGGTATTGGAAAAGAGTTGGTGGCGGAGGAGCCCTCAATGGGTCAACGGCAGCGCTCATACCCCAAAATGGGCTACTGACATCGGTATTTTATCCGGCCCGCTGTCCTAGGGTCAAAACAAGGGCCTGGCCCTCCAGGTTGGGGGTTGTGCTTTGGGTTAACTACCCATCCACGGAAAAGAGATTATGTTACGAAGCAACCAATAGCCTCGGGGAGGACTGATATTATTGTTGACGACCATGCTAAACGAAAAAAGGACAACGACGTTCGTATCTGCACCTGGAATGTGAGAACAATAAACAGGAGAGGTGCAGGCGAATAACTAGCGGAAGCCATAAACTGCTACAAAGCAGACATTCCTGCCATCCAGGAAATACGATGGGATGGGCCGGGCAAAAAGAGGATGAAAAACTGTGACATCTACTATGGAACGTGTTATAGTGAGCAGAAACAGCGACTATTTGGATGCGGATTTGTTATAAGTGCAGGCTTAGGCAAGAAGTCTTATGTTTTCAAGACATTAGCGAACGCATTGTAACAATCCGCGTCAAAGCCAAATTCGCCAACATAAGCCTTATATGCGCTCATGCTCCAACGGAGGAAAAAGATGATATAACTAAGGATTGCTTCTACGAGCTCCTCGACAAAACCTATTTTAACGCAAAGGTAGGAAGAGAAGACATCTTTAGCAGTACTGTCGGAAAACATAGCCTACACGACAACACGTCTGGTAACGGACTTAGGCTAATTGACTTCGCTACGGAACGAAATGCCACTATAGCCAGCACACGGTTTCCTCACCTCGATATCCACAACGGGACATGGCGGTCTCCAGATCAACGAACAGTCAACCAATTGATCACATTGCGATAGACAAGAGGCACGCATCCTATATTTTGGATGTCCGAACATTCAGAGGGGCTAACATCGACTCGGACCACTACCTTGTCGTAGCCAAGGTAAGGATGCGGATATCCACCACGCCGACGAATTGGACAGAACGTCACCATTGACAGATATAACTTTGAGGTAGTACGTGACTTTGTCTACCTCGGCTCCGCTAGTAACTCTGACAACAACATCTCGTCAGAAATCAAACGAAGAATTACTCTTGCCAATCGCTGTTTCTTCGGGCTAAGAAGGCAATTAGTAGTAAAGCCCTCACGTGAACTACTAAGGAGGTCCTATATAAAACCCTGATCATCCCAGTCCTGCTCTACGGCACTGAAGCATGGACCGTATCAAAAGCGGATGAATAAATCCTTGGTCGATTCGAGAGAAAAATTCTTCGGTCCCGTTTCCGTTGACGGGCTATGGAGACGAAGATTCAACCGCGAACTATACGAGCTGTACAGCGACATACCCCTAGTCAAAAACCTCCGCATTGGACGTTTAAGATGGCTAGGACATGTAGAAAGAATGGACACCAATACTCCGGCTCGCAGAGTCTTCGATTCACAGCCAGACGTCGGACGCAGTAGAGGAAGACCTCGCCTTAAGTGGCGCGCACAAGTGGAAACCGACCTCAACCAACTTGGAGTGTGCAACTGGAGACAGTTCGCTAAGGACCGGGCTAATTGGAGAGGCATCTTGGTTGAGGCCCAGGTTCGTTCCGGACTGTAGCACCACTTAAATAAGTAAGTAAGTAGTAATACTTCCTCAACCGATCCCAAAATCATTGCAAATTTATTTGCAAACTACTTCAGCCAATCGATTAGCAACGAAAGGCTTGAAGTTGATCTTGATTATTTTTCCTACATGAGAAGCTGTCCACAAACTTCATTAAACTCATTTGAAATATCCAAGTCTCTCGTAGAAGCAAAGGTAAAGAAACTAAAGCGCGAATATTCTCCCGGTCCCGACGGCATACCTTCTATAGTTCTGAAAAATTGTATTATCTATTTAGCTCAACCCCTTACTGCTCTTTTCCAACTCTCAATATCACAGGGAGTCTTTCCTTCTCTTTGGAAGACCTCTTACATAATCCCCTTACATAAAAAAGGCCCTAAGAACGAAATTTCTAACTACCGACCAATTGCTAACCTCTCTTGCATACCGAAGCTATTTGAAAGCTTCGTTCCCTAAGTATATCAGAAATGTAGATATTGAAGAGCTGTGGAGCAGTTACTGTGCCTTGAAGTAGACCATTATGGGCATTAAAAACTTCAGCTGTCGTGTATTCTCTATCTGTTACAACAAATTTCTTTCCATATAGCATGGATGCTATCATCTTTGTAAGATTAGATGGAAATTCATATCGAATAAGTTTGTAAATTAACCCGTCAATCTAAACCGTGTCAAAGGCTTTTTCGATATCCACTAGGAATAGAATTTGTATCTAACACTCTGTGCGCATTAGAGAATGGCAACGAAGTCGATGTTATTGCCACTGACTTTAGTAAAGCTTTCGATAAAATTTCCCATGAAATCATTCTTTTTAAACTTAAAGCACTAGGTTTTCAACCGAGCTTTATTGCTTGGATTAAATCCTATCAAAGTTCTGATTAGATGCTCTGTATTGGACCCCTTTTTAGACACATCCGGAGTGCCTCAAGGTAGTCATCTTGGTCCGTTGATATTTATTTTGTCTATCAATGACGTTGACTGTATCATTGAAAACTCATATTTATCTGTTTATGCCGATGACATGAAAATCTTTAGGCACATTTCCTCCTCCGCTGACTTTTACCCACTTCAAAGAGATTTAAACAACTTTTCAACCTGGTGCCAAAAAAACTTCCTGGATCTCAATGTCATCAAATGTCAGACCATGACATACTCCCGTAAGCGTCTCCCATCAGTCGCGAGATCCTATTTTATATTTGGTGAGCCAGTACCTAATGTGCTTTTAATGCGTGATCTGGGTGCTATTTGTGACAGAGAACTTAACTTTCGCTTTCATATTGATAATATCATCAGCAGAGCCAACTCCACACTTGGGTTTGTAAAACGCTGGTCTAAGGAATTCTCGAACCCCTATGTTACAAAATCTCTCTTTTCCACATTTGTTAGACCTATCCTTGAATATGCTAGCCAAGTATGGTCACCTTATCACAATACCCATTCCCTCCGTATTGAGAGTGTCCAACGCAGATTCATCCGTTTTGAACTACGCGGTCTCCCCTGGGTAGATAGTTTTAATTTACCGCCCTTCGAGGATCGTTTGAAATTGATAAACCTTCAATCGCTTCAAAAGCGTCGTGAAATAGCCGACATTCTATTTGGACATCAGCTTCTAGCAGGAAATATTGATTGCCCCGCCCTGCTAGAAATTATATCCCTCAACACCAATTCCCGAAATATAAGATCTGTTCCCCTCTTCCGACTAAACTTCCACCGAACCAATTACGGCAACAACGAACCAATGACTAGAATACTGCGCCTGGCTAATGGGCACAACTCCTTTGATTTTCACTGTAGCAAACTTGCTCTACGAAACTCCCTCATGTCCACCTCATCTTCCAATACTCCTTAACCCTTTTTCTAATAAATAATTTTAATTAGGTTAATTTAGTCTTAAGTTCAGCTTGTACTAAGCTTAAATAAATAAATAAATAAAATAAATAAATAAAAGTGATGCTAGAAAAAGTGACGCAAAATTGGACCTTCCGAATGGGCCATTGAAACGGAGCCGCAGACAACATTTACATGAAGTTGTCTTTAAACCGTAAATGGAAAAGGCATATTTATCGATTATAATAAAATTTTTGAATATTTGATGCAAATTGGAGTGTTTTTTTCGATTTTTTAAAAAATCTACGCTTAAAAAATCACCCGTAAGTTGGATCGAAGCAAAATCAAAAGTTGAGTAGATTTAGTCATTTCTGTACGTCCATGCATCATATGTCATAGATTTTTTGGGCATACATTTGGAGCTATAGACTGTTAGGAATTTCGATCTTACCCTCTTGATTGATGTCCCAAATAACGACTCTAGCGTTCAGTTTAGCAAAATTTAACGCCATTAAACGTCCGACTCCGCCACCTCCGCCAGTTATGAGTACAACTCTACCAGATACGTCCTATAAATAAAAATAAAAATTCATGAACTACGTGTTTTAATTCAGAGTCATAGGTGTGGTAATTTAAGCATATATCTTACAACGTTAAGCATAAACCCACTTTTTCAGAGCTGTTTTCATAAATTTTAAGAGAAAGTCACCTTGAAACCTCACCTCACCTACATAACATAATCTTATATAAAATTATTTCTTATGTTTCTACTTAGTTTTTAATTTAAAATGTGGACCAATAAATATTTTTTTTTCATATGTGGGCTACGCCAATTATCAATATTACAAGTTGTTCATTCTTTTCACTATGAATACTGAATAATATTAGTAAACATGTTTGTAAGCAAAGCATATTTGAATTCATTAAAGATGACAGACAATTATAAAACTTGAAAACAGGTATGTTATTCTATTTTAGTCTGCTGATGACATAAGCAATACAATTTTGGCAGCAGCTGGTTCAAGCCACTAACACTTTTATTATTTTTTTTTCAATTTATAAAAAAAGTTGTCTGACTGTGAGCTATGAAATGCTTTTACTAAGATCTAGAAAGTTTATGATTGTATTTATGTTTTCAGTGACATTAGGTCTGTTCCCTGATTTTTACTGATTTTTACTTATTGCCGTTCCCATACGCAAAAATAAGTAAAAGAGACAGCTCACGAGGGAGCAAAAAACTACCCCTCCATAAAAATCTGTAAAAAAATTTACTGCAGAAATTTCTGTTGGTAAAAATCAGTAAACTGTCAGTTGGTATCTAAAAGTGACAACTCGCTTGTTTTGACAGGTGATTTATGTCATTTGTTCTTTAAAAGGCATACAAAATATATAATTTTACTGTTTTTTTACTTAAACGCGTTCCCGTACTTTTTAGTAATTTTGTCTCTTTCTGAGATAATTTACCCCCACTCCAAGAAATCTGAGAATTTACTAATTTTTACTGAAAAAGTGCGGGAACAGACCTATTATGTGTAAATTCAGAAACGTCAAACATTTGCGCAGTGATGCGGCTTCACTGCTTGTTTGCGATGCTGATGCGATGCACAGTTTATGCTGATGCGTTTCTCATTGAATATGACGTTTGCGTTTTCGAACGCATTGTTTTCATGAAACATTTTAATGTCAAATGATCGTCAAGACGATAAATTTATTTTTAATGTGTGTGGAAGGTCGTTGATGGCAGCAAACGAGAGAGGGGGGAGGAGTGTCCTCTCACTAAGGTACTCACTCTCAGGCGGCAGCGGAGGAATTCCCTAGATGGAGTCAACGGTGGCGCCTGCAGCTCCAGTTTGATCGAAATGGTTGTGAAATCCCTATATGAGCTGCATCGACATATTTGAACACCAGGTCTATAGGGATTTCCATTACTGAGCCAGGGTATTGGAAAAGAGTTGGTGGCGGAGGAGCCTTCATTGGGTCAACGGCAGCGCTCATACCCCAAAAATGGGCTACTGACATCGGTATTTTTCCGGCCCGATGTCCTAGGGTCAAAACAAGGGCCTTGCCCTCCAGGTAGTGCTTTGGACTTAGGCTAATTGACTTCGCTAAGGAACGAAATGCCACTATAGCCAGCACACGGTTTCCTCACCTCGATATCCATAAGGGAACATGGCGGTCTCCAGATCGACGAACAGTCAACCAAATTGATCACATTGCGATAGACAAGAGGCACGCATCCATTATTTTGGATGTCCGAACATTCCGAGGGGCTAACGTCGACTCGGACCACTACCTTGTTGTAGCCAAAGTAAGAATGCGGATATCCACGACGCCACAAAAAAACAGAAATACTGTGAAAAAATTTAATGTCGAAAGACTGCAATCGCCATAGACCGCCAAGACCTTCGCGCAATGCGTATCCCTTAACCTCTCGACTTACAATACACCACCAGCATCTAATGTCGAAGAATAGTGGCAACGATGCCAACAAGCCATTAGATCAGCCGCTACTGATGTGCTAGGTTTCTCGCGGCCACCAGCAAGAAACCCCTGGTTTGATGAGGAATGCCGACAGATGCTTGCAGCCAAGAACGAGGCCTAAAACGCTAAGTTGTAGGTGAAGACGAGAGCTGCCATTAAGCTCTATAGGCAAAGAAGAAGGGAAGAACATCGGCTGTTCAGAAAGAAGAAAAAGAGCAAGAAAAGCACGCGATCGAGGATATAGAGAGGTGTCACCCCAGGAACGATGTTCGCAAGTTTTACCAAAGTGTAAAACGTCAAAGCCAAGGCTACAAGGCTCGAACAGAATCCTGTCGAGATGAACAAGGAAATATTGTAGTTGAGACACAGTCGATGCTGAGGATATGGAAGAATCACTTCTGCAGACTGTTAAACGGCGGTGACGAACCATTTAATATTGGCAACGACAACGAAAACTGCCAACCACCCGACCTTAGTGTAGTGAGGATAGCAATATCTAAACTCAAGCTTAATAAGGCCGCCGGAAATGACGGCCTTCCCGCTGAGCTTTATAAAGCTGGCGGAGATGACTTGGTAAGCAACATCAACCAACTCATAAGCCAAATCTGGTCGGTTGAAAGCATGCCTGAAGAATGGAACCTCAGCATCGTTTGCCCGATCCACAAAAAAAGGAGACCCTCTGAACTGCGCCAACTACAGAGGCATAAGTCTAATCAACATCGCCTACAAGATCCTATCTGCCGTAATATGTGAAAGCTTGAAACCGTTTAAAAACAACCTGATCGGCCCTTATCAGTGTGGTTTTAGGCCAGGAAAGGCCAAAATCGATCAAATTTTCACACTTCGGCAGATCCTGGAAAAAACCTAAGAAGTCCAAATCGATACCCGCCACCTATTTATCGATTTCAAAGCCGCATACGACAGCATTTATAGAGACGAACTATACAGAGCCATGTCTAGTTTTGGTATACCGTCCAAACTCGTCCGTTTGTGTAGGATGACGATGGACCTCACCGACACATTCGATACCAAAAAAGGATTTAGGCAAGAGGATGCGCTGTCACGTGATTTCTTTAATCTGATTCTTGAAAGGATTGTGCAAAACTCCCGAGCCAACTACTAGCATACGCCGACGATATTGACATCATTGGTGGGACTCAACGTGATGTCATAGCCACGTTTGCTAGTATAGAGAAGGAAGCGGCAAAAATGGGTTTAGCAGTAAATGAGGGTAAGACTAAGGATATGCTCTCAACACGAAAGAACACATTACATCGACGAATTGAACAGCACGTCACCATTGACAGATATAACTTTGAAGTAGTACGGGACTTTGTCTACCTCGGCTCCGCTAGTGACTCTGACAAAAACATCTCGTCAGAAATCAAACGAAGAATTACACTTGCCAATCGCTGTTTCTTCGGGCTAAGAAGGCAATTTAGTAGTAAAGCCCTCACTCGAACTACTAAGGAGATCCCATATAAGACCCTGATCATCCCAGTCCTGCTCTACGGCTCTGAAGCATGGACCGTATCAAAAGCGGATGAAGAATCCTTGGTCGACTCGAGAGAAAAATTCTTCGGAAAATCTTCGGTCCCGTTTGCGTTGACGGGCTATGGAGACGAAGATTCAACCACGAACTATACGAGCTGTACAGCGACATGCCCCTATGTCGCATTGGACGTTTAAGATGGCTAGGGCATGTAGAAAGAATGGACACAAATACTCCGGCTCGCAGAGTCTTCGATTCCCAGCCAGACGTCGGAGGCAGTGGATGAAGACCTCGCCTAAAGTGGCGCGCACAAATAGAAACCGACCTCAACCAACTTGGAGTGCGCAACTGGAGGCAGTTAGCTAAGGACCAGGCTAATTGGAGAGGCATGTTGGTTGAGGCCCAGGTTCATCCTGGACTGTAGCGCCACTTAAGCAGAAGCAGAAACTGCCGGTAGAATATCTAGGGTAGTACACCGTCTGGCAAGCTTCTCCGCCTTACAGTTCCCTGGGATATCTCTTTGACCCGGCACCCAAAAGTGGTGAATGGTAAATTGCTCTGTCATCTCATTAAGAGATAGTCGGCACTAGTGGGTTGATTTCGATGTAAATGAGATGGATCCCAGGGATTTGGTTGCCGCTTGGCTATCATTGAAGATACTAATATTCTTCATGGATATTACCTACATTACCCCTTAGCCACTACAAGGCTTCTTTAATTACCATGATTTCCGCCTGGAAAATGCTACAATAATCGGGATTCTGTTTTAGACCCATCCGTGCAGATCCATGTAGTATAGCATCTAAGGCTACGAAGGGGATCGTTCTTAGATCGTTCTGGCAGCTCTCGTCTCCACCTGGGAGCATCTGTCAAGTACTCTTTATCATTCCAAGAGTTTCTTGCTGGTAGGCGTCTCTTGCGACTGCAGTCTTTCGACATAAATTCTATCACATTATTTCTCATTTGTTGTGGCGTGGTATTGGTCCAACGCCATATTAACCCCTCGAAATGTTTGGGCATCTAAAATACTGCCTCCTGTCTATCGCAATGTGATCAATTTGATTGCCCGTACGTTGATCTGGAGACTGTGAGCTGAAATCGTGTGCTGGCTATAGATAGTGACACTTCACTCCACAGCCTAAGCCCGTTGCCAGACGTGGTGCCATGTAAACTGCGTTTTCCGACAATATTGCTTAAGATGTCTTCTTCTTACCTTTGCGTTAAAAATCTCCCATCACTGTTTTAACATCGTACTTTGGTAGTAGCTCATAAGTTTTGTTCAGGAGCTCGTAGAAACAGTCATTCGCTATATCATCTCCTCCCTCCGTAAAAGCATGAGCGCATACAAGGCTTATGTTGGCAAATTTCGCCTTGATGCGGATTGTTACAATGCGTTCGCTAGTGTCTTGAAAACATAAGACTTCTTGACTAAGTCTAGCTCTCATAACAAATCCACATCCGAATAGTCACTCTTTCTGCTCACTATAACACGGTCCGTAGTAAATGTCACAGTTTTTTATCATCTTTTTGGCCTGCCCATTCAATTGGATTTCCTGAATGGCAGTAATGTCTGCTTTGTAGCAGCTAAGAGCTTCCGCTAGTTGTGCTTCACCTCTCCTATTTAATATTCTCACATTCCAGCGGCAGATACGGAGGTCGTTGTCACTTTTTCGTTTTCGAGGCTCTTGTCCATGAGTTCTAGTTAACAACCCCTAACTTGCAGGGATTCCATTGGCTTCTCAGCTTTCCCACCACCATCTCTGTTCAAATGACCTGACTAACCCTTGAGACTCCTAGATTACCTGTTGTCCGAATAGTTTGGAGCAGCTCAAATAGTAGGTTTACTTTGTGCATATTAACTGCGACTGTAGACGTCCCCGCTGAATCCATCTTGAGAATTCTTCCGCTGCCATCTGGAGATTTTTTTTAATTGGGGGCTTTACGCTTAGCTAGTTTTGGTCCACGAGTGGTATTTTATTTCCTACTTACACCACATATCTGCACGGGAATCCTCTATCCGCCACCTTAGGACGCTTCCGACTCCCATAATATGGAAGTTACTTAGATTTGTCTCCTTCGATCACTTGCTGGGACCTTCCTACTTACTTATGAGCATGTATAGCCTCGTAGGGCCATCTTACAAAGGTACCCATACTTTAGATATCTAGGAAGTAGGAAGGAATTTGCTAATTTAAAAGAAACGCCGCTGATATTAAAAGAAAATTCAGATTTGGAGCAGCAAGTATAAGATTGGAACATAGTTTCAATGACAGTCTCGCACAAACAAAACGTCAAGTTTTGCAATGTAAACACTTTCAACACATTTCATGCACCATGCCACAAACTTCATTGCACGCATGCACATGCACCGCCAAACACGTTTGCGTAGTTCCTGGCGTCATGTACTTATCCACATGTTGTAAATCAAATGTATCTAGGTCAGCATTAGTACGTATACATCTTAGTTTCATATATCGTCTGTTGCTTGTGATATCTTTTTCGAATTGCGTGCCAATCTAAGTCGCATATTTCATGATTTAAAAAGAAACATTGAATAGGAGAGCATGAGCAGTAAAAACGTGTATCTAGGGTGCATCTAGACAGGCAGCACAAGGCAATGGTATTTTTCATTGATAAGAAATATTTTATGTTATCGAAAGTTAACTAATATAGAAATTGAGCCTTAAAATTGTGTTCGTTTGTCGCCGATTGACGCCTTAAAGCATATTCCGAGTTAAGCCAAAAGTTCATACATCTTTGAAATTTGGTCTATATATGGTTTTTGTGAAGTTGGTTAAAATGGTGTTGTGCGTCCGTAAAAACAAATGAATTTCAGTAAATTTTGGGATGATATTTTGTGGGTTTACGTATAACTTACGTATTTTTGAGCCAATTTACATGGTTTTACTTTAAACTATTCATAACCGACATAGGTTCAATTTTTTTTAATCTGCCCACGCCCACTTTTCAAAAACACGATATTTTTGGATGAACCTTAAGAAATTTTGAAAAAGTGTCTGAGCAAGATATTTAGACATTTTGAATATCTATGTTTCAACAATTGTAAATCTATTTGGATGTGAGAATAAAGAATGACCTATGAGCGACTACCAAAGTACGATGTTAAAATCGTGCTGGGAGATTTTAACGCAAAGGTAGGAAGAGAAGACATCTCTAGCAGTATTGTCGGAAAATATAGCCTACACGACAACACGTCTGGTAACGGACTTAGACTAATTGACTTCGCTGCGGAACGAAATGCCACTATAGCCAATACAAGGTTTCCTCACCTCGAGATCCATAAGGGGACATGGCGGTCGCCAGATCAACGAACAGTCAACCAGTATTTTGGATATCCGAACATTCCGAGGGGCTAACATCGACTCGGACCACTACCTCGTTGTAGCCAAGGTATAAGGATGCGGATATCCACCACGCCACAACAAACCAGAAATACTGTGAACAAATTTTATGTCGAAGGACTGCAATCGTCAGAGACCGCCAAGACCTTCGCGCAACTCGTATCCCTTGACCTCTCGATTCACACCATACCACCAGCATTGAATTTCGAAGAACAATGGCAACGATGCCAACAAGCCATTAGATCAGCCGCAACTGATGTGCTAGGTTTCTCGTGGCCACCAGCAAGAAACCCCTGGTTTGATGAGGAATGCCGACAGATGCTCGCAGCCAAGAACGAGGCCTACAAGGCTAACCTGCAGGTGAAGACGGAGCTGCCATTGAGCTCTATAGGCAAAGAAGAAGGGAAGAACACCGGCTTTTCAGAAAGAAGAAAAAAGAGCAAGAAAAGTGCGCGATCGAGGATATAGAGAGGTGCCACTCCAGGAACGATGTTCGCAAGTTTTACCAAAGTGTAAAACGTCAAAGCCAAGGATACAAGGGTCGAACAGAATCCTGTCGAGATGAGCAAGGAAATATCGTAGTTGAGACACAGTCCAAGCTGAGGATATGGAAGAACCACTTCTGCAGACAGTTAAACGGCGATGACGAACAACATTCCGCTGTCAGGCAGAACGAACCATTAAATATTGGCAACGACAGCGAAAACTTCCAACCACCCGACCTAAGTGAAGTGAGGATAGCTATATCTAAACTCAAGCTTAATAAGGCCGTCGGAAATGACGGCCTTCCCGCTGAGCTTTATAAAGCTGGCGGAGATGACTTGGTAAGCAACATCCACCAACTCATAAGCCAAATGTGGTCGGTTGAAAGCATGTCTGAAGAATGGAACCTCAGCATCGTTTGCCCGATCCACAAAAAAGGAGACCCTCTGAACTGCGCCAGCTACAGAGGCAATAGTCTACTCAACATCGCTTACAAGATCCTATCTGCTGTAATATGTGAACGCCTGAAACCATTTACCAACAACCTGATCGGCCCATATCAATGTGGTTTTAGGCCAGGAAAGTCCACAATCGATCAAATTTTCACACTTCGGCAGATCCTGGAAAAAACCCAAGAAGTCCAAATCGATACCCACCACCTATTTATCGATATCAAAGCCGCATACGACAGCATTTATAGAGACGAACTATACAGAGCCATGTCTAGTTTTGGTATACCGTCCGTTTGTGTAGGATGACGATGGAGAATTCTCGCTGCACCATCAGGGTCGGAAACGACCTCACCAACACATTCGATACCAAAAAAGGATTTAGGCAAGGCGATGTGCTGTCATGTGACTTTTTCAATTTGATTCTTGAGAGGATTGTGCAAAACTCCCGAGCCAACACCAGAGGCACAATTTTCCAAAAATCGGTGCAACTACTAGCATACGCCGACGATATTGACATCATTGGTAGGACTCAACGTGATGTCATAGCCACGTTTGCTAGTATAGAGAAGGAAGCGGCGAAAATGGGTTTAGCAGTAAATGAGGGTAAGTCAGAAATCAAACGAAGAATTACTCTTGCCAATCGCTGTTTCTTCGGGCTAAGAAGGCAATTTAGTAGTAACTCCCTCACTCGAACTACTAAGGAGATCCTATATAAGACCCTGATCATCCCAGTCCTGCTCTACGGCGCTGAAGCATGGACCGTATCAAAAGCGGATGAAGAAATCCTTTGTCGATTCGAGAGAAAAATTCTTCGGAAAATCTTCGGTCCCGTTTGCGTTGACGGGCTATGGAGACGAAGATTCAACCACGAACTATACGAGCTGTACATCGACATACCCCTAGCCAAAAAACTCCGCATTGGACGTTTAAGATGGCTAGGACATGTAGAAAGAATGGACACCAATACTCCGGCTCGCAGAGTCTTCGATTCCCAGCCAGACGTCGGACGCAGTAGAGGAAGACCTCGCCTTAAGTGGCGCGCACAAGTGGAAACCTACCTCATCCAACTTGGAGTGCGCAAAGGGGGCAGTTATCTAAAGACCAGGCTGATTGGAGATGCATGTTGGTTGAGGCCCAGGTTCATCCCGGACTGTAGCGCTACTTTAGTAAGTAAGTATGTCGCTGTCCCTGTCGCTCTACTTTTGTAGCGTCCCTGTTGAAAAACCCTTTACGTAACCGGGCCTGGAATAATTTTGTTTAAAGTCAGAATCAATACGACTATGATAAGTACCTGAATTATTTTAAGGAATTCTCTGCGATGTCGAATAGTTTATAAAATGGCTATATAGCCAATATGGAGAACGCTCTTAAAAGTGACCCAAAACGATTTTGGGGTTTTGTCAATTCGAAGAGAAAAACGGATGGATATCCAGCCAACTTCTCTTACAATAATTCAAAAATATCGAGCTCTATTATTTTATCTAACTTATTCGCAGAGAATTTGAGTAAATCATTTATTGATATCCCTCTTGTCTTAGACGAACAATATTTCAGTTATCTCAATGACTGTTCTCAAGTTAGTTTCAGCAACGTCACATTTGACGATGAGACAATCATTAAATTTATCGCTTTTCTGCTATCCTGCTGTGCCCGATGGAATCCCACCAGTCGTAAAGCAATGCAAAGATGCTCTTTTGCCATACCTTAAGTATATATTTGAAAGCTCCCCTAAAACAGGAGTATTCCCAACTCAATGGAAAAATGCAATTATTACACCTGTTTTTAAAAAAGGTGAATTGCAGACCTATTTCAAAACTCTCTTGCATTCCTAAGTTATTCGAACATATTATTTGTGATAAATTAGTCTTCCTTTGTCGAAACATTATCTGTAAAGAGCAGCATGGCTTTGTAAAAAATCGATCCACTGTCACAAATCTCTTAACTTTTATGCATCATTGTTCCAATAGGTTGGAAAATAAAAAGTGGTCGATTGTAACGGGTGATTTTTTAAGAGGTTTAGAACTTTTTTTAAAAAAAAAACACAAAAAATTCGAAAAAATGAATGAAATATTTATTTGAATCCATAGTTTGAACCTTGCAATTTATTGTTTAAAGATAATTTCATGCAAATGTTGACCGCGGCTGCGTCTCAGGTAGCCCATCCGCTGAGTCCAATTTTGGCATACTCTTTCACACATATCGGCCGGTATCTCACGAATGAATGCATGGATGTTGGCTTCCAGTGCGTCAATCGAAGCGGGCTTGTCCCTATAGACATTAGCCTTGACATACCCCCACAAAAAATAATCTAATGGTGTCAAATCGCACGATCTAGGCGGCCAATTGACCGGCCCGAAACGTGAAATTAACTGTTCACCAAACTCGCCTCGCAATTGCGCCATTGTTTCGCGTGCTGTGTGGCATGTGGCACCGTCTTGTTGAAACCACATATCATGCAAGTCAAGAACTTCCATTTCGGGCAAAAAAAAGTTTGTTATCATCGCTCGGTAGCGTTCACCATTGACAGTAACGCTGCGATTCGCATCATCTTTGAAGAAATATGGGCCAATAATGCCGCCGGCCCATAAACCGCACCAAACAGTGGCTTTTTCGGGATGCATTGGTAGCTGTTGCAATGCTTCGGCTGGCTTTAGTTTTTGCACCAGCTGTATCTTAAAAGGCTTTACGCCCAAATCCTTCCGCAAAATTTTCCACGTAGTGCTGTAACAAAGGCCTAACTGCTGGGAACGGCGCCGAATCGACATTTCGCGGTCTTCTGTCACACTAGCTGATACGGCCGCAATATTTTCTTCACTACGCACAGTACGTAAACGTGTTGGTGGTTTAATGTCCAACAAAGTAAATTTGGTGCGAAATTTGGTCACAATCTTCCGAATAGACTGCTCAGAAGGTCGAGAATGCCGATCATAAAATGGAAGCAGCGCGCGATGAACATTTCGAACCGAGCACGAATTTTGATAGTAAAATTCAATAATTTGCAAGCGTTGTTCATTTGTAAGACGATCCATGGTTAAATTGCAAACCAAACTGAAGCTGTTTGACAGTGACACAAGGTACTAAACACACGTCAGCTGTCAAAACCAGTGTTGCCAAAACCAAACCAGCTAAAAAATCACCCGTTATATACATTGACTTTTCCAAAGCTTTTGACCAGTTATCACATAGCGTCATAATTTTTAAACTTAAGGCTTATGGTTTCCATCCAGGTTTCATAAATTGGGTTCAATCATATCTCTCTTTATGAACTTTTCAGACAAAATTTAGAGGCTCTGAATCCAACCCTTTTGTTGCCCAATCTGGAGTACCCAAAGGTTGTCATTTAGGCCCATCTTATTTATTCTTGCTATTAACGATGCAAAAGCTTGTATTCGAGAGAGCAAAATACAGATATACATATGCTGATGACATGGAAATTTTCAAATGTGTAGGAGATCTAAGCGATTCGCTTTCGCTTTAAACTGATTTAAATAGCTTTACAACATGGTGCTTTAAAAACGGTTTGAATCTGAGCCCCACTAAGTGCCAGCATATATATCATTTTCACGAAAACGTATTCCGTCCAATTTTAATTATACTCTGTCGTGTAGACTTAGTAGGCTACCTAACTGGTCATCACGGTCTGCGATATCACCTAAATAAAATGCATCTAGTCGACTCAGCGGAGTGCAGACTATGTCTAAAAGAAGACGAAACAGCCGAACATATCATATATGAATGCCCGGCCCTTTACGGTATGAGAAGGGAATTACAGTAAAAGCTAGTTAATTCGGAATGGTTGGGGGGAAGGTCAGTCCGAATAAACGAATTTTCCGAATTAATGAGAGATTTTTTATGCACTAAAAGGCATTCCTATTGGCGAAAAAATGCGAACTTAAAACGAAAAAGTATTTTATTAACACAAAAGATTGCAAATAATACGTAAAATTAATTAGAATTAATTTTTCTAACGAAAAACAAAAGAAAATATAAGAACGTATCAAAAAATGCAAGAAATTAAAAACATAAAATGACATCATATTTAGTACAATTTAGTCATTACTGTCAATATCAATATTCATTTCAATTGGTTTAAAAAAATGTTTCACTTTAACTTTGTTTAATGTTAGTTGTTTGCTCGCGTAAAAGATTAGTTCTAAAGTTTTTAACGGAAGTGTTGTAAACTTGAATTTTTGGTTCACAGAATCTTGTTTCTAAATAACTATTGGATTCGTCCAAACATTGTAGCACTTCCCTTTGAGTTATCTTGCATGTTTCTGTTTCTACGTCATCTTCAGACTCGGAAAAAAATTCCCTTGAATTTTGATCCAATAATGGCGCTGATATTTCCTCCTCATTCAAAACTAAATGGCCCGGGTCACTTTGATCAATATAAGCCCAGTTTTTCATGTCTTCTTCTGTAAAGTTTTCTGTCCGACGTCCCTGACGAATAATGTTTGCCAAATCTGGGAAATTGATGTCGTCTTCACTGTCACAGAGCAACATTTCATCTTGGATGAGTAATTTCAATTTAGTTCAACAATTTTTTAAAGTTGTTGTCTTTATCTCAGCCCAGGAATTGGACAAAATGTAAATCGCTTTTCGCAAGTTATATTTTTTATATTTTTTTTAAATTTGATCTCCAACATATTCACACTCGTTCTCAAAAAAAAAAATAAACAAACAATCTACCAGCAGTCGAAGTCTGTATAATCGTTTAAAAGCCATGATTATACCCTGCTCCATTGGTTGCAGTTGGAGGTTGAATTTGGTGGAAGAAATTTGCATTTTTATATTTCCATCGGTAATCTATAGATCGGTGGGATGAGCAGGAGCATTTTCTACTAGCAATATTGCCTTAACTTCATTTTTTTGTATTTTTTAAGACATTTTCTTGGTACCGCCTTATTCACTGATCAATTTTTTTGAGAACCATTCATTAAAAATCCGCTGATCGAACCAAGCTTTCTTCGAGTTGTATTACTGCACCTGTAACGTGTCCATACAATTCTTCAGTACTCTTGGTTTCTTCGATTTTCCTACAACTGTAACCATGTTTCTGTGAGAACCATTCACATTTGCACAACACAAAACCGATAAACGACTTTTTGGCTGCTTATGACCAGAAACGTTTTGTCTGTTTTAACAGCCTGTGTTGTATCTGGCACTGTTTTCCAAGAAATTCCTGTCTCACCTGCGTTAAATATTTGGAAATTAGAAAGATTTTGCTCCTGAACAAATATTTTGAAATCACTTTTAAATAAATCTGCATTTTCAGTGTCAGCATTTAGGGCTTCTCCAACCACTTTTCTATTTAAAATACCATGTCTGTTTCTAAATCGTGATAACCAACCATCGCTAGCTTTGAGGGTTCTCCAAGTGTCTGTGCAAAACTTATGGCAGCAGTTTGAATTTCAATTCCACGAATAGGTTCACCACTGGATCTCTGCGAACAATACCAAGTGTAAACGGCATTGTCAATTTTTTTTTAAAGTTTGGCTCCCTCAGTCTATGTATATTTTTATTCGATTTTGGTTCAGACTCAAAAAAAATTTTTAGTTTTTTATTCGGAAAATATATTTTTTCCGAATAAACGAGTTTTCCGAATTAAAGAATTCCGAACTAAAGGGGTTTTACTGTATTAAGTTCCGAAGAACTAAGAAAATATTCTGCTGAACGTATTATCAGCTACATTATGAAAGTAGAAGCGCTACTAACCTTGAAAAACATCTGACGGCAAGCACAATAGATCGTTTAGGTCCACGTGCATCTTACTGCTTAGACAAGTAAGAATTAAAAGAAAAAAGTACCGTACCGGAAGTTTCAAAATCTATACACCCCCAAATTAATAGTTAATTATAGAAATTATAATTAATTACTAAAAAAAACGTTTTAGTGATTTTCAGATTTTCAGATTTTCAGATTTCAGCCATTCAAAAACATTGTAAAGTTTTAAATAAAAATAATCACAGGCATCCGAATTACGAAACAACTTAATCGCAGCTTCGTGAGTGAGTTTAAAAATCTGTACACCCCCTAATTTGGTTAAATAAATAAAAAATTTCCCTTATCGCGTGTTGAAATGCTTGTTTCGTTATAGTTGAAATGAAAGTATGGCAATGAAACCTCGATGATGTACATACATCCATAAGAGGAAATGAACAAGATATGTACTAATTGGAAAATCATGCCATCAGCATTTTTACCGGTTGCGATTAAAATGTAAATACACGAATGTATCTTCATCTGTCAAGAGTTCAAGATGAATGGAAAATCCAAAGTCAGGAAATGTCGGAATGCAAGTGAAAGCAATGATGCCATAGACTCACCATTAAGAAAAAAAAGAAACACAATTCAAAATCCGTCGTACTTACAGATATATCTACATAAAGATATCTTATAGGAAAAGCAAAGCCTTACGGGTTTTATGCACAATGCGCGCGAATCGACACAAGCCGCAATTTTACGTTTGGTTGGTCATAGATCTGTGGGTAAACATGTAGACCCATAGACCAGCCTTAACAGTGCCTTGAGAAAAAAAAAGCGAAATGAAAATGCATGTTGCAATTTTTTTTCCCTCGCAGAGGAACCAAAGTGAAAGGTATTCAACATCGGTGTATGTTGGAATTACATTAGAAAGATACAAGATAATTGCTTGAGGTAATTTGACTACCTAATGGCTTTTGTGTTTCAAGTCTCTTTACGGCTGAAGATCACAAAAGAAAACAAATATTCAGACTGCTATTTTGAGAACCATTTACTGTGCTTGAAATGTTAAGAATTTTTTTTTGTTGGAATTTGCATAGATCCATCGAAGTACCCAGGTACCTACGTCATTGTGACAATATTACGATGAACAACCGAACTCGTTTTTTCCAACATTTGAATAAATCTGAGCTGAAGCCTTGAAATACTGTAGTCGGTGTATAAATTACTTCTTAAACAAATTTTCAGAAAAGGAAATACAAACTTAAGCAAGCAACCATGATAAAAAAAAAACAACTTCAGTATTGGGTTCATTCATTATTCATGATTCTTAAAGGCATAGAATTGTATTGGCACGAAAAACTTTTAGATATTAACTACTAGAACTTGGGTACTAGAAATTCTCTATGAATAGTATTTATTGGATGCTTGAGTTAATTTTGGCTAATTATATTCAACCACAGAAAAAACAGAAATACTGTGAAAAAAATTAATTTCGAAAGACTGCAATCGCCAGATGGTTGGGTGTTGTAGAACGAGGTTAGACTCTGATTGGCGTTAACTTGGCAATGCCCAGTGTTGTAACTCTGACTACACATCAGATGTGCTTATTTTTACCTCCAAGTGGTAACCATCGGGTACTGGTCTCATCCAACCGGATTTGACTTGCTAAACGATAAGTGCGAGTGTTGATAACACGACGAAAAACAGCAACACTATAAACCCCTGGTGAGAATGGCACGGATGAATACCCGGCCTGCTGTCCCAGGCGAACCTGGATGAGCTGCTCTGACATATTCGGACAACAGGTTGTCTAGGAATTTCAAGGGTTAGTCAGGCCCCTTGAACAGAGATGATGGCGGATGAACCGAAAGGCCGACGGCAGCGCTCAATCCCGTAGTGCATACTGATGGCCCCGTGTCCTAGGGGTATCTAATAAATTGGAACTGGCCCTCCAGGTTGGGGGTTGTGCTTTGGGTTAACTACCCACCCACAGAAAAAAATATTGTTACGAAGCAACCAATAGCCTCGGAAAGGACTGATTTTATTGTTGACGACCCTGCTAAACGAAAAAAGGACAACGACGTTCGTATCTGCACCTGGAATGTGAGAACATTAAACAGGAGAGGTGCAGTCGAACAACTAGCGGAAGCCCTAAACTGCTACAAAGCAGACATTACTGCCATCCAGGAAATACGATGGAATGGGCCGGGCAAAAAGAGGATGAAAAACTGTGACATCTTCTACGGACCGTGTTATAGTGAGCAGAATGCGGATGCGGATTTGTTATAAGTGCCAGACTTAGGCAAGAAGTCTTATGTGTCCAAGACATTAGCGAACGCATTGTAACAATCCGCATCAAGGCCAAATTCGCCAACATAAGCCTTATATGCGCTCACGCTCCGACGGCAGAAAAAGATGATATAGCTAAGGATTGCTTCTACGAGCTCCTCGACAAAACCTATGAGCGACTACCAAAGTACGATGTTAAAATCGTGCTGGGAGATTTTAACGCAAAGGTAGGAAGAGAAGACATCTTTAGAAGTATTGTCGGAAAACATAGCCAATACGACAACACGTCTGGTAACGGACTTAGGCTAATTGACTTCGCTACGGAACGAAATGCCACATAGCCAGCACACGGTTTCCTCACCTCGATATCTATAAGGGGACATGGCGGTCTCCAGATCAACGAACGGTCAACCAAATTGATCACATTGCGATAGATAAGAGGCACGCATCCAGTATTTTGGATGTCCGAACATTCCGAGGAGCTAACATCGACTCGGATCACTACCTTGTAGCAGCCAAGGTAAGAATGCGGATATCCACCACGCCACAACAATCCAGAAATACTGTGAAAAAATTTAATGTCGGAAGACTGCAATCGCAAGAGACCGCCAAGACCTTCGCACAACGCGTATCCCTTAACCTCTCGATTAACACCATACCACCAGCATCGAATGTCGAAGAGCAATGGCAATGATGCCAACAAGCCATTAGATCAGTCGCAACTGATGTGCTAGGTCTCTCGCGGCCACCAGCAAGAAACCCCTGGTTTGATGAGGAATGCCGACAGATGCTCGCAGCCAAGAATAAGGCCTACAAGGCTAAGCTGCAGGTGAACACGAGAGCTGCCATTGAGCTCCCTAGGCAGAGAAGAAAGGAAGAACACCGGTCTTTCAGAAAGAAGAAAAAATAGCAAGAAAAGCGCTCGATCGAGGATATAGAGAAGTGCCATTCCAGGAACGATGTTCGCAAGTTTTACCAAAGTGTAAAACGTCAAAGCCAAGGATTCAAGGCTCGAACAGAATCCTGTCGAGATGAACAAGGAGATATCGTTGTTGAGACACAGTCGATGCTGAGGATATGGAAGAACCACTTCTGCAGACTGTTAAACGGCGATGAAGAACAACATATCGCTGTCAGATAGAACGAACCATTTAATATTGGCAACGACAGCGAAAACTGCCAACCACCCGACCTAAGTGAAGTGAGGATAGCTATATCTAAGCTCAAGCTTAATAAGGCCGCCGGAAAGGACGGCCTTCCCGCTGAGCTTTATAAAGCTGGCGGAGATGACTTGGTAAGCAACATCCACCAACTCATAAGCCAAATCTGGTCGGTTGAAAGCATGCCTGAAGAATGGAATCTCAGCATCGTTTGCCCGATCCAAAAAAAAGGAGACCCTCTGAACTGCGCCAACTACAGAGGCATAAGTCTACTCAACATCGCTTACAAGATCCTATCTGCCGTAATATGTGAACGCCTGAAACCGTTTACCAGCAACCTGATCGGCCCTTATCAGTGTGGTTTTAGGCCAGGAAAGTCCACAATCGATCAAATTTTCACACTTCGGCAGATCCTGCAAAAAACCCAAGTAGTCCAAATCGATACCCACCACCTATTCATCGATTTCAAAGCCGCATACGACAGCATTTATAGAGACGAACTATACAGAGCCATGTCTAGTTTTGGTATGCCGTCCAAACTCGTCCGTTTGTGTAGGATGATGGAGAATTCTCGCTGCACCATCAGGGTCGGAAACGACCTTACCGACACATTAGATACCAAAAAAGGATTTAGGCAAGGCGATGCGCTGTCAGGTGACTTCTTCAATTTGATTCTTGAGAGGATTGTGCAAAACTCCCGAGCCAACACCAGAGGCACAATTTTCCAAAAATCGGTGCAACTACTAGCAAATGCCGACAATATTGACATCATTGGTAGGACTCAACGTGATGTCATAGCCACGTTTGCTAGTATAGAAAAGGATGCGGCAAAAATGGGTTTAACAGCAAATGAGGGTAAGACTAAGTATATGCTGTCAAAACGAAAGGACACACAACATCGACGAATTGGACAGAACGTCACCATTGACAGATATAACTTTGAGGTAGTACGGACTTTGTCTACCTCGGCTCCGCTATTAACTCTGACAACAACATCTCGTCAGAAATCAAACGAAGAATTACTCTTGCCAATCGCTGTTTCTTCGGGATAAGAAGGCAATTTAGTAGTAAAGCCCTCACTCGAACTACTAAGGAGATCCTATATAAGACCGTGATCATCCGAGTTCTGCTCTACGGCGCTGAAGCATGGACCGTATCAAAAGCGGATGAAGAAATCCTTAGTCGATTCGAGAGAAAAATTCTTCGGAAAATCTTCGGTCCCGTTTGCGTTGACGGGCTATGGAGACGAAGATTGAACCACGAACTCTACGAGCTGTACAGCGACATGTCTCTTGACAAAAAACTCCGCATTGGACGTTTCAGATGGCTAGGACGTGTAGAACGAATGGACATCAATACTCCGGTTCGCAGAGTCTTCGATTTCCAGCCAGATGTCGGACGCAGTAGAGGAAGACCTCGCCTTAAGTGGCGCGTACAAGTATAGAAATCGACCTCAACCAACTTGGAGTGCGCAACTGGAGGCAGTTAGCTAAGGACCGGGTTAATTGGAGAGGTGTGTTGGTTGAGGCCCAGTTCATCCCAGACTGTAGCGCCACTTCAGTAAAATAAGTATTCTCTCATTGAAGCAACAGTATTGCGAGACATTTCTAGCTGTCATGTCATCCGACTCCGATAATTTTGCTAATGTGGTGGAATTTAAGTAAAAATAGACAAAATAAAAGGAAATATTGGGTGCACCCCCCATCAACTAATTTATTTAATCATGGTGGAGATATATGCTCAAGGGAACTCGGAGCACACCCTACCCAATTTCAAAATTGTCATAGAATGAGCCTTGAAACTTTTGAGACTCTTTTAAAGCTTGTAAAATAAATAGAGGAATATATTTCCAATATTTCTACAAAATTTGTATTGCAATCTGCATCGTCCTACATATTTCCCAAATTATAAAAAAACGCAGTAAACGCAAAAGCCTCTAGCGACCAGTCACTACTCACAAATATTGATACTACGATGCGCTTTTCAACATACGCTGTGTATCGCCGCAGCAATAATATTGTCGCAATCAGCAATATTTTCCTTTCAACCGTTATTGAGTTGCTTTAATGTGTTTCAATATCTTATTTGATTCAATATCGCATGCTCCCTTTTGACAGTTGCTTACTTGCTTGTTGCCCCAGTGGGAGTACCGCCATAAGGCCCAATGCTATAGCCTAATATAGAGCAATGTCGATTCCCAACAAGTAAACGAAGACCACACATTAAGTGACGCGCACAAGTAGAAATCGACCTCAACCAACTTAAAGTGCGCACCTAGAGGTGGTTAGCCGGGCTTATTAATAACATTCATGTTAGTTGGGGCAGAGGTTCACCTCATTTAAGATTTAATAAAACAAATTTAGAAATCCATTTCAAGAACACGTTCTCACCTTTAAATTTCTCCACTTGTCCGGAACTATTGACAGATAAATCGCTTCCAAAAGGTAAAACACGGATTTCATGAGAAACACAAAAAAATCATAGACCAGAACTAGGAATCCCTTCAAAGGGTGACCATCAAGTAATTCAGTCATTTCTCAAAAAAAAAAAAAAACTTTCTCGCAATAATTTGACAAAACAATTTGTTTCACAAACACCGGAAGCCCACGTGAGCTGGACACAGTCACCCGAAAACGTATGCGCTGCACAAAGAAGAAAGTTAATTGCAGGCTGTTGGCCACTTCACTAGAATACCTCACGAAACCACAGCACGTACCTACAATTAATTTGCCTAGCCGCCTATGGAAAAAAAAAGATACAGTCGCGCCGTAGGAATTCGTAAGCTCTGCTTAGGCTGGCACTCCCGTATAACTCGGAACCGTATTACCAACAACGTCGACGTCTCACACAAAACTAACTCTACTCGACAAACTGTCGTCGCTGGCTTAGCACCACACGGTTCATATATCTGACGAGTGTCATGAGTGTGACGAGAATTCACAATCGTTGGTATCTATCTATGACTACGGGTCTGCGATGGGGCACCAGGCAGGTTAGTAACTATTTCCTTCTATAACCTAGTATTAGGCAACGATTAAGATACAAGCTTATCCATTCATAGACTGAAAAGCATGTTTATAGATACTCCACATCGTAGGTGAAGATGACAATATGAAGATAAAGCCACGCTCGCTTTCATGGCACTTCCAGATTCCATCGCACAATGGGATTTGTTGTTTGTTTACAAAGCTTTCAGTTTAAAATCCACTTACGTCTAACTATGCCCGCTAGGCAAAGCGGCTTAGTTCAATGGGCCATTAAATTTGGACAAATTTACATTTTGTATCTTCTCAGAAAAAAAATACTATTGACGATGTTTATTGTTTGCTGTTTGCAAATAAGTTTGACAAGACTAATAGCATGCAAAGTTGTTGGTCTTTGGGATTAGCTTTGATGAGTAACGGATGGACCAATTATTCGCAAACGTTTTGTTGTAACACTTGGTTCGATAACCTGCATTTTGAAACATCTTATACAAAAGCATTTGCCAATTCGATTTTTTTTTTTGACAAAATTAATATTTTTAGGTTATGTATAAGAAACTGCACTTTGCGCTATGGCTGCAGAGCAGATTGCCTGCCTAATTTGATTGTGTGAATAGGGAAAGTTTTTAATTTACATTTTTGATTTATGCCCCAAGCTGAGTTCTATTTTTGCCGGTGCTTAAGGATAGTGATGCGATTATATGAGGACACAAGCGTTCTCACTCTAGCCTCTCACTATCAACTCCTACTCTCACCTCCACGCTGGTGACTGGTGGGTGCCTAGTACCTCGACTGGAGATGGGGTATTGAACCCCTGTGGAAGGTCGTTGTTGGCAGCAAACGAGAGAGGGGCGAGGAGTGTCCTCTCACTAAGGCACTCACTCTCAGGCGGCAGCGGAGGAATTCCCTAGATGGAGTCAACGGTGGCGCCTACAGCTCCAGTTTGATCGAACTGGTAGTGAAATTCCTATATGAGCTGCTTCGACATATTTGAACACCAGGTCTATAGGGATTTCCAATACTGAGTCAGGGTATTGGAAAAGAGTTGGTGGCGGAGCAGCACTCAATGGGTCAACGGCAGTGCTCATATCCCAAAAATGGGCTACTGACATCGGTATTTTTCCGACCCGCTGTCCTAGGGTCAAAACAAGGGCCTGGCCCTCCAGGTTGGGGGTTGGGGGTTGTGCCCATCCACGGAGAAAAACTATTGTTACGAAGCAACCAATAGCCTCGGAAAGGACTGATATTATTGTTGACGACCAAGCTAAACGAAAAAAGGACAACGACGTTCGTATCTGCACCTGGAATGTGAGAACATTAAACAGGAGAGGTGCAGCGAACAACTAGCGGAAGCCCTAAACTGCTACAAAGCAGACATTACTGCCATCCAGGAAATACGATGGGATGGGCCGGGCAAAAAGAGGATGAAAAACTGACATCTACTATGGACCGTGTTATAGTGAGCAGAAACATCGACTATTTGGATGCAGATTTGTTATAGGTGCCAGACTTAGGCAAGAAGTCTTATTTTTTTCAAGACATTAGCGAACGCATTGTAACAATCCGCATCAAGGCCAAATTCGCCAACATAGGCCTTATATGGTCTCATGCTCCGACGGAGGAAAAGATGATACAACTAAGGATTGCTTATCTACGAGCTCCTCGACAAAACCTATGAGCGACTACCGAAGTACGATGTTAAAATCGTGCTGGGAGATTTTAACGCAAAGGTAGGAAGCGAAGACATCTTTAGAAGTATTGTCGGAAAACAAAGCCTACACGACAACACGTCTGGTAACGGACTTAGGCTAATTGACTTCGCTACGAAACGAAATGCCACTATAGCCAGCACACGGTTTCCTCACCTCGATATCCACAAGGGGACATGGCGGTCTCCAGATCAACGAACAGTCAACCAAATTGATCACATTGCGATAGACAAGAGGCACGCATCCAGTATTTTGGATGTCCGAACATTCCGAGGGGCTAACATGGACTCGGAACACTACCTTGTTGTAGTCAAGGTAAGGATGCGGTAAGCTGCCATTGAGCTCTATAGACAAAGAAGAAGGGAAGAACATCAGCTTTTCAGAATGAAGAAAAAAGAGCAAGAAAAGCGCGCGATCGGAACTAACAGGAACGATGTTCGCAAGTTTTACCAAAGTGTAAAACGTCAAAGCCATGGATACAATGCTCGAACAGAATCCTGTCGAGATGAACAAGGAAATATCGTAATTGAGACACAGTCGATGCTGAGGATATGAAAGAACCACTTCTGCAGACTGTTAAACGGCGATGACGAACAACATTCCGCTGTCAGGCAGACCGAACCATTTAATATTGGCAACGACAGCGAAAACTGCCAACCACCCGACCTAAGTGAAGTGAGGATAGCTATATCTATACTCAAGCTTAATAAGGCCGCCGGAAATGACGGCCTTAACGCTGAGCATTATAAAGCTGGCGGAGATGACTTGGTAAGCAACATCCACCAACTGATAAGCAAAATCTGGTCGGTTGAAAGCATGCCTGAAGAATGGAATCTCAGCATCGTTTGCCCGATCCACAAAAAAGGAGACCCTCTGAACTGCGCCACTATTTTTTTTTTTTTTTTTTTTTTGAAATTCATTTTTATTTTTATTTAACTTATAACTAACTTACATGCTAGACAAAAATTAATAAAAACTAGCCTACTTATCTACTAACTTAACTAACTTACTTATCCTCTGCGGATATCCTAAATTAAACACTAACAACTTAAAAACTAATGCCTTTCGGCCTAAAATCTAATTTAATTATTTTAAAATAAATTTATCTTTTTTCTTGACCAAGAAACATTTTTTTTTAAAAAACTTGGTGTCATGTGTTTTTTTTTTATTTTTATTAAACTTACTTACTAATTAAAACTACTTATGAACTAACTAAAACTACTTAGAACTAATTAAAACTACTTAAAAATAACTTAAAACTAGAACAGCCACAGCAAGCATTTTTTTTTTTTTTTTTTTTTTTTTTTTTTTTGTATTTTTTTTTTTTTTTTTTTTTTTTGTGCCACCCCGACTGTTTTTCTTAACCTAACCTTAAGTGAAACCTTAGATATATGAAAGTCGGCCATACTTCAAAATGAAAGTCAGGAGTCAACTACCTATAGCTAATCTTGCAGCCACCACAACAGGTTCTCCTGTTGCAACCTACTCCGACGGTCCCAATCGGACACACTCCTGCTGAACCGCAGGCGCTCTCCTCCGCCCTGAGCAACTACGTCTCGGTCGTACAGGAGCCGCCTATCCACAGTTCGTCGGAAGACGTGGTAGATTAGCGGAACCGCCGATCTGTCCTGTATCAGCCCTCGACTATCCAAAAATAGGAAAGCTTCAGGCGGAATAGAGCCGCTTAAACGCGCACTTTCAAAATATTCATCATTGGGGTAGAAGGCCCCAAAGATGAGACTATTGCTCGAGGTCATCGCTCTTGCCGCGTGAAACCGAATGAGTTTCACCAGAAAATTGTCTATCCTGTTTATGTTGGCCCCGTTGTATAGGACCTGGTTGGAATAGTATTTTGTGTAGTCAGATACTGGTGTTCTGTGAAGTCCAAGGCAGCTTCTCAAACACTGCCTCTCAAACACCCGTATCTTTTCCATTTGAGATGGGGCAACGTTGAACCACACCGGGCACCCATAGGCAATCATCGGTCTGATAAGAGACATGTAGCAAATCACCTTCACCCTGCTGTCAAGACGGCTGCTATAAAACAATCGTCTTGTCAGGGCAAATGCTCCCCTAGCTCTCGCCAGAGCAGCATCTACATGTCTTCCGAAATATAGATACTGATCCAGCCAGATGCCAAGGTACTTTACTACACTTTTGCTCGCCAGTGGATGTCCGTTTGGTCCAACGATCACCAGCTTGCGCCAGTTCTTTCTCGTAACTGCGCCACTATCTGCCGTAATATGTGAACGCCTGAAACCGTTTACCAACAACCTGATCGGCCCTTATCAGTGTGGTTTTAGGCCAGGAAAGTCCACAATCGATCAAATTTTCACACTTCGGCAGATCCTGGAAAAAAACTCAAGAAGTCCAAATCGATACCCACTACCTATTTATCGATTTCAAAGCCGCATACGACAGCATTTATAGAGACGAACTATACAGAGCCATGTCTAGTTTTGGGGTACCGTCCAAACTCGTCCGTTTGTGTAGGATGACGATGGAGAATTCTCGCTCCACCATCAGGGTCGGAAACGACCTCACCGATACATTCGATACCAAAAAGGATTTAGGCAAGGCGATGCGCTGTCATGTGACTTCTTCAATTTGATTCTTGAGAGGATTGTGCAAAACTCCCGAGCCAACACCAGAGGCACAATTCTCCAAAAATCGGTGCAACTACTAGCATACGCCGACGATATTGACATCATTGGTCTGACTCACAGGGATGTCATCGCAACGTTTGCTAGCATAGAGAAGGAAGCGGCAAAAATGGGTTTAGCTGTAAATGAGGGTAAGACTAAGAATATGCTGTCAACACGAAGGGACACACAACATCGACGAATTGAACAGAACGTCACCATTGACAGATATACCTCGGCTCCGCTATTAACTCTGACAACAACATCTCGTCAGAAATTAAACAAAGAATTACGAGCTATGGAGACAGAGATTTAATCAGAACTATACAAGCTGTACTACAGCGACTGTAGCGCCGCTTAAGTAAGTAAGTATTCCTTATCTCGTCAAGTCCAAAGAGTTTGTTCTTTGTATTCTGTGCAATAAATTGCTATCATCCACAATTTGTAGGGCTGTATTGTTGATACGTCCGATTTGTCGGTTTCTATTCTTTCACTCAAAGCTTCTATAGGAATTCCGAGATCCTTTTTGGGTATCGGCCTATCTAATATCGTTTACAAAAGGTATTTGGACCAAGTTTAGGAACATTTTGGCAAGTCTCTAGTTTTCTTAAAATTTAGTTTCCTTGAGGGCGATCCTACATTTCCTGTTCAATTCATTGACTTTATTCAGTGCGTTTTGAAGTCGTTTCTTCGTTCGTATTCGAATCGCTAGCTTCATAGGTGTGGTATTCCTTTCATACGCATACGCTTTCTTTCCACAAGTGTGTATTTCTTGGTACCTTGTTTTCTTCCTTTGAGCAGATCTTTCTCTTTCTTGTGATCGTGATAGAGAAGATTAATTTCGTTAAGCTTGATTCGGAGTAAATTATTTTCTTCCATAAACCTTTTTTTTCTTGCTGAGTGCTTGTTTTCGCGCCCTGGCACTCCCGGCGTACTTTTCCACAGGGTTGTTCAATCTTGGTGTTTCCGATTTCGTTCGATCTCGCGTTCTCTTATGCTGTTTGTAAATGGTTCATTGAGTTACAGTAAGTGGCTCTCCTTCCCAGAATCCTTACTTACTTACTTAAGTGGCGCTACAGTCCGGGATGAACCTGGGCCTCAACCAACATGCCTCTCCAATTAGCCCGGTCCTTAGCTAACTGCCTCCAGTTGCGCACTCCAAGTTGGTTGAGGTCGGTTTCTACTTGTGCGCGCCACTTAAGGCGAGGTCTTCCTCTACTGCCTCCGACATCTGGCTAGAAATCGGAGACTCTGCGAGCCGGAGTATTGGTGTCCATTCTTTCTACATGTCCTAGCTATCTTAAACGTCCAATGCGGAGTTTTTTGACTAGGGGTATGTCGCTGTACACCTCGTAGAGTTCGTGGTTGAATCTTCGTCTCCATAGCCCGTCAACGCAAACAGGACCGAAGATTTTACGAAGAAATTTTCTCTCGAATCGACCAAGGATTTCTTCATCCGCTTTTGATACGGTCCATGCTTCAGCGCCGTAGAACTGGGATGATCAGGGTCTTATATAGGATCTCCTTTGAAGTTGGAGTGAGGGCCTCACTATTAAATTGCCTTCTTAGCCCGAAGAAACAGCGATTGGCAAGATTAATTCTTCGTTTGATTTCTGGCAAGGTGTTGTTGTCAGAGTTTATAGCGGAGCCGAGGTAGACAAAGTCCCGTACTACCTCAAAGTTATATCTGTCAATGGTGACGTTCTGTCCAATGAATCAATTTGTGATCAATTTGGTTGACCGTTCGTTGATCTGGAGACCGCCATGTCCCCCGTGTAAAGGCTATAGTGGCATTTCGTTCCGTAACGAAGTAAATTAGCCTAAGTCCTTTACCAGACGTGTTGTCGTGTAGGCTATATTTTCCGACAAAACTGCTAAAGATGCCTTCTCTTCCTACCTTTGCGTTAAAATCTCCCAGCACGATTTTAACATCGTACTTTGGTAGTCGCTCATAGGTGTTGTCAAGGAGCTCGTAGAAGCAATCCTTAGCTATATCATCTTTTTCTTCCGTCGGAGCGTAAGCGCATATAAGGCTTATGTTGGCGAATTTGGCCTTGATGCGGATTGTTACAATGCGTTCGCTAATGTCTTGGAAACATAAGACTTCTTGCCTAAGTCTGGCACTTACAACAAATCCGCATCCGAATAGTCGCTGTTTCTGCTCACTATAACACGGTACGTAGTAGATGTCACAGTTTTTCATCCTCTTTTTGCCCGGCCCATCCCATCGTATTTCCAGGATGGCAGTAATGTCTGCTTTGTAGCAGTTTAGGGCTTCCGCTAGTTGTTCGCCTCCACCTCTCCTGTTTATTGTTCTCACATTCCAGGTGCAGATACGAACGTCGTTGTCCCTTTTTCGTTTAACATGGTCGTCAACAATAATATCAGTCCTTTCCGAGGCTAAGTATTGGTTGCTTCGTAACATAATTTATTTTCCGTGGATGGGTTAGTTCACCCAAAGCACAACCGCAACCTGGAGGGCCAGGCCCTTGTTTTCACCCTAGGACTGCGGGCCGGAAAAAAGACCGATGTCAGTAGCCCATTTGGGATATGAGCGCTGCCGTTGACCCATTGAGGGCTCCTCCGCCACCAACTCTTTTCCAATACCCTGGCTCAGTATTGGAAATCCCTATAGACCTGGTGTTCAAATATGTCGAAGCAGCTCTATAGGGATTTCACTACCAGTTCGATCAAACTGGAGCTGTAGGCACCACCGTTGACTCCATCTAGGGAATTCCTCCGCTGCCGCCTGAGAGTGAGTGCCTTAGTGAGAGGACACTTATCCCCCTCTCTCGTTTGCTGCCACCAACGACCTTCCACAGGGGTTTAATACCCCATCTCCAGTCGAGGTACTAGGCACCCACCAGTCACCAGCGTGGAGGTGAGAGTAGGAGTTGATAGTGAGAGGCTAGAGTGAGAACGCTTGTGTCCTCATATAATCACATCACTATCCTTAAGCACCGGCCGGTCATAAAGATTCTTAAATCTTGCTCATCCATTTATTTGTTTTAGGAAAGTTTTTATTTTTTCAAAAATGAAAGCAAGCATATAATTTTAAAAGAAAGCTCCGAGATGTAACTTTTGAATGACGAGATGCTATCATTTCCAGCGCTCCACAATACGAAAGAAAAGATAATTCAATATTGCTTAGATTAATGCCACAGAATAACATTCTTATCTCTCCCAATGATTGTTGATAATACGAATAAAGAACTTTGATTCGACTTTAAACTTTGATTCTGCGAAATTTGCAAAATTATACAGAATTTCATGGCCTCCGTGGCGCAATTGGTTAGCGCGTTCGGCTGTTAACCGAAAGGTTGGTGGTTCGAGTCCACCCGGGGGCGAAATATTTTTTTGTTAAATATTAATCGGTATTATGGTTTTGTAACTAACTAACTATTGCAATTCCTTGTCGTTTAGGTGTGTTTCAAACAGAAAACAATTTATCCTATCTCATAGGTGTATATTAGTCTTGATAGATAGTTTGGAACATAGAGAAATAATTAAGCTAGATATAGGTTTTGTTAGGTGAGGTGGCTGCACGCGGAACGCGTGCACACTTAGACCAAGAAGGTCCGTTGTGGAAAACCAGTTACGGGAGCAGGCGTCAAGGGTAGACTATATCTACTCCTTGTTGCCGAGCTTAATGCAAAATAGATCGTAATGGGCGCGCTGTCAGAGAGACCCTTAAAAATCCTGGCTGTGAATGTAAATTCATTGATTAGGATTGAACGTAGAGCTAATCTGTTCAAATTGTTAAAAGACCAAAGTCCCGATGTGCTTATGGCTAGCGAAACTAAGCTAAACCAGAAGCATAAATTGACTAATGGTAAATACAATATCGGAAGAAGAGACCGGCCCAACTCCACTCAAGGAGGCGGAGTCGCTATCTTTATACGAAAAGTCATTAGTTATAAAGTCATATATAGTGGTGAAGTGCGCCAAATCCGGGTGCTGGAAGCCTGCATTCATATGCATTCCTCTCCAACAAGGGAAGCGACTGTATGTGATAGCGGCCTACGCACCGGAAGCACCTCAGCCTACACTTTTCACAACAGAGCTCGGAAAACTTTTCGAATCTCTGAGACTGAACTCAGTGGATAACTTTTATCTTTTGGCTGGAGATTTAAATGCCAAACACGAAGATTGGGGAAATCAAATACAAAATCCTCGGGGTAACCATCCATTACAATGTTAGGATCGACATTCTCGCCACAGATAGGCCATCGTTTCCGAGAAGCGGTGCTTTTCTGGATCTTTTACTGCGAGACACAAGACTGACTGTTACTGACAAAGTAGGTCAACCCGCGAAACTGTTTACAGACGATCGAGTACGACAGTGACCACTGCGGACTCGCCGCCGTAATACAGCTTTCGAACGAGCTTGTGGCGTTGGAGGAGTATGTGCCTGTGCATTCTTACAACTACGGAAACATGCGCTGGCCACGTTTTACCAAAGCCTTATCAAGAGAACTACGTTCAAGGGACATACTACCACCAAACAACCGAAATCTGACAAACAACGAAATCGACGACTACTTACAACAAATGGACGAATCGATCCAAAGGACAATGAACAGGACGATTCCAAAATACAAAGAACGTGATATAACGTCTTCGTACAGAAACGCGACCATTGACGCACTGCACAGACAAAAAAGCGGACCTCTGACAAGACTAAAAAACTTGTACAGACGACTGACAAATCCACGTGACCCGGAGATTAGAACACTGATGGCGTCGATCAAAAACATCAACCAATTGATCAAGGAGAACTATCGGTTGTCCATTAATTTGTTTTGGAATAACCGAATTCGGGCCGTGAATTCCAGCGACCCAAGTATGTTTCCACAAATTAATAAGTTCTTTAGGAGGAAAGGTCATAACGACCTTCCGTGTATTAAGCTCCAACAAACAACTGACAATACAAACATACTTTTGACAGCAGGAATCGATCCAGGGGAAGCCGTCTTCAACGACGATTTCTATGTTATTGAAGATCCTCAGGAGAAAGTGGAGGCAGTGGGAGCTGTTTTTCAGGAAGTGTATAAGGTGAATGATAGCATTCGCCCGAACCGCGTCCTGGAAAACAATGCCCTGCTCCATCACTTCTACCTCAGAAATGACATAACGCAATGGCGATCTGAGAACCGCGGTTTCATCGAGGTCATCCGAACTCTTTTGCAGCGGGACTTCGATAAGATCCAGAGATATTGTGATGAATGGAAGTTGAAAATCAACTTTCAGAAATCGGAAACTATTCTGTTTAGGACACCGTTGCCTAAGGCCTCTAGGGATACAAGAAAGAACTGGCGCAAGCTGGTGATCGTTGGACCAAACGGACATCCTACTTACTTACTTACTTAAGTGGCGCTACAGTCCGGAATGAACCTGGGCCTCAACCAACATGCCTCTCCAATTAGCCCGGTCCTTAGCTAACTGCCTCCAGTTGCGCACTCCAAGTTGGTTGAGGTCGGTTTCCACTTGTGCGCGCCACTTAAGGCGAGGTTTTCCTCTACTGCGTCCGACGTCTGGCTGGGAATCGAAGACTCTGCGAGCCGGAGTATTGGTGTCCATTCTTATTACATATCCTAGCCATCTCAAACGTCCAATGCGGAGTTTTTTGACCAGGGGCATGTCGCTGTACAGCTCGTATAGTTCTTGGTTGAATCTTCGTCTCCATAGCTCGTCAACGCAAACGGGACCGAAGATTTTTCGAAGAATTTTCCTCTCGAATCTACCAAGGATTTCTTCATCCGCTTTTGATACGGTCCATGCTTCAGCGCCGTAGAGCAGGACTGGGATGATCAGGGTCTTATATAGGGTTTCCTTAGTAGTTCGAGTGAGGGCTTTACTACTAAATTGCCTTCTTAACTCGAAGAAACAGCGATTGGCCAGAGTATTTCTTCGTTTGATTTCTGACGAGATGTTGTTGTCAGAGTTAATAGCGGAGCCGAGGTAGACAAAGTCCCGTTCTACCTCAAAGTTATATCTGTCAATGGTGACGTTCTGTCCAATTCGTCGATTTTGTGTGACAGCATATACTTAGTCTTACCCTCATTTACTGCTAAACCCATTTTTGTCGCTTCCTTCTCTATACTAGCAAACGTGGTTATGGCATCACGTTGAGTCCTACCAATGATGTCAATATCGTCAGCGTATGCTAGTAGTTGCACCGACTTTTGGAAAATTGTGCCTCTGGTGTTGGCTTTGGAGTTTTGCACAATCCTCTCAAGAATCAGATTAAAGAAGTCACATGACAGCGCATCGCCTTGCCTAAATCCTTTTTTGGTATCGAATGTGTCGGTGAGGTCGTTTCCGACCCTGATGGTGCAGCGAGAATTCTCCATCGTCATCCTACACAAACGGACGAGTATAGTTCGTCTCTATAAATGCTGTCATATGCGGCTTTGAAACCGATGAATAGGTGGTGGGTATCGATTTGGACTTCTTGAGTTTTTTCCAGGATCTGCCGAAGTGTGAAAATTTGATCGATTGTGGACTTTCCTGGCCTAAAACCACACTGATATAGGCCGATCAGGTTGTTGGTAAACGGTTGCACATATTACGGCAGATAGGATCTTGTAAGCGATGTTGAGTAGACTTATGCCTCTGTAGTTGGCGCAGTTCAGAGGGTCTCCTTTTTTGTGGATCGGGCAAACGATGCTGAGGTTCCATTCTTCAGGCATGCTTTCAACCGACCAGATTTGGCTTATGAGTTGGTGGATGTTACTTACAAAGTCATCTCCGCCGGCCTTATAAAGCTCAGCGGGAAGGCCGTCATTTCCGGCAGCCTTATTAAGCTTGAGTTTAGATATTGCTATCCTCACTTCACTTAGGTCGGGGGGTTGGCAGTTTTCGCTGTCGTTGCCAATATTAAATGGTTCGTTCTGCCTGACAGCGGAATGTTGTTCGTCATCGCCGTTTAACAGTCTGCAGAAGTGGTTCTTCCATATCCTCAGCATCGACTGTGTCTCAACTACGATATTTCCTTGTTCATCTCGACAGGATTCTGTTCGAGCCTTGTATCCTTGGCTTCGACGTTTTACACTTTGGTAAAACTTCCGAATATCGTTCCTGGAGTTGCACCTCTCTGTATCCTCGATCGCGCGCTTTTCTTGCTCTTTTTTTCTTCTTTCTGAAAAGCCGATGTTCTTCCCTTCTTCTTTGCCTATAGAGCTCAATGGCAGCTCTCGTCTTCACCTGCAGCTTAGCCTTGTAGGCCTCGTTCTTGGCTGCGAGCATCTGTCGGCATTCCTCATCAATCCAGGGGTTTCTTGCTGGTGGCCGCGAGAAACCTAGCACATCAGTTGCGGCTGATCTAATGGCTTGTTGGCATCGTTGCCATTGTTCTTCGACATTAGATGCTGGAGGTTTGGCGTTGCTGGCGTTGCGCGAAGGTCTTGGCTGTCTCTGGCGATTGCAGTCTTTTGACATTAAATTTTTTCCACAGTATTTCTGTTTTTTTTGTGGCGTGGTGGATATCCGCATCCTTACCTTGGCTACAACAAGGTAGTGGTCCGAGTCGATGTTGACCCCTCGGAATGTTCGGACATCCAAAATACTGGATGCGTGCCTCTTGTCTATCGCAATGTGATCAATTTGGTTTACTGTTCGTTGATCTGGAGACCGCCATGTCCCCTTGTGGATATCGAGGTGAGGAAACCGTGTGCTGGCTATAGTGGCATTTCGTTCCGTAGCGAAGTCAATTAGCATAAGTCCGTTGCCAGACGTGTTGTCGTGTAGGCTATATTTTCCGACAGTACTGCTAAAGGTGTCTTCTCTTCCCACCTTTGCGTTAAAATCTCCCAGCACGATTTTAACATCGTACTTCGGTAATCGCTCATAGGTTTTGTCAAGGAGCTCGTAGAAGCAATCCTTAGCTATATCATCTTTTTCTTCCGTCGGAGCGTAAGCGCATATAAGGCTTATGTTGGCGAATTTGGCCTTGATGCGGATTGTAACTTTGCGTTCGCTAATGTCTTGGAAACATAAGACTTCTTGCCTAAGTCTGGCACTTATAACAAAACCGCATCCGAATAGTCGCTGTTTCTGCTCACTATAACACGGTCCGTAGTAGATGTCACAGTTTTTCATCCTCTTTTTGCCCGGCCCATCCCATCGTATTTCCTGGATGGCAGTAATGTCTGCTTTGTAGCAGTTTAGGGCTTCCGCTAGTTGTTCGCCTGCACCTCTCCTGTTTAATGTTCTCACATTCCAGGTGCAGATACGAACGTCGTTGTCCTTTTTTCGTTTAGGGTCGTCAACAATAAAATCAGTCCTTTCCGAGGCTATTGGTTGCTTCGTAACAATATTTTTTTCTTTGGGTGATTAGTTAACCCAAAGCACAACCCCCAACCTGGAGGGCCAGTTCCAAATTTATTAGATACCCTAGGACACGGGGCCATTAGTATCCACCACGGGATTGAGCGCTGCCGTGGGCCTTTCGGTTCATCCGCCACCATCTCTGTTCAAGGGGCCTGACTAACCCTTGAAATTCCTAGACAACCTGTTGTCCGAATATGTCAGAGCAGCTCATCTAGGTTCGCTTGGGACAGTAGGCCGGGTATTCATCCGTGCCATTCTCACCAGGGTGTTTATAGTGTTGCTGTTTTTCGTCGTGTTATCAACACTCGCACTTATCGTTTAGCAAGTCAAATCCGGTTGGATGAGACCAGTGCCCCATGGTTACCACACGGAGGTAAAAATAAGCACATTTGATGTGTAGTCAGAGTTACAACACTGGGCATTGCCAAGTTAACGCCAATCAGAGTCTACCCTCGTTCTACAACACCCAACCATTTACACTGAAAGCTGTCATAATTTGAGTTTGGTTTTACTGGCTTTTTAAATTCTATTTCATAATAATATTTTATTTTGGGAAGAGTATGACTTAAGCATGCTTAATAAAAACAATAACCTCAAAGATCAGTTTTAAGAAAATCTAATAAAAGCGACTGAAAAGCTTCAATATTTTATTTGTGGTCGTCATTTGTATATACTGCGATAATAGGTGTCTCGACTTTTGACATTTAGTTCAGATCGTTTTTTTATTTTTAATGTCACCCTGTGTAGCCTCCGTGGCGCAATTGGTTAGCGCGTTCGGCTGTTAACCGAAAGGTTGGTGGTTCGAGTCCACCCGGGGGCGCAATAAATTTATTGCATAATTTTTGTGCAAAATATTTAATCGGTGTGACGTAAAAATGAATAAGGTTGGTATTCACCAACTGTAGCTATTAATGGCTGAACCAGGATATACGTTTTGGCGCGTTACGTTGGCAGACGCACCTAGTTGAACCATGTGAAATCAATGTTATCTATCACAATGTAGCTGTAGTTGAACTTCAACCTTCAAATTTTTTTTTTTATAATTTGCGCGCACTCAAGGGGCTATGAATACCCTTTATATGTTTTAACACAGTGCGGGCGTTAAGGAAATAAGGGGTAAGAAGAAAGGAGATACCGATGCACATTGGTTTAAAATGTCTGTAAGTTATAATGGAAAGGAAAAACAGAGTTTGGTAGAGCATTCCACATTCGTGTTGTTCGGTTTATGTACGAATCTCTGTATTTCAGCGTACGTCCGAAGATAGGCTTGAGGGTAAACTGGTTTGCATTCATTGCGTAACGAGTATTGCGGCCGAATTGTTGAATGGGAGGAATGCAGCTGGCTAATTCATTTGAACATTGGTTGTTCAAATAGCGATAAAACAAGGTAAGGCAGGAGATGTTTCGACGGTGTTCGAGCGAATCTAAGGAGTTCGCTATTCTTATGTCTCCTATAAGTTTTTTCGCACGCGTTTGAATCCTATCTAGTAGGTGCAATGTTGATTTTGGTGCACCTGACCAGACGTGGGCGTTGAATTCAAGTTTTGGGCGTATAAACGCTTTATATATTGTGGCCAGATCAGAGGGGGTGAAAATTTTCTGACATCGATTTAGGAAACCTAGACATTTCGCTGCGTTTTTAGCGACTTCGAATATGTGGTCGTTACTAACACACATACCTAGCATGGAAAGCTTTTCGGTTTCTTCGACGTAAGTGCCAATCATGGACAATGGCTCTAGATTTTGGTTTCGCTTTAATGACAGAAGACAGCATTGTGTTTTGGAAGCATCGAATTCCACTCTGTTGAATTTACCCCATTTGATAATGCTGTCAAGGTCGGAATTTAATGAGCTTAAAATATTTTGGCGTTTAGAGTCTACGTTCGAAGGTGAGGGACGAGGACCTAAAAATGAATATGAGAAGCTGAGGGTACTGTCATCAGCGAAGGAATGAATTGGATTAGAAGTTGCAGACAGGAGATCATTTATAAAAATGAGAAAGAGAGTCGGAGACAAAACTGAGCCTTGAGGGACACCAGCATTTATTTGGTGAGTTGTAGACTTGAAACCGTCCAAAACTACTTGAATTGAACGTTTCGAAAGATATTGTCTAATCCATAGAAGAAGAGTTTCATCGATTCCAAATGCACGCATTTTCGACAAAAGGGCTTGATGCCAAACCCTGTCAAATGTCTTTTAAATATCAAGCGCAACAATCTTGCTTTCGCCACCATGATGGATTGATTGGTTCCACTTTTCGGTGAGATATGTCATCAAATCACCAGTAGACCTGTTGCTGCGAAAACCATATTGCCGGTCATTGAGAAGTTTTCGTGTTTCGAGGTATTTCATAAGCTGACGGTTTATCAGCGTTTCCATTTCCTTGGAAAGAAGCGACGTAAGTGCAATTGGTCGGTAGTTGGAGAGAAGAAGATTCGCCTTTTTTTGGTACAGGCTAGACAAATGCTGTTTTCCATCTACTCGGAAAGATTCCTGATGAGTAGGATTGATAGAAAAGCTTACGCAGTGGTTTTGCTAGCGTGGAAGAACACCTCTTCAGAATGATGGGGGATATACCATCTGGACCAGCGGATTTGTGTATGTCAAGATCAAATAAAACTCTTGCAACTGTACGAGTACGAAAGTGAATTTGTCCCATAGAATGGTCTACGTTCTCAAGTACAGGAGGAGACTGAACACAATCTGGCAATGTAGAATTGGCTGCGAAATGCGCAGCAAGCAGATTGGCTTTGTCTAAAGAGCTGACAGCTGGAATGTCATTGTGAATGAGCGTCGGAATTGATGATGAGGCCGAATTTTTTATATTTTTAACAAATGAGTTAAAAGTTTTTACTACCTCTGGGACATTGTAGAATTTTTTGCCTCAACTTTAGGTCATAGAAGAACTTCACACGCTTTAAATGGGCATTACAGTCATTTCTGGCTTGTTTGAACTTTGCTCGGTTTTCCTCTGTTGGGTTGGTCTTGTACAACCGAAAGTTTGTCTCTCTCAACCTGATAGCTTCTTTGCAGCTCAAGTCATACCACCCTTTTGCCTTTGGTCTGATACTCTTGATTCTGTTGGGAATAAAAGATCTCATGCCAAAGAGAATGATATTTGATATCATATCAGCAGCAGCATCCACGTCACTATCGAGGAAACATAGTGACCAGTTAAAATTCCTAAAAAAAACTGTTTAATGCTTCCCAATTGGCTTTCTCGTATTGCCATACAGTTTTTTTGGGAATTTGCTCTTTAACTGTGTGGTTGGAGCACGAGAAATTTGTTGATACAGTGGTCTGACGAACCTAGAGGCGATAATACATTGATGGTGTATTTATCAGGGTGAGAGGTAAGAAACAAGTCCAGGGTGTTGGCGGCTTGACTGTTAATATCCGGTATGCGTGACGGCTCATTTACAAGCTGTGTTAGGTTGTTTACCTCAGCAAAGATCTCAACATACCTTCCTTCGGGTGTTGTCTGTCCAGAATGTTGAAGCCACGTAGAATTGTGTACATTGAAATCGCCCGCAATGACGATTTCAGTGTAAGGATGCAGGGATACAATTCTAGAGATGGAGTCAGACAGTGCACCAAACTCGTTAAGGGTTGAATTACTGTCAAGGTTTGGGCTTCTATAAATGAAACAGTAGTGGATTAAATGCCTACGGACATGGAATTTCAGCCATATAAAATTAAATGTTGAATTTGGTAGGCTATTTATTTGAATCGATAGTTTGAACCTTGCAATTTAATGTTTAAAGATAATTTCATGCAAATGTTGACCGCGGCTGCGTCTCAGGTAGCCCATCCGCTGAGTCCAATTTTGGCATACTCTTTCACACATATCGGCCGTTATCTCACGAATGAATGCATGGATGTTGGCTTCCAGTGCGTCAATCGAAGCGGGCTTGTCCCTATAGACATTAGCCTTGACATACCCCCACAAAAAATAATCTAATGGTGTCAAATCGCACGATCTAGGCGGCCAATTGACCGGCCCGAAACGTGAAATTAACTGTTCACCAAACTCGCCTCGCAATTGCGCCATTGTTTCGCGTGCTGTGTGGCATGTGGCACCGTCTTGTTGAAACTACATATCATGCAAGTCAAGAACTTCCATTTCGGGCAAAAAAAAGTTTGTTATCATCGCTCGGTAGCGTTCACCATTGACAGTAACGCTGCGATTCGCATCATCTTTGAAGAAATATGGCCCAATAATGCCGCCGGCCCATAAACCGCACCAAACAGTGGCTTTTTCGGGATGCATTGGTAGCTGTTGCAATGCTTCTGGCTGATCTTCACTCCAAATGCGGCAATTTTGCTTATTTACGTACCCATTCAACCAAAAATGAGCCTCATCGCTGAACACAATTTTTCGATAAAAAAGCGGATCCTCGGCCAGCTTTCCAAGAGCCCATTCACCAAAAATTCGGCGTTGTGGTAGGTCGGCTGGCTTTAGTTCTTGCACCAGCTGTATCTTAAAAGGCTTTACGCCCAAATCCTTCCGCAAAATTTTCCACGTAGTGCTGTAACAAAGGCCTAACTGCTGGGAACGGCGCCGAATCGACATTTCGCGGTCTTCTGTCACACTAGCTGATACGGCCGCAATATTTTCTTCACTACGCACAGTACGTAAACGTGTTGGTGGTTTAATGTCCAACAAAGTAAATTTGGTGCGAAATTTGGTCACAATCTTCCGAATAGACTGCTCAGAAGGTCGAGAATGCCGATTATAAAATGGAAGCAGCGCGCGATGAACATTTCGAACCGAGCACGAATTTTGATAGTAAAATTCAATAATTTGCAAGCGTTGTTCATTTGTAAGACGATCCATGGTTAAATTGCAAACTAAACTGAAGCTGTTTGACAGTGACACAAGGTAAAAAAAAATCGTGGAACCCGATGAAAAGTTAATTGATCCTTGCGAGCGTCACACCGGAGAGAGCATAGATGTTAGTGCCTCCGTAGTCGTATTCATTACCCACCCTTAGTATCCGTCCAAAAGATAAAACTTTTATTCAGATACTCCGTGGTTACCTTCCGACTAAATTTAAGTAACCCCTTGTGTTGAATTATTGGGTCAACGACCCCTCAGTCCCTACTGTAGATTACCTTCATATTCTTTCACATCCGAAATTACCAGTACTTACTCCATCTTCATCTTCCTAGAACTTCAAAATAAGTGCCCATGAACAAGGAAAAGAATTTCAACCCTTGCATTTAAACAGTTTCGTACATTTTTCGATAACAATTGATTTTATTCAAACGAAAAAATTATTAAATTTAATTTGCAATTAACCCAAAAAACAAAAAAAAAAAAAAAGGAAATTGAAAAAAAAAACAAAAATGTAATAAAATTTAAAAAAAAAAAAATAAATTTCCAAATATTTAAAGTAAAATTAATTTAATAGGTATAACCTTTGCATAAAAAGGATATATATGTATATCTATATGATTATACTGATGTAGATATTCTTAAATACATTTTTTTTTTTTTTTTTTTTTTTGATTAATTTTTAAATTCATGTAGGTATTTGTATTTGTATCCCGATGAACTCTCTCGTGAACAAAAAAAAAAAATAACTAGTGCAGATATTGTTTATAGATGTGTATAACAAAAAAAAACTTACCCAGACTCCGGTTGATCCTGTGCACAGTATCCACTTGGGTCGATTAGTTGGTCACAATTTAACCTGCTTAAATTATCTAAAGTAACACAAAAAAAAACCACAGATATTCTTTACCGAGATTCAAGTAGCTTCTACTATTCATTTATTAAATTTTTTTTTTTTTTTTGGATGACTACATTTACATATATAGGTATACATATAAAGTGACTGGGTTAATGCTAAGTAAAAAAAAAAAAAAACAGTATGCAACAACTCAAAATTCAATTAAACTATGCTTCTTTGTATATCTTTTAATTTGCTTCTTTTTTTTTATTCAAATGTAAACAAAATGTTGTTTCTGATAACTGGTCACTTTTCTTCGGGTGGTGAGAATTCGATGAAACGCTGGAGCAGGTGGATTTCTTGACGATATAGGCTCCGGTCGGTTGAAGAGAAATTGAATCACGTCTCACGACGACGCGGTGAAAAACGGACACACAGATAATGCCTCTGCACAACGAGCGTATTTGATGGGATCGGCAAGGCATTCGCGAATCCACACAAATCAGGCACTTTCTTGGCGTGATGTATCCAATATAGGCTGGCTCTTTTCATAGCATGAACTATATAAAACCAATGGTTTAAGAAAAAAAAAACACTTTTCTCTCAGCATTTGTCAATGCTTACCACCTTACTCCTTTAGATCTTTGTAAGTCCCTCCCAGTAGGGAAATTTTAACAGAATGTACAACTGGGTTGTGATATTGGCTAAGCCACCCACAAGATTGATTGTTATGAGATCGTATTTATATTGGTTTGAAATGAATGCACGATCTCCATCAAACGCCCAATAACCCTTGCGGACGGAGTTTCTTACAAGTGAAGGTTCACGTTGATTGTCTAAAACAACTTGTCACAGGTGTTATGCCCGTATGACAAGCTAAATTATACGCACAACAAAAAAAAGTTCATTTTATTCGTATTTATTGTGTATTTGGGGGTTGGGTGGAGAACGACAGAATGCGTGTGTAACCGCGACGGAAAGTGAATCGGCACTTCAAATACCTACTTAGTTAAGTGGCGCTACAGTCCGGAATGAACCTGGGCCTCAACCAACATGCCACTCCAATTAGCCCGGTCCTTAGCTAACTGCCTCCAGTTGCGCACTCCAAGTTGGTTGAGGTCGGTTTCTACTTGTGCGCGCCACTTAAGGCGAGGTCTCGAGGAATCGAAGACTCTGCGAGCCGGAGTATTGGTGTCCATTCTTTCAACATGTCCTAGCCATCTTAAACGTCCAATGCGGAGTTTTTTGACTAGGGGTTTGTCGCTGTACAGCTCGTAAAGTTCGTGGTTGAATCTTCGTCTCCATCGTCTCCATAGCCCGTCAACGCAAACGGGACCGAAGATTTTCCGCTCGAATCGACCAAGGATTTCTTCATCCGCTTTTGATACCGTCCATGCTTCAGCGCCGTAGAGCAGGAATGGGATGATAGGATCTCCTTAGTAGTTCGAGTGAGGGCTTTACTACTAAATTGCCTTCTTAGCCCGAAGAAACAGCGATTGGCAAGAGTAATTCTTCGTTTGATTTCTGACGAGATGTTGTTGTCAGAGTTAATAGCGGAGCCGATGTAGACAAAGTCCCGTACTACCTCAAAGTTATATCTGTCAATGGTGACGTTCTGTCCAATTCGTCGATGTTGTGTGTCCTTTCGTGTTGACAGCATATCCTTAGTCTTACCCTCATTTACTGCTAAACTCATTTTTGCCGCTTCCTTCTCTATACTAGCAAACATGGCTATGACATCACGTTGAGTCCTACCAATGATGTCAATATCGTCGGCGTATGCTAGGAGTTGCACCGATTCTTGGAAGAGTGTGCCTCTGGTGTTGGTTCGGGAGTTTTGCACGATCCTCTCCAGAATCAAATTAAAGAAGTCACATGACAGCGAATCGCCTTGCCTAAATCCTTTTTTGGTATCGAATGTGTCGGTGAGGTCGTTTCCGACCCTGATGGAGCAGCGAGAATTCTTTATCGTCATCCTACACAAACGGACGAGTTTGGGCGGTATACCAAAACTAGACATGGCACTGTACAGTTCGTCTCTATAAATGCTGTCTTATGTGGCTTTGAAATCGATGAATAGGTGGTGCGTATCGATTTGGACTTCTTGAGTTTTTTCCAGGATCTGCCGAAGTGTGAAAATTTGATCGGTTGTGGACTTTCCTGGCCTAAAAGCACACTGATAAGGGCCAATCAGGTTGTTGGTAAACGGTTTCAGACGTTCACATATTACGGCAGATAGGATCTTGTAGGCGATGTTGAGGAGACTTTTGCCTCTGTAGTTGGCGCAGTTCACAGGGTCTCCTTTTTTGTGGATCGGGCAAACGATGCTGAGGTTATATTCTTCAGGCATATTTTCATCCGACCAGATTTGGCTTATGAGTTGGTGGATGTTACTTACCAAGTCATCTCCGCCGGCCTTATAAAGCTCAGCGGGAAGGCCGTCATTTCCGGCAGCCTTATTAAGCTTGAGTTTAGATATTGCTATCCTCACTTCACTTAGGTCGGGTGGTTGGCAGTTTTCGCTGTCGTTGCCAATATTAAATGGTTCGTTCTGCCTGACAGCGGAATGTTGTTCGTCATCGCCGTTTAACAGTCTGCAGAAGTGGTTCTTCTATATCCTCAGCATCGACTGTGTCTCAACTACGATATTTCCTTGTTCATCTCGACAGGATTCTGTTCGAGCCTTGTAGCCTTGGCTTTGACGTTTTACACTTTGGTAAAACTTGCGAACATCGTTCCTGGAGTGGCACCTCTCTATATCCTCGATCGCGCGCTTTTCTTGCTCTTTTTTCTTCTTTCTGAAAAGCCGATGTTCTTCCCTTCTTCTATGCCTATAGAGCTGCTCTCGTCTTCACCTGCAGCTTAGCCTTGTAGGCCTCGTTTTTGGTTGCGAGCATCTGTCGGCATTCCTCATCAAACCAGGGGTTTCTTGCTGGTGGCCGCGAGAAACCTAGCACATCAGTTGCGGCTGATCTAATGGCTTGTTGGCATCGTTGCCATTGTTCTTCGACATTAGATGCGCGTTCGACATTATTTTTTTCACAATATTTCTGTTTTTTTGTGGCGTGGTGGATATCCGCATCCTTACCTTGGCTACAACAAGGTAGTGGTCCGAGTCGATGTTGGCCCCTCGGAATGTTCGGACATCCAAAATACTGGATGTATGCCTCTTGTCTATCGCAATGTGATCAATTTGGTTGACTGTTCGTTGATCTGGAGACCGCCATGTCCCCTTGTGGATATCGAGGTGATGAAACCGTGTGCTGGCTATAGTGGCATTTATTTCCGTAGCGAAGTCAATTAGCCTAAGTCCGTTGCCAGACGTGTTGCCGTGTAGGCTATATTTTCCGACAGTACTGCTAAAGATGTGTTCTCTTCCAACCTTTGCGTTAAAATCTCCCAGCACGATTTTAACATCGTACTTTGGTAGTCGCTCATAGGTTTTGTCGAGGAGCTCGTAGAAGCAATCCTTAGTTATATCGTCTTTTTCCTCCGTCGGAGCATGAGCGCATATAAGGCCTATGTTGGCGAATTTGGCCTTGATGCGGATTGTTACAATCCGTTCGCTAATGTCTTAGAACATAAAACTTCTTGCAAGTGTCGAAATTAATTTAGAGGGATAAATAAGTGAAGACTTAAGGTTAATGAAAGGTCAAAAATTAGCGCAGAGATGCGATGCTGATGCGATGCTGATGCGAAGCACAAATGATGCGGATGGGTTGCTGATTGAGCATTTCGTTGACGTTATAGAAGGGATTTTTTTTTAGTTTAGGTTAGGTTGTTGTGGTTGCAAGCGATGTGGGTGCACTCTTAAACCAAAATGGTCAGTTGTGGTACCGCATGGATCTGTTGACTTTCCCTATATTCGTTCGCCTATTTGAACTATTCAGAGCTGACTATATAGCGTAGGAGGATTCTGACATTGATATTAGCCAGCTCACCTAGGCTAACCTTGCAGTTCCCTGGAATATCTAAGTGGCCCGGCACCATTTAGACCCAGAAGAGGTGGTACTAGGCTGACCAGACGTCATCTTTTAAGAGGACATGTCCTCTATTTGTCTAGAAAAAATATGTCAGGTATCTTTCTAAAAAAAATATGAAATTTATTCTCTTTTTGGGATTTCTCAGTTAACTAAATTTTTCGGAACCACTTTTCAAAACTAATTCAGAAATTGTCTACATTATTCTGTTGCGAACACAACTTAAAATAATTTTTTATTAATAAACTCATTAACTTCTGAACACAACGCCATCTTTTGTTTATATCCTAAACCTTATTAGTTTTGACATTAAGTTTGTAACATAGAGAAATGATTTTGATAGATATACCACAAAGTCGAGTCGATATAGCCATGTGTGCAAGTCGTTCCCGTCAATCTGTGGGTTACCTGTTATTTTTTGGGCTTAAATTTTGAGTTAGAGTGATGAAATTTTATATATAGACTCTCTGTCGAAGAAGCAGAACAAGTGTAAAAGTTATCCGCCCACTTCTCAGTAAAACATTAGTTTTGACCAAACGGTAAAGAATTTTGAAAAAGTGTCTGAATAATATTTTTAGACAATCTCATTATCTATATTTTGTTCTTAATTTTTTTTATTTGAGGTTTTTGAAGGTGTCCTCTTTTTCGTGGGCATGGATCTGGTCACCCTACCCTAGATGCTATCCTACATAGCATTTAGGACTGTGGAGGAGGTTGTTCTTAGAGCTTCGCATATGCATTATGCAAGCTGATCTCTGAAATTTACCTAGTAGGCTGCGGTTGCATGTTGTTTCTAAAGCAGTCCAATAAACTAAGACACCATTCAGGAGTATGGGTCTTATGATAGACACGTAAAGCCAAAATGAAATATGTGTCTGCTTACCCCATTTCTTTCCGATTGCCTTTTTACAAGAGTATAAGGCCATTGTGGCTCTCTTATCGCGTTTTTCGATGTTGGATTTCCGGTTCAGTTTCTTATCCAAAACAAGACCTGCAGGGGTATTTGGCTATATGACGCCATTAAATTTAGGAGGTTCAAAGTGCGGTACTTTGTATTACCTGCTGAAAAGGACCAATTCGGTTTTTAGAGCGTACAGAAAGACCATTTTCTAATAGTTCTTTAGGGCTACATATAGGGGTATTTCCCTGATACAGCTTTTGCCACGTCATCCGTTTAGGCAATCACTTTGCATCCTTCTCTTTCTAGATTTACTAGTAGCTCATTGGCCACTAGATTCCAGAGAAGAGAGTACAGGATGCCCCTTTGTGGGACGGTCTGTAGTTCAAAAAAAAATATTTTTCATAAATTCGCCACCCTGTATAGCCTCCGTGGCGCAATTGGTTAGCGCGTTCGGCTGTTAACCGAAAGGTTGGTGGTTCGAGTCCACCCGGGGGCGATGTAACTTTTTAATAAAATTATTTGTGAATGATTTATGGAAACATTTTAATATATTTAAAGATGTCACTTTGAAAAACGAGGGATAGGTGAACGACTGGGTCGTAAGCAACATTCTCTTTCATAGCGAGTTGGGCGTTGCGTTATACAAGGTGGCGCAAAAGTAATCCTCCTATCAGAAAATGCTATAAATTTTGCGATTAGCCCCTAATGTCAGTTCTGTTTTGACATTTGTGTAGTAAACACACGCGAAATACACGTTAATAAACAATGTTACGCTACACTGCTCCAGAACGCGGAATATTGGTGACTATTTATTTGAGCAATAATCGGTCGGTGACTTTGGCACAACGTGAATTTCGTCGCAGATTTCCTAGCCGTCCAACGCCTACTGGTGAAACACTGCGACGTTTAGCCGCTCGCCTCGAAGAGACTGGCACAACACGAGATGCTGCCAGGCGTGGCAGACCCCGGAGTAGCCGTTCTGCAGAGAATATTGCTGCTGTAGCCGAAGATGTCATGGAAGCGCCGTCGACATCGACCAGACGACGTGCCACGCAAATGGGTATCAGTCGACGGTCTTTACAGCGAATTTTGGTACAGGATTTGAAGATGTTTCCGTACAAAGTCCAGACGGTGCATCAGCTGTCAGCTGCTGACCGCCAATCGCGTCTAACATACGTTCAAGCCATCCTTAATCACCACCAAGAGGAAGATGATTTTTCATCAAAAATAATCATGAGTGATGAGGCCCATTTCCATCTTAGCGGGTACGTAAATAAGCAAAATTTACGCTTCTGGGGCACTGAAAATCCGCGTGTAACCCACGAAGAGCCATTACACCCGCTCAAAGTCACTGTATGGTGTGCTGTTTTCGCTGAAGGAGTCATCGGACCTTTTTTCTTCGAAGACGTCGCGGGCCAAACGGTTACTGTGAATGGTGAGCGCTACAGAGCAATGATCAACTAGTTCTTTCTGCCGCAACTTGATGAATTGGGATTGGAAAACATGTGGTTCCAACAGGACGGTGCAACGGCACACACTGCACGTGCCACAACCGATATGCTGAAGGATGCATTTCCCGGGCGCCTATAATCTCCCGTTTTGGCGATTCGCACTGGCCAGCAAAATCGCCTGATTTGACCGCTCCAGACTTCTTTTTGTGGGGCTTTTTGAAGTCGCGGGTTTATGTCAACAAGCCTCAGACTCTTGCAGCTCTTAAAGACAATATCCGTCAAGAATGTGAGGACCTATCGCCGGAAGTTTTGGCCAAAGTGATAGAAAATGCCATAAAAAGGGCTCAAATGACAATCAACTGTGGCGGCGGCCATTTACATGACATCATATTCTCGACTTGATGTAAAACGAATTAAAAGACCAAATAAAAATAATCCACAAGAAGAATCAAAGTTTTTAATTTTTTTTTTAAATTACAGCCAAAAAACATCGGAAGGTTATTTTTGCGCCACCTTGTATAAATACAAAGCATGTTAAAATTTTGACGATTTTGGCTTAAACTGAAAATACGTTGAGAAATTTTTGGGCTGATACTAATTATGTGGATTTATTTCAAACAATAGATAATAGTAAGACAGATGTGCAATTTCATTTAATTTGACCAAATAGCTTGCCAGACTGTTAATTTTCTTATTTTCCAATTTTCTCAAAAATAATGGGTATGCCAGTTTTTTTGGATCTTATATAGGTACAGGATCGGCCATCTAGTGGTTTCTTTTTAAACCATAGGTTATTTTGACAGTGACAGCTGTTTTCCGCTCGAAATATTGACAGAAAGTTAGTATCATACCTCCGCGGAACGAAATGAGTCGCTGTACGCTTGCTTGAACAACGTTGGGAAATATTGAAAAATTATTTCCAAAGTGAATGCTGTGTAGTCCAAATAATGCGTTGATAAGATGTTTTGGGAGAAATGAAGCACCCACCGCCCCTGCTACACGCAAGTTTGTGCAAAAAGTTCTTGATACTGGTATGCTAGTAGACAACACTCATGAGTCATGGTCCCCGTCGCCGTACGGTGCTCACAGACAACAATATTGCTGCTGTAGCCGAGAGTATACGACTCAATTCACGAACATCAACTCGCCATCGATCTCAACAACTCAACATTACACGCAATAGCCTGACGAGAATTTTGCACAAAGATCTCGGATAATTCGCTTACAAGGTCCATTGACCCAACAATTGCAGGCGCACGACCATCCGCTTCTTTATCGCTTCACAGTTAGGGCCTTAGAGCAGCTCCAATTGGACAACGAATTTGGGCGCAAAATAATCTCTTCTGTGGAGGAGAATGTTTATCTCAGCGGCTACGTTAACAAACAAATTTACCGCATCTGGTGCTCGAAAAACCCACACGTTATTGGCGAAAGCCGGTGCATCCACAGGGAGTGTCAGTTTGGTGCGGATTGTGGAATGAAGTCATAATTGGAACATTTTTCTTTGAAAATGAGGCTGCGAACAACGTTTCGGTCAACGATGGTTACAGAGCCATGTAAACCGACTTTTTTTTACTGAAATTGAAGACATGATGGGCGCCCCATGCCAAAATCGATTTTTTGCGCACCAAATTCCCAAATCGTGTTATCAGCCGTCTTGTCGATGTCAATTGGACGCCTCGGAGCTGCGATTTGACCCCTATGGAGTTTTTTTTTTTGTATGGAACCGTGAAGGACCTACTTACTTACTTAAGTTGCGCTACATTCCGGGATAAACCAGGGCCTCGACCAACATGCCTCTCCAATCAGCCCGGTCCTTAGATAACTGCCCCCAGTTGCGCGCTCTAAGCTGGTTGAGGTCGGTTTCTATTTGTGCGCGCCACTTAAGGCGAGGTATTCCTCTACTGAGCCCGACGTCTGGCTGGGAATCGAAGACTCTGCGAGCCGGAGTATTGGTGTCCATTCTTATTACATGTCCTAGCCATCTCAAACGTCCAATGCGGAGTTTATTGACCAGCGGTATATCGCTGTACAGCTCGTATAGTTCTTGGTTCTAGCCCGTCAACGCAAATGGGACCGAAGATTTTTCGAAGAATTTTCCTCTCGAATGGACCAAGGATTTCTTCATCCGCTTTTGGTACGGTCCATGCTTTAGTGCCGTAGAGCAGGAATATGATGATCAGGATCTCCTTAGTAGTTCGAGTGAGGGCTTTACTACTAAATTGCCTTCTTAGCCCGAAGAAACAGCGGTTGGCAAGAGTAATTCTTCGTTTGATTTCTGACGAGAGGTTGATGTCAGAGTTAATAGCGGAGCCGAGGTAGACAAAGTTCCGTACTACCTCAAAGTTATATCTGTCAATGGTGACGTTTTGCCCAATTCGTCGATGTTGTGTGTCCTATCGTGTTGACAACATATGGTTAGGTTAGGTTAACGGCAACACTTAGGTCCATGTGGTACCCTTGGTGGGATTACGTCTTTCCTTATTGTTACTTTTGGTTTACTCCACTCTATCCAGGCATCCTGATGTTCGTAGGAACCTGTAAAGATAGGGTAATGGAATATTGGAAAGTTCTTGGATGTCTTGGAAGTAGTAGCTTCCAAGTGTTCTGTTCCTCAGGTGAAAGATACTCGGGCAGTGTATCCTCGTGTGTTTCTTCATCACCACAGCCTCTACAGATGTCGTCGTTCTTGAGATTTAGTTTCATTGTGTGGGTTCTGAGAAAGTTGTGTGCAGTGAGAGCCCCTACCAGTTTAGACAAGGAGATTCTGCCGTACCGCAAAATTTGTTTGGTCCGGTTCCCGTTGTATTCTGGCCAGAGCTTCCGAGATATGTCCCAGGTTGTCAATGACTTCCACCTGATATTGGCTTTCATTCGGGTCTTGTGTTCCACTAGTTCTCTGAGGTTGCAGAGTGGTGGTTCGACCGTATGTAGTGCCTGGTCATGATCTGTAGCAGATCCATTTCTTGCCAGTTAGTCGGCGATCTCGTTGCCGTCTATGTCCCTGTGACCAGGAACCCAACAGAGATCAGCATTATGCTGTGATCAGAGAACCTTGAGCTCTTAGCGACAGCGGCGAACTAGCTTTGATTTAATTTCGATAGCAGATACTGCTTTTATAGCCGCTTAGCGGTCAATCACTGTGTGGTATTGTCATTTCTTACACCAAATGAGCCGCTTCAGCGATTGATGGCATCTCAGCCTGGAACACACTACTATGATCAGGAAGCCTGATTGATTTGTGTTTTACTAATTCCTCTGAGAATATGCCAGCACTTGTTCCACAGTCCATCTGTGAAGATGAATATTAATTTCTTTTTTGTGGGTTCATTATTGTCCCATACGTCTCTGCTCGGAAACGAGCACATATACTAGGACTTACCTTCATTTACTGTTAAACTCATTTTTGCCGCTTCCTTCTCTATACTAGCAAACGTGGCTATGACATCACGTTGAGTCCTACCAAAGATTATGAATTCTATACAGATGACGCATTGAGAACAAGAAACAGAAACTTTTGCTCAGTAGCTTCATGGTACGGGTCCTACTTTGGTCCTACCAATGATGTCACTATTGTCGGCATTTGCTAGTAGTTGCACCGATTTTTGGAAGATTATGACTCTAGTGTTGGTTCGGGAGTTTTGCACGATCCTCTCCAGAATCAAATTAAAGAAGTCACATGACAGCGCATCGCCTTGCCTAAATCCTTTTTTGGTATCGAATGTGTCGGTGAGGTCGTTTCCGACCCTGATGGAGCAGCGAGAATTCTGCATCGTCATCCTACACAAACGGACGAGTTTAGGCGGTATACCAAAACTAGACATGGCTCTGTATAGTTCGTCTCTATAAATGCTGTCGTTGCGGCTTAGAAATCGATAAATAGGTGGTGGGTATCGATTTGGACTTCTTGGGTTTTTTCCAGGATCTGCCGAAGTGTGAAAATTTGATCGATTGTGAACTTTCCTAGCCTAAGACCACACTGATAAGGGCCGATCAGGTTGTTGGTAAACGGTTTCAGGCGTTCACATATTACAGCAGATAGGATCTTGCAGGCGATGTTGAGTAGACTTATGCCTCTGTAGTTGGCGCAGTTCAGAGGGTCTCCTTTTTTGTGGATCGGGCAAACGATGCTGAGGTTCCATTCTTCAGGCATGCTTTCAACCGACCAGATTTGGCTTATGAGTTGGTGGATGTTGCTTACCAAGTCATCTCCGCCAGCTTTATACAGCTCAGCGGGAAGGCCGTCATTTCCGGTGGCCTTATTAAGCTTGAGTTTAGATATAGCTATCCTCACTTCACTTTGGTCGGGTGGTTGGCAGTTTTCGCTGTCGTTGCCAATATTAAATGGTTCGTTCTGCCTGACAGCGGAATATTGTTCGTCATCGCCGTTTAACAGTCTGGAGAAGTGGTTCTTCCATATCCTCAGCATCGACTGTGTCTCAACTACGATATTTCCTTGTTCATCTCGACAGGATTCTGTTCGAGCCTTGTAGCCTTGGCTTTGACGTTTTACACTTTGGTAAAACTTGCGAACATCGTTCCTGGAATGGCACCTCTCTATATCCTCGATCGCACGCTTTTCTTGCTCTTTTTTCTTCTTTCTGAAAAGCCGGTGTTCTTCCCTTCTTCTTTGCCTATAGAGCTCAATGGCAGCTCTCGTCTTCACCTGCAGCTAAGTTTTGTAGGCCTCGTTCTTGGCGCGAGCATCTGTCGGCATTCCTCATCAAACCAGGGGTTTCTTGCTGGTGGCCGCGAGAAACCTAACACATCAGTTGCGGCTGATCTGATGGCTTGTTGGCATCGTTGCCATTGTTCTTCGACATTAGATGCGCGTTGCGCGAAGGTCTTGGCGGTCTCTGGGGATTGCAGTCTTTCGACATTAAATTGTTTCACAGTATTTCTGTTTTTTGTGGCGTGGTGGATATCCGCATCCTTACTTTGGCTACAACAAGGTAGTGGTCCGAGTCGATGTTGGCCCCTCGGAATGTTCGGACATCCAAAATACTGGATGCGTGCCTCTTGTCTATCGCAATGTGATCAATTTGGTTGACTGTTCGTTGATCTGGAGACCGCCATGTCCCCTTGTGGATATCGATTTTTTAAGTATGGTGTTCATTGACTTTCGATTATTTTCCTTAAAAATTATAAGAAAACCAATTATAGGACGAATGGCAGAGCTGTGATCACACCAAATGGTTCATGGTTTCCACTATTCTAAATGAATACTCCCTCTGAAAAACAATGTGTTTCAAGGCCTCCGTGGCGCAATTGGTTAGCGCGTTCGGCTGTTAACCGAAAGGTTGGTGGTTCGAGTCCACCCGGGGGCGATATAGCTTTTTGCATATCTAAATCTAAAATTATGGCGAGTCATAGAAATTCGACATAAGAGAAACAAGAGATTTTTGTAATTCCGTCTGTCTTATTGTCTTTCCGTAATGGTATCTGCAGCCTAAACGACTTGACCGATTTTTTTCAAACTTCGTATTCCAGTTTGTGTTGGTCATAGATCTAGGTCATTTTATTAATGGTCCCTGCCATAAAAAAAAGTTAGACGTATCGCCAATTTACTCGAAAACGGCTCTAACAGTTTTGATTAAACTTAACATGTTTTATAAGTAAATACAAGTTTATTCTTAAAAATGCAATAAAATTAATTTTCCATGTATTATTGCTTTATTAAGGAAGTAAGAGCAAACTTTTCCATTAATTATGGAACACGACGTCGATCAAATGGCTGCCACGGTTGGTTTTCCAGTAGCGCATTCGGTCACTCCAATTTTGCAAGACCTTGTTCATGGTTTTGGGCTGCAGCTCACGAATCGTATGGATGATATTGGCCTTAAGTGCGTGAATCGTTTCCGGATTGTTTTGATAATATAGATCCTGTCGGTGCTTAAGGATAGTGATGCGATTATATGAGGACACAAGCGTTCTCACTCTAGCCTCTCACTATCAACTCCTACTCTCACCTCCACGCTGGTGACTGGTGGGTGCCTAGTACCTCGACTGGAGATGGGGTATTGAACCCCTGTGGAAGGTCGTTGGTGGCAGCAAACGAGAGAGGGGGGAGGAGTGTCCTCTCACTAAGGCACTCACTCTTCAGGCGGCAGCGGAGGAATTCCCTAGATGCAGTCAACGGTGGCGCCTACAGCCCCAGTTTGATCGAACTGGTAGTGAAATTCCTATATGAGCTGCTTCGACATATTTCAACACCAGGTCTATAGAGATTTCCAATACTGAAGCAGGGTATTGGAAAAGAGTTGGTGGCGGAGGAGCCCTCAATGGGTCAACGGCAGCGCTCATATCCCAAATGGGCTACTGACATCGGTATGTCAGTGGCCCTCCAGGTTGGGGGTTGTGCTTTGGGTTAACTACCCATCCACGGAAAAAACTATTATTACGAAGCAACCAGTAGCCTCGGAAAGGACTGATATTATTGTTGACGACCATGCTAAACGAAAAAAGGATCTCCAGATCAACGAACAGTCAACCAAATTGATCACATTGCGATAGACAAGAGGCACGCATCCAGTATTTTGGATGTCCGAACATTCCGAGAGGCTAACATCGACTCGGACCACTACCTTGTTGTAGCCAAGGTAAGGATGCGGATATCCACCACGCCACAAAAAAACAGAAATACTGTGAAAAAATTTAATGTCGAAAGACTGCAATCGCCAGAGACCGCCAAGACCTTCGCGCAACGCGCATCTAATGTCGAAGAACAATGGCAACGATGCCAACAAGCCATCAGATCAGCCGCAACTGATGTGCTAGGTTTCTCGCGGCCACCAGCAAGAAACCCCTGGTTTGATGAGGAATGCCGACAGATGCTCGCGCCAAGAACGAGACCTACAAAGCTTGGCTGCAGGTGAAGACGAGAGCTGCCATTGAGCTCTATAGGCAAAGAAGAAGGGAAGAACACAGGCTTTTCAGAAAGAAGAAAAAAGAGCAAGAAAAGCGTGCGATCGAGGATATAGAGAGGTGCCATTCCAGGAACGATGCTCGCAAGTTTTACAAAGTGTAAAACGTCAAAGCCAAGGCAACAAGGCTCGAACAGAATCCTGTCGAGATGAACAAGGAAATATCGTAGTTGAGACACAGTCGATGCTGGAAGAACCACTTCTGCAGACTGTTAAACGGCGATGGCAAACAACATTCCGCTGTCAGGCAGAACGAACCATTTAATATTGGCAACGACAGCGAAAACTGCCAACCACCCGACCTAAGTGAAGTGATAGCAATAGCTAAACTCAAGCTTAATAAGGCCGCCGGAAATGACGCCTTCCCGCTGAGCTTTATAAAGCTGGCGGAGATGACTTGGTAAGTAACATCAACCAACTCATAAGCCAAATCTGGTCGGTTGAAAGCATGCCTGAAGAATGGAACCTCAGCATCGTTTGCCCGATCCACAAAAAAGGAGACCCTCTGAACTGCGCCAACTACAGAGGCATAAGTCTACTCAACATCGCTTACAATATCCTATCTGCCGTAATATGTGAACGCCTGAAACCGTTTACCAACAACCTGATCGGCCCTTATCAGTGTGGTTTTAGGCCAGGAAGTCCACAATCGACCAAATTTTCACACTTCGGCAGATCCTGGAAAAAACTCAAGAAGTCCAAATCGATACCCACCACCTATTTATCGATTTCAAAGCCGCATACGACAGCATTTATAGAGACGAACTATACAGAGCCATGTCTTGTTTTGGTATGCCGTCCAAACTCGTCCGTTTGTGTAGAATGACGATGGAGAATTCTCGCTGCTCCATCAGGGTCGGAAACGATTCCGAAAAAGGATTTAGGCAAGGCGATGGGCTGTCATGTGACTTCTTCAGTTTGATTCTTGAGAGGATTGTGCAAAACTCCCGAGCCAACACCAGAGGCACAATTCTCCAAAAATCGGTGCAACTACTAGCATACGCTGAAGATATTGACATCATTGGTAGGACTCAACGTGATGTCATAGCCACGTTTGCTAGTATAGAGAAGGAAGCGGCGAAAATGGGTTTAGCAGTAAATGAGGGTAAGACTAAGTATATGCTGTCAACACGAAAGGACACACAACATCGACGAATTGGACAGAACGTCACCATTGACAGATATAACTTTGAGGTAGTACGGACCTTTGTCTTCCTCAGCTCCGCTATTAACTCTGACAACAACATCTCGTCAGAAATCAAACGAAGAAATACTCTTGCCAATCGCTGTTTCTTCGGGCTAAGAAGGCAATTTAGTAGTAAAGCCCTCACTCGAACAACTAAGGAGATCCTATGTAAGACCCTGATCATCCCAGTCCTGCTCTACGGCACTGAAGCATGGACCGTATCAAAAGCGGATGAAGAAATCCTTGGTCGATTCGAGAGAAAAATTCTTCGGAAAATCGTCGGTCCCGTTTGCGTTGACGGGCTATGGAGACGAAGATTCAAACAAGAACTATACGAGCTGTACAGCGACATACCCATCCGAATTGGACGTTTAAGATGGCTAGGACATGTAGAACGAATGGACACCAATACTCCGATTCGCAGAGTCTTCGATTTCCATCCAGATGTCGGACGCAGTAGAGGAAGACCTCGCCTTAAGTGGCGCGCACAAGTAGAAACCGACCTCAGCCAACTTGGAGTGCGCAACTGGAGGCAGTTAGCTAAGGCCCGGGCTAATTGGAGAGGCATGTTGGTTGAGGCCCAGGTTCATCCCGGACTGTAGCGCCACTTAAGTAAGGAAGTGAGTTCTATTTTATATGGGTGCGATAGTTTTGTTTAAACTTGAACACGTAAAACAATCAGAGGCGAGCCTTTTTTGCAGAAAAAAAATTCACATTTGTCAATTTTTTTCACGTTTTCTCAGATAGATTCTCTATAAACGCTGGGATGCCACAAGGATCAATTCTCTCACCCAATATATTTCTGTTGCACATTAATGATCTTTTGAGGGCAACTAATAATCGCATTTTTATTTTGCAACGGATCTGCACGCCACTAGATCTTCAGCATCGACTGTCCCCCAACTACGATCTTTCCTTGGTCATCTCGGTAGGACTCCATTCGCGCCCTGTACCCCTGGTTTTTGGTTTTGAACGTTAGCAAAATTTACGAACATCTTTCCTGGAGTGGCACCACTCCAGGCGCGCGCTTTTTTTTTTAACTTTTTTCTTCTTTCTGGAAAGCTGGTGTTCCTCCATCCTTCTCTGCCTATGAAGCTCAATGGCGGTTCTTCTTCTCCAGCAGATTTAGTTTGTAAGCCTTAGTTTTGACTGCATTGGCTATATTGATCTAGAGATCGCCAATTCGCCATGTCCCTTTATGGGAATCTAGGTGAGGATACCGTGTGCCGGCTTAAGTTCCATTTTGTTCCACATTAGATTAGCCGTTTGTCAGAAGTGGTGGATGTGGCCGTTGTTTTTCAACCAGAACCATTATGTTAAAATCTTTAAGCACGATTTCAGTTCTCGTAGATTTCAGTATGCTGAAGAGAAAGAATTGCGACATTTATTACAGCTGCAACAAAAGATTGCATGTATTAGGATGCGGATTCGTCGTCGGAAATCGGCTTAGGACAAAAGTCATTGACTTCAAGCCGATAAGTGATCGCCTTTTTGTGATCCGCATCCAAGCAACGTTTCAAAACATAGGACTTATATGTGCAAACAACCTCTTTAACGAGGCTGAAGTTCCCATCAAGGAGGAGTGTTGTGACCTCCTGAGTGGAGTTGTATTCGGGGATTTCAACGGTAAAGTCGGAAAGGAATACATCTTTGGCGGTTTAGTTGAATCCACGAAACGACAATAGACAACGGCTACCGACTAACAGATTTTGCAGCAGCTAAGGAACCTGGCGCTCCCCAGACAGTCAAACCGCCAACCAAATTGACCATGTGCTAATCGATGCGAGGCACGCATCCAACATCCTCGACGTGCACACATTCCGAGGGGCAAACGTCTACTCTGACCATTTTCTAGTTGCGACTTAATTCAGAGCTCGACTGTCCAATGAGAAGAAGCTGCGCTGTCCAGAAGAAGAAATTCGACGTTTGACGCTTAAGTAATCCTGAGTAGACAGAGCCTACAGTGAACGCCTGTGCACTCACCGTACCAGCGTGGCTTCCGGCCCGGCAGATCGGCTATAGGCCAAATTTCCACACTGAGGAAAATCCTAGAAAAGACCAACGAATTTCGAGTCGAAACTAACCACCTATTCATCGACTTTAATGACGCGTATGATAGCATACATCGTCAAGAGCTCTATATGGCGATGGCCGCAGTTTGGAAGTAGCTCCTCCGAACTATTCCAAACATGCACCTGATTTCGGCAAGAAGACGCGCTATCATGTTACTTCTTTAATCTCGCACTGGAGCAGATAGGGCTGAGGGCAGGTGTCAATACTGAAGGCACTATTTTTCAACAGGTCCGTCCAGCTGGGCTATGCGGACGATATTGACATCATCGGTCGCTCCCAGCGTGCCGTGATAAAAGCGTTCATGGCGATTTAAGACAGGCGAAATCCGTTGGCCTTGAAGTATATGAGGACAAGATTAAGTACATATGCATCAACAAACCAAAAAACATCTGTCCACCCCCTAGGACAAAACGTCACTATTGATAGCAACAATTTCGAGGTAGTTAAGGAGTTCACCTACCTTGAAGTTGACTCCACGAATGACACCCTATTGGAGATCCGTCGAAAAATTACCCTAGGCAACAGGTGCTACTTCGGTTTGGAGAAGTAACTGGGTTCAAAGCTCCTAACTCGAAGGACGAAATACGTGCTCTACAAAACCCTTATCCCGCCAGTTTGCTTTTGGCGCCGAGTGCTGGACGATAAGCAACAAGGGAGAGCTGCTACTGGACTCATTCGAAAGAAAAATACTTCGGCGGATTTTTGGTTCTGGGCGAATGGAGGAGAAGATTCATCCGCGAACTCCAAAACACGTCGAATGGACAATAATGCTCCAGCTAAGAGGATCATCTCCCCAAAGTAAAAGTTAATAAAAGTCCCTCTTTCATTGTTGATACTTTTGTTTTGTTTTTGCTTTTATTTGTTTTTTTTTATGTGGAATACTTACTTACTTAAGTGGCGCTACAGTCCGGGATGAACCTGGGCCTCAACCAACATGCCCCTCCAATTAGCGCGGTCCTTAGCTGACTGCCTCCAGTTGCGCACTCCAAGTTGATTGAGGTCGGTTTCTAGTTGCGCGCGCCACTTAAGGCGAGGTCTCGAAGACTCTGCGAGCCGGAGTATTGGTATCCATTCTTTCTACATGTCCTAGCCATCTTAAACGTCCAATGCGGAGTTTTTTGACTAGGGGTTTGTCGCTGTACAGCTCGTATAGTTCGTGGTTGAATCTTCGTCTCCATAGCCCGTCAACGCAAACGGGACCGAAGATTTTCCAAAGAATTTTCCGCTCGAATAATCGACCAAGGATTTCTTCACCCGCTTTTGACACGGTCCATGCTTCAGCGCCGTAGAGCAGGACTGGGATGATCAGGGTCTTACATAGGATCTCCTTAGTTGTTCGAGTGAGGGCTTTACTACTAAATTGCCTTCTTAGCCCGAAGAAACAGCGATTGGCAAGAGTATTTCTTCGTTTGATTTCTGACGAGATGTTGTTGTCAGAGTTAATAGCGGAGCCGAGGTAGACAAAGTCCCGTTCTACCTCAAAGTTATATCTGTCAATGGTGACGTTCTGTCCAATTCGTCGATGTTGTGTGTCCTTTCGTGTTGACAGCATATACTTAGTCTTACCCTCATTTACTGCTAAACCCATTTTTGCCGCTTCTTTCTCTATACTAGCAAACGTGGCTATGACATCACGTTGAGTCCTACCAATGATGTCAATATCGTCGGCGTATGCTAGTAGTTGCACCGATTTTTGGGTTTTTTTTTCAGGATCTGCCGAAGTGTGAAAATTTGAGCGATTGTGGACTTTCCTAGCCTAAAACCACACTGATAAGGGCCGATCAGGTTGTTGGTAAACGCTTTCAGGCGTTCACATATTACGGCAGATAGGATCTTGTAGGCGATGTTGAGTAGACATATGCCTCTGTACTTGGCGCAGTTCAGAGGGTGTCCTTTTTTGTGGATGGGGCAAACGATGCTGAGGTTCCATTCTTCAGGCATGCTTTCAACCGACCACATTTGGCTTATGAGTTGGTGAATGTTGCTTACCAAGTCATCTCCGCTAGCTTTATAAAGCTCAGCGGGAAGGCCGTCATTTCCGGCGGCCTTATTTAGCTTGAGTTTAGATATAGCTATCCTCACTTCACTTAGGTCGGGTGGTTGGCAGTTTTCGCTGTCAAAGAAAAATTTAAAAAACTTTGTGAAGTGACATTTTTTGTTTTATATAAAAAAGCTTAATCTAGATTAAAACTAACTTAAGACTATAAGACTACTTAATACTACTTTATACCACTTAAGGCTACTTAAAACTACTTACACCTAACTTAATTATAATCGGGGCGGCGAGCACTCGTTGCAAATGCCCCGAGGGGTCGCCATCCCGATCGAGACTTTTGGCCCCCAGGCTGCATGTATTCCACCATATTGAACGCCAATATGGTGCACATACCCCGCCCCAAACCTTTTTTCAAAATTTTATTTTCTTATAAAATTAAAGAGTGGACTAAAAGTCCGCAAAGTCCTGAGGAAGTGCAGAATCACTTCCCTCATGTAGCCACCAAAATTCCGTTCTCTGCCTTTCAGCATCGGTCCTACCGCGATCCGATACCGAGGTGCTGAAGCGGAGGAGCTCCGGAGCATTGTCGACATACCCGTCGTGGATTAGCCGCTTGTCACGCGCGTCACGGTAGCGGTGGTATAAAACCGGGATACCGTTGTATCCCGGTCCTGTACCAACCCTAACGAATCGATATAAATAAATGCCTCTGGTGGAATAAAGCCAGACACGAGCGTACTCTCCATATATGTTTCATTGGGGTAATAAGCCCCAAAGATCAGGCTGTTGTCGCTAGCCATCGCCCTTGCAGCGTGCCTTCGAGTCACCTTAATTAGGAAATTGTCGATTCTGTTCAGCTGGGCCCCATTGTAAAGAACCTCGTTGCGATAATATTTTATGTACTCGGAGTCCGGCGTTCGGTACAATCCTAAGCAGGATCGGAGACAACGCCTCTCAAACAGCAGTATCCTTTCCATGTAGGATGGTGAAACATTGAACCACACAGGACAACCGTGATCGGCCTTATGAGGGCCATGTAGCAAATGACTTTTACCCTTGAATCAAGTTGATTGCTTTGCAACAATCTTCTTGTCAGAGCATAAGCTCCCCTAGCCCCAGCCAGACAAGCATCCACATTTTTATTAAAATACAGAAACTTGTCAAGCCAGATGCCAAGGTATTTGACTTCAGTTCTCAGCGCCAACGGCCGTCCATGCTGTCCAATGATGCACAATTTTCTCCAGTTTTTTTCTGGTATCGTAAGAAGCCCTCTGCACTGGGGTCCTGAACAGAATTGTTTCGTTTTTTTGGAAATTGATCCTCAATTTCCAATCGTCGCAATATCCCTTGATGTGATCGAAGTCACGTTGCAAAAGTATGTTGATGACTCCGATTTTCGGACCTGATCTGTACGCCACCAGATCATCTGCATACGCTATAGCGTGACTAAGGGAACCTACAAGATCACTTGTATAAATGTTAAACAATATCGGGGAGTTCACCGCCCCCTGTTGTAAACCGTTTTTAATTTCAAAGACTTTACTCGAAGTTACGTAGCCACATTTGACAACGAACTTCTTTCCCATAAGCATTTCATAAATCATATATAGCATGGGTTTACGCATGCCAAGTCTGGTTAGCTTGTAGAAAAGCCCTTCTAACCATACGGTGTCGAAGGCCTTCTCAAAGTCAACCAGACAGGCCCCTGTGCATTGTCCTTTGGATTTATTCCATTGGATGTCGGAGACTAGTTTCGACGCGGCATGAATAGTGTCATGCCTCGCTCGAAAACCAAACTGATTTCCGGGATAATTTTATTTTAACATCACGGGACACTGCTTAATAGGTAGGCACGCAGAAAGGCTAGGCCTCTTCGCAAACGACTTCTGTAGGAGCTGCATGGACGAGGAGGAGGAGGAAACAATACTTCATCTCCTTTGTAACTGCCCGGCCCTATCAAACAAAAGGAAGCTACATCTCGGAGCTTACTATTTTCAAAATCTCAGTGATTTTAAAAACGGAATTGAAAAACTGATTTTCCGGGATAATTTTATTTTCCTCGACCCATTCAAGCAGAGCCCTATTGACTATCTTCTCGAATACATTGCTTACATTCGGCAGAAGGCTTATTGACCGAAGATTTGCAGGGTTTGTTCTGTCCTTGTCCTTTTTGGGGATAGGATGTACCACCGCCGTTTTCCAGTGCACCGGATAATGTGCATTATTCAGTGCATTGTTAAACAGCGTGGTGAAAATATCGACTGCCTCTATTGGCAGGTTCTGCAGAAGTGGTTCTTCCATATGCTTAGCACAACATGCTAACAGCAAATCAAACCTCAGATGAAGTTTTGGCACGACGTGTCAAACAACTAAACAAATTTGGACAAAGCGAGATTTGAGAAGATAAAACGGACTGATTTCGCTCTATAGACCGCATATTTGCGATACCATAGGTAACATCACGGGACACTGCTTAATAGGTAGGCACGCAGAAAGGCTAGGCCTCTTCGCAAACGACTTCTGTAGGAGCTGCATGGACGAGGAGGAGGAGGAAACAATACTTCATCTCCTTTGAAACTGCCCGGCCCTATCAAACAAAAGGAAGCTACATCTCGGAGCTTACTATTTTCAAAATCTCAGTGATTTGGCAAAAACGGAAGTGAAAAGCCTCCTCCGCTTCATCAAAAGCTCAAAATGGTTTTCCCACGGATAGTAAGGAAATTGGACAAGATCCATGTGGTATCACAACGGACCAAATTGGTCTAAGTGTGCTGGCGAACGCCGGCAGCCACTCTAACCTAACCTATCCGGACCATATTCCATGGTCTGCAGAAATATTTCTTCCATATCGAATGTGAGCGGAACCCCTAAATCTTTAATCAGGCGATTTGCTTTCTCTTTTTTTCTGAACAGGCGGTATTGTTCCCTCCTTCTGTGCCTATAAAGCTCAAGTACAGCTCTTCTCTTCACCTTAAAGGCTTCAAGCAACTATCAACGTTTTTCGTAGCACATCAGCTGCGGATGATCTTATGGCTTGTTGACATCGTCGCCATTGTTGATCGATGCCTTTGGTATCGTGGTAAACGAGAGGGATATCCGTTCTGCAAAGGATTTCCCGATTGGATAATCAATCCTCTTGGATAAAACTAAAACGTCGAAGTAGGTTGGCCTCAAATTGTGATCTTTGCTGTTAATTGTTTTTAGAATTTAATTCGCTGCCAGCCGGGTATTTAGGGGCTCCTTCTGTTGATATCTTTAAGTGTTCATAAAAAAAAATCTCTTTCATGATTGTACTCCTCATTATGTTCCTTAGGATGTTGTGGTAATTGATAGGGTAAAGTAATTCGACAATGATTCGGTTGTATGCTTACTTACTGTTATCTAAACACCTCGTAACAGCATTCCTACACAAACTGTTTGTTAGTAGTCTAAAATGCGGTTACATCCCTAAGTGCTGGCGGGAAGTAAAGGTAGTCTTTATCCCAAAAGCCGGCAAGCCCAGTCACACGACCGCGAAGGACTTTAGACCAATAAGTCTTACATCCTTCATACTAAAAACCTATGAAAAACTAATGGATATCTACATTCGTGACAAACTCGACCCCCAATACATATCCTCGGCACAGCATGCCTACACGAAAGGTAAGGGAGTCGAAACTGCCCTACATGATATCGTTAGTACAATAGAAAAACCTCTTCACGAGAAGGAATATACACTCGCTGCATTTCTCGACATTGAAGGAGCCTTCAATAATGTGAACACAAACGCAGTCGAAAGAAACCTCGCGAAGAACAACGTGGACCAACCTCTAATACATATTATTGGAAGTATGCTCAACCACAGAAATATAAATGCGAATCTGGGAGACACCCATCTCAAAGTAATAGCATCAAGAGGCACACCACAAGGAGGCGTTATCTCACCTCTGTTGTGGAACATAGTCATCAATGAGATACTCATAAAGCTACAGCGAAATGGGGTAAAAGTCATAGCCTACGCAGACGATGTAGCGATACTAGTTAAAGGGAAATTCCTACCCACTATTAGTGAATTACTCGAGCGGGCATTGAAAACTCTCAACGAGTGGACAAAACAACGTGGGCTTGGCATCAACTCCCAGAAAACGGAACTCGTTCTCTTTACGAACAAGAGGAAGATACCAATATTCGACCTACCGGTTATCGATGGGACTACCCTCAAACTAGCCGATTGTGCAAAGTATCTGGGTGTCATTCTTGATAGAAAACTCAACTGGAACCTAAATGTGCGCGAGCGCAATAAAAAGGCCACAGTCGCTTTCTATACGTGTAATCGAATATTCGGAAAAAACTGGGGTCCGAACCCCAAGATCATCCTATGGATGTACACGGCCATTGTGAGACCTATATTAACATATGGGGCGCTTGTCTGGTGGCAATCCAAAAATAAAGTCACCCATCTGAAAAATATGACAAAGGTACAAAGAATAGCATGTGTGGACGCTACTGGCGCAATGAGAACCACGCCAACAGCGGGACTGGAAACCATCCTTAACCTGCTACCGCTAGGCCTTTACATGCAAAAGTGCTCTAAGAATCAGCCAGCTCAACTGCTGGAAATCGAACTCAGGAGGACATGCCCAAATTCTACACAGATATATGGGCTCAGCTGTATCCTCTGACTACATGCTGCCTCACCATGACTTTCAAAGACCATTCTCCTGCATCCTTCCAAGCAGAGAGGAGTGGGAGAGGAACGAATTGGGCCCCGAAACCATATCCATCTACACTGATGGTTCAAAAATGGATGTAGGCGTTGGAGCTGGAGTGTTTTCAGAAACACTAAAGCTAAACAGCACCTTTCGTCTCCCTGAGCACAGCAGTGTCTTCCAAGCCGAAATATTGGCAGTAGCAGAGGCAGCCAAAGCGACCTCAATGCTGGCGATACCACCAGATGATGTCACCATCTTAATTGACAGTCAGGCTGCAATAAAAGCTATCTCTGCTGTCGAAATAAAATCTCGGCTTGTGAAACGTTGTCGTGAAGAGCTAAAGGTTCATGGCGCCAACATAATGTTAAGCTCTGCTGGGTCCCCGGACACAGAGGCATACAGGGCAATGAAATTGCTGACGAACTGGCAAGGAAAGGATCTGCCTCCAGCACTGACCAAGCAGACCAGTCTGTCAAACCACCACTATGCGACCTCAAATCTCAGGTGGGACAGAAAACACTGATCGCTGCCAAAAATAGGTGGAACTCCCTTCCCACCTGTGAAACTTCCAAAAGGATGTGGCCTGAGTATGACAAAGCCAGAACTCATAAACTACTTCGTAGAAACAGGAAATCTGTCTCTACTTTAGTTGGGATTCTTACTGGACACAACTTACTAAAAAGCCACAAACTGAAAATGCATCTCATAGATGATGAGCTCTGTAGAGGCTGCGGTGATGAAGAAATACACGAGGACACCCTCCACTTTCTGTGCCACTGCCCAGGCCTCAGCCAATTAAGAATGAGAACCTTAGGAAAATACTTTTTCCATGACCTCACGGATCTATCAGAAATCCCTCTCCCTAATCTTTTCAGGTTTGCATCAACATCTGGATGGCTAGAAAGAGACTAACAACAATGGACAGTATCGGGACAATGAATGAACCAACCCCATAAGTGGACCCCCAACGGGCATCACAATGGGTCTATATTGACCTGAGTGCGATGAGGGAGGACACACACCGTCTGCCTCATCAACCCACCAACCTAACCTAACCTACTGTTATTCATGATTTCCATCAGGAAGACGTAAAACTATCAAACACAAGCAACTTCAAAAAAATATTTAAATGACAAAGTAGAATCAGTTAAAAATATGTTTAATGTGGTTTTTATAATAAAAATAGAAACATCAGTCAGTATCGTAGTTGATCTCAATGACCGAATCATCCACTTCGATAATATCCGGATCATCGATTCGTGACATCTTCTGACTTGATTCTGTCTTCCTCGCAGTTGTTTCGTTGCTCTCCGAGAGGATACATTCTAACGTCTTAGGAAATCCATTCTCCTTTTCATTCAAAATAAAGATATTAGAACGGCAATCTGTGAATTCGCACTCGCCAGACCAAGGAATTTCGCCACACATGTACCTAAAGCCGAATCATAAAATCAGAGATAACATGAGTAAAAGGAATCAACTTACTGTGACAAATCATTCAGCGAGCTAAGAAGGAGTGTCTTCCCTTCGGCTTTGTTATTCAGCGCATTTGCCTCGAAGTATATGCCGCATTTTTTCGACTTCACAATTGCAGAATTTTTAAAGTTTACATTTGAGCTGCCGCCCACATCGATTCCAATGCGGCAATTGCTGATTTTGCAATTGGTAAGAGCTACCGTGGATGTTTCGGTGGCAACAATACCATTTGAGAAGTCTTCTAGAAGACAGTCTTGCAAATGTAGTTCTGAACTTCCCGAACACATAATTCCTTGCTGCGTGGACGATTTGCCATCACCCATTATTCGACAATTTTGCAGAACAACTTTTCCGTTCTTTACCAAAATTCCCGAGCGAATATTGCGACAGTCCAGTGTAAGGTTCGTTAGATTAAAGTTGCCATCGAATACCAACAATATGCTATCATCGTCGGGCGACATAATGGTGACATTGTCGCTTGTCTTTTCTGTATGTAAGGAAGCTGAGGCATCGGAGAGACCAAAAATGGTACCATCGTCGTTCAGGTATTCCAAAAATTTAATGCTATGGCTTCCAGGAGGCAGATATATGTTGTCAGATGCATTGCATATATTGAGAACATCCTAAAAGAAAATAAATAAACATATGTGCGACATTATAAACATTTAGCTCACCTGTAACGACGGACACATTTGTATGAGAGTACCCTCAGCAATATACTTCCCAGCCATTTGCATAAACTGCATTTGCTTTTCAAATGTAAACGGAGCCGTAACAATGTACGCAATCGACTTCTGTTCATCCATTTTCTCATCTAGTCCGTGCTTCAAGTATTTCTCATCATCAAACTTAATCTCTTCATAGATCTTGCGCATTTCCGGATTTTCCAGCATCTCTATTTCGCTCTTAATCATTGTCAGCCGTAAGTGAAGACGCATCAGATCAGTAATCTGTGTCTTATCGAGTGTATCATCTAATTCTTCATCGTCACTCAGACCAATCTCTAAGTACTCCCTTCGCTGTTGTATGTACCGCGCCTCGGTCAATAACGTCTTTATGTGGGCAACCAAGGACCGTTTCATACTCTTTTTTTTTAAATCATAGCAAAATCGAATTCTGGACTCTAGATGCTTTTCCACCCAGTTCATATCGTCGTCGTTGTCGTTGTCCCACGGCATCCATACGTGACTGTAGAAAAATCTTAGCCGATCAATGCAATCAGCTGTCCGTTCGATGTTTAGTTCAGTGTTTTCTTGCATTTTTGTCGGCCACAAATCCTCTAAGTTGACCTCCTGGCGTTCGGGCAGGTGGACATCCTCATCTTGGACGGCCAAAATGAGAAAGATCGCTTTGAGTTCTTTAAATAGCACCTGCTCGATCATACCGAATACGACTGTGGGATAACGTAGTTTGAGTTCTTCACAGATAACTCTCGGTATTTTCCATAGTCCCTGCCACCCTAGGTGTATCAAGAATTAGTTATGAATTTAAATAGATTGAGTACCAACCTGTTGGTTCGATTTGCAACTCAATATAGTACCCCCACTCATGACGCACCCTACATGCAGGTATTACACCATCCTTCCAGCTCAATACATCCATCGATTCTTCAAGACGATCCAGGAGACATTTATCAAATTCGTAAACGTCCATGTTTTCGGTGATTTTTAAACGAATTCACGACTTTAATAAACAAATTATAAGTGAAAACAGATTCGAGTATGAAAATTGAAAACTGAAAAACGCAAACTGTCAAATTGAATTTAAAGTGAAATTCAGTGCTGCCAGGTGTTGCATTGATCTAGTACAATAATTTGTAATGTACAATAATGATAATTAGCAGCGTTGCCACTTTAAAAAAAAAAAAAAAAAAAACATTTAAAAAAATTATTGTTACGAAGTAACCAAGAGCTTAATAGTACGTTTCCACCGGACCGAAACTCGTCATTTCATTAACGAAATTCAACATTTGAAAATAGTGTTCCCACCAAAAATAAACGCATTCCAACTGTCAAAACAACTTTTTTTTTCACTGGATCTCCTCTTGCTATGATCTGACAAAATATCTGGGTACTATCAACTGCCAAGAAGAGCTTATCTCAACATACATTCTTGTTCTGATTCCCAAAAAATAAGATCTATGAACGGTTGAGAGAAAAGCCAAGCCCCGGTGTCTAACGATCGTGTTACACCAACATAATTGTTTATTTTTGTATGTAATCAGTAAATAAAGCAAACACCAGGGACAACGGGTATCGAGAAAATCTGGCCCTTGTTCAACAATTTCATATGTTGTTATTCCGAAGATATGTCATTTGCAGAAGCTATTTTAAAAGAATAAAGCAAAAGGGCATCATACGATTGTTCATTAATTAATAAAAGTTTATGCATTTTCTTCTTATATTTATATTTATTTTTCGAACGATTTTTCCAAAACAAATTACAGAGCAGTTTGACGTTTCTGGGAGAAAAAACTGGTTTTTGTAGTGGAAAAAGGTAATGTTTGATTTGACATAACTCGGTTGGACGTCATTTGAAATAGCATTTCAGCGGAATGCCGAATTCCGGAATGTGAAATTACATGGCGGAATGCTTTGCATTTCGGCTGAAATCACGAATTTCGCTGAAATCACGCATTTCGACTCGGTGGAAACGTACTATAAGGCCGTGTGCCAATTGCGTTAAAATATTTGCCAGTGGATAATTTTCGACATTAGTGTGGTGAATAGAGACTTCAAAAATTTAACCTGCTCAACAGCTCGCTAAAATTTATCCAGTGGCTAAGGAGTGAGAGTGATGGAAAGGATATACGACACATACATAAGAAGGGTGGTTTTCATATTAGAAACTGGGTTTCCAATTCACCTGCGGTTCTAAAAGTGCTAAAATCTGAACGAACGGAGCAGTTGAGCATGAATGCCAATGTGGAACTAGGAATCGAAAAGGTACTTGGGATGTGGTGGTGCACTTCTTCAGACTGTCTTACCTTTAAACTCACTGCTAACCCAAAGCAAAAGGAAATTCTTTTCGGATTACGACGGCCTACAAAGCGTGAAGTTCTTAGAGTGATGATGACGATATTTGACCCATTGGGTCTAATAGCGTGTTTTCTCATGTATATAAAAATTCTTCTGCAGGAGATTTGGCGTTCCAGAATTGAGTGGGATGACGAAATTAAAAGCACAGAACATGATAAATGGCTTAAATGGGTCCGTCATCTGGTCAAGGTGGAGACCATCAACATTCCAAGATGCTACGTGGTTTCTAAATGGGGTTCCGACATACAGTTGCACGTATTTGTCGACGCTAGTGAAAATGGATTTGCTGCTGTAGCATACGTACGAAATTGCAACAACCAAGAAGTGGAGATTAGCTTAATAGGAGCTTAAACCAGGGTTGCACCTCTGAAGGCATTGTCAATTCCCCGCCTAGAGCTTCAAGCAGCTCTCCTTGGGGCGCGATTGGCCAAATGTATCACAGAATCACACGGAATCAAATTTAGTCAACGATATTTTTGGTCAGACTCTAAAACGGTCTTGAGTTGGCTTCGATCTGATCATCGAAGGTATCCACAGTATGTAGCATTTAGGGTAAGCGAAATATTTGAATTAACGGAGCTCTCAGAGTGGAGATGGATACCCACTAGCTCGAATGATGCTGATGAAGCCATAAAGTGGCAAAAAACCCCTGAATTTAAGTCAACTGGTCGATGGTTCAGTGGGTCATCCTTTCTCAAATCCCCTCAAGAAAACTGGCCGAAGGAGAAAATCGTCGGTTCTACAATAGAAGATTTAAAAACATGTTTCGTAGGCAATCACTTTTCTGCCCGAGAAAACTTGTTTCGGTCAAATGACATCTCTAGCTGGAGACGATTGCTGAGAAGCACGGCGTACGTTTTCCGATTCCTGAACAACTCTAGTATAAAAAGAACTTGTAAGCCTAAGTTGAACGGACCGTTATCATGCGTGGAATTTCAGTTGGCAGAAAACGCTTTAATTAGAGAGGCGCAATATAGCATTTATGGGGAGGAGATTGCGGATCTAAAAGCGAATCGCTACGTCGAAAGAGACAGCCCCCTGTTTAAACTGTGTCCATTCCTCGACGAGAACCAAATTATTCGAACAAATGGAAGAATTCGATTTGCAAAAGAAGTTGGCAGCGACATAAGACAACAGATAATTCTACCGAGATCACATTCGGTCTGCGTTAAAGGAAGTAAAAAGGTCTTGTCAAAAATGCAAGAATGATAAAGCTCAGCCACATCCACCAATCATGTCCCAACTTCCCCCCGCGCGACTTGCAACATTTTGTCGACCATTTTCCTATGTAGGGGTCGACTATTTTGGCCCCATGACGGTAAGTGTGGGTCGAAGAGCCGAGAAGCGTTGGGGAGTTATCTTAACATGTCTTACCGTAAGAGCAATTCATATAGAGATTGCTCACACCTTAACAACTGATTCGTGTATCCTTAGTCTTCGGAATTTTATGGCAAGACGTGGAACCCCTCTTGAGTTTTATAGCGACAATGGCACGAATTTTCATGGCGCGGAACGAGAACTGAGGGATGCCTTTAAAATGATCCAGAAGGACAAATTGGTAGAGGAATTCACCACAGCAGAAACTAAGTGGAAATTCATACCACCCGGCTCACCACATATGGGCGGCAGCTGGGAGCGACTAGTACGCTCCATCAAAACCGTTTTATATGCCACGACACCAACGAGGAATCCTAATAATGAATTGCTACGAAGTATGCTTATAAAAGCAGAGAATATTCTGAACTCACGACCACTGACCTACATTCCAATCGACGTTGAAAACCAAGAGGCTCTCTCGCCCAACCCTTTCTTATTGGGCTCGGCTGGTGGATCAAAACCTAAAGCAGAATTCAGCGACAGTTGTAAGGTATTGAGAAAAAATTGGCTAATCTCACAGCAGTTTGCAGGCCGCTTCTGGAAGCGCTGGGTAACAGAATACTTGCCTACGCTTACCAGACGCACTTAATGGTTCTCTCCAGTAAAACCAGTGGAAGAAGGTGACATCGTCTTGATTTTTGACCCAAATAGTCGGCGGAACTGCTGGCCCAAAGGTCGGGTAGTCCAAGTCAAACAGTCAAAGGACGGCCAAGTTCGAAGTGCATTCATACAAACGCAGAGTAGAGTTTATGAAAGGCCTGTGGTTAAACTGGCGGTCCTTGATGTCGCACCATCAAAGGATATGAATCGACGGGTGAAACTACTGGAGGGGAGTGTAAAGATAAGTGCTGACGAGCCATAAAAAAGTAGCTTCCCCTTCTGACGGCAAGGTGGAGTTATTTAAACGTCAAATTACAGCGTGACTTTTTGCCACCAGTGTCCACATGTGTGGGAAAATAGCACATCATTCAGATTTTAATAAAAAGGCAAGGAATATGTATTTCATATCAGAAAATGTAAACAAAGTTGTAACATAAATTAAAATTGGGTTTTTGAAAATGGATGGTTACTTAATGGTATGACTACATTTATTTCGGTATATTTTGCGTGCGAAAATATGTTTAACTTGGAACAAAATAAAATAGATATCTTTAATCATGGACATAAATTGTACAACAATTATGTTTTAATGTCAATAATAAATGATTAAGTTTTTTTGTATGATATCTCTAAAGTCTATTCGGTATTTTTTATTACAAGAAAATATATAGAATAGGAACAAAATTCCTGTTCCAATTCTTTTGGGAAATTATTAAAATTGGTATTTAAATAATATCCCATTTAATCCAATTGACACAGCAAAAAGCCAAATTTTGTTTACCACAGCAGAAATGTCCAAAATTAACCAGTGGATAATATTTAAACCCTTTTTTAACGCAATTGACACACGGCCTAAGAAAGAATTGATTTAATTGTTGATTTATAGCCCGATTCTCCCCATCATCACTGATACCTCACAAGTCACAAGGAGAGGTGAAATTGATTTTGTGACTTTTTCGTATTCTCCTCCACAGTCACAACTTGTGAGAGTCACAAAAACAATCGAAATTGGGATCTCCTTCAGAGCAGGTCACAACTAGCAAATTATTTGAGATTTGATATTTTGATTGTTGAGTAGTGTAAAACATGGAAGTTGAAATGAATATGGAGCATATTATTGACGAAGTTTCCTCCGTAAATGAAAAGTAAGAATTTTACAAAAGCACATCATTTGTAACAAATTAATAATATTAATACGATTGCAGCGAAGACGGCTTTTAACTTCTAACTTCCTTGCCTTTTGTTCTTCTCAAGTTCTCATTGCAGTTCTTCGAGTATAACATTTTGTTCTTCTCAAGTTCTCATTGCAGTTTTATTAAATTTGTTTTGAATAGTTTCTTTCACTGCTATATTTCCTTGCACATGGCTGTTATCAGAAGTGATACCAAATAACTATACAATACCTCTCAGCCAAGTCACAATTTGCAGAAACGTTGCTTATATATATTCACCTTTGCTGTGGTGAGTTTCGTTGTGACTTTTCTTGTGAGGATTATCGGAGAATCCGACAAATGTTATCGAGTCACAATAATCCTCACAAAGAATAGTCACAAGAGGTTGTGACTTTTTTTTCTCACAAGGGGGAGAATCGGGCTGTTAAGCAACAGCCACTGTCGTATGAGTTCTTTAACATAAATAAATAAATAAACGTTTGATCACGTTTGCACTTGACGGGCTATGGATACTAATACTCCGGCTCGCAGTCTTCGAATCCCATCCAGACGTCGAACGCAGTAGAAACCAACCAACTTGAGGTGCGCAACTGGAGGCAGTCAGCTAAGGACGGTGCTAATTTACTGTACATCACTTAGGTAAGTAGGTTCGCTGCACTTGTTACTTGTATAAAGTCTTATGGAAAAACATTTGGCGCACTTTAAGGAAGCTATTTACTTCTATAAGACTTCTGTAAGTAATTCTAATAAGCCTTACAGAAAAAAATCGTTTGCTTACAAAAGGCATTAAAGAAGCAAATTATAGGCTTCGCAAAAAGTCTTTCCGAAAATATTTGCAAGCCTTCTCGAAGTTATTATTTATTTCCTCTTTGTTTTTATATTTTCTTATATTATATACTTTTATTAATTTCAATTTCCATCTCTTATAGTTATCAATACCCAATTCGTTATTATGAAAGTGTGAAATTCAATGCAATTAATTATATTTCTCTTATCTTACATGGGATTCGAACTCGCGTTCGCACGGTAGTCCAACACTCTATCCACTAGGGTGTACTCTGGAACATGAAAGACGAGTAAGTACAACGAGTAAGTACAACGAATCGTATTGACTCATTCTCCGGTAGGTTCCCGATCTTTTCACCTGTTTGCCGATGTTTTCATCGTGTCCCGAGGTTTTCACCTTTTTCCCGATTCGTTAACCTTAGCATTTTTAAGCTCTATACATGTTATGCTTCGGATTAACTTCCTGCGAAGTTCTACCGAAATATCTTAACGTATAGTACATGTACACACATCTCCGGAAGCCTAAAAACAACGATACAGAAGTTACGCCATCATAATTTCGGTTATGCTTGCGAATTTTCCTGCATAATGTCTTAAACAAGCTTCTACCCAAACAATCGACTGCCAAAATGCCTATAAGGCCTATAGAAATAATTGCTTGTGGAAATTACATTGTTTTGCCTTATAGAAGTATAATTGTTAGTTGGGTGGATTTCATCATTTTTGTAACCTGTGAAGTAAGGAAACAAATTTTTTGACAGAAAAAATTCCCCTCTGAGAAGAATGTTGTTTCACTGATAAAAGAAACTTAGCGGAGGAAATTCTGTGAGGAATCCGCAAGTGGAACACGCCTAGTGTGCGTATGTACTTCTCCACAATAACGGGACCTCCAGTTTAACTTCTGTATGAACATGAAGTTAAGAATTAAGTTCGCGAACCAGCGTTACCAGATTTAGCAGTTTCCTGCGATTTTAGCAGTTTTTGATCATGAAAATGACCTGCCGCAGTTTTTTTTTTTAGCATTTTCTTAAATTTTAGCAGTTTTTAATTGTTTGGGCGACAGTTAACACGAATACACGATCGTCTTCAAGAAAAATGATTCCAAAGAAGAAGAGTTAGGGTCAGAAAGCAAACAAATTAAACACAGCTGTTTATGGGTGTTGTCGGTGTGGTGGATACCTTTTGATGTAACTGTGTAGCATTTCCAAATGGAAAGGGTGCAGATAGTTATTATATTATTTACATAGGCATTGCTTGGACATTAATTGAACTTCTATCCGAACTTCCAGAACTTGACATGATCTGTGCGGTAACAGACCGCTTACCAAAGACACTATGCTTCGACAAAAGATTCTCAACGGAGATCACAACCAGAGAAGCATGGTGTAGCAACAACCCTCCAAACTGCCTAAACGGCCTAAAGTGGTATACGGATGGTTCTAAAATGGACTCAGGGGTAGGAGCTGGCATACATGGACCAAATAAAAACATCTCAATACCTATGGGAAAAAACCCTAGTGTATTCCAAGCTGAGCTCCATGCCATAAAAGAATGCGCAAACCTAATACACAACTCAGGTATTAAAGGCGCAAACATCCATATATTCACGGACAGTCAAGCAGCTATAAAAGCCCTTAGCTCACACATCATTGACTCCAAATCAGTACTACACTGCTTCAACTCCCTCCAAACACTCAGTTCCAGGAACAAAACCAAACTATGGTGGGTCCCCGGACATAAGGGAGTTGAAGGTAACGAAAAAGCTGATGAACTAGCCAGAAAAGGTTCGGAAACCCCCTTCATTAGACCTGAACCCTTCTGTGCAATCCCCAAATCAGCCATAAATCTGGTCATAAAAAACTGGGAACAAAACAACTGTGTTTCATACTGGGGAAACATCCCAGGCCTAAGACAGGCCAAAAGAGCTATTCAGCCCATCAAATCAGATGCCAACAAGATACTAAATCTGCGCAGGCACGATATCAAAAACTTAGTAGGCTACCTAACTGGTCATCACGGTCTGCGATATCACCTAAACAAAATGCGTCTAGTCGACTCACCGGAGTGCAGACTATGTCTAGAAGAAGACGAAACAGCCGAGCATATCATATGTGAATGCCCGGCCCTTTACGGTATGAGAAGAGAATCTTTCTTCAGGGAATTCTTAAGTCCCGAAGAATTGAGGAAATCTTCGGCTGAAAGTATTATCAGCTACATTAGGAAAGTAGAAGCGCTACTAACCTAAAAAGCATCTGACGGCAAGCACAATAGATCTTTTAGGTCGATGTGTATATTACTGCTTAGGCATGTCAGAATTTAAAAAAACAAAAAAAAAAAAAAAATTGCTTGGACAACGACACTCAATCCAAATTGTGTATTTATTAAATGCGTACGTCACTCGGTTGCTCTAGCTGTCAGTCATGCCAGTAAGAAATTGCCAAGATCCATTGAGCAATTGGTCAAATCATACTTTTCTCAAAGTAGTAAAAGCCAACCAGAATTTTTAGAATTCCAAGAGTTTTTTTGAAACAGAAAAGCATTGGATTTTGCGCCACTAAGACATTAGATGGCTATCGCTACATGCTTGCGTCAATCAAATTATAGAACAATGGAGTGCATTAAAACTGTATTTCCAAGGTGAATATTAAACAACCAATTCTGTCCCAAACGAATTTATTTTTATTAGTTTGAATGACAGTATAGTAATACTATTTATGCTATGGATTACATTTTCCTATGGTAAACAAATTCAACCTTATATTTCAAAGCGATTATGCCAATATTCACTATTTTGATAAAAAAATAAAAGGAAATGTCAGTAAACAACAATAAGTATCCAACAATAACTAAATTTGTAATATTTATGCTTACTGACATCTAATACTGCTTGTGAAACAATATTTTCGCAGGTAAATTCGTTAAAAACTAAAAACCGTAATCGCTTCAGTAACAAAAATGTTGCTTTGCAAGTAAAGCAGGGGGTTTCTTAAGGTGAAGGCTGTTATAACTTTGTTCCAACAAATAAAATGGTAACGTTAATAAATTCAAAAATTCTCTATAAAGATTCCGAACGATTTAATTTAATAACTTTGTACATATTTAAATATAAAAATTTTCATCTTTTATAAATTATCATCTTAAATTAACTAAAAACAAAATGCATATTGAAGATACACTTTTATGTTAAATATCTAAATTTACCTTTGTGGTTTCTGCATTTATCATTTTGTAATGATTCCCTTTCAAATGGGTAATAGAAATAATTATTCGGTGCAAAATTGTTTATGAAAAAAAATAAACAACTGAAATTGAGTTGTTAAATGTCAAAAAGAATAGTGCTGCCAAGTCACCGAATGGGTTTTTTTTTCTCATGTGAAAATAAGCCTGTATAGATTTAGAAAAAAAAAAGCCTATTGACAGACAACACAGCAGCAGAAGCAGCATACTCGCGCCGTACAAAAGACGTGGAGGATGTTCTGGAAGTGCTTGCGCTTTGGTCTGATGATTCGAGTTCCAGAAGGACTTCGGAGGAATCTGAACTGGAGTGGAAGCGACATCCGAAAGTACAAAAATTTATCGAAACTATTGATGAATTTAATGAGGACGATTTCAAATCTCATATGCGATTTCGACGACAAACATTGGAATACCTTATGTGTATGAATCTTATTTTTCTATTTACTATTCTGTCTTCATAGTTCTTTTTCATCCAATTTAGCAAGATATTCACTATTCGAATGTGAAAATCAATTGAATTCTTGTGGAGGAAGATCCAGAATAGATCCCAGGAAATCAGTATACATCTACATCTGGTATATCAGCAGCACCGTGACATTTAGGCAGCTGGGAAATTTGTTTGGTATTTCGAAGTCATCAGCATGGATTGTTGTCCGCAGAGTAACAGAATTTTTAATTAAAATTGGACACGAATATGTGAAATGGCCACAAGGAGATGATGCAATTGAAATTCAAGCGTCGTTTCTTCAAAAGAAAAGAATAAAAGCACCAAGAAGAGACAAAGAATGCTATTTTGACAGGAAGCAAAATTATAGCTTAGTTTTACAAGCTGTTGTTGATGCTAACAAAAAGTTCACAAACATCACTTGCGGGGAGCCGGGATCTCTTCATGACTACAGGGTACTACGGAGATCCAACTTGTATGCAAGAGCCCATGCTAACTATGTGTCCCAATGGTGCGTTTATACTTGGTGACTCTACCTACCCTCCGTCAAGTTCGTTGGTGCCACCATTTAAAGATTGTGGAAATCTAACGGAATCTCAACGAAATTTCAACAACATTCATTCTGCAACTAGAATTGTTGTGGATAATGCTTTTGGGTTGCTCAAGGAACGATTTAGGAGATTGATAAAGTTCACGGAACAGACAGATTTAAGTGCTGTTACGAATCTCATCGTGGGTGCTTGTGTTTTGCACAACATTTGCATATGTCACGACGATTTCATCTCAAGTATCGGATCCTTTAAATTCTACGTCGGATGAAAATTTCGGTGACGAAGATGTAGCAGATTATGGTGTAAGCAGAAGGGATTCACTTTTTCGATATTTGCAAGATCAAAATATTATATAAACATATATGTATGTTACATATATTCGTTATATTTGTATACGAACCCCTTGCCATCTAAAATATAAAAAAAATCTATGTATCTTAAATAAAAATAACAATAAACATATGTATTCATAAGGGTAGGTATTTTATTTGTCTTTTTTTTTGCCAAATTTTTCAAAATTTTAATTTTTTTTCTTCAGCTTTTTTTCTGCGGTGGTGGAATTCGTCTTTCCTTTGAAGGTAGCACCTCAACAACATTAAAATCTCATCCTTTGTCCATATTTTACGTTTACTAAATTGGAATATATAAATTATTGTATATAAAATGTATTTATTGAATTGTTTACCTTTTTTCTGCCATGTTGCTGCCGTTAAATATGTTTCCAAATAAGGTACATGTCAATCGGATGTCACTTTAGCCATCTTCGATAACATTTCTCGATAACAACAGCAATGAGTTGGTTTGGTAGCACGTTTTCTATCCAGGCTAAGGGCGTAAGACTGGATAATTATCCATGTTTCGCGAGATCTATATAGGCTGAGGTGTTGTTGTATTTTACACGTGAATTGTTTGCTTAAGCCCAGTACGCAGCTCTCGCTAAATTTTATCTCCCATACAAAAATCTCTACAGAGATAAAATTTAGCGAGCAAATTTATCAGTGCAGTACGCAGCTCGCGAGATAAATTCTTAACTTCATAAAGATGGGACACACAAAATGTAGGTAGGGTATAACAATATTGTGTTATACGAAAAGTGTTATACTCAGCGGATGAAAGGTCTCCACTTATTTATCTCGCGAAATTAATGTGCGAGGCATTTAAATTGGCGAAATTTAAATAAAAAAAAAAAAAAAATTGAAGAAAATGAAGAAGAATATTTGATGGAAGAATTTCTTGAGGAAGACGACATCTTTATTAACAAAGAAAATATTAATATTACTGACATCTGCGAATGCATGACATTTCCCTGACTCATCTATACGCTGTGTACGAATTTAGCGAGCATTTATCTTTGGATTGGAGAAAACAAGTGGAGAGTAGTAAAGATAAAATTTAGCGCGAGCTGCGTACTAAGCTTAAGCCTATATAGATTTGGAGTGAAGAGAAAAAAAAATCACGCCTAATAACAAATGTAACTTTATATATATTTTTTGAACTCAAGGAAAAATCGATCGCAGTTTTTTTTTTAGCATTTTTTTACATTTTCGTCTAGCAGGTTTTGCAGTTTTTCGTCCTAACTTTAGCAGGTTTAAAAAATTGTATCTGGTAATTCTGTCGCGAACAGCATAATCTTTGCAATTCAATTCACCTACTCAGTTGGTCACTATGATGAAGGTCAGATGAAGCGAATGAATTTACTGTATTTTCTTAAATTTTTTTTATTAAATTTGAGAAATTACTTTTTTTACTTCAAATGAACCAGACTAATGAATGTCACTAAATGGTGAAATATACTTAAGTGGGAGCGCTGTGCAACTTAAGTCAGGAATGTACTAGATCATTACGTCATTTGGCATTTGAATATTTCTTTTTTTTTAAAGACAGTCACAGGCAACTTTAATTTGTTTATACATTTTTGTTTACAATTTAACTATCTTTCACAAGTGAATTTTAGTCTTTAGTTAGTCTGTTAGTGAAGTAGAAGTGGCAGTTATTGAAAAACACTGCAAATACAGTGGATAGTGGACAGTGGTGGAGTCTTCTTCTATTAAACCTAAGGTGGGTGGGCGGTTATGTTATTTATAGTCGTGAATTAATTCATTGTATTGTGCACGAATCCAAGATATTTTAATTGGGTTATAAGGCTGGTTTAATTTATTCACTCAAACGTTAATGTCAACAGGGCGATGCTCTAAGGCCACATTTCTTTGACGACCAGCGCATGGAAGTGCTTGGGCAGATTGTGACTAGATTATTGGGGAAGGTCAATTAGAATTATACTCGGTCAATGCAAAGTAAAATTCAATCATTCGTCGTACGAAAAATACTTGCATATTAGATTTGTTGTTGGGAATGTGAAGTGTCATACCAAACAAGGCGGAGATCTAAGTGAAGTCGATAGTGTTCATTAGAAAGAAAGTGCGTCGTAGATTACTAATAGTTTTGGAATTCAGAATAACTATAGGTTTTTGTTTTTGCAAGTTAGGTCTTTAATCATCAGACAATGGAAAACGTATCTTTCCTCATGAGTATTTTTTAGTTAAAGCGTCTGCATTGACTGTTTATCTTTAATGAGAAATGCAATCTGGAGTACGTAAACTTTGATTCAAGTAGTGTATAATTTGCAAAACGATTGGTGGGTAAACATGTAGCGTCAAGAATGGAGATAATAATGTGAATTGTATAGGTAAGGCATATGACAGCAGCCTATCAAACGCTCGACGGTGATCGTCCCACTAAGGGCCACTTACTTATCCAGCCTGAATGGTAAGCTAGCCACATATTTAAAAAATACAATCATGCAAGTGGTCCTTAATGAGCATTCGAAATTAAAGTTATCCGACTAAGTGCATAAAAAGTCGACTGCAGCATTTACCTCAGTCGCGCTAGTGTCGTGGTGTCTTATCTATTAGGCAATTAGGCTAAGCCCCACTGTCGCGCATATAAACTTTCACAGATCGTACAAAGTTATTTTACTCGCTTCCCATAAGCCTCCTCTAAGGAAAAACTAGCTTTTTAGCTGTTAGCAAAATTGTAAATATAATGAGCTATAGAACACTCCCGTAAAATTGTTTTGTCTTAAACCACCTAGGAGTTTAGATATTAAAGACGCCTTTCACTTGCTTAATTAACTGGTGCTACAGTTACTGGTTAACAAGGGCTTATACCAACATGCTTTCTCGGTTCTCTAAGGCTGTGGTTACGACCGCACTAGTTCGCGCTAGTGCACTAATAAATCTAATGTATGGATAATCAATAACGTGGTCGCAGAATTGTGTAGATCAAAACTCATTTGATTTTCAAGCTTATTAGCTTGAACTAAGACGAACAATCGTCCACGGTTTTTACTAGCGCGCTCGCTTACTATCGTTGGCCGTAACCGCTTCCTAAGGTCCGGTTTGTTTACTCTCAGTTGACTTTAAACCAATAGCGTGGAAATAGCTGTATCAAGGAAATACCTCAATACCCTTAAAGGTCGCCAGATGTAGACTCGACGGAAACCCTCAAAAAATCGAATCGGTCCATTTCAGCACGAAATACAAAGTCCCGCGACCCTTCTAAACTTAATGGCGTCAGTCGCAAGTCTCTGGGTCTGGTTTTGGATCTAAACTAAGCTAGAAGGCCAACATCCAAGAATGCGTTAAGAAAGCCACCGTAGCCTTAGTCCGGGATGAACCTGGGCCTCAACCAACATGCCTCTCCAATTAGCCCGGTCCTAAGCTAAATGCCTCCAGTTGCGCACTCCAAGTTGGTTGAGGTCGGTTTCTACTTGTGCGCGCCACTTAAGGCGAGGTCTTCCTCTACTGCGTCCGACGTCTGGCTGGGAATCGAAGACTCTGCGAGCCGGAGTATTGGTGTCCATTCTTTCTACATGTCCTAGCCATCTTAAACGTCCAATGCGGAGTTTTTTGACTAGGGGTATGTTGCTGTACAGCTCGTATAGTCCGTGGTTGAATCTTCGTCTCCATAGCCCGTAAACGCAAACGGGACCGAAGATTTTCCGAAGAATTTCCTCTAATCGACCAAGGATTTCTTCATCCGCTTTTGATACGGTCCATGCTTCAGCGCCGTAGAGCAGGACTGGGATGATCAGGGTCTTATATAGGATCTCCTTAGTAGTTCGAGTGAGGGCTTTACTACTAAATTGCCTTCTTAGTCCGAAGAAACAGTGGTTGGAGAGAGTAATTCTTCGTTTGATTTCTGACGAGATGTTGTTGTCAGAGTTAATAGCGGAGCCGAGGTACACAAATCCCGTACTACCTCAAAGTTATATCTGTCAATGGTGACGTTCTGTCCAATTCGTCGATGTTGTTTGTCCTTTTGTGTTGACAGCATATACTTAGTGTTACCCTCATTTACTGCTAAACCCATTTTCGCCGCCTCCCTTTCTATACTAGCAAACGTGGCTATGACATCACGTTGAGTCCTACCAATGATGTCAATATCGTCAGCGTATGCTAGTAGTTGCACCGATTTTTGGAAAATTGTGCCTCTGATGTTGGCTCGGGAGTTTTGCACAATCCTCTCAAGAATCAAATTGAAAAAGTCACATGACAGCGCATCGCCTTGCCTAAATCCTTTTTTGGTATCGAATGTGTCGGTGAGGTCGTTTCCGACCCTGATGGTGCAGCGAGAATTCTCCATCGTCATCCTACACAAACGGACGAGTTTGGACGGTATACCAAAACTAGACATGGCTCTGTAGAGTTTGTCTCTACAAATGCTGTCGTATGCGGCTTTGAAATCAATGAATAGGTGGTGGGTATCGATTTGGACTTCTTGTGTTTTTTCCAGGATCTGCCGAAGTGTGAACATTTGATCGAATGTGGACTTTCCTGGCCTAAAACCCCACTGATCAGGGTCGATCAGGTTGTTGGTAAACGGTTTCAAGCGTTCACATATTACGGCAGATAGGATCTTGTAGGCGATGTTGAGTAGACTTATGCCTCTGTAGTTGGCGCAGTTCAGAGGGTCTCCTTTTTTGTGGATCGGGCAAACGATGCTGAGGTTCCATTCTTCAGGCATGCTTTCAACCGACCAAATTTGGCTTATGAGTTGGTGGATGTTGCTTACCAAGTCATCTCCGCCAGCTTTATAAAGCTCAGCGGGAAGGCCGTCATTTCCGGCGGCCTTATTAAGCTTGAGTTTAGATATAGCTATCCTCACTTGACTTAGGTCGGGTGGTTGGCAATTTTCGTTGTCGTTGCCAATATTAAATGGTTCGTTCTGCCTGACAGCGGAATGTTGTTCGCCATCGCCGTTTAACAGTCTGCAGAAGTGGTTCTTCCATATCCTCAGCATCGACTGTGTCTCAACTACGATATTTCCTTGTTCATCTCGACAGGATTCTGTTCGAACCTTGTAGCCTTGGCTTTGACGTTTAACACTTTGGCCTTGTACACTTGGTAAAAGGAAATTGGAAAGAAACGGGGTATGCAGTCATACATCTTTCAGGCTTTACGTGTCTATGATCAGACCCATGCTCCTGTATCGTGTCTTAGTCTGCTGGACGGTTTAAGAAGCAGCCTCCAACCACAACCTACTAGGTTAAGTTCAAAGATCAGTTTGCATAAGCGTTAGCGGAGCTTTAAGAACAAACCCCTCTACAGCCCTATATGCGATCCCACATCTACTGCCCCTGGATTTTTACGGCAAACAGATTGCAGCTTGTGCAGCTGTAAGACTGAGAGCCTTGTCACAATGGACACCCACTCAAGGTGAACACACAAAGATTCTGAATCACCTTAACATTACACAAAACACCGACCCCGCCACTAGCCAACTCAGTTGTGAGCATACCTCATGACAACCATTCCCAGTCGCCTTAAATGGGTGTCGGATAATCAAAAGCGCTCCATCTGCTTGACAATGCTGTACAGCTCAAACATCAGCACCATAATCGGTCTCCTTACAGACTAGTCCTCTTTAGCAATGACTTCTGTAGAAGCTGCTTGGACACAAAAGGGGAGGGAAGTATTCCTCACCTTCTCTGCTCTTGTCCAGCACTCTCCGACAAAATAAAACTCCATCTGGGAAACTACTTCTTTGGTAATCTAGATGAGGTGATTAATGTCAGCAACCTACTACGCTGAGTGGTTCAATTAGGCGAAATTAGGAAATCCCGATGTTTCCTCGGTGTACTGGTCAAGTCATTTCCAATACTAGTCGATACGACGATGGTTTTTCTGTTGGTTTGTCCACTTCTGGTTGTAATATCAGTCGTTTCCATTACGTGAGAATTTTCTGGCAGTCATATTGCATACAGGATGGCAATTTCTAATAATCAGCTGTTGGTTATCTATTTGGGGTTTCGTGGGTATTCTCCAACATCTACCGAAGACTAAAAAAACATTAATTCGGCTTGTCTTACAGCTTTACCCAGAAAATATTGCCATCACCGTAGAGCCACCTTTATAATTATTTTTGTAAAATTTGCGATAAAGAAATTCTTTGATTCACAGAAACGAGTTAATGTGCACGAGATGTCTAACGACAATTGGATGGGCGGACTTTCGGAAACTGCGCGAAATCTGTCCATTATAAACATCGCGATTCCAGGTAACGAAACACCTTCCCTTTTCATAATTAAAAGCAAAAATCTTCATTTTAGGCTCACATAACTCCATGACCTATGGTATAAATTCAAAATCAAAGATTGCCCCCGATGCCGAGCCATCTGCTCGACGGTTGAACTATGTCTTTCCATGTTTTGTACGACGGTGGGCCAAAACGCAGTCAGTCAGTGTTGTGGAACAACTTAACTTGGGAGTAAGGTAATACGATCACATACCACCACTTATGCCATGACCAATATCCGTCTTCCATGAAAAGGTACTTTGACTTACGCCTTTGCCAAAAAGAAGAAAAGTTCTACTACTGCCATGGACTTTTAGCCATGGAAATAATAGCACCGCTCATGGAAATTATTAAATTTTTAGAATCTCGTCCAATGGAGTTTGTCATCCTTGACTTTCAACACTTTTACGAGATGTTACCGCATCATCATGCCCGATTACACAGCTATCTGAAGCAAATGTTTGGCACTAAGCTGTACACCCGAAACGACGGGCCACTCTCAAAATGTACACTCAACTTTTGCCATCCCAAGGGCAAGCAGGTAATCATTGTCTATCGACGATGCACTGTTAAATTACCACAAGAGTTCTGGCCAAGTTTGAGTTGGCCGACACCATGGCCGAACCTTTGTAGTGCAAAGAAATTGGAAGAGTTTCTGGATACCGCTTTGATGACGCGACAACCGATCAATGGATATGTGTCTCAGTGTATTATAACACCGTCACCCAGATATATTGGATTCAGGTTTGTATTATGAAATTCTCAACCGGCAAATTTGACAAAGTACCCCCATTCTGTAGGTTCTACTCATCACTTCGAAGCAGCGCCAAAAAAGTCGATAAAAAACTGTGCGCTTGGATTAAATCTCAGCAGCCGGGACCATTCGATTACAAAGGCAAACCAACTGTAAATGTATTTATAGGTGATTTTGTCAATCTGAAAGACGGACAATTTTGTCAGTGGGTCATTGATTTGAATGAATGTTTGGAATGCAACGATAGAGATGTTAGTCGAGATGACGAATAAGTTGCTGGTGCACCATTATGAAGAAGTATACACTGTGATTGCTACTTTTTGTTCATTTTTAAATATGCAATATGCAAATATGCATTTAAGTGCTTCGTCCATTGTTGGTAGTTATTTTTTTATAATATTGTTGTTACAGTTTTAACTTATACAGGCTTTTTACAAATGAATAAATGAAAACTCACTTGGTTGCATTTTTTGGGTTCGTTGTGCACTCTTATCGCACTTGAATAAAAAAACCAAAAAGGGGAGTCGTCAGAAAATCCGAGGAGAAGGAAGAGCTACTCTTTAGAGGTCAACTGTAAGGATTCTGGGGAGAGGTGTGTCCTCTCTAGATGGAGTCAACGGTGGCGCCTACAGCACCAGTTTGATCGAACTGGTAGTGAAATCCCTATATGAGCTGCTTCGACATCTTTGAACACCAGGTCTATAGGCATTTCTAATACTGAGCCAGGGTATTGGAAAAGAGTTGGTGGCGGAGGAGCCCTCAATGGGTCAACGGCAGCGTTCATATCCCAAAATGGGCTACTGACATCGGTATTTTTTCCGTCCGCTGTCCTAGGGTCAAAACAAGGTCCTCCAGGTTAGGGGTTGTGCTTTGGGTTAACTACCCATCCACGAAAAAAAAAAATGTGACGAAGCAACCAATAGCAACGACAACGACGTTCGTATCTGCACCTGGAATGTGAGAACATTAAACAGGAGAGGTGCAGGCGAACAACTAGCGGAAGCCTTAAACTGCTACAAAGCAGACATTACTGCCATCCAGGAAATACGATGGGATGGGCCGGGCAAAAAGAGGATGAAAAACTGTGACATCGCGACCGTGTTATAGTGAGCAGAAACAGCGACTATTTGGATTACTCTTGCCAATCGCTGTTTCTTCGGGCTAAGAAGGCAATTTAATAGTGAAGCCCTCACTCCAACTTCAAAGGAGATCCTTTATAAGACCCTGATCATCCCAGTTCTACGGCGCTGAAGCATGGACCGTATCAAAAGCGGATGAAGAAATCCTTGGTCGATTCGAGAGAAAAATTCTTCGGAAAATCTTCGGTCCCGTTTGCGTTGACGGGCTATGGAGACGAAGATTCAACCACGAACTCTACGAGCTGTACAGCGACATACCCCTAGTCGAAAAACTCCGCATTGGACGTTTAAGATGGCTAGGACATGTAGAACGAATGGACACCAATCGAGGGGGAAGTAATCAATATTTTTGCGTGGTCCTAGACTACAAATACACAAAAATACACGGAATACTGTATTCAATGTGTGATTACATAATGAATACATATGAATACATTTGAATACAAATGCACAAATTTGAACACACTTGCATTGAAATCTTCATTTTATAGCAATGCATGTCGGTTATCCAGTTATCAAGCCATTTATTTCATGCAGAAGATCGTTTATTAATCGTCAGCAAAACTTGATGATATGGCATACAGACAACTTAAACTATACAAATGATAATTATTATTATAATCTTAAGGCCCATCTCACAATAGATCCAAACAACAAATCAAATTCAATCAAAATTCCCTTAGCATTTTTTTATTGAAGCACATCCCTTTTAAATTGAATCGAAGACCACTGAATAAGCTTAAGGCGAAGAATATATCTTAACACATAATCAATTTTTTTATTTCTCTCAGAAAAATTTCGGGTCAAAATCGAATATACGTGAACCAGCTATGAGCAATTTGATTGCTCAGATGAATGACGGACTATACCATGAAACAAGTTTGCATTGATCAAATACGTAAACACATTTAAGATCGGAAACATAAACAATAATCTTGCACTATGGTTCCTAATTCATCGATTATACAAAATAACAATATGTTTTAAAACTAGAAATCGTATTAACATTTATCATTAGCTTAAATGTTTTTGTCACAGATGGGGCAGGTACATGTTGAACGTAATTAGATATGTCAACATACTCATGATTATATCTAGCATCTCTAGTTGTCCAAACTCATCCCATATATACCAATGTGCCAGCACTCCCAAACCTTGTACTAATCAGTCCTACGGCTACGCGCAATAAGCGGGAATATACTCGACATTTGGTTATTTTGATTAAGAAAATGACATATAAGTCAACGACACGTATTATGCAAGAAGGCAGGTGCAATAATTATACGAACGCACAGTTATGACGCATTGTAACAATCCACATCATGGCCAAATTCGCCAACATAAGCCTTATATGCGCTCATGCTCCGACGGAGGAAAAAGATGATATAACCATTGTATATGAAGCTTATAGTAGTATCATCACGGCAATTTTTTTATTTCTGTCTCCAGCCGCCTAGGGGGAGATCGATCGTTTCTCACGAGAGAAGAAACATTTGTTCACTCTTTCTGAATAGAGTAAATAATATTATAATGAGTGTGTTTATGAGTGTCTTGAAGAGTGCAAACAAGAACAAACCGGTTTTGGCGTACTCGCACTAAACTAAATAAGATAATGAGTAATATACAGAGGTGAGGTGATAACTTCAATATGCTTTTCCACGTCTCCAAAGAGGTAGCATATTAGACGATATATAAGATATTCTTGGAATCTTCTTCAAACAGTTTGACAAGTGTTCCCCAAGAAACGATATCATCAGCTATGCGAATATTATTTTTTAACAACAACTTCGCAGGCTTTTGAATAAATGCGGGTAGTCATATAAAAGAAAAATTACCTGGTCCGAGATTTCAAAAAACGGCTTATTTTCAGCTGCTCCCAGTAATTTACATGCTTTTCTATTGTTACTGCCCTGGTCACAGCATACAGCAATAACTTCAAATCCACATTCTAATATTTTGGTAACTGTTAATTTCAATATCTCGGTTCGGATGTTCTCACCCTTTTGGCATCCTATATAATATGATATGGTTTGCTCCCAATTCATATTTAATCCTCTAAGTGTGAATACCATAACCTTTGAAGCAACAGTGGTGTGCCTTCCCAGCTCCCCAAAATCCGAAAACCCGTATATCATATCCGTTTTCGTGTTATAATCAAGCTCGGTCTTTATTGCCATTTCATCAAAAATCAGAACACATCTTTTTTGTATATTTGACATGGTCTTGGCCTTACATTTCAATAGTTCAATTATTTGGGTAGAGAACCCAGCCGGTAAACTCAAAGATGAATGCCATCCATATATTATGCTTACAGATAGTAAGCTAAATCCGGTGTTCAGCATATGGAATTATTATGAAAGAGACTTATAAAAAACTTTAGACACAAATCTTTTTCATTGTATGTCCAACGTGCATTTACCTTATGAAAAAGTTACATGCTAACAAATGTTTCAACATCGACTTGTTTTTCCTGCAATTGCAAGTCAACGTTTTTCTCTAAATTATACTCCTTATCATATTTTAATCTTTTCGGTGTATCGGAAATGCAACGCGGGACAGAATTTTGTATTCCACCTTTAGATTTATGATTTATCAAAACCTTTTGTGGTTCGACAAAAAAGAATGTGTTTGTATTGCATATGCCTTGGGGTAGGGCATACAAATAGTCTTTGTAGGAAAACGCCCCCAAAAAGTGGGCGTGGGTTAAAATGGTCTATTGACGAAATGTTCAAATTTATACTACCAATGATTGTGCATAAAATTTTTTTTCGAAAATTTTAAAATTTGCCAAAAAAAGTATTTTATTAAAAACGCGCCCAAAAAGTGGGCTTGGCAAAAACCTTTATGCTGACGAAATATAGTGGGCGGATTTCATAATTTTGAATACTTGTTCTGCTGGGAGCAACAAAGAGTACGTGTACCAAATTTCATCCTTCTAGCTCAAAATTTAAGGCCCAAAAACTGGTGACGTACAGACGGACGGACAGACATGGCTTAATCGACTCAGCTATTGGTTCTGAGTCGATCCATATACTTTGAGATATATCTAGCTAAATTATTTCGCTACAAACTATGTATCAAAACTTGCCAGTGCCACTGCACTTCACCAAAACATTGGTTGAAAATGAGCGATCAGTATCTATAAAGCACACACAAAAACAAAATACTCCAAAAACCGATCATTCAGTTGAAGCAGAGTGCATGCTATACGTGGACAAAGATGTTATGTGATGGGAAATGGGAACATCGTACATTATGTATGCTGCATTATTCACTCAGGCTCAAATTTTAATACATTGAGTAGATTAACAAAAAAATACGAAAATAAAATTTGAATCTGAGTAAAGTATGAAACAAGACATGTACAACATCCCTCAGCAAATGGCTTTGCAGCACTGCGATTGAGATATGAAATGCAATTGCTTTTGCTCATATCGGCGGTTGGTATGGCATTGGCATACTCGCAATTCGCATATCGCATTGCAATACAGTAACTCACTTAGCTTTCGTATTTGACAAAATGAGCGAGAAAGAAATAGTATATTGGCATGCGATTGGTTTAATTTTAGAGTAGAACTGTGTAAATTATGTGAGTGGATCTCCATTAAATCTAATAAGGAGAGCGTAAAATTTTCAGCCCTCTTTGGCCTAGTAGTATCTCGCGCCGATAGAGGCACCACCATCGATTTGCCAAAGTGATAGTACTATTAGTTTCATATACAATGATATAACTAAGGATTGCTACCAAAGTGTAAAACGTCAAAGCCAAGGCTACAAGGCTCGAACAGAATCCTGTCGAGATGAACAAGGAAATATCGTTGTTGAGACACAGTCGATGCTGAGGATATGGAAGAACCACTTCTGCAGACTGTTAAACGGCGATGACGAACAACATTCCGCTGTCAGGCAGAACGAACCATTTAATATTGGCAACGACAGCGAAAACTGCCAACCACCCGACCTAAGTGAAGTGAGGATAGCTATATCTTAACTCAAGCTTTATAAGGCTGCCGGAAATGACGGCCTTGCCGATGAGCTTTATAAAGCTGGCGGAGATGACTTGGTAAGCAACATCCACCAACTCATAAGCCAAATCTTGTCGGTTGAAAGCATGCCTGAAGAATGGAACCTCAGCATCGTTTGCCCGATCCACAAAAAAGGAGACCCTCTGAACTGCGCCAATTACAGAGGCATAAGTCTGCTCAACATCGCCTACAAGATCCTATCTGCCTGAAACCGTTTACCAACAACCTGATCGGCCCTTATCAGTGTGCTTTTAGGCCAGGAAAGTCTACAATCGATTAAATTTTCACACTTCGGCAGATCCTGGAAAAAACCCAAGAAGTCCAAATCGATACCCACCACCTATTTATCGATTTCAAAGCCGCATACGACAGCATTTATAGAGACGTACTATATAGACCCATGTCTAGTTTTGGTATACCGCCCAAAACTCGTCCGTTTGTGTAGGATGACGATGGAGAATTCTCGCTGCACCATCAGGGTCGTAAACGACCTCACAGACACATTCGATACCAAAAAAGGATTTAGGCAAGGCGATGCGCTGTCATGTAACTTCTTCAATTTGATTCTTTAGAGGATTGGGCAAAACTCCCGAGCCAACACCAGAGGCACAATTTTCCAAAAATTAGTGCAACTACTAGCGTACGCCGACGATATTGACATCATTGGTGGGACTCAACGTGATGTCATAGCCACGTTTGCTCGTATAGAGAAGGAAGCGGCAAAAATGGGTTTAGCAGTAAATGAGGGTAAGACTGTGTAAGACTATGCTGTCAACACGAAAGGACACACAACATCGACGAATTGGACAGAACGTCACCATTGACAGATATAACCTTGAGGTAGTCGGGACTTTGTCTACCTCGGCTCCGCTATTAACTCTGACAACAACATCTCTTCAGAAATCAAACGAAGAATTACTCTTGCCAATCGCTGTTTCTTCGGGCTAAGAAGGCAATTTGGAAGTAAAGCCCTCACTCGACCTACTAAGGAGATCCTATATAAGACCCTCATTATCCCAGTTTACGGCGCTAAAGCATGGACCGTATCAAAAGCGGATGAAGAAATCCTTGGTCGATTCGAAAGAAAAATTCTTCGAAAAATCTTCGGTCCCGTTTGCGTTGACGGGCTATGGGGATGAGGATTCAACCACGAACTATACGAGCTGTACAGCGACATACCCCTAGTCGAAAAACTCCGCATTGGACGTTTAAGATGGCTAGGACATGTAGAACGAATGGACACCAATACTCCGACTCGCAGAGTCTTTGATTCCCAGCCAGACGTCGTACGCAGTAGAGGAAGACCTCGCCTTAAGTGGCGCGCACAAGTAGAAACCGACCTCAACCAACTTGGAGTGCGCAACTGGAGGCAGTTAGCTAAGGACCGAGCTAATTGGAGAGGCATGTTGGTTGAGGCCCAGGTTCATCCCGGACTGTAGCGCCACTTAAGTAAGTAAGTAAGTCAGTAAGGATTCTGGGAAGGAGAGCCACTTACTGTAACTTAATGAACCATTTACAAACAGCATAAGGGAACGTGAGATCGAACGAAATCGGAAACATCAAGATTGAACAACCCCGGGAGTGCCAGGGCGCGAAAACAAGCACTCAGCAAGAAAAAAAAGTTTTATGGAAGAAAATAATTTACTCTGAATCAATCTTAGGTTTCGTTTACAAAAGGTATTCGGACCAAGTTTAGGAAAGTTTTGGGTGCTTAGAGAAATGGTCAAAGCACCGCGGTATTTTAGACAGGCCGATATCCAAAAAGGATCTCGGAATTCCTATAGAAGCTTCGATCGATAGCATAGAAACCGACAAATCGGACGTATCAACAATACAGCCCTACAAATTGTGGATGATAGCAATTTATTGCACAGAATAGAAAGAACGAAATCTTTTGACTTGACGAGATAAGGAATACTTACTTAAGTGACGGTACAGTAGCTGTGCAGCTAGTTCTTGGTTGAATCTTTGTCTCCATAGCTCGTCAACGCAAACGAGACCGACGATTTTTTTTCTCCAATCGACCAAGGATTTCTTCATCCACTTTTGATACGGTCCATACGGAGCAGGACTGGGATGATCAGGATCTCATATAGATCTCCTAAGTAGTTCGAATGAGGGCTTTACTACTAAATTGCATTCTTAGTTCAGAAACAGCGGTTGACAAGAGTAATTCTTCGTTTAATTTCTGACGAGATGTTGTTGTCAGAGTTAATAGCGGAGCCGAGGTAGACAAAGTCCCGTACTACCTCAAAGTTATATCTGTCAATGGTGACGTTCTGTCCAATTCGTCGATGTTGTGTGTCCCTTCGTGTTGACAGCATATACTTAGTCTTACCCTCATTTACTGCTTAACCCATTTTTGCCGCTTCCTTCTCTATACTAGCAATCGTGGCTATGACATCACGTTGAGCTCTACCAATGATGTCAATATCGTCGGCGTAAGCTAGTAGTGGCACCGGTTTTTGAAGATTGTGCCTCTGGTGTTGGCGCGGGAGTTTTGCACAATCCTCTCAAGAATCAAACGAAAGAAGTTACATGACAGTGCATCACCTTGCCTTAATCTTTTTTGGAATCGAATCGTCATTCTGCACAGACGGACGAGTTTGGGCTGTATACTGAAACTAGACATGGCTCTGCATTGTTAGTCTCTATAAAAATGCTGCCGTACGCGGCTTTGAAAACGTTGAATAGGTGCTGGGTATCGATTTGGACTTCTTAGGTTTTTTCCAGGATCTGCCGAAGTGTGAAAATTAGATCAGTTGTGGACTTTCCTGGCATAAAACTACACTTTGGTAAACGGTTTCAGGCGTTCACATATTACGGCAGATAGGATCTTGTAGGCGATGTTGAGGAGACTTATGCCTCTGTAGTTAGCGCAGTTCAGAGGGTCTCCTTGTTCGTGGATCGGGCAAACGATGCAGAGCTATATTTAAAAAAAAAACGAATATCGTTGAAATCACTTCGTTCTCGTTGAAATTCGATTATATAAAACGAGTATCGTTCTGGTTTTTACGATACTCGTTTTGCCCCAGCGATACTTTCATCCGACCCAAATTTTGCTTATGAGTTGGTGAATGTTACTAAGCCATCTCCGCCGGCTTTATAAAGCTAGACAGGGAGGCAGTCATTTCCGTCGGACTTATTTAGCTTGAGTTTAGATATTGCTATCCTCACTTCACTTAGGTCGTGTGGTTGGTAGTTTTCGCTGTCGTCGCCAATATTAAATACTCCGTTCTGCTTGACAACGGAATATTGTTCGTCCTCGCCGTTTAACAGTGTGCAAAAGTTGTTCATCCATATCCTCATCATCGACTGTGTCCTCAACTACGATATTTGCTGGTTCATCTCAACAGGATTCTGTTCGGGGCTGAATGCTTGGCTTTCAAGTTTAACACTTTGGTAGAACTTGGGAACATAATTCCTGGAGTTGCACCTCTCAATATCCTCGATCACGCGATTTTCTTGCTCTTTTTTCTTCTTTCTGAAAATCCCTTCTCCTCTGCCTATAAAGCTCAATGGCTGCTCTCGTCTTCACCTACACCTTATCCTTGTAGTGTTCGTTCGTGGCTGCGAGCATCTGTCGGAATTCTTCATCAAAACAAGGGTTTCCTGCTAGTTTGCGCGAGAAACCTAGCACATCAGTTGCGGCTGATCTAATAGCTTATTGGCATCGTCGTCATTGTTCTTCGACATTCGATGCTGGTGGTAAGGTGTTAATCGAGAGGTTTAGGGATACGCGTTGCGCGAAGGCTTTGGCGGTCTCTTGCGATTGCAGTCTATCGACATATTTCACAGTATTTCTGATCTGCTGTGGCATAGTGGATATCCGCATTCTTAACTTGGCTGCAACAGTGTAGTGGTCCTAGTCGATGTTAGCCCCTCGGAATGTTCAAACATCCAAAATACTGGGTCCGTGCATCTTGTCTATCGCAATGTGATCAATTTGATTGACCGTTCGTTGATCTGGAGGCCGCCATGTCCCCTTATGGAAATCGTGGTGACGAAACCGTGTGCTGGATATAGTGGCATTTCGTTCCGCAGTCAGTTAGTCGTTGCCAGACGTTTTGTCGTGTAGGCTGTGTGTTCCAAGATGTCTTTTCTTCCTATAGGTATCATATTTTTCCTCCTCTGAAGCGTGAGAGCATTTAAGGCTATTGTTGGCGAATTTGGCCCTGATGCGAATTGGGACAATGCGTTCGCTGATGTCTTGGAAACAGAAGACTTCTTGCCTTAGTGTGGCACTTAAAACAAATCCGCGTCCGAATAGTCGTTGTTTTTGCTCACTATGACATGGATGTCACAATTTTTCAACCGGCCCATCACACCGTATTTCCTGGGTGGCAGTAAATTCTGCTTTGTAGCAGCTTAGGGCTTCCGCCTGAACCTCTCCTATTTAATGTTATTACATTCCAGGTGCAAATACGAGCGTCGTTGTCCTTTTTTCGTTTAGCAGGGTCGTCAACATTTCTTTCCGAGGCTATTGGGTGCTTCGTTAGGTTTTTCCATGGGTGGGAAGTTCACCCAAAACACAACCCCCAACCTGTAGGGCCAGTTCCAATTTATTAAAAACCGCTGGGAAACGGGGTCATCACGGGTTGGCCATTTGGTTTATCCGCCACCATCTATGTTCAAGGGGCCTGACTAACCCTTAAGATTTCTAAATAACCTGTAGCCCGTACATGTCGAAGTAGCTCATCTAGGTTAGCCTGGGACAGCAGGACAGGTATTCCGTGCCCGTCTGAACAGGTTGTTTATAGTGTTGCTGTTTTTCGTCTTGTTATCAACACTCGAGCTCATCGTTAAGCAAGTCAAATCCGGTTCGAGACCAGTATCCGGTGGTTACCACTTGGAGGTAAAAATAAGCACGATAGATATGTAGTCAAAGTAATAACGACTGGGCTTCGCCAAGTTAAAGCCAATCAGAGTTTTTTAAGAGAGCACCATAGGACATGTGTTGTCCAGATTTGAAAGGTTAACGTACCAAAGATTGGTTTTCTCAGCGGCAAGTCAACCGAATTGCCTACGTAATAAGTGCATGGACAGGGTCAAGCTGAAGCGTGTATAACCTTGAGACCTACAACGCTCAATTATGAGTGGACATCTCCCTTCTCTTCGCACTTAAAGACTCAAAAACAAAACAGCGAACTTATTTCAACGCGTCAATAAAATTGAATTTATTTATTAAAATCGCTACATATTACATGAATACAATAAAACTAACCAACATTCGCATAAAAAATAAACAAGTACATGACTCATACATATTATGTATTCGCTTACATAAATATAATAAACTTATCTAGGAAAACAACACCATCAACTCAGTCTAATAGAAATCGAACTGACTTTGGTGTCTTTGTTGGCGATGTCTCAGTGAAAATATTATCACTGAGAGTCGCTCGTAGTCCATGCAATACACTCTCCAGCTGTTCAATTGATTTTCTCATCTGCATTACCTTCGACACTTGACGTATCTCCTGGGAATTGTTCTCATTCGCACTGTAACGATCACACAGCTTCTTCAATTTCAGTGTCGATCGATGGATATCTCGAATGCAAATATTAGCTGACGTACCGAAATCAAGTTCGGCAGATGGAGATGTATTCTCATCGCCGGGTCCATTGTCCTCCTCGTCATAGGTGAGCATCTTTTTTGTGTTACGCATGGAACAATTTAGAACTGCCGACTTACTAAGATTCTCCTTCTTGTTGCTGCCATTCGAGGAAAATATATTCTGGAACTTTTGGAACGGCTGCTTTAGCATCACCTCTTTGACTAAACTAAGATTAAGTGATATGCGACTTGAGTTCAAAGAATCGCTAAGTGTTTCATCCAGATTCTCATCTATTGGTGTCCATTCAATGTCAACACATTTGAAAATTTCATTTCGATCGACCTCGTTGTCGCGGACCATGTCAAGCCAAACGTCTAGTCGAGCGGTCGGCCATTCGGCTTTTTGACGATTCTCACGATCTAGAATGACAACCACAGCGCGGAATATTCCGAATTCGTCGAGCATCTGTGATTGTTTGAAGTCCAGTTGTAGACCAAGATTACGACACCGTTGTGTGGCTTCTTTGACCTAAGTGGGAGTGGGAGAATTAACATTTTTATTAAGTTAGTAAATTTGTATTGATATGGTTGTTTGGGAATGGTCTGTGCTCTACATAAATAAGGGACTCTAATGAAGTTGCTTTGCCAATGGGTAACTAAGATAATGGTGTTTGAAAAACGTTGTTTGAACACGAGATGTTTATTGAGTAAACTTGATTGGGTGGTTGTCAACCGAAACTCAACGATGAGCAAATATTAAAAATAGAAATGCCTTGTGGCGCAGTTGATCATTTAGTGTTAGTCGATAGATGTATAAAAGCTCCAAGATCGCTTACAAGATCGTGTCTGCCATTATTCTAAAATTTTTAGAACCATTCACCAGCGACATGATTGGCCTCTATGGCTTGGAAAACCCCAAATCGAGGCACATCATCAATTCATAGATATTAAAGTGACATATAACATCGTTGAATATATCCGTCTGTGGAGGATGCAGATAAGGAGTTCCGATTCTCCATCGAGATTGCAACAAACTCACCGAATCATTCGATGAAAAAAGTCTTTTGACAATGTGATGCTATGTCATTTGTTTTCACGCTAGTAATCTTTAGAGGCTTAGAGGCCCCCGAATCAATGATACAACCTTTTGTAAATCTTTGGCGAGGACATGTAGAGAGAATAATCCGGCCCTAAGAGCTTTCAATTCACAGCCAGGAAGACTTTATTATTTGACTTTCCTAACATTTTCTTGACCAAACATTTTGAGGGTGCCTTGGGTTGACTACCCACCCATTGAAAAAAGGACTTGTTACGAAGCAACCAATTTTTTTTTTTAATTTCTGACCTGCCTAAGCAGTAATATACACGTCGACCCAAAAGATCTATTGTGCTTGCCGTCAGATATGTTTTTTTAGGTTAGTAGCGCTTCTACTTTCCTAATGTAGCTGATAATACTTTCAGCCGAAGATTTCCTCAGTTCTTCGGGACTTAAAAATTCCCTTCTCATACCGTTAAGGGCCGGGCATTCACATATGATATGCTCGGCTATTTCGTCTTCTTCTAGACATAGTCTGCACTCCGGTGAGTCGACTAGACGCATTTTGTTTAGGTGATATCGCAGACCGTGATGACCAGTTAGGTAGCCTACTAAGTTTTTGATATCGTGCCTGCGAAGATTTAGTATCTTATTGGCATCTGATTTGAAGGGCTGAATAGGTCTTTTGGCCTGTCTTAGGCCTGGGATGTTTCCCCAGTATTAAAAGCATTTGTTTTGTTCCCAGTTTTTATGACCAGATTTATGGCTGATTTGGGGATTGCACAGAAGGGTTCAGGTCCAATGAAGGGGGTTTCCGAATCTTTTCTGGCTAGTTCATCAGCTTTTTCGTTACCTTCAACTCCCTTATGTCCGGGGACCCACCATAGTCTGGTTTTGTTCCTGGAACTGTGTGTTTGGAGGGAGTTGAAGCAGTGTAGTACTGATTTGGAGTCAATGATGTGTGAGCTAAGGGCTTTTATAGCTGCTTGACTGTCCGTGAATATATGGATGTTTGCGCCTTTAATACCTGAGTTGTGTATTAGGTTTGCGCATTCTTTTATGGCATGGAGCTCAGCTTGGAATACACTAGGGTTTTTTCCCATAGGAATTGAGATGTTTTTATTTGGTCCATGTATGCCAGCTCCTACCCCTGAGTCCATTTTAGAACCATCCGTATACCACTTTAGGCCGTTTAGGCAGTTTGGTGGGTTGTTGCTACACCATGCTTCTCTGGTTGTGATCTCCGTTGAGAATCTTTTGTCGAAGCATAGTGTCTTTGGTAAGCGGTCTGTAACCGATCATGTCAAGTTCTGGAAGTTCGGATAGAAGTTCAATTAGTTTTAGATGTTCACTAATGTTTAATTCTTTCGCTTGTGTCAAACTTGCTGAGCTGCGAATTGACACTTTTTTTATATAAATGTGGAGAGGTGTTAGTCCAATTAAGACTTCCATAGTCGCCGTGGGACATTACGCATAGCTCCGGTAATGCCCAGACAGGCACCATACTATTGAAGCGTATGTTATAATGGGCCTGACCATGATCGTGTAGGTCCAGTCTTTGGAGAGATTTCCCAGGTTTTACCATACATGCTTCGGCAAGCCTTGAAACCTTTGGTTGCTTTTTGAATATTGTTGTTAATGTGGGAGTGCCAGCTTAGTTTTTTTGTCGAGGATCACTCCAAGATATTTTACTTTGTTGGAATACTCAATGTGTGTACCATTAATTGAAATTTGGGTAAAATTTAATTTCCTCCTTTTTGTAAAAGGGGCGATGATAGCCTTGCTGGGGTTTATAGAGAGACTTTCTTTATTACACCAGTCTATGACTATCTTAAGGGCGTTTTGCAAACGTGTTGTAACTTCGTTTGGTTCTTGCCCTTTATTATGATGACTAGGTCATCGGCGTATCCAATTATATTGAAACCTGCATTACATAGGTCTTGAAGTAGGTTATCGATAACCAGAGACCATAGGCGATAACCAGAGACCATAAGGCGACCATAGTGGGTGAGAGTACTCCTCCCTGAGGGCAGCCTTTAACGGCTGTTACTGATACTAAGGTCTGTGCTGATGAAGCAGTTATTTTCCGACTTTCAAGCATCGCTTTGATCCATTTGATGGTGGGAAGATCTATTCTTCTATGAGTCAAAGCATTTGATATGGAGTCATATCCAGTGTTGTCAAAAGCACCCTCTATGTCTAGGAAGGTACATAAACTTCTTTGTTTTCGTATGCACTTTTTATTTGTGATGTTAAACTTAGAAGTGCTCCTTCCGTGGATTTACCTTTTTGGTTGGCGAATTGACATGGGTGCAGAGGAATGCTTTCATTTAAGCACTCTCCAATGTGTACGTCTAGAATTCTTTCCATTGTTTTCAGGAAAAACGATGTTAAGCTTATTGGACGGTACGATTTAGGTAATTCTATTGGTTTGCCTGGTTTGGGGATAAATACCACGTTTACCTCCCTCCAGGTTTGTGGTATGTAGCCCCAATTGAAACTAAACCTAAATAAGGCGACCATAGTGGGTAGGAAAAAGTCCAAGCCCTTTTGTATAAGAGTAGGAAAGATTCCGTCTGTCCCTGGTGCCTTGTATGGTTTAAATGAGTTGATCGCCCATTTGACCTTATCCGACTAAGCAACCAATAGCCCCGGAAAGGAATGATTATTGTTGACGACCCTGCCAAACGAAAAAAAGGTCAGCGACCTTCGTATCTGTACCTGTAATGTGAGAACAATAAACAGGAGATGTGCAGACGAACAACTAGCAGAAGCCCTAAATTGCTAAAAAGAAGACATTACTGTCATCCAGGAAATACGATGGGATGGGCCGGACAAAAAGAGGATGAAAAACTTTGACATCTACTACGGACCGTGTTATATTCAGCAAAAACAGCGACTATTCGGATGCGGATTTGTTATAAGTGCCAGACTAAGGGGAGGAATTTTATGTTTCCAAGACATTAGCGAATGCATTGTAACAATTCGCATCAGGGCCAAATTCGCCAACAATAGCCTTAAATGCGCTCACGCTCCGGAGGAGGTAATATATGATATAGCGATAGACTGCTTCTACGAGCTCTTTGACAAAACTTCTCAAAGACTACCGAAGTACGATGTTAAAATCGTGCTGGGAGATTTTAAAGCAAAGGTAGGAAGATAAGGCATCTTTAGCAGTATTGTCGGAAAACATAGCTTACACGACAACACGTCTGGTAACGGACTTAGGCTAATTGATTTCACTACGGAACGAAATGCCAGCACACGGTTTCCTCACCTCTATATCCATAAGGGGACATGGCGGTCTCCAGATCAACGAACGGTCAACCAAATTGATCACATTGCGATAGACAAGAGGCACGCATCCAGTATTTTGGATGTCCGAACATTCCGAGGAGCTAACATCGACTCGGATCACTACCTTGTAGCAGCCAAGGTAAGAATGCGGATATCCACCACGCCACAACAATCCAGAAATACTGTGAAAAAAATTTAATGTCGGAAGACTGCAATCGCAAGTGACCGCCAAGACCTTCGCACAACGCGTATCCCTTAACCTCTCGATTAACACCATACCACCAGCATCGAATGTCGAAGAGCAATGGCAACATGCCAACAGGCCATTAGATCAGCCGCAACTGATGTGCTAGGTTTCTCGCGCCCACCAGCAAGAAACCCCTGGTTTGATGAGGAATGCCGACAGTTGCAACATCACGTCACAAAGAATTATCTTGCCTCTCAGTCCTGTTGTACGGCGCTGAAACATGGACCGTATCAAAAGCGGATAAAGAAATCCTTGGTCGATTTGAAAGAAAAATTCTTCGAAAAAATTTCAGTCCCGTTTGGGTTAAGTTACGAAGACGAAGATTCAACCAAGAACTATACGAGCTGTACAGCGACATGTCGTAGGTAGGTAGAAATGGCGGTACGGCATGAACCCAAGTCGCACTTGTGTGCCTTTTTGTTACCACGACTCGTGTGATCTTTATTATGATTGTTGTGGATGTGATACAGGTGGTCTCTAGATCCAGCCTGTGAGGTTAAGAAAAAGGATAAGATCATGTATCCTTTTACCCTAGATGTCGCTATGGTTGGTCTAGAGGATTTCTCTCTCATTTGTGTTCCCGCAACTGCGGCATTAAGGGTTTTATGGAAACCCTATTGTGCCACATGGTCTCCAATGGCCAGTGCCCCGTGACTATCGCCGTTATTCTTGCGATATCTTGGCGGGTTCTATTTAGTAGATCGTTTGTTCTGTTTTTGTCGTAGGAGGGCCATATCGTCCACGATATGACGCAATTTGTTAACCTTCCCCATTTGGAGTCGGCATTTTTCAGGAAGTACGAGTGTATTTGTGCCTTAACCGCACCTAGCGGGATACGGACCTTGCCACAAGTGAGCCTTGCCTGGTCAGCTCGTCTGCTCGCTCCTTTCCTTCAATGTCACTGTGTCGTGAAACCCAGAAAGGTGTGACCCTGAAGCGTTCACCAAGGTGGGCAAGTTCGTTCCGGTAGGTGGTATCATACTGACACTTTCGGTTATTCCAAGTAGACTCCGAACCCCACACCACAGTTCATCTTAGATCCGTCGGTGTAGACAACCGTGTCGAAATCTCTTACTACTACTTACACTCTCTTCCTCTGAGCTCTGGTAGGAAACCCTACTTGGAAGCCTTTCTTGAAGCTTAGTATAGGTGTTATGTAGTCTTTTGGAAACGTGACCACGCCGTTTGGTAACGGGTACAGGATATTACTGTGGCCATACGGCCATGCATTCCAGCATCCTGACTCCTTGAGTCTTACTGAGGTGTGTTGATCGAGAGGCAAGAGATACAGTAAGGGCATCCGTTGGCGCAGACCTCAATGTGCACGTTGTGCCTATACTGGCTGTTCTTTGCAGCCTTTTTAGTTTTATGGGCTAAGCCATGTAGAACGAATGGACATCAATACTCCGGTTCGCAGAGTCTTCGATTACCAACCAGACGTCGGACGCAGTACAGGGAGACCTCGTCTGGCGCGCACAAAAACCGACCTCAACCAACTTGGAGTGCGCAACTGGAGGCACTTTTCTTTACATTTGATCTGCAAACATAAGCTAACCAAAGACTTTCAACAGATCCTTTCCTTTATTGTACAAACTATAACTACAGAGCTTCAGAAGAGCTCATGGAAATTACCCCAAGACGTGCATCATTTTAAATATTTGAATTTCTTTACATACGAAACCAATACCTGTCCTATAGGAGCAAGTAAAAAAAACTTAAACGCTATCGTTAGAATGCTAAATCGGTTAGCACAGGTGGGTTTGCCAATTTGATTTTAACGAGGTACAGATATACTCAGCTTAAAATAAAACATGATTCTGATTATATTTGGCACCTTTTCATTAGGAAGCTGATGCCTTGCATATTCTCGTTAGATTTCAACTCGACTCGATCTAATCAAGCTAATTAGGAAGCAGCTTATTTTGTTCAATCTATTGTGCAAGACTTACTTGCGAAGTAAAACAATGTGCAGGTGGGCAATTTACACTTCAGTCTATAACCCACAAGCGAACAACGTGCTTATCATATAAAGTCGCATGGCTGTCGACTCATTCGAATAGCCATCGAATAATGCTTCAATTTAGTTACGTACTTGGTAATTGGCACAATAATTTACCACGTCTGAGTAAATTAACTCTTTATGGACACAAACATTATTTTCGCATTCAAGTTTCAATTACTCACCATAAGTTGGGTCTTGTGTAGACTCTCCTCACTTGGATGCTGCATTATTCTGTTGATATCATCGAGGAGGGTTGATTTGTATGACGGCGTGTATTCGAATTTCTCTTCCGATTTCTCTTCAAGAGCTTTTTTCTCGGTCTCCAGTATTTCCTTGTTGCATTTAAATTTAAACTGCTCGAGCTCGAGCATTTCCATGCGCTCCTTGTAGTTGCGTTCATTGGCAGCACGCTCCACTTCGATTTGAGAGAGGGCAACTCGTTTTTCCTCATCCAATTCACGGCGAAGTTGTTCTTCTTGCTTATGCAGGATTTCTTGATGGGCCAATTGGAAGTCAACCACCTGAAGATAAATAATTGAAATCGATTTTAGTATAAATAAAACGGGTATTAGTTTTGGGATCACATAATTTGTTTTTACAGAAACACGTCTTTTATGGATAGATCGATTGGTCTAGTGGGGTGGTGGTTTGTGCATGGAAGGGGTGGATTCGATTGCCAGTCAGGGAAATCAAAATAGTTTTCACTGGCCCTCCTCTTGCGAAGATCTACTAAATCATCCGAGTAGTACTCAACCGTTCGGATTCGGTATAGAGCACGAGACCATCTCGCTTTAAGTTCACACGCACTCTTGAACGGCTTTGAGAGAGAGCTAGATCCTTGGTCTTAAGGAGATTTGGTATTTGGTCGACAGATCCAAGTTAAGTAGCATTTCGTAACAAAATACCTTACCAACGGATGTTCCCCTCTAGCGTGAAGAAATATAAGGAACCAAAAGTGGCGCCCAAAACATTCTTTGGGATTTCAGTCAACAGTCAATCATCAACAGTCAATCAACAAGCTAGGTGGACCAGGTTGGGAGTTATGTTTGGTTTAGGTTAGAGTTCTTGGAAGCGGTTGGCAGTTACAAAGCCACTGTGATATCAACTACGGCTAATGTTATAGGAGGCAGAATTATGATCGTTCAGCTGCGTAATTATAATAATCGACAGGTAAGATATTTAATGCCGAAAAACGCCAGCAGAAGCATTGTTACAACCAGCCTAATTAGGAAATTCACCAACATAGCCTTATATAACAAACAGCAAACGAGAGAGGGGGGAGGAGTGTCCTCACACTAAGGCACTCACTCACAGGCGGAAGCGGAGGAATTCCCTAGATGGAGTCAACGGTGGTGCCTACAGCTCCAGTTTGATCGAACTGGTAGTGAAATCCCTATAGAGCTGCTTCGACATATTTGAACACCAGGTCTATAGGGATTTCCAATACTGAGCCAGGGTATTGGAAAAGAGTTGGTGGCGGAGGAGCCCTCAATGGGTCAACGGCAGCGCTCATATCCCAAATGGGCTACTGACATCGGTTTTTTTTCCGTCCCGCTGCCCTAGGGTCAAAACTATGGCCTGGCCATCCAGGTTGGGGGTTGTGCTTTGGGTTAACTACCCATCCACGAAAAAAAGATTATGTTACGAAGCATGAAGAAATCCTTTGGTCGATTCGAGAGAAAAATTCTTCGGAAAATCTTCGGTCCCGTTTGCGTTGACGGGCTATGGAGCCGAAGATTCAATCACGAACTATACGAGCTGTACAGCGACATACCCCTTGTCAAAAAAAACTACGCATTGGACGTTTAAGATGGCTAGGACATGTAGAAAGAATGGACACCAATACTCCGGCTCGCAGAGTCTTCGATTCCAAGCCAGACGTCGGACGCAGTAGAGGAAGACCTCGCCTTAAGTGGCGCGCACAAGTAGAAACCGACCTCAACCAACTTGGAGTGCGCAACTGGAGGCAGTTAGCTAAAGACCGGGCTAATTGGAGAAGCATGTTGGTTGAGGCCCAGGTTCATCCCGGACTGTAGCGCCACTTAAGTAAGTAAGTAAGCCTTATATAACTGCACTAAATACTGTTTCCGTGAGCTACTTGTTCGTAAAAACCTATGAACGATTTTTAAAATCCTGTTGAGTTATTTCAGTGGCAAATGAAGAAGAGTGGACATTTTTAACATCTTGTCGAACTTCTGGTAATTGAACCATTACCGATTCTTGCAAAACAATGCTGAAGCCAAAGAGGAGACTTGCTTTAGTCTCAAAAAGCCAAGTGAGATGAAAGGAACACCAGCTTTAAAAAGAAGGAGAAAAGCGTGAGATTGATGATATAGACGAGTGTGTCTTATGTTCTGTGTTTTTTTTTAGAGGTATAGAACCTTGAAATGGAATAAAACAAAGATGATTTTTTTTAAATTGACATGAATTGTACTTTTTTCAAAAGATAATCTTCTCGGATTATAATTTGAATATGATTTCTGGCATATAACCACCACGGCTGGCTCGGACGTAGTCTAATCTAGAGTCAAATTTTCAAAGACTTTTTTCAACATTTGTGGCCGTATATCGGCAAAAACGCGGCTAATGTTGTCCTCCAAGTGGTCAATCGTTTCGGGCGTATCTGCGTAGACTACCGACTTTACATATCGCGATAGAAAATAGTCAATCGGCGTTAAATCGCACGATTTTGGAGACATGTTGCGCCGTGTTGTTGAAACTACATCATGGTTGTTCAATTGATGAACGAAAAAGTTAGTAATCGTGGCTCTATAGCGGTCACCATTGGCTGTAACGTTCTGGCCAGCTTCGTTTTTAAAGAAGTGCGGACTAATTATTCCACCAACCCATCTTCAAAAACACATTTATGACACCAAAATCAGCTGTCATTAGTGATGGCACGATTAATCGAAAATTGTATATTAATCGATTATTTTCTTTCGATTAATCTACAAATTAATCGATTAATTCAAAAAATAATCGAAAGATAACCATCATTGCTTAATCAATAATGTCAAGAACAAGACAACGCAGATCATTGCGGAAACACCAGCAATGAAACATCTGCGCTCACAAGTAATCAGTATTAGACGACGACCCTCATTAAAGAGCCATAAGATCATTAATATGATAAAAAAAAACCAGAAAACGAAAGGATGCAGTACCTGGAATCGTTTCTTTGCGAATTCGCCACACATAACCAGGGGTATGGAGCTGCACCTATAACAATAGATTATTAGTTGTAACTAAGGACTTGTCCAGTGAAAATGGCTCCTATACGCAGCGAAGTTTGGAAACATTTTTAAAGAGAAAATGCAACGCACGTGAAATGCCGGTTGTGCCACAAAATTTTAAAGTTTTCTAACAACACATCCAATATGAATCAGCATTTCAAACTGAAGCACTCGAAGGATGCTGAAACCCTTAAGGTAAGCACAACAAAAATAAAATTAGCCATGGTAAATTTAATGACAACCAGGCTAGTTTAAAATTCGGCGCGTCAAAAGTGTTTGCGGTACCTTTTTGAGACCATTGGAAGCTATGACTACTTAAATAAGTGGAGAGAAATACGCCACATTAAGTCAAGTTATTCCGCTTGCTGATTGTGGGCGTCAACAAATAATAAAAGTTTGTTGTACATCCGTGGTAGCAAAAAAGTAAAAAGCAAATATTTTGAGCCAGTTTGACCATAGATTTGGACAATTGGAAAACTCTTTTCTACCAGCATCATCACTCCAAGACCCACGGTTCAACAAAATCCATTTCCAGGATCCCATAGCTTTGTCCAAAGCGAAATGGCTGCAGTTGGACGTGGGGACAATTGAGAGTGGAAGTGAATCGTCTTCCACTGGTGATAATGAATTCGATTTATGGGCTCACCAAAAGATTTTGGCCCACAAACGTCGAAGAACGGACAATGAATCAGCACATCCTCAAGATGAAGACTAACTAAGCTTTTTCCTCAATGCTCCGGTTCTCGAGTTGAAAAGAAATGTGGTCGATCCTTGGGAAGAGATGAAATCCGTTTACCCTAAGCTATACACTCTCTCCCAAAAATATTGCTTCTTAATTGGTACAGAAGTTACCACCCGAACGGCTTTTTTCCAAAGCAGGTGTAATTGCTACGGAAAAACGAAATCGTTTAACGACAAAACGCCTTTCAAAACTCTTGTTTTTAATTCTGTTTTTAGTAATTCAGATGGAAATAACCATTTTGGCCACTTACATGTTAGCAAATGTCGCATCAATATATGTAGCGACTTTCGTTTGATTCCTTACAACAATGGATATTGCTTTCCTCGACTCATCGATGAGTTTCACTTTCTTGGTGCATACCGGTGCACCAACGTCCTTCCTCCAACCAACATGCCAACAAGAAACCTTCCCTTTCCCATCGTACGTGTTGCCTTCACCCGTTCATTTCACTTTCTTAACAAAGTTATAAAAAAAAACACATAATTGTGCAGAAGCATCTTACAAATATGAGGAAAAATTAAAATTTATCGTGACCCCAGGGTTGCCACGATGCAAGGTTGAGAAAATTGGCTTTGAAAACTTGCTTAATTCCCTTGGACAACGTTTTGTCATCGGAGGGGACTTTAATGCAAAACATACACTCTGGGGATCTAGATGCATATCACAGAAAGGTGAAGTAGGTAGAAAGTACAATACCGAATTTCATTCTACGGGAAAACCAACTTACTGGCCAACTGATGTTAGAAAAATACCGGATTTGATCGATTTTTTCATTGTAAAAGGTCTGCCGTCCAATCGAATCAAAGTTGAAGAATGCTTTGATCTTTCCTCTGATCATTCTCCAGTCATTTTAACAACGAGCGAGTCACTGATTATAAATGAAAAACCACCCAGATTAACAAACGCGAAAACCAACTGGGAAGGTTTCAAACACGATATTGAAAATAATATCCGACTGGGTGTATCGCTTAGAACCCCATTGGAACTCGAAGTCGCTGTTGACTCATTTATCAATACTATCCAAAAAGCAGCATGGAATAACTCCTCAACAGAACACAATTGTGAGCTATAGTAACATTAAATACCCCCGAGAAATACAAGATTTAGTAAGACAAAAAAGAAAAGCTCGTAAAAGTTGGCACCAAACTCGTGCCCCGCAAGATAAAACACATCTCAATCGGTTGAGTAATTTGCTATCAAATTCGATTAAAATTTTTAAAAACCATGAAGAAGAAACTTATAAGCAATGCCTAACCGCTGGAAAGGAATCGAAATATTCGCTCTGGAAAGCAATTAGAGTCATAAAACTGCCGAAAATCGCTGTGCCGCCAATTAGGGTAACTCAAGACGTTTGGGCAAAAAGCGATAAGGAAAAAGCTGACGATTTTGCCTCACATCTTGAGGAAACATTTAAGCCATTTGATGGTCCAGCGCAAAATGAAAACATTAATATATTCGAGAGTACAACCGATAATATTTTTTTTTAAATTCTGACCTGCCTAAGCAGTAATATACACATCGACATAAAAGATCTATTGTGCTTGCCGTCAGATGTTTTTTAGGTTAGTAGCGTTTCTACTTTCCTAATGTAGCTGATAATACTTTCAGCCGAAGATTTCCTTAGTTCTTCGGGACTTAAAAATTCCCTGAAGAAAGATTCCCTTCTCATACCGTAAAGGGCCGGGCATTCACATATCATATGCTCGGCTGTTTCGTCTTCTTCTAGACATAGTCTGCACTCCGGTAAGTCGACTAGACGCATTTTATTTAGGTGATATCGCAGACCGTGATGACCAGCGGAAATCAGCGTTTGAACAGTTAGGTAGCCTACTAAGTTTTTGATATCGTGCCTGCGAAGATTTAGTTTCTTATTGGCATCTGATTTGAAGGTCTGAATAGCTCTTTTGGCCTGTCTTAGGCCTGGGATGTTTCCCCAGTATGAAAAGCATTTGTTTTGTTCCCAGTTTTTATGACCAGATTTATGGGTGATTTGGGGATTGCACAGAAGGGTTCAGGTCCAATGAAGGGGGTTTCCGAATCTTTTCTGGCTAGTACATCAGCTTTTTCGTTACCTTCAACTCCCTTATGTCCGGGGACCCACCATAGTCTGGTTTTGTTCCTGGAACTGTGTGTTTGGAGGGATCTGAAGCATTGTAGTACTGATTTGGAGTCAATGATGTGTGAGTCAAGGGCTTTTATAGCTGCTTGACTGTCCGTGAATATATGGATGTTTGCGCCTTTAATACCTGAGTTGTGTAATAGATTTGCGCATTCTTTTATGGCATGGAGCTCAGCTTGGAATACACTAGGGTTTTTTCCATAGGTATTAAGATGTATCTATTTGGTCCATGTATGCCAGCTCCTGCCCCTGAGTCCATTCTAGAACCATACGTATACCACTTTAGGCCGTTTAGGCAGTTTGGTGGGTTGTTGCTACACCATGCTTCTCTGGTTGTGATCTCCGTTGAGAATTTTTTGTCGAAGCATAGTGTCTTTGGTAAGCGGTCTGTTACCGCACAGATCATGTCAAGTTCTGGAAGTTCGGATAGAAGTTCAATTAGTTTTAGATGTTCACTAATGTTTAATTCTTCCGCTTGTGTAAAACTTGCTGAGCTGCGAATTGCCACTTTTTTTATATAAATGTGGAGAGGTGTTAGTCCTATTAAGTCTTCTATAGCCGCCGTGGGACAGGTACGCATAGCTCCGGTAATGCCCAGACAGGCAAGCCGTTGTACCTTGTTTAATTTATTTATAGTTGTTTTTTGGCTGACTTTGTTCCACCATACTGTTGAAGCGTATGTTATAATGGGCCTGACCATGATCGTGTAGATCCAATGTGTGGTCTTTGGAGAGATTCCCCAGGTTTTACCATACATGCTTCGGCAATCCCAGAAAGCTTTGGTTTTTTTTTGAATTTTGTTATTGATGGAATACTCGATGTGTGTACCATTAATTGAAATTTGGGTAAAATTTAATTTCCTCCTTTTTGTAAAAGGGACGATGATAGCCTTGCTGGGGTTTATAGAGAGAATTTCTTTATTACACCAGTCTATGACTATCTTAAGGGTGTTTTGCAAACGTGTTGTAACTTCGTTTGGTTCTTTGCCCTTTATTATGATGACTAGGTCATCGGCGTATCCAATTATATTGAAACCTGCATTACTTAGGTCTTGAAGTAGGTTATCGATAACCAGAGACCATAGTACTGAGGTCAGTGCTGATGAAGCAGTTATTTTACGACTTTCAAGCATCGCTTTGATCCTTTTGATGGTGGGATGATCTATTCTTCTACGAGTCAAAGCATTGGATATGGAGTCATATCCAGCGTTGTCAAAAGCACCCTCTATGTCTAGGAAGGCACATAACCGATAATAACATAGTAAGATATGCAAGTATTGCCGAGCTTAAACGGGAAATACAGAAACTAAAGCCTAAAAAAGCTCCGGGTTATGACCTGATTACAGGAGAACTTCTTAAAATATTGCCTCGGAAAGCATTACCTGAGCTTCTTTTTATTATAAATGCAGCAATCAGATTAGAATACATACCAAGACAGTGGAAAGTCGCGGAAGTGATTATGGTTCTAAAACCAGGAAAATCATCGAATGAAATAAAATCTTACAGGCCTATTTCACTTCTTCCAATAATTTCAAAAGTTTTTGAACGGATATTACTCGGTCGCTTACACCCCATAATTGAACAGAAACGTCTTTTACCTGACCATCAATTTGGGTTTAGAAGTAAACATTCAACGGTGGACCAAGTACATCGAATTACAGATGTAATTGAGAAAGCTTTCGAAGAAAAGAAAATTTGCTCAGCCGTTTTTCTTTACGTGTCGCAAGATTTTGACAAGGTGTGGCACAAAGGCCTTACTTATAAACTAAGTCAAGTTCTGCCAGAACAATTATATAAAATCCTCGTGTCGTATCTTGAGCATAGACTCTTCCGTGTGAAACTTGGAAGCGAATATTCCGAGTTCAAAGAAATAATGGCAGGTGTACCGCAAGGAAGCGTCCTTGGACCAATCCTGTACCTCCTATTCACTCGTGATATCCCACAAACAAACGATACAGTAGTTGCAACGTTTGCTGACGATACTGCTATAATAGCAGCTGGCACAACAACAGAGGAAACAAATATCAAATTACAAAACGCTCTTCACGAGGTTAATGAATGGACTAAATCCTGGCGGATTGCACTTAATGAGAGCAAATCGATCCATGAAGATTTTTCGTATAAACGGACAAACAATTTGCCTGTATTTCTAAATACAGTTCGAGTCCCGTTTGCAAATGAAGCGAAATATCTCGGTATGACACTCGATGCAAAATTAAAATGGAAGTCGCATGTAAAAAAGAAATGCGAAGAACTAAAAAATAAATACAGAGAACTGTACTGGTTGGTCGGAAAATATTCAAAGCTTAACCTTGATAACAAGCTGCTATTATACAAGCAAGTGCTAAAACCGGTTTGGACATATGGTCTACAACTATGGGGTTGTACCAGTGAAACGAATCTAAACATTTTACAATTTTTTGAAAACAAAATGTTAAGATCATTCGTCAATGCGCCGTGGAACGTAAGGAACGAAGATCTACGCAGAGATCTGGGTATTCCCGCGGTTAAAGATGAAACAAAAAATTTTGCACGAAAACATAAAAAAAACGTTTATTAGGACACGTTAACACAACAGTCCTCCCAATTCTTGACGAAACAAATATATTGCGGGCTCTTCAAAGAACTGAACCCTTAGATTTGGCCCGATAGTAACAAACCGCGCTATAAATTGCAGAAAAGCAGGAACTCTCAAAGGAAAGTTACCTGCCAAACTTATTATATACTCGTGATAAAAAAATTGCTGGATAATTCGAATACTTAGTTGCAATAGAAATACAAAATGGGTGGTGGTTTTAGTGAGTAAAAATCTCACACTACTTTGGGCACGTGCTCATCCTGTCTATGAAGATTTCCACCAGCCCACGGAAAAAATTTTTTTTTTTTTTCATAACACCTAGGATCACGATAAATTTTAATTTTTCATCAAAATTTTTAAGATTTTAAATTTTTTACACGATCCTTGGGTTACGATAAATTTTCAGTAACTGATTTAACAACATCACGTTACTTACCACATTTTTACTCCTTCGCTTATTACAAAACGGATTAGATATTCTAAAGTAGTGTGATCCGCCAATAACCAATCGATCACCATGAAACATTTGATGTCTGTCGAGAACCAATTCGCCATTGAGGTAGGTTTCAAATTCTTCGTTATCCGGAGTGATATAGAGTTTTCCGTTGGTATTTTCGATTGTACTAGAATAAAACAAAATTAATAAATTTTTATATATTTGTTTGCTTTGAGTGAATATTTAATAAAAAAATAAAATAAAATGATTACCAGTGATGATAACCAACAAGTGGCCCATCCAACACAATATCCGGTTGACTGCAATACACTGACGTCCTTGTCCGTCCAATTTTCACCACACCCGATGGCAAGATATAAAACAACGTTCCAGAGAGTATCGGATCTGCTGCCAAGTTGACTAAACAAGCTTGTTTCTGCTCAGCAGATAACTCCATTGCCAGACCTTTTCGCTTTAGTAATCGTACTTCGGATTTCCGTTGATTTTCGGCTTCTTTCAATCGTTCCATCCATGATTTTTGAGCTCTATTTAGCTGTTTTTCTGTTTCAGCTAATTGCTGCCGCAATGCTTCAACTTCACTCTCATCCACCGATGTCTCAATGATAATCTTTCGTGGTGCTACATTACCCGTAGCTGAGTGTCTTTTCTGTCGTTCGTAGTCTTGGCGAAGGGCTTGTAATCGTTCAACTTCAGCACGAAGTTCACGTATAATCTTATCATGCGGATCTTCGTTGACTTTTACACGATTGACTATTGTACGAGCTTGGCAAGCATAGCGCAATGTGGCAACAGTTTCATCGAGGTGTACACTAGCTGGAGAGATTGTGGCGAGCATCATAGTTTTAGAGTTACCACCGAGACTTTCCTAGAAAAAAAAAAAAACAAATAATAACGGTTAGGTAAAAGAACTTTATAGATATTTAGTTATTTGTAATAAAAGTGTCGTTGAGGTCTGACTATTCGCCAACATAAACCTTATATGCACTAATGCTCTGACGGAGGAAAAAAGATGATATAACTAAGGATTGCTTCTACGAGCTCCTCGACAAAACCTATGAGCGACTACCAAAGTACGATGTTAAAATCGTGCTGGGAGATTTTAACGCAAAGGTAGGAAGAGAAGACATCTTTAGCAGTACTGTCGGAAAATATAGCCTACACGACAACACGTCTGGTAACGGACTTAGGCTAATTGACTTCGCTACGGAACGAAATGCCACTTTAGCCAGCACACGGTTTCCTCACCTCGATATCCATAAGGGGACATGGCGGTCTCCAGATCAACGAACAGTCAACCAAATTGATCACATTGCGATAGACAAGAGGCACGCATCCAGTATTTTGGATGTCCGAACATTCCGAGGGGCTAACATCGACTCGGACCACAACCTTGTTGTAGCCAAGGTAAGGATGCGGATATCCACCACAAAAAACCAGAAACACTGTGAAAAAATTTAATGTCGAAAGACTGCAATCGCCAGAGACCGCCAAGACCTTCGCGCAACGCGTATCCCTTAACCTCTCGACTCACAACACACCACCAGCATCTAATGTCGAAGATGCCAACCAGCCATTAGATCAGCCGCAACTGATGTGCTAGGTTTCTCGCGGCCACCAGCAATGAACACTTGGTTTGATGAGGAATGCCGACAGATGCTCGCAGCCAAGAACGAGGCCTACAAGGCTAAGCAGCAGGTGAAGACGAGAGCTCTATAGGCAAAGAAGAAAAGAAGATCATCGGCTTTTCAGAAAGAAGAAAAAAGAGCAAGAAAAGCGCGCGATCGAGGATATAGAGAGGTGCCACTCCAGGAACGATTTTCGCAAGTTTTGCCAAAATTTAAAACTTCAAAGCCAAGGATACAAGGCTCGAACAGAATCCTGTCGAGATGAACAAGGAAATATCGTAGTTGAGACACAGTCGATGCTGAGGATATAGAAGAACCACTTCTGCAGACTGTTAAACGGCGATGACGAACAATTCCGCTGTCAGGCAGAACGATCCATTCAACGACAGCGAAAACTGCCAACCACCCGACCTAAGTGAAGTGAGGATAGCAATATCTAAACTCAAGCCGCCGGAAATGACGGCCTTCCCGCTGAGCTTTATAAAGCTGGCGGAGATGACTTGGTAAGCAACATCCACCAACTCATAAGCCAAATCTGGTCGGTTGAATGCATGCCTGAAGAATGGAACCTCAGCATCGTTTGCCTGATCCACAAAAAAGGAGACCCTCTGAACTGCGCCAACTATAGAGGCATAAGTCTACTCAACATCGCTTACAAGATCCTATGTGCCGTAATATGTGAACGCCTGAATCCATTTACCAACAACCTGATCGGCCCATATCAATGTGGTTTTAGGCCAGGAAAGTCCACAATCGATCCAAATTTTCACACTTCGGCAGATCCTGGAAAAAATCCAAGAAGTCCAAATCGATACCCACCACCTATTTATCGATTTCAAAGCCGCATACGACAGCATTTATAGAGACGAACTATACAGAGCCATGTCTAGTTTTGGTATACCACCCAAACTCGTCCGTTTGTGTAAGATGACGATGGAGAATTCTCGCTGCTTAATCAGGGTCGGAAACGACCTCACCGACACATTCGATACCAAAAAAGGATTTAGGCAAGGCGATGCACTGTCATGTGACTTTTTCAATTTGATTCTTGAGAGGATTGTGCAAAACTCCCGAGCCAACACCAGAGGCACAATCTTCAAAAAGCCGGTGCCACTACTAGCTTACGCCGACGATATTGACATCATTGGTAGGACTCAACGTGATGTCATAGCCACGTTTGCTAGTATAGAGAAGGAAGCGGCAAAAATGGGTTTAGCAGTAAATGAGGGTAAGACTAAGTATATGCTGTCAACACGAAAGGACTCACAACATCGACGAATTGGACAGAACGTCACCATTGACAGATATAACTTTGAGGGAGTACGGGACTTTGTCTACCTCGGCTCCGCTATTAACTCTGACAACAACATCTCGTCAGAAATTAAACGAAGAATTACTCTTGCCAACCGCTGTTTCTTAGGGCTAAGAAGGCAATTTAGTAGTAAAGCCCTCACTCGAACTACTAAGGAGATCCTATATAAGACCCTGATCATCCCAGTCCTGCTCTACGGCGCTGAAGCATGGACCGTATCAAAAGCGGATGAAGAAATCCTTGGTCGATTTGAGAGAAAAATTCTGCGGAAAATCTTCGGTCCCGTTTGCGTTGACGGGCTATGGAGACGAAGATTCAAATAAGAACTATACGAGCTGTACAGCGACATGCCCCTGGTCAAAAAACTCCGCATTGGACGTTTAAGATGGCTAGGACATGTAGAACGAATGGACACCAATACTCCGGTTCGCAGAGTCTTCGAGTTCCATCCAGATGTCGGACGCAGTAGAGGAAGACCTCGCCTTAAGTGGCGCGCACAAGAAGAAACCGACCTCAACCAACTTGGAGTGCGCAACTGGAGGCAGTTAGCGTAGGACCGGGCTAATTGGAGAGGCATGTTGGTTGAGGCCCATGTTCATCCCGGACTGTAGCGCCACTTAAGAAGAAGAAGAACCACCTGCAGATAAGCTATATGATTCGCAGGTAGCCAAATCAATTTATAACGCTTTGAAAAAATAATTTAAAAAAAATTTAAAAAAAATGGACTGTCAAATCGTCGCAGGAGTTTTCTCAGACACACTAAATCGTTTCATGTTCCTGACTCTTCCACCGTAGTCTAGGCGGAATTACTGGTTCGTGGGATGTTAGGCGATTAGACACTTCTAAATACTAGTCATGCCGGTATGAAAACCATTATTTCGGCATCGACGTCATCAAAGTTAGACAAATCGAACTGGCCTCCATTGACAGTCGGTATAAAACGACTCTAATGTGAGTTCCAGGTCATAATTACATAGATTGAAACGATCAATAACGCATTAGACAGTCCGGCCTAAATAAACGTCAAAGGCGTTTTAATACGTTTTTTCATTTTGTAAACCATGATTTTATAACAAACATTCAAATAGTCTTACTAACAGTTTTGCATCGCTGCACTTTTCCAAGAATAAGTAGCAAGCATCCATAGAGAGTGCACTTGGAAATTCCATTTCTAAGCAAATATTTGATACAGAGTTTGAATTTGTAATTTACCACCGGGGATGTGTCAAAACAGCTTTTAATAGAAATGTTTCGCATCGACTTTTAATCTTATCTTCGAGTGAGCTCATGCACTTAATAAATATTTTCGGCCTTTGTAAAGTTAATTATTTAACACAAACAAAGTATTGCAGGCTAAAAATGGCGAACTTTACGACATTCATAAATTTCACATTATTCTTTTTTTTGTTAGTAAACTGCGTTTCACGTGACGTGCTACACAGGGGGCTGGGTTTATAGCATTTATTACTCATACAGACAATTTAAAATCTCACTTCACAGATACTGCAGATAATGTGATTCTTTGTGTTGATATTCATTTTGATGAGGCAACTGAGTGATCTCAATAGATAAAGATGTCTCGACATCTCAATCTTTGAGATTTTGCAATACCTAAAACAAGCTGATGATGTAGTAATTATACAAATATCACTCAAGTTGCATTTATAGTGGTACCACAGACTGAATAATCTTGATCATTATATGTAGTTAATGGGTTAATCAAATTAAGGAAATAACGGGTGATTTTTTAAGAGGTTTAGAACTTTTTAAAAAAAAAAAAACACAAAAAATTCGAAAAAATGAATGAAATATTTATTTGAATCGATAGTTTGAGCCTTGCAATTTAATGTTTAAAGATAATTTCCTGCAAATGTTGACCGCGGCTGCGTCTCAGGTAGCCCATCCGCTGAGTCCAATTTTGGCATACTCTTTCACACATATCGGCCGGTATCGGTATATAGTGCGTCAATCGAAGCGGGCTTGTCCCTATAGACATTCGCCTTGACATACCCCCACAAAAAATAATCTAATGGTGTCAAATCGCACGATCTAGGCGGCCAATTGACCGGCCCGAAACGTGAAATTAACTGTTCAACAAACTCGCCTCGCAATTGCGTCATTGTTTCGCGTGCTGTGTGGCATGTGGCACCGTCTTGTTGAAACCACATATCATGCAAGTCAAGAACTTCCATGTCGGGCAAAAAAAAGTTTGTTATCATCGCTCGGTAGCGTTCACCATTGACAGTAACGCTGCGATTCGCATCATCTTTGAAGAAATATGGCCCAATAATGCCGCCGGCCCATAAACCGCACCAAACAGTGGCTTTTTCGGGATGCATTGGTAGCTGTTGCAATGCTTCTGGCTGATCTTCACTCCAAATGCGGCAATTTTGCTTATTTACGTACCCATTCAACCAAAAATGAGCCTCATCGCTGAACACAATTTTTCGATAAAAAAGCGGATCCTCGGCCAGCTTTCCAAGAGCCCATTCACCAAAAATTCGGCGTTGTGGTAGGTCGGCTGGCTTTAGTTCTTGCACCAGCTGTATCTTAAAAGGCTTTACGCCAAAATCCTTCCGCAAAATTTTCCACGTAGTGCTGTAACAAAGGCCTAACTGCTGGGAACGGCGCCGAATCGACATTTCGCGGTCTTCTGTCACACTAGCTGATACGGCCGCAATATTTTCTTCACTACGCACAGTACGTAAACGTGTTGGTGGTTTAATGTCCAACAAAGTAAATTTGGTGCGAAATTTGGTCACAATCTTCCGAATAGACTGCTCAGAAGGTCGAGAATGCCGATCATAAAATGGAAGCAGCGCGCGATGAACATTTCGAACCGAGCACGAATTTTGATAGTAAAATTCAATAATTTGCAAGCGTTGTTCATTTGTAAGACGATCCATGGTTAAATTGCAAACCAAACTGAAGCTGTTTGACAGTGACACAAGGTACTAAACACACGTCAGCTGTCAAAACCAGTGTTGCCAAAACCAAACCAGCTAAAAAATCACCCGTTACTAGAAAAGGAATTTACGGTATGACCTCGGTCAACGGAAATATTTGAAAAGTAACATATAACGGTGATGGGTGATCCAATAGAAGGTACTTTTTTTTAAAGCGTCGTTTTTGCACTTATTATTTGTTGAGTGGATTGTCTATAATATGACGTTTGTATTTTTACGCATTGCCATTACATCATGATTAGAGTTACGCCGGAATAACGCTTACTAATTGTGGAAACATATTTCTAAAATCAGTGCTCAGTTAAAAATTGTTATAGAGTTGTTCGAACAACGCCCAATTGAACGCATTACTGCGGACGCTCCGAAATTAGAACCACTTTGTTCCTGGGGTAATTCTTATTCACAGGAATTGGGTGCGTTAACTGAGGTGGTAAATATTATAAACTTTTGAAATGCTATTTTGACATTTAATCAGTCACTTTCACACATCAAACGTACCTATGCGCTAAACTGAAAAAAATTATCGAGAACGGAAAGACAACAATAAAAACAAAATTCTATCAAAGGCCGTTCATAAAACGTCGTCGTAAAATTATAATCTTTCGCACGTGCTTAAGGATAGTTATGCTATTATATGAGGACACAAGCGTTCTCACTCTAGCCTCTCACTATCAACTCCTACTCTCACCTCCACGCTGGTGACTGGTGGGTTGCAAGTACCTCGACTGGAGATGGGGTATTGAAACCCTGTGGAAGGTCGTTGGTCGTTAGTGGCGTTGGTGGCAGGGGGAGGAGTGTCCTCTCACTAAGGCACTCACTCTCAGGCGGCAGCGGAGGAATTCCCTAGATGGAGTCAACGGTGGCGCCTACAGCTCCAGTTTGATCGAACTGATAGTGAAATCCCTATATGAGCTGCTTCGACATATTTGAACACCAGGTCTATAGGGATTTCCAATACTGAGCCAGGGTATTGGAAAAGAGTTGGTGCGGAGGAGCCCTCAATGTGTCAACGGCAGCGCTCATACCCCAAAATGGGCTACTGACATTGGTATTTTTTCCGGCCCGCTGTCCAAGGGTCAAAACAAGGGCCTGGCCCTCCAGGTTAGGGGTCGTGCTTTGGGTTAACTACCCATCCACGGAAAAAAGATTATGTTACGAAGCAACCAATAGCCTCGGAAAGGACTGATATTATTGTTGACGACCATGCTAAACGAAAAAAGGACAACGACGTTCGTATCTGCACCTGGAATGTGAGAACATTAAACAGGAGAGGTGCAGGCGAACAACTAGCGGAAGCCCTAAACTGCTACAAAGCAGACATTACTGCCATCCAGGAAATACGATGGGATGGACCGAGCAAAAAGAGGATGAAAAACTGTGACATCTACTATGGACCGTGTTATAGTGAGCAGAAACAGCGACTATTTGGATGCGGATTTGTTATAAGTGCCAGACTTAGGCAAGAAGTCTTATGTTTTCAAGACATTAGCAAACGCATTGTAACAATCCGTATCAAGGCCAAAATCGCCAACATAAGCCTTATATGCGCTCATGCTCCGACGGAGGAAAAAGACGATATAACAAGATTGCTTCTACGAGCTCCTCGACAAAACCTATGAGCGACTACCAAAGTACGATGTTAAAATCGTGCTGGGAGATTTTAACGCAAAGGTAGGAAGAGAAGACATCTTTAGCAGTACTGTTGGAAAATATAGCCTACACGACAACACGTCTGGTAACGGACTTAGGCTAATACTTCGCTACCGAACGAAATGCCACTATAGCCAGCACACGGTTTCCTCACCTCGATATCCATAAGGGGACATGGCGGTCTCCATATCAAGGAACAGTCAAACAAACTGATCACATTGCGATAGACAAGAGGCACGCATCCAGTATTTTGGATGTCCGAACATTCCGAGGCTAACATCGACTCGGACCACTAACTTGTTGCAGCCAAGGTAAGGATGCGGATATCCACCACGCCACAACAAATTAGAAATACTGTGAAAAAAATTTAATGTCGAAAGACTGCAGTCACAAGAGATTGTCAAGGCCTTCGCGCAACGCGTATCCCTTAACCTCTCGATTCACACCATACCACCAGCATCGAATGTCGAAGAACAATGGAAACGATGCCAACAAGCCATTAGATCAGCCGCAACTGATGTGCTAGGTTTCTCGCGGCCACCAGCAAAACACCCCTGGTTTGATGAGGAATGCCGACAGATGCTCGCAGCCAAGAACGAGGCCTACTGGGCTAAGCTGCAGGTGAAGACGCGAATGAGAGCTGCCATTGAGCTCTATAGACAAAGACGAAGGGAAGAACATCGGCTTTTCAGAAAGAAGAAAAAAGAGCAAGAAAAACGCGCGATCGAGGATATATAGAGAGGTAGGCCACCCCAGGAACGATGTTCGCAAGTTTTACCAAAGTGTAAAACGTCAAAGTCAAGGATACAAGGCTCGAACAGAATCCTGTCGAGATGAACAAGCAAATATCGTAGTTGAGACACAGTCGATGCTGAGGATATGGAAGAACCACTTCTGCAGACTGTTAAACGGCGATGACGAACAACATTCCGCTGTCAGGCAGAACGAACCATTTAATATTGGCAACGACAGCGAGAACTGCCAACCACCGACCTAAGTGAAGTGAGGATAGCTATATCTAAACTCAAGCTTAATAAGGCCGCCGGAAATGACGGCCTTCCCGCTGAGGTTTATAAGGCTGGCAGAGAAGACTTGGTAAGCAACATCCACCAACTCATAAGCCAAATCTGATCGGATGAAAATATGCCTGAAGAATGGAACCTCAGCATCGTTTGCCCGATCCACAAAAAAGGAGACCCTCTGAACTGCGCCAACTACAGAGGCATAAGTCTACTCAACATCGCTTACAAGATCCCATCTGCCGTAATATGTGAACGCTTGAAACCGTTTACCAACAACCTGATCGGCCCTTATCAGTGTGGTTTTAGGCCAGGAAAGTCCACAATCGATCAAATTTTCACACTTCGGCAGATCCTGGAACAAACACAAGAAGTCCAAATCGATACCCACTACCTATTTATCGATTTCAAAGCCGCATACGACAGCATTTATGGAGACGAACTATACAGAGCCATGTCTAGTTTTGGTATACCGCCCAAACTCGTCCGTTTGTGTAGGATGACGATGGAGAATTCTCGCTGCACCATCAGGGTCGGAAACAACCTAACCGACACATTCGATACCAAAAAAGGATTTAGGCAAGGCAATGCGCTGTCATGTGGGCTATTTTTCTTCAGAAAAGGCGAAAAGTCGATGGGAATCGATATCGGTGGATGTTGGCTCATTATGTCTGCCCACAAATGTGTGAAAAAGGTCTGGACGGTCAAAACGGTGGCTCATGCTACACTTCAAATCAAACAATGCCGTTTTCTGACGAAAATACGGAGACGTGTGCCGTTCAAAAATGGCGACATTGACTGGCCACCCAGAGCCCTCATTCCGTAGTGATTATCGTTTGACGATAACATTTCGACGGTACGTCTTGCATCACGTAAGATCAATTGTCGTTTTTGCTGTCGGCGATATCACTTTATATCAATAATCGTCAAATCACAGGCGATTGTTGAGCAATTGATCATGAGGTCTCGACTACCGTCTTAGTGATAATTGTTTCAAAGTTACGAAATGACCCCTCTGATCTCGCGATTTTACCCCTCCTTACTTCTTTTTGTGGGGTAATTTGTAAAGCAAATTGTACGCCAGGAAGCCTCAGGGCTTTCTTGCCAGAATCGTCGCTTAATCTACTGCCCGATATGCTCGAAAAAGTCATGGAAAACTCAGCAAAGAGGACGCGTTTTATTTGGTCAATAGAGGCGGCCACTTGATAAATGTTGCATTCAAAAACAAGTCCAAATATATTGTATCAACTTACATAACCGACATAAAACATGGCGTTCGTCTGGCAGGCGTCTATGTTAATATTTTCTTTCATCAACCACACGTATGTGACCGGGGTTCAAGGTATTTTAAGTACATTTTCGTAGCCACTCCCACTCGTGTATATTTTAAAATACGATAAGAGTAGATGTTTCAAGCGTTTCTGTCTTTCAAAACAGGTAGGTAGAGAACTTGTTTTTAAACTAATTAATTATATTATAGGAAGGTTTTTAAAAAAAATGTTTTTTCTGAAACTATGAAGGATTTAGGTGTTTTATTTGAAAAGTCTGTTTGCAGTTCAGTGTGAAAAGCGTATAATATCGAGCAAGTTCATACAACCCAGTCGTGGGCCCACCTCTCGTTAACATAATATAGGACACTGTCAGACAAATATGCGCAGTTACATTTTTGGCAAACAAACCCGTCGCTTGACTTTGTCAATCCACTGTTTATTATTAAAACTCAAATCATGGAGCGAAAATATAAAAACAAAAACGAAAAACAAAATGCCAAACAATAAAATCGTCTAAAAATAAATGATAAACGGAAGCAAGCAAGATAAAAAGGGGACAACGGATAAGCACTGAAGAGCCGTCAGAGAACAGAAAAGGAACCGTAAATTTGAAAAGTTGTTGTTTGTTTCGGGTTCGCATATAATTGCGAATTTGATATCAAAGAAAACAACAACTACAACCGATTCACAATAATAAACAAAAGCGATTCCAAGGGGGTACCTACTCCAGCGTTACCAGATTTAGCAGTTTCCTGTGATTTTAGCAGTTTTTGATCATGAAAATGACCTGCAGAAGTTTTTTTTAGTTTTTTCTTAAATTTTAGCAGTTTTTAGCAGTTTTCAGACAAAAAATAATTTTTACATGTTTTTAATTGTTTGGGCGACAGTAAACACTAATACACGATCGTCTTCAAGACAAATGATCCCAAAAAAGAAATGCAAATACGCAGAGTTAGGTTCAGAAAGCAAACGAAGTAAACACAGCTGTTTATGGGTGGTGTCGGTGTGGGGATACCTATTGATGTAACTGCCTAGCATTTTCAAAAGGAAAGGGTGCAGATAGTTATTATACAAGGTGGCGCAAAAGTAATCCTCCTATCAGAAAATGCTATAAATTTTGCGATTGGCCCCTAATGTCAGTTCTGTTTTGACATTTGTGTAGTAAACACATGCGAAATACACGTTAATAAACAATGTTACGCTACACTGCTCCAGAACGCGGAATATTGGTGACTATTTATTTGAGCAATAATCGGTCGGTGACTTTGGCACAACGTGAATTTCGTCGCAGATTTCCTAGCCGTCCAACGCCTACTGGTGAAACACTGCGACGTTTAGCCGCTCGCCTCGAAGAGACTGGCACAACACGAGATGCTGCCAGGCGTGGCAGACCCCGGAGTAGCCGTTCTGCAGAGAATATTGCTGCTGTAGCCGAAGATGTCATGGAAGCGCCGTCGACATCGACCAGACGACGTGCCACGCAAATGGGTATCAGTCGATGGTCTTTACAGCGAATTTTGGTAATAGATTTGAAGATGTTTCCGTACAAAGTCCAGACGGTGCATCAGCTGTTAGCTGCTGACCGCCAATCGCGTCTAACATACGCTCAAGCCATCCTTAATCACCACCAAGAGGAAGATGATTTTTCATCAAAAATAATCATGAGTGATGAGGCCCATTTCCATCTTAGCGGGTACGTAAATAAGCAAAATTTACGCTTCTGGGGCACTGAAAATCCGCGTGTAACCCACGAAGAGCCAATACACCCGCTCAAAGTCACTGTATGGTGTGCTGTTTTCGGTGGAGGATTCATCGGACCTTTTTTCTACGAAGACGTCGCGGGCCAAACGGTTACTGTGAATGGTGAGCGCTACAGAGCAATGATCAACGAGTTCTTTTTGCCGCAACTTGATGAATTGGGATTGGAAAACATGTGGTTCCAACAGGACGGTGCAACGGCACACACTGCACGTGCCAAAACCGATATGCTGAAGGATGCATTTCCCGGGCGCCTAATCTCCCGTTTTGGCGATTTGCACTGGCCAGCAAGATCGCCTGATTTGACCGCTCCAGACTTCTTTTTGTGGGGCTTTTTGAAGTCCCGGGTTTATGTCAACAAGCCTCAGACTCTTGCAGCTCTTAAAGACAGTATCGGTCAAGAATGTGAGGACCTATCGCCGGAAGTTTTGGTCAAAGGGATGGAAAATGCCATAAAAAGGGCTCAAATGACAATCAACTGTGGCGGCGGCCATTTACATGACATCATATTCTCGACTTGATGTAAAAAAAATTAAAAGACCAAATAAAAATAATCCACAAGAAGAATCAAAGTTTTTCCTTTTTTTTTAAATTACAGCCAAAAAGCATCGGAAGGTTATTTTTGCGTCACCTTGTATTATTTACATATAGGCGTTGTTTGGACAACGACACTCAATCCAAATTGTGTATTTATTAAATGCGTATGTCACTCGGTTGCTCTAGCTGTCAGTCATGCCAGTAAGAAATTACCAAGATCCATTGAGCAATTGGTTAAAGATGTCTAATCATACTTTTCTCAAAGAAGTAAAAGACAACGAGAATTTTTAGAATTCCAAGAGGTATCCAACAATAACTAAATTTGCAATATTTATGCTTACCGACATCTAATACTGTTGTGAAACAATATTTTCGCGGGTAAATTCATTAAAAACTAAAAACCGTAATCGCTTCAGTAATGAAAATGTTGTTTTTCAAGTAAAGCAGGGGGTTTCTTAAGGTGAAGGCTGTTATAACTTTTTTCCAACAAATAAAATGGTAACTTTAATAAATTCAAAGATTCTCTATAAAGAAATAACTTTGTACATATTTAAATTTTAAAATTGTCATCTCTTATAAGTTATCATCTTATAAAGGGTCCGCCATCTAACGTTTTTTTTTTCAACTAGTGCTTATTTCGTGAATGGTAACACTTAGCTCATGTCTGATTTGACAGATAATTAGTTTTATCCTTCCGCTGAACGAATATGGTTGTGTATACGCTTGAACAACGCTGGGAAATATTGCGACATTACTTTGAAAATCGTGGTAATGTTGCAGAACATGTGCAAAAATTGTACGTATTTTGGAAGAAGAGAAGCACTGTCAGCTCCGTATGTTCGTTATCTTGTGAAAAAAGTGAAAGAAACTGGCATCCTCATCGATAAACCAAAGCGTGAAAAGCCAAAAACAGTGCGTACACCCGAGAATATTGCTGCTGTGGCAGAAAGTGTGCGTGAAGCGTCATCAACATCAATTCACCGTCATTCTCAACAATTGAACATTTTGGAGATATCATTGAGACGAATTTTGCATAAAGACCTTGGTATGACGCCATACAAAGTCCAATTGGTTCAGGAGTTGAAGCCAACTGACCATCCAATGCGTTTTCGCTTCGCTTTGTGGGCCTGCGATCGACTTAGAGAAGATGCCGATTTTGCCAAAAAAATCATCTTTTCAGATGAAGCTCATTTTGATCTTGGCGGGTATGTAAACAAGCAAAATTGTCGCATTTGGGGCACAGAAAACCCGCACGCATACATTGAAAAGCCGATACACCCAAAACGAGTCACTGTTTGGTGCGGATTTTGGTCCAGAGGCATAATTGGGCCATTTTTCTTCGAAAATGAGCAAGTAGTGGCCGTTACAGTCAATGGCGATCGTTATCGGGCCATGTTGAACGAATTTTTGTTCACAAAAATTGAAGACACTCGATCTTTTGCGCCCTGTTTTTGAAGATCCATTATCAGCCGCAGAGCTGATGTCGTTTGGCCACCTCGGAGCTGCCGTTGGACTATTATTTGTGGAGTGCCGTAAAAGATAAGTGTTACGCCGACAAGCCAGAGACAATTGACGCTTTAAAGGACAATATTCGTGAAGCCATTGGTGAAATACAGCTGCACACAATCGATAATGTACTTAAAAATTGGACCGATCGTGTAGGCTACTGCATGGCCAGCTGATGCAGCCATTTGAATGAAATTATCTTCCATTATTAACCGGAAGGATTGTTCTTTCAAATAAAAAAAGGAATTTGAGAAAATATTCAGTAGTTTTTTTTTATAGCATTTTCAAAAGAAAAAAGTTATTTGGCGGACCCGTTATAATAACAAATGTAACTGTATATGTATTTTTTGAACTAAAAACATATGAGAAGGCTACAATCCACTGTGCGGATCGTTGAATACCCTATCCCATCCAATCTGTAAAACTAAAATCCCCAAAAAGTGGACATGGCTAAAAACACGATGTGGATAAAATTAAGAATATGACATGGTGACAACAAATTCTTCAGACTGCTTATAAAAAACTTTTACGGTTCTACAAAAGACAAGGTTTTCTACTGCATATGTTATGGGGTGGTGTATAAAAATGTTTTTTTTTATATAAAAACGCCCCCAAAAAGTGGGCGTGGGTTAAAATGATCTATAGACGAAATGTTCATATTTATATTGCTAATGATTCTGCATCAAAAGTTTTTTTTCGAAAATTTGAAAATTTGACCGAAAAACGTTTTTTATTAAATACGCCCCCAAAAAGTGGGCGTGGCAAAAAACTTTATATGAACGAAATACAGATATTCAGATTGTCTAAATATGTTGTTCAGAAAGTTTTTCAAAATTCCTTATGGTTTGGCCAAAAAATACGTTTTTCTAAAAAGGGGGCGTGGCAGTGGGCGGATTTCAAAAATTTTTACACTTGTTCTGCTGGGAGCAACAAAGAGCACGTGTACCAAATTTCATCCTTCTAGCTCAAAATTTAAGGCCCAAAAACTGGTGACGTACGGACGGACGGACAGACATGGCTTAATCGACTCAGCTATCGATTCTGAGTCGATCCATATACTTTGAGGTATATGTAGCTAAATTATTTCTCTATGTTACAAACTATGTATCAAAACTAATATACCCCTATGGGATAGGGTATAAAAAACGTATTTCTCAAGGAAAAATCGATTGCAGTTTTTTTTAGCATTTTTTTACATTTTTTGCTAGCAGGATTTGCAATTTTTCGTCCTAGCTTTAGCAGGTTTAAAAAAATGTATCTGGTAACGCTGACCTACTCGGAATATTTTGCTGCGTGATTGTGGGCAACTGGGCATGCAGACCATAACAGCGATATCTTTGCCGCTTGTCAGCTTCAATTTTTCCACCATGTGGTGTGGTATATTGTTTGCTTTTTTTTTTTCTTCTCTACGCTACTTTCCATCCCGTTTACTCCCATAACCAACGAATATGAATATTCCATCTGTGTTTTGTATTTCTGTGTGCTGCTCTACCAGCAGAGAGACGACCGACGTTGACGTTGTGTTTCTGTACAAACAAAACGCGGGAATTTATTCCGTGGCAAGTGATTGTGGGCTTTCAGTTTCACTTAAGACTTTCGATGGTGAGCTACAAGCGTCAGTTAGTCGCTCTTAAAAGACAACAACAAAATCAGAAAACGCGAAGAAAATAACACATATACAAGAGTATATTCATCAAAATAAAAATAAATAAAAACATTTTCGAAAAAAGCTCAATTTGGATTTAGAAAACGTTGAAGTAGTCGTTTTTGAACGGATATTTTGATTTGTGTCCTTTTCTATCTATTTTGAAGTTATTATTTGAAGTGCGTGCACTCTGAAAGCGGAATAAAAAAAATAACCAAAAAGAAGTCAATGAACGCTGCTCTTACGTTACGTGCGACATTTTATTTATCTTTTTTTAATCTTGTGTCCTATATATTATAATAACAAGTGATTATTGAAAAACAAAACAAAACTAGCTAACGTTTTTTATACCCCATACAAACATACAAGAGTGCTGAATTAAATAGACGTGACGGATAGAAGATGGATGTTTGTGGAGTTTACGTGGGAGATTCCGGTATGTCGTACGGCGGCAGTATGCGAAACTCCTATTACAGGGACTATGAACAATTTCCATATGGAACATTGGAGAAACATTCCAGTCCCGTTTCTAAGGATTCCTACATGAGAGTACAAGGTATAGTACACCAAATGACCACTTCTTCAACCACCTTGTAGGGGATATACACATCACCCAAAGAGGATGCATATGACTTCAACTTCATCTACTAGAAATGTAGATGAAGTTGAGTTATAAATTAATAAAAAAAAATTCAATTAATTTATGAAAATGTACTAGACACCCCTCTATAGATTAACAAGAGTTAATCTAATGTCAACATTAAAAGGAGGTGTGGTCGCTGACAGTGTGTATAACAATCGACGCAAAAACTCTAGACATGTAGATGTGGTGGGTTGATGACAGATGACGCGTAGGATGTATGGTGGTTACTTGTGATAAATAATCGCTTCGCAAAATTATTTGCAAACACTCTTGTGTTTACGAAAAATCTATAAATAGGTAATTTTTGAAAATAGCACACACACACACATTGAAACAAGAAACAGTTTATCTTAATTTTAATTCGCATTTCCATTTAGTTAATGCATGAACTGGTTTTCTCTTTATTTAAAAATAAGAACACACATTGACGTTCCACAGTCTCAGTGGCTATAAATGTGCTGGCTAATGTAGATGACCTTTGTCGCAATGAGGCAAGCATTTGCAGTCGCGAGACGAGGAAACCTCGTACAAGTACCCACCGTAGATGATGTATGCTACGTAAAGTATGGCGGTTGTACAAATTCGTAGCCTTACTTGAATCGAGTATGCATTCAGGTTTTTTTTTTTTAAGTTAATAGGGGGTGTTGCCAGTGTGTTGTTACAAAAACACGGGAAGTGGTTTGATTAGTCAGAAACGATTTTCTGATAAATACTTTTGAAATTACAGTGTGACTTGTTTACTTCCTTGAATTTTATAGGGAAAAAACTCAACTCAATATGACAAATAATGATTAACCAAAAGGTTTTGGGAAACAAGTTGACGTTTAATACCTGTCACATTAGTGTAGCCACTGATTTCACTTGAAGCTGATGATGATAACAAAAAAAAACCCTTGAATATGATGATACTGTATATCCCGCTTAATAGCACCTCGATTAATTGATTTTCCCGTTTATTTGACAGAAAAAAAAAATGCGTTCGATAATTTCCTGTATAAGTAGAAACGTTTTTTATACGGTTGATTGAACCCCGCTTAATTTAACGACTCGCTTAATCGATCTTAAAAAATGCAGCTAACAAACTAAAAACATATATAACTTTCGGTTAATTGAACGGTTAAATAACGGTGAATGAATTGTGGCAATTTGGAAGCACTGAAATTGGCAGCACATAGTTTGCTTTTTGTCATTGGAGCAGGGTATTCAAATGATTTTTGTAGGAAAACGCCTTCAAAAAGTGGACTTGTGTTAAAATGATCTAAAGACGAAATGTGTATATTGACATTATGGAAGTATTTGCATATTTTTTTTTTCGAAAATATTTAAAATTTGGCCAAAAACGTTTTATTTTACTAAAAACGACCCAACAAAATAGACGTGGCTAAGCACTTTGTATAGACGAAATATAGATATTGGAAATGTCTTATATGTTGTTCAGACACTTTTTAAAAATTACTTAGCGTTTGGCCAAAAACACTTAAAAGTGGGCGTGGCAGTAGGCGGATTTAGAAAATGTTTACACTTATTCTGTAGGCAGGGATCCTATATACCGAATTTCATTATCCTAGCTCAAAATTTAAGGCCCAAAAATCGGTGATGAACAAACAGACGGACGGACGGACAGACAGGCATGGCTAAATCGACTCAGCTAGCGATTCTAAGTCGTAAGGTATATCTACCTCAATTATTTCTCTATGTTACAAACTATTTATCAAAACTTATATACCGGATCGGATAGGGTATAAAAATAAGACCGAGTTGTGTGCTAAATACAAATGTTCCAATAGCTAGCTCAATAGAATTTTTCAAATTGAAAACAAATAGTTTCTGCGCAAACGCGACAGAATCGAGTCCTTAGCCTATTTCTGTCAGCACTGTGATGGAGAATGAAAAGCAGTTTGGGGTGATGTTTAGCTCATTTTATAACGTTGCAAAATTTATTTTAATGTGTTTATGCTGAGGATTTTTAAAATTCTATTCTTCCTAAGCTAAATTCAAATTATGATGCCAGTGATATTTTCAACGCCGATGAGTCAGGCGTTTTCCATAAAGCCTTGCCAACATCAACTCGAACTGGAGCCGAAGACCGGGGTTTCAAATATTCTAAGGAGCGACTTATATTGTAATACAACTAGGGATTGAAATGAAAGAATAAGAGCAGCCGGAAAGTTATGTCATGTCTTAGACATATTTTTTTAGGACAATTTAGATTTTAATGCATTTTTGGCATTTAATGACAATTTATCTTGTTATGGCCAAGTAATAGATGTTGAAATTTTAGAAACTCTTGATAAGGACACGATTATAAATGAAGGAGTAGTTGAAGAAAAAGATGTTGTACCCATAATACCGTCGAGTTTCAAAATTCTTCAGTCCATTCAAATCCTGTGTACATATTTTTGCCGCTCAATAAATTTACAATTGAGCTGGAAAATATGGAAGAAGACATTTTTAAAAATAAAACAATGCAATTTTTTTTTTTTCAAACCACAAGTTTATCTTTTTCCTAAGTTTTGCTAAGTTGATGCTTAGATTTTTTTTAAATCTATGTTCTATATCTTAATTGAACAAATAGTACAATTAACCTTTTTTCGCTTAATTGTGCAACTCGATCAATTAAGCGGGATTTCGTTTATTGAGTCACCCGGATAATTGGCCGAAAAATCTGACAAAATACTCAGTGCAATTAAGCGGGGAAAACTGTATAGAGTTGTTCATGAGACAATCTCCCTCCCAAGTGCTTTGTCTCTTTTTTGAAAACGTCAAAATCGCTTGGAGGAAAACAATTTGATCTTTTATATGGCGGGAGTACTAATTTTTGGATAATTTTCCTTTGAAATATGAAAATATAGCTAAGTTGTTCAAAGTGAAACTAAAATTATAAATGCATAACGATACTAAGAGAGTGTGTATAATTGTAAAATAGAAATAAAAAGAGTGAAATTGATAACCAGTGCCATTGCAAAGCGTCAACATAAATCCGAGTGCAAACGAAGTTGATGAGTTTTCGTGTAGTAAACATTTTTCTTATTTTCACAAACAACAACAACTCTGAATATTTTTATTTTGTTTATAAATTGTTCTGTTCTCATTTAGCACTTTTACACAATTTTCAAGCAATTTTAAAAATGTTCAAAAAACAACCCCTGTCCCTTGCCAATGAATTTGCCATCATACAAATGTCAAATGTGTTTGTTTGCATACAGATGCTGTCAGTTTGTCATTGACACTGACGTTGTCCTGAACAACTCTATTCATATTAAATTTGTAGTTAAGAAGAACTTTACTGACCAGTTTTTTATATGAAACTTCCTCTTTTATTTTCTTCTCCTACACATGCTTATTTTATTATTTTTCACAGATACGAAGTTATTATTTTAGCCACAAAAAAATTAACACCGAATCTGAACGGCAAATTTTAGAAGCTTTTCATGACAGTGCTGGATGATTGTCAGACTTTCGCAAAAGGTGTATCAATGAAAAAACGTAGGTGTTGTTACATTCGGGATTTGAACCCAGGTCCTACGTTGTAATAAGATAAATATATCTTGCACGGCTGAAATTAAAGCTACCAGGTTAATTTCGAACTTGATGCAATACTTTGTCGCTTAGAAGAGATTTGAAAGCTAAGCGATGTCGCTATGTCGCCGCCCCAATACAATTTCTATTTTTTTGTCCTTCACTGAGTAGCCGAATTCTAAGACGCTTTTTATGAAAAATGCTGTTTTCGGGCGCAATGTAATAAATTCGAGCTTGTTCACTATGATCTCCATGTTCAGCAGTACTCTGGAGTTATAGGCTTCTCATTGCCCTGTCAAGAGAAACCTTTCAAAATCCCACCCTGCTCATTGTGACACAGAAATTAATAGAGAAGCTAATAATACGTTCTTACTGAAAAAAAGAAAAAAATCAAATTTCCGTAATGTGATAATACCATCACATTTGTGGGAAATGTGGTTTCTAATACAAGGTGGCGCAAAAGTTGTCACCCGATGTTTTTTGGCCGCCATTTTTTAAAGTGTTTTGCAAAAAATCGAAACAATTATTATAGGTGGCGCATAAGACATGAATCATGGAATAATTTTTTCTACTTTTTTTGCTGAAGAATTTAAATATTTGCAACCAAAAAACATCGGGTGACAGCTTTTGCGACGGGTGACAACTTGTGCGCCACCTTGTATAAAAAAATAAGAGGTCAAACAAACGAACAAACCTTTTTTCATTGGAATGGAACGGCTAAAATGTCAAATTGAATGGGATTCATGTGACAAAAAAAGGAAGGGTTGATTGTAAAAATGTAAACATTGGAAACTTTCTCCCGAAAAATGTATTTTTTACAGTTTGGTATTTATACAACAATTGATGGTACATTTATTGCTCTGTATTTGCTGCTTTTAGGTCTGTTCCCGTACAAAATAATATTTACTGATTTTTACTTATTGCCGTTCCCGTACGCAAAAATAAGTAAAAGAGACAGCTCACGAGAGAGCAAAAAACTACCCCTCCATAAAACTCTGTAAAAAAAACTTACTGCAGAAATTTCTGTTGGTAAAAATCAGTAAATTGTCAGTTGGTATCTAAAAGTGACAACTCGCTTGTTTTGACAGGTGATTTATGTCATTTTGTTCTTTAAAAGGCATACAAAATATATAATTTTTTTTACTTAAACGCGTTCCCGTACTTTTTTGTATTTTTGTCTCTTTCTGAGATAATTTACCCCCACTGCAAGTAATTTGAGAATTTACTTATTTTTACTGAAAAAGTACGGGAACAGACCTATTATTTCGTCCAGAACCTCCTTGGAGTTTTCCATTTTAATTTCAGAGTCGATAACATTTGAATCCGGAACCGAAGTCTTTGCATATCCCGCTTCATCTGTTTTCAAACGGCAGTTGTCAAACGTAATTCGAAAACTTAGTGAGAACACCTTTTTAGTGAAATTGGAAATAATCTCATTTGAACCCCAGTGAGAACGTGGTATAAGTTTGAAGGCCTGTTTGGGTGGTATATACAGTGCTGCCAGAAATCATGATTTAGCATGATTATTATGCTTTTTGGACTCTAATCATGTTTTAATGTTTTCGAGTCACAAATTATGTTTTTTTATTTAAAGATCTATAATCGCTTTGTATCGGCGATATATTGGGCTTCAACTGAAAAGCACTCATTCCTTCCCCGTCAATGTACTTGTTTTACTCGTTACAAGTCAAAGTTTGCTTTAAAAATGTCTATTTTAAGTTCTATCTCTGTTTTTATTTTTACCATTATCCAACTACGAAATGAATCATGTTTTTTTTAAACTCAAATCATGCCATAATATCATGTGGCAGCACTGGGTATATACCTCATACCGTCCATATACCTCATACCTGTTGTGATGAGTGCAGATTTTAGGACCTCTATAGTTAAGTTTTACCAACAAAGGCTGCCTTTTTTCAAACAGATAATACTTTGCGTTACTTTCGTTAATTAAAGACTCACTCATTGCAGATATTCTTATTATAGCGTCTGCTAAAACTGCAAATGTAATTCTTTAGTTGCGGTTTTGATATTTAGGGGCTAATTCTCCAAAGGAAATATATTCGATTGACAGAATTAGCCGTTTATACACAATTTGGGAGAGTATTTCAACATATATCCTGGGCCCTCATTCCGTAAAGTGATTATCGTTTGATGATAACGTTTCGATGGCAGTCTTGCATCACTTAAGATCAATAATCGTTGTTGCTGTCGACGATATCACTTTATTTGCTTCACGTTAAACAATAATCGTCAAATCACAGACGATTACTGAGCGAGTGCTCATGAGGTCTCGTCTTGCATTTATTTGGATGTTGTAAGGACATAACTAAAGCATATTTCATGATTTTTAAAGCTATCAATAGCCTTTTTATATGTTTTTAATTTTTAAAGACCATTATAACGGTCAAATTCCGGCATTTAAAATTGATTTTGTATTTAAAACATACAAAACCATTTGTAACCCACTGTAATTACAAGATTCTAAAATTAGAATGTATGTCACCGTAATATGATCATATGTTTTGTGATATGTCAAATTGGAACATTTACCTATGTTTACAAAATGTTTCACTAGCACGTCAATTTGCTTCGCCGTAACTGAGCTACTATTAAAAAAAGGTACTTGTATAAGTTTGTAATCATCAATTACTTACATTTAGCATTCTTTTTAATGAAATTGTGCGGCACCAAACACATTAAAAAAATTCAAATGTCATTAATGACAATTTATATGACATCTAATAAATAGTTTGAGAACTATTTATTACAGTTTGAGAGTTTCTCAAATAAACGATTGACGATACCAAAGGTGTCGAGTTACGTGAAGCAAATTGATGACGTTATCGCCGACGACTACCGTTTGGGTGATAATCGTTTTCAAAGTTACAGAATGACCACCCTGATATAATCGATCCACTTTGGTGGGACTTGGTAAATAAAAATCTCACCTTCTACAAAAACAAAAAAACGGCAAGCAACCGCTTTACCTTATGTCTTCTTTTAATGAAGTATAGATATGTTGGAAATCACCACCTGAAACATGAGGCAACACTGTTGAATCCTGGACACACTGTTTCTTATGTCTTTCATTCCAATCCTCCTGGTGTCATCGATTGATTGTTTCTTAAACCGGATATTAGGTCTACCATGTCTCAAATCTGAGATCCTTTTAACTAAAGCATAATGGATTACATTCAGATGCTTTACTGGTGCGTTAAGTCTTTTTATTTTGTAAGTACAAAATAATATTTACTGATTCTTACTGATTTTTACTGATTTTTACTTATTGCCGTTCCCGTACGCAAAAATAAGTAAAAGAGACAGCTCACGAGAGCGTAAAAAACTACCCCTCCATAAAAATCTGTAAAAAAAAGCGTCAGTATCATTGAGATGAACTCCGAGGTAGATGAACCCGACCAGAGTGGCTAACTTTAAGCCTAAAGTCCACTTGCACGTCAATTTAAATATTAGTTGACTAGTGACGAGCTGTCTGTATTTTTCTAAAAAAAATCCCTGTATAGTTGACATATCCATTCGGTAGTTAAATAAATGCGATTGTGCGATGACATATAGGTCAACATTTTATATATCTGTCCTCTAAATAATTTCAAATAACACATTCTCAAAATGTTTACATCACACTATGACTAGCCACCAAGGACGTTTACATGCCTATTCTAACAATTTCCAAAATATTTTCATATGGCAACTCCTAGCTCTCTACATTATGTAGGCTGTTGATGTTGTAGCTACAGTCATTCATTTGGGTGTACGTGCACGTACTCGACCAAAACTCACACCTACGAGCATACGCGACTTTCTTAAAAATAGATTCGTAGGTTAGGTTAGGTATACATAAAATTATAATTATGTTGAGGCTTTGAGAGAGTTGAACTAACATAAAACATCTAATAGCAACATGAATACATGATAGTTTGAGATACATACTCTCTCTCTCTCTCTCAATCTCATAGAGAGATTGCGTTTGCGCGATCATAACAAAATGAAAACAACAAAATGAGAACGTGCGTCCTTGCACGTATACAGCATAAACGTATCTCAGTTGTTCGTCAGTTCAACACATATATAAAAATGCGTATTTGTGACACAGTTTTTCCAAATTCGGTTTTATAACATCTGATAACGGTATCAGGTGCTTCTTCATTCACCTGACCTTAAACACGTGCATTCCGAGGAATAATAGATATATTTTCAGTAAGATACTGCTGGGTACCCAAACATGTTTTTTTTTTTTTTCATAAAATCGAGTTTTTTTTATTATTTTTTCTGACCTTTTGATTCATGACAGATACTTCCGTATTATTAAACAACATTGTGCTGTTGTGGGTACATTTCCTGTTCGATTTTTGACATAAAGGAATTTAATTGAAATATTTGTGTTTGTTTATTAACATTTTGTGGGTTTATAATTATTTAGAAAAAGTTATCACTATGATAAGCCTTTATCTACACGTTATATTTGTTAAATGAGCGCATTTCAGAACCACCTAATTAATTTAATTGACTGGATAGCATCGGACTAAATGATAGATAATGGAATATAGAATATAAACATTGCAGCTTATCTGTCTTTATATTCGAGGTCATTTGTTTTACCTTGTGATTCAAGCAGTATCCAAACTAGTGCGAAGTTTTGCAGTCACTGCGATGAAAATATATAGCGAGTCTACTACCTCTACCCAGTTTTGTTAACTATTTGAAAGATACATTATTTATCGAATGAAGATAACTCTTGTATTCAGTTTTTATTTTTATTTTGTATGTATTTATACGGTAAAAATATGATTTTGCTCCAGCACCTTCGACCCGGTCTTGAGCAGTGATGCCAGATCGTGGGATTTATCCCTTTTTGTGGGATTTTTTCGTTTAAGGGATAAAGGGATTATTCCAAGCACTATGAAAAATGAGGGATTTTACGTTATGCTCATATCATTTCCCAAAGTAATTGTTCGTTTTATAATGAAGAATACAATATCCAACTATAAACATTTTCATCTTCAAAAATGAACTCAGCCTTTATATCTGAATGCATTAATTTTCATTTTTGATGACAAGGCAACTGGCTTACTCACACGTATTCATAACTTATGAAAGTAGTCAAATTAATCACATCTGCATGCGCACAAGAACATTGTCTAACATACTCATCTGTACGTCAAAGTCATGCCTACCATTATAGATAAAATGTGGTTCGAGATTTGTCAAGTGTAAAATTTTGACGACATACTATTATTAAGGAAAATTAGTTAAAGTCGCTTTGACTCTTCCCCACTCAAACGCAGAGGTAGAAAGGATATTTTCGGTTGTTACCGATGTCAAATAAAAAAAAAGAAATAGGTTAGGAAAAGAAATGATGAATTCAATTTGCATTGAGGTCTTCATTTCAATCTAAAGGTTTAACTTGCTTCAACTTTGTTGTGAACCATGAATGGGATGTAATAGGGTATACGGATTGTAGCCCTCTCATATGTTTTCTATTGTTTTTATTTCATGGGATTTTAATAACAACGGCGTGGGATAAAAGGGATTTTTTGGGTACCACTGTGGGAAAACGTGCTTCCAAAGTCTGGTATCACTGGTCTTAAGTACTGTTCCCATGTTTTGAGTTCGGCCAACTGTCACTCAATTCAAAGACGAGCAATCCGCCTTATAAGCGAAAAATCCCTTATTTCGATTCTCCAACACAATTCTCAGCGAAAACTTGTTGTGGAGATCTGTTACCTTATTACAAGTGGCATAACAGTAGATATTCGGAAGATATTAATGAAATCATCCCTAGACTTGTTACATTTTAGTCCATCTAAAAAGACGCACCTTTACAAAATAAAAAAAAAGTTCAGCAAAAGTGGACTAATTAGAATTTTTGTAATGAAATACGGATTTGGTAGCACTTTATCAATAAAGCGAAATTTTCTAAGCTTATTTCTTGATGCATTAAAGCAAATATTTTTGTATAGTGCATTTTTTGGTCGACCCGGGACTACGGTATGTACTTTGTTAACTTTTTATCGTTTTTTGAACTTTTTAAATCCACTTTGCATGGGCGGAAATGCTCACAGGAATGAGGAAACCAGTCGAAATTTAGGAATTTCGATAAAAGTTTAACAAAAAACACTACAACACACGTCATTTTCGGTCAGCAGGAAATAAATGATGCTCAAAGTCTGAACGGGCACATTTTAAAGCCTTCTATCGAAATTAACTATAGAGACCATATACTCATAGCAAATCGCATGACCCATCATCCAGTTTTATTTTTCAAGACACACTTGCACCCACTGCAGCGATACTTTCCTCCGAACAACTGCTATCCTGTGTCAGTCTTCAATCAATCTTCAAGGCGAGCGGTAAAACATCGCATTATTTGTCCAGTTGGTTCAATACTACCAGAAAATAATTCACAAAATAGATGTTGTGTCCAAAATGAATGACATATTATCTCTTGGAACTTACAAATAGTAAAGTGAAGTGAAGCGAACTGAGCCCACCCTCTTAAACAAAGACGACAAGGATTCGCAGCTGTCAGGTTTGCAATATTAGGTCTGTTCCCGTACAAAATAATATTTACTGATTCTTACTGATTTTTACTGATTTTTACTTATTGCCGTTCCCATACGCAAAAATAAGTAAAAGAGACAGATCACGAGAGAGCAAAAAACTACCCCTCCATAAAAATCTGTAAAAAAATTTACTGCAGAAATTTCTGTTGGTAAAAATAAGTAAACTGTCAGTTGGTATCTAAAAGTGACAACTCGCTTGTTTTGACAGATGATTTATGTCATTTGTTCTTTAAAAGGCATACAAAATATATAATTTTACTGTTTTTTACTTAAACGTGTTCCCGTACTTTTTGGTAATTTTGTCTCTTTCTGAGATAATTTACCCCCACTCCAAGAAATTTGAGAATTTACTAATTTTTACTGAAAAAGTACGGGAACAGACCTAATATTTACTGATTCTTACTAATTTTTACTGATTTTTACTCATTGCCGTTCCCGTACGCAAAAATAAGTAAAAGAGACAGCTCACGAGAGAGCAAAAAACTACCCCTCCATAAAAATCTGTAAAAAAATGTACTGCAGAAATTTCTGTATGTAAAAATCAGTAAACTGTCAATTGGTATCTGAAAGTGACAACTCGCTTGTTTTGACAGGTGATTTATGTCATTTGTTCTTTAACAGGCATACATAATATATAATTTTACTGTTTTTTACTTAAACGCGTTCCCGTACTTTTTGGTAACTTTGTATCTTTCTGAGATAATTTATCCCCACTCCAAGAAATTTGAGAATTTACTAATTTTTACTGAAAAAGTACGGGAACAGATCTATTATGAAGGTTGGTACTAGCGTTTACTAACAGAGCCATTTGCTTTAAAACAAATAACAAACAACAAGAAAAGTAACAAAACTAGTTGCACTAAATGAAAACAAATAGTTTGCAAGAAGTCTTTAGCAAGTACAAGTCGCGAAACCTATCCACACTTGAATCCTACTGCGAAACTTATCGGGAGTAATTGGCAGTAGAATATTGTACTAGATTTACATACAAAATCCGTCTTTATTTAACTTATGGCGTTTTCCATTGGGAAATCTAGATTTTGATTTGAAATTTGATCGTTTTGATTGTCAATGGAACACGATTCAGATTTATTTTTTTTTTGTCATTGTATTGGTGTCATTTCGTGTCTGTGAAGTTAGCGTCGGTGTAGCTGCCAAAATTTAAAACATAACAAAAATTTGAAAATACAGAAATTATCTTCATCACTTTCCGAAGACAAAGTCGAACTAGATGAATTTAAAAATTCACATTTCACGTATAATTTTATTTTCTGTGCCTATATCCATTAATAAATCCAAACGCAAAGCACTCTTGTTTTTCACAACCAAAGTAAATCAAAATCAAAATGAAAATCACTCTAGTCAAACTGACAGCTATCATTTGTATTGGTATTGGTAAATCTGCCGAAAAATAAAGATTTGCAAAATTGATCTAAGATCAAAAAAAAATCAATTTTTTTGCCCAATGGAACACAACAACTGTCAAAATCGGTCTTTTGACAGCTTCAGATAAAACAAAATTGATTTTTTTCCCAGTGGAAAACGCCATTAAATGTGACAAAAAAAAAAAACAGATAATACTGCTTCAACTTGTCCGTCCGTGTAGGTAATTTGTTTGAAATCGAAGAATTCTCCACCGAGATATCCATTCGTATTAGCATTTCGAACAGATCTTCCCACGAAATGTATCGCACATATTCGGGCAGCGGCCTAATGCGTTAAGTCAACTATTTTTGACAGCTACTCGTTAAATTTGTTCCGAAGTGGTACAACGAAGAATTCCGATTTGTACGTATGGATATTTTTACGAAGGATTACCTCAATAGGGCTTGTGTTTACTTCACAAATGTCAAAGTAACGATGACAACATTTGATAAAATGAGAGCATCTTCTTATAGGGTGTTTATTGATGTCTTACCATGAATTGTATTTGCTGTTGTTTACTAAACAAATTAGCACACAGTTCAAAAGTGTTTTAGGAATGTTGCCGTATTTCTACTGATTCCTACTGAATTTTACTGAATTTAGCAAGAGAGAGTGCTAATGAGAGTGGGCAAACTTACCCCTCCATAAAAATCTGTAAAAAAAAAAAAACTACTGCCGAAATTTTTGTTGGCAAAAATCTTTAAATGCCATAATTATCTATATATATAAAAATGGATCTTGGTTTGTTCGGATGCTTAAAACTCGAAAACGACTGGACCAAATTGGATACTTCCTTCTGCGGATTTCTTCGTAATTGCTCCGCGAAGGTTTAGGAAAAAAGAAAAATTGAAAAACTCTCAACAGGTGGCGCTGTAGGCGGTCATTCCATTTGATAGCACAGTAATAATAAATAAATAAATAATTTATATGGCAAAACAACGTTTGACGGGCCAGCTTGTGTCCTATAAAAGCCACACGAAACGAAAAAATTTACTGCAATTTACGTAAACGTGTTTTCGTACTTTTCAGTAAATTTCACCTCTACTGCGAGATATTTTAGAGTTTCTTGCAAAAAAACTGTTTTGTGTGTATTTAAAAAAATACACACAAAAACATAAAAGTCAAAAACATATCATAACTGTCAAATAACTGCTTTGACATGTCAAACAGGACCGCCGGCTTGTGAAGTGGAGACTTTTTTACTTTTAAAGGTCTGCTCAGAATGCATATCTGTAGCTGGTATCTTGCATCTCTGTCAAAAGGGAGATACATTTCTTGCATGAAGTTGCCCTCTATTCATCTTCAAGCTACAGATTCACAAAGATACACATTGTGTAAGCGCTTACGGGTTGCTTTGTTTTTAACTTTTCACTCAGCTACAGATACGCATTCTGATCGACCCTTAGGGGATATAACAATAATTGTCGCAGAAGGCAGAAACTTTGCACCATCTATTTAAAATGTTCAAAAATCGGTATTTTAAGACAAATTCAACATGGCGTCATAGATATTTTTCAACACAATTCTATTGAATTTTTAACAGCGGCTAGGATAGTAAATATCAAAAACTCAATTTCATACATTACAACAGTCGGAAGTCTAACCTGTGAAACGACTACAAAAGCGCGTTTAAGGGTAGGTGTCCCATGCAAAAATAGGTTGGAGTTTTGCGCTAAATTGTGTAGCGCTCACAATTTTCCGAATATTTAAATGAAATAAACGGTGATCGATTGGAAATATGTTAAGCAAAGTACTTGTTTAGCATTTAAAAAACATTAAAATATCTTTGAGCCTCAAAACCGCCTGACATGTAGAAAAACCATACAAATAAGTTAGATGCTAATTGCGTTCCATTTTTATCTCTTTATATACAGATTTTTTATTTTTTTTATATTTTTTTTCTACAGACAATAGATTTGCGCAGATAACACCGGTTGTTTTTTGTTGTGAATTTTAGTATTTATCCCGAAAAAAATGCACAAAACTATGAAAAATAAGGTAAATTTACAAAGTTTAACTAGATATAACTTCTAAAGTATAAAAGGTAACGAAGTCAAATTAGCTTTTTTACAAAGCTAATAGATATGTGCAGATACCGTTTTTTTTTTTTTTTTTTTGTATTTTGTACAGTAATTTTTTGGTGACAAAATGGAAAAAAGGTGGTTTTTTTTTAAACGTTTTGGGTTTTTTGGCTGGGAAATCGATAGTTATATTTCCTAATTTTTGGAAATAATTTTTTAACCAAGCGACAATATATAGGGCACAACGTACCGGTCTTAAAAACATGTTTTTTTTCTTCTAACATATTTAAATATGCAATTCAATATGACATTATTTGCAATGCCGCTGTGAAAAAAGGACAACCAAAATGATTCCGACATATTTTTTTTATTTTTTTTTGGTATTTGTATTATTTAATTCAAAATACAAAATAGTTTTTTTCCACACGGTTTTTCAAATTTTGATGTTAGAAAAGTGGTCTATTTTACGTTTTTTACATAAAAAAAGATCGAATTCACGCACACAAAGAAGTTTGTTTCAAAATAATGTCACTAGGTGGTGAGTTGGTGACATTCTCTTTTCATTATTCTCTTCTGTAAATACAGGCACTAGGCAGGCGAGATTGTTATTATGTATGTATCTTTTGTTTACCTTTTCGGGTAGACTTGATGAAAGTTCGTGTGGACTTCACGTGGACATGGTACAGATCGTTACATTATTGAAATGTTTGCTATCGCTGCTGATGAATTGTTTTGTATGCGTATGTTTGCACGTGACAGAAAGGGTTGAGTGGGAAGAAGGATTGTACTTTCAAATAAAAAAAGAAATTTGAGAAAATATTTGAAAAAAACTTTTGATGCAGGATTATTGGTTATGATTATATAAACATTTCATACCCAACCCCATAGCATATGAAGGAGAAAAACGTTGTTTTTTGTCGAACAACAAAAGATTCTGATAAACTGTTTGAACTATGTCATTTTCTATATTATATTTATTAAATTTATTTGATTTTTTATTTACTAATTTAATTTTCCGAAACTTTACAATTTACATATTGATTGAAGGTATGTTGTAAAAAATCGTGTTTCGGAAGATCTTTCTTCAACGTCAACAACATTGACGAACGTTGAAATTGAAAGTGATCACGTAAAACATCAGGGTCAGGAATTTGAAATTCCTATGGAGGTGGACATTACAGTGAAGGACAACTGTAGTTTTGTTCCGGAGGGCAGGCGTATAATTGATTTAAATACATTTCTCAATAGTTTAAAAAACATTTCGCTGCACGGAAAAACGTTTTCGTTTTTTTTAAAATTCGACTCAAATAGTATTTGTTTGGTGAATTTGACACCTTGAACCTACAAAAATTAATTATAGCGGTTAAATTAACTTTCGTAAACTTCTTTTTTTATATAAGGTGCTTAGGTACCTTCATAACGAGCATTGATAGAAGATGGGGTGACAATTACCTAGATAAATATCTATCATTTTTTGTTATTTGATTTGAAAAATTTCATCCTACTATTGTTGCGACGAGAATCAGTAGCACTATTGTCTACCGTCCTATTATTTGAGTAATCGAATTTTCATCCAAACAAGTGTTTTCCTACATCTCATAAATTAAGAAAAAAGTTAACCTAGGTAAGGTTTACACATTTTTTTATAAGATATACAATGAAAACCTCAAAAACTGCTTTTACACCTCGCTGCGCGGCAGCCAGCAACAATTTTATCATTTTATCACCAAATCTGAAAGAAAATTACAACACAAAATATGTACACCAAACCAACCCTCAACTTGATTTTTTTCCTTCTCTTTCCATTTTTGTTTTCAAGTTATTTGCTTGGTGTCTGTATATTGCATATATAGGTAGGTAGGTATATGTAATATTAGTCTGCGCTTGCTACTTTTTGTCTTTTCCTTCAGTTTTCGTTTGCGTTGAAGCAAAGAGCACATGAGTAAAATTAAAGAGAGCTTACCAACACATTCAAATGCATTTACATGAAATTTGAGTTGGTCGGTCTGGGACACCTACCCTTAAAGGTTCCTTAGAGCCGTTTTTAAAGAAGAAAATGTGTCATTTGCGACCACTTGAGAAAAATCAAGCGTACAGAACACCTACTTGTGTACCTACATACAAAAACCTTCTTAATTTAAAAGAATATTCGGTTATTTTTATTTATAGTGGAACAAAGTCACCCAAAAAACAACTATAAATAAATTAAACAAGGTACAACGGCTTGCCTGTCTGGGCATTACCGGAGCTATGCTTACCTGTCCCACGGCGGCTATGGAAGCCTAAATAGGACTAATGCCTCTCCACATTTATATAAAAAAGTGGCAATTCGCAGCTCAGCAAGTTTGACACAAGCGGAAGAATTAAACATTAGTGAACATCTAAAACTAATTGAACTTCTATCCGAACTTCCAGAACTTGACATGATCTGTGCGGTTACAGACCGCTTACCAAAGACACTATGCTAATTGAACTTCTATCCGAACTTCCAGAACTTGACATGATCTGTGCGGTTACAGACCGCTTACCAAAGACACTATGCTTCGACAAAAGATTCTCAACGGAGATCACAACCAGAGAAGCATGGTGTAGCAACAACCCTCCAAACTGCCTAAACGGCCTAAAGTGGTATACGGATGGTTCTAAAATGGACTCAGGGGTAGGAGCTGGCATACATGGACCAAATAAAAACATCTCAATACCTATGGGAAAAAACCCTAGTGTATTCCAAGCTGAGCTCCATGCCATAAAATAATGCGCAAGCCTAATACACAACTCAGGTATTAAAGGCGCAAACATCCATATATTCACGGACAGTCAAGCAGCTATAAAAGCCCTTAGCTCACACATCATTGACTCCAAATCAGTACTACACTGCTTCAACTCCCTCCAAACACTCAGTTCCAGGAACAAAACCAAACTATGGTGGGTCCCCGGACATAAGGGAGTTGAAGGTAACGAAAAAGCTGATGAACTAGCCAGAAAAGGTTCGGAAACCCCCTTCATTGGACCTGAACCCTTCTGTGCAATCCCCAAATCAGCCATAAATCTAGTCATAAAAAACTGGGAACAAAACAGATGTGTTTCATACTGGGGAAACATCCCAGGCCTAAGATAGGCCAAAAGAGCTATTCAGCCCTTCAAATCAGATGCCAACAAGATACTAAATCTTCGCAGGCACGATATTAAAAACTTAGTAGGCAACCTAACTGGTCATCACGGTCTGCGATATCACCTAAACAAAATGCGTCTAGTCGACTCACCGGAGTGCAGACTATGTCTAGAAGAAGACGAAACAGCCGAGCATATCATATGTGAATGCCCGGCCCTTTACGGTATGAGAAGAGAATCTTTCTTCAGGGAATTCTTAAGTCCCGAAGAATTGAGGAAATCTTCGGCTGAAAGTATTATCAGCTACATTAGGAAAGTAAAAGCGATACTTACCTAAAAAGCATCTGACGGCAAGCACAATAGATCTTTTAGGTCGATGTGTATATTACTGCTTAGGCAGGTCAGAATTTAAAAAAAAATAATAATCCAATAAAATTCAATGTCAGTTGAAACATTTTTTTTTTACTAATAGGGATTTTTTTCTACATATTTTGATTTTGGTAATTTCCTTAATAAACCTCCTTTGTTTGATTCAAAAGTTTACAATGTGTACCATCTCGATTTACACACCAAATTCGTGCGTTGAATTTCCGATATTGTCGTAAACGATTTCGTATAATCATTTTGACAGTTCATTTCTCAAGTCGGAAATTTACCAAGTTTACGACGACATGAGTATTTTTTACCTCATACGTAAATGTAATCAGGAAGGGAAATCGACGACATGAGTATTTTTTACCTCATACGTAAATTTAATCAGGAAGGGAAATCCAAGTGTTACTATCCCTTCCATTTTGTTTGTTGTTGTTAAAACAAAAGAATTATCTCGATGATAAGTAAATGCAAAACAAACACGTAAATACAACTGCAAACAAATATTGGTGACAACTGATAAAAAGACGCCAAATGAGATAACCATATCAGGAAATCTTTTTAAAGAATAAAAAGAAATTTAACCCTTAGTGCGCTAAAATATTTTTGTGGTTATGTACATTTAATCTGCATGTTATTATACTTTATGAGTACCTATTATCGTATCTTTGTGTATTCGTTTTATAGGTGTTTTTCTTTAAGACTCACTTGGGTAAGATTACAAAATACTTGCGAATATTTATTATGCGCCTAATGGAGGTGTAATAAATTAATTTAAGAAGAACTGTTTTTTTTTGGTAATTAAATTAATGTCAATTCAAATAATGTGTTGCGGAATCGGTCCCTATAGAGATATCTAATAATTTCAAAATTGACAGATGTTGGTTGGGTACTGTTTAACAAGTTAAATCGTATAACTACAAAAAAAGTCTTTAAAAATAATTCAATAAAGTTATTTTTAAATTTAAAAAAAAAAATAATTTGACCTTATAACCAGGGGTCGAATCGCGTCCTCCGTGAACAGATCGGCAATCGTACGAACAACAATTACGTGATTCTTCGTACGAACGAACGTACTGAGATTGTGTCATACGAATGCTCACGGAACGTAATTTTTAGTTTGACGTGGTAGTTGTACTAGAATAAAATGAAAAAGGTAATAGTCTAAACATCAAATAAATGTTGTTGGGAAGAAAAATTTGGCAAGATACAAGTTGGAAAAAATCATTTTACAAAATTAAATGGATTCGGCGTTGTTATTTTACCTAAGTTCGTCAGACGAAATGAAAAAAAAAAAACGAGTGGTGGGTGCACGACTGGGTCGTACGCAACTTTCTCTTTCACAGCTGGAGTTGGGTGTTAGATCAAATAGAACGCATTTTGATTATTAATGCTTTAAATGATATGAATGATGTCGAAATGTGATTATACGAACGTTTACTACGAAATTTTAAGGAATCGGTGTCTATGGGAATAATAATGATTTTTCGTTATTGGCCAAAACTGAAAATTCCGTTTAGTGATAGTTGGGCTAAAACTAATTATGTGGAATTTTTTCAAGCAGTAATAGTAGTATATATATTAAATTTCATTTAATTTGACATAATAGTTTGCGAGAAATTATCAATTTTCCTTCTATGGCCTATATGACAAAAACAGTTATATGGATTTTCTCGAAAAAACTGGGTATGCAGTTTTGTTGGAGCTAATATGGTTATAGTATATATAAAGTTTAATCAAAATCGTTAGAGCCGTTTTCGAGAAAATTGAGGTTATGTGTAATTTTTATATGGCAGGTACCGTTATTAACATGGCTAAAAGCAAACAAAAAAAATGGCCTAGAATTATGACTAAAATAAGCTTGAATACGAAGTTTGAAGAAAATCGGTCTAGCCGTTTAGGCTGGGGAGACCATTACGGACAGACGGACCGACGGACGGAATTCCAAAAACCACTTTTTTAGGAATCAAAATCTCGAGGTCGAAAATTTCCACGAAAACAATATCTTTCTCTTTGCAAGAGAAAGTTAAAAATCGAATATAGCTAAGAGATAGCAGCAATTGTTCAATTGAGAACTATTTCTGAAAATGATGTACATAGTATATGTATTTATAGATTTATGAAACGGGTTTGCTTAAATAAAAAGGCATTTTAATATGTATTTACGAAACTTAACTTCTGTGACCTCTATCGAATCGTTGGACGCAGTACCTTTCGGCGTTTTGGCAGCCTTACCATCAGTCATTGGTAACTCGGAACTTCTAAATGTTTTAGCATTTGTAAGTGCCTCAACTGATGCTTCCAATCCAGTTGTTTAAATTATTAAATAAGGCTCTTCGGTGAGATGCTTGCTTCTCCTCATACGGTCCCACCTCCTGTTCTATTATTTATTTCTTTTTCGTCTAAAATGTTTGGTCAGCAAAAACCTCTAAACAAATAAAATAATAAACAGCGACTCAATAAACTAAATGTGCTTTCCTACTTCCACGCTTCAACTTATTTAACCTGAGGTCCTACAATATTTAACTTAATAGTGCTTACACACCGAATCATAAACTGAGTTTTTGGCAAAAAGTTTACGTAAACCACTGGATGCTTTCACACCGACTCTGACCAGGTTTCGTTTGACATTTCAATCAGCTGTGAATTGTGATACTAGCTGCAACATTTGTGTGTGAAAATATTGTAATTGAATAATAAAATGAATTCTAATATAATCAAACTAATATTAGCATTTGAAGTTCAAAATGAAACAAATCTAAAGATTTTGACAACAGTTTTTGACTCTCAAGCTCGCCAAACAAAACAAGGTTTTTATTTCATCTGGTGTGTAAATTTCTGAAAAAAAAACATTTGTTTTGACAGCGAGTTCATCAGCTGTTTTGTGGGACGTGTGGAACACGTGTAGAATGTATGAAAAGGTGTGTTCTTTCCAACAACCTGCAACGAGATGACGTCTGCGAAGTGATTATGAGAAGGTTACGTCGTAACCTACTAGGTTTTGAGAACTGACAATGTATGGGAAAACTCGGTTTTCGATGAAGGTTTCAGGTGTTTTTGCGAAAACTCAGCTTTCGGTTCGGTGTGAATGCACTATAATTGTCAAGATATCTCACATTTTTATGGATGTATAGTAGTTTTGCCTTGAACAGTATTTGGAATCGAGTTTTTTGTCAAGTCTTTGTACTCCGTCAAGATACTCTTTTGAGTTTGATTTATTTTATTGCGATTTGTCTTAAAAATATTTTTTTTTTGTATATATATTAATGACATTTATAAACCATTTAAAATTATTAAACTTACATTTTTCTTCATTATTTTTCGCACGCCACAAATTACGAACACTACAAACCTATCGTATGGCATTGAGATTCAACTTGTACTTTCAGGCATCCGTTCCCTCAAGTGGTGATGCCAAATTACGTTAACGTCTATACGTTCACGTATGCGATAATACCAAATGCACACATTACGAAAACGAGTTACTCGTTCACGGAGGTCGCGATTCGACCCCAGGACTCACGGCTGAGATGTAGATTTGCACATCTACATGCTCACTAAATGATTTATCATCAACTGTACGTCAGCACCATATCGAATAAACCCATCAAAAACTGTCACTGTCAGTCAATTCGTTTTTAAGTACTGTCAAGATTATGACAAGGCCTTAATTTGGTTTATTTTATTCCAAAGTATACCCAAAGAAATTAGGCCCATCGTGACAGTAACATTAAAATCGTTCTAAATGTTAACACAATTGGATGGAATGACAATTTGTTCGATATGTTTATTGATCTTCAAAGCGTAATTAAAAAAAACAAGATTTCGTTTAATCCTTTCAGAAACAGAGGCCTTGATAATAAGGAGGGAACGAAACGATCTTACCTACAAGTGATGAAATGTTGTTTATGATTGCAAGTTCAAAAATACAAATTTTAGACACTAATCCGTTAGTGACATTTAGAAACACCCTTTCATTTTTTTTGAAAATTAACGTGGGGATACGGTTGAAAAACGTTGTTGTAACATATTTGGTAAGTTTTTTACAACACAATTGCTTTGAGTTTGTTTCGTGTGGTTTCGCCAAGACAGTGCAAATTCACATTTAGATCATGTTGCTATGTGAACAAGTTTGAACAATAAAAAATGATTGCGAATTTTGGAAAATTAAAGAACGCCATGTCTGAGTGCATCGCTAATAGGAACACTAAACACATTCAGTTGTCATAAATAACAAGCTGCAAGCGCAAGCAGTCATATAGTCGCCAATACCATGTTGGATCTGAAGTCGGCATAGAATAACGCATCCATTATTTTCAACAAATACTATTTGATCGATTGTAGACTTTCCTGGCCTAAAACCACACTGATAAGGGCCGATTCGCGCCGTTTTTTTTTTTGATGAAACGAACCTATAACGTTCCAGGAACGACCTGGGATAATACCTTCACATGTTTATTGACTGCTCTTGAAGTATTGTAGATTATTTAACTGACTACTTGCTTAAGAACTCTTCAACACTCGAACTTAATTACTAATGAACCTTCGTCTGACCGAGAACATTACCCGCCACACTTTAATTTTAAATCTACGTACTCTACTTTCGAAAACGTCCAAATCATCGACTCTTCTCCTTACCCAACGTTTCTCGAAGCCCAATTTTCCTCCTCACTGGACTAAAATAAAGTCGATCGATGTTTTTGACGACATCATATGCAAAGATCGATGATCAGCTATACGGTGCCCTTCGCAGAGGTTATAGTCCCTCTGGGTTTGATACTAATTGAAAACTTTTGGAGATGATTTGATTTTTTTTTAGCTTCAGCACAACCCAGGATGCTCAAATCCATCGCTGAGGGTTTTTTTATTTATATATTATTGAGTCAGGCCTGTGTAGTTAGATTTAAATAACGAAGAGCCTAAAAAACTTCAAGTTTCTTCATTTGATATTTTCCAAGAATACTTGATTACAAACATTCAACACTTGTCGGTATAAAGATTTAATTCTCCTTTTACTGATGGAAAATAAAATTAAATATTGCAACCTGATTAATAGCGTTTTCGATTGTGATTTTTAGATTTACTCTCAGATTTCAGATTTTACCCGTCCCAATCGAACATTAAAGAGGTTACTCTGGTTTTCTGTGTGTGTTAGTGTGCCATTTGACAGCTTATTGTTTCGCAATTATAGCTATTCGCTATCAATGTAAACCATCATTTGAAATTTTCTTTTACTCATTGCGGCTTTTTTTATAAACTCAACCATTGGCGAGTTAGTGTCAAAACAAAGCTTACGAATTTTAGAACATGATTATCCAAAAATATTTTAATTTCTAATTACAGTTTTCCCCGAAAATCACTTTTCAATCATCAAACTGCGAAATGCAAACTTCAAACTGACATATTAAGTCAGATGTTAAATGTTTTTTGTGTTGGTGCATGTCTTCAAAAGTACTCTAGAGTAAAAAAAAGAGTGCTTTTTGTATCCCAATCGAACACGAAAAAATAGATCTAGAGTGAAAAAAAGTGCTCTAGAGTATAAAAAGAGTGCTTTTTGTATCCCAATCGAAAACGCTATAAGTGATATACTTGTAATATACAATCTATCCAGTTTTTACACGTTTTGCTCAATTGTAGCTAATAAAATTATTATGCTTAGTTAAAAAAAAAAATACGTCATTCTAATGGGGACACGCGTAGATTAACTATATGCGAATGTAAGCAAAAATGTTAACTGCCCGATAACGAATTCCATAAAAGCTTATTTCTGTGCTACCGGATTTTTTCTACGTATCATAACATTTTGTGAACAGATATTACTATCGATAGGCCTGAAATATCCCTATCTAGGTGATTAAAATCGGCTATAATTAAACATAGCTATTGGCGCAAATTTATAGTCGTTTAAAGCACACTTTAAAATTATTTAATCGCGTACTAATGCGTTTTGGTAATTATAATCGTCAAAAAGTGTACTTTAGCGTTGTCACTCTGCATTAAAGTTAAAGCGACCGAAACCTCACTTTAAATATTTAATAAAGAGTTAGCGTTCTGTCACTTTTTAGGTGAGTTTGATTTAGAGGCCTCAGAGGAATGTCCATTAGCATACACTAATTAGCGCCACGTTAAAAAAGTGTCTATTATTGAAAATATGTTAAAGCAACCTTTTAATTTAAAGTACCTGATAACTTGTGTGGAGTTAAACCCTTAAACATCGATTGACTATAAATTTGCGTCAATAAGTTCAACACGAGCTACGATGACATTGTGACGTTTAAAATTTTATAACGAAAGGTTCAAATGATTGTCAGTACAACTCAATGACAGTTAACAGGTAGATAAATAATATGCGATACAAATGTCAACCTTGTGGATCTTCAAAAATTAAATTGCTAAGCATTTAAAACACAAAAGACTCAATTTTTGATTGAAAATGTCGTGCTAATCAATGAATTGTTTTCAAATTTGATTAACGGTAGGTGCACTTTTAAACCAAAATAGGTTCTAGATAACTGTACACGGTGATTTCTTTGTCTATACATGAAGTATATTAATATTACTCACATGTTCACAGTTTGACAATATTGCCTTGAGAGATACCGTTCCCTTGTTTCGAAATGTTGTTTTAAAAATTGATAACACAAGGTGATTTCCTTAGCTATTTGTGAAATATTTATTATTCACACATTTACTGATTTCTGTTGCAATATTGTGTTGAGAGATATTGCTCCTTATAACGGTATTTTATTAAATTTTGATAAGATAATATTATGTCTTACATGTGAATATAACTTTAGAAAAAGAGTTGCTTTTTGAGATACAATCTATCAGTTGAAAAAAAAAACAATTCACTCAAACAAAAATTTAATAAACAATTGATAAAGAATATCAAACTAAATTGCAACGAATTATCTACAAGTAGTAGAATATACTTAAAAGTATACCTGTTTCACACCGCTTCAACAAATAGGTCAACAGGTTTACCAAGGCCATCAGCAAATTTTAATTTGTTAGTTTTAATTATAGTTTCCACTTGATTGATAGAGGACACATTTTTTTTTATTTATGGAAGGTTATTAGTTATTAATATCACTGTCGATAAAAACGTATTCATTGGTAAAATTTTTATAATTAGCGTTTTCAGCATTCAAGCTCTTTTACACAAATCAATAATATTTTCCTTTTTGACGTCTGACTTGTCATCATTGAACGAATAATTGTAGTACAATAGAGTATAAACTGGAGTTTTACAGAACACAACTGGGAAAATGTTTATGAATAACACATATTTATTTAGCCAATATAGCTTTAACAGTGGACAAAGAAATTGCCGAAATACCATTGTATACCATTTTAGGTCACAATATCTACATAAAAATGTTAAATATTGTCATTGTTTGTAAAATAAGAGTCGGATGCTGGAGAAAATTCATGATTTCTAGAATAGTTATACAGAGTTTTATTAATAAGAGTAATAGAGCTTTGCTTCAATTATATTTACAATATAACGGGTGATTTTTTAAGAGGTTTAGAACTTTTTTTTAAAAAAAAAAAACAAAAAAATCGAAAAAATTAATGAAATATTTATTTGAATCGATAGTTTGAACCTTGCAATTCAATGTTTAAAGATAATTTCATGCAAATGTTGACAGCGGCTGCGTCTCAGGTAGCCCATCCGCTGAGTCCAATTTTGGCATACTCTTTCACACATATCGGCCGGTATCTCACGAATGAATGCATGGATGTTGGCTTCCAGTGCGTCAATCGAAGCGGGCTTGTCCCTTTAGACATTAGCCTTGACATACCCCCACAAAAAATAATCTAATGGTGTCAAATCGCACGATCTAGGCGGCCAATTGACCGGCCCGAAACGTGAAATTAACTGTTCACCAAACTCGCCTCGCAATTGCGCCATTGTTTCGCGTGCTGTGTGGCATGTGGCACCGTCTTGTTGAAACCACATATCATGCAAGTCAAGAACTTCCATTTCGGGCAAAAAAAAGTTTGTTATCATCGCTCGGTAGCGTTCACCATTGACAGTAACGCTGCGATTCGCATCATCTTTGAAGAAATATGGCCCAATAATGCCGCCGGCCCATAAACCGCACCAAACAGTGGCTTTTTCGGGATGCATTGGTAGCTGTTGCAATGCTTCTGGCTGATCTTCACTCCAAATGCGGCAATTTTGCTTATTTACGTACCCATTCAACCAAAAATGAGCCTCATCGCTGAACACAATTTTTCGATAAAAAAGCGGATCCTCGGCCAGCTTTCCAAGAGCCCATTCACCAAAAATTCGGCGTTGTGGTAGGTCGGCTGGCTTTAGTTCTTGCACCAGCTGTATCTTAAAAGGCTTTACGCCCAAATCCTTCCGCAAAATTTTCCACGTAGTGCTGTAACAAAGGCCTAACTGCTGGGAACGGCGCCGAATCGACATTTCGCGGTCTTCTGTCACACTAGCTGATACGGCCGCAATATTTTCTTCACTACGCACAGTACGTAAACGTGTTGGTGGTTTAATGTCCAACAAAGTAAATTTGGTGCGAAATTTGGTCACAATCTTCCGAATAGACTGCTCAGAAGGTCGAGAATGCCGATCATAAAATGGAAGCAGTGCGCGATGAACATTTCGAACCGAGCACGAATTTTGATAGTAAAATACAATAATTTGCAAGCGTTGTTCATTTGTAAGACGATCCATGGTTAAATTGCAAACCAAACTGAAGCTGTTTGACAGTGACACAAGGTACTAAACACACGTCAGCTGTCAAAACCAGTGTTGCCAAAACCAAACCAGCTAAAAAATCACCCGTTATAAAGTCCATTTAAACTATGCATGATCAAAACAGCTAAGGAAAAGACTGCAATCTACTTGCATTCACAAAAATTCAATCAATATGGTAAACAAAATCAAACTCTAGTTTAAGATCCTGAAAGAACTAAACAAATATCATTTTGGTTTTTTTATTTTTGTCTCGTTCTGTGCATCTATACGGTTATGGCATAGGCCATGACACTATTGACATGACTGGAAATGTTTGCCTATTACTATTTAAATAAACATGTGTCAAGTAGAGATGAGCTTAGGTGTGATTTTTAATTCACATGTATAACTGTGATTGTGATTTTCATCACTGTGATCTTGAATTGTGATTTCGTACAGAATTGGTGCACGAAACAAGTCGGCTTAGCCTGTCCGAAATAATTTGACCCGCCTTTGAAAAGACCCTTTCACAAGGAACTGATGTGGCGATTGCACTAAGCCTTTCTTGAGCCACTAAAGAAAGATTTGGGAACATATATTTATTTTCCCTCCACCACTTAAAAGGATCTTCTGTTCTCTTTAGCCTGTCATAATCAACAAAGATCTGAACTTCTGCAGTTGCCTTGCTATTTAAATTTCCAACTGGTGGATATAGAGCAGCTTCTCTGTCGAATTCAGCCCAAATGTCATCATCATCAATTCTATATTCGGTATTCGATGTTGAATTAGACGTCGTTGGAAAACTTTTCAGCCACAAGAGATATTAACCTTTTCTTTGCATTTTCAGCATTTTTCTTCTCTCGAAAAGCTATTTGTTTAAACCTTGGATCTAAATATGCTGCTAATGAGAGAATACTATTTTCTTCCAATCCATTTAACCTTGTGCATATTGCTTTATGAATTTCCTCAACGATAGATTTTATGCAGGTCTTGAATGGTTTCTTCAAAAATCCCGTATACACTGCTTCGAGTCCATTAGCGAGAGGAATAACAAGAGAAGCCGTTTAATATTCAATAATCCATATTGCTTAAGGCCATTGTTGATTTCACTGCTTCTTCGAGCTGAATAAACCTTTCCAGCATATAAAAGGTGGAGTTCCAACGAGTGGACACGTCCTGCAGTAGTTTTAGTGGGTTTCCGACGCCTTGATTCCGTTGATAGGCCAAAAGTCTTGATGTGGCAATGTAGCTTCTTTTAAAGTGACCAATAATATGCTTAACTTTTGAAAGGATTATGGTTACTTCCTCTACTTTCAAACCATCATTTGCAACGAGGTTTACAGTGTGGGCAAAGCAGCCAAAATGTTCCCACCTCAGCTCACTAAGAACCGCTGATTTGATATTAGCTGCGTTATCGGATACAACCATCAAAAGCTTTTCTTTTACATTCCATTCGGAAACAACTCTCTCTAGTTCAAGAGCAAGGTTTTTTGCTGTATGGCGGTCTGGTAAGTTCGCACATTCCAAAAGGAGGGAAACTAAATCAAAATTCTTAGTAAGAAAATGGACCGTGACTGCCATATAACTTTCCATATTTATAGACGTCCAGCAATCGGTTGTAACACATAATTTGATAGCAGTTTTTAAAATATCCCGAGTTTCATTTACACACTGCTCATATAATGCAGGAATGAGAGTCCTGGAAATTACATGTCGATTGGGTAGCTCATAGGATGGATTTAGAGCGGCTACAAATTGCCGAAAGGCAGTTTCGTCGACAATTCGAAACGGCTGAAAATTGTCAGAAAAAACCGTTACAAAAAGTCTAGAAAACAAACCAACCTGTGAGAAACCAAAAGATATAGTCCGTACCAAATCAGTTGGCCAACGGTCGATTGCGCAGAGAGAGGATTTAAGAGAAATTTAAGATATTTTGAAATAAATATGAAGAGACCTGCGCAGTAGAATGGCGAACTGGTTTGGTTTGCACTAGTTTGCCAACGGTCGAATGCGCAGAGAGAGGATTTAAGAGGAATTTAAGATATTTTAAAATAAATTTTAAGAGACCTGCGCAGTAGAATGGAAAACTGATTTGGTACGGACTATATTTCTTTGTTTTTGTTAGATGTTCAATTTCAATTTTCAACCCTTCAGCTTAAACATCGCAAAGAAGGAGTATGTGAATGAATCTGTGAAAAGAACAAGGGAATTGATCTTTGCTCTTAATCACGTTCTAGGAATACACAATACACATTTGAAACTCGTTCGCAGAATCGCAGGTCACGATTGAAAGAGTGAGTGTGAATGAAACTGTGAAAAGAGCAAGGAGTTGATCTTAATCACACTTTAGGAATACACAGTTTATTTGAAAATCGTTCACAGGTTGTGATTGTGATTTTTTATTCATAGTTCATATTTCACAGGTCGTACTTTTTTGCTCTTCTCTAGTGTCAAGTACCCACTTGTTTTGCTTTTTTGAAGGTTAAGATTTCGTTTTGACTTATTTCCTGTTCAAAAAATTCATATAAATTAAAAATTAAACATTTTCTAATCTATCAAAAGTATAAGATGGTAAGTTTCTCAGTTCGGCAGCAAAAAAGCCATCTTTCAGTCATCAATTCTGATTTTATTAAGCCAACTCAAAAAAATAAATAAATTGAACCTACATGTTAACGAAGCAACTTTTTTTGGAGTTCACAATATGTGGCCGTGACATTAAATAAAAAATAACGAATGACGTTTAGGAAAATAATTTTGCAATAACGATTTTTTGTTTATATATATGTGGAATTGTCAAAGATGATTAAAATCAATCTCATAATAAAAAGATAAACAAAAGGTGGACGCATTGTAATCAAGTCAATTAGAAACCTGTTTGCAAAAACAACGAGATAAAATCATGATTGCAATAAAATATAAAAAGAAAAATATTGTTTGTATGCGCATAAGTACACATGTTGGCTTTGCAAATTTTATAGTAAACAAATTTCTTATCAAAGGCCGTGTGGCAATTGCGTTAACATTTTAGCTAGTTGATATAATTTTTGACATTAGTGCGGTGAATAAAGACTGCAACATTTTTACCTGCTCAGGAACTCGCTAATATGTATCCACTGGCTTATTTAAAATGTTAAGTATGACAACTGGGTAATCGCAAAAAGCTACCGAGTGATGCCAGACTTTGGAAGCACGTTTTCCCACAGTTTTACCCAAAAAATCCCTTTTATCCCACGCCGTTGTTATAAAAATCCCACAATTATCCCCTGAAATAAAAACAATAGAAAACATGCAGGAGGCTGCCATCCACTGTGCGGATCGTTGAATACCCTATCCCATCCTTAAAATTAATTTCCCCAAAGTGTGGGCTTTATGGCAATGAAATATAGAAAATTACATTGTCACAACATATTGTTCATACTGTTTATCAAAATCTTTTACGGTTCGACAAAAAACAACGTTTTTCAATTGCATATGCCTTGGGGTAGGGTATATAAATGGTTTTCGTAGGAAAACACCCCCAAAAAGTGGGCGTAGGTGAAAATGATCTTAGGACAACATATTTATTTACCATTACGGAAGTATTTGCATCAAAAGTTTTTTTCGAACTTTTTAAAATTTGGGCAAAAAGCGTTTTGTACTAAAAACGCCTCCAAAAAGTGGGCGTTTCGTGCTCATGGCTCACAACAAAATTGAAGCAAGTTAAACCTTTAGATTGAAATGAAGACCTCAATATGCAAATTGAATTCATCATTTCTTTTCCTAACCTATTTCTTTTTTTTATTTGACATCGGTAACAGCCGAAAATATCCTTTCTACCTCTGCGTTTGAGTGGGGAAGAGTCAAAGCGACTTTAACTAATTTTCCTTAATAATAGTATGTCGTCAAAATTTTGCATTTGACAAATCTCGAACCACATTTTATCTATAATGGTAGGCATGACTTTGACGTACAGATGAGTATGTTAGACAATGTTCTTGTGCGCATGCAGATGTGATTAATTTGACTACTTTCATAAGTTATGAATACGTGTGAGTAAGCCAGTTGCCGTGTCATCAAAAATAAAAATTAATGCATTCAGATATAAAGGCTGAGTTCATTTTTGAAGAAGAAAATGTTTATAGTTGGATATTATATTCTTCATGATTAAACGAACAATTACTTTGGGAAATGATCTGACCATAACGTAAAATCCCTCATTTTTGCACTATGGGCTTGGAAAAATCCCTTTATCCCTTTTAGCTTATTTTAGACGAAAAAAATCCCACAAAAAGGGATAAATCCCACGATCTGGCATCACTCCCCGACCCAATACAAATGATACGGCTGTCAGACAGGGTTGCAAAAGTCGATGCAATTGTACTGTTTTCGATACAATGGCCCTAGCTTCAGTACACAAATACACTTTTATAAAATCCGATACAATTTGTGCTGCAGCTATTTTAAATATGAATTTATCATCAAAATTGTTTTAAAAAACGAAAACATCACATAATTTGCTTTGCTACCAAAAATCTGTTCGAATTTATATAAATACCACTGAATGCATGTGGCAATTTTAAATTCATCACTTTTTTTCTATGTTCGCGCCATTTTTTTTGCCTGAATACAGTTTATCAGATGTTTGATGGTTATTTTTTAAATATTTCTTATGAAAGTTTTGTTCCAAAAATACATGTCTTCCTGTCTTCTTATTTTTAGGGATCTTGAAGATCATAGTTAGTCATTAACTAACAAAATAGACAGTAAGGAGATAATTAAATTTAACGACATTTTGTGGTTTTAAAATTACAATTAAGCTGATAAAAATGGATTTTTGTTATTAGGTTGTTATTTGGTTTTACTCACTTGATGTCATAATTTCTATAAGCAAAAAACAGTTAATTTACATGATCTTAAAAGATATGTGATTCGTATTTCGAACATTATTGTATTGTACACAAAGTTATTTTTAGGGTATTTATTTCAAATAAAAATAAGTAAAGAAACGGTTTTTAACCAAAACACTTTTGTTTCGAATTTTAAGTCACTCTCATGTTGATCAGGTTCCGGCAAGCGCTCTGCATCTTTAAGACAATGGGTTGGAAGACCCTTATACACGGCACAAGCTCTTTCGGAAAGCTTCACCAAATCAATTAATGTTTGATTTGATATGGGTAACTTACCCTGGTAAATGGGTTTAAGTACCACATGAAATCCCCAAAACAGCTATATTTTTATAGTTGAAACTATTTTTTGTTCGTTTGTTTAGTGGAGCTACAGTTCTACATGTCCTAGCCATCTTTGGGCCGGTTTTTCAGCAGTTCTGTTTAAGTAATTCATCTATCAAACGGTTGATTTAGCAATTGACAGCCGTATTTATTATATTTCAGTGTCTCATAGGTTGCCTAGTTAGGCATACCTAAATATTTAAGTTGTCTCTAGGCAACATTGCCTAAATTTCTTATCTATAATCGATTTTCCTTTGCTGCCTAACTAAGCGAAGGTTATGTCAAAAGACGTAGTAGAATTTACAAATCTAGTATAAAAAATTGAGATTCTTGACTTTTTTTAACATCAGATGTTTGACAGCATGTTATTTGTAAAAAAAAAACATCCAAAAGGAAGTTCAGTTCTGAGTTAACACAGAGTTTAATAACTCCGGAATAAATTTAAGCTAGAGTTAACTCATGAAGCAGTTTTTCAGTACAGAATTGAATTTGACTCCGTGTGTGATGATTTAATTTGGTAGCACTCATGATTTATCGATTTTGCTAAGTGATCACTATATCAGCTGCTCTTGTCGCAAACTTGCAAGTCTTTATCTTCTTAAAATAGTTAAACTCAATGTTTAATACAATTTCAAGTCGCTTAGATCTGCATTTAGTTTCTCAAAATTAATTTAAATGTCCACATAAATGGAATTGAAAAAATGTTTGCCTGGTATTTTATCATCTGTCAAAACCATCTGATCATCTAATTCCGTGGTTAACTCAGCAAACTTGCTGAGATTTAAGTCGCCTGAAAAACTGCTTTCTCATGTTAACTCGAGTAAGCTCCCGAAACTAGTATGAACTCGCACTGAAAAACTGAGCCTTAAACGTCTTTTTCGAATTTTAACGACTTAATTTTAAGCGAATAAATTTTGTAGTCATCTTAATATTTTTTGCATCCATAGAATAGCACTCCATTTGGGAACGCCTTGACTCTAAAAACTTTATCTCTATTTTTTGTAAATGACGAAATAGAAAAAACGAATCTTGATGACAGTTGTAAGCAACGATGTTAAAAATTTAAACAATACTGATCCTGGCAAGCTATCAAGGGTTCACTCAAAACAGAAATATTACAAGCTTTCGCTTGTTTTTTCCGTTAAATGATCAAATGACTAAAAGCTGACAAAAGAGTGGCGATAAAAGGAAAAAATGATCATAAGTAGTGACGGGTACGGCCATTGTGTGCATTGAAAAACAAAACTAAGTGAGATAGAGGTTTTTTACCTTTTAAGAGAAATTAAATTAAATTCTTGTAAAAATTACAATTATGCCTCGGTTATTATTTCCAGCTGTAAAACGTGAAAAATTAAAGTTATTTTCTTAAAAAAAAAAATACATTTTCACCAAATCTGTACACTGTACCTATAATTGTATAAAATAGATAGCTTCACCAAACGATGATGGAAATCAACCAGTACGATTTGAATACAATTTTTTTTTTAATTTTCAATACAATGCTGAAAAGCCATTTTTAATCCCTGCTGTCAGATTGCCGTTGTCGCGAAGTATCATATTGTAAAAACGAAAGCACACTCTTGGTTAGCCAAGATTGACACGTGTAGCGGTAAAACATAACAAATATAAAACAAAAGCTAGGGACATGTTTTTTATATCAGAAAATGCTATGCAAGTGTGAAATAAACTTAAATTTATTTTTGAAAAGGATTTGTTACGAAAATGTTATTATTGTTTCGTTTGTTCTGTTTGGTATGAATGTATTTATTCAACATGATCAAATTACGATGGATTTCCTCAAAAATGAACACAAATACCGCATCAAAATGTTATATAATGTAAATGATAAGAAATACAATTTTTTAATATTAATCTCTCTGAAGTCTATTTGAAATGTTTATAATGTCAAAACTGGATAAAGGGATTTTTTTTTAATTTAAATGGGAAATTAATGAATATATGTTTTTAGAAAAATCCATTGCATACCTACACATGACACATCTCATCTTACAAAGATGATAGCATCCATGCTATACGGAAAGATATTTGTTGTAACAGATAGAGAATATCTGTAATATCCATAATGGTCTACTTCAAGGCACAGTAACTGCTCCACAGCTCTTCAATATCTACATTTCTGATATACTTAGGGAACTCGATAATTCATTGGCATTTGCCGACGACGCTACACTGTATGCAAGCGGCTCAAAAATTGAAGACATTCAAATCCAACTTCAAAGCAAGTTTGATAGGTTTCAAGCTTTCTGCTCCGAATGGAAGCTTAGAATAAACTACACTAGTCGGCATAAGTATTTTGACGAAATAAAAATCGTGCATTTTTGAGTTTAACTTCTAAATGGCTTGACAAGAATTCATGTTTATTTTTTCATTTTTATATATAACTAATATAAACTTAAAAATAAGCAAACAAATATTTTTTCATAGAAGTCAAAAAAGATATAAATTAATTTGTAATTTCATGTGTTGGCATAAGTATTTTGACAAGTATATAACTCTAAGAAAAAACATTTTAAACTTAACAAAAGTAAGTAAATAAAGAAGAATTTAGTAAAATATATAACCTCCTTTGGCTTCAATAACTTTTTGAAGGCGTCTCGGTACTGAATCTACTAAATTTTGAAGAATCTCTGGAGATATCTCTTCCCAAAGGGAAGTGACCTCAGAAATCGTTCCTCTCTGGTTTTATTTAAAGAAACTGTTCTTTTGCGTTTCAAAAGAGACCAGACGTTTTCTATTATATTTAAATCTGGACTTTGAGGTGGCCAGTCCAAAGTGGCAACACCAACATCCTTCAAAAATTTAGTTATCATCCGGGCTTTGTGGCATGGGGCATTGTCCTGTTGCAGGATAAATGATTCACCAATAAGCCTACCTCCGGAAGGAAAGGCATTATCATTTAGGGTTCTTAAATATTGACCTTGGTTCATCGAGCCGGTGATAGGAACCAATTCACCCAGGCCATTATACGCAACACATCCCCAGAACATGACAGAGCCTCCACCATGGCTCACTTTTTGACAAACGGGGCGTCTTTTTTGCCTTTCTACCTTTGGCAATCTAACGTAAAATTTGTTTTTTGATGAGTTATACTCAAAGGAGCTTTCATCTGTCCATAGAACGCTTCTCCAGTACTCCTTTGGCTTGTGCAGATGTTCCTTTGCGAAAGACAGTCTTTTAAGCTTGTTTACCTTTGATATGTACGGCACGTCCTTAGCTTTAAATGTTTTAAAATCTCCTTCCATTAAACGTCGTCGGACAGTGCGCTCACTGATTGGATTCGTTGCCGTCAAATTCCATTGATTTGCAGCAGTTTGAGGCTTCAGGAATATATTTCCTTTAAATTCCCGTAGAAGGGTTCGGTCTTCAGTGGGCGTTGTTTTGCGCTTAGCACCTGATCTCATTAGGTTTGTGATGTCATTATGCTTTTTAAACTTATTGATTTGATAGTGCACAGTTTGACGCGACACATTAAACTCACTTGCTATGTATTTTACTGCCGTTCCAGCGTTAAACTTCGCTACCATTGAAGATCTGACAACCAAACTCAACTCAGCCGTTTTACCCATGGTTTTTAATAAATTTTAATAAATTTTTATTTTGTTATCAACGTTTAATGTAAATTAAAGTTAACTACACAAGTTTTTTGGTTATCACGTGCTCAAAACTGTTAAAATATTTACACAAAGTTTCCGTCAAAATACTTATGCCACGTAAAAATTCTTTGTCTGCATGCGTTCTTATCAGCAGAAAGAGAATGCAAAAGGTAAACAATACAAAACTTGGCATGCATAGAGCTAAAAATAGATTCTTCGTTTCGCGCATCATTTTTGCACCGTTGTTTTAACGATACCAAGCAAAGTTAGTCTCAATAGTCACAAAAAGGTTTCGTCAAAATACTTATGCCGACTAGTGTATACGAAATGTGAAACCATACTGTTCCACACCCCAATAAGACGCGGTAATTCAGATTTGAGACGCAACTGGAGAAATCTCAAAATAACGAGTTCGTGGTAAAATATTTAGGTGTTCATTTGGACAAGTTTCTGTATTAAAATGAGCACATAAATATTCAATTAGACAAGGCAAGAGCGGTATTCATGTCGCTAAAAAGCCTGTTTTATTCCAACTATCTTAGATCGATGTTAAGATCATTCGTTACCAAGCAGTCGTTCGTCCAATTCTGACTTATGCGAGTCCAGTGTGGTGGAACATTAACCCATCGTATATGGAAAAGCTTTGAGTGTTCGAGCGCAAATGTCTCAGAGCCTGCACACAGATGTATAGGAGTGCACATTCCGATTATAGGCATTACGTCTCAAACAAAAAACTTCTGGATGCTTCCGGTGTGCCCAGAATTGCAATGTCATTCTAGATCTTGTAAGGAATCACTTTGTTCGTTCGGCAAGTGTTAGCGAAAACGAATTAATCTCTGGATTATTCTATCCGAATCCTGGGTATTTCAGAAATGCCTTGGAAAGTGGATACATTCCGCCAGAAACATTTCTGTTTCTGGATGCATATGGCTACCTATCGGATTCAACGAACGTTCCAATAATATACCATGCTGCAAGGAGAGCAACAGATAAAAGGATCCTTTATGAGCCTTTTGAGTCGGGGGACGGGAATACTGATCAGATACTGCATTAGCATACGTGAAAGCGACAAAAGTAACACTAACAGGTTAAATAGAGACCGATACTGGTGGCTAGACTGGGCTGAAGCCGATACTTAGGTTAAGTAAAACTAGGCCCTGACATGTGATCTCTGATCTAACGATAACTTGTTAGTCGATGGAATAGAGATCACATGACAGGGCCTAGATAGGTTTAGATAGGTTAAGTTAGTCTTGTAGGTTTTAGTTTTATATAAAAAAAAAAGGTGGGACTGTCTTCTAATAGGTTTATGATTCACATTTTCCTATTTTCAAAAAAAAAAATAACAATAATACAAAAATTCACAAAAAATATAAAAATTGAATTAAACAAACAAATTATATATCATGTAATGCGAACCATAATGGTCTTTTACTTTGGCAAAAGTTAAAAATGTCAAGTCATTAAGTTTATTTAGGCTATTAATTAATATTAAAGAAATTGTGAATAAATAAACGTTAAAAAAACACTTGACACTGCAAAAAGTCAACTTTTGTATCCCTGCAGAAATATTAAAATTTATAGCGTTTTCGATTGGGATTTTTAGATTTACTCTCAGATTTTAGATGTTACCCGTCCCAATCGAACAATCAAGAGGTTACTCTGGTTTTGTGTGTGTGTAAGTGTGCCATTTGACAGCTTATTGTTTATCTTTAAGCTTAGTACGCTGCTCGAGCTTAATTTTAGCTCCCATACAAAATTCTCTCCAAAAATTAGCTGAGCTAAATTTAAGCGAATCCATTTAGCCGAGCGGTACGCTGCTTCAGCTAAAAAATCAAACATTCATTTCAGACTGTACTGGATGTATCTGTCACAATTTAGCGCGCCCATTAATAGTTCGGGACATTTTCTCAAGCTAAATTTTGACACATCGTATTGTTTTCTTCTGTTGTGCTTTTGAGTTGTTGAAATAAACTTATTTTTCAAAGAACAGCTGTTTGTTATGACACTTATCCACAAAGCACTCTATGTCAAAATTTAGCGAGGATTTTAGCTAGTGTTTGGAGAGAAATAATGGAGAGCAGCTAAAATTTAGTTTCGCTCGAGCAGCGTACTAAGCTTTAGGCCGCAATCAATGCTATTAGCTATCAACGAAAACCATCATTTGAAAATTTCTTTTACTCATTGCGGCTTTTTTACAAATTCAACCATTGGCGAGTTGGTGTCAAAGCAAAGCTTATGAATTTTAGAACATGATTATCCAAAAATATTTTAAATTCTTATTATAGTTTTCCCAGAAAATCAATTTTTAATCATCAAACTGCGAAATGCAAACTTCAAATTGACATATTAAGTCAGATGTTAAATGTTTTTGTGTTGGTGCATGTTGGTAAATCTGACTTGGAATCCAGATTCTTCAAAAGTACTCTAGAGCATAAAAAGAGTGCTTTTTGTATCCCAATCGAAAACGCTATTAGGCAGTGGATACAAATTAACCCTCATAAAAGCGCAATTGGCACACGGCCTAAATGTTTTTATTTAGGGGACAACAATGGGGTAACTTACAGATAGATGTTTTTGTTTTTGTATTAGATTACGCAATTGTCTGTTGGGGACAAGCGGATACATTGAATTGCTAGTTATTTAAGCATAACACAAGCAGTTCTGTTTAAGTAATTCATCTATCAAACGGTTGATTTAGCAATTGACAGCCGTATTTATTATATTTCATTAGGCGGTGTGTCAGAGGTTGCCTAGTTAGGCATGCCTAAATATTTAAGTTGTATCTAGGCAACATTGCCTAAATTTCTTATCTATAATCGATTTTCCTTTACTGCCTAACTAGGCGAAGGTTATGTCAAAAGACGTAGTAGAATTTACAAATCTAGTATAAAAAATTGAGATTCTTGACTTTTTTTTTAACATCAGATGTTTGACAGCATGTTATTTGTAAAAAAAAAACATCCAAAAGGAAGAACATCGTCTATATATTATAGCAGCCATCAGACCACTTCTATTTGATCCTTCAAGATCGGATCGCACAAGATTGATTACCTTCGTCATATTGGGTTTAGAAAATCTATACTTTTGCATAACATACAAGTCCAAGTCAGCAAGTCCCTATAGTCAGCTCGTTCCCTAGGTAGCTGCTTCCAATTTCGAACACCAAGTTGATTAAGGTCACTATCCAATTGTTTGCGCCACCTGGCGTCAGGTCTTTATTTGCTGTGTTGTCCCTCCGGGATGGACTCAAAGTCTCATCGGGCTGGTGTCCATACGCTCCACGTGTCCCACCATTCTCAGCCGCTGAATTCGAAGGTTTTTGACCAGGTCGACGTCGCTGTAAACCCCGTTGAAACTTCTCCTCCACACTCCATCGATGCAACTTTTCACGCAAAGAATCCCCCTTTCAAAACAACCGAAGAGAATTTGCATCTGCTTTTGTCAAAGTCCATGCTTCTGAGCCATATAGCAGGACTGGGATGATGAGGGTCTGATATAAAGTCTCCTTGGATTTTTGAGAGAGGGCTTTACCTTTTAGATGCCTTCTTAGCCCAACGAAACAGCAATTGGCGAGAGTAATTTTTCGCTAGATCTCTTGACTGACGCCATTTTGCGTGGTAACCTAGGTAGACAAAATCCTTAACGACTTCGTAATTATAGCTGCCCATGGTTATCCTCGTGTATTTCTTCATCACCGCAGTCTTTACAGAGGTCATCATCTATCTATAAAATGCATTTTCAGTTTGTGGCTTTTTAGTAAGTTGTGTCCAGTTAGAATCCCGACTAATGTCGAGTCAGATTTCCTGTTTCTTCGAAGAAGTTTATGGGTTCTGGCTTTGTGATAGTCAGGGCACATCCTTTTGGAAGTTTCACAGGTGGGAAGGGGGTTCCACCTTTTTTTTTGGCAGTATTCAGTGTTTTGTGTCTCATCCGAGATTTGATCTCTCGCAAATGTCAAAATGAAAATGAAATGAAAATTCCTTAGGCAGCCTCTAGGCAACCTCTAGGCAGGGTTCTGCTTAAGTGGCGCTACAGTCCGGAATGAACCTGGGCCTCAACCAACATGCCTCTCCAATTAGCCCGGTCCTTAGCTAACTGCCTCCAGTTGCGCACTCCAAGTTGGTTGAGGTCGGTTTCCACTTGTGCGCGCCACTTAAGGCGAGGTCTTCCTCTACTGCGTCCGACGTCTGGCTGGGAATCGAAGACTCTGCGAGCCGGAGTATTGGTGTCCATTCGTTCTACATGTCCTAGCCATCTTAAACGTCCAATGCGGAGTTTTTTGACCAGGGGCATGTCGCTGTACAGCTCGTATAGTTCTTGGTTGAATCTTCGTCTCCATAGCCCGTCAACGCAAACGGGACCGAAGATTTTTCGAAGAATTTTCCTCTCGAATCTACCAAGGATTTCTTCATCCGCTTTTGATACGGTCCATGCTTCAGCGCCGTAGAGCAGGACTGGGATGATCAGGGTCTTATATAGGGTTTCCTTAGTAGTTCGAGTGAGGGCTTTACTACTAAATTGCCTTCTTAGCCCGAAGAAACAGCGGTTGGCAAGAGTAATTCTTCGTTTAATTTCTGACGAGATGTTGTTGTCAGAGTTAATAGCGGAGCCGAGGTAGACAAAGTCCCGTACTACCTTAAAGTTATATCTGTCAATGGTGACGTTCTGTCCAATTCGTCGATGTTGTGAGTCCTTTCGTGATGACAGCATATACTTAGTCTTACCCTCATTTACTGCTAAACCCATTTTCGCCGCTTCCTTCTCTATACTAGCAAACGTGGCTATGACATCACGTTGAGTCCTGCCAATGATGTCAATATCGTCAGCGTATGCTAGTAGTTGCACCGACTTTTGGAAAATTGTGCCTCTGGTGTTGGCTTTGGAGTTTTGCACAATTCTCTCAAGAATCAGATTAAAGAAGTCACATGACAGCGCATCGCCTTGCCTAAATCCTTTTTTGGTATCGAATGTGTCGGTGAGGTCGTTTCCGACCCTGATGGAGCAGCGAGAATTCTCCATCGTCATCCTACACAAACGGACGAGTTTGGGCGGTATACCAAAACTAGACATGGCTCTATACAGTTCGTCTCTATAAATGCTGTCATATGCGGCTTTGAAATCGATGAATAGGTGGTGGGTATCGATTTGGACTTCTTGAGTTTTTTCCAGGATCTGCCGAAGTGTGAAAATTTGATCGGTTGTGGACTTTCCTGGCCTAAAACCACACTGATAAGGGCCAATCAGGTTGTTGGTAAACGGTTTCAGGCGTTCACATATTACGGCAGATAGGATCTTGTAGGCGATGTTGAGGAGACTTATGCCTCTGTAGTTGGCGCAGTTCAGAGGGTCTCCTTTTTTGTGGATCGGGCAAACGATGCTGAGGTTCCATTCTTCAGGCATATTTTCATCCGACCAGATTTGGCTTATGAGTTGGTGGATGTTACTTACCAAGTCATCTCCGCCGGCCTTATAGAGCTCAGCGGGAAGGCCGTCATTTCCGGCAGCCTTATTAAGCTTGAGTTTAGATATTGCTATCCTCACTTCACTCAGGTCGGGTGGTTGGCAGTTTTCGCTGTCGTTGCCAATATTGAATGGTTCGTTCTGCCTGACAGCGGAATGTTGTTCGTCATCGCCGTTTAACAGTCTGCAGAAGTGGTTCTTCCATATCCTCAGCATCGACTGTGTCTCAACTACAATATTTCCTTGTTCATCTCGACAGGATTCTGTTCGAGCCTTGTATCCTTGGCTTTGACGTTTTACACTTTGGTAAAACTTGCGAACATCGTTCCTGGAGTGGCACCTCTCTATATCCTCGATCGCGCGCTTTTCTTGCTCTTTTTTCTTCTTGCTGAAAAGCCGATGTTCTTCCCTTCTTCTTTGCCTATAGAGCTCAATGGCAGCTCTCGTCTTCACCTGCAGCTTAGCCTTGTAGGCCTCGTTCTTGGCTGCGAGCATCTGTCGGCATTCCTCATCAAACCAGGGGTTTCTTGCTGGTGGGCGCGAGAAACCTAGCACTTCAGTTGCGGCTGATCTAATGGCCTGTTGGCATCGTTGCCATTGCTCTTCGACATTCGATGCTGGTGGTATGGTGTTAATCGAGAGGTTAAGGGATACGCGTTGTGCGAAGGTCTTGGCGGTCTCTTGCGATTGCAGTCTTCCGACATTAAATTTTTTCACAGTATTTCTGGATTGTTGTGGCGTGGTGGATATCCGCATTCTTACCTTGGCTGCTACAAGGTAGTGATCCGAGTCGATGTTAGCTCCTCGGAATGTTCGGACATCCAAAATACTGGATGCGTGCCTCTTATCTATCGCAATGTGATCAATTTGGTTGACCGTTCGTTGATCTGGAGACCGCCATGTCCCCTTATGGATATCGAGGTGAGGAAACCGTGTGCTGGCTATAGTGGCATTTCGTTCCGTAGCGAAATCAATTAGCCTAAGTCCGTTACCAGACGTGTTGTCGTGTAGGCTATGTTTTCCGACAATACTTCTAAAGATGTCTTCTCTTCCTACCTTTGCGTTAAAATCTCCCAGCACGATTTTAACATCGTACTTCGGTAGTCGCTCATAGGTTTTGTCGAGGAGCTCGTAGAAGCAATCCTTAGCTATATCATCTTTTTCTTCCGTCGGAGCGTGAGCGCATATAAGGCTTATGTTGGCGAATTTGGCCTTGATGCGGATTGTTACTATGCGTTCGCTAATGTCTTGGAAACATAAGACTTCTTGCCTAAGTCTGGCACTTATAACAAATCCGCATCCGAATAGTCGCTGTTTCTGCTCACTATAACACGGTCCGTAGTATATGTCACAGTTTTTCATCCTCTTTTTGCCCGGCCCATCCCATCGTATTTCCTGGATGGCAGTAATGTCTGCTTTGTAGCAGTTTAGGGCTTCCGCTAGTTGTTCGCCTGCACCTCTCCTGTTTAATGTTCTCACATTCCAGGTGCAGATACGAACGTCGTTGTCCTAGGCAGGGTTCGTTCGCGCTTAAATTAGGCGACCTTTAGGCTACGTTGCCTAAATGTGAAAATCGATAATAGATACCGATTTTGCACTTAGGCAGTACTTAGAGGTTGCCTAAAGTAAGGCAACCTCTAAAATGCTTTTATAAATACGGCTGTGAATCACTAAGGCCGCATTAATTGTTTTTTCTTAAACCGAAGATAAATATAGATGGGTCAATTGAATGTCATAATTTGCAGATGTCAGTAAATGTCATTTTAATCATTTGTGATTATTTTTACCCGATAAACCGAATAATTGTTTCTTTTCTTATAAAATTCAACTGTCAAATCAATGCGTTGAATATTAATTTCGCGAGATAAATTACATGTCATTTGCAGAAATAATAAAAAAAAATTATTGTTAGGTCCTGCCAACATTTTGTGCGACTCAAAGAGTGTGAATCGGGCCTCGTAGGTCATCAATATTTTCGACGATATGCAAATTGAGTTAAAACAACTGGACGACTATTTTCATTGTACAGCATCACTATTTCGGTGTGAAAGCGTTGATAATTAAAATTGTACAGAATTCAAAAACTTGCTACTCAAGTCAATTGTTTGATAGATGTCAAAGTAATTCATTATTTACACACCAACATAAGATGGCGCTTGGCGCACCTCTTACTTCCATCGGAATTTAGTCAAATTCCGTATATATGAATATTCGATTTATTAAAACTTGTACGTGTTTCACCAGATTTCGTCTCATATGCGAGGAATTAAGATTTTAGCTTTTGTGAATTAAGGAGTTAGCAGAACTTTCGAACTGTCAACCATTTAACTCAATAGGTCTGTTCCCGTACAAAATTTACTGATTCTTACTGGTTTTTACTGATTTTTACTTATTGCCGTTCCCGTACGCAAAAATAAGTAAAAGAGCCAGCTCACGAGAGAGCAAAAAACTACTCCTCCATAAAAATCTGTAAAAAAAATTACTGCAGAAATTTCTGTTGGTAAAAATCAGTAAACTGTCAGTTGGTATCTAAGAGTGACAACTCGTTGGTTTTGACAGGTGATTTATGTCCTATGTTCTTTAAAGGCATACAAAATATATAATTTTCTGTTTTTTACTTAAACGCGTTCCCGTACTTTTTGGTAATTTTGTCTCTTTCTGAGATAATTTACCCCCACTTCAAGAAATTTGAGAATTTACTAATTTTTACTAAAAAAAAGTACGGGAACATACCAAATGTTTACCTACTCAATAGGTTGACATGTAGGCAGTGTTGCCGAAAGTACTCCCATAGGAGTTTTGTACTACTTTCAAGACCTTCGTACTCCCGTACTCCTCCTTTCACATTCGTACTCCCATTTGTGAAAGACCTAAAATAGCATACACTTGCAGTAAGGTGAATGTCAACCAAAAAAAAAAAAATACAAATTCTTGGCGCAACAGGCTCGTTAGTACCCAGGGCCTAGCTTTCTCACAACCATTCATGTGTGCGTGTGTACTTCTTGCACGATGGCGGGACCTCCTGTTTTATGCCGACTCCGAACGGCTAAGTTGAGATAAGCTATTCTTGACAATTGATACTACTCGGACGATTTGTCTGATCATCACGAGAGGAGGGCCAGTGAAAAATCATTTAGGTGTTGCTACGGCTGGGAATCGAACCCAGACCTTCTGCGCGGCAGTTCATCGCACTAATCATCGCGCCACTTAGCCCTCAGAACCTGTCAACCTAAATAAATTTAATTCACTTAAAATTCCAAACTGTCGTCAAAAAGAGATTTTTTTGTGTATTTATAGTATATCCCATAGCGGTATAATTATTTTGATACATAGTTTGTAACATAGAGAAATAATTGTCGACCAATATTAATTTGTTTTAATTAATAAAACTCAAATTCACTTGTGATCGCTTTTTGTTTCCAATCCAAATCTTTTACATCGTTCAACTGCCGTCTCGTTTCAAAAACATGACGTCTATCTGTCTATCTGTAGTCTATCTGTATTGATCATTTTCGTTTTACCTTAAGGTATATGGGTCGACTCAGAATCGCTAGCTGAATCAAATTAGCCATGTCTGTCTGTCCGTCTGTACGTCACCGATTTTTAGGCCTTAAAAATCACGCCCCTTTTCAGTAAAACGTTGTTTTTGTCCAAACGGTAAAGAACTTTGAAAAAAAGTTTGTAAAACATATTTAGAAAATCTCAATACCTATACTTCGTATAAATAAAGGTTTTTAGTAAAAAACGGTTTTAGGTTCAATTTAAGTTCGAAAAAATAGATGATGGAAATATTTCGAGTAATTCTATGAACATTTCGTCTATACATCATATAGACGCCCAATATTTGGGGGCGTTTTCGTATAACAAACTATTTTCAAAAACGATCCCATAGAAACCTTTATTAACCAGATGTGACATTTTCTATATTTCATCTCCATTCAGTTTTAGACATGCCCACTTTTTGGGGTCATTTATTTTAAGGAGTTCAACCATCCTTTATACGTTTTTAACCCACGCCCAATATTTGGGGGCGTTTTCGTAAAACAAACTATTTTCAAAAACGATCCCATAGAAACCTTTATTAACCAGATGTGACATTTTCTATATTTCATCTCCATTCAGTTTTAGACATGCCCACTTTTTGGGGTCATTTATTTTAAGGAGTTCAACCATCCTTTATACAAATCTTTTATGGTTCGACAAAAAAATAAGTTTATCTATGGCATACGCTTTTTAGGAAAACGCCCCCGTATATTGAATCAAAATGATATACGGCGACTAAATGTTTTTTTTTGGCGAAAATCTTATTTTTTTAATAAAACGTCGACAAAAAGTGGTTAAAAACTATATATGCAAGAAATATAGTATGACATAGTCTAAATTTCTTGCTCAGTAACTTTTTTTTGTAAATTTTTATATGATTTGGTCAGAAAAGACGTTTATTCTGCTTCGTCGCAAAGAGAGTCTATATACTAAATTTCAACACTCTAGCTCAAAATTCAGTGTATGTAAGTGCCAAAAATCGGTGACACACAAACGAACGGACAGACATGGCTAGATCGACTTAGAATGGCTAGCTGATATACTTTAAGGTATATGCGATGTTAAAAACTTAATGTCAAAACTAATATACTTCTATGGGATAGGGTATACAAACATTTTGTGTCTTTAAAGACTAAAATAGGTCAGTTCCCGTTCAAAATAATATTTACTGATTCTTACTGATTTTTACTTATTGCTGTTCCCATACGCAAAAATAATTAAAAGAGACAGCTCACGAGAGAGCAAAAAACTACCCCTCCATAAAAATCTTTAAAAAAAATTTACTGCAGAAATTTCTGTTGGTAAAAAACAGTAAACTGTCAGTTGGTATCTAAAAGTGACAACTCGTTGGTTTTGAGAGGTGATTTATGTCATTTGTTCTTTAAAAGGCATACAAAATATATAATTTTACTGTTTTTTTACTTAAACGCGTTCCCGTACTTTTTGGTAATTTTGTCTCTTTCTGAGATAATTTACCCCCACTCCAAGAAATTTGAGAATTTACTAATTTTTACTGAAAAAGTACAGGAACAGACCTAATATGTCTGTAATCCTATTTTTTTTTTTTTCCAAATACTCCCCTTTTTTGGCTGCAGTACTCCCTTATAATATTTCTTTCCGGCAACACTGCATGTAGGCATACCTTTATGACTTTTGAAATAGGTTAAGTGTCAAATTACTATTGCCAAGAGCAATAATTGAAAAATGGTGGATATATTTAAAGAAAGAAATTTTAGTGAATTTGTTTCGCGAAGAGTACAAGACTGTGCTTTAGGTTAAGGTGTTTCAATTCTGACTTAAGTCAGATCATTTAATTTAGAGTTCGAAAGTTGTTTACTTATTTGTTTGGTTAACACGGAATTAAAATGACTGAAAACACCTAGGATGATCTTGCACAGAAAAAACTTGTCATTAGTTTGATCTATAAATGAATCGCAATATTTATTGCATTTGTTTCCACTTTGTTGTTGTAACAAAGTCGATTGTAGTGGAGTCTGTTCACTGTTTACGAAACTAGATATTAAGTAGACCAGAACATTTTTTTTGTTATTATTTACTCACACCGCAGTTTAATGTAAAACAAGCTTTCTATTATGCAATTGTTTTCTATACTATCTGCGTCGCAGGTGACTGTAGAATTAATTACAATTCTAGAACTTATAAATCAATTCAGTCACTTCAAGTGTGACCTTGAGAAACAAAACCCACAATTAGTCATAATAATACACTTATTATACTTATTACTCATTCCATCAAACTCAATCCTATCTTTATTTTGTCTACTTACAGAGAAGTGCCAACAAACAAAGGAAATAAAGTCCTCAAAGAATCAGTGTCCCTTCTGCAAGGAACACAAGAAACGCCCGTTGACAAAATACCTACGGACACGTGTTATGCGCAAACACAACGAAAGCATTTGCGAAGAAGACGAGGAACACAATGAGGATCACGAGGATCATCATAACCATGCTGATGAGCACGAAAAATAAGACAGGACATATACAGATATTTTTATACACCAATAAGCAGCTAATTCATAAAAAAAAACAAAACGAAAATGCTTCAATGAATAACGTAAACAACACTACCATTTACAATTTGTTTTTTAATCAATTTAAACAAAAAACAAAATTCACAACACAAAAACAAAACAATAGACTAAATTTCTATTCGACAGATATATCCTTTTTTTAATTATTTCAATATTGGAGTAAACATTTATATTTATATTTAAGACTGAACCGACTAATCACGACTAATACATTTGGCTTATTAATCGCTGGTACGAAAAAAACATAAGAAAAACAAACAAAAAAAAACATAACAAGAGGAAATTCAATATGTCATTGAGCTTGTCCTTTTTTCATCAACTTTTCATTTTGTCTATATTAGACACTTAAATTTTAAAATGTATTTTTTTCTCAAAAAAAAAAAAAAAATAAAAATTATATTATATTGAATATTTAAATTTAATTGTATTTGATAAAATTTATTATAAAATTGTTAAAAGAAAAAAAAATACATATATTTAAGAATAAACAGAACAAAAAAAAATGAATATTATATTATAATATAAAATACATATAGATATTTAATTGTTTACATAATACAGAGAGATATTTAAATCTTCATTAGGCGAAACGGTTTTGATGTGCTTTTGAAAAGTTTATATTATACATCCTACACAGTTGTTGTACACTGCTGTTGAGAAATGGTTTGTTTCTTAAAATACAGCATTACCAGAAAATTTAAATAAAATCGAAACAATAATTATGCTAATAAAGTATGCGTGTTTTTATTTATGTTTATTGGATCATATAGAGGGTGATTCATCGACAAGTGCTAGATTTTCAACAAGAATGATATAAATGTCGATGAAAAATTAGCAGTTGGCTGTTGACGGAAAAAGCAATAGCGAAACTTTGTTAACTGCAGTTATATCGTACTAATGTCACATACAATATACAGAGCGTTTGCCGGATATAGATGGTTACAAAATGCTTCATTTATAAAGGGCGTCCCATAATCTACGCAGAATTTTAATTTAGCGCCATAGTACTTCGTTGCAACGGAAAAAAGACAGCTGACAGTTCGGGGTTAAAAAAAATGGAGCGCTATACGAAAGAACTACGCATTTTCATTGTTGAGCATTTCAAAATAATGAAGACAGTCCGCAATTTTCGTACAAAATATGGCCGTCATAGTGATTTAAAACCATCAATTGTGAAGAGAATGATGGTTGGGTGTTGTAGAACGAAGGTAGACTCTGATTGGCGTTAACTTGGCAATGCCCAGTGTTGCAACTCTGACTACACATCAAATGTGCTTATCTTTACCTCCAAGTGGTAACCATCGGGTACTGGTCTCATCCAACTTGAGACTTGCTAAACGATAAGTGCGAGTGTTGATAACACGACGAAAAACAGCAACACTGTAAACACCCTGGCACGGATGAATACCCGGCCTTGCTGTTCCAGGCGAACCTAGATGAGCTATTCTGACATATTCGGACAACAGGTTGTCTAGGAATTTCAAGGGTTAGTCAGGCCCCTTGAACAGAGATAGTGACGGATGAACCGAAAGGCCAACGGCAGCGCTCAATCCCGTAGTGGATACTGATGGCCCCGTGTCCTAGGGGTTTCTAGTAAATTGGAACTGGCCCTCTAGGTTGGGGGTTGTGCTTTGGGTTAACTACCCACCCTCAGAAAAAAAAATATGGTTACGAAGCAACCAATAGCCTCGGAAAGGACTGATTTTATTGTTGACGACCCTGCTAAACGAAAAAAGGACAACGACGTTCGTATCTGCACCTGGAATGTGAGAACATTAAACAGGAGAGGTGCAGGCGAACAACTAGCGGAAGCCCTAAACTGCTACAAAGCAGACATTACTGTCATCCAGGAAATACGAGGGGATGGGCCGGGCAAAAGGAGGATGAAAAACTGTGACATATTCTATGGACCGTGTTATAGTGAGCAGAAACAGCGACTCTTTCGATGCGGATTTGTTATAAGTGCCAGACTTAGGCAAGAAGTCTTATGTTGACAAGACATTAGCAAACACATTGTAACAATCCGCATCAAGGCCAAATTCGCCAACATTAGCCTTATATGCGCTCACGCTCCGATGGAATAAAAAGGATTGCTTCTACGAGCTCCTTGACAAAACCTATGAGCGACTACCGAAGTACGATGTTAAAATCGTGCTGGGAGATTTTAACGCAGAGGTAGGAAGAGAAGACATCTTTAGAAGTATTGTCGGAAAACATAGCCTACACGACAACACGTCTGGTAACGGACTTAGGCTAATTGATTTCGCTACGGAACGAAATGCCACTATAGCCAGCACACGGTTTCCTCACCTCGATATCCATAAGGGGACATGGCGGTCTCCAGATCAACGAACGGTCAACCAAATTGATCACATTGCGATAGATAAGAGGCACGCATCCAGTATTTTGGATGTCCGAACATTCCGAGGAGCTAAAATCGACTCGGAAGACTACCTTGTAGCAGCCAAGGTAAGAATGCGGATATCCACCACCCCAAAACAATCCAGAAATACTGTGGAAAAATTTAATGTCGGAAGACTGCAATCGCAAGAGACCGCCAAGACCTTCGTACAACGCGTATCCCTCAACCTCTCGATTAACACCATACCACCAGCATCGAATGTCGAAGAGCAATGGCAACGATGCCAACAGGCCATTAGATCAGCCGCAACTGATGTGCTAGGTTTCTCGCGCCCACCAGCAAGAAACCCCTGGTTTGATGAGGAATGCCGACAGATGCTCGCAGCCAAGAACGAGGCCTACAAGGCTAAGCTGCAGGTGAAGACGAGAGCTGCCATTGAGCTCTATAGGCAAAGAAGAAGGGAAGAACATCGGCTTTTCAGCAAGAAGAAAAAAGAGCAAGAAAAGCGAGCGATCGAGGATATAGAGAGGTGCCACTCCAGGAACGATGTTCGCAAGTTTTACCGAAGTGTAAAACGTCAAAGCCAAGGATACAAGGCTCGAACAGAATCCTGTCGAGATGAACAAGGAAATATTGTAGTTGAGACACAGTCGATGTTGAGGATATGGAAGAACCACTTCTGCAGACTGTTAAACGGCGATGACGAACCACATTCCGCTGTCAGGCAGAACGAACCATTCAATATTGGCAACGACAGCGAAAACTGCCAACCACCCGACCTAAGTGAAGTGAGGATAGCAATATCTAAACTCAAGCTTAATAAGGCTGCCGGAAATGACGGCCTTCCCGCTGAGCTTTATAAGGCCGGCGGAGATGACTTGGTAAGCAACATCCACCAACTTATAAGCCAAATCTGGTCGGATGAAAATATGCCTGAAGAATGGAACCTCAGCATCGTTTGCCCGATCCACAAAAAAGGAGACCCTCTGAACTGCGCCAACTACAGAGGCATAAGTCTTCTCAACATCGCCTACAAGATCCTATCTGCCGTAATATGTGAACGCTTGAAACCGTTTACCAACAACCTGATCGGCCCTTATCAGTGTGGTTTTAGGCCAGGAAAGTCCACAACCGATCAAATTTTCACACTTCGGCAGATCCTGGAAAAAAATCAAGAAGTCCAAATCGATACCCACCACCTATTCATCGATTTCAAAGCCGCATATGACAGCATTTATAGAGACGAACTGTGCAGAGCCATGTCTAGTTTTGGTATACCGCCCAAACTCGTCCGTTTGTGTAGGATGACGATAGAGAATTCTCGCTGCTCCATCAGGGTCGGAAACGACCTCACCGACACATTCGATACCAAAAAAGGATTTATGCAAGGCGATGCGCTATCATGTGACTTCTTTAATCTGATTCTTGAGAGGATTGTGCAAAACTCCCGGGCCAACACCAGAGGCACAATTCTCCAAAAATCGGTGCAACTACTAGCATACGCTGACGATATTGACATCATTGGTAGGAATCAACGTGATGTCATAGCCACGTTTGCTAGTATAGAAAAGGAAGCGCCAAAAATGGGCTAAGCAGTAAATGAGGGTAAGACTAAGTATATGCTGTCAACACAAAAGGACACACAACATCGACGAATTGGACAGAACGTCACCATTGACAGATATAACTTTGAGGTAGTACGGGACTTTGTCTACCTCGACTCCGCTATTAACTCTGACAACAACATCTCGTCAGAAATTAAACGAAGAATTACTCTTGCCAATCGCTGTTTCTTCGGGCTAAGAAGGCAATTTAGTAGTAAAGCCCTCACGCGAACTACTAAGGAGATCCTATATAAGACCCTGATCATCCCAGTCCTGCTCTACGGCGCTGAAGCATGGATCGTATCAAAAGCGGATGAAGAAATCCTTGGTCGATTCTTCGAAAAATCTTCGGTCCCGTTTGCGTTGACGGGCTATGGAGACGAAGATTCAACCATGAACTATACGAGCTGTACAGCGACATACCCCTAGTCAAAAAACTCAGCATTGGACGTTTAAGATGGCTAGGATATGTAGAACGAATGGACACCAATACTCCGGCTCGCAGAGTCTTCGATTCCCAGCCAGACGTCGGACGCAGTAGAGGAAGACCTCGCCTTAAGTGGCGCGCACAAGTGGAAACCGACCCCAACCAACTTGAAGTGCGCAACAGGAGGCAGTTAGCTAATGACCTGGCTAATTGGAGTGGCATGTTGGTTGAGGCCCAGGTTCATTCCGGACTGTAGCGCCACTTAAGTAAGTTTAAATAACGCAATCGCACGTAAGTAGATTATCGAATGAAGATCTCGCATTGACTTGCATCCCGTAAGACCGATTGCTCTAGTTTGAACTCTACAAGCTGTACTTTATAAGCTTTTAAGCCAGTCTTTGCGTAAAATCTGTCACAAAGCTGTGCGCTGCACAACGGCAGTAACTGCTTCTGTTCGCACTGTTTGTCGTCTTTGGGGATGCGTATTATCCACTAGAGTGTACGTTGTGCGAAAACGATTTATCGTGTTACGAATAACGCAGATAAGTTTGGCAAACCGAACCATGGTTTTCAAAACAAGTTTGCACAATGCGCGCGTTATAGCTTACAAGATCAAATTAACTCGATAACGTAAGCCTCTTGAAAAATGTCACCGATTGGGCTCAGTAAAACAGTAAAAGTTTGAAAAAACTGCTGAATTTCATCAACAAATCATTCTTAGTGATAAGGGTGATCACAAAAAAGTGAAATTACAACGTCATAGTGGATATGTATGGAATGACTCCATAGAATCGATTACTGAAAACATACTCGTGGTGGTCATATAAACGAGATCAAATTTCATACTTAAATTAAACATGTGCTAAAGTTTCACCCCCGCTATCTCAGGAATTCTATGTTTTACATAAAAAAAACCAGAACTATCTAAAGCTATCAATGATACTGACACCTGATAAGACAACGGTCATTATCGGATTATTCCTGTTTTGTCCAATTATTTTGACCAAATGGTCGCAATTCGATAGTGATCGGGATCATTGATCACGATACGAAATAAAGATTGACTTATCAGTTCCGTTTACGTATTTTAGTTTATTAGCTTTTTTTATTTTTAAAACACTTTGACGTTCAATTTTCTATGCACCTTAGATTAGTGACGGTGACGAATGAATTGCGATATCACTTAGTACAAAGATAAGTGTAAACGAGTGGTGGGTGCACGACTGGGCCGTATGCAGTTGCTGCTTGCGGTCATCGTCTTAAAATTACGGTAACAAGTATTGATTTACAATTTCATATAACTAGACAATAGGTCTGTTCCCGTACTTTTTCAGTAAAAATTAGTAAATTCTCAAATTTCTTGGAGTGGGGGTATTTCATCTCAGAAATAGACAAAATTACCAAAAAGGACGGGAACGCGTTTAAGTAAAAAACAGTAAAATTATATATTTTGTATGCCTTTTAAAGAACAAATGACATAAATCACCTGTCAAATCAAGCGAGTTGTCACTTTTAGATACTAACTGACAGTTTACTGATTTTTACCAACAGAAATTTCTGCAGTAAATTTTTTTTACAGATTTTTATGGAGGGGTAGTTTTTTGCTCTCTCGTGAGCTGTCTCTTTTACTTATTTTTGCGTACGGGAACGGCAATATGTAAAAATCAGTAAGAATCAGTAAGAATCAGTATATATTATTTTGTACGGGAACAGACCCAATGTGTGTAGCGAGATATTAAAGATTTTCTAAATTTGGCGATAATACAAAAATCCGTGAAATCGAATTTATTTTAAAAAAAAAAACTGGGCATGCAGTTTTGTTTTAAAAATGAATCTTAATGTACGCGTTAACCAACATTTTTGGAGCTATTTTTGAGAAATTTCGATTTTACTTAAATTAAATAAATTAAATTGTGTGTGGGCCCAAAACAATTGCTACCTAGAATACCATTGGTTTTCTCCCTATATCGCTAATTACAAAAAACCCTCTGGTTAGTGCTGTGGACTACTACTACTAAGCACTGTCATGAGAAGCTGCTCAAAATTGTCGTTCGGATTTGGCGTTAAACAGGATGAAGAAAGAAGCTTGGTTTGGGACCCTGTATGTAGCGTTATACAGGAGATGTTCCTCCTTGTGGTAAAAATAAGAACACAGACCCTGTGTGTGCCATGCTGAGGATATGGAAGAACCACTTCTGCAGACTGTTAAACGGCGATGACTGACAACTGACTGACCGCTGTCAGGCAGAACGGAGTATTTAATATTGGCGACGACAGCAAAAACTACCAACCACCCGACCTGCATGAAGTGAGGATAGCAATAGCTAAACTCTAGCTTTATAAGGCTGCCGGAAATCACTCCTTTTTACTGAGCTTTATAAAAGCCGGCGGAAAAGTAACATCTACCAACTCATAAGCCAAAATTGGTCGGATGAAAGTAAGCCTGAAGAATGGAACCTCTGGATCGTTTGCCCGATCTACAAGGTGGCGCAAAAGTAATCCTCCTATCAGAAAATGCTATAAATTTTGCGATTGGCCCCTAATGTCAGTTCTGTTTTGAAATTTGTGTAGTAAACACATTCGAAATACACGTTAATAAACAATGTTACGCTACACTGCTCCAGAACGCGGAATATTGGTGACTATTTATTTGAGAAATAATCGGTCGGTGACTTTGGCACAACGTGAATTTCGTCGCAGATTTCCTAGCCGTCCACAGCCTACTGGTGAAACACTGCGACCTTTAGCCGCTCGCCTCGAAGAGACTGGCACAACACGAGATGCTGCCAGGCGTGGCAGACCCCGGAGTAGCCGTTCTGCAGAGAATATTGCTGCTGTAGCCGAAGATGTCATGGAAGCGCCGTCGACATCGACCAGACGACGTGCCACGAAAATGGGTATCAGTCGACGGTCTTTACAGCGAATTTCGGTAAAAGATTTGAAGATGTTTCCGTACAAAGTCCAGACAGTGCATCAGCTGTTAGCTGCTGACCGCCAATCGCGTCTAACATACGCTCAAACCATCCTTAATCACCACCAAGAGGAAGATGATTTTTCATCAAAAATAATCATGAGTGATGAGGCCCATTTCCATCTTAGCGGGTACGTAAATAAGCAAAATTTACGCTTCTGGGGCACTGAAAATCCGCGTGTAACCCAAGAAGAGCCATTACACCCGCTCAAAGTCACTGTATGGTGTGCTGTTTTCGCTGGAGAAGTCATCGGACCTGTTTTCTTCGAAGACGTAGCGGGCCAAACGGTTACTGTGAATGGTGAGCGTTACAGAGCAATGATCAACGAGTTCTTGATGAATTGGGATTGGAAAACATGTGGTTCCAACAGGACGGTGCAACGGCACACACTGCACGTGCCACAACCGATATGCTGAAGGATGCATTTCCCGGGCGCCTAATCTCCCGTTTTGGCGATTTGCACTGGCCAGCAAGATCGCCTGATTTGACCGCTCCAGAGACTTCTTTTTGTGGGGCTTTTTGAAGTCGCGGGTTTATGTCAACAAGCCTCAGACTTTTGCAGCTCTTAAAGACAATATCCGTCAAGAATGTGAGGACCTATCGCCGGAAGTTTTGGCCAAAGTGATGGAAAATGCCATAAAAAGGGCTCAAATGACAATCAACTGTGGCGGCGGCCATTTACATGACATCATATTCTCGACTTGATGTAAAAAAAATTAAAAGACCAAATAAAAATAATCCACAAGAAGAATCAAAGTTTTTCATTTATTTTTTAAATTACAGCCAAAAAACATCGGAAGGTTATTTTTGCGCCACCTTGTACAAAAGCAGGGGCAGTCTGCCCCTACCAACATTGCCTAAAAGATCCTATCTGCCGAAATATGTGAACGTCTGAAACCGTTTACCAATAACCTGATCGACCATGATGGTTTTAGGCCAGGAAAGTCCACAACTGATCAAATCTCAACACTTAGGCTGATCTTGGAAAAAAAACCAACCACCTATTTATCGACTTCAAAGGCGCATACGACAGAATTGATAATATCGAACTATACAGAGCCATGTCTAGTTTTGGTATACCACCCAAACTCGTCAGACTATGCAGGATGACGAAGGAGAATTCCCTCTGCTCGATCACCGACACATTCGATAAAAAGAAAGGATTTAGGCAACCGAGCACCGTCATGCGAATTCTTGAATCTGATTCCTGAAAGGATTGTGCAAAATTCCCGAGCCAACACCTGAGGTACAATCTTCCATAAATTGGTGCAACTGCTAGCATACGCCGACGATATTGACATAATAGGTCGGACTCAACGGGATGTCATAGCCACGTTTGCTAGTATAGACAAGGAAGCGGCAAAAATGGGTTTAGCAGTAAATGAGGGTAAAAATAAATAAATGGTCCGCCAAATAACTTTTTTTTTTGAAAATGCTATAAAAAAAGAGTACATTTGAAGTAAAAAGTATTTGAAAGTACAATCCTTCCGGTTAATAATGGAAAATAATTTCATTCAAATGGCTGCCTCGGCTGGCCATGCAGTAGCCTACACGATCGGTCCAATTTTTAAGCACATTATCGATTGTGTGCAGCTGTATTTCACCAATGGCTTCACGAATATTGCCCTTTAAAGCGTCAATTGTCTCTGGCGTGTCCGCGTCACACTTATCTTTTACGGCACCCCACAAATAATAGTCCAACGGTGTCTAATCGCAGCTCCGAGGTGGCCAAAGGACATCAGCTCTGCGGCTGATAATGCGATCTTCAAAGACAGGGCGCAAAACATCGAGTGTAGCTTCGGCTGTGTGGCACGTAGCGCCGTCCTGTTGAAACCAAATGTTGCCAATATCCTCCTCTTCAATTTTTGTGAACAAAAATTCGTTCGACATGGCCCGATAACGATCGCCATTGACTGTAACGGCCACTCCTTGCTCATTTTCGAAAAAAAATGGCCCAATTATGCCTCTGGACCAAAATCCGCACCAAACAGTGACTCGTTTTGGGTGTATCGGCTTTTCAATGTATGCGTGCGGGTTTTCTGTGCCCCAAATGTGACATACCCGCCAAGATCAAAATGTGCTTCATCTGAAAAGATGATTTTTTTTGGCAAAATCGGCACCTTCTCTAAGTCGATCGCAGGCCCACTTAGCGAAGCGAAAACGCATTGGATGGTCAGTTGGCTTCAACTCCTGAACCAATTGGACTTTGTAGGGCGTCATACCAAGGTCTTTATGCAAAATTCGTCTCAATGATGTCTCCGAAATGTTCAATTGTTGAGAGCGACGGTGAATTGATGTCGATGGCGCTTCACGCACACTTTCTGCCACAGCAGCGATATTCTCGTGTGTACGCACTGTTTTTGGCTTTTCACGCTTTGGTTTATCGATGAGGATGCCAGTTTCTTTCACTTTTTTCACAAGATAACGAACATACGGAGCTGACGGTGCTTCTCTTCTTCCAAAATCCGTACGCAATTTTCGCACACATTCTGCAACATTACCATGATTTTCAAAGTAATGTCGCAATATTTCCCAGCGTTGTTCCAGCGTATACACAACCATATTCGTTCAGCGGAAGGATAAAACTAATTATCTGTCAAATCAGACATGAGCTAAGTGTTACCATTCACGAAATAAAAATAAAAAAAACGTTAGATGGCGGACCCGTTATATGCTGTCAACATGAAAGGACTCACACCATCGAATAATTAGACAGAACGTCACCATTGACAGAAATTACTTTAAGGAAGCACGGGACTATGTCTACCTCTGACAACAACATCTCGTCAGAAATTAAACGAAGAATTACTCTTGGCAACCGCTGTTTCTTTGGGCTAAGAAGGTAATTTAGTAGTTAAGCCCTACCTCGAACTACTAAGGAGATACTATATAAGACCCTGATCATCCCAGTCCTCCTTTATGGCGCTGAAACATGGACCGTATCAAAAGCGGATGAAGAAATCCTTGGTCGATCCGAGAGGAAAATTCTTCTAAAATCTTCGGTCCCGTTTGCGTTGACGGGCTATGGAGACGAAGATTCAGCCAAGAACTATACAAGCTGTACAGCGACATGCCCCAGTCAAAAAAACTCCGCAGTGGAGATTTAATTTAAATGATTTTTTTTTTTGTTTCAAAACCACAGTTTCTAACATTTTTTCAATTTCCTTAAATTTTTAGAAACAAAAAAAGTTATAAAATCCTTTACAAATTTCTACCGAAATTATCTCCTGAACTGGGACCTTCGCCTTCTTTGCTTTTTCGGTGTTGATTGAGCTTGTAGTTCGTAAACTTTGCGTTCTTCTGCATTCATAGCTCTCCAACGTTTGCCAGCTTGCCTCCCCATTTCGGTAAACGAGAGGTCACAATTCTTTTTTCGAAATTCACGTGCGAAATTCAAGTAAGGATTCCTAGTGACCGGACCTGGTCGCATACACACCATATTGTGGTCGGGACGAGCTTTTTCGGCCATTTGCTGATAGACTTTTCGTTCTGATTCGTTCATAGCCCTCCAGCATCTGCCAGCTTCGGCTCCCATTTCGGTAAACGAAAGGTCGCTAGGACATGTAGAATGAATGGACTTCAATACTCCGGCTCGCAAAGTCTTCGATTCTCAGCCAGACGTCAGACGCAGTAGAGGAAAACCTCGCCTTCAGTGGCGCGCGCAAGTAGAAACCGACATCAACCAACTTGGAATGCGCAACTAGAGGCTGTTAGCTAAGGAGAGGTATGCTGGTTGAGGCCCAGGTTCATACCGGACTGTACCGCCACTTAAGTCAGTAAGTCGTTTGTCTTTCAAATATCACCTAAATACATTTAACAGTTGGAGATCAAAACGGCTCAATCCTGGGTACATGCACCGACTGACCGAAAGAATCGCTAGACCCACTTTTTCGGACTCCATAATCGTAGTGTTGGGAATGATTAAAATGTTCAGCTCGAATTTTTTTTTTCATGAAAGCAATACTTTCTCCATTAGGAGCCTTTTGTTTACCTTTCGTCAAAATCAATAAGCTGACAAAGTACAAACAGAGCTTCTAATTGATTGATCACATTGGTGCTGTCACGATTAGGTAAGGTTGTCGCAAATTCTTAGTTCTGTTTGTGTGTTTATTGGTTAAAAAAATTTGTTCGTTTGCACAATTGCTATCTCGAATGCTATTTCAATGGTTAATGCATTAATTGCACTTTGAATTTTTTTTTCAACAAAATAATATTTGAACCAATATAGAACAGCTACCACTATTTCGTGATAAAGTAAAACATTTATCAAAAAAAAAAAAACAATTCTCACACAAAATTGCAAAGGAAGTGGTATTAACGAAAAAAGAATTCTTTTTCGAGTTGAACAAACACTCATTTCCATATCAACCACAGCAACCACACACTCATTGTGATTACTTTAAAGTTTACTTGTGACTTGCATCTAACGTGTTTCAACATTCACCTAGAATACGTCAAGCCAAACAGAGTGAAACTAAATAGCTCGAGTAAAATTAGCATTCACGCCCACTGAACAAGTGTAAGGAAATCTTTACGTATCGATAAATATAATATTAACTGCAAGGTCAGGTGTAAATATATCTAGAGCCTTAAATTGGTAAACAACTCTTGAATAAATAACTTAAGCAGAAAAACTGCGCAAACATGTTGACAAAACTTTTAAAAAACATAAAGCAGACAAAACAAACAAAAGGAAAGAAAGGCGCCGAACCAAGACGAGGTAAGTAGAGTTCACGTGAATTTTTCTGTTTGGCTATAATTAAACTTTGCTATGGGACAATATTGCACTTTTGTTTTAATTGAGGTAGTCCCTGAATATGCATGTAAACAGTGGGGCTCGAAAGTTGAAGAACAGCGGCGATAAATTTTGCCATTTAAATTAATTTAAATTTATTTGAATTTTATTATGATCGCTTTGTGTTTTAGTGGATATTAAATTGTTTATAAGTGCGATAGAAAGTAACGACATAATTAGTTGCTTCCAAGATGGCTTTCGTGCTGCACTTTCTTCGGCCGACCACATATTTGTTCTTACAACTGTTTTTTTTTTTTTTTTTTGTAAATCTTAAGGCTGTTTTCGACAAGAGATCACTACTTTTCAATCTTGCTACAATATAGCTATCAACGAAATTCATATGAATTTACGAACAACTCTCCTCTCTAACCCATTAGGTCTCAGCGATCTCGTTTGAGATCTATGTAAAAAAAAAATTTTTTCTATTTTTTCGGGAGCGGCTGGTACGAAACGGTAAGGTTAGGTTAGGTTGGTGGGTTGATGAGGCAGACGGTGTGTGTCTTCCCCCATCGCACTCAGGTCAACATAGACCCATTGTGATGCCCGCTGGGGGTCCACTTGGGTGGTTGGTTCATTCACTGTCCCGTTACTGTCCATTGTTGTTAGCCTCTTTCCAGCCATCCAGATGTTGTTGCAAACCTGGAAAGAGGGATTTCGGATAGATCCGTGAGGTCATGGAAAAAGTATTTTCCTAAGGTTCTCATTCTTAATTGGCTGAGGCCTGGGCAGTGGCACAGAAAGTGGAGGGTATCCTCGTGTATTTCTTCATCACCGCAGCCTCTACAGAGGTCATCATCTATGAGATGCATTTTCAGTTTGTGGCTTTTTAGTAAGTTGTGTCCAGGAAGAATCCCAACTAAAGTAGAGATAGATTTCCTGTTTCTACGAAGTAGTTTATGGGTTCTGGCCTTGTCATACTCAGGCCACATCCTTTTGGAAGTTTCACAGGTGGGAAGGGAGTTCCCCCTGTTTTTGGCAGTGATCAGTGTTTTCTGTCCCACCCGAGATTTGAGGTCACATAGTTACTTTTATTGTTTGTGTACAAAAAGCGTCCAATTGCACTTCGTTGGCAATGGTGACTTCGACCTCTACACCAGGTTCAATGTTGATGGATGTGATCTTCTTCACGATCTCAGATGGGGAATGCAAATCGATGATTCTCTTGTGGAGCCTCATCTGGAAGCGATCCCAAGTCTTTGAACCCTCACCACAAGGTGTTTTACGGGTGGTGATGCGGAGGACCTTAGTCGGCATGCGTACTGGGCCCTTGACGCGGAGCTTCTGATTCTTTGCACCTTGGATCAAGTCACGGCAGACATTTTCTAATGAACGCACATTCCTTGAGGTCAAGGTAATGCGGATACGGTGGACAGATGCAGAATCACCTCCTTGGGGCTTCTCGATATCTTTAACAGCAGCAGCCATATTTATGCAGAGCTCTGTTGTGGTTTGAAAGACTGGTCTGCTTGGTCAATGCTGGAGGCAGATCCTTTTCTCGCCAGTTCGTCAGCAATTTCATGCCCTGTATGCCTCTGTGTCCGGGGACCCAGCAGAGCTTAACATTATGTTGGACGCCAAGAACCTTTAGCCCTTCACGACAACATTTCACAAGCCGAGATTTTATTTCGACAGCAGAGATAGCTTTTATTGCAGCCTGAGTGTCAATAAAGATGGTGATAACATCTGGTGGTATCGCCAGCATTGAGGTCGCTTTGGCTGCCTCTGCTACTGCCAATATTTCGGCTTGGAAGACACTGCTGTGCTCAGGGAGACGAAAGCTGCTGTTTAGCTTTAGTGTTTCTGAAAACACTCCAGCTCCAACACGCCTACATCCATTTTTGAACCATCAGTGTAGATGGATATGGTTTCGGGGCCCAATTCGTTCCTCTACCACTACTCTCTGCTTAGAAGGATACAGGAGAATGGTCTTTGAAAGTCATGGAGAGGCAGCATGTAGTCAGAGGATAGAGCTGAGCCCTGAGTTCGATTTCCAGCAGTTGAGCTGGCTGATTCTTAGAGCACTTTTGGCATGTAAAGGTTTAGCGGTAGCAGGTTAAGGATGGTTTCCAGTCCCGCTGTTGGTGTGGTTCTCATTGCGCCAGTAGCGCCCACATATGCTAACCTTTGTACCATTGTCATATTTTTCAGATGGGTGGCTTTATTTGTGGATTGCCACCAGACAAGCCCCCCATATGTTAATATAGGTCTCACAATGGGCGTGTACATCCATAGGATGATCTTGGGGTTCGGACCCCAGTTTTTTCCGAATATTCAGTTACACGTATAGAAAGCGACCGTGGCCTTTATAATGCGCTCGCGCACATTTAGGTTCCAGTTGAGTTTTCTATCAAGAATGACACCCAGATACTTTGCACTATCGGATAGTTTGATAGCCGGTAGGTCGAATATTGGTATCTTCCTCTTATTCGTAAAGAGAACGAGTTCCGTTTTCTGGGGGTTTACGAAACGGTAAAGATATTATATTTGTTCAGCATATAATCTAATAAATTAGAGCTATTTTAGTAGGCTATGGTGTTCACTTCGTTGGTAAAGCGCATTTGAATTCGGTGTAATCAGTGCGTCGTAAATCGATTTCGTATAGTTTTTATTTTAAAGTGAATTTAAGATAAAAGGTAATTTTTTGGCATATTTTACTCTTCAAATATCTAATCAATGATGTTGTGTAAGTTACGAGTCGATATGTTTACCATTGGCGTAAGTATCTATATGTAAACATTAATGATCTCGTTCGATACCGCTGGGACTTTTCGTTATCTCATTGTTTACATCTTCTATGTTACCTTTTCAATGTAAACATACAACATCGTGCATTTAAAAACATATGAGAAGGCTACAATCCGCTGTGCGGATCGTTGAATACCCTATCCCATCCCATCCTTAAAATTAATATCTCCAAAAAGTGGGCTTTATGGGCCTTTAATATAGAAAATGGCACTGTCACAACATATTGTTCAAACAGTTTATCAGAATCTTTTGTTGTTTGACAAAAAACATCGTTTTTCTCCTGCATATGCTATGGGGACGGGTATAGAAAGGGTTTTTGTAAGAAAACGCCCCCAAAAAGTGGGCGTGTGTTAAAATGATATATAGACGAAATATTCATATTAATATTACTAATGATTCTGCGTCAAAATTTTGTTTCGAAATATTCAAAATTTCCCCGAATAATGTTTTTTATTAAAAACGCCCACAAAAAGTGGGCGTGGCAAAAAAAACTTTATATAAACGAAATATAGATATTACGATTCTCTACATATGCTGCTCAGACTTTTTTTTTAAATTCTTTACGGTTTGGCCAAAACGTGTGTACCAAATTTCATCCTTCTAGCTCAAAATTGTCCTCTCACCCAGGCACTCACTCTCAGGCGGCAGCGGAGGAATTCCCTAGATGGAGTCAACGGTGGCGCCTAAAGCTCCAGTTTCATCGAACTGATAGTGAACTCCCTATATGAGCTACTTCGACATATTTGAACACCAGGTCTTTAGGGATTTCCAAAACTGAGCCAGGGTATTGGAAAAGAGTTGGTGGCGGACGAGCCCTCAATGGGTCAACGGCAGCGCTCATACCATAAAATGGGCTACTGACATCGGTATTTTTTCCGGCCCGCTGTCCTAGGGTCAAAACAAGGGCCTGGCCCTCCAGGTTGGGGGTTGTGCTTTTGGTTAACTACCCATCCACGGAAAAGAGATTATGTTACGAAGCAACCAATAGCCTCGGAAAGGACTGATATTATTGTTGACGACCATGCTAAACGAAAAAAGGACAACGACGTTCGTATCTGCACCTGGAATGTGAGAACATTACTGCCATCCAGGAAATACGATGGGATGGGCCGGGCAAAAAGAGGATGAAAAACTGTGACATCTACTATGGACCGTGTTATAGTGAGCAGAAACAGCGAATATTTGGATGCGGATTTGTTATAAGTGCCATACTTAGGCAAGAAGTCTTATGTTTCCAAGACATTAGCGAACGCATTGTTACAATCCGCATCAAGGCCAAATTCGCCAACATAAGCTTTATATGCGCTCATGCTCCGACGGAGGAAAAAGATGATATAGCTAAGGATTGCTTCTACGAGCTCCTCGACAAAACCTATGAGCGACTACCAAAGTACGATGTTAAAATTGTGCTGGGAGATTTTAACGCAAAGGTAGGAAGAGAAGACATCTTCACGTCTGGTAACGGACTTAGGCTAATTGACTTCGCTACGGAACGAAATGCCACTATAGCCAGCACACGGTTTCCTCACCTCGATATCCACAAGGGGACATGGCGGTCTCCAGATCAACGTACAGTCAACCAAATTGATCACATTGCGATATCAGCGATATGCTAGGTTTCTCGCGGCCACCAGCAAGAAACCCCTGGTTTGATGAGGAATGCCGACAGATGCTCGCAGCCAAGAACGAGGCCTACAAGGCTAAGCTGCAGGTGCAGACAAGAGCTGCCATTGAGCTCTATAGGCAAAGAAGAAGGGAAAAACATCGGCTTGAAAAAAGAGCTAGAAAAGCGCGCGATCGAGGATATAGAAAGGTGCCACTCCAGGAACGATGTTCGCAAGTTTGACCAAAGTGTAAAACGTCAAAGCCAAGGATACAAGGCTCGAACAAGAATCCTGTCGAGATGAGCAAGGAAATATCGTAGTTGAGACACAGTCGATTCTGAGGATATGGAAGAACCACTTCTGCAGACTGTTAAACGGCGATGACGAACAACATTCCGCTGTCAGGCAGAACGAACCATTTAATATTGACAACGACAGCGAAAACTGCCAACCATCCGACCTAAGTGAAGTGAGGAAAGCAATATCTAAACTCAAGCTTAATAAGGCCGCCGGAAATGACGGCCTTCCCACTGAGCTTTATAAAGCCGGCGGAGATGTCTTGGTAAGTAACATCCACCAACTCATAAGCCAAATCTGGTCGGATGAAAGTATTCCTGAAGAATGAAACCTCAGCATCGTTTGCTTGATCCATAAAAAAGGAGACACTCAGAACCACGCCAACTACAGAGGCATAAGTCTACTCAACATCGCCTACAAGATCCTATCTGCCGTAATATGTGAACGCCTGAAACCGTTTACCAACAACCTGATCGGCCCTTATCAGTTTCGTTTTAGGCCAGGAAAGTCCACAACCGATCAAATTTTCACACTTCGGCAGATCCTGGAAAAAACCCAAGAAGTCCAAATCGATACCCACCACCCATTTATCGATTTCAGAGCCGCATACGACAGCATTTATAGAGACGAACTATACATAGCCATGTCTAGTTTTGGTATATCGCCCAAACTCGTCCGTTAGTGTAGGATGACGATGGAGAATTCTCGCTGCAAGAGGATTTAGGCAAGGCGATGCGCTGTCATGTGACTTTTTCAATCTGATTCTTGAGAGGATTGTGCAAAACTCCCGAGCCAACACCAGAGGTACGATTTTTTAAAAATCGGTGCAACTACTAGCATACGCCGACGATATTGACATCATTGGTAGGACTCAACGTGATGTCATAGCCGCCTTTGCTAGTATAGAGAAGGAAGCGGCAAAAATGGGTTCAGCAGTAAATGAGCGTAAGACTAAGTATATGCTGTCAACACGAAAGGACACACAACATCGACGAATTGGACAGAACGTCACAATTGACAGATATAACTTTGAGGTAGTACGGGGCTTTGTCTACCTCGGCTCTGCTATTAACTCTGACAACAACATCTCGTCAGAAATCAAACGAAGAATTACTCTTGCCAATCGCTGTTTCTTCGGGCTAAGAAGGCAATTTAGTAGTAAAGCCCTCACTCGAACTACCAAGGAGATCCTATATAAGACCCTGATCATCCCAGTCCTGCTCTACGGCGCTGAAGCATGGACCGTCTCAAAAGCGGATGAAGAAATCCTTTGTCGATTCGAGAGAAAAATTCGTCGGGAAATCTTCGGTCCCGTTTGCGTTGACGAGCTATGGAGACGATACGAGCTGTACAGCGACATACCCCTAGTCAAAAACTCCGCATTGGACGTTTAAGATGGCTAGGACATGTAGAAAGAATGGACACCAATACTCCGGCTCGCAGAGTCTTCGATTCCCAGCCAGACGTCGGGAAGTAGAGGAAGATCTCGCCTTAAGTGGCGCGCACAAGTAGAAACCGACCTCAACCAACTTGGAGTGCGCAACTGGAGGCAGGATCGGGCTAATTGGAGAGACATGTTGGTTGAGGCCCAGGTTCATCCCGGACTGTAGCGCCACTTAATTAAGTAGGCCCCTATTGTGAGTGTCGATTAATGATCGAGTTGATCACCCATATCGAGGTATCCGCTCGGGACAATCTCCGAAACGAAAGTCAGCTCCAATCGGAACTCAATTTGCTTTCGAGGTATCCGTTGCGGAACAAAATTAAAAAATTAAAAACATACAATCGCGTCCATTTGATTCCGCAGTACCTTGTCGGACAACTTCGGAAGAAATTAAACGCATAGCTGTCAAAAATAGTCGACTCAACGAATATTCCCGATGCCAGATCATGTGAGTTACATTTTGTCGGAAGATCTGTTTGAAATGCTCATCAGAACATACATCTCGGTAGAAAACGGATACCTCGATACTAGTCGATATTTGTCCATCGTGTCGATTGTCGATATGAATGGAATTCGACTTCGTTCATATGTCAAACACGGGAACGTATGCAGCGGTCGATGCGTTGAACCCAATTTTCGATGACTCAGCCGCACATTTGGACTAATACGGCCGCTAATTCTCATTCAATATTGGCTATGAGTTCCTTTAACGTCGTCGGCTTGTTGGCCAATAGCCAATAGCAGCGGTCGATACGTTGAGCCCAATTTTCGATGACTCAGCCGCACATTTGGACCAATACGGCCGCTAATTCTCATTCAATATTGGCTCTTAGTTCCTTTAACGTCGTCGGCTTGTTGGCCAATAGCCAATGATTTTATGTATCTTCATAAAAAAATATCTAGAGGCGTTAAATCGAACGAAATCGGTGGCCAATAGACGGGTCCGTTATTCGATATAACACGTTCACCGAACTGAGACTTCAATAACTCAATTGTTACCCGCGGTGTGGCTTGTGACACCGTCTTGTTGGAACCACATAACACTGATGACCAATTCATATGCAATTGCTCAAAGAAATAACGTTCCAACATGTCTCTTAAGCAAATACCATTTACCGTAACGTAACGGTCATTTTCATCGACGAAAAAAAAACGGCGCAATGACGCCACCGGCATAAAAACCGCACCAAACAGCTCTTTTTGTGGATGAAGCGCTGATTCATGAAGCACATGTTCAGTAACGCATATTTTGCTTATTGACGATGATGAAGATTTCTTCCATTATGTCCAGAGCCCAATTCGAGAACTTACGTAGCTTCATATCATCAAGCTTTATTTTTGAGTCAACTTGGTCTTGTAAGGGTGTAGGCCAAGATCCTTACGCAAAATTCGCCATAATGTGGTCTGCATCGAGCAGCGAATATTCTGACTCAATTTTTTCCACTAGACTATGAAGTGCTTATATACTGGGACGAGAATTACGGGCGAAAATTGACATTAACGCTCTTAAAGTTACGACCACTGACTTGGAATTCCGGTGGTAAATTTTTTCGTAAACGTTGTTCCTTAGTGTACTTCAGTATGATTTTACTGAATATTTTGACATTGACAATTCGGTAATCGGTTTAAGGGTGCATTCACACTGAATATTTGAAGTTGTCAAGTCGGTAAAAGGTCTGTTCCCGTACAAAATAATATTTACTGATTCTTACTGCAGAAAATTATTTGCATGCAAAACTTACGTACGGGAACGGTTTTAAGTAAAAATCAGTAAGAATCAGTAAATATATTTTGTACGGGAACAGACCTAATGAAAGACCTTTTTATTTTGAAATCAAGGGAGATCTCTGTGTATCAGAAGTGATTTTCATAATGAAGCAACTCTCATACAAAAAGCTGAACAAGGTGCTATCTGTTTCCAGAGCTGTCTAAGGTGATGTAGGAAAGCATCTGCAAACTCAACAATTTGCCACAGAATGTTGGCATTTGAAGTGATAAGCGAGCTGTCGATTAGTCGATCACGATTATGTATCTTATAAAAGTCACCATAAAGTGATATGTTCTACATCCCTTTAATTTTGTTGCTAAAAGGCTTCAAATTTCTGCATAAAACAAAAACAGACGTACTGTCTAACTGAATGTTTCGTAACCAAAAATTAAAATAGCAACTCCACAATGAGCGCGTCAATACCCATCAGGCCATCACTCATTTTTATACTCATTTCCTTTTTAGATATTTATTTTCGCTTAATCATTTTTATTTTATTTACAGATGAACTCAAGACCACAAAGCGCACGACAACAAAATGCAAATGCAACCCCCAACAATGCAAGTGCAAAAAACACCAGACGGTTGTTCATCGTCTGAAAGATCGAATGCATTTAATGACCGACATTATCTACTAAATAGATTTAATATTTTATTGTAAGTTTTAATTCGAATAAATATTATATATTACGCTAAAGATAATTGTTTGTGTTATTTTTATGGCCGTGTGTTGTTTACTTTTATTAGCTACCGGGACCAAAATTAGATGCATTTTGAGTAGCACGATCAAGTTTTTGTTAATTGGCATACAAATGGTTTAATTTATTAAACAAACAGAAAAAAAATGAATATACCATGCAAAGAATAGAAATCTATGAATTACTCAAAGCTTTTGCCGATAAACTGGGATTTTATTGATGTTGAGTGACGTCAATCAATTGAATAGAGCATTGTCGGAGATTGCGGAGGGGTCAGAAGTTGAAGGATTTCTGTACGTAGAATTGAGGTAATCGGCTGTTAAGAAAGATTGCTTTATATATTTATTATTAGGTCCGATTTAGTATAGAGTTGACTCAGAGATGGGGATCTTCTTCTCTATAAAATATATCAAATCTGTCATTAAAGCGAATACAGCCAATTTCCATGAATGGCACTTACGTCGAAGGAACCGAAAAACTTTCCATGCTCCGTTAGTGAGTTAGTAACGACTTACGTTGGAACGATTACACATTCGAAGTCGCTAAAACGCAGCGAAATATCTAGGTTTCCTAAATCGATGCAAGAAATATTTCACACCTTCTGATCTGGCTACTTTAAGTTGGCAACACTATTTTAACTGGCGGCCATTTAGTCAGCTGTCAAGTGATTTATTTTTAGTTTGGTTTGGCATTTCAACATTAATAGACTGACGTCTTAACAACGCTTCCAAATTGTGCAATTTATTTTGAAAATCACGGTTCTGTTCGAAATACATATCGCCTACTACGTTAACGGTCAACATAATCGTCCATCAGAGCAATTAATTCGATTAAGTATGGAACGTTTTCGCACCACTTTTACTCTAAATGATAATACGCATCCAGAGACGTCTTACAGTGCGTACAGAACAAGTCATTGCTGCTGTAGAGCGTAGCGTAGATGAAGATCCGAATCAGTCTATCCGCCATCGTGCACAGGAATTGGATATGTGTCCATCCACTTTAGGCTGCGTTCATGGCTACGCGTATTCGCGTCGCGCGACGCGATTTGATTCGCTACTAGCGATCAATTACATGGAAGTGTTCATGGCGCGGCGATTTAGCGAAAACGTGAATTTAACCATCGCTAGCGACTGTCAGCGACGTGAGCGACGAGAATCTACAGTTCAAATAATTGGAACTTTTTGAGCGAATCGCTCAAACACAATGGAAAAATTTATTGGGTATTGTAGCAGACGGGCGTGAAATTAAAGAGATTGACTGTGTAAATAACGTTTAAATGCATTTATTTACTTACTTAAGTGGCGCTACAGTCCGGGACGAACCTGGGCCTCAAGCAACATGCCTCTCCAATTAGTTTCTCACTCCAAGTTGGTTGAGGTCGGTTTCTACCTCAGTGCGCTCCACTTAAGGTGAGGTCTTCCTATACTGCGTCCGACGTCTGGCTGAAAATCGAAGAATCTGCAAGCCAGAGTATTGGTGTCCATTCGTTCTACAATGCGGGGTTTATGTACAGCTCATAAAGTTCTTGGATGAATCTTCGTCTCCATAGCCCGTCAACGCAAACGGTACAGAATTTTACTCTCGAATTGACCAAGGATTTCTTTGTCCGCTTTTGATAAGGTCCATTCTTCAGCGCCGTAGAGCAGGACCGGGATGATCAGGGTCTAATATAGGATCTCCTTAGTAGTTCGAGTGAGGGCTTTACTACTAAATTGCCTTCTTAGCCCGAAGAAACAGCGATTGGCAAGAGTAATTCTTCGTTTGATTTGACGAGATGTTGTTGTCAGAGTTAATAGCGGAGTCGAGGTAGACAAAGTCCCGTACTACCTCAAAGTTATATCTGTCAATGGTGCCGTTCTGTCCAATTCGTCGATGTTGTGTGTCCTTTCGTGTTGACAGCATATACTTAGTCTTACGCTCATTTACTGCTAAACCCATTTTTGCCGCTTCCTTCTCTATACAAGCAAAGGTGGCTATGACATCACGTTGAGTCCTACTAATGATGTCAATATCGTCGGCGTATGCTAGTAGTTGCACCGATTTTTGGAAAATTGTGCCTTGGCTCGGGAATTTTGCACAATCCTCTCAAGAATCAAATTGAAAAAGTCACATGACAGCGCATCGCCTTGCCTAAATCCTTTTTTGGTATCGAATGTGTCGGTGAGGTCGTTTCCGACCCTGATGGAGTAGCGAGAATTCTCCATCGTCATCCTACACAAACGGACTAGTTTGGGCGGTATACCAAAACTAGACATGGCTCTGTATAGTTCGTCTCTATAAATGCTGTTGTATGCGGCTTTGAAATCGATGAATAGGTGGTGGGTATCGATTTGGACTTCTTGATTTTTTTTCCAGGATCTGCCGAAGTGTGAAAATTTGATCGGTTGTGGACTTTCCTGGCCTAAAACCACACTGATAAGGGCCAATCAGGTTGTTGGTATTCGGTTTCCGGCGTTCACATATTATGGCAGATAGGATCTTGTAGGCGATGTTGAGGAGACTTATGGTTCTGTAGTTGGCGCAGTTCAGAGGGTCTCCTTTTTTGTGGATAAGGCAAACGATGCTGAGGTTCCATTCTTCAGGCATACTTTCATCCGACCAGATTTGGCTTATGAGTTGGTGGATCTCCGCCAGCTTTATAAAGCTCAGCGGGAAGGCCCTCATTTCCGGAGGCCTTATTAAGCTTGAGTTTAAATATTGCTATCCTCACTTCACTTAGGTCGATTGGTTGGCAGTTTTCGCTGCCGCTGCCAATATTAAATGGTTCGTTCTGCCTGACAGCGGAATGTTGTTCGTCATCGCCGTTTAACAGATTGCAGAAGTGGTTCTTTCATATCCTCAGCATCGACTGTGTCTCAACTACGATATTTCCTTTAAAAATGTTTAAATACATTTGACGGAGTAAATAACTGCTTTCTTATAATAAAATGCGTTTTACTTTAGCGCGCATGTTGTTTAATATATCACTGTTGAAATGAATTAAAGGAGCTCCGCCGTAAACATTCAATCGCTGGCGATTTCGCTTGTAGCGGTGTCGCTCGTAATCGCGCGAAAAGCCATCTCGTCGCGAGACGCGAATACGCGTAGCCATGAACGCAGCCTTATGGAAGATTTTGCGGAAAGATCTTGGTTTGCGTGCTGACAAAATCCAACTCGTGCAAGAAAGAAGCCACAGGATCACCTAGCAAGGCGTAGATTCGGTGAATGTGCCGTTGATCCCAATTTTCATTTGCGAATTTTGTTTAGCTATGAAGCTAACATTTGGTTGAATGGATACGTCAATAAACAAAACTGGCGTATTTGGAGTGATGATAATCCTCAACTGATTGTTTGGTGCTTTATGGGTTGGTGGAATAATTGGTCCGTACTTCCTTAAAAATGATGCTAGCCAGACCGTTACAGTCAATGGTGATAGAGCCATGATAACTGACTTTTACGTTCATCAATTGAACAACAATGATGTGCAGTAGCTGTGGTATCAACAAGACGGCGCAACATGTCACAAAGCTAGTGCCACACTTGATTTGTTGACGGAAACGTTCGGTGAGCGCATAATTTCTCGTTTTGGTCCTGTTAATTGGCCTTCAAGATCGTGCGATTTAAAGCCGCTTGACTATTTTCTGTGGGGATATGTGAAATCAGTTGTCTACGCCGATAAGCCCGAAATGATTGACCACTTGGATGAAAACATTCGCCGCGTTATTGCCGATATACGGCCATAAATGTTAGAAAAAGTCATCGAAAATTGGACCTCCAGATTAGACTACGTACGAGCCGGCCGTGGCGGTCATATGCCAGAAATCATATTTAAATTATAATGCAAGAAGATTATCTTTCGAATAAAGTAAGCTTTATGTCAATTTAAAAAAATCATCTTTGTTTTATTCCTTTTCAAAGTTCTATTCCCTTAAAAAAAACACCCCTCATAAAGCGTTTATACACCCCAATCATGAATCTAACGCCCACGTCTGGTCGGGTGTACCTAAAACAACATTGCGCCTCCTAGGAAGGATTTAAAAAAAAAACTTATAGGAGACATAGGAATAGCGAACTCTTTAGTTTCGCTCAAAGATCGTTGAAATATCTCCTGCCTTACCTTGGTTTATTGCTAATTTAACAAACCAATGCTCAAATGAAATAGCCAGTTGAATTCACACCATTCAAGAATTTAGCATCAATTCCCTACGCTATGAAGGCAAATCAGTTTACCCTCAAGGATATAATAAATATAGAGATGCTAACATAAACCGAACAACACGAATGTGAGAGCTTCACCAACCACTGTTTTTCCTTCACATTGCAGCTTAGAGTCTTTTAAACCCAATGAGCATCGGTACTTCCTTTCTTAATTCTGATCTCCATAATGCCCGCACTGTGCTATAACATATAAAGGGTATTAACCGCAATTAATAAAAAAAATCGAATGTGCAACATCCTTTGTGATGGTTGTGGAATGTTATTCACAATTTTATGAACAAACAGGCCCTGCTTTTGACCTCTAACAGAACTGGATTTCCGTCTTTGTGCATCAATGGCCGTAAATGCGCACTTAATGTGATAATCCGCATCTTAGTTAAAATTACGCCTTGTTGGGAGTTGTGAATAAAACGGGGAATAGTTGCGAGAAACTACAAAGGTCCACAAATTTGTAGTTCTGACGAAGGAATAAGACGACATCCATGTGTCTACACAACACTATATCTGGCAACGGAGTAGGCTTATTTACTTCTCGCCGGACTGAAATTCCACTATAGCCAGCATTCATTTTTGCTCACCTTAACTTCAATAAGGAGACATGCGCGGTCTCCAGACCTACAATCGGTCAATCAAATTGACCACATTGCGATAGACAAAAGGCACGCATCCAGTATTTGTAATTTTTAGCCGTCAATATTCTCTCAGCATGGAGTTTGTCTCTCATCGGACGCGTGCTCACTGCTCAATTTGCGGATAAAGGTACGCTCTGTAAATATCCAATTTAGGTGCAAAATAAAAAAGCATTCGCGGACCAAAATTATCCCAATCAGAAGCAGAAGAATTCCTAAAATGTCTACAGTCCCAGACAAAAGTGAAAATACTACGTTAATCGCACAACAGGCCAGATAGTAATTTCAAGGGTTATTCAGACGGATGAATCGAATGGCCAGTGTTCAATCTCGTGGGGGATAGTGGCGGCTCTATTTCCTGCTCTGGGTATCTACCCAACAATATACAAATATTGTTGACGTCCATGTTAAATGAAGTACGTGTTACAAGAAGCAGATACAGCAACTATTCGGATGTGAATTAGTTGTGAACGACAGACTTAGGCTAGAAGTCTTATAATTCGAATACATTAGCGAACGCATTGTATGCATATATGACATATAAGCCGTGCTTGACAAAAAGCTGACATTGCTAAGGACTGTTTCTACAAGTCGCTCATAAATTATGGCCAGGAGCATAACTTATGAGCGACCACCAAAGTAAGATGTGAAAATCGTGCAGGAAGATTTTAAGGCATCCTAACAACTCAAACTGTAGCAAGCGACCTGAATTTGTACCCGTTGTTTCAAAAGTACTATCGATGTCGTATATGATTAACAGGATTAACGAATCTGCTAAGCATTGGGATTGGGTCAATTGGTATCAGGGTAACACAAATCAGTAGCGACTACGATTTTTAGAGCTGAACGATATTTTACACCAGCCAATCTTCCTTTTTTATAAAGTTCAAGTACGACCTGATCTTGATTACTGTTCTCATGTTTAGAATTCGACCCCCCGAAACATGTACTGAACTTAATGTACTCTTCGAATCTCAAACTTTTGGATCAGCGAAGGGTATCTCTCCATATAGGCTGATGTTCAGAAGGGTTTATAGAAACTATCCCTAGGCTCGTTTTGATTCGGTATAAAATTGTAGGTCGCCATTCACAAGAATCATTTGTTTGACAAATAAAACCGCGTGTTCGAAACCAAACATGAGTCATACAAGACAATAGACTTTGGAGACAGCTGCTGAGAAAGTTTCCATTGTCCTGATCATGAAAACATGCCAGAATCACTTCTACAGACTAATAAATGGCGATAGTGAGTAAACTCCTGTTAGACAGGGTAAAATAGTGAAGATAAGGACTTCGTATTAAGATACAATTTAGCTGTAAGGCCTAGTCCCGAAAGACCAGATCAGCCTATACATACCTAGTAGCGGTGGAAGAAGGACCTTCATGTTACGTACCCATGTTTTGGTGGGAATTTGGGTAACAGTGGCTTGCAAGTATTGTTACGAAGCAACCAATAGCCAAGACATTCGCACAACGCGTATCCCTTAACCTCTCGATTAACACCATACCACCAGCATCGAATGTCGAAGAGCAATGGCAACGATGCCAACAGCCCATTAGATCAGCCGCAACTGATGTGCTAGGTTTCTCGCGCCCACCAGCAAGAAACCCCTGGTTTGATGAGGAATGCCGACAGATGCTCGCAGCCAAGAACGAGGCCTACAAGGCTAAGCTGCATGTGAAGACGATAGCTGCCATTGAGCTCTATAGGCAAAGAAGAAGGGAAGAACATCGGCTTTTCAGCAAGAAGAAAAAAGAGCAAGAAAAGCGCGCGATCGAGGATATAGAGAGGTGCCACTCCAGGGACGATGTTCGCAAGTTTTACCAAAGTGTAAAACGTCAAAGCCAAGGATACAAGGCTCGAACAGAATCCTGTCGAGATTAACAAGGAAATATTGTAGTTGAGACACAGTCGATGCTGAGGATATGGAAGAACCACTTCTGCAGACTGTTAAACGGCGATGACGAACAACATTCCGCTGTCAGGCAGAACGAACCATTCAATATTGGCAACGGCAGCGAAAACTGCCAACCACCCGACCTAAGTGAAGTGAGGATAGCTATATCTAAACTCAAGCTAAATAAGGCCGCCGGAAATGACGGCCTTCCCGCTGAGCTCTATAAGGCCGGCGGAGATGACTTGGTAAGTAACATCCACCAACTCATAAGCCAAATCTGGTCGGATGAAAATATGCCTGAAGAATGGAACCTCAGCATCGTTTGCCCGATCCACAAAAAAGGAGACCCTCTGAACTGCGCCAACTACAGAGGCATAAGTCTCCTCAACATCGCCTACAAGATCCTATCTGCCGTAATATGTGAAAGCCTGAAACCGTTTACCAACAACCTGATCAGCCCTTATCAGTGTCGTTTGAGGCCAGGAAAGTCCACAATCGATCAAATTTTCACACTTCGGCAGATCCTGGAAAAAACTCAAGAAGTCCAAATCGATGCCCACCAAATATTTATCGATTTCAAAGCCGCATACGACAGCATTTATAGAGACGAACTATACAGAGCCATGTCTAGTTTTGGTATACCGCCCAAACTCGTCCGTTTGTGTAGGATGACGATAGAGAATTCTCGCTGCTCCATCAGGGTCGGATACGACCTCACCGACACATTCGATACCAAAAAAGGATTTAGGCAAGGCGATGCGCTGTCATGTGACTTCTTTAATCTGATTCTTGAGAGGATTGTGCAAAACTCCAAAGCCAACACCAGAGGCACAATTTTCCAAAAGTCGGTGCAACTACTAGCATACGCTGACGATATTGACATCATTGGTAGGACTCAACGTGATGTCATAGCCACGTTTGCTAGTATAGAGAAGGAAGCGGCGAAAATGGGTTTAGCAGTAAATGAGGGTAAGACTAAGTATATGCTGTCATCACGAAACGACTCACAACATCGACGAATTGGACAGAACGTCAACATTGACAGATATAACTTTGAGGTAGTACGGGACTTTGTCTACCTCGGCTCCGCTATTAACTCTGACAACAACATCTCGTCAGAAATTAAACGAAGAATTACTCTTGCCAACCGCTGTTTCTTCGGGCTAAGAAGGCAATTTAGTAGTAAAGCCCTCACTCGAACTACTAAGGAGATCCTATATAAGACCCTGATCATCCCAGTCCTGCTCTACGGTGCTGAAGCATGGATCGTATCAAAAGCGGATGAAGAAATCCTTGGTCGATTCGAGAGAAAAATTCTTCGAAAAATCTTCGGTCCCGTTTGCGTTGACGGGCAATGGAGACGAAGATTTAACCATGAACTATACGAGCTGTACAGCGACATACCCCTGGTCAAAAAACTCCGCATTGGACGTTTAAGATGGCTAGGATATGTAGAACGAATTGACACCAATACTCCGGCTCGCAGAGTCTTCGATTCCCAGCCAGACGTCGGACGCAGTAGAGGAAGACCTCGCCTTAAGTGGCGCGCACAAGTGGAAACCGACCTCAACCAACTTGGAGTGCGCAACTGGAGGCAGTTAGCTAAGGACCGGGCTAATTGGAGAGGCATGTTGGTTGAGGCCCAGGTTCATTCCGGACTGTAGCGCCACTTAAGACAGAAACCAATAGCCTCGGAAAAGACTGATTTTATTGTTAACGACCCTGCTAAACACAAAAAAAGGACAACGACGTTTGTATCTGCACCTGGGATGTGAGAACATTGAACAGGAGAGGTGCAGTTGAACATTTAGCGAAAGCCCTAAGCTGCTACAAAGCAAACATTACTGCCATCCAGGAAATACGATGGAATGGACCGGGCAAAAAGGGAATGGTAAACTGTGACACGCTGGACTACTACGGGCCGCATTATAATGGGCAGAACAGCGACTATTCGAATGCGGATTTGTTATAAGTGCCTGACTCGGACGAATACCTTATTGCAGCCAAGGTAAGAATGCGGATATCCAACACGCCACAACAATCCAGAAATACTATGAAAAAATTTAATGTCGGAAGACTGCAATCGCAAAAGACCGCCAAGACCTTCGCACAACGCGTATCCCTTAACCTCTCGATTAACACCATACCACCAGCATCTAATGTCGAAGAACAATGGGAACGATGTCATCAGCCGCAACTGATGTGCTAGGTTTCTCGCGCCAACCAGCAAGAAAGCCTTCGTTTGATGAAGAATGAAGACAGATGCTCGCAGAATCAAGAGTCCTACAAGGCTAAGCTGCAGGTGGGGACGAGAGCTGCCATTAAGCTCTATAGGCAAAGTGGAAAAAAAGAAAGAAAAACGTGCGATCGAGGATAAAGGCAGGTGCCACTCTAGGAATGATGATTGCAAGTTCTACGAAAGTGGAAGAATCACTTCTGTAGACTGTTTAACGGGAATGATTAACAATCTCCCGCTGCCAGGCAGAACGGAGTATTCAATATTGGCGACGACAGCGAAAACTAACAATCACCCGACCTAAGTGAAGGTAGAAATATCCAAATGGCGGCGCTCCTCCTACCACCTATTAATCGATTTCAAAGACGCATACGACAGCATTTATAGAGACGTACTATACAGAGCCATGTCTAGTTTTCGTATACCGCTCAAACTCGTCCCTCTGTGCAGGATGACGATCGAGAATTCTAGTTGCCCATCAGGGCCGGAAATGAACTCACCGAAACCAAAAACGGATTTAGGCAAGGGACACACTGTCATGTGACTTTATAAATCTGATTCTGGAGAGGATTGTGCAAAACTCTCAAGCCAACGCCAGAGGCACAATCTTCCATAAATCGGTACAAATACTAGCATAAACCGACGAAATTGACACCATTGGTCGGACACAACGGAATGTCATAGCCACGTTTGCTAGTATAGAGAAGGAAGCGGCAAAAATGGGTTAAGCAGTAAATGAGGGTAAGACTAAGTATATGCTGTCAATACGAAAGGACACCCAACATCGCTAAGATGGCAATTCAGTAGTAAAGTGCTCACTCAAACTACTAAGGAGATCCTATACAAGACCCTGAAAATCCCCGTCCTGCTCTACGGCGCTGAAGCCAATGCGAACCATATCAAATGCGGATAAAGAAATTCTTAGTCATTCAAAAAGTCTACGTTTGCGTTGACGGGCTTTTGAAGACGAAGATTCAAACACAAACTAAACGAGCTGTACCCCTATTAAGCTTTAAGCTACCCCACCTCTACATTCAGAAGACCAATTTCCCGCATCTTTTCACGCAGAGAAGCCGGGGAGCAATGACTTTTGTCACCGGATCCATATCTATCTATGCGAATGATCCAAAAACCGGGGTAAGGTGTTATAAATCCAAATCTCTTAAAAAGCATATCTCGCCTCCCTGATTACTGTAATGTCTTACTGACCGAGATATTATTGAAACTGCTAAGACTCTGCATCGACCAGGCTATCAAACCGACAATATGTGAACTGAAAGCGTGGGTGTGACAGAAGATATTCGAGAGGTGGAGTACATTCCCCAGTTGTATAGCATCGAAGACACTGACAACCTGCTAAAGAGAAACAGGAAATGGAAATGCATCGTGGATACTCTTCACTTCCTGTACCACTGCCAGGGCCTAAGGCAATTTAGAAAAAAACTTGTTCCACGACCTGTCGTATCTACCCAAAATCTGTCTTTCTTTCTTTTGAAATTGAAACACCAATGGAGGAGCTACATAAACACGCGAACCTACAAAAATCAAAATGGGTGTACCTGTACATTGCCTGAATGCCTTGAGGAAAGACGAACCCTATTAGCAATATATCAACCTAACATAATCTTTAACACGAATATGATGAGCATTTCATTTGAGATGGCTAGGACGTGTAGAGTGAGTGTCCAGGTCCATCCTAGCTTTGAATTTATTACTGTCAATGGTGCAAGGCGATTTATTCGCTGGTTTCATTGGTTTCATAATCAATTTTGTATGTCGTCACACCATTGCCACCAGGAGCCCATTCTATGTCAACAAGAAGAACTTGGTCCAATAGCGTTAGATACTAACAACCGAGCCGTACATCGACTATAGTTGTTTGTATGCCTTAACGCATTAGCTGATGTCGTAGAGGCTGAAAACATGAATAGTGTGTGATCTTTGTCATGCGGCAAAGATAATAGCAACCTGGATATATCGTCATTATATAAGGTTGCTGCAAGTGCCGACGCCCGTCAAATAAAATCTGAACGCCAAAAGTTGTGACCTCAATAGGATCCTCCCTAATCGAACCAACTTATCTGACGATCTAATGAATAAGACGCACCGCGACAAGTAAACGAACTTGGTAACACCACCCAACCATACTAAATCACTTTATTAATGCCATCCTAAGCTCTCAGGTGTCCCCTTCCCCACAAGTATTGTTTGCCTCCTTATCACCTCAATAACCGACAAAGAAATGAACTAAGCGCGACGCACAGATCCGATCCCGTCATTTTAAAACGTCCGTTCGGACCGCTCTACCACTTTATCTAAGTGTGTCACTTGAACATATCTATCTAGCGCAATCATAAAAGTGCATTTCAAAACATTAAAATGGAAAACAAATCAGCTGATAAGAAAGCACTTACCCTTAGCAGCCAGGTCAGCACGCTCTCCCGATAGGGAACAAAGTTGGACTTGTTCTTCGAGTCTGCCAGCTTAGAAATCACTTTTCCAAGGGTCAGCAAACTCTTGTTGATACTAACTCCTTCGCGAACTCGATCGCCATTCGATCCGTTGTGAGTAATCCGTTCACTGCCAGCCAAGTCGACCAGACTTATCTTGCTTCTGCGCGTCTGCTTGACCTTTCCATCTTCGCCGTCTCCATCGCTCGCATCAGGCTCAGATAAGTTCAAAACAATATTGAATATGGAGTGTGATCTGGAACTCTTGTCGTTCATTCCTGTGGCCGCTGTAGCACGTTGACTGTTGCCCACAGTCAGCCAGTTGCGCAGAGCGGTGTACGATTCCACCGGTTGGATGCTCAAGTCGACTACATACGGGCCCCAGATTGGGTGCTCGCGCACTTTCAGTGCGTTCTTGTGCGTACTGCTGCAGGTGTTCGACTCTGTGTTGCCGCCAGACACGCAAAGTAGATCGTGAATCTTTTCGTTGTAGATCTCGAAGTAGCTAACCTCGATCTCGGCGTGAATTGTATCTTTTGAGACTTCTATGCGTCGGAATAGTTCGTGACAAAAACGGGGAATAATGCCTGCCTCTGTGTTGGTAGCGATGTCATCACTGTCATCTACCTCGATACCCATCATGCTGTAGCTCTTGCCTGAGCCAGTCTGTCCGTATGCGAATAGGCATGCATTGTAGCCCTCAAACGCTCGGTCTATAAGTGCCATTCCAGTGCCTTCAAAAACAGCTTCTTGATTGGCATAATCACTGCTGTCTACATCGCATGAGTAGAATGCCTGATCATATTGAAAACTGTGACTCACCCCAGCCGAGTTGTCGGCTGTTGTTCCTGTATAGACTGTAACTTCATTGCCTGATACTTGGACTATGTTAGTCACTCCCGGATTCGTGCACTCCTGTGCATTGAGTGGTCTTACACGAACAGCAACAGTAAGATTGCTTATTTCGACATCTTTCATTGATTTTGACAGTAATCCAGAGCTCTCCATAAGGGACTTTTCTGACCGACGCGACGAGTTCAGTGTTTTAATGGAACAATCTGGAGTGCTCGTGGAATGATGTTTAGCCGCACTTCGGGGTGTTGCGAAAGCACTTTGTGGAGTGTTTTTGCTGGATCTATACAGAGAGGATGGTGTATAACATGCATTAAGTGCCGTGCATGTCCTTGGTTTATATTTTTGGGTTGAAGCAGGAGTTTTTGCTGCTGACGTGGGCAAGAATGGCGTGCTGGATATAGCATTTTGGTCATTTGGTAAATTATCAGTCGGTTTCGATGAAAAAAGTGGGCGCGCAATTCGTTTGTGCAATGAATTTGGTGTTGAAACACTTTTTGGAGCACTTCCCTGCAGTAATTTGTTGATTCGTGCATTCACTGGAGTGCTTTTTGATGACATATTTAGCTCACTTGATGAGGAATACAAGGGATATATCCAAACAAAAGTATTCGCACTTAAATAGAAAAGAAATAACAAATAAAACAATCACGTCCGTTTATATTTTCGATTTTTCGTTTAAATTTGCTCCGGCGGTTGCATACAAATGTCATGTGTGCAGTAGCTGAATGTAACTTGTGCTTAATTTGAAAACCCGCGTCGGTATTGTAGTGCCAATCTTGCACCAGAGTTACACTTTAATATTGTAGTTTATAAAATGTTAAACAATCCTTATTTCGATGCAAAATAAATCCAAAAAATATTCAAAGGAGAAACCGGTAATTTTTTCCTAATTTTCAGAAATTGAAATTTGTTCAATTCTTTTAATACATTTCGTTAAAAAAGTATCCGGTTCCTAAGGTGAGGAATCACGTTGTACATATTTATGGATTTTTTGCAGATTAAAGGAATTCATGGAAACTCAATTTTGAACAAATATAAGATACAAGAGGACCAGTCGATTGTTGGGGTCTGTTAAGGTAATTTTTCAGATTTATTCCGAGCGATATGTGTTTATGTTGGGATGACATTATGTATTTTCTTTTTTTTATAATGACCTATGTGTTAGGTTACTGTTTTATTGTTTGGTCTAGTTACAACGACAAACTGTTAATTGTTAAGTTTATGTTTATTTATGTTTTTGGTCTAGTTACAACGACAAACTGTTAATTGTTAAGTTTATGTTTATTTATTTTTTTTGGTCTAGTTACAACGACCAGTCTAGTACATCGACGAACTCTTTCTGATTTTAAAAATGTTCTGTTCTGCCTTGGCGCATTATCTTGAAGAGGATAAATGACACCTTTGTGAACGCTGGCTCTGACCAGTTCACACAAGGGTAAGATATATGAAACGCATTTGTCATTAGAATGCATAGGTATGTCATTTAATATGTGTGATCGTGGGAAGGAAATATGCGAGTGCGCGAAAATTGCTTGTTATGCAAATATGCGTATGCAACATATGCTTTCTCCCAACTAACAATTATTCTTCTATAAGGTACAAATATTTAATTCCCACAAGCAATTATTTCTATAGGCCTTATATAGTACTTGTGCGCGGATGTTGAGCATTTTGGCAGTCGATTGTTTGGGTTGTTTGGCTTGTTTAAGACATTATGCAGGAAAATTCACAAGCATAACCGAAATTATGATGGCGTAACTTCTGTAAGGTTGTTTTTTAAAGCTTCCGGAGATGTGTCTACATGTACCATAAGTTAAGTTGTTTCGGTAGAACTTTGCACGAAGTTAATCCGAAGCATAGCATGTATAGAGCTTACGAATGAAGGCTTAAAATTGCTAAGGTTAAAAGATCGGGACAAGGTGTAAGGATTGAAAAAAAAAAGGTGAAAAGATCGGGAACCTACCGGAGAATGAGTCAACACGATTCAAGTACTGCGTTGTATTTATTCGTCTTTCATGTTCGAGGGTGCAGCCTAGTGGACTACATTGTGAGAGAACGCGAGTTCGAATGGGGCTGCGCACACGAGTATGCTTCAACCGTAGTCATTATGGTTACTTTCCAAACACACGGGAATATGTTCAACCGGTTGAATTTTGTGTAATATACCAAACATTATATGTATGTGTAATTCGATTAACACCGAACTAGCCGCCGTATTTTTTTTTTTAATACCACAACTGTCAGAAACGCATGCATGTGTTGGTAGATTCAACCTCTTCAACCACTTAATTTTGGGTGAAAAATTGCTATCCATTGCCTCTCAAACTGTGCTCCCTCCTCACCCGTCCCACCAACAAACATGACGTTCAACCGGTTGAAGCATACTCGTGTGCGCAGGCCCATTCCCAGTAAGATGAGAGTTTTTATATAATTAATTGCATTGAATTCCATACTTTCATAATAACGAATTGGGTTTTAATAATTATAAGAGATTGAAATTGAAATTAATAAAGGTAAATAATATAAGAAAATAATAAAAATAATGTTATATTTCAACTTCGATAAGGCTTGCAAGTATTTTCGGAATGACTTTTTGCGAAGCCTATAATTTGCTTCTGTATGGCCTTTTATAAAGCTTTTTTTAAGACTTATTAGAAGTATTTAAAGAAGTCTTATAGAAGTAAATAGCTTCCCAAAAGTGCGCCAAATGTTTTCCCATAAGACTTCCTACAAGTAATATTGCTGGAGGGGAAATAGCTTCGATAGTGCTTTATCGAAGCGAAATTGTTAGTTGGGCTATCAACATCTGTGATGGAAAATGATAGAATCGAGAACTCTTTCCCTGGGCCCTCATTTCGTGATTATCGTTTGACGATAACATTTCTACGGTACTTATCGCATCACATATGTCGGCGATATCACTCTATTTGCTTCACTTAAACAATAATCGTCAAATCACAGACGATTATTGAGGGATTGCTCATAAGGTCTCGACTACTGTCGGAGTGATAATCGTTTTCAAAGTTACGAAATGACCCCCCTGGATATTTCCGCTTTGGCACAAGGCTTTTCTAGCTAAATTGACAGCATTCGGACTTCCTCAAATACGGTGCTGCTGATCTTTGCAAGTAGTTGTGGACGGCGTTTCTGCAGATAGATTCTCTATAAACGCTGGGCTATCGTAAGAAGAAATTTTTTACCCACTCTATTTCTGCTACACATTCATGATCTTATGCGAACAACTAATAATTCGATTTTTAGTTTTGCAGTTAATAGTACTCTAATAATTCAAACGACACTCTATTACTGCACACCAGCAGAAATGCGAACAAATCTGTTTTATAGACGAAGACTTACAAAAGATTATACAAAGGGGAACGGAAAACCTACTTCATTTCAACTCAAAGAAGAAAGCATCGTATTTACAAGAAAGAACAAGTTCATAGTTCCGCAAATCGAAATGGAATACAGTTCTTAAATCAAAAGAACCAATGCATACTAGGCAACACAATTGGATCAGATGTATCATGGAACTAAGAAGTAACATTTTTTAGATAAAAGCTATATTACACAGCCCAGGTTCTTCTCTATATGAAGCTTAAACACGAAAAGGTCTTGAATATTGTTCTCATGTTTGGATGTTAGAACCGCAACATACGATGAACATACTGGACCTTATTCAAAGGTGTGTAATACGCCTTATAAAGGGTGATCCATTTCGAGGTTCCCTACTTTTTTAAAGAAAAAAACACAGAAAATTCAAATTTAATGGAGAATGTTTATTATCATTTGAAAGAACATTCTTTGGCATTTATTTTTTGAAGATTATGTCTATCAAATGTTGGCCGTTGCTACGTCGCAGATGGTCCATCCGTTGAGTCCAATTTTCGATCACTCGTTCGAGCATTTCGACTGGTAACTGGCGAATGACACGCGTGATGTTTTCCTCCAAGGCCTGAATTGAAGCGGGTTTGTCGGCATAAGCTTTTGACTTTACATATCCCCACAGGAAAAAGTCTAACGGTGTGATATCACACGATCTTGGTGGCCAATCGACCGGCCCAAAACGTGAAATTATGTGCTCACCGAAATGTTCTCTCAATAAGTCCATTGATTGATGCGATGTGTGGGAAGTGGCGCCGTCTTGCTGAAACCAAATGTCGCCGAGATCACGAGCTTCAATTTCAGGCATCAAATAGTCGGTTATCATGGCACGATAACGGTCGCCATTGACGGTCGCCATTGACGGTTACGTTCGCACCGGCATAATTTTTAAAGAAATATGGACCGATGATTCCACCGGCCCAAAAACCACACCAAACCGTTGGACGTGGTCTATTCGGTCGAATATTATCCAATAATGAATGTTGGGTCTCAAAATGGGTGATGGTGTTGCGAATAGTACGCTCAGTAGGCCGATTATGTTGACCATAAGTTGAGCGAAGTGCACGAAACACATTCCTCACAGAACGTGAATTTTCATAATAAATTTGTAAACGTTGTTCACGCGTAAGTCTTTCCATTATGAAATGCCAAACAATACTACACAAAAATAACATGACAGCATGACACGACTCACACGTGATCTGTCAAAAAAGGCTATTGAAAAAAGTATCTCTACTTGGATCACCCGTTAGATGTTTTTTCCTTACTTCAAAGCTGCAACCTTTGGCACAGCGAAGACTTTTGTAGGATATCCCCCTCTCTTAATTACAGATATTATAGCGGAAGAGCTTAAAGCAATCAACCCAAAAATCTTTGCATTTAAACGACCGACAAGGCTGGCAGTTTTAGCTTATAGACACGCTACGCTGCCCATCTAACAACGATACAAATAATGCAATACCATTTTTTTTTGTGTTACAGAACAATCAAACAATGGAACAAACTTCCAAAAGACGTATTTTCACCGATATACAATCTAAAACAGTGGATGATCAGAGTCAATAAACATCTGCAAAATAACTTTGACATGTCGACTAGGTAAAAGTTTACAGTCTTTCCTTGCATTCAATAGTCAATGGTGACCCTACCCTACCGACACCGGTATAATGACACTCACATACACCAACTGTCAATCTCCCTCAAACTGATAACAGCAAAAATCATCTGCCTCTCGTTTTCTCCAATCACCACCACCGCAATGCATCTCACTCACTTATCAACGCGATTATCAAACGTCGTGTTGGACCAACAGCTATTGACATTTGGCTGGATTTTGTTTAGGAAACTGTGACGTGTACAAAAGTTGTTCAAACATCGTATAGAATAAGTAAAACCGGTAGTAAATCACAGAATTAGTGCGCTTGCCATCATGGGAACACCAACAAATCGTCCAGAAATGAAGACTATACCTGAAAATAGCAACAAGTTTAGACGCAATGTAGCGCTCGGAATGATGCTTCTAATTGTGTTCCTATCACTGCCGGCAATCTGTAAGTCTCACGGCGATAGCAATCCAAGTTTCAAGTATTCCCGTGAAGCCAATGAGAACTTTGATAAGAACACTGCTAAAGGGCATTCGCATGACCATCACGATCACGAACATGATCATCATCACCATCATCATGACCATCATGATCACGGACACGACCACCATGATCACGGACATGACCACCATGATCACGGACACGACCACCATCATCATGAAGATGTGAAAGCGGAGAAAATTCCTCTAGGCAAGTACACCCACGCGCTATACCATTCACCGGTTTCTCTAATAAATTTTTATTTCTTTAGACATGAAATCTATTTGGATACATTCGATTGGTTCAACCCTTCTCATCAGTGCTGCTCCATTTGTGCTTCTTTATATTATTCCCCTGGACAATAGTGAAGCGATGCGACCACGTCTTAAAGTTCTCTTGGCGTTCGCTTCTGGTGGCCTTCTTGGAGACGCTTTCCTTCACTTGATTCCTCATGCCACACATCCACATACGCATGGCGAGCACGGCCATGATGATCACCACCACCACGATCACCATCATGATCATGGTGATGAAGGACATTCTCACTCACACGACATGACTATCGGCCTTTGGGTATTGGGTGGAATCATCGCCTTCCTCGCTGTTGAGAAACTGGTTCGCCTAATCAAGGGAGGACACGGCCACAGCCATGGACAAGATGCTCCAGTTAAAAAATCCAAACCAGCAGAGAAAACCAAATCTGAGGAAAAATCAAAGAAATCCTCCAAAGATGCAGCTCCTAAGAAGGCCGTTAAAAAAGTAGAAGAGAAGGAAGGTGAAGTAGAAATCGCCGGCTACCTCAACCTGGCTGCTGACTTTGCCCACAACTTCACCGATGGCCTTGCAATTGGAGCTTCCTACCTCGCTGGCAATAGTATTGGCATCATCACCACAATCACAATTCTCTTGCACGAAGTACCTCATGAGATCGGTGACTTTGCGATTCTCATCAAGTCTGGCTGCTCTAAACGCAAAGCAATGCTTCTGCAGTTGGTGACAGCTCTTGGTGCACTTGCTGGCACTGCGTTAGCTCTGATTGGTGCTGGTGGCGATGATGTTGCAGCCACCTGGGTTCTTCCATTCACCGCTGGTGGCTTTATTTACATTGCAACCGTGAGTGTGTTGCCCGAACTGCTGGAGGAGTCCACCAAACTTGGCCAATCACTTAAGGAGATCTCAGCGCTACTCGCTGGCGTTGGCCTCATGGTGTTCATTGCCAACTTTGAATAAGTCGCAGATAGCTGCGTGTGTAAGATAAGATAACTTTAGCAAGGTAGCAGCGAAATAACTGAGGACGAGTCACATTACTGCCGATTGACGGCAGCCGATAACAGTCAATCAGTGGTATTAACATTCTGAGCAGCGGGTATCTTTTATCTTTCATATCATGTATCTTGTGGTGCCGGGTCTGATTAGAACGACAGATTAATGTTTGCAATTGTTGTTTAGAGCTGCTGAGAAGAGTTGTATAGAAATTAATTTATTCGATTGTCATTATTTTTGTACTAAATAAAAGTTTACTCCTACCTCGACGGAATGCTGTGGTGTTTGAGAACGCGCTAATCATATTCATGAATATTGAGGATTCGTGGTTTGTTTTCATGTGCAGCCTTCGTGGTGCAGATGAAACGCTACCTATTGTCAGTCAAACAAATGGTAGTTAAGAGGATAGGCAATGATGCGGGAAAATAAGGTCACAAGCAAGGTGGTGGTGTATCTATGGTTAATATTATGATGATACACCGCCGCGTTCGGTCGGAACATGTGTGGCGTGGGGGGGCGAAAAACCATTATTCATTCTAGTCGAACTTCTAATAACACCCATTATCCAAAGAACGCCTACATTAGCTTGAGGTATTGCACTCTTTCTTCGCCCTTTGATAAGGAAACCACATATTTTCATCAGTAGGTGTAGACTAAAATGTCTACGCCAAGTTTCTCAATGGTTTGGAGACACATCATCCGAAGAAATTTCTTTGGGGACTCTCAAGATGTTGTTTAGCTCTGGATTCCAACAATTCAAAAATATTGTTCGCTTCTGAGCAACCTAAGAGTTCCTCTTTGGAATACAATTTAAAATATAAACGACATACACCCCGTGTGGAGCTGCTAGTCTCTCATCGGAAGCATCCTTAGGAGTCGGATAGAGGAATCTTATGCAGATATGCGGGGTAGGAAATAAAATAGCACTCGTGGATAACTACAAATACAAATTTTTGGCGCAACAGGCTCGTTAGTACCCAGGGCCTAGCTTTCTCACAACCATTCATGTGTGCGTGTGTACTTCTTGCACGATGGCGGGACCTCGGGCGGGACCTCCTGTTTTATGCCGACTCCGAACGGCTAAGTTGAGATAAGCTATTCTTGACAATTGATACTACTCGGATGATTTGTCAGATCATCACGAGAGGAGGGCCAGTGAAAAATCATTTAGGTGTTGCTACGGCTGGGAATCGAACCCAGACCTCCTGCGCGGCAGTTCATCGCACTAACCATCGCGCCACTGAGCCCCCTACTCGTGGATAACTACCCTATCAAAAAACCTCCCCAGATGGTAGCGCAAGAAGTCCCAAGATATAGTATACGATGGCGTCTGCAGTCCCAGTTTGGATGGACAAGTAAACAACCATTTGATCTGCTCTGGCATATTCGGACAAGTCATCTAGGAATCTCAAAGGTTGTTTGAGTTTGTGGCGGAAGAGCTAAGAGGACAGCGGTAGCGCTCAATCACGTCGTGGATACTGATAGTCCCATGTCCTAGGGGTATCTAATAAATTGTGGATGGACCTCCAGGTTGGGGTTGTGCTTTGGGTTAAAAATTGTGTTGTTAAGAAGCAACGAAGAGCATCGGTTCACGACCATGTTTAGCGAAAAATGGACAAAGGCGACTGTATCTCCACCTGGAATGTGGGAACATTAAACAGGAGAGGTGCAGGCGAACAACTAGAGGAAGCCCTAAGCTGCTTAAAAGCGTACATTACTGCCATCCAGGAAATACGATGGGCTGGGCTTAAAGCTGATGAAAAACTGACATCTACGATGGACCGTGTTATATTGAGCAGAAACAGCGACTATTCGGATGTAAATTTGGTATAAGTGCCAGAATTAGGCAAGAAGTCTTATGTTTTCAAGACATTTGCTAACGCATTGTAACAATTCGCATCAGGCCCAAATACGCTTACTTAGCCTTATATGCGCTCACGCCCCGACTGAGGTAAAAGATGATCTAGCGCAAGACTGCTTCTACGAGCTCCTTGACAAAACTTATGAGCGACTTCCGAAGTACGATGTTTAAATCGTGCTGGGAGATTTTAACGCAAAGGTAGGAAGAGAAGACATCTTTAGCAGTAATGCCGAAAAACAAGCCTACGCGGCAAAACGTCTACCAACGGACTTAGGCTAGTTGACTTCGCTTAGCTATTATAGCCAGCACACGGTTTTCCCACCTAGATATCCATAAGGAGACATGGCGGTCTCCAGATCAACGAACGGTGAACGAAATTGATCACATTGCAATAGTGGTACACACTATTTTGATCGTCCGAACATTCCGAGGGGCTAATATCGACTCGGACCACTACCTTGTTACAGCCAAGGTTAGAATGCGGATATCCACCACGCCACAACATATCAGAAATACTGTCAAAAAAATTAATGTCGAAAGGCTGCAATCGCAAGAGACTGCCAAGTCCTTCGCAGAACCTCTCGATTAACAGCACATCAACAAGCCATTAGATCACCTGCAACTGATATATGTGATAGGTTTCTTGCGCCCACCAGCAAGAAACCCTTGGTTTGATTAAGAATGCGACAAATGCTCGTAACCAAGAACGAGGCCTACACGGCTAAGTGGCAGGTTAAGACGAGCTCTATAGACAAAGATATAGAGGTGCCACTTCAGGAATGATGTTCGCAAGTCTTACCGAAATGTAAAACGTCAGCACCAAGTATACAAGGCTCGAACAGAATCCTGTCGAGATGAACAAGCAAATATCGCAGTTGAGACACCGTCGATGCTGAGGATATGAAATACTCTTTTGCAGACTGTTAAACGGTGATGACGAAAAACTCCGCTGTCAGGCACAACGGATTATTTAATATTGGCTACAACAGCGAAAACTGCCAACCACCCGACCTAAGTGAAGTGAGGATAGCAATATCTAAACTCAAGTTAAATAAGGCTGCCGGAAATAAAGGCTTTCCAGCCGAGCTTTATAAAACCGCCGGAGATGACTTGGTAAGTAACATTCAGCAACTCATAAGCCAAATTTGGTCCGATGAAAGTATTCCTGAAGAATGGAACCTCAATATCGTTTGCCCCTTCCACAATAAAGGAGACCTTCTGAACTGCTCCAACTACAGAGGCATAAGTATTTTCAACATCGTATACAAGATCCTATCCTGGCCTAAAACCACACTGATAAGGGCCGATGAGGTTGTTGGTAAACGGTTTCAGGCGTTCACATATTACGGCAGATAGGATCTTGTAGGCGATGTTGAGTAGACTTATGCCTCTGTAGTTGGCGCAGTTCAGAGGGTCTCCTATTTTGTAGATCGGGCAAACGATGCTCAGGTTCCATTCTTCAGACCGACCAGATTTGGCTTATGAGTTGGTGGATGTTACTTACCAAGTCATCTCCACCAGCTTTATAAAGCTCAGCGGGAAGGCCGTCATTTCCGGCGGCCTTATTAAGCTTGAGTTTAGATATTGCTATCCTCACTTCACTTAGGTCGGGTGGTTGGCAGTTTTCGCTGTCGTTGCGAATATTAAATGGTTCGTTCTGCCTGACAGCGGAATGTTGTTCGTCATCGCCGTTTAACAGTCTTCAGAAGTGGTTCTTCCATATCTTCAGCATCGACTGTGTCTGAACTACGATACTTCCTTGTTCATCTCGACAGGATTCTGTTCGAGCCTTGTATCCTTAGCTTTGACGTTTTACACTTTGGTAAAACTTGCAAACATCGTTCCTGGAGTGGCACCTCTCTATATCCTCGATCGCGCGCTCTTCTTGCTCTTTTTTCTTCTTTCTGAAAAGCCGATCTTTGCCTATAGAGCTCAATGGCAGCTCTCGTCTTCACCTGCAGCTTAGCCTTGTAGGCCTCGTTCTTGGCTGCGAGCATCTGTCGGCATTCCTCATCAAACCAGGGCTTTCTTGCTGGTGGCCGAGAGAAAACTAGCAGTTCAGTTGCGGCTGATCTAATGGCTTCGTTGCCATTGTTCTTCGACATTAGATGCTGGTGGTGTGTTGTAAGTCGAGAGGTTAAGGGATACGCGTTGCGCGAAGGTCTTGGCGGCCTCTGGCGATTGCAGTCTTTCGCCATTAAATTTGTTCACAGTATTTCTGTTTTTTTTGTGGCGTGATTGATATCCGCATCCTTACCTTGGCTACAACAAGGTAGTGGTCCGAGTCGATGTTAGCCCCTCGGAATGTTCGGACATCCAAAATACTGGATGCGTGCCTCTTGTCTATCGCAATGTGATCAATTTGGTTGACTGTTCGTTGATCTGGAGAATGTCATGTCCCCTTATGGATATCGAGGTAAGGAAACCGTGTGCTGGCTACACTGGCATTTCGTTCCGTAGCGAAGTCAATTAGCCTAAGTTCGTTACCAGACGTGTTGTCGTGTAGGCTATATTTTCTGACAGTACTGCTAAATATGTCTTCTCTTCCTACCTTTGCGTTAAAATCTCACAGCATGATTTTAGCATCGTACTTTGGTAGTCGCTCATAGGTTTTGTCGAGGAGCTCGTAGAAGCAATCCTTAGTTATATCATCTTTTTCCTCCGTTGGAGCATGAGCGCATATAAGGCATCCAAATAGTCGCTGTTTCTGCTCACTACAACACGGTCCATAGTAGATGTCACAGTTTTTCATCCTCTTTTCGCCCGGCCCATCTCATCGTATTTCCTGGATGGCAGTAATGTCTGCTTTGTAGCAGTTTAGGGCTTCCTCTAGTTGTTCGCCTGCACCTCTCGTGTTTAATGTTCTCACATTCCAGGTGCAGATACGAACGTCGTTGTCCTTTTTTCGTTTAGCATGGCCGTCAACAATAACATCAGTCCTTTCCGAGGCTATTGGTTGCTTCGTAACATAATCATTTTTCCGTGGATGGGTAGTTAACCCAAAGCACAACCCCCAACCTGGAGGGCCAGGCCCTTGTTTTGACCCTAGGACAGCGGGCCGGAAAAAATTACCGATGTAGCCCATTTTGGGATGTGAGCGCTATTGTTGACCCATTGGGGGTTCCTCCGCCACCAACTCTTTTCCAATACCCTGGCTCAATATTGGAAATCACTATAGACCTGGTGTTCAAATATGTCGAAGCAGCTCATATAGGGAGTTCACTATCAGTTGAATCAAACTGGAGCTGTAGGTGCCACCTTTGACTCCACCTAGGGAATTCCTCCGCTGCCGCCTGAGAGTGAGTGCCTTAGTGAGAGATTTCCAACAGCCCACGAAAAAAAAGCAATCAAACGAAGAATTTCTCTTCCCAACCGCTGTTTTATCGGTTCGGTCTAATGAACACACTCATTCTGCAGAACGTGTGTAGGCAGGCCTGCTTAAGTACAATTTTAAGTAGTCAATGAATGATCATTACCCCCCGAGCTTTCTGCAGTCAAAAAAATATGGATGCACAATCTGCCAGACGCTAATGACATTTATGACCATATTTTCTGCAATTCCTCTGGGTTTGTTCGATAAAAAATCTGACTTTACGAACACATCCAACGCAGATCATAGTTAGGCAGACGTTTTTGAAAACAGCCAAAGATTCAATAGGCAATATTTGAAACTGACCTAAACCAACTTAAAGTGCGCAACAGGAGACAGGTTCATTCCGGACTGTAACGCCACTTAAGTAACTAAATGTTCCTCACGTCTTCTGCAATTGTAGTAGGTACAATCGTTCATTTTTGTTTGTATAGATTTATTTTGAAACACGATATTAATTTTACTTAGCATCATATGGATAAAATTGGACGTACGTTACATTTAGGTACACAAACAAACAAATTTTGTAAATACTAAATCAACACACGTAGACTTTAATTAAAAAACAAAACATCAATTCCTTGTGTCCATTTAAACCCACCTAGCCTTTGGTGGCCTTCTTTATTTCGTCCAAACAGTAGCTGGCTTGCTCAATGGAGTCGTCATCTTTGAGTTTCTTTCCGATCCTATACGCATAGGAACAGGTCGTTTTCGCTTGTTGGAGTAAACCATCCTTAAGGTATACTAAGCCCAAATTGGCATGCAGTAAACCTTCGGTCGTAGCATCAGGAATTTCCTTCAAAAGTTCCAATGCTTTCAACAAGTACTCCTTAGCTGATTTTGTATCATCAAGCTGGAAATACAAAATTTGATCATTTAATTTTTAGATTCAATTGCAGTCCTACCCCTAAAGCTGCAACACTCAAGTTGTTAAGAATTGGCACAAGTTCTGAATATGTTGATCCGTAGCGTTCATAAAAGATATCATAAGATTCCTGGAAAAACTTTTTCGCCTCAGTGTATTTCAGTTCGTCTATCAGCATTTGGCCATACCTGAAAGGATATGCGTATTAACTGTTAGTAAATATTAGTAACGGACTATGTCTACCTCGCCTTATTGTTAAAGCCCTTACTACTACTTAGAATTCTACCGTTCTAGGCCTTCAAAAAGATTGTATAACCTACCCCATAGCATATGCAATATAAACATATGAGAAGGCTACAATCCGCTGTGCGGATCGTTGAATATCCTTAAAATTAATATCCTAAAAATGTAGACTAGTGATGGTGATGAAATACAGAAAAGACATTGTAGCAACATAGTTCAGACAGATTACGAAAACCTTATGTGGTTCGACAAAAAACAACGTATTTCTATTGCTAATCCCTTGGGATGGGGTTTTTGTCAGAAAACGCCCCCAAAAATATTAGATATTGAACTCAATAGAATGGTTTCATATATACGGTATGCCATCAGTTGATGACCAATTATCCTTTTTTCAAAATAATATTAATTATCTTTTCAATTTTCATGTTCCACTTAAAATTAATTCATCTCAAAATAAAGATCACTCTTGGCTCAATAACAAAATTAAGACTTTGATTCGTGACCGTAACCTAGCGTATAAACGTTGGGTTCTATATAGACTTGACGTATTGTACAATTTATACAAAGTCTTAAGAAATAGGGTAGTTTGCGAAATACGTTTATCAAATACGTTTATCCAATACTCGACTCTTCCCTTGCTACAGAAAAACTCTGGAAAAATCTTAGAGATATCGGGGTGGGGAAACAAAGCCACACGCCGATATTTACTGACTTCAATGAACTTAAAATTAAATTTACATCATTAAATTCTTCAGATTCTGTAAATCAAATCACTGAGTCACAATCATCAGAAGTCACGACGAATGCCTGGGAGACTACTACAGGTTTTTATTTCGCGACCGTAGACGAAAAGGATGTATTGGATAGTATTTTGTCAATTAAGTCCAACTCCGTTGGAATTGCTGACATAAATCCGGTATTTTTGAAAGCCATACTGCCATTCGTACTGAAATATGTAACATATAACGGGTGATCCATTTCGAGGTTCCCAACTTTTTTAAAGAAAAAAACACAGAAAATTCAAATTTAATGGAGAATGTTTATTATCATTTGAAAGAACATTCTTTGGCATTTATTTTTTGAAGATTATGTCTATCAAATGTTGGCCGTTGCTACGTCGCAGATGGTCCATCCGTTGAGTCCAATTTTCGATCACTCGTTCGAGCATTTCGACTGGTAACTGGCGAATGACACGCGTGATGTTTTCCTCCAAGGCCTGAATTGAAGCGGGTTTGTCGGCATAAGCTTTTGACTTTACATATCACCACAGGAAAAAGTCTAACGGTGTGATATCACACGATCTTGGTGGCCAATCGACCGGCCCAAAACGTGAAATTATGTGCTCACCGAAATGTTCTCTCAATAAGTCCATTGATTGATGCGATGTGTGGGATGTGGCGCCGTCTTGCTGAAACCAAATGTCGCCGAGATCACGAGCTTCAATTTCAGGCATCAAATAGTCGGTTATCATGGCACGATAACGGTCGCCATTGACGGTTACGTTCGCACCGGCATAATTTTTAAAGAAATATGGACCGATGATTCCACCGGCCCACAAACAACACCAAACCGTTGTTTTTTCTGGATGAAGTGGCAGTTCTTCAATCTCTTCAGGTTGCTCTTCGTCCCAAATGCGGCAATTTTGTTTGTTTACATACCCATTGAGCCAGAAATGGGCCTCATCGCTAAACAAAATTTGCCTCGAAAACGTCGGATCTTCTTGGAACTTTTCAAGACCCCATAGAGCGAAGCGATGTCGCTTGGGAAGGTCGAGCGGCTTCAGTTGTTGCACACGCTGTATTTTGTACGCTTTCAATTTAAGATCTTGACGTAAAATGCGCCAAGTCGTTCCATACGTCAGTCCGAGTTGCTGCGAACTGCGCCGAATCGACTCTCTACGGTCTTCGTGTACACTCTCAGCTACGGCCGCTATATTTTCTTCACAGCGTGCTGGACGTGGTCTATTCGGTCGAATATTATCAAATAATGAATGCTGGGTCTCAAAATGGGTGATGGTGTTGCGAATAGTACGCTCAGTAGGCCGATTATGTTGACCATAAGTTGAGCGAAGTGCACGAAACACATTCCTCACAGAACGTGAATTTTCATAATAAAGTTGAACAATTTGTAAACGTTGTTCACGCGTAAGTCTTTCCATTATGAAATGCCAAACAATACTAAACAAAAATAACATGACAGCATGACACGACTCACACGTGATCTGTCAAAAAAGGCTATTGAAAAAAGTATCTCTACTTGGATCACCCTTTATAATCAATAATATTTTTATGACCAGTGTCTTTCCTTCAGCCTGGAAACAAGCCAAAATCTTACCAATCCCTAAGAATCAAGCCTGTGAAGACTTTCGTCCTATAGCCACCTTACCGTTTCTGTCAAAAGTTCTGGAACGGCTCATGAACCATCAAATACGAACTTTCCTCAATGTAAACAAAATGGTATGTCCCAATCAGTCAGGTTTTCGTCCTAAGCATAGCTGCACGACTGCCCTAATTGGGGTTGTTGAAGACATTAGGCAAGCTGTAGATGATGGTAAAGTAACAATTCTTACACTCTTAGATTTTTCAAAAGCATTTGACACAGTCAATCACATTATACTTTATGATAAACTTAAAACCCAATATAATTTCTCATCGTCGTCTGCAAATTTAGTTCTTTCCTATTTAACAAAAAGATCACAGGCAGTTTTTGCTAATGGATCAATGTCTTCTTTCCTTCCCTTACAAAGGGGCATTCCTCAGGGCTCGATTTTGGGGCCTTTATTATTTACGATGTACATTAACGACCTTCCTTCATGTTTACTTAATTCAAAAATGCAAATGTATGCTGATGATGTGCAGCTGTACAATAGTTTTCCATTGGGTCTTCTTGAGAGCTCACGAGGTTAACGAAGATCTGCACAAAATTGTTTCCTGGTCCCGCAAAAACGGTCTTTGCTTAAATCCGAAGAAATCAAAGTGCTTAATTATATCCCGGACTCCCGTAGACAACTCATATTTTCCGAAAATTTATCTAAATAACACAGTCATAGAGTTCGTTAAATATGCAAAAAATCTTGGATTAACCTTCAATACGACACTGACATGGGACAACCACATCAGACTTACATAAGGAAGAGTATATGGAGGTCTTCGTATGTTATGGGCCTCACATCATATTACACCTGTAAAAACTCGTCTCATGTTAGCTAAAACCTTATTAGTTCCGCTTATTCTTTTCTGTTGTGAGATATTTTCTAAATGTGATTACGAGCACAGGCGGAGACTTAATGCCGCGTTCAAGAGTATAGCCCGCTATGTCTATGGGATAAGAAGATATGACCACATATCTAACTTCTCCACACTTGATAATCTGTTTAAACTCAGAACGTAAACAGTGTTCCATAATATCATAGAAACTTGCCAACCTGAATACTTATAGATATAGATATTAGATATTAGATATTGTCTAAATATGTTGCTCAGATACTTTTTTGAAATTACTTACGGTTTGGCTTAAAACTACGTTTTTTCTAAAAAGGGGACGTGGAAGTGGGCGGGTTTCAAAAATGTTTACACTTTTTCTGCTTCGTCGGCCAGAGGGTCTGTATACCAAATTTCAACACTCTAGCTCAAAATTTAAGGCCCAAAAATCGGTGACACACAGACGGACGGACGGACGGACGGACGGACGGACAGACAGACAGACATTGCTTAATCGACTCAGCTAGCGATTCTGAATCGATCCATATACTTTGAGGTATATGTATCGAATTTATTTCTCTTTGTTACAAACCGAATGTCAAAACTGATATACCCCTATGGCATAGGGTATAAACATTGTTTTGATGAAACATCAAATATTTTGATAAACTGTCTGAACAATTTATTGCAAAAATCCCACTCTCACGTTTTGAGGATGTTTAATTCAAGGATGGCTTGTCTTTAAAATTTTTCGGTGTAAATCGCAAAAATTGGTATGGCAAATCTTTTACAACAATTTTGGAAATTTCGCACACGAATTGGGTGTGTAGACTGAGGTTGTAAAGCCTGAAACAAACGTGCAGAATTCTCCGTGCAGAAAACATAGAACACACACCCCCTTATTCATTAGATTTCACTAAAACACATCTCAACGGTTGTATAGTGATACAGTGCATAAGTATTTATATAGCCTCTATTCAGGGTCGAATAATTTCTTATTCATAACATATTTCCCCATCCATAATAGTTATACAGAGTTTGTGTCAAATAAACTACCAAAAAAGCTCGGCAGAGTTACCAAGGGATCATTTTTATGGTTGCGAAACTCATGGTGATAATTTTATTTTCTACATTTTTATAACATATTGATGACTTATGTTGAATCAATAACATCGTTTACAATGTTGAGTCTGTAGGTAAAGAAAACTTACCATTTGAAAAAATTAAACACTGCTAAAATACAAAAATACCCTGGATGATTTTTTCATCTTACAATTGAACCTTTGGTAACCCTGATGCTCAGCCGTCTGTGTATACAGAAATAAAAAAAAAATATATACAATTATTCAGGCACTATTCAACCATCAGACGCGTTTAGGATGTGCAGCCTTTATTCAACGTTGTTTAAGTTTTATGAATAAGGCTTTTGCGTTTAGGGGCATTTTAAGGAGTGCATAACTTTATACACTGCTAATAATGAATTTATGAATAAGGCTGACAGTTTTTAATGGGAGTGAACAAACGTAAAATATGCAGGCGTTGCAGTTCTGCAAGTTGTCTCTATTTCTAAATCACTGCAAAAGTCAAAGCCACCATAACAGAAAAGAAAAAAAAAAACTTAATTTTAGGCAGTTTGACATCATTGAACTGTGGCGTTTATGTTTTGATTCCGCTGAACGAATATGGTTGTGTATACGCTTGAACAACGCTGGGAAATATTGCGACATTACTTTGAAAATCATGGTAATGTTGCAGAATGTGTGCGAAAATTGCGTACGGATTTTGGAAGAAGAGAAGCACCGTCAGATCCGTATGTTAGTTATCTTATGAAAGAAACCGGCATCCTCATCGATAAACCAACGCGTGAAAAGCCAAAAACAGTGCGTACACCCGAGAATATTGCTACTGTGGCAGAAAGTGTGCGTGAAGCGCCATCAACATCAATTCACCGTCGTTCTCAACAATTGAACATCTCGGAGACATCATTGAGACGAATTTTGCATAAAGACCTGGTATGACGTCATACAAAGTCCAATTGGTTCAGGAGTTGAAGCCAACTGACCATCCAATGCGTTTTCGCTTCGCTACGTGGGCCTGCGATCGACTTAGAGAAGATGCCGATTTTGTCAAAAAAATCATCTTTTCAGATGAAGCTCATTTTGATCTTGGCGGGTATGTCACATTTGGGGCACAGAAAACCCGCACGCATACATTGAAAAGCCGATACACCCAAAACGAGTCACTGTTTGGTGCGGATTTTGGTCCAGAGGCATACTTGGGCCATTTTTCTTCGAAAGGAGTGGCCGTTATAGTCAATGGCGATCGTTATCGGGCCATGTTGAACGAATTTTTGTTCACAAAAATTAAAGAGGAGGATATTGGCAACATTTGGTTTCAACAGGACGGCGCTACGTGCCACACAGCCGAAGCTACACTCGATGTTCTGCGCCCTGTTTTTGAAGATCGCATTATCAGCCGCAGAGCTGATGTCGTTTGGCCACCTCGGAGTTGCGATTTGACACCGTTGGACTATTATTTGTGGGGTGCCGTAAAAGATAAGTGTTACGCCGACAAGCCAGAGACAATTGACGCTTTAAAGGACAATATTCGTGAAGCCATTGGTGAAATACAGCTACACAATCGATAATGTGCTTAAAAATTGGACCGATCGTGTAGGCTACTGCATGGCCAGCCGAGGCAGCCATTTGAATGAAATTATTTTCCATTATTAACCGGAAGGATTGTACTTTCAAATAAAAAAAGAAATTTGAGAAAATATTCAGTGGTTTTTTTTTTATAGCATTTTCAAAAAAAAGTTATTTGGCGGACCCTTTATAATTGCTAAGACTTTACAAATAAATAAGTCCAAATCTTCGTATTCTGACATTCAAAACTATAAATGATATGAATAATTCATTTATTTAAAATGACAATCTAAATAACATAACGATGTGGCGATGTTTATTTCAACAGGAAGTAGTGGGTGAATTTTTTATGACCAGTTAACAAATTAAGTCAACAACTTTATTGATTTGAATAACTTTCATTTGAAGACTACAAAGTAGTCGAATGGTACGCAATTCTACTACTTATAGCGTTTTCGGTTGGGATTTTCAGATTTCAGATTTTTACTCTTCCCAATCAAATACAAAAGAGATTGAACTGTTTTCGAATGAATGTTATGGCGTTTTCCATTGGGAAATCTAGATTTTGATCTGAAATTTGATCTTTTTGAGTGTCAATGTCTCACTCTAGCCTCTCACTATCAACTCCTACTCACACCTCCACGCTGGTGACTGGTGGGTGCCTAGTACCTCGACTGGAGATGGGGTATTAAACCCCTGTGGAAGGTCGTTGGTGGCAGCAAACGAGAGAGGGGGAGGAGTGTCCTCTAACTAAGGCACTCACTCTTCAGGCGGCAGCGGAGAAATTCCCTAGTGGAGTCAACGGTGGCGCCTACAGCCCCAGTTTGATCGAACTGGTAGTGAAATCCCTATATGAGCTGCTTCTACTATGTACCGTGTTATAGTGAGCAGAAACAGCGACTATTTGGATGCGGATTTGTTATAAGTGCCAGACTTAGGCAAGAAGTCTATATGCGCTCATGCTCCGACGGAGGAAAAAGATGATATAACTAAAGATTGCTTCTACGAATTCTTTGACAAAACCTACGAGTGACTACCAAAGTACGATGTTAAAATCGTGCTGGGAGATTTTAACGCAAAGGTAGGAAGAGAAGACATCTTTAGCAGTACTGTCGGAAAATATAGCTTACACGACAACGCGTCTGGTAACGGACTTAGGCTAATTGACACGCTTTCCTCACCTCGATATCCATAAGAGGACATGGCGGTCACCAGATCAACGAACAGTCAACCAAATTGATTGATTCATTGCGATAGACAAGAGGCACGCATCCAGTATTTTGGATGTCCGAACATTCCGAGGGGCTAACATCATCTCGCGGCCACCAGCAAGAAACCCCTAGTTTGATGAGGAATGCCGACAGATGCTCGCAGCCAAGAACGAGGCCTACAGGGCTAAGATGCAGGTGAAGACGAGAGCTGCCATTGAGCTCTATAGGCGAAGAAGAAGGGAAGAACATCGTCTTTTCAGAAAGAAGAAAAAAGAGCAAGAAAAGCGCGCGATCGAGGATATAGACAGGTGCCACTCCAGGAACGATGTTCGCAAGTTTTACCAAAGTGTAAAACGTCAAAGCCAAGGATACAAGGCTCGGACAGAATCCTATAGAGATGAACAAGGAAATGTCGTAGTTGAGACACAGTCGATGCTGAAGATGTGGAAGAACCACTTCTGCAGACTGTTAAACGGCGATGACGAACAACATTCCGCTGTCAAGCAGAACGAACCATTTAACATTGGCAACGACAGCGAAAACTGCCAACCACCCGACCTAAGTGAAGTGAGGATAACTCAAGTTTCATAAGGCCGCCGGAAATGACGGCCTTCCCGTGAGCTGGCGGAGATGACCACCAACTCATAAGCCAAATCTGGTCGGTTAAAAGCATGCCTGAAGAACGGAACCTCAGCATCGTTTGCCCGATCCACAAAAAAGGAGACCCTCTGAACTGCGCCAACTACAGAGGCATAAGTCTACTCAACATCGCCTACAAGATCCTATCTGCCGTAATATGTGAACAACGCCTGAAACCGTTTACCAACAACCTGATCGGCCCTTATCAGTGTGGTTTTAGGCCAGGAAAGTCCACAATCGATCAGATGTTCACACTTCGGCAGATCCTGGAAAAAACCCAAGAAGTCCAAATCGATGCCCAACACCTATTTATCGATTTCAAAGCCGCATATGACAGCATTTATAGAGACGAACTGTACCAAGCCATGTCTAGTTTTGGTATACCGCCCAAACTCGTCCGTTTGTGTAGGATGACGATAGAGAATTCTCGCTGCTCTATAAGGGTCGGAAACGACCTCACCGACACATTCGATACCAAAAAAGGATTTAGGCAAGGCGATGCGCTGTCATGTGACTTCTTTAATCTGATTCTTGAGAGGATTGTGCAAAACTCCAAAGCCAACACCTGAGGCACAAGTTTCCAAAAGTCGGTGCAACTACTAGCATACGCTGACGATATTGACATCATTGGTAGGACTCAACGTGATGTCATAGCCACGTTTGCTAGTATAGAGAAGGAAGCGGCGAAAATGGGTTTAGCAGTAAATGAGGGTCTTACCCTCTGCTAAAGTATATGCTGTCATCACGAAAGGACTCACAACATCGACGAATTGGACAGAACGTCACCATTGACAGATATAACTTTGAGGTAGTACGGGACTTTGTCTACCTCGGCTCCGCTATTAACTCTGACAACAACATCTCGTCAGAAATCAAACGATGAATTACTCTTGCCAATCGCTGTTTCTTCGGGCTAAGAAGGCAATTTAGTAGTAAAGCCCTCACTCGAACTACTAAGGAAATCCTATATAAGACCGTGATCATCCCAGTCCTGCTCTACGGCGCTGAAGCATGGACCGTATAAAAAGCGGATGAAGAAATCCTTGGTCGATTCGAGAAAAAAATTCTTCGGTCCCGTTTGCGTTGACGGGCTATGGAGACGAAGATTCAACCACGAACCATACATAAACTCAGGCTCGCAGAGTCTTCGATTCCCAGCTAGACGTCAGACGCAGTAGAGGAAGACCTCGCCTTAAGTGGCGCGCACAAGTAGAAACCGACCTCAACCAACTTGGAGTGCGCAACTAGAGGCAGTTAGCTAAGGACCGGGCTAATTGGAGAGGCATGTTGGTTGAGGCCCAGGTTCATCCCGGACTGTAGCGCCACTTAAGTAAGTAAGTAGAGTGTCAATGGAACACGATTCAGATTTATTTTTTTTGTCATTGTATTGGTGTCATTTCATGTCTGTGAAGTTAGTGTGTAGCTGCCAAAATTGAAAACATAACAAAAAATTGAAAATACAGAAATTATCTTCATCACTTTCCGAAGACGAAGTCGGAACTCGAACTAGATGAATTTAATAGTTCACGTATAACTTTATTTTCTGTGTCTATATCCATTAATAAATCCAAACGCAAAGCACTCTTGTTTTTAACAACCAAAGTAATAAATCAAAATGAAAATCACTCTAGTCAAACTGACAGCTATCATTTGTATTGGTAGGTTGGTAAATCTGCCGAAAAATACAGATTTGCAAAATTGATCTAAGATAAAAAAACAAATCAATTTTTTTGCCCAATGGAACACAACAACTGTCAAAATCGGTCTTTTGACAGCTTCAGATAAAAAAAAAAATTGATTTTTTTCCCAATGGAAAACGCCATTAGTGTGCCATCTGACAGCTCATTTTTGTATCTTCTTACTGTAAAAGAATGGCCGTGCTCCGGGTTTTAGTTTTAGCAAGTTAACTATGCCGATGCACTGGACTCATTGGTCAATCGACCATTCTAGTCACGTGGCATTGCAGGGGAAATGAATGGTGAAACAAGTTGAAAATTTACGCATGGACACTCATGTATGTATGATTGAAACAGCTGTCATTAAGATGTTTTTGATTTCAGTAGCATTATAGTGCTTACACACCGAATCATAAACTGAGTTTTTGTATGAAAAGGTGTGTTCTTTCCAACAACCTTCAACGAGATGACGTCTGCGAAGTGATTATGAGAAGGTTACGTCGTAACCTACTAGGTTTTGAGAACTGACAATGTATGGGAAAACTCGTTTTCGATGAAGGTTGCAGGTGTTTTTGCGAAAACTCAGTTTTCGGTTCGGTGTGAATGCACTATAAATATTATGGGTTTATTTAGGTTATTTCTTACTTTTTTGATAAAGAGTAATTTTTCTGAATAGATAAAAGTAAATAAAAATCTATAAATATGGAAAAATTGCAAAATAAGGGTTGGCATAGTTTGACATTTATCTCTCATTTTGTAGTTGAAATCTAAAATCCATAACACGGCCATTATAATCAATTAGGGGGTATTTTTTTAAAAGCTTTTTTTTGACAGATGGCACGTGAGTCATGTGAAGTTGCCATACGTTTTTTTATTTAGATAGATAGGCTTTTTTTATTATTATTATTTATTAAAATATAAATAAATTTACATTCTAATGTTATGCATTTGTAGCAGCACTTGCAACATAGGCTTTCAGCTGGATACATTTTTTTAAACTATGGATAGTTTTACTTTTTGCATAAAGAATAAATAGTTGTAGATATGTTCAGTTGATTTTTGATTCAACACAAAATCCATGTAATAATAGTTATTTACAGACATTTCAATAACGCGCTATTCACTGATAGCCCTGGTCCTCGGGTCAAATTATCAGTCAGTGGACCAAATGGTTAGTTTTACCACTTCGCGGCAACACTAGACATATAGGCAACGTTACGTTACTGATTTTGTATAAGTAAAAAACAACAGGACGCACTAAAACGTGTTTGGAAGCTCGGAATCTCATTGTCTTCAACTTTCAAGGTGCTTGCCTACAACGTAACGTGCGTCGTCAAAAATTGCTAGCGATTTAATGAAGTATATAAAACAAGAAACAGATTTAATTTAAATAAGTTTAAAATAATATATATCTATCGTAAAGTGATAAATTTGTGAATAGAATAGCCAATAGTTAAATTATGGCAATTTGTATCGAAGGTTTCGAATAATGCCCATGGAAACTGGTTAGTTTTGCTGATTTTTTTATTTGGTTGATGGTATATATAAGATGACACTCTAGTATCTATTAGTTGATACAGTATTTAGTAATCATGAAGTTTTTAGCAGTTTTCCTGTGCATGCTTATTGCTTTTGTCACCGGCAGTTTGGGAGCCAACGTCGGTCAAGGTGCTGTTGGAGTCGGAGTAAATGGAGGAGCTAAGGCAGGTGGTGACAAAGATAGCGCTGCTGGAGTCGACACTAGTACCGAAAGATATGGTAACAGAGCTTTCCAGTATATCAGTGATTAATATCATAAAATAAATCAGAACTATAATGGATTAAAAATTGTTTTTTTTTTTGTATTACATAACACCATTTAGTGATAGTCTGCTGTCCTTAGTATAACGAAACGATTTTTAAAAGATTTTGATAAGGCATTCTACTTTTAACATCTATTAGAACTGTGGTTGAACATGTTTTGATGAAGATTCGTCACGGGAAGTTGACTTAGGTAATATGTAAGATATCGTCCTCATGTAAACCGTATGAAAATCACGTTATGTAACACTACTAGGTATTATATGTGACAGCCTATCAAAGGGGAATTTTATAGCATCCTAAGGAGCCTGTTCCGATAGATTCAGAGCTCCACTATCCAATGAGAAAAAGCTACAAATAACTCGCAAAAGGAGACTGAACGTTCGATGCATTAGAATGACACCACCGACACGTAGCTAGAGACTTAACAGACAAACGGAGCCGGGGACAATAAAAGGACTATTGCTTACTACATTACTTAAGTGGGGCTACAGTCCGGGATCAGAACCTGGGCCTCAACCAACATGCCTCTCCAATTAGCCCGGTCCTTGGCTAACTGCCTCCAGTTGCGCACTCCAAGTTGGTTGAAGTCGTTTTCTACTTGTGCGCGCCACTTAAGGCGATGTCTTCCTCTACTGCGTCCGTAGTCTGGCTGGGAATTGAAGACTCTGCGAGCCGGAGTATTGGTGTCCATTCTTTCTACATGTCCTAGCCATCTTAAACGTCCAATGCGGAGTTTTTTGACTAGGGGTATGTCGCTGTACAGCTCGTAAAGTTCGTGGTTGAATCTTCGTCTCCATAGCCCGTCAGCGCAACCGGGACCGAAGAATTTTTCTCTCGAATCGACCAAGGATTTCTTCATCCGCTTTTGATACGGTCCATGCTTCAGCGCCGTAGAGCAGGACTGGGATGATCAGGGTGCTATATAGGATCTCCTTAGTAGTTCGAGTGAGGGCTTTACTACTAAATTGCCTTCTTAGCCCGAAGAAACTGCGATTGGCAAGAGTAATTCTAATTCAAAGTTATATCTGTCAATGGTGACGTTCTGTCCAATTCGTCGATGTTGTGTGTCCTTTCATGTTGACACGTCTTACCCTCATTTACTGCTAAACCTTCCTTCTCTATACTAGCAAACGTGGCTATGACATATCGTTGAGTCCTACGAATGATGTCAATATCGTCAGCGTATGCTAGTAGTTGCACCGACTTTTGGAAACTTGTGCCTCAGGTGTTGGCTCGGGAGTTTTGCACAACCCTCTCAAGAATCAAATTGAAAAAGTCACATGACAGCGCATCGCCTTGCCTAAATCCTTTTTTGGTATCGAATGTGTCGTTGAGGTCGTTTCCGACCCTGATGGTGAAGCGAGAATTATCAATCGTCATCCTACACAAACGGACGAGTTTGGGCGGTATACCAAAACTAGAGATGGCTCTGTATAGTTCGTCTCTATAAATGCTGTCGTATGCGGCTTTGAAATCGATAAATAGGTGATGGGCATCGATTTGGACTTCTTGGGTTTTTTCCAGGATCTGCCGAAGTGTGAAAATTTGATCGATTGTGGACTTTCCTGGCCTAAAACCACACTGATAAGGGCCGATCAGGTTGTTGGTAAACGGTTCGAGCCTTGTATCATTGGCTTTGACGTTTAACACTTTGGTAAAACTTGCGAACATCGTTCCTGGAGTGGCACCTCTCTATATCTTCGATCGCGCGCTTTTCTTGCTCTTTTTTCTTCTTTCTGAAAAGCCGATGTTCTCTCTCTCTGCTCTCGTCTTCACCTGCATCTTAGCCCTGTAGGCCTCGTTCTTGGCTGCGAGCATCTGTCGGCATTCCTCATCAAACCAGGGGTTTCTTGCTGGTGGCCGCGAGATGATGTTAGCCCCTCAGAATGTTCGGACATCCAAAATACTGTATGCGTGCCTCTTGTATATCGCAATGTGATCAATTTGGATGACTGTTCGTTGATCTTGAGACCGCCATGTCCCCTTGTGAATATCGAGGTGAGGAAACCGTGTGCTGGCTATAGTGGCATTTCCTTCAGTAGCGAAGTCAATTAGCCTAAGTCCGTTACCAGACGTGTTGTCGTGTAGGCTATATTTTCCGACAGTACTGCTAAATATGTCTTCTCTTCCTACCTTTGCGTTTAAATCTCACAGCATG